>OZ020120.1:5073702-7610554 GCA_963971155.1 Anthrax anthrax
GTAGAAAAAAAAAACTAAGTAATTATCATTTAGAATGCAATTAATTACTATCGCAAATTATATTGTTACAAATTTAATTGTATGTTGTATGTGATATAGATTTATTTATTTATTTTTTTTTGTTTTGATTCTAAAGATAATCGATATTTTGTTTTTGTTTGAATTTTCAATAACTTTTTGAATTTATTGATTTTGATTTCCGTATGTTAGAAGATTTTATATAAAATTATAAAAATTGAATAGGAAAAATTTTCATTATTTTTTAAATTATACGTAATAATTGTTATTATAATTGAAGGCGATCATTGAATTGTCGTCTACGTGAATGTATGTACATACTACTACATATTATTATGCGTGTAATTTTGTTTTTTTTTTTTAATTTTATAAAAATTGAAACAATTTAATAAATAATAAACGATGTCACCACCATTACATTCACGCTATGAGAAAATTAACTTTCCATATGATATTTTTTGTAATTAATTAATTCTTTTGTTTACTTTGTATTTTTGTTACAATGATCTAGCATTTTATATGATGATCATTAATTACATACGTATATGTATGTATGTACGAAATTGTTTGAAAGGAAAAAAATAAGAAATTTTGCTTTGATATAAAATTACTAGACAGTGCTATCTAGAAATTTTGGATGCAAATTTTTGCATACGTAGAATGGAAATTGTAAATGTTCATCAGTGTTTGAAAAAATAAAACTTTGCGGTTTGGCTGTGCAAATTTTTTGATTTTAAATTTATTTAATTAAAAAGGCTAAACTGTATATCTTGGTCTAATTAACTACAAAGCTCCCCTTCAATATTTCGCTTCGTCCCTGTGAAGACAACGCTAGAGATTACTAGCTATAATACTTACTTCTTACCGGTTATATTTCTCTTGTATGCAAAACAGCTTATATTATATACATATGTATATAGGTAGATGTTAATTTTTTTTTGTTCTGTTGCGTGGAATTAATGAATTTCGATCAATTTATTTTTATTTCTTTCTCCAAGGAAGTAGTTAAGTACATATGAAAATATAATAATAATGACTTGTTTATATTGATCTTAATAAGCTTTGAAAAGCAACTAATTAGATATTTTAATGATATCTACTTATGTGGATTTCTATATTTATGCATTTTATTTTAGAATTTATTCATTTATTCGTTTTATGTATAAAAATTTCGCGCATTTGAAAAGTAAATTAGATATTTATAGGAACAATGGTAATATAAGTAATCTTATCATTTGAATTTTATATAATTGTAAAATTTCAATTAAAAGTATAAATTTTATTCGAATAATTAAATTAAAAACTCAAGGATTTATTATTATATTATTTACATATTTCGTAATAAAAATGCAATTAAATTTATAATTAAAAAGATTTTTGCTTTTTTAATTTTTTTTTTATGAAAATTTTTAATTCATAAAAAATTTAAATAAACCACCAAACGAAAAAAATCGTTGAGAAAATTATAATAATAATGTAAATAAGATCTTTATATTTTTTATTTTTTATGTAAAATAATCCTACGTTATAAAGTGCTTAATTTTGGCCATAATTTCACCACAGTTTATTGACATACATACATTCGTACATACATATGTACACCAATACCTAGGTGCATATCATTGGAAATTTCCTAAAATTTAAATAAATTTTATAAATTTATGATGGCCATTTAATATGCTATTACCCAATTGATTGGTTTCTTTTTATCTTGTATTTTATATTTTTTTTTCTTTTTTTTTTGAATTCGTTGTAGCCTGCTGTTTAGTCATCATAGTGGAAGGATTTCGAGAAAATCGAAAATTTATATTGAGGTTTGAGAATTAATTTTTTTTTTTTTTTAATTTTGAATTTTGGTGATATTTTATGTCCCTGAACTGCTATGGAAAATACCAAAATTGCAAAAATTATAATCGATTGTGACAAAAATCATTAAATTCTGATTTAAGCACATATAAATATTTGTGGTTTTTGTGAATGAAATAAAATAAGAGAATTTCATGCTTTCTATGTATTCATCTTACTAGAGCAGTCTGTGATATGGTTTTATTTTTCAAATAGTTCATTGATCAAATTTGGAGTTTTGTTAGTGGACATACTTATATAATTATTAGAATTTAATTATAATTTATTGTTTTAACATATTTTTTTTCTATTCTTCATAATTTTTTAAAGTGTTATTTTAAATAAGATAGGAACAGCAGAATGTTAAAATATTCAAGTTAATTACGTCACAATAGAATTATTCTTTTGTAATCAAAGGATTGTTGAATAAATTAAACATGATGCTAAACATAACTTAAAATTAAAAGTATGAAATCTCTTCTAAAAGACATACTTAAATGTTTATGAGGTACCTATCAATTATTTTTTTCCTTACAAAAAACTATAAAATATTACGAAACATGTTAAAATTTCGATGTTATTTCGAATAAAATACTGTTTTTTGCTTTTATTCAAGTGTGTTCTTGTTAGTTTAAATCAATAAAAATTAAATTTTTTATTCCTATAATTATTGTTGTGATGTTCATTGTATCTGTGTAAAAATTACCTGATCAGCATAACGGGCATAAAACATGTGTTTTTTTTTTTTCTGATTAAATACAACATATCTAATCAATAAAAAAAAATTCTGTTGTTGTTCTGTAATTATTTTCATTGGAAAGTTTTGCTTAAAAATAAATATGTATTTTCATCCGATGTTTCATATATAAACATATTTATTTTATTTTTACTTTTCTTATTTATTGTATTAAAAATTACGTCAATATATCATATAGGGAAATAACATGTTAGTGATATGTATTTTCAATATTTTATTTAAATGATTGATAAACAGATACATAATGTTAAATTCTTCTTTTTTCAAAGTTCATACATGTGAATATCAAAGTACATTTTAAATTACATCTAAACGTTAAAAAATTTCTATCATCTGTTTATCTGTACATAAAAACGATTTATTCGTTATTTAAAAAATAAGAAAAAAAAAAAATTAAAAGATGTATAAATGTATATATGGAATGGATATTGTATGCAATTGCAATTCACATATTCTTAATAAAATTTTTACATTCCTGTTTTTTTCGTTTTTATAATTATAATTAAAATTAATAATTTCAAAAATAAATTTATATTCATTTAATATGATGTAAAAAAAAAGACAATAATATTAGTTAGTTAAATGCATATTTTAAGATAATAATTGTATATTACTACTTATGGTAATCTCTTAAAACTAATCACATTTCATATGAAAAATTCTCATATTCTATTTATTGCACTCCTACATATAGCTGCATTTATTTATTTATCTGTTTTGATATTTATTTCCATTTTTTGTTGAATTTTAAATTTCAATTAGAGCTAGAAATCTGTACAATTTCTGTGTATGATATTTTGTCTAATTAAAAAAAAAAAAAAATAAAATATTTATATGATGTGTTTAAATTAAACATTAAGTAAATGTTTATACACGTATTAACATTAATAAATTTATAAATGATAATATAATAATGAAATGATTTGACTAGAAAAATCCTGTAATAATTACAAACAATTAATTATACACATTTTTAAACGTTTTGTTATACATACATACATGTGTGTATACATATAAAGTTCATAGGTTCATAATTTCTTGTAATTTACGTAAATTATATTTCCGTGTATAAAAGGTGAACATCGAGTATATAATAAAGATTTGCATTTTTTCAAGCCTAATGATCTAATATGGTGTTACATAATAATAAAATAAAATTATTGTAATTGATTATTTATATCACAATCGTATTTTTTTTTAAATTACACAGTAAATGTACATTGAATTCACACTAATGAATTTTTTTATTTCATATTTTTATCACCCCTTTTGAGCTTACCAAGTACATCTTTCTGATGCATAAGTTTTTACTATTTGAGACAAAGTTCTTTATTATCGTGTTCAAGTATACATATTAAAAGCTTAAATTTATAGAACGTGTATATTCATTGTCAATATTAATTTGAGTTTTATGCTATTAAATTATGATCTTCCGTTCTGATTTTTGATCAAATAAAATATGACACGACAGAATAGCAATAAATTCTTACATTAATGACATCTTAAAACAACACTATAATATGCATTGCATCTATAAAATTTTTATTAGATCGATTAGTAAATCTCCTTGTAAGCCAGTTGCATTTTATATCATAAATTTCGAAATTGAACATATTCGAATTTTTATTTTAAAAAAATATCATTAAAAATGATCATGAAAAATTTTATAAAGAAATTAATTGATTTATTATAACCTACCTGAAACGATAAATTTTATCACACTTAAATAGTATGTTCAATAACTTTTATATACAATTACATATTTGAATGTCACATGGTAACATCTTCTGTAATATGTCTAATTCACGTGTTTTATTTAGCTTTTTAAAATTTTACATAATAATTAAGATTTCATGGGTTCTCGAAAAAGGATTCAGACGAATTTAAAGATAAGAAGTTTTTTTTTTTTTTTTTTGAATATAATCAATCATACACGTAGAGAAATTACAAAACGCGTATTAAACACTTCCATTCATTTTAAACAAAAACAAGAAAATTTACCAAAATATATTTTCATACGATATATTTTGGTAAATTTTCACATAATATATTGTCATACAATTAACCAATTATATATACACGTATGTATATGATTGATTAATTTACGTTCATTTTTAATTCCAATTAAATTACTGCATAATTTTTATTTAATTTTATAATATAAAATAATTATAAAGTCTTTCCAAGAAATCACTTGATTTCAGATTAAACATAAATTTTATCTTCCTTGTATGTAGATACATATATTCTAAATGGAAATTTTTCTGCATTAGTAATAACAGAAAAGCTTTTAATTTGTTTATTGTAGAATTTTAATTTAAAATTAGTGCATACTAGTGCATTGATTTAGAATTTTTATTTAATAACAGTACACGCACTGTTAATTATCATGTTGGTGGTATATAAATATGTTCAGATATATGCATTTTCATGGACATTTCAAACGCAATCAAATAAAAATTTTCCAACTGTTTAAAATTCATATGAAAGAAATATTTGTCGTCAACAAGTTATATTCAACGTCATTAATACAAGTTTTTTTTTTCATGTTCACAATGTAAACATCGCATTAAAAATGTGTTAATATGTAGTTTCAAAGGTAAAACCTGTACGTATCTGTCATCCATATAGCTAACAGCACAATGATATGTTCTAAAATGTTATATAATCCATAAAATGTGATTTATCACTTTGATTAATTTTTATTTTTATTTTATTTATTTTTTTTCAAAATTTTAATTAGGTTGTTTATTAGATAATAATGTATAGACAAATTATTTAAGAAATTTAAAGTTCAAGTTGACTACATTGTGATACAATATAGTAGCTATATGTATGTGCCACTGTATGACGTAAAAAATACTGTAACATATGTATAACGTACAGGTATAAAAAATTAGTTATATCGCTATGCTATTAGGCTTATTGTAGTATCCGTTAATAGGTTAACATTTTGTTAAGGTATCATTTGATAATTAATAATAATTTATTATTTTTATACACTAGTTTATTACGAAATAGCAAAAGTTCGTTGACCAAAAGTATGTTATTTGTTTTTTTATTTTGTTTACTAACACAAAAAATACAAAAATAAAATAACGAAATTTTTCTGTTTGCATGAATGATTTGTATAATCTGTTTTCAATTATAAAAGATCAAAATTTTCATTCAGGGTTAGAAAAAAAAATTACTATAATCTTTTAATTTGTTAATTCGTTTAAAACAATTTTCTAAATTTTGTGAAAATTTTGGAATTTTTATTTTAAATAGAGCACTTATCTAAATAGTACAGGTAAATCTCTTACGGCGAGATATAGATAGATACATGCATATGTATTTATAACGCAGTTAACAAATTGTGGCAAATTTTTCGATTAAACTTTTAATTTAAAATCAAAGCATTTTCATATTAAAAATAGAAATTTTTATTTCTTCTGTAAAAAATTTTGACGTCATAAATATTTTTTTTTTAGATTGAAAATTATGTGTACGCATGACATTACCTTATGAATTGATCAATTATTTTTTATTTATCTTAGATTTATTGATAAATTTTTAAAAAAGTTCAATCATTTCTTTAATTATTGGTATTTTTTTTATCTCTCTCGTTCTAAGTAAAATCATGTTCAAATGATACAGGTAAATATGACGCGTGTACATGCCTTCATCTAACGAAAAAAATTTTTTTTTCAACATTGGCATTGAAATGAAATTTTGATGTATTTACCCGTGTATAAAGAATTACGTTTATATTTATAAAGAACTATTGGTGAATTTATGCAAAAAAAAAAAAAAAACTTGATATTTTAATTAATTTGATTAGCGTACGTAGTAATATAGGAGTAGAAAAGCTAAGAATTATATAGAAATACAATATAAAAACAAGCCACATTGTGCATTTGATCAAATTCGTGATTAGTTGAAGTCAACCTCAAAAAAGTTGTAAACAATTTTTACACATGTGTGTATACATCGAAGTGACGTTAATAAAATAAATAAAAATTTAAAAAACTTGTCTTTTATTTCTACTTTTTTTTTAAAAAAAAAAAAATCTATTTTTGCTTTAAAAATAATTTTTGGATATCAAGTAAAAAATCTATTATTGTTTTAAAGATATTTTTCTTTTTCTTTGTCAAATTTATTGCAGTTTTATCATATCGCATTACGTATTCATAGAAGCCATTTTGTCGGCATTCAGTCAGATAAAAGATAAAAAAAGCAATTTAAATTTAAATTTCTTGCCTGTACATGAGTTTAACATGCAATTTAATTTTAAAGATTTTAAAAAATACTGTATAGTAGCGAATGAGTACTATAAGTAATTGAAAATTTCAAAACCATTGATGAGGGGCACACAAGAAAAAAAAGTTGATTTTTATTTTTTTCCAAACTTCTAGATTTTACCTGCAATGCAATAAAATTTGCTAAATTTAATTCAAATATCTATCAGTATCTGAAAACAAATAAATAGTACATATACATATGAATCTGTGTGATTTAAATTTATTCAAATTTAAAATATATTGTGTTATTTTGTATACAAATATTATACATAGAAATAATAGGTGTATACACGTTATGTCATTTTATTCATCCAATATAAACGTGTTAGTATATATGTACATACGTACGTTTGTACATATTATGTATATGGTATTTTGGTTAAGTTTGGCATTTTAATTTCAATTTTCAATTTTTCGTTAGATAAATGTTTAGAAAAAAGTTTTTTTTTATTTTAATTTTATTTTGTTGTCGGTTTTTATCTGAATGCTTACACGTATGTATGAGAATATAGTGGCAGGAAATAAAAATATTTCTGATATAATTCAATGTGCATATATACGTATGTGTATCTATTTTATATATATATGTACACGGGTTTATTTTGATTTGTTTATTTTATTTGTTTCATATCTTTGTACATATGTTCATATATATACAATTGTATATACAATTTAGATGCAAATTTATTGTTATTATTTTTTTGTTTAAATATTTTTTGACGTGAAGTTGTCATTTGTGTAAACAAAAAACAAAAATATTATATCTAGAAAAAATAACATATAAGTACATGTTTGCACAAAATGTATTTTTATTTACACGTGTAACATAAATGCATATTAGTATGTATTCAATGAGTTCAAAGAAAAAAGGGTTGTTATTGTACTATATGTACTTGCATGTAAATACAACAAAATTACAGTTTAATTTACATGTACCTTTTGTATCTTTATATAATATTATGTACATAGATATGCATGTACGCTTAGAAAAATTTATATTTTTATGTTTATTCATAAACGTTATTCAAACTACATATGTATGTATGTATATGTATTTTGCATTTTTTAAATATTTGTTTAAAATTTTTTTTAAATTTATTTTTCTAATACAGTATTCTAAAATTTTCCTTTTTTGATCAAAAAAGTTTTTCTTATAAATCAAAATTTTAGATAAAATTACAAATGTGTTAAAGGACTGAAATTCTTCTATCTTTTCTTGATTCTCTCTAATTGCATTTGTTCTAAATTAAGGATCAAATAAATGCGAGCTTATTTTATTCGAGCAAAAAAAAAAAAAATCTTAACTCGAATTAAACAAAAAAAAGGAAAAGGTAACAGAGCGTAATGACTTTGAATTATATTAAGTTGTTAAAAGTTTATATAATGTTGTTATGTTTGTGAGACTTGAAATAATACACAATGTACTAAAATATAATCGTACTAATATCATTATAGAATGTAGAAAACCTCGTAAATTTTAGTTAAAATTAAATGTATAAACAAAACCGAAAAAAAAGCGTATTCGTTAATTTATTTATTTTGTGTTTTCAAGAAGAAAAATGAGGGAAACAATAATCTAGAAAGTTTCCCATGTAGTTTATTATAAACATATAATAATGTCCTGAAGCACAAAAAGAAAAGCCACCACGTTCTAGTAGAAAATTTTTAAAAAACGAACGTACAATTATGTAATTGTGTTTTTAATTTCTTTTATTTTCTCTCTGTATAATGGTTAAAATGTTCTTGAGCTCAAACATACATAAATATGAAATACATACATACATATATGAAATACTCTGAACAATTTTCTACTTATGTTTTTATTTTTAAACGTGTACATACTATATATGTATGTGTGCTAGAAAATCGCTTTTTTCAAAATGTTGTTAGTTTAACCCGCCTTTATGGTTTTCTATTTGAACTTCATCATCATCATCATTATGCATATACATATGTACATATGTACACAAATTATGGGGAGTTTTACGGTTATAATTCAGTTGTATGTTAATAAAAAGGATCTTAAAATCGTTATATTCATACGTAAATAAATACAGGATAGGTAATGGACTTTTTTTTTGTTCATTCACATATTAATAAAAGGATGTAGAAAATATAAATTCTCTTTTTCTATGTACATTTTCTCTTTCCTTAATTTTTTTTCGTCCTGACATAATTTTTTTTCTGTAGTTAGAAAATTTTTTTTCAATTTATTTTTATTCTCATTTACATACGTGGTAGATTCTGTGTTATGTCGAATGAACAAAAATGTGTACATTTTACATACACACATTTAAAGAGGAAAATCTAAAAACACCAACAAAACGAAATAAAAAAAAAAAAAAAATAGAATTATATTCGGATGTATGTTAGTGACAGGTCTGATCGGCTTGAATAATAGCACACTTTTAGCTTCGAGAAAAAATCGCCTCACTAGAAAAATGCTTTTTTCTATATATTATGCATTTCTTTTATTTACGACTTTATCATGTATCTACCTATACAATACTGTATCTATATGTATAAAGTATAGACTATTGTAGACATATATGTACATATATGCAAAATTTTTTATTTGTGTTAATAACATATAAAAATTTGTGATTGGAAAAGATGGGCAAAAACGAGATTTATTCATACATATTTGTGTTTATTGTGATTTTTGTTTTTTTTTTTTAAATTTATATATACTCTTAGATACACTGTACTAGGAAATGAATATAAAAATTGTCGTGGTTTCTACCAGTTCTGTATTTTACATACATACATAAATACATACTAATAGAAATAAAAACTTTTTTTTAACATAATCAGGTATAAATTTTTCACATTAAAAGTTTTTATATTTTTTCTAATAATTTTTTTGAATAAATTCAATTTTATAATTGTGAAAAACAAATACACATATGATGGAAATCATAGGGTCATACTAGAATAATGGTATTTGGTATACATATTCATATATAAAAATTTATTTCATAGCATTAAAAAATCTTTTTCTTTAATGACTTTACGATTAATATCGAACCATGATCTTGTCCAATTTCGTACCATCATGACTACAACAAATTCTTTAAACCGATGAGATATTATTTTTTCACCGAGCTTTAAACATCCCTAATCATCTTGAAAATTTCTAATAATATTCATTTTTTAATTTTTATGATGTAATAAGATAACTTATAAAATACACGTATGTATGTACTAAGTTTTAAAAAGAATCAATAAAATTTGGCATAGAAAAATATACTACTCTTTAAAAATTATAACGGACAGTATTATAACTTATCTTAGTTTATTATGTCACTATGAATACTGACAATAATGTCCATTACAAACTCCTATAGTTATTATAAAATTTTTACATATAATTTATCTTCTATACATAAAAACATAGTATAACAAAACAAAAAGCTAGAAACCAAGAAAATAAAAATGGTCATGAGGTTTTTATGTGCGTATAAGTAGTAGTACCACCAACTTTATACTCTCCACATATAATTTCATCCTTGTTAAAATATTATTTGCTAATGGGAAAATATGAAAATGCCAAATGATTTTTAATTTGAAAATTTTTATTCAGAAAAACAATAAAAATGAATACTTTTTTTATTTTCTTTTTCCGTTTCCGTGGTAAGAACGTCTCTCTATTCATTCATGTTATGTATACGAAAGAATAAAAAAAAACAAAATGAAAATAAAAATGAAAAAAATTAAAATAACGTTTTTGGACGAGAAAAGTTTATTATTGAAGAATTTAAATGTATTCAAATACAGAGAAGAAAAAAATATAAAATAAAATTCTGAATAAAAAAAAGAAAAGATTTTTAATATGAGGAAAAACGAAAAGAAAAAATAATTTGAAATTTTAATAAGTGCAAATGAGAAAATCAACGGAAAATAATTAGTTTTATGAGGTATGCTATGGTTTTCAATTTTTTTTTTTAATACAAAACGTTAATATATTATTATGTTGGACAAGCAGATGTTGTCAGCAAAAAAAAAAATCTTTTTTATATTCAGAATTTTATTTTAATTAAATTTTAATTTAAAAATGAGAATAAAAATTGAAAACTAAAATAAAAAAAGATGACATGAGAAGAGACGTTTTATGATTTAAAAATAAAATGAATGCACATAGGCACCTTAGATAATAGATGTTTTTTATCATTTTATTCTGTTATTTGTGAAATATAGGAAACTTTCGTTTACCGAACGGCATGTGAATTGTGACAAGTTTGTTTTAGTTAACATGGACATTGTGACTAACGAGTAATTTTGGAGTTACCTTTAATTTTATCTGGTAAGAATTGATCTGAAAATTTTTCATTTTGAAATTTTTTTGAAACCTAATTTAGATGAAAGTTATCTGTATTAAAAATTTTTGAATTTGATAAAAAGCCTAAATCAGTCAATATATTGAACTCGTAAAAGCAAGTTCTTTTATAAAATTATGTTTTTACGTGATGAGTGTATGTACACCAAACAAAAATGGGGAAAAAATTGTTAATTTTCTTTTTATGATGTACATATTGTGGACTTTAAAATTTGTCTCTGTATTTGACATTTTTTTAGGTCCTCATATTTATATGCACGTTAGGGCATCATTGGTGTTAAATGAAAGACACACCTTTTATTATTGTTCAAAGGTGATAAATTTTGCACATTATGTGTGATGTACGTAAAAAAAACACACAAAATTTTCGTTTATGATCTTTTTATGGATTATCGTGATAATATGAAAATTAATTGAAAAAGTACATTTTTTCCTTTGATTTTGAAATTAAAAAAGAATTTTGGTAACAAAAAAGAAGAAACCACCAAACTTGGAAATCCCCCAAAATGTTTATGGAATTTTTTTAAGCATAAGTATGTATCAATGCTTTAGTTCTTGGATGTAAATACAAGAAAATAAAAAATGGTTTTTGATTTTATTTCTTCATACATTTTAGATTGTACGATATCTTAAGGGGATTTACCTGTTTAGTTTGGAAATTGGTCAATCAATACAGTTATTCGATATCTTGGCTTTAATTTATTCTTCAATGAAGATAAAAGCTTGTAGGTACAATACATAAAAATTATCATATTAATTCTGATTAAAATGTTTAAAATGTATTTTTAATTTTTAACGGTTTTTTTTTTCATTAAATTTTAAAGGTAAATATAAGAATATGTGTATCTTTTTTTTTATTTTTTTAAAATAACATGTGTGACTTACTATTGACTTTTGCTAATTTGATTAATTTTAGAAGAAAAACATACAATATTATAGGCTGTTGATTTTGTGTTTGTTTTACAATGGGGAGAAAAAAAAATAACATGACATATTTCACTTTATTTAAATTATTTTCGTATACAAAATTTTTCAAGTGTTAATAAATACTTGTATAATATATTAAAAGGAAAATATACAAAACGTTTGTATGCTACAGCATATTGCTCATGTATTATATTAAATGATAAAAATTTAAAAAAATAAATAAAATTGTAAGGACAATGTATTACAGTAAACTGATGTATTCAATGTATTTTGTATAAGAGCATCATAAATTTTCATATTTATAACACTTGAATGAAATCATAAATAATTTGTCAAAAAATTTACAGGTATGTACATATAAGGATAATACATGAAATATAATAATATTAGGACAATTTATTTATTTTTTTTTTTACAACAAGAAATAACAAGAAGAGAAAAAAATTTTTTTTTTGTTTAAAATTTTTTATTATAATATTACATTCATTGGCAAAATGTAAAATTGAAAGTGAAAACATTGAGGTGTTGTATGGGTAGATGTACAGTATACTTAGTATTAAAGGTAATATCAAGGAATAAATTTTGTATTTTGTACACACTAAATTCATTTTTTATTTGATTATTATTAGGATCATTAATCGTAATATTCCCTAAAATGTGAACCTCACACACGTACATATTTTCTATTTCATATACATTAATTGCACTGGTATATATGCAATATGCATGTTTGTACATTGAACACACGATGCAAGATTGTTGCATTTATTGCTACATATTTAATGGTAACTTTATAAAATTACGTGTACTGTCACCCCTTTTCTACTAGAAGTATTTTTCACCCCTTTCAATAATTATTACAATATATAACATATTGCAGACAAATTTCATTTAATACAATTTTTTTTTTTGTTTAGATGTAAATGACAGTTACGGATCACAATTATACGTGATTACGTCTTTTTTTTTTTCTGTTGTATTTTTAATTTTGTATTTTTGTCACTGAATACAATCTGGTATTTATGTAGATAGGTTTGACTATTCTTAATGAAAGAAAGGAATAGAAAAGTTTTATGTTTGATATAAAATTATTTGAGATATTTTGAAATGGATATCAACATTTTAATACGATGAACAGACCCTAGTTAAAGTTTGGATAATATGTGGTGGAAGAAGAAAAAGGACTTCAAAATTATAATATGACATTGTCCAAAAATCAAAAATTATGACAAAAGTCGAAATGATTCCTTCTTTTATAAAATTGTTTACCTTGAGTCATGCATGAAATAAACAAAAAAAAAAAAAAACAAAAATATAAATTCATGTAATTTCATTTATATGCGCTAACGCCTCTAATTACATTGTAATTAAATACAAAAATAAAAATCATTAAATTAAGTAACACATTAGCAATACATAAAATTTATAATGATTTTTTTTTTATTCAATATATACAATACCGTGGTTTAGCCAACAATTTTTAATTAACATCTATTCAATTTATTTAATTTTTTCATATTTTTATGATGTGGAAAATACATTTGTATTACATTTAATTCTAATTTCAATAACGATTTGTGTTCATTATTAATATTTTGTTTTTAATACTTAGCCAAACTAAAAAGGCCACGAGTGCAATAAACATAAAATCATTTTTATCTGTGCTACATGCATGCAATAGCATTTCAATAAACCCTTTAAACATTTTTCCAAAATTTCATCATGTAAAATAAATAAAGAAAAGCACGTAATTTCGAATGATTACTAAATCAAAAAAAAAAAAAGAAAAAAGTTTATATCTTTTATAGATTATAGGCGAAATATATATACATAAATGTTACGATATAGAGTATCTACTTGCTTTCAAGCATTTAATTTCTTTTTCAAATACACAAAATCTATTTATTTAATCAGAAAAAAATTTACGCTAATATGCACATTGTTTGCAATCCTGATGGTTGTTATAACCATTAAAAATTGGGTATGTGTAAAAAAAACTGTCTAAATATTAATGAATTTACTGGTATCTTTTAAACAAAGAAAAATTTAAAAAAAATCGAAATAACGAATGTTTTTTTTATTATGATTTTTAAATTTTTTTTTTTTGATAATGTTATATTTTTATTATTATTTCATTCATAACGTTTACTGTTTTTTGCAATGATTTACCAACTCAAAAAATTGAATTTTAAATGTTTGCAGTTACCTTTTTGTGTATATTCATGTACATGTGTGTGTATCTTTTGCAATACGAGATTAAAAAAAACCATGCATTTTTTTTTTACCTAAAAAGAAAAAAAACAAAAAAAATCATAATTTTTCCATTTTTCACATCGCTTGAGCTTTTCCATGCATAATAGATATGTAATCCATTATATACTAATTCATGTACACACATTAAAAAGGCAACAAATAAAAAAAATAAAAAAAAACAAAATACAATTAAAAAATTACAACTGATAATAATATAAAATTTCATAAATGTTCATACTCATACATATGTATGTATATCTCTGTTGTGATAATATGTATGCTTGTAGCACATGTACATGTACTCACATACAGGTACATCGGACGTGAATGGCAAATGCATAACAGTAATTATAGCGTAAAACAGTGGAATTAAAATATTCTGACTGAGTTTTTTTTTTTTTTTTTTTTTTTTTGATAATGTGATGACAATTTAGTAAGGTGAATTAAATAAAAATCAAATAAAGAAAGATTGAAAAGTCGACAAAAAAAAAGAATAAAAATAATTTTGTACACGTAAATTCAATAAATAATTCATATAAATCAGTCCCCCCGATAATTTTACGACGATGATGAAAATATATGAACACTGACCGCTCTCATATGCTCTACATGAAGTATGTATATGTATGTATGTATATGCAGAAAGCAGAAATCTAAAAAATGCGAAAAAAAAACATAAGTTAATTTTTATTATTATTATTTTTTATTTTTATTTTATTTTTTTATTTTCTTGTTTTTTACCTACATATGAAAGTATTAAGAATGATAATGACGACACACATGAACTTGAGTTGAGTCGCATGTAAAAAAAATCAACTGGAAACCTTGAGGAAGATTTTTTTTTTTATAAGATTCTATGAAAAAGATAACTTTTAGTACAAACATAATGAGTGGTTAAATTATTATTTTTGTTTTTAATAACTAGGAAGAAAGTCATGAATTTATGATAATCATTTAGTAATGCTTTTATATGTGTACGTACATTTTTACATGTAGTGCATTTACGATCATTTAAATATAATGCGAATTTAAAGTATACGGTCACGGTAATTTCCATTTTATATGAAGAGTAAAAATTTATCGATTATCTTTATTATTTCGAAAAACTCATAATTACAAAATATTTAATTTATGATTTTTTCTTTTCAATTTTATTTATTAAAATTTTTCCATACACCCAAAAAATATGCACGCGTATATGCTTTGACAATAAAATTATGTATGTTGATTGCATGAATCTGACGTAAATTAGTTCGAGTTGGTTTTTTTTTTTTAACTCATCTATCATTCACAAAGGACGAAAAATCCACAGTCATTTTTAATTCATAATATATTTAAGTACAATTTAATGTCAAAGTTTGTAACAGATAATATTTAATTTCATTTAAATACATCACAATCTTTTAACCATAACTAAAGTTAATTTCATGGCTCGTTTAATAAGGATTCATTTATTCAATGAAAATATTTCATATATTAACAAATGAACTGCCCGCGCCCTTATTGTCCGCTTTAGCATTTGTTTTTTTTATTGTATTCTACATTCGAAATAAAAAAAAAAAAAAAAACAGTAAAATAAAATTTGATGTATCTTTATAATGTGTAAATTTTACATTTGCTTAATACATACTAGCATATTATCGTTATCGTTATTTGCTTATACTTACTGATGATCCTTTTATGAGAATAAAACAGATTTTCAAATAATAGTAGCAATTTTCAATACAATGAACAATAAAATGTGTGCATTATATATGCGTAAAATTATATCACATTTTTAGTATTAAAATTATTTCAATATATGTACTAACAATTGTGTATTGAATGTTATGTTTGGATTTAATTGTATCATTCAATTTTCGCGTAATATTTTATTAGAAAAATAAAGGATAAAAGTAAATTGAACAGAAGTAGTTATGCACGTATGTAGGATTTTTTTTTTTAATAAGAAATTTCTTGTATCGAAAAAGTATGAAAAAGTATAAAAGGGGAATGTGGGGAGGGAGAATCTTATAAATTTGATTATATTTTAACAAATCTTTATCCTTTATTTTTGTTTCAATTTTTTTTTTTTTTGTCTAAAAAAGGGTACAAAAAATTATATGTAACATATTTTCCCGTGTTTTTATAAACACATGGACATACACTGTTTGAAAAGTTTCTGTATACATACATTGTATAATGATTTTAAAAAAATATATATTCGTATGTATATATATTAAGTAAAATTCAATAAAAACAAATCAGTTATGGTCACGTGCTAGTTATCATATTAAAATAATACAATTTGTATGTATCGTATTTATTAGTGTGTGGTTCATAAATTTTTCAGCCTGATACGATGCTAGAAGAATTTCTGAAACAAATTTTTATATTATCAAAGAGAATATAGTGTGAAATAAGGAGCTCTCATTTTACACTTTAAAATCATTTCATTGAAGTAATGATAGTGTCACACTCATTATCTGCCATCGATCCTAATACGAAAAAGCAGAATTAGAAATTAAGGTGATCTTTGCTTCGAAATGAACTTTAATAACCAACCACTTTGAATAATTGTTTACCAATGGAAAAATTTACATTACGAAATTATAGTCTGTCTACTAATTTGATGCAATTAAGGTCTTATTGGAAATGACATGAAGTAGTACCACTTTATGTTGCTGTAGACTGATATTAAAAAAATTCATCTCATACTATATGAAAACTTTAAAGATTGTGCTAATACTACTCATGAGAATGAAATTATGAGAGAAGAAAAAAGACATGTGTATTTCCATAAGGCTTTAACTGCATCGAATTATTTGACAAACTATAGAAATTTTTCTAGAAATGAATCAGGCCAAAAACTGATGGAACATCATTTGTAAAATATTCATTAAATATTATTGAATACATGTAGAAAATTATAATACAATGCAATGTAATATTGGTAATATACTTAATATTATGTACGTTATAAAAATGTTATTATTGTTATTAATAATAATAAAAATATATATATAAATAAAAATACATATGATAATAATTTTTTAATGGATGATTAAAATTTCAATGTGTAACAACGTGCAACAGCATTGTGTGTAGAAAACAAAAAAACAATGATAATCTTAAAATTACTTACACACACAAATGGCAGCTGACGCAAATAAAAAAGAAAAAATGTTGTTTTTCATTATTTTCTAGAAGTATTAAATAAAAGCAATAAATTGCAGAATCACAGAATTTCATAAAGAATATACTGAGATAAAATTAAAAATTTTATCATTTAAATAATACGAAATATTATTTATAGTTTTTATTAATTAGTACTCCGTACAGTAATTAAAGAAAATTTATGAGCCCACAATAAATATTTTTAATATTTTATAATGGGAAAAAATAAATGATTATATCAGAGTATTTACGATCTAGTTTACCTATTTGTAGTATTTTATTTTGTCTATTTTAATTAATTAGGTATATTTTTTGCGAATTCATTCAAAATAATTAGATATAGGTGTAATTTTTGCTCCACTAAATATAAATGACCTTTACTAAAAATTAATAGTTATTATTGCACATATTGTAACAATGTAACTCCAAACATAGTAAAAGTATAACGCCGTGCGCTTAATGTCATAACTATAAATAAATAACGAATCAATGTAATTTAATAACAATAAAAATAACGACGTCATTGTAATTAACTACTTCTAATAGATTAACTTGTTAATTAAATTCTTAGAAAATTTAAACATTTGAATTAATTTATATGCAAACATTTGTTTTCAATGAATTCTTTTAATTTTAATTCATATTTTGCGGTTTTCCCTTATTCTTGACATGCATATCTTCTATATTCTTAGAATTAATTACATATTATATTGTTTATTTACTTAAAAGTATTTTTATCGTAAATAATAATTTTGATTTTAATGACTTTGATCAAATGAAAAAGGAATTTTCCAATCGTTCTGAACTGTTTACTCAAATAATAATTTATATTTGTAGCAAATCGATAATGCAATATTCATTCAATTAACTTATAAGAAAATTGTTTATAATAAGCCAGTAGAGAAATCCTTGAGTTTTTCAGGAAAAATCATTTTCCTTTAAGGCTAAAATTAGAATTTAATTTGCTATCTACATTGAATATGGCCCTGTAGTCCGATTTTAGCTGTACAATTTTGTGTCGGCTACAATTCATTTTCATGAATTAAGGGTAGGTACATATACGTATGTATATGTATATTTAAGCTATTAAATTTATTTAAAATTTCATTCACAAAAAAAAATGCGTTAAATAAAGATTTTTTTATGCCGCTCTCAGTTGATTATTATGAAAAGAATTAAAAAAACAAAGAAATAATAAAGCAATTTGTCAATAAATGATATATGTACATACATATATACAAGCATACAGGAATCAGGATACTTTTAATGTCATTTATAATAATCATATTTAAGTATTTAAAATGTAATTAAAACAATCAAGTGGCAGCTCAACAAAATTACATTAAAAATAATATTTATTGAAAGTTAATGCATCAAAAAATTAATATAAAAAGAAATGAAAAATAATAAAAAAAATTTGCTTTACGGTGTTTTGGTTTGTAATTTATTTTGTATGTAAACAAAAGTAAAAGTAATAAAAGCAGTTTATAAAAAAAGTCAATTAAAAAGGCTTGCGATGGGTTAACTCTGCATTAATTAAACTCATTGAGGATGCAAAAAATTAAATGATGGCATGTAAAATATATTGTTTTGCGTGTGTTATACTATTGTATATTTATAAGTATAGGTAACCTCTGTATAAAGCGATTTCGATTTAACACGATTTACACATACATATGTATGTAATGGAAAATTCTTGATTAACATCAATTTTACCTTGGTGTATAAAATTCCACAAGTGTAAAAATATTCTACCACTCATTATTCTATTTTATTTTACTTGATTTTTTGGTTAATGTTGTTGACCGATGATGATGATGATTTTCTTGATAGCTTCTGAATATGCGAAAAAAAGGACTAAAATGTTCAATCGTTATAATTTGAAACTTTTGCTTTGTGAAAAATGCAACTAAAAATCAAATTCAAGATTCAATGGATTGTTTTGCATACAAATCCTATATCTATTCAAGTGTAAAATTTCTTGTAATTGAAATAGAAAATAAATGAAAAGAAAATCCCATTTCATTGAGTTTGTTCAAATGTAAAGAGAAAAAAGAAGAATGTTGTGAATCAGATTAAAAATAATATTAAATTTACGACTCCACAAGAAGCCCAAAAATGTATTTTTTATGTGTTTTATTGTGAATAAAAAATAAATGAGCAATCGAATTGAACCTTTTTTTTTAAATCAATGAATACATGTATTGATTTGTATAAAATGCTTTTGTTATGAAGGGTAGAAGATACATAGTTACATCCTTTTTTGTTTTCTATTGAAAATTCTATCATTGAAATTTCAAATTGAATAACTGATTGTTAAATAAAAATAAAAAATTTTTTTTATTGTATTTATGATTTAATAAACCAAAAACTACATTTTAAATTGTTATAAATTAGTTATAAATTAATTTTGAATCTATTTAGTGACTTTGAATATATCTAATACAAACAGATATTTGTACGTAAATTTTTAGTTAATTGATTAAGGGTGATTGAGGCTCCTGTAGACCATTTAAGTACACATACAGACAGAGGACAAGGTACTCATAACTATGTATGTATGAACAATAAAAATTATTTACAAATTGATGTCATTTAAATGTCAATAAAATTATTTACATTTGTAAAAATTTTTTATGTTTATACAAACACGAGGGGTTTAAATGTATAATCAGGACAATGAGAAGAACATAAGGATGACATATTTACAAGGAATTAGAAATGAATAAAAAATACATAAAAATACAAAATATTATCCGTTTTTTCCATTTATTATTATTTCATTTATTTATTATGCATAAAATTATACATTATGAAATTATCTAATATCCTTTTCCCTTTATACCTTATTTTCATTATGATTATTTTATTAATAAAAACACAAATGAAACAGATTTTCTTGATTTTTCCTTTTACTTTTCATTGAATTTTATTTTCATTTTATTTATTTTTTCCCTGAATTCTATAGGGTGTCTGTGTGCGTGCATATAAAAGAGAAATGAAAAAAGAAAACAACAACAACAGTAAATACAAAATTCACAAATTGACTAACATAAATCGATATTCACCTTTGTATGTGTGTTTGTGTGCATTTATACTATGAAAATAAATTTATTATTTTCGTTATAAATCTTTTTTTTTTATTTTATTTTATTTTAATGTGTTACAAAATACATTATTATTATTTTTATTATTATAAAGAGGATATGCATGTATATATGTATGTATATGATAAAGAAGATTATAAGTAAGGTGACATCTGTCGACGACATCTTTTAATAAAATTTTCATCTTTATTACACTAAAAATTCGTTGCAGATAAATGTATGTATATAAATACACATACGAGTACTGAATAATATATAATCACATCACAATAAAATATCAAAGAGGGAAAATGCGATAAGAAATTATTACATATACATATATAGGTATGTACATAGAAAAATGATAAAATGGTGACTTTGTGGGTGGTAGAATATTTATGGTATGATATCCATATCAAAAAGAAAAGAAGAAAAGTGGCACATTATAAAAGAAAATTTCAAATTGATATTTTATATGTGTATGTATGCGGTAAAATTTTACTTCATGGGGATACATATTATATATTAATGTATAAAAAAATATATGAATATAAGGACATCGATTATACATATACTACAGATACAAAATAAAATATATACAGAGAAATTTATTTAATATCTGTTATTGTATTTCGATATTATATATAGCATACAATAAGTTTGTGGAGTGATAAAATAATTTATGGTGAGATAAGAATAAAATTTGCTGAAAATAAAATATACAAATAATATGTACCTATATGTAAGTGTATATGAAATGATTTTATTGTTATTTGATTTTATTAAAATTGCTGCAGAATGACGACGATGACAATGATATAAATTATATTGTGAAAGTTTAATAATTACGAGTATGCATGTTTGTAAGTATAAATGTGATGTATACGTATATTATAGAGAATGTGGTAAATTTATATTTTAATATTTCTATGTGTATGTGTACAATATACATATGAAGATATTTCTTTAGTAATAATGACGGTAACAAAGATGATGTCGTGATGTTATAAATGAAAATTATACAAAAATGAATTTATGTATATACGTATCATTTTCTATACATAACGATTATATATAAAGTATGATATTTACAATTGTAAATTTTTTAAGGAAATTAAATTTAAATTAAAGGAAAAATCATTTTTGTGGAAAATCTGTTTTCATGCACGTGCCATCTTTTAATTGATTTGGCTTTCGTTTGTATGATTATTTTTGAATATATCAGACATTACATCCATTTATGCAATTACAAAGAATTATTTTCTTAAATAATTTTGATTTTCTTATTTTCTTTAATAATTACAATTAAATCATTTTAACTATTCTTTCTCTTCTACATTTTTTTTCAAATTTCAGTAGCTTTTTCGTAATGTTAATTTATTTAAAATTAAAACAATTTTAATCTTATACGATAATTATGATAAGAATTTCTATATATTTTTTTTTTTGCTTCATTGGAAACAATAAGAAAAAGTTAAATTTATTTGAAAATTTTCCAAATAACTGTTTCCAATAAAATTTACATTGAAATTTTAATCAAAATAAAATAAAAAAGATATAATGAAGTTTCCGATAAACTTCTTCACTGATATTAATTTATTCAAAAATCCTAAAATAAAATAATTTTATACGATTATGCATGCTGAGTTATACTATCTCAGACATGTAAATATTTTCCATTAATGTGTATATAATAATCATAATAATAATTTTTATTATATAAAAAAAAAAAATTCATAAAATTTTTTCTATTATCAATGTTTGCTTTATAATCTTTTAACAACCATTTTTTTCTGTATCCCTAATTCTTATCCTTTATTTTCTTCATTCTTTATTTTATTTGTATTTCTTCACATATTCATAAAAAAACAGAAATTTCAAAATTTTAATTTGTGATAAATTGTGAATATAAAACACTTCATACAAAACATATGCATACATAGATATGTTATTATGTGTCTATACAGATGAATTTATAATCCAACAAAAGAGGATACTCTGAACAATAAAAAAAAAGAAACAAGAACAACAATAACAAAATGTTGATCTGTGCGCACATGTACATTTTGATATGATAATAAAAAAAACATCTTTATCCTTATCATGTATTGTATAACAAAAAAATTCATAACACAACTACAGTATATACATAATTTCTTATTTTCCACCTTATATTCGATTTTTCTTTTTTTCTTTTTTTTTAAACAAACAAAAGTCATTTTCCATTATAAGGATATCCTATACTTAAGAGATTCTCTTTTTTTCCTGTTATAATTCAGTTATCTGAGTACATAAATAAAATTTATTATACATCTATGGTTATTTTAACTTGTGTTCAAAATTTCATAAATTCATTTCTGTTTTCTACCTCTCATGTTCCCTCTAACACTCCCTGTTTATCTTCTTCATAAAATACTCAAATAAGATATTCATATAAAATTACGTGTGTATCTAAGCTTTTATTCCAATTTGTACATATGTATTTTAATTTCATTTTTTTTTTTTTTGTCAATTTTTCTTTTCATATGTACTATTATTGTTATTATTATTATTATTATTATTATGCTCTCAAATTCTATTATGGAAAACATTTTCTTTAACCATACATACATACATACATAACTTTTATTGGATTTTTCAATTTTCTCCTTATATTTAACATTTCTATTTGTGTCTTATATGCTTTTATTATATTCCTGACATTCGGGTTTTTTTTTGTTGTTTTGTTCATAAAAGCTTTGCATAAATAGCAGTTGAAATTCTTATATTGTATTATAAACCCAAAAGAATAGATTAATACACATTATAATAAAAATAAAAAGGACATGAACATATGTATGTATGTATACGTAGAATAATATGTATATAATAACTGTATAATAAATTAAATGTATATAACTGTATAAGTAAAGAACACTACAAACAGAAGCGCATGGCCCTACCTACATGTCTACATTTCTACACATACGAAGGGAAGAAATAAAATCAAAAAAACAATAATTTTTTTTTTCAAATGGTTAAAAGGATTTTTTCCTTTTTAAAAAAAACCACGCCTCCTGATAGAAATGAAATGACGAACCCGAGAAACGAATTTTCTAAAAACCAAAAAAAAAAAAAAAAGAAAAAAGGAAAATGAAAAAAAAAAACGAAAATTTAATTTGAAAAAGAAGAAAATGTTTCCACCTCAACACAACCAAAGTACATTAAGAAGTGCAACACTTTATGCATAGACATATACATATACATGCTATGCTGTTATCATATGAATTTTTCGTTTTTCTATTTTTTTATGTTTCTCAAAAATGAATTACTACTACACCATATTTTAATACATATTCATATTATGTATTACTACTTCCTTTTAAATGCAGCCAACAAACTACATAATAATAAAAAAGAAATGAATGAAAATGTAAAATAAATTTTTGATCTTAAATATGTATGCTAAAAGTGTGTACATACATAAAACATTAATCGTCCTGTTATGTATTATATATGTGCACGTTAAAGTCAGAACAGTGAGGAACTTCTGTACTACCAATGTTTGTCTATGTTCTTGTGCAATCATCATCATCATCATCATCATCAGCATCGTAATGTAATAACCCCCGGATCAAAAATAATTCGGACTTGGTCAATAAAACACAAAGTACAAGTCTATTCATTAATATTTATTTTTTCCCCTTCAAAGTATTCTCCGTCTGATGCAATGCACTTGTGTCACCGTTTAATCCAATCCTGGAAACATTTTTCGTACTCACTTTTTGGGATCGCCATAAGTTCCTTCTTCGATTTGTCTTTAATTGCTTCTATGCTGTCAAAGCGGGTTCCCCGAAGTGGTTTTTTTAAGCGACTGAACAAAAAAAGTCGCACGGTGCGAGATCCGGTGAATATGGTGGTTGATGAATAGTGTTTGTTGAGTTTTTAGTCAAAAACTCACGAATAACCACGGCTGTGTTAGAAGGTGCGTTATCGTGGTGTAAAATCCACGAATTATTTTGCCACAAATCGGGTCTTTTTAGACGAACTGCTTCTCGTAAACGCTTCATTACGCTTAAATAATAATCCTTATTAACTGTTTGACCTGTTGGTAAAAATTCATGATGCACAACACCACGATAATCGATGAAAACGGTAAGCAAAATCTTTTTCTTTGATTGAGTACGACGAATTTTTCTGGGTCTTGGTTCTTCTGAAGCGCGCCATTCACTTGATTGTTGCTTTGTTAACGCATCAAACTCGTACACCCACGTCTCATCACTAGTAATGATCCGTTGAATGAATGCAGGATCAGCATTTACTCTGGAAAGCATCTCTTCAGCAACAATAACACGTTCTTGTTTTTGTAAAAAATTCAATGATTTAGGAACCAATTTCGCTGCAAGTCGTGTCAAGCCCAAATCATCACTTAAAATGCTTTGAATTGTACCAAATGAAATTCCTGTTTCAGTAACCATCTCTCTGATCGTTAATCTTCTATTTTCCAAAACCATTGATTTAATCAGATCAACATTTTCTTTGGTTTTTGATGTTGAAGGACGCCCAGGATGAATGTCATCCTTCACTGATTCACGACCATTTTTAAAACGACTATGCCATTCAAATGTTGTTGTTTTCGATAGAGAACTATCACCATAACATTTTTGCAACATTTTTAGCGTTTCAGTAGCATTAATTTCATTTTTTACGCAAAATTTAATACAAATTCTTTGTTCAATTATTTTTTCCATCGCAAAATCGAAAGTAAGCAAAAACTTGACCTAAACAAAGTGCTGTCAAAAAACAACTGATTGACATATATAGCTCGAATTTGGAGGAAATGTAAAAAACAGGTATACAAACATAAATACTAAAAGAAATGCATCTTAAAATATTGGCGGGGGTTGTACATGAACGAGTCCGGGTTATTTTTGATCAGAGTAGTATAAGAGGTATGTAAGGTATGTATACAGTTTGTTGCTGCTATACATTTTTTTCCTCTCGCTGATATACTTTCGTTATGCATGTATACTGACTTTTAACAGTAGTATCCTTATACATTTTTTGGCTTTAGAACTCGAATTAACAGTCAAATAAATGTGTATATGAGAGATTTGTTGTTTTCTTGTCCTAATGTGTACATAAAATATAAATGCAAGGACCTGGTTAAGTAGATACGATGTTCTATGTACTGCACAGTGTTCTATGTACATGTATTATGTTATGTTATCGTTTTTAGACGAATAAAAGAAGGCCATTTGATATATATAGTACGGGAATAAAATATTCCTTTATATTCGAATTAAGAGGGGGATTTAGTAGTTTTTTGTTATGTAATTTTTTTTTTCCTTTTCTCAAATAAAATTACAAAATTCATTTTATCTATGTTATGAAAAATGATTGCATGCATTTCTATAAAATACACGTGTATGTACGACGTATGTGTTTAAATGTGTATAACATTTATTGTGGTAGTACGTACGTTTTTGATTCATATATACAGGATTCCACTAAAAATGATGAGGATTATTATTCAGTTATACGGCATCTATAGACTTGATAAGACGTAATATAGATTACGTAAATTACTACAATTACAAAATTTTAAATTATTATATTAACATTTAATTGGTAATAAAAATTCATTTGAAAGACATTGAAAAAAAAATAAGGATACACATATATGATGAAAAATTAAATAATTAAATAAATAAATAAATTGATAAATGTAAATATGTCATATACAATTTGTTGTGTGGATGAGTGATAAAAAATAATTTATTAATAAAAATAATCATAATAATTTGAGAAATATTCTATTCAAATTTTGTATCAAAGCCAATTTAAAAAATAAATAAATAAATAAAGGCTATTTGTCTTTTTTACTTTGGAACTAAATTTTAGGATGTCAACTGCTTTTCTTGTCGATAATATCCTTAATGATAAGGAAGAACAAAACGATTCATCAATTATATCAGATAGTGAATCAGAAACAAATTCTGATCTTAAAGATTCATCAATCTGTGATTCACCACATAATGATATTTTATTAAATCATCATCATAATAATTCATCAATGTCTTCTAATGATGATAATATTTTAATGAATAATAGTAATAATAGTAGTACAGATGATCAAGTGATAACGACAAGTCCTTATACAATGTTACATAATGGTGAAAATTTTGATGATAGAAATGGTAGTGGCAATATTAGAAATATCAGTGATAATGCATCAGGTGGTGGTGGTGGTGGTATTGATGTTGTAAGTGATAATAGTGAACGTATTGAATTGTGTTGTAATAATTGTGGTAGTTTTTATTCAATTCTAAATCGTAATGCAAATTTTATTAGAGGTGCTAATAATACAACAACATTTAAATGTAATAAATGTGACGGTAATAATGGTGAAATACGTTTAAATGAAACTAAGGAAACTATTTTAAAGGATAATAGCTCAAAGCCAATACTTAAATTTAGTGTTTCAGCTATATTAGGTGATAATAAAGATTGTGTACGTGTTAGAAATGGTAAGAAAAACTTACAATTAGTTTTCAAAGAGTTTGTTTTTCTAATTTATGCAATATCCTTTTTAATGAGATTGTCTTCACAATTTGCAGCAGAACTTGAGTTATTGACTTCATCAAAAAACGCTACATAATTACGTACCTGAGATGACCCATGTCATGTCCAATAAGTTAAAAATAAATGAAAAAACATTTTTTTTCTTCTTCTTATATAATCAGGGTCGTGACCGTCTTCAAGTATACCAAATGAATTTGTAAAAAACAATTTTTTTTTTCAAACATTCGATTATTTATTTACGTTTATTTTTAATAACAACTCAAAGAGATACTTTGAAAACATTTTTTTTTTATTTTAATAAAAATTACAAATCAATATTTATTATGTAGAAAGAAGGAGAATTAATTGTAAACTTACAGGTAAATTTATTTTTATACCTTTCAATTAACTTCAATTATTATGTAAAATAATAATTTGAAATTGTCGTCATTCAAATTAGGCAGCAAATAAAAATAAATTTATTTACATGATGTAAACATTTATACATATGCTTGCTTGCACGTAATAACTTACTAATTATGTACACGAATAAAAATGAAATTACCATGTACACAATTTAGCAAATTATTAGGTTATTGACTATTAAGCGGAATGGGGTATGAACGGAAAAGTACCATCAGTTTTTTTAGATTTTATTTAATTTTTTATTATCGTTATATGAAATTTAGTTATTTTTTTCGGGTTACCTACTATACTACCTTGCTTATCCTGATATGATTGTATTCCTTTTTTTTTTAATAATAATTAAACTATATCTATCATATTAATACATAAGTATTAGAGTATTGAATCATTACAATCAAATTGAAATATTAGATTTAAAAAATTTGTTTATCTAACATGTGAATTTTGATTTTAGTGTTTCTATTTTCTTGACATAGTACCTATAACAACAATTACATACATATATCAAGAATATATATATTACGTACATCCTTATAATTGACTTATTAAAAACACATAAAGAAGATACTTAAATATTATTTTCAAAATATATTTAAACGTATCAAGGATTTTTTTTTAAATATCACTATCACTAGGATAGAACATTATTGTCTTTCCATAGTTAGAATCATGTGTGAAATTCATCAATTTTGTGTAGAAAAATACACAAAATTATGAAGAAAAAAAAACATTTTGTTTATACATATGTATGTATGTACATATGTTTATCAGAGAAATGAGTTTTCTAAAATAAAATAACAAAAAGTATTTTTGTTATTTTCCTTTAAAAAAAAAAAAAAAAAAATTCAAAAGTAAAATTAATAAAATACAAAAAACAATTTGTTGCTTTATCTTCTAAACATAATATGTCCATGTATGTGAGCTTCATGTATATTTTCTTTGACTTAATGTAAATCACAAAAAAAAAAAATCAAAAAAAATAAACTCATGTAATTAATTTTTCCGAAACACAAAAAAAAATAAATAAATAAATAAAACGAAAAAAAATATACAAAAAATCAAAATTCTTCACGTATGTTGTAAGCATATAATAAAATTCTATAAGGGTATAAGTTTTCATTACACATGTACAATGTACATATTTCACATTTTATCTTATTATGTGCAAAATTTAACCGACAAAATACCTAAACTTGTGTACAAGGTGTATACAGAAACAAAATAAAATTATTCAGTATACACATACTTAAATATATACATATTTGAAAAGCTTCTTTTGTAATGTGAAAACTTTACATATGAGTATATGTACAGATAAAACACATAACATGTACATACATACATATGTATGTATTCATTTTCATATTTTAATGAATTTTACAAAAAGGAAAATTTTAACTCAATTAGACAGAAACAATTAGGTATTATAACGTCTTTGTGGGTGTTGACGCGAAAACACCGCATTGTGTGATTTTGATTAAAAGGAAATGATTAAGAAATTTACTCATAGATATTTAATATATGATATACTTATGTACATAATATGTATAAACAAGCACACAGACGCATTAAAGCGTTTTTCATAAGTATGGAGGGTGCGGTATAATTTTATGAAGATCATTTTCAGTATAAAATTCACAAATCAATTAGCATGTGTTCACATGTGTAATACTCGTATGTTGGTACCTAATATTCTTCAATTATGTACAAATTTATTATGAGATATTTGAATTGTGAGGTAGATTTTTAATAAATTGTAATTAGAAATTATTTTCGTTGTAACAAATTTTGAGGTTTTACACAAAATTGAGTGTGATATCCTAACGTATTCATGCGTATCCATAACAGGTTATAATGAAAATGTATAAAACAAGAATAAATTAACATATCTTTTTTGATATGTTAATTTAATGAATTTTTTGATAGAACTTTTTTATTAATACGAGAAAAATTTTGCAACTTATTTTTATTTCATTGTTTGTGTTTTTTTTTATTGCCCACATGTACATACATCATAGGTAGGTACATTTAAAAAACAAAATGGTAATTTCACATCATAAATGCCACACGCAAAATTTTTATGATGATAATGATTATCATCATTTTATACGTGTACATTGTACATACGTACTTGATTGCTATTAATAATAATAAGCAGAAAATAATAATAAAAAAAATATTCACTGAACAAATAATATATAAAAAATTCGAGAAAAATAAATAAATCCATGAAAAGTACATTAATTCGCAACAAAATAAAAATTCGTTTATAATAGTAATGATAATAATAACAATAATAATTTATCAATGGCATGGTGTATTATAAATATATTGGGTCAGCCCACAGGCGAAATGGATAAAATACAAAAACTTCGTATAAATATAAAAAATAATAACAATAAAAAACAAAATTGTAATGATAATGATGATACACGTATGCGTATACATATGAGAATTAAAAAAAAAAAAAAGAATAAATCCTTCGATAGTTTTTTTGGGTTTTAAATGAGAACATGCATTGCATAAACATCTACATAAAATTTTTGTTTCACTTTGAATTTTTTATTTTTTATCTTTTACGGTGTTTAAGTGTGTTACCCTCCGCATGCACATTATTTATAAGGATAAATATAATGGTATAAACAAAAAAGGATTTGTTACCGAATTTACAAACATGTTAAATAAATTTTTATCTATCTATAAAATGAATAAAAATGAACTAAGGAAAAATGATGTATGTATACATACTTTCGGTTTTGAATTGTATACGTACACATGTGTATAAAATTATTCACAGTCTAAGTATATAACAATAATTTATACATGATTAGAAAATGATGTTTTTACAGCCTTCGATGTCTGTTTTTATTCTGTTACTTTTTATTTTTATTTTTTGTTTTGTTTTGTTTTTTATTTGGAAAAATTTTCAATTCGAATTTTTCATTTGGATTTTTTTTTATTACCCCTAGAAAATCCCCTGTTTAAATCCGTTTTGCGTGAAATCTTTTGGGATTTGTAAGTAACATTATTAAATGTGTATATACACACGTTGTTCTTTTCAATTACTTGTATATTAACGTATATGAATTTTGTTGTTGTTTTTGTTACAATAACACAAAATACAAAAAATGATCAATGTACGTTTTATATTAACGTCATTGATGCAATAATAAGGTATATGTATTTATCTTTGGTGTTAAAGAAATTTAAAAAAAAACTTTTTTCTTATTTTTAAATGCTCTCACAATCAGTCAAAATTAAAAAAGAATAAAAATAGAAAGAAAAAAGATATTTTGTTATTTTCTTTGGTTATGTTTTGTTTTGATTTTAGATTTGATAGACCTTTGAATACACAGTGTAATGTAAATGCATATCCGTGAATATGTATATCACCTATGTTTACTATCAGGTTTTGCACGATCTTTTTATATTTTTTGATTCAAAAGTAAAATTCAACTCAATTGACTTGAGGTTAAATCCAAAAGTAGATTCTTATTTAAAAAAAAAATAAAATAATTTAAAAAAAAGATGAATACACACAACATGCATTCATGTGTATATGTATATGTTGTTGTTATTTTTTGGCATTACGATCATATATGTATTTTGGCATATATAAGATATATTCACATACATATATGAATGAAATTTGTTTGAAATATGTAAATATTTCTATTTTATTAATACCACAGACTTGATTAAGGTATCATCACTTAAGGTTTGATTTTAATTCATAAAATGCTTTTTTTATATTTCGTATTCTTTAATTTTAACAGGTAATAACGACAAAGAGTTCTGAAATTTACTATACTCTGTCTACTAATATTATGCACTCCATGTCTTCTGGAGATTACTTAAAGTGGTACCATTTTACATTACTATGTATTGATATTTAAAATATTCATTTTATATATAATAAAAGCTTTGTGGATTGTGGTAATACTGCTCGTGAAACAGTCTAATTAAAAAATTAGACGAGAACAAAAAACATGTGTACTCCCATAAGACTTTATTAGTGCATAATATTAGTGGACAGAGTATAGCCTTTTCATTTTTTTATGAGAAATAATTTTGCGATTGTAAGAAAAATTAAGAAAAATAAATAAAACATTGAAATAAATATCAAGGGGTCATTCTGAAATGAAAATTTCATTTTGAATATTTACCTCAAGACTGTTGTATGATCAAGAAATATTGAAGTATTTAATTTATGAACATTTTCTGCCTAAAAACTGAATAAGTCATATTATTGCAAGTTGAAAATTTACTCAAATTTTGTATAAAAAAAATGATTACACTTGAAAATGTTTTCATTAAGAATTCATATCTGAAACAAATCTTTTTTACTTAAACTGTAAAAATCGATATTATCATTTTATTTTAAATTTTAAAATATCAAAATGAACTGTTAAAGAAAGAAAAAGAATTTTTTTCTTTCAATACATTTAACACAACATCTATTTAATGACGTCATGATTTTATTGAAGTTCAGAAAGAAAATTAGGAAAATCAACAAAAGATATATAAACTCTGGAAGATATATAAAAAAATTGAAGTAAAAAAATTCAAAAAATCCATAATTTGCAGAAGTATGGAAAAAAAATAAATAGAGGTTGGATGGTGCACCATATGGTGTCTCACTTAAGAACAAACTTTTCCAGCATATAAAAAAGTTTTATCGTTTTTCTCTTTAATACATATAAATTCTTTATATATTAAACATCACATGAGAATATCTGTAAATATCCTAGAAATTGCCTTATTATTATTTAACGTTGAAAAAGTGTTCGTATAATATCTGTATGCGTACGTACACATGTGGTTATATGTTTGTACCAAAATCCTATAGCAAAAATTCTGTATTTTCAATATATAAAAAATATGATATAATTCATGCATATGTATGTATTGAATCTTTTCAAAATTTGTGTGTAAATTTTATGCTCATATCCATTTATTATGGTATGTATTTAAATGGAAAAGTTTTATACCAATGTTACAAGTCAAAATAGGGCGTCAAGCAGTTTACCGGTTAAAATTAAATTGCATTTAAAAGCTCTTTGACAGATATAGAGACGACGATATTATTTATGTACGTGGTATTATGATAGTATAAATTGACTCAATTTATTTAAGAAAATGTAATGTACTTGTAGATTATAATCTTCTTGAAAAGTTTTCATATGATGATGGATAAATTGTATTTAACGAAACATTTAAGTTAATATGTGTCATAAAGCATAGGAAAAATAAAGAAAATCGATTAAGGGACTCTTTTGTGATTGTTACGTTAAAGAAAAATTTTTTAAAGTAATTTTCTTCCTTTTATTATTTATAAGAAAGAATTGATTTTGTTGATGATATATTAATTTTTTTTTTGTTTTTGTTTTTTTTTTTTTCTTTAGATTTTATTCAACCCCAACATATTTGGCCTTATATACAACATAATTTTATTCATCATACACAATTTCCACATCCAGCATTTCTTACAAATGGTAATAATAATTGTCATCCTCAGACCACACCATCACCAGGTAGCACAATTAGTGACAGTGACAATCATTCTAATTGTTTACATAATAACAATAATAATAATAATAATAATAATACTAATAATAATAGTAATAATGGAAATGGAAATAGTAATGGAAGAGATCATGCAGATATTATTGATGATAGAATTCAAGGACGTTGTGAAAAACAAATCATAGCTAAACCATTACCAAGTAGACCAACACCATTTTTACATCATAGTCTAAATCATCCACATCTACATTCGTTACTGGCACACTGTCGGAATCCATATATTGGAGGTAAAATAAAAAAAAAAAATACATACATACATATGTACTTATACATTTTCTACATTTTCTGAATTATTATACATGCACATACAAATGCATGTACGTAATTACTTAAACACATATATTATAAACATACCTACGCAATTGTACGTCCAATTAAAAATAAAATGCAATATGAACACTACAATGCAAAAATGATGTACAGTATGCTTACATACATACGCATGTAATTTACACATTTTAATATATGTATAAATTTGAAAATTAGTTTCAGACCATATGATGTGTGTAATGTTTAATTGTATATGAAATTAATGATGCATGCATTATTATTTTAAATATTTACCTAGGTGTACTACACCTATCAAATATACTGTACCTATATATATTATGTACATATTATAGTCTAGTAACATTTTAGTGAAAGTGAATTTAATTTAAACTATCCATGTCATATGACGAAATTTATTATCATAATAATTGTGTTCATGTATGTAATAAAAATTGAACACATGGACAAATGTATGTATGTACGTCAATTTCGTGACCATCAGTAGCAAAAATTTTACATTTTGGGTACATATGTATGTATGTACATATTTCAAATTTCAATAAAGAATTTTGTATATTTTCATTTGATATTTGAGATTTACTGATTTACTTCATTTGAGATTTACTGATCATCGTTTTGATATGTGGACATATTTTTTATTAACTAAGTTTTTCTATTAAATTTTTTATTTACCGAATGTTAGTTGGAGCACCACAAGTTTTTCCATTGCCACCTGGTCAAGGATTTCCATGGGCACATTCAACTAGAGGGAAACCAAGACGTGGTATGATGAGAAGAGCTGTATTTTCAGGTAAAGAAAAGCGAAATAAAAAAAAAAAGAAATGGAAAATTCATTAAACTAAAATACACGTTTGTGAATTTTTATTTTTACTTTAGATTCTCAACGTAAAGGTTTAGAAAAACGTTTTCAACAACAAAAATATATAAGTAAACCAGATAGGAAAAAATTAGCTGAACGTTTAGGTCTTAAGGATTCACAGGTAAATAACATGGATATAAAATTTTTTTTGATTAAATTTTAATATTCTCTTACAAAAAAGTAAGTGTAAAAAAATTTAATTTTCAATTTTACAGTTCATTCACGCAGATTAAACAATGTAACCAAACAAATTGTTTATTCCTTACGTGTTCTTCTTATTCATATTTGCTCATATATTCATATGTTCTTATGTATAATAATAATAAAAGGAAATTCCAGTTTAGATATCAAAAGTGCTCATGAAATTTATGTTCAAAATGAGATTTGAATTATTCAAAAAAGCAATCTGCACTCGTATACAATTTTTGTTTATTCTATTTGGCACTTTCAATATAAAAAAATTTCATATTATGATAATTTCATTTTTCTTAATATGAAGACATTTTTAGTTTTTTATTGTGTGCGCAGTCAAATAAAAAGATAAAAAAAAATATTTCGCAAAAAAGAAATATGAACACATGGGTAATGAGAAAACTCCGCCCCACGAAAAATCATTTCTTTCAAGGATAATTTACATATAATATGTAGACACAGCAGATATGTGTGTATACCTTTCGTATATGTAAGGTATCCCTATATAAATGTTTCGTATTCATTTATTATATGTGAATTGTTTTGACATAATAATTTTTTGCCGTTCACATCTACATATATACCAATACAATACATTTATTTCTCCTTATAAGAATCTTACATACATTTTATTTTCTACATATAATATACACAGACTACTGTATGTTATATTGAATATTGTATATTTTGTTGCCTCCCAATTTCTTATATGCGCAGACTCTTTTATTGTTTTCAATTTTCATAAAGTTGATGATGATGATGTTGATAATGATGATGTTATATGGAATAAAAATCATTCAAAATGGAAACCTGAAAAAAAGAATTATAAGAAAATTCAATGACAATAAAAAACATAAAAAGATAAAAAAGAAATAAAAATAAATGTTTTTATTGGTTTATTATTATTTGAATTTTCTGCTTTTTTTTTTTTGTTTTTTTTTTTTTGTGTTTGGATAATTGATATATAAATTAAATTATCGAATAATAAAATTCATATACATACAAGTATATACATTTTATGTGGCTTGTATACATTTAACGTGTACGTATTATTCTGTATATATACTCATTTATATTTGTATTGAATTAATATAATTATTGGGTTTTTTTAATTGATTTTCATTTCAATTTTTTGATTTCCTTTTTTTGTGTTTTTATTAAATTAATTTTTTTTTTTTTTGTTTGTTTAATTTATCCCTATTTTTGTTTTTGTGTGTTTTTCATTTCTCATTATTAACAAAAATTTTTATGTGAATTTTTGTTGACTTTTTTTTATAATTTTCAATGTAATTATAAATAGATTTCTTTCCAAATGAGTGGAGATGAAATTTGGATTTATTATTATGTATTTTATTATTGTTTTCATTTTTTTTACACAAAAAACATTTCAATTTAAGAAATTAGTTAATATGTATATTCTGAATTCAATCTCTTTTTTTTTTTGAAAATTAAATTAAAATTTCCATTATACATTTTCTTAACTAGATAATCTTAAATCTACGTAATAATCATCATAATCATAGCGACGGCCCGATTTCGTCCTTGACTTACTCCAGAATTTTTTTTTTTCAATTCATTTCATTCTACTTGAAACATTGCATTCACTTTATGATTTCCAATCCATGCGGTATTACAAACTGTTTTTTTTTCGCATTACTGCTTACTCTGCTTAGATCTAGTTTATTTTTTATGTTATTTTATTTTTTTAAATATAATTTGCTTCATTAGACACGATCATTATCTGTCTTAAATTTATTACCTAATTTTCATGTCATCATGCGAAAATCTAGCACTTGATTGATTTTATTTTCATTTTCTCTCAAAATAATACAAGTAATACTTGATTTTCGTTAGAAAATAGAATAGTGAAACTCAAAGAAAAAATAAAAAAAATAAAATAAAACATCTACAATTTTTGATTACAATAATTACAAGTATCTTTCAATTTTTACAAAAATTGCTTTAAGCATAACTATGTATATACTTAGTAACCGGTTTTAAAATATTCATTTTACTAAATATTTAATTTTAAATTTTCGTAAAATAATTGAGTTGTTGTTAATTATTACCATAATTAAATAAAAATTACTTTGGTGTTCGTTTTACAGTTTTAATTAAAATATAAAAATTTTACACATACCATTATGTTTATTCATATGAACATAGTCTAGTATAAATGTAAATGGCCAGTCTTAAATTGATTACATGATAAGTCACGAGATTTTAATTTTGAAAAAAAAAAAAAAAAAAAAAATTAATGTAAACTTTTAACTTCTTAAGTAAAGTAGACATGCGTACATCAAAATTGGGTGTAATGTATAATGGCCGTTGACATCTAAGCCTAAAAGTGTGTGCATATGATAAGTTATGATATTTTGTACAATAATTTGGGTGTTCTAGTAATTTGGTAAATCAAAAATCGAATGCATGTATCTATATTGGGTTTTCAGCATTAGCGTTAATAATTTAAAAGAGATTAAATTATTTCTACTGTTATGCGATTAGTTCTTATATAATATTCAACCCGCATTCATTTTATTGTTATATTTAAAAAAATATAAACTAATCAAAAGCATCAATTTACCATTAAAATCACATGCAGAATATTTGATCGTGTTCACAAGTCAATTTTAATCTTGATGACATTTTGATGAATTTGCTCAAAACAAAGAGTCAGTAAAATCTGAATTATTCGTAAATTTTCCTGAAATTTACCATTAAACAAACATAGAAGAAAATATCTAAAAATTAAGTGGTACACAAATATTCTAAAATATTTGTTTACATTATTGATTCATTTATTATGAAAAATATCTAAATATGTATGTATGTATAAAAATAATATGAAAAATATCAAATTTTCATTGTAAAACACATAAAAATGTGTGTATTTGTCATCAAGCAATTAGTAAACATTCATAAGTACATATACATACATACGTTTTTGGTATTAGATATTTTTGTGGTTAAATAAAATATTTACACTTTCAAACAGTTTCCTTTTACATTTTATGTGTAAACCGTGTAATACAAAATACGGTAATAGATTTATTTGAAACATTATATGTGTATGCAAGAATATTTGTGCATTTTTCGCAATGTTCTTTACACAAAATTTACTCCCCTTTTAATAAACACCATCAAACATGTACATATTAAAAGTGCGTGAAAAAATTGAATTGTAAGAAAAAAAAAATTTTCACAAAATAAAAGAAATATGTTGGTAATCATCATCATCATCATCATCATCCCATTTTTGTATATGCTGGGCATTGTGAATATGTATGTTTGTGAATTTTTTTTGTAACAGATATTTACCCCTCATTTAGCAAAACCATCACCACATGAAACAGACATCTCATTAGGGAACATATGTTCAGTATACAGTAGGTTTGCAATCAGTGCCTAAATATAAGAAAATATAATACAAAGTAACCCACACATTTTTAAATATACTGATGCATGAATATTATATATTGGTGGAAACCCTTCGCCAAATTGACTTTTTTTGTAACAGATACGAATGTATGTTTTGTTTCTCTAATTGTTTCTTTTATTTAAAAGGAATTTTTTACATACAATTTATTTTTGTCCCATGTAGCAGGGGAATGTTTATTGTTTTTATATTGTTTTGTGTTGTAGATGGAAATACACATGTATGTATGTTTAAATTTGAAGTTGTTAATAGATCTCCATTAGCAGTAAATTTTTTTTTTTTTTTACATTTACATTTATGTGTTTTGAATAAAACAAAAGTTAAATTAAAGTAAAGTGTTAATGAATTAAATTTAAAAAATAAAAAATGCAAACACTTTGAAATTTTGAATATGCATTTGATCGTTATGTATGATCGTAATTTTTTTTCCAGTTATGTATGTTAAAAAACTCATCAATAAGCATAAAGTAACCTTCTAATAATTGCATTAAAATATTACACATTTGTCATGTTTTAACGATTGTTCATCGCAACAAAACAAAAAAAAATTTAATATCTTCAATATCATTCATAATGTTCATTATCTGACAGAATTCTATCATTATAGAGATGTATATGAGTAGTGCATAATATTCGTATCAGATTGTAGATAGATAAGAATAATTATGTGTATTACGTGCATGTAATACATAATCGATCGATCTGTGGTGATTTGTTCATCTAATAATGATCATTATTATTTATTTTTTTTTTCTTCATTTTTCATTATTTCACATTTTCTGTCGTCTTTATCATTTAAATTATACGGAAATGAGTATACAATATTTTCGAAACAATTAGTATGTTCACACACATCTATTTAGAATGTAACCAAAAAAAAAAAGAAAAAATGATCGATGATCTTGAAATGTTGACAACCGTTTTCTGTATATTATTACAATATTAGCGTAAATAATTTTTTCAAAAAAAAAAAAAAAAAAAAGAAACCAAATGAATTTATTCTATATATATGAGTTGGAGATGAATGAAAAATGAGCAAAATTAAATGTGAAAATACTCTGTTTTTTTTTTTTTTCAAAGGTGATGAACATGATCAAATAGAAGTAAAATTTTTTTCCAGATCAAAATTTTAAATTTTGAACATTAGATGTGTTTAAGATAATGATCGATTGAATTTTGACATTTTCATTAGCTAAAAAAGAAAAATTAGTTACGCAAATTTATTTCGTTCAAATGGAAAAAATATGAAATTTTGATAACGCCTTTTTCATACATATGTAGTGTAGGTAAACTACACATAAATACAATACAATACACATACATAAGTACAATAGACATAAACATGACATCAGGCATAAAAAAAACCTAGTATTAAAGGCATCATACCTTTTCAAGCTTTTCAAATTATATCCTACTAAATAGTTATATATGTATGTACTATGTAGTTTATACTGTATACCAATACTTCATTATTTTAATTTTCTATTAAAATATTTATTTATTTCTGTTTTATTTATTTATTTTTTTTAATCTTAAAATTTTTTAAAATTTTTCTATATTCTCATTTTCTTTAGAAAAACAGGATCCTTTCTATTTTTTATTTTTAGGGGGAAAAATTAATTTTCTAAAACAGAAATTAAAATTAAGTTATACATTTTTATTACTTCTATTCATTAAAATTGTATAAAATTTAAAAAAAAAAAGGTAATAGAAATTAAAAAGATAAATTTGAATAAAAAGTTTTTTAAAATGATATGCAAACTGAAAAATTAATTCATTTAATATTTTTTCCTTTATTTATATAGAAATTCATGTGTAGGTTTGTTCCTACATTCATGCTGAGATAAAGAAGAAATTAATTTAATTTTGATAATAATTGTTATTATATAGATTTTCCTTTGTTATCCTATTCATTTGCTTGTTGAGAGTTGAAAACTGTTCTATTTTATATCAGACAGTGTTATAGATTACCTGTACATTACATATACACTGTACATTGTATCTGTGAGAATATTTATTCTAGTATGAAAATTAAAATCAAAGAAAAGTTTTTTACATCTCCATTTTTTGTTTTTCTTTTGTTTTTATTATATATATATATTTTTTTTTTGTAATGAAAATTGATTAAATTATAATTGAAAAAGTTTTTAAAATGTACATAATTTTATTGAAAGTTTTTAAAAATGTTCATGGAGAAGTTAGGAAAAAGCAAAATGAAATAAAACAAAGTGGACATTTACATGATTTTAAAAATCTATAAATGTTTAATACTCTAAAAATTAATTTTACATTCTCATCATCAACCATCAATGTGGTATTCTACTGTCAACTGTGGACCTTTACCTGTTTTAATATACCTACGTAGCATTTCTATCTTTTCAATTGTTTTTCTTGTTTTTTCAATTTGTAATCTTATTTGGTTACTTAATCTTTGGTTTTACAATTTTGAATTTGCCTTCTAGGTTCTAATTTATTCTGCTTAGACGCTTTTCATCAAGTTTTTTTAATGTCCAGCAGTCTACACTTTCAAAATTCTCATCATTACAACACAGAAAATTAATTTTATTTTCTAATAAAATTTTCCTTCAAGTATTAAATTATATTTGTGCATTTGATTTAAATTTAAATAAGTATGTATCTTTCATATCTGTGTAATCTTTCAAATGAATATCTGGTATTGCATATGATCCTTATAAACAGTATTACATCAAGTATAATTACCCATTTAATTCTGATACCAAAATAACATCCCTTTAAGCAATGACAAACATAATGAATTTATAAAATTTACATAATCAAATTACATACAAATCGATTGGCAGAAACATTTAGTGGTGATACACAAATTATGTATGTGTATACAATTGTGATACATGAATAGTTTAAATTAATTTCAAACTAAGCCGAAACACACGACCAGGGAAATTTCTCATTCTGCCTACAATTTATGTTTATATCGTTGTTATTGTTGTTGTATACTATAATCGTAGTAAGTTAGTAACAAGGATATTCATGTTAATGTATTAAAGATTTCTGTTTTTTCTGTTTATTTATTCTCTTAAAAAAAACTGTCTCTAGAGGGTAATTTCTTGGATCAATTGGTTAATTTTATGATAATGACGATGACAAAACGATTGGTTTTGATTTTTTTGGTTTTGGTTTATAAGCGCTTAAAGGCAAATCCACTTGACACCCTCATGTATTTTTTATTTCTAAAGTTTTATCTGATTTGGATTTGAAATAAATAATACAAAAAAAAATGTTTGCATTTTATTTTCTCCCTTTTTTTATTTAATAATAATTCTGTAGTAAATCAAACAGAAATGTGCAAATGATGTTTCCACATATGGTTTTCAATGTATTAGAGAAGAATTATAGATTTGTGTGCATATGAGATATTTAATGAGAAAATCGAATGAGTAAATAAATATTGGATTAATATATGTACATATGTACATAGGTATCTTTTGTTTTTAAATAATGGAATAAGTTTTTTTTATTTATATTGAGTTTATTGAATTTATTTTATCAATTTGAGGAAATCAGATCTGATAAAAGTATTAATCGGTATTAACGCATTAGAGACATTTTAAAATAAAACCTCGATAGTCGACAATGTTTGTTTTTTTTTTTATGAAATCAAATTGAAAAAATATATAAAGATAAAAAGTACATAGCAAGTTATTCTTATCGTTATTACTAGAACTAGTAAGACTTCATTTATGTTTTCTTTGATTTATCATTTTTTTTTTTTATTCCCTGACAATCAACTGATTATATCGAAATCTATACTTCTGGTCACCGACTATATTCGGCCGGACAATTATTTTCATCACCCAAAAGGTGTTTCACGAATTTCGATACGTGGAATATTTGAGAGAAAGTAAAAGCTTAAAAGTAATAACAATAAAAATGTCCTCTTAAATAATAATAAACACTATAATATATAAAAATTTTCGAATAAATGTTTTTAACTCGATTTATTATTGTTATTGTCAAGGACATTCATATTATAATCAATGCCTCATACATTATATTCGTACTGGCAATATTACATGAAAATATAATTTTTATCCTTTTCATATACTGAATATGTGTGTGTATATAAGTTGAAAAAAATGATGAATCACCTGCATATTACATCGTGCATAAAAGTTTGATAAGGATGACATTCTCGTGAATGCACAAAAAGTTCATTTAATACAGACATTAAAAAAAAAAATGAAAAAATTCATTTTATGTGCAAATCACAATAAACGTTGCAGAAATAAAATACGTAAAGGAAAAGACAAAAAATCGAAATGAAATTCGTTTCCATTGTTTAATTTTTATTTTTTAAATTTTTCAACAATTTTCAAGTTTTTTGCATTTCCATTCGTCTGCATTCAAACTGAGACAAACTTTATGCTTTTTTTTTGGTGTATGTAACGTGAAAAAACGTTTTGTTTTTATTTTTGTTTTGCTTTACTGTTGATGTTTTCCAAATTTTCATTTTCTGTTTTTTTATTTCAGTTTTCCGTTTATCTTCTGTGGCTTTCATCGTATTTTTGTTTTTGCCTGAATGTGTACATCCGTTTTACCACAAAAAAAAGAATAATAAAATGCGATTTTTGGCGCTTGCATTCATTCTCACTTCCGATAAAATGAATAAAGTGTGTGTAGTGCATTTCTCTTTTTTGTTTGGTTTCTGTAGTCCTTGTCTTTTTTTTTTGTTTGTTATCTTGCATATTTTTTAAATCTATTTTCATTTAACGATGCATCCTCTGGATGATATTGGACTAGCCACATCATTGCATGGTGTAAATGTTCTTTTTTTTTCTATTTCTTTTCGGCTTTGAATTCAGATTGACAGCCACAAATGAATTTGACAAATTATGATAGAAGGACAACTCGTCATCATCATCGTTATTTTGTATTTGTCATATTCTGTTTTTCTTTTTTATTTCTTGTTTTGTTGTCCTCTTGTTATTACTTTATTAATGCTGCAATTTTTATTGATTGAAAATTTTTGTATTATGAAGATGCATCTCTCGAATGATGCTCAATTTTTACATTTCAATATATTCATTCAAAAAGAGGCAAATTTATTTTTCAATTCTGAGGTGTAATGTTCTGCGTTTAGAAGATAAAAAAAAATGCATACATAGATGCAGTGTTAACAATAAACAGACTGATGCTTTTTTGCCAATGATGAATTATTATATTCGAATTTTTGTGTGATAGAATCAATCGAATGCAATACAGTGAATGAAAATATGATTCATGATTATGCATTTTGTAGTTACTATTTTAATTGACGTTGTTCTTTTCACATAATAAAAAATCAAGTGGATGTTTTTTTTTTTTGTATTTTGTTAAAAACTGAAATGTTATTAGATAGGACAGAAAAATAGCAAAAACAATGCAAAGAGAGAGTAAAAATAAAAAAAATAAATATACCCAATTTGTACATCATCATCATAATCCAAATTCCAACTCCTAGTAATAAATACATAAAAATGAATGACTTTTATTTTATGATTGTGAGAACAAAAACTACAGATAGAGAAATAAATTTGATTATATAAACTTTGGGATGAGCAGCATTTTCTACTTTGAAGTTTGATGTCAGTCAATCATGTATAAAATTTGAAAAGTGGAAAAGTTGAAGGGGGTGTTAGTACATAATTTAAGAAATATTGTAAAATTGTAAACATTGTTAAAATTAATAGAGTAGATAAAAATTTAACATTGGCCTGTAAATTAAAAAAAAAGAAGAAAATATAAAAATGAAAATTCCTCAAAATTAATGTTTAACGTTATCATTATAATTTGTTGTAAATAATGACTTTCAATATGCATTGTGTACATATAGTGCGTATTTTATATAGAATTCCCATAAATCATTAATTGGGGATGTTCATGTCATTGTTGTGGATATTTTATTTTATGTACATTGTATTTTATAACAGACAAGGTTAATGATGTACAGTTGATGTATTTGATTTTTGTATTATTTTTTTTTTTCATATTATAATTATTGCAGTTAACGGTTTCATATTCAAGTAAAAAAAAAAAATGATGAAAAGAAAATACTATAAATACACATAAAAAAAACAATGACCATGTAATATGTAATTATGATCGTAGACTAAGTAATAAGTTAAACGTAAATTGTTATGCTTCAATCGTCGAATTATTATTAGAAAAAAATAACAAGTACACAAATTGCATGAATTACCTAATCTATGCCCCAGTAATGTTTACTTTATATTTGATGGTTTTTCATGCTTACGTCTTTCTTCATGTTAACAATAAATTTTTTTTTTTTTTGCTTCTTGTATGTGTGTACAATTATAATGCGTTTTTGTTTTATATTTTCTAATAATTTGACTTTGCATTTAATTTTTTTTTTTGTTTCTTGTTAGATTGCAACATCATATACCAAACTATTTTAGCCAAAAATTCAAATAATAATAATAACATTTAAAAGTAATAAAATATTACAGGTAGGTAATTGCCCCTGTTGTGAGTGTTGACGTATTGTATGTTATAGACAAAGAAAAAAAAACTAACAAAATCCCTATAAGAAAAATTATTTTAATTGAAATAATGTAAGAAACCAAAAAAAAAAGAAAAGAAAATCATGTTTTCATACAACTTATTTATTATTTATTAATAGATTTGTTTAAATGCATTAAATTTTAATGTATTTACATGTGTGTATGTATATATGCGTGATAGCACATCGTATACACATTTTGACCTTCACCAGTGTAGGTCGATTACATTTTCTTTCAACGCCTTCAATTCAGTAAATATGTATATATATACATATGTAGGTATATGTATTCAGTGAGTATGTATTTGTTACAATTTTTATATATACTAATACCATATCAGATGTTTCATACATATCATATTGATATGATGTAATACGTACACATATGTATCTATTACATAAAATTTAATTAATTAATTGCAAATGTATATTTAATTATCTTTGTTTCTGTTTTGTAAAATAAAAAACAAAAAATAGATACATACTTGTATTTGAAATAAACAGGAAAATTTATTATGTAGCAGTACATTTATAATCAATTTATATTTATTACAATTTCATGAAATTACAAATTTTAATTATAAATTGAAAAATTAAATTGAAAAAATTAAGAAATTGAATTAAAAATAAAGCACAAGCATGAATTGCTTTTCTCAATTATCTTGTTTTGCTAACCTTTCTTTAAAAAAAAATAGAAGAAAATGTTGAAGATTTTACGAAAAAATTTTAAATTTTCATTACGGTTTTTCTTTCGTCATTTTTTTTTTTTTTATTAATTCACTTTTAAAATATTCTTCTTCTTCAATGGTTAATGTGTGAAAATTATTTCCAATTGAATAAATTTTTATTTCAAAATTACGTACTTGGAAAACAAAAAAAAGTTGTTAGCACAAATTTATTTATTTTTTTTTAATAAGTTTTTCTTATTCTTTCCTTACACTAAGTAGCTTTATGTAATTCTCAGTTTAAAAAAAAAAATAATAAAAGGGAACAAAAAATCAATTTATCCTTTTTAATTCATGTAAATTCATCAACGTTTCCACTCATTGGAAAAATTATTATTTGTTATTATACTTTAAGGATTTATATTTTGGTTTTCTTCTCAATTGTTTTATTTTAATTTTCCTTTTTGTTTATTTTTTCTTTGAATATTTTTATTATTTTCTTTAATGCTGAGATCATTAAATTGTACTCTAATTTATTACACAGTGTGTGTGCATATAAATGAAAAAAATTATTTTTCTCAACACATTAAACGCGAAAGTAATTAATTCCCATCAAATGCAGGCAATACATACATACACAAAAATGTTGTTGGAAACCTCATAATCATTAATCTAATCGCCGCCCCCTTTTTTTTTATTCATTTCATGTAAAATTCTTCAAAAATCAATAAAAAAAAAAACAAGAAATAAAAAAAAAACGAAAAGAAAATCAAGCAAAAGAAAATTGGGACGGAAAACAGTAAAGTCGAACAAAAAATGTTTTTTTGTTTTTTCTGATTGGAAATAATAAAAATGAAAAATCTTGTAAATTGAAACGATGTGATGTTATCGATAAAAATTCTTCGTAATTGTCCACTACATGATTTTTGATTTAAACAATAATTTGTTTGTTTTTTATCTACAATGTGTTATTTATGCATGTCTAATTCAAATATTTCAGTTTCATTTATATGCATTTGATTTAATATGTTTCTACTGTACAAAGATTTTCACAATATCTAATCTTGTATATCTTCAAAAACCTCTTATCCTCAAATAATACAAAATGTAAACCATATAATATTGTCAAATTTAAGTGAATATTTGTATACGCATATGTGTTTAGTTCATACATAAATTTAGAGTAAAAAAGAAAAATTAAAAGTTCATATTCACACTACTGCACACTAACACGTACGCATGTATGTACATACTTGTATGTACAAATTTTCATTCACAAAATTTTATGTAATGATAACATGTAATAACAATAATAATAATAATAATAATCTGTAAATCTCGTGTCGTTCGATATTATATGCGTATCCTTAATATCCTTATTTATATGCGTGCGTATGTAATATAGTATATTATACTGTTGTAATAACTCAAAAACAGTTCAACAGTTCTATTCCCGCCTTTTGTCGTATCTGTCAAGAACAGTTACTTTTTGATAATATACAAAGTTATTTAATGCTTTATTTTCAAATTGTTAATGTATACGCATGTATAATAAATACATATGCGACGTACATTAAATACGTTCGTATGTGAAAGTTTATGTATATAGTATAATCACTAGATATTGAATCAAATAAATATCAAGAGTTTTATCTGTATTTATATCTGCACATTTAAAAGGACATATGAATATATCATGCTCATGGTTGTATAGAATATACATAGAAAACATAAAATTAAAATGTTTTTTTATAAGGTACACTCAAGAAAATTTTATTTAAGGGACGAATTTACTTCGAATTTAAAGTAAAATTTTCAACAGAAATTATTCCATCCTTTAAAATTTATTAAAGCGAGTACGTCCATTCAAGTTAAATTAAAATTGAAAAGTTATTATTTCTATTCTTTTATTCCATCTAGGAAAATCTCTTTTTAATTTGTTGAAAGTTTGAGTGGTCGAAAAAGGATAATCCGTTTTTGTTTTTTTTTTTTTAATGAGTAGTAGAAAATTATTTTGATTGATTGATGTTTACCAATTATTTTAATGTCATTTTCAAAATACAAAATTTTTCCTTTCTCATGAAAACCGATAAATTGTGTAGATCAAAACAGAAAATTTAATTAAAATATTTAGCTTTTGGCAAAATAAACTTTTATTTAATTATTTTGTTTTTTATTATTTTTTTCTTTTGATATTGTCCAGGTTAAAATATGGTTTCAAAATCGTCGTATGAAATGGCGTAATTCAAAAGAACGTGAATTATTAGCAAATGGTGGTTCACGTGATCAAACATTACCAAATAAAAATAATCCAAATCCAGATTTATCAGATGCTAGATGTGATCGTCAGCCATCAATTTCACCACCATCTTCGCCCATTGAAATTGCACAAAATTCATCATCGACATCATCACAAAACAACAACACTTCTTCAGCACCTACCATTGGAGGTATAACACAACAACGTTCACAGCAACAACATCATCATCAACAGAATGGTCAAACTGCTAGTACATCATCATCATCAACCAGTTCATCACCAGCTCAACAACATCATCAACAACAGATTAATAACGTTCAACATCATCATGTTTCAATGACTTCACCACCACCGCTTTCAAAAATTAATCATCAACAAGATCAATCAAGATTTTCGCCGCAATTAGAAATTCAACAAAATAAACTATTAAACAATAGTAATATATTTACTGATGGAAATTTCAAATTTGATTTTGGTGATAATTCAAAACATAGACGATTTTTAAATAATTTATATGAAACAACACCATCAATAGGTGGATCAAATCAAAGATTTTTAGGAATCAATAATAATAATAATGGTAGTCAATCGAAATTACATATTGAACAAAAAGCTGAAAATATGAAATTATATTATGATGATTATGATTCAAATTCAGATGATAGTGATGAAGAGATAAGTGTAACGTGACCAGTTTGATCGTATTGAAAAGTGTAAAAAAAAACAATGATATAAAATATATACGCATATTATGGCTGTATTTGTAATTTAATAAAAATTTCTAAATATCGCGTTCACACACACATTACGTTATAATTAAAAAATGATTAGGAAAAACATTCACAGATATACGAATTTCATATAATCAAGAATTGATTAATTTGGAAAAGAAGAAAAAAACCAGAAATAGAATAAAAATGTAAAATAAAATGCTTGTTTTTGTAAAACTATTTCCTCTAAAAGTAGGTGTTTCTCGAATAGCACGGTTTTTGATTTGCATGTATAGTCGTGAACTTGAATTTATCTGCAAAATTAAAAATTGAGACAGTTCTCGAAGAGAACATATCAGAACTTAAAATAACATAAAATCGTGAATGTTGTTATTAAAATTATAGACAACATATGTACAGATAAACGGATTATACGGATTTCGAGTCCCAAATTATACAGCCATGATTACCGGGTTATTAGACTGTTACCCATAAAAAATATTATAAAAAAGATGATAAAGAAGGAAATTGGTTTTAAATTAAATGAAAAAAGGTTTAAATTATTATAAAATATTTTATATAAAATTGTAAGAAAAAAAAAAGTTAAATTTAAGTTTAAATAAGTTCTTGTGATTAGTTGATATAAAAAAACAAAAAAAAAGAACAAACAGAAATATAAAATACTTAAGAACAAAAACATTGTATAATAAATGTAATTTATTTAAGAAAGAAAATGAAAAACAAAAAAAATACTTATTGAAAAATATGATGATAAAAACAAAGGAAATGTTTTATTTTTGAATGATTATATTTTTAATTTTTCATTGTAGTCTTGCTTGAAGGCTATAGAATTTTCTTCCATTCTGTTTTTTGTCAAAAGGTCTCAAACTTCTGGCAGCGGTTTATTATACTTCCTATCCTTTACATCCTCTATGATAAAGTCATCTAATAGGTCCAATTATTTCATCCTGTCCATTCTATTGATAGCTTGGCTTCTGCATAACTAAATTTATAGAACTAAGAAAAAACGAAAAACATTAATCATGAATTTTATTCTTTCCGTCATATTTTTCTTTTATTAATGTGGTATAATTCTGTATGAATAAAAATTAATTAAAATAAATTACAATCTTTTAGTGTTGCCAGCAACAAAATTTACAGTATTTTAAAAGAGAGTTGATAAGGGTGTCATCTATATTGTAATTTTATGGTTTCGCAACTTATCATTATGAGAACTTAAATATTAAAATTTATAAAATATTTTAAGATACTTATGAGCGAATATTTTTGCTATAACATAAGAGAACTTTCCCGGTTGTTGTATTTACTAAAATACGCATTCTGACTTAGCATAAACTAAAAGCACCCAAGAGTCGAAAAATTTTTTACATCTGCAATAAATGCTATTGTTTGATAGATGTCAGCAGTTATAAACAAATTGTTGTACGATAAGGCAAACGGAAAACACCTTTTTATGAAAATTACAACCGGTTTGAAAGAATTGTAGTAGATTCATATTGACTCAATGATCACAAAAACTTAAACATTAGTTAAGGATATTTTAATTTGTTATTTGATTAAAAAGAGATTGATTTTTTAAAGGCCTAATTCTACCGAACGATTATCTCCTTTGTGTAAATGCCTAAAATTAGTGAAAATATCCTGTTATTGTTTCAAGTCATTCACATCATTAATAAACTTTATTTCCTTTTATATCATTATAAAATTCACATACTGAATATAAATAATTTTCAAATAAAAAATTTTCTATGCAATGTATACATATCACTTAATTTACACTTATTTAAATAAAGTTGCATTGCACATTCATATAAAAATGAATGATTTTGATTTCTCTATATATATATATTCGAAATGAATTGATGCATAAGCATTTTAACAAGTCAATATACATAAAGAATTTCTTAAGGCATTAAAAAGCTTCTTTTTGGCTCAAAGGAATTTTCATTCTTGAATAATAATGAAATGAAATGAAATGAATACACATATGTATATTGTTTGTACATTTTGTATGCACTTTAAAATGAGCATTCGTCTTACAATCTTTCAATATCAAATAAATATAATTGCCGTCAACTATGTATATAATGTACACAGTGTGCATACATACATAAACAAATAAGTGATCTTTGTAAAAACAAAAAAAAAAAAATAGAATAAATAATATGTACATGAACAAAGTTTTTTTTTCGAAAAAATAAATATATACATTTACAGTAAATACGTTGCATAATGTTGAGTGTTATATATGTGTATACTTTCAAAGAATAATAATCCCCCTTTGATAGACATACACACATGTACAAGAAATCTTCAAAGAGAATATCCTTTTTATATCATAGATTTATGTATGTATGTACGTACATTGTACATAAACACGCATTATAATGAACAATATGCATTGCATTTTCGTCATTTTTGTTTTGGGCTTTTATCTAGTTTTTCTCACACTTGTGATGAAAACTTAAAAGAAATGTTTTTTTTTATACCCTTCGTGTATTTCATTTTATATAATATCAGAAATGTATATGTACATATGTATGTACGTATAAACAACAAAGTATATCTAGCTGATTTGGTATGTTATGTATGCCGGTATCGCATTAACACACACATGCATATGCGTTTGAAATTATGTACATACATATATTAAATTTTTATTGTAAATGTGTACAAGTATTTTCTTTCTGCTTTATAGTTGATATTTATATTTTTTATGTAGCGTAAAGTCCTGTTTGTTTTTGTGTGTTTTCTCATTTCACTTTTTTTTCATCCTATTTTCGTTTTTGTTAAACGTGTGTTATTTTAAAGTTTTTTTATTTTTTTATTTTAGAGAACAAAATTTTTTGCTGAATTTTCTTTAAAATGAAAAGGAAGAAAATTTTGAATGAAAATCTGTTGCAAGAAAATTTTTATATTTGTATGTACATGTTTACATAAATTGCATACATACGTTATGAATGTAAAAAAAATAAATAAAAATAAAAATAGAAACGCATTACAAACACACAAAAGTATACCAAAGTACTGTATATTCTAGTTTCTTTGTAGTTTGTTGTTTCCGGTACCATCCGTTTTATTTTAATTAAAAAAAAAAAAAAAAAAGAAAATAACTAAAATGTTAGTTTTTTGCCTTTTGAGATTTTATATCTCTATAAAAAATTTTTTTTTTTTTTTTTGAATAAAAATATTCTAATACATATACATATATGTACATACGGTTATCGCAATGTAAAAAAGGAAGAAAAAGTTATTTTGTTTGAATTTAAAAAAAAAAAAAAAGATTTTTATATGTATGAATGTATAAACTTATTTTAAAATATCAGTTCTTGTAAAATTCTTGATATTATGTTAACATAATTTCCAATACGTGCCCTATAATATCAAAAGCTAATCTATATAAGTCTGTTCTTGTCTTTAATATAGCAATATAGCAACGATAACAAAACAACAAAAGTGTTTATTTTGTGTAGCTAAAAGCGAATTTATTGATTATACCGTTCGGGAGTAAAGAATACAAAAAAAGAAGAAAAAATATGTAGGTTAGTTGGATCCCAATCGAATATACATGAATTGGTAATGTTAACATACACAGTAAAAAAAAAATGTATGAAATTTTATAAATTCGTTATCATTTATTCATGAAAATCGTTTACATCAAAATTATTGCATTTATGTACATAGATATAAAATTGTATTTTCCTCTTTTTATGCAATCATTTTGTAATTCTTTTAAAGAATAAATGTATATTTTATTTGAAGGTCTTTTTTGTATGTAATTTTCATATCATTATTTTGTGATATTTAATTACAATGTCAATGGTAACATTAAATTGTTTCAATTTTTTCATTTTTATATAATAAACTTTTTGTTTTTTTCTTTTTAAATTTCATTTTCACTTCATTAGTATTTTATGATTTTTGTACCAAGGACAATGGATAATTATTTCCAACTTCTGAATATTTACATAATCAAATGTACAAATAAAAGAAAACAATTTAAAATGGGTACCTTCTTATAAATACTAAGGATACAAGAGACAATAAATTAAAATGCTATACATATACGAAACAAAAAAACACAAAGAAAATTTTTTGGCAAATGACTGTAGCCCAAAAAGAAAATTCAAGAAAATAGAAATATGTATGTCCTTTTTCAATTGGGAAAAATGGAAAGGTGTTTTGGGTAGCTGTGTAATGAACAATATTAGGCTGATTTTAGTTTTTTATCAATGTCAAACATTTTGTTAAAATAATAGTAAAAATAAATAGGTGTCCTTGTTTAAAAAAAAAAAAAAAGAAATTAAATTCAAAAGATAAATGACCTTCAGAATAATAAAATTGAATAAAATATAAAATAAAAGAAAAATATTTGTTTATTTGTTTTTAATTTGATTTTAATTTTGTATTCATTTGATGAGTATCCTTGTTTTATTACCACATACATAAGTAGGTGGTGGTTAAATCACACAAAATTATTGTCTTGACAAGAGATCTTTGGAATTTAAACAGAATGAATACAATAAAATAAAAAAAAAAATAACAATGAAATTTAAAAATTTTGAAATTATTATAATAAAAATGACAAATAGCAAGAACAGATGAAAATAAAATATCCATGAGAAAATAATACATAAAAACTTATCTTTTATGAAATTAATTTAATGTTGTTTAAGAGAACAATAGTAAATACGCAGTGAAAAGTAAAAAAAAAAAAGGAGAGAGACAAAAAAAAAACAAGGATAAGGATTACACTGCAGTTTACTGTTAATACTCAAGGTTAATTAAACTGTGCAACATTTTTCGGCATAATATAAAATTTGGCTAAATTGGCTAAACTTGACCAAATTTCATATCTACAAATAACGTGCTTAGAGAGTACAGTATATGTTTATATAAATTCATAAATTCAACTTTGTTTTGTTTAAACTTTTATTTTTTTATTCATTTATTTTTGTTTTTTGTTCTATTTATTTAATTACTTTTTTTATTTTTTTATTATTTTATTTTTTATTTTTTAAATTAATATTTATTGTTTTAATTGAGAGTCGTTGCATTTGTTTATCAAATTTAAATTACTTTAATGTGGGTACATATGCACATGTGCATACATTTGCATTCTATAAATTCTAAAAACGTGTACAGCAGTCACATTTGTACCTATATATATTTTTGTCTGAATAAAGTACCAATCTACTACAGTATAGAGTACTTAATAAATTAAAATGAAAACATTTCATTGTGTTTTTTCTTTATTATGTAAATAAAATTATGATTTATATATGATGTTTGTGTTAATTTTCTGTACAATTGAAAAAAAAATGTGGAAAAAAAAATTTATTTTTTTTATTGTTAATTTTGTGGTTTAAAATAATAAATCCTCTGTCAGAAATGTGGGTTTTGATTTTAATAATAAATTTTAAAAACACAATACAAATAGCCACACACACACACACATGAAAACAAAATAGTTTTCCATATTATTTTGAAAATATGATGAATAATTTCATTTATTGAGAAATAAAATATTTTCAATATACAAATACATATATTGGTATATGTATGTATATTTTTTTGTTATTATCCTTTTTTTGACTTATAGAGATTCCCAACCTTTTTGTAGGCTAAAGCAAATAATGATACATTGACTAGATGTAGAGAATAATTTAATATTTATTTGAATAAAGTTATAGTCAAAGTATCAGTCTCAAAATGAATGTGATCTTTGGCATTGAATTTTATTCACAACTAGCTCATAATAAGGAAAATATGATCATAGGTATGGTAATAATATACTTTAAAAACAGTCGTTAATACAGATATATAGTTTCGTTTTATAATCGCACGTCGACAGGTATGTGTGAATTGCCCCCGAAAAGTGGCAACGTATATGAAGTTAGGAGTCCCAGATATGTAATATTGCACAGTAAATGTAATGCGGTTTCAAAATTATAATGAGGCAAAAAATAGGACAAAAATATGACAAAAAATCGTATTGTGTATATAAAATAAAATTAATTGAATTAAATTTATCCAATAAAAAAAAATGTGAAAAAAGAAAAATAAAATAATAAAGTTTAGAAAAATATTTATTATTATTTTTTCACCATTTAACATACAAATACATATACGCTAGTATGTACATGTACACACAACATATATGTCCTAGATCGTAAGTCTAGCTATTTCAGTAGAATTACATATATAATACACTTTTATATACGCATACATACATACATTTTGTGTTATTCATTTAATTGTTTGTGGTTCAAATTAAAAATTATCATGCTTAAATTAAAGGTATACACATAATAATTACTGTACAATTAGGATTTAATTATTTTTAAATTAAATTCCAATAAAATTAAAAAAAAACAAAAATTGAATTGAATTAACGTTGTTTAATTGTAGGAAATAATAAGATAATTATTATGGAAATTTATTAAAAGGTGGGGAGGGAATGTATTATATAAATTTAAAATTAAACCAGTGGAATTAGCAAAAGTTAATGTAAAAATGTAAGCATATTGGTTTAAATAGATAGGTTGTCTGACAATTAAGGAGATGAGAGATAGAATCATACAAAAAAGAAGGAAAAAGAATAAAATTAGTTTTAAAAAAAATTTTTTAGGACATTTATTTGTGTTTTTTTTTTTTATTATTTAAATTTTAAATGTAGTTAGCTTTGATCATCTGCTGAAATGAAAAAAGTCGGAAAATGGAAGAAATTCAGAAAACCAATTTCTTATTTTCATTAGTATTCTAGATGAAAAATTGAAATTTTTAAAAATTTTAAAGTAAAATTGTTAAAAAATTTATGTAAGAGTTTTTTATTTTTTAATTTAAATTTTTTTTTTGTATATACAATGAAAAATTCAAATGTTTTTGTGTAATGTAATACAGAATTACAAAGAGTTAGTTTTGTTGTTTGTACATTTTAGAGTATAATGACGATGATGATGTCATGTATAATATTCAGAAGATATTTTAAATGTTTTTTATAATTGATCATGTAGCATTATTATTATCAACACCACCGCCACCATCATCATCACATGAATAATATTATTATACTGATGACGGTATACTGTACATATACATACATATATAATCATCATTTTTATCATTTTCATAATACGTGACATCATCAAATTGCTTTTAGCACTCAACACATAATTTCTTTCGCTTCTCTTTAAAAAAAATAATAATAATAATAATAATAATAACATTATAATAATAAAAGAAATAAAAATTTCTTCTACTTTTAACTTTATATGTACTAATTTTTGTATGTATGTATGTATGCATAATACAAACTGAAGTAATAAGAAAGAAAAATGCCTTTTTGTGTACACATTACAGTACAAACAAATACATCTTATACGTGTGCAATTTATTATACATAAGAATGCTATAATTTATACTACAATTTTTATACAAATAATAATTTTTCTTTTAACTCCTTTACTTATTATTATATAAAAGTTGAAAATACTTATCATCATCACCATCATTATCATCGTCATCATTATTTTTGTTGTTGTTGTTGTTGTTGTTATATTCCACTGTATGTAGCTTGTACGTAAAGAAAAATAAGGAAATCTTTTCCTACCAATTTGTCTTGCACGCCTTCTTTTTAACTAATTTACATGAGTGCCGGTAACGATTTTCCGTTAACTATAATTGTGTAACACAGTATGTTACATAACTGAAGTAGAAAAACAAGAAGAAAAGGTTACTGGTATTACTGGTGGTAATATGTAGATACAAACATACATACATACATATGTACATTTATTGTAGGCATATATCACAATGTGCATGTGTGTATGAATTTTGTTAGTTTTATGTAAATTTATTTTGTATGTTGAATTCCTTTTTTTTTCTACAATTTGTTTAAAAATCCTACACGAAATGTTCACGTATAGCAAAATACTCACACATACATACAACACATGGCCATATACATATATGTACATATGTATAACATTTGCATACAATAGAAAAGTTAAACTTCTTTCGTGTATACTTATGGTATTTACCATCATCATCATCGTCATCATCAGAATTAAAATGAATATTCATGAGAAATTTTCAAATAGTCAACATAGTTTTGTACAGCACAAAACAAAATTAAAAAAATAAAAAATAAAATAGAAATGAAAATAAAAGAAAATTAAAATGAAGAAAATAAAATGGAAAATGTATAAGAAAAAAGAATTGAAAGCATATCATTTCGAAGAAAATGATACGACGCGAATGCATCGCTTATTTTCTTCTGATAAATGTATGTTTATACATTGTACATATTTAAATGAAAGAAAAGGGGGTGAGTTAATAAAATGTTTTCTTGTACACATATCGTCATTGAAATACTTAATAACAAATTTACTTGAATAATTTTATGCGGAACAAAATTTTGTTTTACATATGTGCCTGATTACCATACGTATGTATGTATAACTGAATGAGTTTTAAACTAAATAAATATGTGTCCTTACATAGTCCTTTTATACTTACATTTGTTTTTGTTATTGTCTGTATATGTGTTTGCTTACATTCTTGAGTTAATTTTCATATTTTCGTTTACTGTGAAGGAATTTTTGTCCTCACCATGGTATATTTTTAGTCCTTAAACCATTAATTTTTGTTCAATTTCCGCAGGATATAGTATCATGTTGTGTTCATTGTTCATTGCTAACTTATAAATAAGTATTCGTATAGCGTACAATGTATTCATGAATATAGAACGGAATATATGTACAATGATATTTTAATACGCTCTGCATGCATTATATTTTTGTATAGAGAATTTGTTTTTTTTTTTTTTTAAAGAACGCGACAAATTTCAGTAAATACTATCAAATACATACAGTTTTAGCTAGAATCGAACCTCAGAACATTGCAGGTCACCACCATTAGTGGTTCTCCATTAGTGACGATTGTTAATGTGGTAAAAAACCGCACTTATGCTGTTATGTATATATTCTGTACATTCGTAACATTTATTATATTAGTGATTTAATTGTTGTTTTTGTTGTTGTTTTAATAGTCTCAGAAAGTAATATGAAATGAAAATACAATCCGTTCATTTAAACAGTATAGTGTACAACGAAATGATCCTATGTCAACTGATTTCTAGATATAGTACATACATATGTATGGGGCATGAATGTGTAGTTTTTTGGCTAATAATATACATTTTATTTTCGCATAGTTTTATTTTCTTTTACCACTTAATTATAATAACCAACCGCTGGTTATGTACATTTTCTAATTATTATACTGTCATTTAATTAAATAAATAGCAAAAACTAAATGTGAAAAAAAAGGAAAATCATTAAAATACTTTTCCGTATATAATTATTATTTTTTTCTTTTAGCATAAGTACATAACAGTAGTCCTTAATTTAATGTCTGTACATAAAATTATGGAACATACAATGTGTATATAATGTGTCTAAGGTAGAAAAAGTTTACGTAAAAGAATTAAAAAAAAAAAAAGAAAAATTTCATTTCCATGTAAACTTAAACGCAATTAAATCATTAAAATAATTACAAAATTTGTAGGTCGATACATAATGATGTAACTAAGTAATATATATACATAAATTTATGTATAGGTAGGTAAGTACCATTTAGTTTGATTTTTTTTATTTTTTATTTTTTGTTTAATTTATTTCTTACACACATTTTTTTCCATTGCATTTATTTTATAATTTATTAGAAAATTAAATAAATCTTATTCTTTAGAGGGATGAGGGAGGCTATACAGAAATCATTTTGCACTCTAACTAATGTCAAGTTTTTAAGTAGAAACGGAAATAAGCAGAACATAAAATTTTGTATAAGTGTGTGTACAGAATATTTAGGTTTGTTTAGGAGTACTTTATATGTGCACATCTACTTATATAATATGTACATACATAGGTGCTTGTTATCGTCTTACTAACGCAATCATATACCTACATATACCAACTTTTACAGAAAAATGCTACATATTTAATGGTAGGTACATATTGTGCAGAAATTGGATACAATATTTTCCTTATACATATTTCTTTGTGGCTATATATGTATATATACATATGTATGTATGTACCTATTTCTTATATATTATACTGTTATACACGTACATATATAAACATACATATGTGTACGTGTTGCAGTTTTATTTATAAACATAGGATCTAATGGACGTACATATGTACATATATGTATAGGTAACCTATACATATGTATACTTGTAACTATATATGTGTACCACAAATATTTATGAGTATTGTTTAAGTTGTAAATTTAGCGTAATGGGACAAAAATAATGCGTCTTATAGCATTTCTAAAGCCTGAATTATGGGATGTTATTTTGTGTTTTATCTACAATTTCCTAAGAGGGTGCAGTAACAACGTTTTTCCTATTTTTTTTTTTTTTTGTTGCTTTTTTGCTTTTTTCATTTTATTTTTTATTTTTTATTACGTATGCAAACATGTGGCTCATTGAAACAAAAAAAAAAAAAATGAAAAAAAGAAAATTGATATGAAAATATTCTTAATATGTTCTGTAATCATAATTTGTTTACTTTTTCCTATTATAAATAGACTGTAATTAGTTTTATGTACAAGAAAAATAAATATTGTACTTTGAAAAATGTATTTTGTTTATGCAAATTTTGTAATTAGAGAAATATACATTTATATAACGCACACACTATGCTATACACAATCATTACAGGCATATTGAAAGATTGTCTTTATTCATGAATGTTGTTGTATTCATATTCTTATCATCATCAAAACATATGCTCATTTTTGCATTAGCGATGCAAATTATTATTATTATTATTATTATTTTTTTTTTTTGTAATTTATTCAGATATAATAAATTCAAAAATGTGATTTGGTATTTCTTGGAATATTCATAACAACCTTCGTGAAAGATAACAACCAAGAAAGATAAATTAAAAAACTTTATGATATCATTTCTCTTCTTGTTCACTGTTGAAAGGCTAATAATGATAAGTTTTCCGCTTTTTTACAAATGCAATTAAAATCAAAAAGGGTGAAAAACCACTAAGATTATACAACATCATAAATTTTCACAAAATTAGAATAAAAAAACAAACGATGTTATGAATATAAGCAATAAAATTTACACCTATTCATTATATTACATACAAAATTTTATCGTTTTACACTTTATAATATTTTAGAAAAAAAAAAAAAAAAATTTCTTTTATTTTTTTTCTTGTATCATTAATAAAGTTGAGTAAATAAAAACCACAAAGAGCGTGAAAAAAAAAACTGATGTTGGAAAATGAAACTATAGAAAAATTGTAAAGAACAAGAAACAAAACAAAAATGAAGTAATAACTCTACAAATAATGACTTTTCATTAAGTTCACTATCTAGATACATTTTTTAATATTTTTTTTATTTGGTTTTTGTAACACACATAAAATATGTATGTATGGGTATTTTTTTACGCACCACAAATACACACACACACACAATAGCGAATGCGTGTTATACATTGAATTTAGCCTACAGGTTTTTGATTATTTATCTGTCCACACTATCAGCCATACACAATATACATAGTAATGAGGAAAAAAATACATAGAAAGGACAAAACAAATAAATAAAAAAAAGCTATATAAAAAAAAAACAAGAAAATGGAAAAATAAAGTAACTTGAAGTCAGGAATATTTGTGTTCTTATCATAATTAAATCTCACTTGAAGTCACAGTATGAAATGAAAAAAAAGTAAAAATGTTAAAAAAAAACACGATACAATGGGAAAAAATGAAAAATACTGTTTCCTACATATGTAATAGGTTTTTATTTTTTGTATACGAACGTCCTTCCTGGCATTTTTATTTTTTCTTATGTAAAAAAAAAAAAATATATATATATATATATATAGGTATATATACATAATTACATATAAACACCTACTTCACATACAATAATACAACAAGAGCCATACGCACTTTGGTATTAAATTTTGCTTTTGGTAAAAGAAAAAAAAATTATGTAATATATAAAACATTCTTGTGTCTTCTAAAAAAAAAAAAAAAAAAAAAAAAAAAAATTCCAAATAACCATATAACATAGTGAAAGAATGAAGAAGAAATAAAATTAAGTGTTATATTCTTGGGGACGTTATTAAAACATATTTCGTGTGATGATTAATAGCAATTTTTCGTTTAGATTCATGACTATAGGAATATACACACATTTGTACTAGTATTAAACGTAGAATGAAAAACTGCTTATCACGGCCCAAGTCATTTTCTAACCATACATAATGTACATCCTATACCATATAATGTACAAATATACATGATAATACATTTTTATGATGTATGAGAACATATGCATACATATACATATGTATGTGTGTATATTCAATAAAACAAGAAATTGTAAAAGGATATGAGTTGAATATGTATTGGAAAATGTTGTTCTTATTTAGCTTTTTATATTACGGTACTTACTTTTTTTTTTTTGATGCATATGTATTACAAAACTTCTGTTCCTTTTCTTCATAGAAATATACAAGGACTTGCTTATAATTTAGAAAATGTTAAAACAGCTTTGATTTTCAACAATTTGTGTTATGTATTTTGTACGTACATAAATACATACATGTACAATTTTGGTTTATACTCCTCTTCAATTTCATTATAAATACTTTCGTTTGCGTTATATAGTGATTAAAAGCACATTATAATATATAAACCCAAGTTCTCAAGTATACATAGCAGTAAGTAGTCAAATGGATTGGTATAAATGGATCTATAGTAGATGAATGGTGGTGAATGGGTGGGTACGGTGGTGGTGATTGAATGGGGTGGTACAGTGGATTTTGGATTTCTTGTATATGTTATGTGTAAAGTAATGTGTGTAGTGTAGTGTGTAATAATTTTTACCATGTTAGTTGTTGTTTTTTTTTTTTTTTCATTTCATTTCTTTAGAGATTTTTAGGTGATTTGCATGTTAATAGAAAATTTGATTTACGAGCTTATCCTCTTTTACTTACAATACCACTTTTATAGAAACGTTTATATGAAAAGGTGAGGAAAAACAACTTTTTTTGGACATCATATCGTTAATGATATTTTTTCCTTTCAGTATTTTGTGTATCCAATATTCTGAAGGTGTAAGAAATTAACTTGTTGCTATAGTATAATTTCAAGAAATATAACGTTATGAGAAATTGTACAAAGTTAACATAATTTCTCGGTATAGTAAAGTCCATAAGTACATATATGGAAAGTCATTTTTTGTTGTTGATGGAGATACCTAAAATAGTATTTAGGTATTTATAAACGATTTTTCTATATTATAAGTTTGTTGTTGTTATTTGTTTGTTTTTTGTTTTATTTTTTACTTGTTTTCTTTTTGGTAATATTTAATGATTATATGAAAAGGAAGATTTAAAGGAATGAAAAAAGAAAATTAACGAATGAGTATATAATATTGAAGGTCATATTAAGGAAATTACTATTATACTAAACAAAAATGTTATTAACACTTTTTTGCTTTTGGTTTGTTTTTTTTTTTTAATACTTTTGTGTAATAGATGAAAGGTTTACTAAAGGAAACAATTTTCATATATCGAAATTAATTTTAGTTTTTTTTTTTTTTCTTGTTTTTTCTAAGTTGAACTTCAATTATTAGATAATTGAGTAAATATTAATTAAAAAAGGAAACAAAAATGAAAAGAAGATCAATATTTTAATTTTCTACTACAAATTTTGTTTTTTTTTTTTTTTGTATTTTTATTTATTGCAAAATTTTTATGGTAAATAATATTTCATGATTTGTAAATGAATTTAAATTTATGATTTCCTTTTGAATTTTTGAGTAAATTAAAAAAATTGCTATGTATGTATATGTAAGTTGATGCAATATATTTGTTCCACACTCTTGTTTGCATGTGAATAATATTTTGTACATATGTGGAGTGTTTAGTTTTAATAACGTTTGAAATTGAAATAAAAGTTTTCTGAAATTTATATGCATATAACATTTATGTAATGTGGTTGGTTTGGTTTTATGTATACAGTGAATAACGTATTTATGCCTGACTATAAATTTATATGCTACTTGATGATGATGTTAAAATATTTTCAATTTATGTTCATATGCACATAATGCATAGAAGTATATACATATGTATATATATGCATGTACACCACATATGTGTATGTACATATATGTACACATGTCAAAATTTTCTAATTTATATTTATGATATATCGTAAAACTTTTGAAAATTTCAAAAACTGATATACGGATGTGTACATACTTACATATATAAATTTATACATTTTAATATCAATTTCTCGTATACGATAATAATTAAAATATAATGTAATTAGCATTACTATATATTTATATATATGAATTTGTGTTATCACATTCATACATACGTATGTAATGTATACACAGAAACTTCAATTAATTGTTTAATTATTCAAATTTTTGTGTTTTGAATAAATTTTACAAAAAAAATATACATATATACACACATGTACATATATTTTTTTGTTGTTGGATTATTATTATTATTATTTAGAAATTTAATTAATATCATTTGGTATTCCTTTAACTTGATTAAAATGTAGAAATTATAATTTACAATTAATTGAAATATTGTGATTTATGGAATTAAATTTAATTACAATTGATAAAATACATATTCATAATATGATGTAATATTGCATATAGTATAAATACAGTTTGAGCCTATTTCTTGTTATACAATGTTCTAATATGGGAAAATTAAGGTTACAGTTTTTCTAAAACTCAGCTTATTTTGCTTCTTGTTAATTACAAAAAAAAACTTTGCCGAACAGGCTAGTTTTTCCTTTTATTAATGCAGTGAAAATATCATACATATGTTATAATGTTCCTTCAAAGTACAAAAATGAATTTAAACATTTGTATATATTTTACAAATTTGTGAATGAATTAATTTCTGTAGTCAATTGTATTTGCATATAAAATGTATACACCATATAATAACTACAATATATCTTATAAGCAAATTTACATATGTAAAACTTACTACAATTCACAATATGCAATTTATACATTTATACTCATCTATTTACAAAAAAATAAAATTCTAATAAACATTTACATTTGTAACGAACTTAAAAATCATCAAAAATTTATTTTAATTCAATTTACGTTTTGTACTAATTTTTAATTCAACCAAAACACGAATAAGTTGTATTTGTAATGAAATTTTTCAATTGTTTTCCGAGACACATATTATATACTGTGTAAATTACGTACACAAATACGTGCTGTATATTGTACAATATAAAACAGTGTTTATTTGAATTTCTTTTGTAAACACTGAAATATTATATATGAATGGAGAACAGAGGACATACATTGTATTGTAAACAGAACATAAAGAGCCCATACCATTCAATAATAATAATTGTAAATTTTATAGATTTTATATTTGCTAAAGAATATTGTAGTACAAACAGGGTGTACACAACAAGTGTCTTGAAACGTACATACATATATTTTGTTGTTGTTTTAATCAATTTTTTGTTTAAACCATTTATTTCGAAAACATCTCATTTTTCACATAATATTGGGATAAAACCTTATATGAAAGGTATTAATGAAGGCTGAATTGATCGATAATGTATAAGTACAAATGATCGGACAAATTGATATACATGTTTATGTGAATAATGAAAGACTATAATTTCCTAAAAATGTCATTGATTTCGATTATTCTTACCAGATTTTAATTAATTGTTTTTTGAAAAGATCTATTTATTATTATATGAAGTCATGCACTTTCACATTTCCAAAAATTTTGAATTTATAATATTTTAGATAGAAATGAGCTTTAAGAAATAGGAATCTAAGACGATTTTTTTTTTTGTGTTACAAACATACTGAATTTTAAGAAAAATATGTACATTCAATGAGAACTTTTTTTTCTCTGGAAAACCCTGTACATATGTACATACAGGATTTTAACAATGTGTGTATTGTATAGTTAAAAAACAGAAAATTGAAACTTCATAACTTTAAAAGTTTTATCTTTAACTTATTATTTATTTATCAGATACATATTACAATGCAGTATTTTATTGTTTACACATATTTTGTCTGCGTCTACATATAAATAAATATTTTATTGAAGTTATGATATGTACTTTTCAATTGTTATATCATTTATGTAAAATGTTTTAAAATATTCACAAAATGTTTTGTAATATCAATGCATAATTTTATATCATCGTATAATGTATGTACATATCAGTACTGTATAATTTGTAAAAAAGTTGATTATTATTTGTTTATTCATTTTTTATTTATTAATTTTTTGTTTATGTTTACTTTTTGTAATGTTTATAAATGATTTGTTTTAATCTAATATATTTTGTATGTATAACGGAATTTTATTGTGTCAACTGATTATTGTGGTTTTAATGTCAAATAAAAATTTAATGACATCAATAATGTTCGTGTACATGTTGTAGCACGACATGTTATGATTTAAAAAAAAAAAATTACTGTCCAATACCAAAAAGTTATTATTATTATTTTTTTTTTAAATAAAAATTTAATAATATTTGAAAATCATGCATTCATGGTAAAAATGTCTGTTGAGATTTAATACAGTACCAAAACGGTCTATATATTTTCCTATAATCAAATACATGTGTATTCATGCATGCATTCAGTGTTCGTAATTTAAAATGCAATAAAAGCTCAAGTGTATGCATATTATATAAGTTAAGAAAATATTTTCTCTATGACTCGAAACAGGATATAGGATGTTTTTCTTTTTAATATACATACATAATATTTTCAATTTTATACAACATATACGTAAGTATGTACAAACTGTAAAACAGAGTACGACGTGTACTGTTTTGAAAAAAATTTTTTTTTATATATTATTCCAATATTCTCAATTTGTACACAGGACATCCTTGTATTTAATATATACTTGTACATACGAAAATATAACATGAATCGTATATATAAGCATGGACATATTTTGTTATAGGGAAAGAGTTTATTGCCATTAACTTGACTTGATGTTTGCTGAATGTGGTCAGTTTACCTACAGGTTTCATACATACATTATATAAAATTCTAGGATATTATTCGTAGCAATAATGTATAATATAAAATTATAATCTGAATAAAAAGTTATGTATAAACGAACAGGAATTTAATAATAATGTAATAATAGTAATGATATTACGCAAACGTTGTTTGTATGTATGGTATAGCACAGCAACAGAAGGAAACTTTAATTTCAAGAAATTTACAATTTACAATTTCCATTTTTATTTTATTTTATTTTTATTTTTATTTTTTTGATTTTTTAATTTCCATTTTAAATTCAGGTCACGTATATTTTATAACTGCACTGTACATATAATCTCTATATATACTCGATGTTACTTGTGTAAAAATTTATATACATGTGTATATGTACATATATATTGCTTAATAAATTTATCTTCATATCTTTTGCATTTATTTCAGATATATTGTGTACAGCAAACACAATTTTTCCTGAACGTCATATCATATACATACATATGTATGCATGGCAATTTGTACCTCTATAATATGTCTGTATGTGATTGAGAAACATTATTGCAATTGCACAATTATGAGTAGTTTTAAATGAAAACATTTATTTTTGTGTGCGTATACATACAGACATATATACAAGTATACCGTGTAGATACATAGGTATGTGTATTTCTTTCAATGGAAATACAAATACCTGTTGGAAAATAAACATACATAATAAAAAGAAAATTTACATGAGAAAAATACACAATATTTGTACTTAAATTGCACCTATTCATATCGTTTATAAGACATTATACCATTATAAGTATACATAATAAAAAGGATATATTCTACATACAAGATATATTTACAAAATTTTCATGTTATTTTACTTCATTTTTGTTTTATTTTATTCTTCCTCATTTTTTCTTTTTCTTATCTGTACACATAATATACAGGTACGTAACATACAGGTTGTACAATAAAATGTATGAATGTAGATATTGATGAATAAAAAAAAAGTTATATGTGAATACGAATATGTACATTTCCTGTTTGTATTTTTTTTTCTTATGTACACAAATTTGTTGATTTAATAAATTTTATTAGTTTACAATAAGTTTACATGTACAAATGAAGTGTAAAACTTGGTAAAACGATGATGTAAATATTTAAAAAAAAAAAAAAAATAATATAAATGAAAAAAGAAAGAAAATTTAACAATAAATGCAAATTAAATCGATAAAAAAAAAACGAAAAAAAAAGTAAAATTTCAAGGCAATTTCTTCGTTCAACAGGAAACAAATTTAAAATTAAATACCTGAGAAATTTTATGATGGATTTAAGTTTTCTATAGAAAATTATGACATTTTCATTATTTAGAATTTAAAAATTAAATTGTTCTTGAAATTTTTCTGTCACCATAATTTTTATTACTTAAACTAAAAACAAAAAAAAAAAAATTCTTTTTCTAGAAAATTGTGAACAAATTTATAGGTCAAATGAAAATCCTGTATGAAAAATATAATAACGTATTTATGAAATGAAAACGAATAGAAATGCATTACTATGTTGTAGGTGTATTTGTATGCTTGTATTTATTTTTTTTACTGACACGTTGACATTGGCCCAAAGCTGATATATGGAAAAATACACAGGATTTTATTTAATATCAATGTAAAAGCGGTTACATATCGATCGTTATATTATCCTAGTATGTATACCGAATATGACATTGCAACTGTACATATACACACTGTATCTGTGTCACATACTGTAACATTTTAAAATATGCAGAAAGTCTAAACCATGTGATTCTATTTACATATACGGTTTGTGTAACACGAATAATAATTTCTAGTAGGTGTACTACATTCAAAATTGGAACAGAATTGTATAATATAATTTTCTACACATACATACAAGCATACAGTATTTAATATACTGTACCTTTTATACACGTTAGATAAAGGAAAAAGAAAAACAATTATATTTTACCCAGGACTCTAATTTGTCCATAATAATGCCTTTTGGCTTTATATACTATTTAAATTGTATTACAATTACTTATACGTGTATGCAAATGTATTTATTTTGTTGTCGTTGCGAATGTGTACAATTTTATTCTGAATGTTTGTAATTTTGTGTATTCAGTTTTCTGTGTGACTTTTTACACAATTATGTAACTTATATGTATATGTACACAAACACAAGGCTAGATACGAGTATACATATATTGTACAAGGTTGACGACTATTTTTACATAAGAATTATTCTGTTCAGCCAGAATATCACATTATATGCACATACATCAGTTTTTACCTCATTCCATATTTCAATTTGTTTCAGCAACAAATTTTACAATATCGTTATCAAATTACCTTCTGTTTTTATCTCAGTGAATATAAGAAAAGTTACAGAGACAACATATTATAGAACTGAATATTTTCTGTATTATAAATCTGTATTATATTCACAATAATTTTCGTTTTTATGGTGATATTATAAAATGATGATAAAAAAAAAAGGGGAGGACAAAATTATGAATTTTCAGATACACATGAACAAACAAAGATATATGCTATGTGTGGATTGTATTCATTTTACAATTATTTTTGAATACAGTAAAATAGCTACCGGAAAAGAACTTAATATCCTGTGTGTAAAATTAAAAACGTATGTACAGCGTCAGTAGCAGCAATATCATACATGCGGTAATGAAAGCAATTTTAATTGCTTCAAGATTATTGTGGTCAGTTATAATCTATTTAATATTAATTTATACATTTGCATTTAGCATATGTGTATGCAGATGGTTTCTGTTTTATGTGCAAATACATGTGTATTTTATATGATCCAAAATAAAAACATGCTTACAGGCTTTTGGATCTGGTTTATACAGAATATAAAAAATTTAAATTTAAATATTATATAAATTATTACTTTGTTGAAGATTACAGATACATACATACATACATTTGTATGTATATCTGGTGTATTAAAATAAATAAAATAAGAAAATTTACATATTTCATGATAACCAGTAGAGAGTACAACACTACATTATCTCTCACACAAAATTATGTAATTATGAATTAATGCTATAGGTTGACGTAATCTTAATAGAAATCATTTACTAAAATTACCTAAAGGTGTATTTAATACACAATGTTATAATTTACTTTGTTGGTACAGAAGAATTTTATTATTTATTGGATTATAAAAACAATTTTTTTTAAATAAATAATACAGGTATAGTAATTTCCTGTATCCATAATAATAATAATTTTATGTCCAATTTATCATTATTGCATGTTGCATGCATATTTATATGTATGTATAATTGCTTAAGCTGAAGAGTGTATGTGTCAATGTGTGTAATAACGTTTGTGATCACCGATTCATTCATAATTTTCTTTAATTTCAGTAAAAAAAAAGAAAAGAAAAGAAAAGACAAAAACTTAATATATCAATTTTAGTTGCATTTGTATCAGATGTAGTCACTGTCGTTGACTTTGTCTTACTACTGAGTCTCAGACTTAGAAAATGCATAAAAATCACATTGCTTGTCACATAAGAATAATAAAATTTTAATCATAAAATAAAAAATAAAAATATGTACAGGATACAAACAAAGGTTAACAATTACATAAAGGATAAAATATCCGTATATAATGTCTTAATTTTGTTTTTACTTTATGATACTTCATTTATATTTACATATAGAAAATCAGATTAATTATTGTAATGAAAAGTTAAAAAAAACATTTCTTTTTTTTTTAATTTTATTTTTTAAAAATTTATGATTTAAACGTGCTATCATTATCATTTCAAAACAAAAAAATTTTCCATTTTACTTTTATTTTTTATATTTTATTATTTTTTGTTTTTTTGTTTCCAAGTTTTATATAATATGTAATTTTACCCCATTTTCTTAGAAAATTATCATTTTAACCTTTTTTCTGTTTGTATGGTACTTTCCAAACAAAAAAAAAAAAAAAAAAACAAATAAATAAAAATAAACTTTGAATAAAGAAAAAAAAAAAATCTCCCTAATAAACTCGAATATAAAAATAAAAAAAAATTTTAAATTTAAATATAAAAAATAAAACAAAAAATAAGAATCGTTTTGTTTAACTTATAATAGGAGTTTGCTTTTTGTTTTTACTAGAGTTTTTTCTTGTTTATTTTTATTTTATTTTTTATTTTGTTGCTTTGCCATTGTAAATTAAATTTACAGAACTTTTTCTTTGAAGAGAGGTAATACAGGAAAAAAAAAAAAGGAATTGCCTTAAAGACGATTAACACTTTAATGATGCTTAGGATATTATCATTTTTGTTATTATGATCATCATCAATATACGTTAACGTACATACACACTGCAAATACGCATAGTATTATACTTTTTCGTAAATTTAAAGTTTTTATGATTATTATTATGATTATTATTAGCATTATTTTATTCATAAATGTGTTATATACGCGCTTCTTTTTTCTTATAGATATTTCTCCTCTTAATGTACCATTTGTAAATTATATATTCACCTGAAAATTACTGCAAAAAAAAAAGTTTATCCCTTCTTAGAAGGATTTACAATTGAGAAAAACTTCTATCAAACTTTAAAAAATTGTGTAAAAAAAAGGAATGAAAATAGAAAAAAAAATAGACAATAATAAGTTCATGTTTTTGTACGTGGATATAAGGATATTGTACCAATTTCTACTCTTTTTCTGTATCATTTTATTGTACGTTGTTTTTTTTTTTTTTTTTTTTTTTTTTTTTTTTTTTTTTTTAAATAAATTCATTGTTTTATTTTTGCCTCCACTTTTTTTCTTTTATTGAATGAAAATACATAAGTCTGAATTGTTTGAATTTTTTTATTTTTTAAATTTTCATTTTGTACATTTATTTATCTTTCAGAAAAAATAAAGGTGTATTCTATGTTTGTTTTTTTTTTTTTATTTTAATTTAGTAAAATAAAAAGTAGAACTATAACACAGTGATTAAAAAAAGGGTTCTATTGAGTGATCTCAAGTAATTTTATTTTTGGAATATTGCGGTTTCTTGAGAAATTCTTGCAAAATGTCCACAACATTTTTTTTTGTTACTGTTTTACTTGAATAGAAAAAAACAAAATTGAAAAAAAAAACAATATTTATATACATATAAAAAAGGAATGGTTGTAGTTTAAGAAGAATCAAAATCTAAATACAAAGGACCTTTTTATTTTGCTTACTTACCTTAATATATACCCTTTACACACAACGAAAAAAAAAAGAGTTTCATTACAAAGATTTTCTTCTTATTTTCTTATTTTCTTTAAAATAAGGATTTTCATTTTTCTTTATCCCTTATTGAACTTTTCTTATAATTTTATTTCCTTTATTTTAATACAATTTATTTTTTATTCCTTTGTTTTTGTTTTTTTTTGTTGTTCTTCTATGATTGAGGTATATTTATTACAAATTCAAAGTTTTTTGCTCTTTTTATCTTGTCAAACTTTTTTCTTAAAAGCATGTACTATTTACCCACATACAGAAATAAAATTTTCATTTATGTACAATTCATTCATTCAGAATACTGAATACTAAAATACAGAGTATCATTTTATATTTTTGAATAACAGTAAAAATGAAAATTAGCATTTAAAACGGTTTAGGAAACAGATTTTTATTTGAATTTTTGTTTGTTTTTTTTTCATGTGTTTGTGTGTGAGTACAATTTCCACACAAAATCTATGAATTTTGTAGATACAAGGTCCATACAAATGGATGTACCTAAAAAGCTATAAATTGTTTTTTTTTTTTTTAGTTAAATGGACGACAATATTCGTTTTAAATGTAAATAATTCAATACTTAAATGTATTATTGTGTGTTTTAGGTTTCGTATAATACCAAATCATACACCCATGCATATACATACATATGTACATGCGGATTTTATGAATCTGAATTCCTTTCTATAAAATCTGGCTTTTTTCGAACTTTTTTGTTTTTTTTTTTTAAGAAATTTGAAAAGAACATATTATGCGTTCAATAGGCAATGTAAATTTCATTCGATGGGATTATGTTTTTTTTTTTTTTGGTATTGTGATGGGAAAATAAAATGGTACAAAAATAGAAAATAAATGGAACGAATATTTTACTCATGGGAATGTATTCGTACACTTTTATTTTCTGTTTACTAGGATGCTGTTTGAATTTTATGATATTTCGTTTTGTATAAAATAGGCATATACGAATATATATCGAATGTTTAAGTTAAAATAAAGTAAAAGTTTTGATAAAAGTTATAGACATCATTTACATACAATAAAATGTTCTGAATGGTGAACATTATGAATGCCTAAAATCTATCTGTATTAACTTTTTCTGGCAATACAGTAGTTCTTCAGTTATTATCGTTAACCAAATTTTGTTGCCTATTATATTTTTCTGTCATACAAAATACAGTCTTTCAACATTTTCCTGTTACACGGCACTTGATGTACACACATACATGTGATTGCTTGACCATGTCTGAATCCCAATACATAAATTCCATGTTTTATTTTTGTCCTCTAAAATTTGTTTAGAAAAACTTTTGGAGAACCCTATTGTATTTTGTATATGTATACGATGACATCCTCGAATCATAAAAAATCAAGTGAAATTTCAAAAGCATTTAAAGTACTACATTAAAATTTAAAAAAAAAATGAATGAGATTGTAGTACGTAGAATACTATCGTAGGATACAAATATTGATGGGATGCTTTTTCTAAAAATAAAATTTAACTTGAATAATAATTCTGTTCACAATCATTATATTTATTACCTTTTGTACATTTTTATAATAAAAAAAAAAAAAAATTCAAATAAGTTTTGACTCAAGAAAAAAACAAAAACAGAGTTAACCAGCCATGATTTAATGTTTTATGAGTTGAACTTTTTTTTTCAACTTTCGCTATGTATTTTATATGAATTTAAATGATGGTATGAACACACAAACCCACGCAGATTTACCTGTACAGTAGAAAAATTTTAAACGATTTTTATAGCTAATGTTTGTTTTATTTACTTCTATTATTTTGTAATAATACACAATAAGAATGCGTATCATGATCATTATTAAATGGTTTAACCTTTTTGTTGTTTAACTTTAACTTTAATATAATTTTTTGTTTTGATTGTACTTTTTCTTGTACACTTGGGGTTTATTCTACTTAAAAAATAAGCAAGATGTATGCGTAAATCGTAAATGGAGTTCATAAAAAACCTATGATTTTTGCTTTATTAAGTTTATTTGTGTGTATTTTATGGTAAAATGGCATCAAAATCATTTATGCTCTAATCCATTTTTGTTTTTCCTTTTTGGAAATTTTCACAGTATTTATGTATTTTTTGCATAGTTTTTTTTGTCGTTTTTAGGTCAGTAATAATCAAATTCCGATGTATTGTATCATATATTATTGAGTTTTCTGTAAGCAAAATATAGACTTCTCTCTTCTTGATATGTCAAATTCTGTAACATGTTGTATTATTTTATGTTTAAAACTTTTAGTAAGCGTGTATGTAAAAACTAGAAAAACTAAACATAAAATTTTCTTACTTACCCAATTGGGAGTTATCTTTTAGTTATTTTTGACTTTAAAAATAAAAATAATTTCTGAATTATAAATACTTTTGTGAATTTAAGAAGCAAAGGAAAAAAAAAGGAAAAGCTCATAAGGGAAAATAATGAGAATTCTAAATGATTATACCTACTCAAAATAAAAGTTAAAAATAAAATAAAGTAACAGATTATAAGAAAATCTAAATCACATCAATAATACAGATTTATTGACTTCACATATTGGATATGGAAAAAATATCAATCAGATTTTTTTTTTTATTTTTTTGCTGCCTAAAGAAAATATTGTCAATTGCAATCCTATTTTTGTTTTTTTTTTCTTTCTCATTATGTTATTTGTTGCATGTTTCTTTTTTATTTATTTGTCAGATTTGAGATTATTTTAAAACTTTGCATTTATTTTTAAAAATGTTTTTCTGTGTAGGAGTTTTCCCTTATTTCCTGGGAACATATGAAAATTCCATATGAACATTGAATAACTGAAGAAAATCACTTATTTACTATTCAAATATGTGAAAATAATAAAATTTTCATTATTTCTCAATAATCTTTAATCCAATTTAGAAGAAAAGCAAAAATACTTTTTTCTTCGTAAAAATCTTTTTTCAGTATTTTGTATGTATAAATTACTTACCACGTAAACTTGATTTAAATTTTAATACAAGATCTTTTCCCAGTTCTCGGTATTCGCAGGCGTTTAAAAAATTCATCTATTTTTAATGACATATACACGTTACAAGTATAATATAAAAATTAGAAAGAAAATGATATGTTAGTAGGATTCTTAGATAATGTTATAAGCATTCGATAATTTAAATGAATTAAACATGCTACTGTAACAAGGTAGTGATAATTTAATTTTTTTTTTGTTCCACATCACTACATCGCATTTTCGTTCTATGCTCTGCTAGAAGTACCACAAAACACTGAGTGTTTATATCTAGATATTTTTGTATGTATATCTGTTTTAAAAATTTTTACTTCATCGTTTTGTAAAAGAGTACATAAAAATTAATTACAATTATAAGAAATGAAATCTCTTTTTTTTAAATTTATGTACCACTTAATCACTTTATAGCAAATATAAAAAAAATAAAAATAAACGGAATTTGATATGCTTTGAATTACAAGAAGATGTTAAAGTAAAAATATCGTTTTAAAAATCTTACGAAATCTTTTCAACAAAAATTGAAAAAAAAAAAAAACACAAATGCTTCTTTTACTTGAAAAAGAAAAAAAAAAACATTACAAATACGTTTATTTTATTTTCTTGTACTTTTGTAATCCATAAATAATGAAAAATTTTCAAAAAATTTGATAAAAGTTTTTAATATTCATGAAAAGGATTTTCACTTTTATATTATTTTCTACTCATTCCTGAAACATTTCTATACTCAATTCATTGTGTAATAAACGTATGTAACAAAAATAATATGTAAATCTTGTATGTAAAAAATTTGCGTTATATTTTTGTTGCTGGTGTGTTAAATAAAATCATCATATGAAATGAATACATACTTTTTTATAAACTTACTAGAAAGTATTAGAAAGGTGCTAGATATAGGTACAAATACATATGTCTGTGCATGTATGTGTACTAATGCTTGCAGGATAAAAAGTTTTACAAAATATATGAAATTTAAATTTTTTGGAAAATTTTCATGTCACGTTTTTAATGTGTCTACATAGAGATATTTATACAAAGATACATTACATCGGTTTTCTATGGTATCTATGTATTCATTTGCAAATATACATATGAGCCTATATGTATGTATGTGTGTAATTGATTAAAAAAAAGAGAATTTAAATTTGAAAAGTTCCTGTTTTATTTTTTGTATGAAAATAATTCCAAATTTCCCAGAAAAAACTTTCTCCCACAAAATTTAGAACAAAAAAGAAAAACTAAAATTGTTTGTCGTTTTAACGTTCATGTATAAGGTACACGAATCTGATATTTAAGTGAAAATTCAAAATGATTGTTTTGTAATTTTGTATATTTATCCAGGAACAGTTGTGTGTGTAGGTATCAAATAAGTAGAAAAGTTTCAATATTGCAAACTAAATAAACATGTCTGCTTTTTTAGTTCTCAGTTTATTATTAACATCTTGGATTATAAAATTTTTTCTTCAGTGTGGAAAAATGCAGTATCACACGTAATTTCCCTATGCAGTAAGTAAACACTTATTGTGTCAGTTTTCTAACGTTTGACACATACATGCATACACATAACCATGTATCGGAGCACTCGGTTTGCATTCAGATTCATACACTTCTTATATGAATCTTAAATTAATTTTTTTTCGACTTTTGAATTTGTATTAAAATAAAATTTACAAGTATTTATAATTAATTACACATTAAATACAGAAGACACAAAGCAGATACATATCAAATAAATAATTTAAAATATGGACATACAAATGTACATATACATATTACATTTTACAATGTCTTATTAATTCAATTGGAAACGAGAAAGAGATTAAAATATTTGAAATTTTGTGGAACATTATATGGCGAATTAAATAGTTTTACTGATTCCAAGGATAATAATGTGGTTTTATTTTAGGGATTTAATGGAAACATATCCACATACATGTATACACATGCGATATGTATCTATCAGATATATGTTCATACATATGTACGTGTGTAATTACATACAAATTTGTGTTTGTAGTTTATATTATTCAATTTAATTTTATATTCTTATATGTATAGGAAATAGCAATATCGTATTTATATTTCAATAAGACATTCCACGTACATATATACATTTCTAGATACAGATACATTTGTACGTATATACGAGTACACAGCATGTTATACAGAAATGAATGTAATTAAAATAAAATTTTGTAGTTCTGTCTATGATTACCTTTTAAATTTGATATGTGTGTTTTATATGTTATACTGGTACCAAACTATATACCATACAAAACTCATGGTTATGTAATATAAAATATATACATATATACAAAAATTTTATATCAAAACCAAACATAAAATGTATGTACATGAAAGAAGAATATACAGAAAAATATACTTACATATATGTATAATTATAGGTGTGTAATGAATAACTTTTTAAAATAATATACGTAAATATTTAAAATGTGTATTTAGATGTATTGGTATATTGTATGTATATACATATATTATATTAGATGTCATACATTCGTATCCTTGAAGTTAAACTTTTTTAAATGCCATCAGCAAATTTTAAATTGTGGTGATATTTGTATTATTACTACCTATATGCAGAGGCACACATATCAAATAGTGTATATTAATATGCAAATCGTTTTGTAGGTGTATAGACTATGTACATATGTACATATGTATGTATACTCAATAAAATTTTCATACAAGGAATTGTAATGTGTGGATTAATAGATTAAAATTCAACCTTTTCACTACATTTGAATTTAAAATAAATTTTGTGGCTTTAAAAATTTAAATTAAGTTTTCCATTGTTGTTGTCATCATAAAAGTATATGGCTGTGTATGTATTCACTAAAAATTCAATATTAGTTAAATATTTTATCATTTTTATATATGCAAAATTATATTCAACTCTATAAGTGTATTTAAATAGAATTTTAATTAATTATGGTATCAGAGTACATATTTAAAATAAAAGAGGAAATTTTCTACATGCTTTAAGAGTCATTGAATGTTTGTCAATTGGTATTAAATCGTTTTCGTTACTCATGAATCTAAAATGTAAACAATGAAAATTCGAAAATCTTTAAGCAAAAATTTTCTTTTGAGAAAATTTCATATTTTAATCTTCTGTGTGAAAACAAAGGACGAAATAGAACTACAATGAATTTTGTAAGATGATCCTTCATAGTCGTTTATTTTCTAATGAAAAATTAAAACAATAAAAATATTATAAGAAATCTTTTAAAGAAAAGCCTAAATATATCTCCCTATAGATTTCAAGGTTCATAAAATGTTTCTAATTTTTGGCATATTAAAATATTTTTACTTAAGATAAACATTTTAAATAGCTTTAATCAATGATCTGTAGACCATTTAATCACATTATTATACTGTTGATGTATTAAATTACAACTTCATATTACGTTACGTGTTATTTAATAAACATTTAATTTTCATCATATTAACGTTCTTTTAATAAGGATTTGAATGACCAATAGAAAAGATTTTCATGCATTTTATGTTCCGGTCTTTTTTTTTTGTTTTTTTTATTAATATCATTAAAATTAATTGACTTTAATACTCTAATGTAAAATATTTGAAAAGAAATCACGAACAATATGTGTGCACCACCGCACCCGTATTGTTTACATTCCTGTCGTATAAATTTTGTTTTTTTGTTTTTTGTTTTTAGTCTTAATAAGTTCTAATAATATTTTTTCTGTGTGTTGGGTGTCCTTTTTTATTATCTTTAAAAGCTATTAAAAAAATTTTTTCTAAGAAGTAAAATTTTCAAAATAATAAAAATATAAACATAAATATTTGAAATTTTCTGTTTAGCTTCGCTTTAAATTATTATGCGTACTTTAAAGTTTTTTATTTTTTTATTTTAGCTGTTTACCTACACATACTCATAAAACCGACATTTAATATACAAACAAATTATGCACACTTCACACTTGGAAAATAAGAAAACAACATACACGTAAATCTAATTATCACGATTATAGACTGAGAGAAGAGAAAGGACGAAGAAAGATGAGGAATTATTAAACTATGAAAATGAAAATTAATAAAAATAGAAGAAAAAAAAAACGTGTGCTTTTATTTTTATGAGTATAAATTAAACGATCATTAAATGCATCATCATTATTATATTTCATGAACTTTCTCCATATTTATGATGTTTTAAGATTTTGTTTTTTTTTCTCTTTTTTGTTTTTTTTTTGTTTTCTAATATAAAAATAAAAAGAAAAACAGAAACGGAAACCACATAAAAATTTCATATAAATTTAAGTGGTATAAAGTTGATTTCCTTTCATAAAAATGTGAGAGCATTCATAAAAAATATATTTTTTCCATTTTCGTATTTTGTAGTTTATTATTATACCATTACCATGCAGCAATGATTGTACGTACACAAAATACGTAACTGGTGTTATATGAAATAAATATGAGAAAACATACATGCATATACAGTAAAATACTGTGTAGTAATTTAAAGAAAATGAAAGCTATGTATGTACATATGTACATGCCCTTTTTTGCCCTTTTTATATCGTACATTCATTAAATTTATGTTTTTAATTTTCTTTTTATTTATTTATTTTTTTTTGGTTTTGTGACCACGCTAAAGAAAAATTCATAAATTTTTTCTATATGTATTTTAAGGATTGCATTTAATTTCAATTTTAGGTTTTTTTTATTCATTCATGTAAAGAACATTACACATAAGTCAAATTACACCTTTATTTTTAAATTACTGCTCATTTTTGATTTTTTGCTTCTTTTGCTTATCATTGTATTTACCTAAATAATTTTCATATTTAGTAAAAAAATGTTTTTTCCCTTCTTTTTCTGGACTTTTTGTAAAGAATATAATTTGTTTTTGTGCCAGCACAAATTATATATGCATACCCATAACATTTTCATGTTCATAAATTTTTAATTTTTTCGTTTTTATTTTTCACATTTTTTTATACTCTACGTATTTTTCTTCTGTTTGTTTTTTTTCCGGATCAATTATGTACTTACCATCCGTTTAATGTAAATGATGACAAATAATACGTATATAGTAATGAGTACGTGTGAAATGAAAATCACAAAAATGAAACAAAAAAAAAAAAAAATCAGGAAAAAATTACATTAGAAATATTTGAAGTAAAACATGAGCTTTTAAACTTGGCATAATTTTTATTTTAATGCCTATGCTGTCGTGTTTGTTTTGTGTGTGTCCACCAGCAATAAAGAAAGAGAAGTAAAAGGATAAAAAATAAAAACAAACTTGGAAAAATTTTTAAAATGCATATGAATATCTATACAGCAGCAATATTGTACACTTCGTTTTTTTTAATATGACACGATTTATAGTTAATTGCAATTTATGTACTTTTTTGTGTAAATACATAAAAAATTGTAAAACTATGATTTTGCCTATTATTATTAAATAGCTTTGCTGTGATATATTTTTGAATTTTTCAACAAAAAAAAAGTAAGGAAAAGAATGGTAGAAAATAAATTGAAAGGAATTATTTTTAAAATGCGGGACATAACTACACGTTTACAATCTGTGTATGTACGTTTATTTATTTTTTTTTTGTTACATTTTTATTTGATTTTTTTTTTTTTTTTTATTAGGCATATATGGCAATTTTATTTAATGAGGACATTATCCTTTGTGAATTGTTCCTTTGAGAAGATATTGAAAGAAGGCGTAGAATATAAAGAGAAGAGACAAAAGTGTAGAAATAAAGATATTGGAAAAATAAAATTTACTGGTAAACTGTAAAGTGACAAAAAAAAGAATGAAAATGAAAATTTACTTTTTTATGTCTTTTTGATTGGGAGTTTGTTGGAATCTTAAATGAAACTTAAATAATACTAATTTACGCAACGTAAGTTTTTTTGTGTTCCCAAAAAAAATCAATTTTTTGTCAATTTTTGTATTTCATTTCTTTCTACTCACTTTAACTTTACATAACTTGTTTAACTTGTTTCTGGTTTTTTTTATTTCAATAGAAGAGACAAGGAACAGGACAGTAAAAGAAAACCACGTTTTATTTTATAAGCAACAAATGAAGTGAAGTGGTTTTGTATGAAAAAAGTGGGATTTTTCGAATAAGAGGACAATAATAACTTTAAGTAGATAACAATAAGAACAATTTTACATTTAAAAAAGTTCCCAGATAAATACGAGAAAGGAGATGGACAGTGATGGGTCATGTGATGTAAATTAGAAAATTCTTTAAAAGACTAAGTAAAAATGACAAAAGTTATTTATATCTATTATTGCCCATAAGTAAATTTCATGTCTATGACACACGAAGAATATACAAGAAAATTGACAAAAAAAAAATAAATAAATAAAATAAAATAAATAAAATCAAGAAAGAAAATATCAAAAAATGAAAATAAATATACCAGAAGATAAATCACAAAAAAAAATTTATACAGAAGATTAAAATAAAAAAAAAATACTATAGCCATGCTAAAAAAAAGCCTAATACTATAAGTAAGGACACATTTAGTCAAAAAACATCGAAATGATTTTATTATATTATTTTACGTCGAATTTATTTTCATTTCACTTTCATTTTTTATGTTTTGTCTAAATCTTTCCCTTCTAAATCTTGTCCTTGTATAACGATATTTTACTTTATTTTACTTGATTTTTTTTTATTAATTCCTGAGCATAATAAATAAATTATTAAATACCAGAATATATTTTATTTTCATTTAAAGTCAATGGTGGTGTACATATACTCGTGATATACATATGAATTTTATCCATAAATTTTATGTGATGAACTACAAAATGTTATGAATTAATGTTTAATTAAAATTAAATAAACACACTTTTTTATATGATTTTTAATAATAAATTTTGTAGTGGTATGCATTTGCCTTTGTAATGTTATACTCGTATACCTAATAAACATGTCTATTAAAATGTCATAATTTTTTTTATGTATTATAAGCATATCATAAGTTTCATTATCACGCCTATAAAAAAAAGTTTTTGTTTTTGTTATTATCGTCAGTGTACATACACTGTGCATATGTATACAAAATACGAAATTATAAAACTGATAGTACATCTTGCTCATGACAAGTTATTATAATCCTTTTTCGTTATGAAATTTTTTCAATACATGTACTTTGCCTTAAACCTTCATTTACAGAAAATAACATATCATGTTTTAGATTTATACACTATACTCGTATACACAAAGATTACGGCTAGTGTAATGTACATGCATGAAATACCAAGAGTTATTCAAATATTGTTCATTACGTAGAAATTGCATCATGAAAGTCTGTGTTAATCAAGAATTTCTCACTATTTGTAAGCAAAACAAATTGATATATCAATTGTACGATGATTTCCTGTATTTACAAAATCTAAAAATCAGACAAAAAAAAATATTAATTTTTAATTATTGAAAATAACAAAAGGTTTGACATTTATTAGTTTCCTATAATTGTTTAGAAATACATACATATGTACATATGTAAATAGAAGTTTAATTTGCTGATGTGTTTTTGTGTATGACACGAATATCCTTGAGAGTCGATGGATAAAGTTTTACTTTTTGTTAGAGCTCATAAAATTGAAAATGTAATAATTACTTCAATATTATGATTATCCTTGATGTGAAATATGAAATTCATAAAATAATAATACACGCACCCCAATAATACAAGCATGAAATAAAATAGAATTAACTGTGTTTATATAGGAAAAGTTACATTTTATATTATGTGTTAAAGTATGCATACTGTTACTATATATATGTACATATATATTTATTATATATACATAAAATGATCCATAACTCGTTATAATTCTTGTACATATTCAACACAAATCCATAGTTAGTCATTTTTTGATGATTATTTGTACGTGACATATCCTTTCATAAAAATGAGAAAAATGAAAACAAAAATTTGAAAATCATTTTGTTTTCACAATATTCATAATGTTGTACAAATACAGTATCATCATCATTATCATCGTCATGTACATACAAATGTATATATGTGCAATATGTAGTATTTAATAATGTATAAAAATGTTATGACATGTCAGTTTGACTTGACATATAACCCTTGTATATTTTATTATATTTTCAATTTTATGACCCATGTACAACATTACTATAGTATACTGTATACACAATACTATGGATAATTTGGTGTATTACATATCCATATACATACATATGTATGTTATAATATAAAAGTATTGTATTTTATTGTTCCCCCACAATTTATACTTTCGGATGTATCCTTTTTGAAAATAACAATGTTTTGATGTTGTTTTTTCCTTATTTTATTCACTTGTACGTATGTACCTTATATACTCATACAAAATATGTTTCATACTTTATCGATATGTGTAGTTTATTTATTTTTAATGTTTTTCAATATAAGTACATATGTAAATTATGTACATTTATGTATGTATGTACATATGTAGATCAGTTTGTTGTTATATTTATAAAAGTTTATCGTAAAATTTTATTGTATTTAAATGACAATGTTATTGGTGACCAATTTATATATATTACGCATATATTTAACATAACATAAATATGTATGTATATAAGCATATGCATAACTACACTAAATATTCATTTTTTATGTATTACATGTCATTTAGTGTATTAGAAAAAATATATGGTTAATTCATAGAGAAAATGCAAATTATATGTATGTGTGTATGTACAATAACATTATATGTGGTATTGATAAAATTTATGTATAGCAAACAAGTGATACGTTTTTTTTTTTGTATCGCTATCATAAGTTTCAAAATGAGAAATGATAAGTGTTAGTTTTATTATCGTCCAAAATGTACACACAATATACATACAGTATAATTTCTCTGTAAGTACGTGTATATGTCCTGTATATTATATCCTGTAAGTTTGTACGAGTATTATGAGATACAATGTAATAAAGTTTTTTTTTTTTTTTTGTTTTATTACAAAATAATGTTAGCTTTTAGTTTAGAGCACAATATTTTTTTCATTTTCTTTTCTATTTCACTTATTCTGACAATTTTCTTAATTTTAAGTAGAAAAAAGGAGGATTATAATAAAACGAAAGTATGACCGTATTACAATGTTCATATACCTAAAAAGGTTTGCAATGAGAAAAATAAAATAAAAATGACGAATAAATTTTATTGATGGTATTTAAAGTTTATTTCTTTTACTCTTATCTAAACATTTTTGCTTTCTAAAACTTTTTGTAAATGATACACAGTTTAAGGATAAAAAACAAAAAAATTTTATTGAATATTAAATAAAAATACAAGGATGATTTATAATTCAGTTTTACATTATACATCTTAAATAAAAATACAAAAACAAAAAGCGATTTTCCTGTAAAAGATTAAAGTATTTTGTTATTGTCTTTTATTCAAACGTTAAAAATAGATTAACGTAAAGTTTTTGAAAAAAAAAAATAAAAATAAAATAAAAATGAAATGAAAATTAAATGTTAAAAAATTCTTGGAAATTTCGGGGGACGGAGGGGAATATGTTTTAAATAAATTGAAATAATTACTTTAATTTAAAGTATACGTTTTGTTGAAGTTGTAGATTTAATAAACTTGAGGTAATTCTAAGGGCTATTATTCTGAATGACCAGGGTAAGTGAGAAGGACAATGATAGCATTATAGTCATTAGTCATTGGGAAAATGAAAACCATGTAGATAACTTCTTGAAAAGATCAAGTCTGATAAAAGACTGTTTTGGTATCATTGCTCTGAAATATATCATTTAATGTAGATAATAAAAACGAAAAATAATTTTGTGAAAGGTTCAATGTTATAAATTGACATTAATGAAATCTGTGCATCATTTATATGAGTGATTATGTAAAACTTTTAATTTTTTTCTTTTACAGTATTACCAATTTATAGTTTGGAAAATTTTACATGAAAATGTGCATGAAAATTTGAAAATTCGACGAAGGTTAAATAAAAATAAACGAAACAATAAAAAAAAAGTACAATAAAATCAGAACAGATTTTTTGTTTTTTTTTTTTTTTACTTTAATTAATTTTTAATTTATTTTAGTGAAAAACTTTTCTCTAAAAATTTAATTATATCTATAATAACAACAAAATTACAGATTTATTTCATTTCTTTTTTTTTTTTTTTTTTGTTTTTTATTTAAGGCTGTATAATGTTATATTAATTTATTTGTTCCTTTTAAAGGTACCTATGTATTTGATTTTTATTTTTAATTTTTTTTTTCTCATTACATTTATTTTATCTTCATTTCATTTTGTGTTTTTCGATAAAAATAAAAATATTCATGTCATTATTTTTAAATTTAATTATTTTTCATTTTTCTTTTACGTTGATTTTATTTTTTCCTTATTTCTCATTGGAGTGGTATTTTTTTGTAGTAGTTTTTTTCCTTCACAATTTTACATACATATATTGAAACGTGTAAATTAAAACATAAATAATTCAATTAAAAAGTGAAACAGAAAATTGCAAAATTTTTTGTAGAAAAGTGAAAAAGGAAATAAAAAAACATTTATCAGTAGGTCAACTGTAATGAATTTCGATAGGTTACAATTTTTCCTTTAAAATTGATTTTTCCTTGAATACAAAAAAAAAAAAAGAAGAAAAATAATAAAAATTAATAAAATAAAATCAAAGGTAGAGAAATTAAAATACAATATTTATCAGAAATAAATGTACATATATTATTCAGCTTATTTGTTTGTTAAATTTTCTCATTATTTACACTTTCTGTCTTTTTCTGAACATGCACTCATATTAGTACATTAAAAAAGGAAGAATGCATATATGTACGTGCATGAAAATCTGTTTATTATAATTAATAAAACTTGGATAAAATTTGTTCTTTTTTGATATATGCACGATGACCTCTTTATTCATGTAAAAATACCATAATTTGCATATCATATTTTCATTTACATATATTTGGAGGTAACCTGTTTTGAGGATAATGTTGATGACTTGAATTTATAAACATTCACATGCATACATATGTATCATATTTCAGAATAGAAAATAGAAAATAGAAAAATTTTTGCCTCATTGTTAACTGAATTATTTACTTTAATCCCTTTATTGTTATTACTATAAATAATTATTATTATTATTTTAATTTTTTTTTTCTCTACCTATTACAATAGCTTATCTATTCAACGTAATAGACGATTTTTTAATATCATTATTGTTTATGGTACCTGCAATTTAACATGAATTCTGTTTAAAAAGTTTCTAATATTATTTTATTACACGTTTATATTTATGTACATAACTTGTCAGAATGTATGCTATTACACAAACTATACATATGAAAAGAAAATTTTCCCATTATTTTCCAAATGAAACGATTTATTTCAATTTGCACACGTTTATTTATTTTCTATTCATGATATCTATAGGTATATATGGAAGTATATAAATGCATATGCATGTATGAATGAAAGTTTTGGACAATATCATATACACGTACGTACTTATACGTATAAAAATATGCAGTTTTATTAAAGTTGGAATTTTGTTGCTTGTTTGGTTAGCTGCCGCATAAATTTATAACAATAACAGAAAAGTAGATATTGTAATGTACGGATATACAAATTGTACCAATTGCATATTATACACATATGTATAAGGTACGTATATTATTTATGCTTATAAATATAAGGCAGCAAGTAACAAAGTATTAGAGCGTATATATTAAAATGAAAAATGATTTTCTACTGATATTTTACATAATACAATGCAATACATAACAATTATGCATGTTTCAGTACATGCAAGTGTTAAATATGCATGTTATATACGTTAAAAATTTTCTACAATATTATCGTTTAGAAAATTTCTATTTAACGCATATGTGTATGTATGTATATGAATTTAATTTCACATTACAAAATATTTTACATGCATTTTTCCACATTACGTATGTATGTATATAACATACATAAAACTAAGTAGAACTATGTTAAAATATTAAATCAATAAAATTATTTGCTATTTACGTATATCTATGGAAAATTTAACATAATGAGAATAATTCAAAACCCATAAAAAAAGGACCTTATATACGTATTTTAGAAGAAATTGAAAACTAATTTTGATATAACAAATATGTACATATATTTAAAAATAAGAAATTTAATTTTATTCCACATAAATATGGGGATAAAAATAAGAAATCTGTTTTGATTTTTATTTTCACATAAATGTAAAATTAAATTAATTTTTAAAATTTCCGCGTATTTTTCTATTACCAAATAAAAAAAGAAAATGAATAAGAATTTTAAAAAATACAAAAAAGAAAATATGTATGTATAATAAAAATTTTAATTCTGTTTAAATTTGCTTCAAGTACACTACTGGGTACTGGCATGCGTGCATAAGATACATTTTTCGTCTTACAATTTTTCCCTCATCTTCAAAAGATTATCCCAAAGATGAAATTTATGAAAATTATTTTCAGTTTGACAAAGTCCTTTTTAATGCATCCATTTATCCCATTTAATCTTTTAAAATTAAAATTGTGATTTTTTTTCTTAGTTCGTTTGTGTTTTTTTTTTGAGTTTCAAATACACATGTAGTATTAGTAGTAGTTGTACATTTAAGCATTTTCAGTTATTTGTACCAGTTTATATACACATACATACATATATTTATTAGTACACGCATAGCATATGTACATGTTTAAAAAAAAATCCTATATACATACTAACACACATGCGTTTATGTTCATCGTAATAATACGGTATGGTAAGGGATTCATTTTTAGAGGATTACAATGACTATTCCATTTAATATTTTGTACTAAAACATTTCGAAATTTTCTGCATTTTAATCAACTATGAGTATTAAATTTTCCATTAAATTTGATGTGTTTATGAATTTCGTCTAAATACCTTATATCTTGTATGTAATTTTATTGACATTATAACGAAGTTGTTGTTGTTACTTTCTCTTGTTTTGCATTGCTTGTATTTTTTTTTTTGTCAAGGAAAAATAATGAATGATGTTATAAATTTTAAAATTTTCAAAATTTTAATGATTACCGTATTTGCGTGTGTTTATATACACGCATAAAATTAATCTCATTAGTTTCATTAGGGAAAATATTTCAAATAATCTCCTATACTTAATTTAATTATTTTCATGAAATTATCTTTAAGATTATTTCACATTTATATTTATCAGATTTTGTTTGTTGTTTTTTTTTTTTTTTTGCCTTTTTAATGTCTTTTGGTAAATTATAAATTTGTATACTTACATAAATCAAATTTTTTTGAATTAACGTTTATCTTCTTTAAATGGTTTCGTTTTATTCGTTCTTTTACCTTCCAAAGGTTTTACAATTAACAGGAATACAAATTAAAACGAAAACTTAAGAAACTAATTAGAAAATCATAAATTTGCATCGATAAATATAAAATTAAAATTATTTTTTTGTTACTATGCTTTATTTTTGCTTTTGGATTTGATGTCAGTTGCTGCCTGATGTGAAGTTAACAAGCTTTCTTGAAGCTTCTTCAGTGTATCAATGTACAACTTACATATATTACATATAGAAAAATAATTCGATTTTTTGTTTCTTCATTTTACATAACAGATGTTACAACATTATGATATAGATTTTTCATATTTTGTATAGAAGTGTACAGTAATCGTTATTATGTAAATAATTTTTTGAATGCGTTTATGTAGAATCTCAGAGGTTTTTACCGAAACCATTCATTTTCAAAATGCTAGTGATATTTCATATTATGTGTTTGTAATGTAAACATGTACATATATACAGGGTGTCTCACAGTTTATGTCACAAAATAGGACTTTTTTTGGTAGTAAAAGGATCCAGTGATTGAACAACGTGAATTATTTCAAATATTTAATTAATAATTAATCAAATTGTGAAAATTAAAGTGGTGAAACAAAGTTTGTCATAGTGCAATTTAGCGAGAAATAGACACTAAACTTGTTTACAACTAATAATTGTATATGTACTCACTTAAATATATGTGTACACATGTGGTTGTATGTGCAATATTTATACATTTGCAATGATTTGTAATGGTAAAACGCAAATTCATAAGATTCATGATTTGTTACATGACTAATAAAAGTCAAGAAAAATGTATGAGTGCACAAATGCACATACGATAATTTTGTACAATGTATGTACAATATGTAATATGTACGTACGTGCTATCCTTTAACACATGAAGAAAGACAAATACGAATTCATTTATTCATTCAAACTTATATACATATGTACATATTGTTATATAATGGTTTATACTTACAAGCAATTTACATAAATCTTCTATTTATATTAGACAAGAAAGTTTATTGCAAACAATATTTACATCCTTTGAATTTTCTTGAAATTGAGAAAATTGTATATATGCTTTACATTTAATTTAATTTTATTTCTGTTTACATATCCGTTTTGTTTTAATATACAGAAGCATTTAAGAAAATATAAAAATTGCGAAAATAAAAAATCTGAAAATATTTCAATAATAAAAATTAATTGAAAATTTATAATATTTAAACTGTTTTATGAATAAAATTTTTTTTTCTGTACGAGAAGGAAAAATAAAGATTTATGTAAATGGACATGAAGGGAATTAAATTAAATACTACTTGGTATTACGAAATATAATAAGATATAATAATTCTGTTATTATGATATTTGTCAATTTTCCACATTTAAAGTTTTTTTTTTTTTTTTTTCATTTTTCCTTTTTCTTTTAGGATGCATATTTAAATCATTTAATGTTGATTTTTTGCAACGAATAAAGAGAAAACGAAAATTATGATAAGAATTTATTTTTTATTTTAATGACATTTTCTATATTATGATGTCGGAATGGGTAATGTTTAGTAGGTTTTTTTTTGCTGTTTTTTTGAAAATTTTTTGAACATAAAATATGTGTGTTAAATACATTATGTCCCATTAAATGCTAATGATAAAAATCTTTTTTTTTTTTTTTAAATATCATCATTATGGAATGATGGTGCTTATGTGTATGTGTGTGTACAATGTTGTAACATTGTGAGTAATTTTACATAAAACTAATGTAATGTAACATAAAAAAAAATTTTTTGTGAAGAAAAAAATTTTTATTTTTATTTTTTGTCTGCTATGACATTTAATTTTTGGCACTTTCCAAACTTGAAACTTGTGTGTTAATCATGCACACAAACATAAATGTAATGTACAAACATAACAAAAGTATTCGCTATCAAACGCAAATTCTCTCCATATTACTAGTCTACTAATAGTACAAATTTACTAGTGAAATTGTCTCTATTATCACTTTCTTTATTTTAATTTTTTTCTTTTACACAATTTTGGAGGAAGGTTCATTAATTCGCATAAGATTTTTTTTTTTTGACAGAATCTTTGGCAAAATTTTGTATAATTATCATTTTATCGTTACGTGAAATAAAAAACAAAAAAAAATTTTTTTGTTTTTTCGATTATTTTCATGTCTTTTATTATAATGTCATTTACTTTTTATTTTAATTTTTTTTTTTGTTTTTGTAAAAAAAATTTTTTCGTACATGTAAGCACAGAAAAATTAACGAAAAATGATGAAAATTTTTATTTTCACCTTTTTTTTTGTTTTCATGTAATGAGAAAAAGCTTCTGTTTTTCTTATCATTTAACTGAAAGGAAAAAGACAAAAATAAAACGAAAAATAAAAAATGTTGTTGTGAAAAATGAGTACTTCATTCAGGTTATCATGTCGTTAATATTAACTTCAATGTTATCTCTTTATCTTTTTTTTTTACATATTAATGCTGTCATATCATTCAGATATAAGATATGAGTTTGTGTGAAGTTATAATAATATATTCTGTTTATGCAAAGGTGTATATATAAGTTCAAATACGTATGATTGTATGTATATACAGATTCGGTTACATGAATGTGTATATAGGTAAAATTATTATACTAAGTGTACGCAACGTGTATTTACTAAAAAACACATAAAAATACAGATATATGTATTCTCACAAAAATTAGAAGGTGTTTTAGATAACATATGAGACATTATTTTGGTATTTTATTCTCGTATATATTTTCACTCTGTTTTTTTTTTCATTTTATTTCATTTCATTTTCATATATTTCTAAATCATTGTCATTTTGCTAAAAAGATTTTGTCATATATCGTATCACGCTGTATTCATTTAATTTTTGCTCATGTCTTTTATTTATTTATTTTTTATTTCTTTTTCGTAGGTACAAAAGTAATACAAAATTTATGTGACGTAATTACAGTGTACGAAAATTTTTATAAGTACACCATTGAATTTTTATTCTATGAATTTTTCCTTGATTTAAAATTAAAAACATAGAAATATATATAAAAGGTAAAAGATATTCAAAGGATATTCTTTAAAGATATTCAAAACTTTCCATTAAAATCTTAGTCAAATCGTTTAATTTGATTAAAAATTGAATGTTATTTTTCAAAAGGTAATATGGCAAAGGTTGGACGTGGTGTGATAAATTTAGTGATTAAGATTAAGATTCGAGATGAGATGAATTGGCATTGCAAGAGAAGGTACTGATGTCCCTTAAATTTCAAAAACTAAAAGACAGGGACATGAAAAGTTTTAATACTTGAAAAGCATTTTTAGTAGGTTCGACCTTAACCGGACACCATTGCAAGAAAAATGATAAAATTACATTTTTGATTGAATTAAAGAAATTGTCCCAATAAAATTTCCCGGTACTGTTTTGTTCTTTAAAGCTATATGTACTGAAATTTTGTAATCTACCGCTTTGCAAAATTTGTGTAAGTGGTATTGTAAGAAAAATGAAATTTCATGTACATACGTACGAGTATGTATGTATTATAGAAAATATACATATACAGCATAAATACATGTCCTATGTAAACCAACAAAATATAAAGTACAAAAAAATATTTTATGTGATTCATCATCAAATCATTGTTGTGAAAATAAAAAAAAAAGGATTTAGTTGCTTGAAGCTATACGAAAAGAAAACCTGGAGGAAAAAAATTCATTTTTATTTCATTTTTATCCAATTCGTTTTTTTAAATATTTACACTCTTGGTTTAGTGTTACTTCAATATTTCATTTCATTATTATTTTTTTCTTGTAGTTTTTGTAGTTCTCATACATTCGTGTATTACTATGCAAATATGCTTACACCCAATAAGAGCAAAAAAAAAAAAAGAAAATAAAAATAACACCGTCATTACCGTAGTCAATTGTACAATACAGATACATTCGGTTTTCCTTACAAAATTTTATTGCTTAAAAAATGATTTGTAGGTGAATTTATTTATTTATAAGTAACAGAAACAAAAAAAAAACATTTGTTTTCTTATTTGCTTGGATATTTTCCTTTCTTTTGATTTTATTTTGTTTAACAACCAAAAGTGAATTATGTGCATATACAACATATGTATGTATGTGTATATATGTATATTTGAATTTCAAGAACAACACTTCAGAGTTCTACAAACCAAAGTAGAAGAAAAAAATAGGAAAGTAAAGAGCACAGATAAAAAATATTTATAATAATAAGAAATTGACTTGTCAAAATACTTTCAAGGACTTGTGTATATATACATATGTAAGTCTACATATTGATATACAGAAGTAAGAAAACAAGGATTTAAGCAAATAGAAGTGAAAATAAGAAGTAGAAAAAATTTGGAAAAATAAGAAAACAAATACAATAACGATAGCTTTTTTCTTTATATCTTTCTCTTTCTCTCTTTGTTTTCATTTTCATTTCTATGCTTTGCTTTTATTTTTTTTTTCGAATTTTTTGATATCACATTTTTTTATTTCATTTTCGATTATATTTTTGTTTTTTGTTTTCCCATTTTTTTTATTGTAGTAAAATATGTGAAAATTTTTCTGTTAAGTAGGTGATTTATTTGAATACAAGATGTTTTCTTAAAAAATGTTTGTAGGGTAAATAATGTGTACATGGTATGTGTGTTCGCCTAGAAAAATGAATGAATAGCGAAAAAAAGAAGGAAAATAAAATTATAAGAAACAAAAACAAAAAAAAAAGAAACATAAAAATGTCTAAAAATAACTAAATAAAAAAATATAAGTATGTATTTGTAAAAATTTTTTTGTCTTACATTATAAATACTTTTTCGATTCCAATACAATATCGATTAATCTGTTCTGTGTTAGATATAAAATGAAAAAAAAAAAAATTTTTTTTTTATCATCATTCACAAATTTTCAAATATGTACATACATGTATACACAATGCATACACTTACATGTCGATTTGCTTCAAAATTTTTTCAATGATTTTATTAGAATTATTCAAGGATTTGGCTTGTAAATAAATAATTTTTATTTTACATGAGTTTGAAGAATCTTAGTCTGTATCATTTAATTTAATCTGATTTTTTGTTTTTGAAATCGTCAGTATGCATCGAAATGGAATTTTCATTATTTAAATATTTTTTTTTATAGAATTAAATGATTATAAATAGAATTAAGAATGACTGTTAATAAGTACATACATGTATGGACTTATGTAAGAATGAAAAATATTTTGAAAGGAATTAAAAAAAAAATTAAAATACGAAACAAATCAAAATATGTACTTATTTATACATATAATAGCATTTTTCGAATAGTACGATACACAAATTGCACAAAATTAAGCTAATTCTCAAATAAAGTTGAATTTGAAAATACGAGAAAATTCATAAACGTCATCAATTTGACGATTCAAATAATTTTTTGTTCAATGGTGACCGTCATAAGATAAGCAAATGACAATCACGCGCATTGAAGTTAAATTCGATGTGCAAATGCGATCAAATTATTGATTATTTGTAAAGTCTCGAAGTTTTTGAAATTATGAAAATTACGTCAAAAAGTTTATGAATGCATGATTCTTGACAAAAGACAATCATTTGACGTTTATGAATTTTCCCATACAATATTCTAAATTTGTTTGGTTTAATAATTCGATATGGATCTTGGCCTCCCCAAAAATACTTTTCTATTTGGATATCTAGTGCGATGTGTTTTTTCAGCTCCATTGTTTCAATTTAAATTCGCTTATTTCATACGGTATATTGTCCGACCATATACATTTTAGTTAATTTTTAAGTGATCTCTTTTGTTTGTAAGTATCGTATCGTAGATTCTTTTCTCTTTCGTATCCGCCCTTAGATTTTTTTATTTATAGTCTAATGCGTAATATTATTCAAAGAATGTCTGTATAAAAATTTTCAATCAATAAAATATGTACTTAAATTTATTCCACAGGTTCGATAATCATACTTAAAAATAATTAATTATTTATTTTTTCAAATTACTGAAGGTAAACATATTTAAATTGTGAAAAATAAAATCATATCGATCTTTTCAAATCAAGAGAGATGTTGGTATTCAAAATATGGAAATTGTTGAAATAAAAACTGAATAATTACTATTTTCCTTTTAATTTATATATTTTAAAATTAATAAATTTAATTTTAAGTTCAAGTACGTTTGTGTACGTTAAAACACAATAACAAAAAAAAAAACACTCAAGAAAAAATTCATTATAAATTTATTTTAATTAAATAACAATTTAAAAAACAGTGCAGTGTTTTCTTTTACTGATATTATTTTTAAAATAATAAATTATCCTCATATAATAATAGTCCTTGAAAAATTAATTTAATTAAATTCAAAGTGTTAAACAGATATTCAATGTTGGTGTATGTATGTATGTATATTAACCATCAGGGTTTTTGAAATATGTATTTTAAATAAATTAAAAAATAAATAAATAAATACACTATTTAATGAAAACGGATATTATGTACCATAACATACATATGTGTATATATGTGATGGTACGTAATAAAAATACCCTTTTAAAAATTTTTATTTAGAACGCGTTAAAAGTTGTTAAGTTAATACAGTTTATTTTACTTTCCACTTTCAATTAAAAATAAAATACATCATAAGGATATGTGTACGGTATAATTAATTTTACGAAAATTTATACAAAAAAGGAGTACAAAAAAATGAAATGAAATATAATTTTATGAATTTATATAAAACGGTAAATAAATTTCTTTAATGATTCAGATTTTATAGTATTCATATACATACGTACGTACGTATGTACATTGCATGTATAATACAGATTTATGCATGCATAAAAATTTTCACTTTCATTTTTATAAGAAATTTTTGTTTTAAATAAATGAAAATATTTTCACTTTCGTTTTATATCCTTTCACGAATATTTTTCATGCATGTATTCACATATTTAGGATACAAAGTTAAAGAGAATTAAATTAGATACACAAATACCAGTTTATGATCATACAGTAAAAATACAATATAACCTTGATTTTTATAAGGATGTGTAAAAATTGTATTCATCAACCTAGATTACCTTCTTGTCTTTTTGTGCAATTTTATCTTATTTATGTATGGAGTTGGCCTTCCTAGTCTTGAATCCCCACAAAGTACAAACATGTACCTTGAGTAGTTTCATTTTGTAGCTTTGCTTGTTTCATGATTTTATTTTCAAACGTTAAGTACTAAAGCATAACCTAATTTATTTACTGAAAAGCTGTTTTTCCATCTAGTACTAAAAGATTGATGCAAGGAAGATTATTATTTTCTAAAAAATATTTGATATAAAGTTAATTCATTTTATGCATGTGAATTGAAAATTTTTTTATCAAGGTTTATTTCAATCTAATGGAAACATTCTAGGCGATGAATACGACCCATATATTAATGTAAGTAACACATCATACATATACATATGTGGGATAGACAATGTAAAACGATAACAACAAAACAAAAATTACCAGGATAAAAAAGTACAGGTTAAAATGATATAAATTAACTAAAATATGTTTGTCCATAAATTAAATTTTATGTTCTTATTTTGTACTGCATTATAAGCAATATACAGAATAAAAAGTTTTTCCTAAGATTATAGTTTAATAAAAAATATTCTGTAGCGTAGGTAAAAAAAAAAAAAAAAACATAAATTGCAAATTATTATATTTATTTTTGTTATTCTTTGATATATTTATTCATACCATTTACATACCTACGAAAACATATATATACATAATTGCTGTACACCTACGTATATTCTACGTATAATTTATTTTCTATGTACACCTGGATGTACTTATATATATGTATATACACAAATAATATGTTATTATTATGACGGTATGAAAGGTGTCAACATTATGATGATGAATAAACTAAATATAAGCTAGTAAACATATGTACACAAAACATACATAAAAAAGGACGACTTTTCCTTGATCCATTGTTTTAAGAAAATGATGAGATAAGGAACTTCTGTTCCTATGATATACGTATACAAATACAGAATTAAAATAAATAAATGATTTCCCTTTGTCATTTTTAATATACATAACATGTTTTTTTTTCGCCTCATTGTTTTTATTATTTAATAAAATATTTGATGATAATTTTTCAAAATAAAATAAAGTAGAAAAGAAAAAATTAAGAAAAAAAATTAGTATAAATCGGAAAAAATCATAAAACATGTTTTTTTTTTTTTGTTGTTAAACAAAAGAAGATAAATTCATTATTTATTTTAAAAAAAAAGAAAAAAAAACGAAAATCGTATTTAATCGTATTTATTGCATACATGCATATGTATTTATGTACATATGTACTAAATGCACATATTTGAAATTTTATTGTAAATAAAAATTTGTGACCATGTAAAAATAAAATTACACAATAACAAAAATTTGTTTTTTTTTTTTTTTTTTGGTTTTACTATTAAATATTGCAAATTTATCGTACAATTTTATATGCTATTGCATATATTACATGTTTCTATTACTACAATGTTGTAATGGTTGCAGTTTTAAGAATGAATTACATGCATTTTTGTGTAAAAATAAATAAAAAGTAAAATATATAAAAGTGAACTTTTATATAGAAAATATATTCAAATGTGAAAAATAATAGTTACCAACAGTAACATAAAAGTAATGTTGTAAAAACAAAAGAAAAAAATTTACTACGTACAAAAGAACAGAAGAAACGGAGAAATAAGTAAAAAAAAAAAAGAAGAAGAAAATTTATAATATGAGACATTTAAATGTGTTCACCAATAGTAATAATATAAAAAAAGGAATTTTGTTATTGCATTTTTATGCAGCATCAACTTTTCTAAAATGAAATGTATTTCTCATCTTTCGTTTTGTTTTTATTTCTATGTATGATGGGTTGTAATACAGGACTTTTAACACATGCATAAAAAGAGAAACTATATACATACTCTACAAAAATCTACATACGATATATTTTATAGCCATTATCAAGTAAATGATGCATTATATTGTGCATGCATATTATAAATATACTTTACTTTATGCACGTTTGTGTAAGATACATGTACATACATATGTATGTATGTGTTAAGGAAATGAAAAGAAAATCTGTTTTTTTAACTGTTTTACAATGTAAATTTTCAGAATTTTTCTTCATCATCATCATTGTCGTCATCGTGTTACGCGATATTATACTCGTATACCAGGAAAAAATAAATGAAAAATATAGAACTATACATTGTCTATTTTCCTATTCAAAATGATGTCAATGTGTACATGAATTCACTTACATGTATGTATGTATGTATACCGGTATCGACCCATGCATTGAAAACGTTACTTACGTTTTATTATAAGTTCACGTATACATATATACATATATATGTGGTATGTATATTTGTATAAGTATGAAATTATTTTCCTTGATGATTTGAATAAAGGATTCATTTTTACAAGTATAAAAACCCGTTACATGTTCGCTTCATTTTACTGTGTGTATACGTTACTACAAAGTTCTATCATATGAAAATGTTGAAAAACAAAATATAAAAAATAAATGCTTACCCATTTTTATATTTTAGTCTTTAGTTCAGTGTTTTGTCTCCTTTTTTATGTTTCATTTGTTGAAAAATGTAGAAAAAAATAAAATAAAAGCTTGAAATATTCATGATTAAGAAAATTATACACAGAGACGACAAAAAACAAAAAAAGACAAATTGCTATTGTTGATTGAATTTAATGACGAGTCAAAAATGAGTTTAAAAAATTTTACGATTTAAAAAAAAAAAATAAAATAAAATAGTTATTGGAATTCTTTGAATTTGAAAAAAGGTGAAAAAGATCAGAAAATTTGTAAAAATACTCGTAAAGTCGTAACTGATAAAATGATGAGAAAAGATGAAGTGCTTCGCGACGTGAAAACGTTAAATTGAAAAAATTTGAAAAGATAAGGTATCATATAAGATGAACTGGTAAAGAAAGAAAATTTTTTGGATCAATATTATGATCTCATTTAAGACACTGTTTTATGCAATAAGTATTAAAAATTCTTGAGTATTGAAAATTGAATTTAAATTAATTTGCTTTAAACCAGAAAATTTCAATGTACGCGAGTATGTACTTTTTGATTTGTTTAAATCAAATTTTTAAAATAATTCTCTAATATTTTAAACGAATAAAATCAAAAGTAAATTAACGAATTTTCTGACAAATATAAAATGAAATTCAAAATTATAAATGTTCACTTTTCATGTTGTTAATTAACAATAAAAATTTCATTGATAAAATAAATTATACTTTATATAATTACACAATTATTCAAAATATACACATAAAATGCAATTTTCATTGTTCTGTTTTATTTTTATGGTCATAGATTTCCTTTTATTTTTAAATAAAATTTGTTTGAGAAATTTGGAATTTAATCATTGTGGAAAATTGATTATTACTTAATTAGAAAATGAATATAAAATATATGTATGTGTATTTAATAAAATTCAATTAATTTTCTACAGTAGATGAAGTTAAAGGGTGTCCAATAGTTAAAGATAAACGGAAAATTAAAAAAAAAAAATAGTTCAAATAATATGTCAAGGTGATAACTTTGGATTTTCATGGGCAGATAAGTACAAATGCTTTCATAAAAAAAAAATTTACAGGTTGAAAGATTATCATTTTTATTGAATAGTTTTTATTAAAATTTATCAAAGATTCACTGAAGTTGAATCAAATGTACCTTAATGGAAATGTTTAAGGTTTAACTTAAATTTTTACAGTATAAAAATTCAAATATGATTTTAAATATTATCAAAAATAAAACACGTCATGTATTGTCATTGTCTCAGAATAGATGGATTGTAATGAGATGAAAAACTAATTTTACTGGGAATAGCTTCTAAAAAGATATATTTTGGAACACTTGTTATGTGACACCTTAATAAAATCAAATATCTACACTTATACAACATTCATTGCATATTTTATGTAGTTGCATTTTTGAAATAATAAAATGTAATTCATTTTCTGAAGTGTAAATACACACAAAAACTAATTACTATCTTTTGTTAAATTGATAAATTAATTGATTGCAATTTATTGAAAATTGTGTGGGTAAAATAATAAAATGTAAATGTATATGTAAAACATTATTGTAGAAGAGAAATTACTTATAAGTATGTATGTATAAGAAATATTTTGGTTTAATATTTTATGTTATGATTTAATTGGAAATTTTTTTTGTTTTTTGCTTTAAACTCAGATGCATACAAAAAGTTCAAGTTGCAAATTGTAAATATGTATGAATTTTTGAATTTCAATTAGAAATGTGTTAAAGTGAGAAAAATTGAAATTTTAATAAATTATATCAATCGTTTAAAATTTCGTTTTAATTTTATTTAAACAGATTTTTATAATTTTTCAAAAGTAGAAATTTAAAACCGGAGAAAAGGATTTAAAAAAAAAAAAAACTCAGAAAAGGATTTTAAAATAAATCATTGTCATTTTAATTTTAAATTGAATTAATTTTCTTTTAAACAATATATAACATAAAAACAAAAAGGAAAACTAATACAACAAAATTCTGTTATATCCTTTTTTGATAACAATGTACATATTATATAGAAATTATTTTGAAAATTAAACACCTGTTTTCTTACCCGTTTTTTCTTCATTTAATTTTATTATTTTTCTTATTTTCTTCTTTTTTTTTTTACTACATATATGTTTAATTCGATAGTAATTTATTTAACTGTAAAATCTTATTACGGTATACATACATTTTAAAATCTATTTAAAACTCATTTACTATAATTTTATGGTAACATTAGTGGAATACACATTATTTGTGTGTACATGTATGTCATATATGTACATTTGTTGTTTTCGTCGTCTTGAAAAGGATATTTTAAATTCCTTTTATTTATTCATTTATTTTAATGTTGTTTTCTTCCCGTTAACGGTATACATACATTGTGTATACACATATACACACACATACATAATGATATATACATACATATGTATATGGTAACGTTGATAAATTTATACGTAAATACATTATGGTATTGTAATAGAGAATTACACAAAACTGATATTTTGCTGATATTTTTATACCCATAATAGTATTATACATATATCGTTTTACATTATGCATTCTTTAATTTCATTATATATAAATTGTTTTATATTTTATGGTTGTGTGATGAAAAATAAACTTTTAAAATTTTATTAATTAGTTCCGTCCTATATTTTGTTTCTTATTCTATTCTTTATAAATAGTGTTCATTTACGTATAAATGTATGTGAGCATCATTTTTAGTATGTATTTATTCTATCTGTTTTTCATTATTATACGTGAAGTTGTTAACTTAAAAAAATATCATTATTATATTTGCTATAATAAACCATAAATAAATTAATTACATTTATGTATGTGCATGTATATTACTTGTTAATATGTTATAAATATACTATAGAAAAAAAGAATTTTTTTTTTCAAGAACATTTTTATCCTTTTATTATTTCTACATTTATTATTGCGTTCATGGTATGTGTATTAGTTGTTCGTATAGTTGTAAGATACTTTTAGTTTTTCTTATAATATAAAATTGGTGAAAACTAAATTCTCATAAATCATTCATATACATATATACGTACATACATACCACATAAATATATTTTATATTCTTGTATTGTACTATACACACATACACATATACATGTATATGAATGTAAATAATGGAAAATATTTTCCAAGAAGAAAATTCTTATATATTTCAAGTTTTATTATAGATTCAGTACTTTCAGTATACACATACATACATACATTATATAATAGTATACTTAATCATCATTTAAAAAGACCTACTTTCTTATTATTTTTACATACATACATATGTACGTACAGTACAATAACGTACATATGCATCTTAGTTTATATTGTAAAAACATATAACCCATTTGTATTTGGTACAATTTGTACATACACTTATAAATATACACGATACTGGAAAACATTTACCAGTGCAATGTATGTATGTATGTAGTTTAAGGGTATAAGTATGTAATCTAGCCATTTTAAGAAAATTGTAAAATTATAAGATTTTGAAAATAAACAAATATATACAGAAATATATACATATAATCAAGTATAACATACAAACACATGTAGGTTGATAGAAAATATAACAAACGATATATAATAAATAGAACATAAAACACCAACAGAAAAGCAATGTATTTTCCTGGCATACATGTATGTACTGAATTCTGTAAAGAATTAAGAAATAATTCAAATAAAATATAAAAAGATGTTATGTGCGTAAACATACATAGAAATTTTACGTATGTATGTACTATATGTACTACAACACTAAGTTATCGTACCAACTACAAAACAAAAATATTTTAACTTAAAGACTGAAATCTAATGAATATAATGTACAAAAATGTCTTTAGTTTTTTTTTATGGAGCTTTTCATTATTTATTTCTTTTATTTTTTTCGTTTTGTTCTAATTTTCATTTTAATTTTGTTATGTTCTTTTGTTTAGACCGATGGTATTTTATGTATAGTGTTTTGGATTTCTGGTATAGTTTATTTTGGCCACAAAAATTTATTATTCATAGATATTATACACTCATACTGTGGAATTGTGTGTATATAAAGATCTTTTAATTTTTAAATAACGAATCGTGTACGTGTATAGTACCAGCATACACGTTTTGTGCTCATTCACAATATGTTTGGAGGCCATATATACAATGCATACGTACATAAATATGTATAATATTTTGTTTATTAGAAAAACTTAAAAAAATCTAGAGCATACAGGCTTTCATATGTACGGTTTGCCATTTAAAAAATTATGTATGTTCTTTTTTTTTGTGAAAAATTTTCTTTTATAATTTTTTACTATTTTTCTGGTCCTTTTTTCTAGACGTCTTTCAAATGAACATAAATAATAAGTGAAAGTAAAATATAAATGAACAAAAAGAAAATATAAGAAAAGAAAATTAAACATATGCGAATTATGTGTATTACAAAAATAATCTCTTTAAAAAAATTTTGAATCTTTTTAGGATTTTTATAATACGCACGCTTCACTTCATTTTTAAACAAAAACTTTAAAAGGATTTGAAGAACTTTGAAACTATGAAAATAATGATGAAAAAAATTATGGAAAATTTATTTTCATCATCAAGCACTTCAGTTAAAACAAAAAAAAAAAAAATTAATAATAATAATAAGTGAAAAATTGAAAGATATTAATTAAAACCATAATTTTATTACACGCAATAAAATGAAATTTTTTTTCTGTGTTATTTAAATCGAACTAAATTAAAATTCTTGTTTTTATTTCAAGTTTCAAAGTTTCCATTTTTTAATTAAATTAATGATTGAAGTTTCTTACATTTATCTTATTTAATTCTATTGAGACAACAATTTACTTTCCATTCTTTTTTTCTTTACTAAAATATTTAATATTACACTGTCTTTGATTTCGTCGTTCATTTTACTCATTTTATTATTAGATTAATATTTTAAAGTATCATTTTTCTTTCTTTTCATGATCATTATTTTCGTTAAAATGTAATCAATTAACATCCAGTTAATTTTGAATTTCATTTTTCTAAAAAAATAAAAAAAATAAATAAAATAAGAAAAAATCTTTTTTTTTCTTATTTTCTAAACTTATTATTTTTGTTTTTCTTTTTATCAGATCTATTGGGAAATTTTCCAGTACAATAAAATTTGTACTCCTATTACAAAAATTAAAGAAAAATATTTTTGAAAATCCTATGAGAATTCTAAGGAAATATAAATCATAATTCATTAAAATTTTAATTACAGTGAAACTTGTAAAATTGACCATTCATTTAAATTTGTAACCTTTTTATAGTGACCGATTTAATAATTTAGTTTAGAAATTTTTGTAATTACAAAAATTTTTTTATGTGTTGGGCATATGCCTATTTTGGAGACTAAACATTTTTAACTGATAATAATTTTAATATTTAAATAATTTTATTTTGTACGTATTTTTTTCAAACTTAAGTGATCGACATAAACAGTTTTCACTGTATTTTACCTGGAAAATGTTCAAATATATTATTTTATTTTTTATTTTTCATAAGCATGCATACACACGTTATGTATAGTGTTTATATTGAATTTTCAAATGCCTACAATAAGTTCAAATAAAAAAAAAAAAAAAAAAAAAAAAAAAAAAAAAAATAAAATAAAAATAAAAAAAAAACTCAATTAAATGATAACGAATAAAAGAAAGGTTAGACATCACTAAAAGTCTTAATTTCTTTATATTATAAATTCTTATTCTTACAATAAACTTATTCAATTGTTGTTTCATTTCCCTTTCTCCTTCCTTTTCTTCTTCTTTAAAAAATTCTTCAAATTTGTATTTATTTTCAACAAAATTAAATTCTTACGTTGAATATTAATGAATTAATTAAATTAAATTTGCAAATTAATTCATGTTATTTTCTTCCTCTTTGTGTTACTTTTATGTTGTTGTCATTATTATATTCAGTTGATTTTATAAACATGGTAAGAGAAAGGAAAATAAGTCATTCACATTCCAGGTTAAGAAAATTTTGTAAAATAAAAAAAATAAAAAAAATGAAAAAAGAAAGAAACAAGAAAAAGAGGATGACATTTTTCCCTTATTTTTACCACAAAGAGAAAAAAAAAAACAAATTAAAAATTACAGAATTGTGTGTTCATTCTGAAATTATGTACATACGTACGTGTACATGTACACAAAGTGTACAAATTTGTGTGCGCACACGTAACTCAAGGAATACACATACATTTTTTTTAGATGTTCTTGTATTTATCATTGTCATTATTTATGTGTGTACCTATAATATTTAAATATTTAAACAAAAAAAAAAAAAAAAAAAAGTAAAATGTAAATTCTTGTGTATAGTATTTCATCATATTTCAATGGTATTCTTTTTGTACATAATAATTTTAAGGTTGTATCTTTTTTTCCCATGTCTTGTTTTCATTATTTTTTTTTAATTTGTTTACGCAACTTTCTTAATATATTACACATACATATGTACATACAATACTAACATAAGAATCAAAAAATATTTCTTAGAATTTTTTTTTCGTGTCGTACATTTGCCCTTTACTTTGTTTTTAATTTTTTATGTGGTCTTTTTGTAGAAGTCAAATAATTTTTATACATAAGGCATTAAAACTCTAATAAGGTATACGAATATAACACGCATTTATGCAATAACACGCATATATGTATATTAAAGGAATTTCCTTACAGATACTATTACACTTTAATGATTTTTATGTTGCTTTCTCTAAATGAAATTTTTAGGAAATTTTTTAAAGCTTTTTAAATTGCTAGTAAATGTACGTATGTATGTACGTTGCATATAAATAAAAAAAAAATTCAAGATAAATGTTGTAAAATATTTAGTATCTACAAGATATACATACATATGTAGATGTTACATACGCACAGAACAGTCATACTTTTATTCATATTAAAAAGTGAAAATTGTGAAAAACTGAAGGAAAACAAGGTAAGTAAACATAACAAAATGCTTTCGTACACGAAGAAAAGTATCTTTAAATTTTCGAAATTTTCAGCGGTTTGGGTAATTAAATATTTAAAAATTGACTTTTTATTCATTCAAAATAACATCATGATATGATTTTCACACACATACGTGTACATTTTTAAAGACCTTTAAGATCTGTTACACCCGTGGAAAAAGAAAAAACAAGGGAAAATTTTCAGAAGTAGTAGTAAATAAATTTTATATACCTTGTTGCTGTTTTATGTAATGTTCCATATTTAGCGGTGATGTTTAGTATATAAAGAACTTATTTATTTTTTTTTTACACTAAGAGGAGATACAAATAACACACAAATTCTTCGTATAACATATACAGAAAATAAAATTAAGATATGATAAAACTCATAAAATGATCTCTATATGTATTTGTGTACATTTTTTGTATATACATGTCTTTTGGGAAACATTTTCTAAGCAACAAAAGGAAAATTAAGAGAAAAAAAAAATCTAAAATTTATTTACATTATGGTAAAGACTAAATTATTTACGAAGGATCAAACAATTCACTTTAATTCACCTTAAACATATTTATGTACTTATACGTATATATACAAATATAAGTGTAATATCTTTGGTAAATTTTGCGTTAGTGTAAAATTCAAGTACATTATTATGTTTTATAGATTAAATTATTGTTGTACACCAGATATGAGTAGATTACATTGGTATACATGGGTATGAGCATAAATTTATACAAATGCATGTAACCATATGATATATCTCACGTACCAGTATTTTTATTTTTTAAGTTTTAATAGGTTTGATAAATTAAATTGAAAATGAGAAATAATTTTTTATTTTTCACTAACATTCATACTTAAATTCTACCTGTTTACTTGAGTGAAAAAATCTTTAAATATGTACTTTGGTAAATATCGTGTGAGTATTTTAAATTTTTTTTATTTTTTCTGGTTTGGCACATGAGCTCCAAATTCATTTTGTTGTATTTTTCATTACCCTGGTGACGAAAATTTAAAAAAAAAAGAAATGTTAACTTTATTATTTAGTAGAAAGATTCGAATTTTTGGTATATAATTTATACATGTACTTATCACACTTTTGCTGTAGATACTTTAATTATGTATTCATAAGAAAAAAAAAAAAAAAACGAAATTATTTTTATATTGCTTGAAAACGAATATTTGTAATTGATATAAAATGTACTCTGTTTATATTTTCATAGTAATTAAATGAACAATATGAAATGTGCGCAATATTGAATTTCTTTTATAAGTATGTAGACGAAATTTAATATTGTTGATTTTTATACATATAAGAAAAATTTTGTGAAATTGATATTATATAAAAAATAAATACACAAAACGAGAAATATTACAGGTTGTTATCAAATAGAGTGATATTATAATTGCACAAAAGCATGGTAGAGTCTCAATTATACAACAAAGTTAAAAATTTCGTTACAATCACATACATATAAATTTATATTGAATCTCAAATAACAATTAACCGTGTTATTCGAGAGATGTCTACATAAGTTATGTATATACAAATGTATCACATACATTAAATTAATAAATGAATTTTGTATATTCTTCGATTGTGACATTTTAGTCAAATGAAAATAATGATTATCAAATTTTCACTGTACAAAAAAATAAATGGCCTTTAGGCCAATAAACGACATAAAAAATTTTTCTGTGTGTGTATTGAAGAAAAATAAGAAGAAAAGACATGACATTTAAATAACATTAATTAAATTGAAATTTCAATTAATTTTTTATTGATTAGTTTTTAATTATTTATTTTAAATGAAATTCAATTTATGTTAAATAACAAAATAAAGAAAAAAGAAAATTATTTTATATACATAAAAGAAAAGCAAACAGACAAATAAACGTTACATTTGAAAATTGATCATAATATCATAATCATTTATCAAAAATATCAAATAATTTCCGCATTAATAGATTACAATTTAACAATACAATATGAAAATAAATTAAATAAATTAAATTTTGTTTTTGTATTTTATAGATTATACACACATACTATCATGTAAATAATCGCATATATGAAAATATTTGAATGTGTGTGTTCGTATTTATCTGTAACCTTTTTCCTTATACTTTCAGCTTGATTTCATATTTTTTTATGATCCATGCATATGTATATACATGTATAAAATATTTAATATTGAATTGAAAAATGAATGAAATCATAAAACTGTAAGAATCAATTACATTTTTATTTTATATACACACATTTCATGCTTTATGCATTCATATAACATTTTATGTATCAAATGATGTTACATATAGAAGAAAATTACTTCATTTTTTTTTTATTTATTTATTTATTTATAGATAATTTTCTTTTGTTCGATAATAATCCATGTTTTGTTGGTCTTAAGAGAAAGAACAAGAAAAAAAAATTGTTCGTATTAAAAGATTAATGAAAGTTTAAATGGTTCAAATGGTTCAAGCGATTTCCAGGGAAGGAAAGGATGAAAAGAATGAAGTCAAAAAAGAAAAAACAATTTCTTCTTTTTTTTTGTAGTTTTTTAACAAACAAAGATAATAACGAATAAAAAGGATTTTAGGAAAAGGAAACTAATAGGGGAAAAGATATCACTTTAAGCATAATGTGCTAAATATAATTCACTTATAAAACACAATTTTTTTTTTTTTTGTCTATGTATGTATACATTTGTCTATGTTTTTTATATAGACATTTATGTTTAAGTCTACAAGCATATTGCTATCTTTGTAGATATAGAAATATATATTTTTATCCTTTACTCAATATTATGATTATTGTAGGAAATATGTGTACCAAATTCATTGTATAAATAAGAAGGATATGCCTTCATAATTTCATATTGATTGAATTAATGTTAGTATTACAAGAAGAAAAAAAAAGAAAAAAACATGAACAACAGCAAATAAAAAACAAAAAATAAAAACAAGTGTATATAAGAAAAAAACATGTAATAAATTGATTCTGCCACTTAAATTATCTCCTGTCTATACTTTTCTAAATAAAAATGAAAAAGTACAAAAAAATATTATTATTTATCAGGAGAAAAGAGAAATATCCTTCTTAAATGGCACAACAGATATGTATAGCAAAGATAAGCAAAACTTATGTACATCAAAAATACAAAAAAAAAAAAAAAAAAAAAAAAAAAAAAAAAAAAATTGAAATAAAAGAAAAAAAACAACAAAGCATTTATTTTAGAAGACTGAGAAAATTTAAGACTAAAAATGAAGTAGCAATTTCCCGATAGGATGCCAATAAAAAACAGAAAAAAAAGTTTGTTTTTGACTATGTACATATGTAAGTATGTACAAAACATATTATGCATTATAAGAAAATCTATCATAAATTTATTTTTATTTTATTTTCTTTTTTTTTCTGTTCGAAAAAAATGATAAAAAGTTATGATTGTGTCTATCATAATATCTTTTCCCTGTTTTTTTTTTATTCCATATTACTGTCTTTATGTAGAAATTTAATGGTAAAGAAAATTGCTTTTTGATAACAAGAAAGCCCAAAATGCAAAAAAAAAAAAAATAAATAAATAAAAAAACTAAGTAAAAGAGTTTTCTTAGAGTTCCTTATAAATATTAGAGTAGTAACAAAACTGTATTAATAACTTGTGTATATGTTTCTCTCTGTATTAATATTTAATCCAATAATATTGTATTACTAATGTTAGAATATCAGTTGACTATTACTTTATGTGTTGTTTGAGAATGTTTACAAAAATGTTCTAGATTAAAACAAAGTACAAACATACAGTTGACAAATGATTTTTATTAGAAACTTGAGAATTATTACAAATAGAATTTTTTTTTAGACATTTTTGTATTTAAATTATTTAATAATTATAATTTATTTCAAAGGTGAGTATACACCGTTGATTGTTTACGCGTATGATAGTCTTATCGATGTGGTGTAAATCTACAATACTGTACAGTATTGGTGAATGTGTTTGGAAAAACCAAAACAATTTCCGTGTAATTTTCATTGTGTTAATTTACTAAATTTTAAAGGAAAAAAAAATTCATTTGCTATTTATCGTATAATTATTTTATCTTACATACAAATCATTAAACCTTTCTAAAAATGTTAATTTCCTTTTAAATCCTATCTAATCATTTTCATTTTTAATTTATCTCCTTTTTTAAAAATAATATTCACATTAAATTTAATTTGTCATTGAAATTAACCTCAAATTATATTTAAATTAATTCCAACACAATATCCTCCTATATACTCTTAAAAATTTTTTGAATAACTTTTGATACACATCTTTAATTAAAAAAAAAAAAAACACAACAAAAAAAGGATGATGTAAATTAATCATTTTTGAACAAAAAGCATTTCTGCAAAATTTGATAAAAAAATTATAAAAATTACTAATATGTATATTTATATGTTATGGTAGTGGAATTAAAGCTTTTATTAAGTTTCATTTTTACTAAATGAATTTAATTCAGTTTGTTCATGTTTAGTCTGATGTTATTTTACCTTTTCAACTTTGTTTATTTTTTTTGTAAATTTATATTAGTCATTTTCAATTTTATTTCCTGTTGTTATTTTTTATAAAAAATTTTTCTTTATAATTTTTTATGTAAAATAACCAAAGAACAAAAAAAAAACAGTGAAATGGAATTATAATGAAGTCCTTTTTATTATTGCTGTTATTTTACATTTTAAACAGAATAAAATAGACAAGAAATACTACACCCGAGTATGAAATACTCATGTATAAAAAACATGAAGGCTGATACATATTTCGTAGTTTTGTTGTTTATTACACAGTTTTCCTGCTGTGTTCAAATGTACACGTTTTTGATTTTTTTTTTTTCATTTTTCTCCACGTTAAGGACTACTTACTATTATGGCACGTAATTAAGTTATTATACTCTGTATATATTTGAAATTCGTTGTGTTGTTTTTTTGCTTTTATTTTCAGTTTATTAAATTAAAAAAAAAATTATTTTGGTTTTAATTATTCACTTTTTATTTTTATTTTATTTGATTGTTAGAATTTTACTTGTTTTTCTTCACCAAGTCAGAATGAACACAGTACAACTAAATGTTTATGAGAATTAAAAATTTAAATAAAAAATTTTGAAGAAATAATAACTTTAAGTTTTTTTTAAAAATAAGAAAATTTTTACATGTATTAGATTTTGAGAAAATTTGCATAATTTTCATGGAGTGAGGAAAATTCATTATAAATTTGTATTTAAATTAATTCAAAAAGTTATTAATGTAATAAATATTTTAAAAGAACATGCATCGACTTAAATGTAAAATTTTTCAGTATAAAATATTTTACATAGTTTACAAGAATATAAATTTAAATAATAATTTTCCAATATTTTCCAATGAAAAGTAATTTTAAATATCTATATATTTTACAACAAAGAATGTTAATACTTCCACTGCAGTTTTAATATAAAATATCTTAAAAGAATTGAATTTAAAAATTCAAATCAAAGTTTTATCAAAATTTAAAAAGCCAAAAGATTCCCTGAAAAGTAAATTAAATAACGACATGTTGGAGGGCATACTTGGGAAATATGAATGAAGTATGAGAGTATCAAAGAAATGTATTTGACTCAACAATAACTCACATAGCGTTGTAAGAAAGAAAAAGTAAATTGAGACACATTCAAAAAAAAAAATCATTCATTTTAAAAAATGTTTATAACTTTAAAAGATATCTGATAATTATTACATTAAAGCTAAAAATAATAAACAATCTAATTTTCTAATCTTTTTAAAAGTTTTATTGGATATTCTTTTCTTTAAAAATAAAGACACAAAATAAAAATGGTAATTAAATAAATTTCATCAGGTATGAAATATTAAAGTGCTTAGCTATTCGTCCATCTTTCCACTTATCTATCTTACTTTGATTTGTTTATCTAAAGATTTCCTTCTGTTTCCTTTTTCTTTTTATCGATATTTTTTCTTATTTATATTTTTTTTCATTTTAAGCGTTTTATGTTGCTCTGCTATACATTTGTTATTATTACATAATTTTTAAATTTATATATTTTTTATTCCACATAAAAGTTATATAAAGTTAAAGTTTTGTTTATTAATATTTTGTTGTTGTTTTTTCGTGTATTTTTCTTATATAGAATTTTAATTTCAATAATAATTTAACTTGAAGAAGAAATTTAATTACCGCTCATTATAAAATATATAAGAAAAAAAAAGAAAAGAAAAATAAAAAAAAAGATTCAAAAGTTTTTCTTTTTTGCAAAAACTTTGAAAATTATGAAAAGAAAAGAGGCAAACTTTATTTATTCATTTTTTTAAATATGTAATTACAGCCATTTCTCGGTAAATGTATACATTTTTTTCATATCTAGTAAGTCTACAACTTACAGAATGTTGCATTCTGTGTCAGTCTTTGGTCACTCAGTATTGAAATTAATTGTAACATTAACTAACCCATTATATCTGGAGGGCATTTTCTAACCCAATTAATACAATTAAAATTGAATTTGTAATGTTCGAAATTTGACACCGACAAAATAATTTGTGATAATCTAAGTGTCGTGTTATTCACAAAATGTCTATATAAATAATATTTCTTTCGCTTTGTAAATTTCTATTGGTTTTCTGTTTTTTTTTTGTTATTATTAATTCTTATGGAATTTTTTTTTGGTTTTTTTTTTATTTATTTTATTTCAAAAGTAGATTTGAATATGTAAGTATGTAATACATTGTGACAAGATGCTAATATCGTCGTCGATCGTCGTTATATCAGAAGAAAATACATTATTTAAAATTTATGAAAAATTCACTTCATCGTCAAATAAACGATAATCATTATCTCGAATATATGCACATAATATTTCGCATAGTATAAAAACTTTGAGTACATATTTTTGTTTTTCAACTTGTTTATATGCATTTTCTATTTTAAATTCTTATAAAAATATTTTTCTTCCTATGATTTTTTCGTAAGAAGAAAATGTTCTTCTTTTTCTTTGTAGAAAACTATAATGGCAAAGTTTAAAAAAATTTTTTTGCGTATGTTAACACATAAACACAAGAAGAGGAAAAAAAATAAAAATGTTCTTGTTAAAGACAATAACTGGTCTCTAATAATATGAAAATGCAACAAGAAAAATTTTTTTATACAAAAATTATGTAAGTTTTCATGTGATTTTACATATTCATATGTATACGTGTTGTGTACGTGTGTATTTTCTTTATATTTGTATACCGAAAAAAAATTTTATTTATTAAACTGATTTGCTATTTATTCATGAGCTTTAAACATAAAAAAATGAACGATACACTTACTTACTTCTTAAAGTATTCAAAAATGCTCAGGACTAAGTTATTATCAATGCAATTTAAAACTTGTGTATACTGTTATTACTTCTTGCAGATTTCAAAATAAAATTTAAGGTTATGAGTATTCGCATTAGGTGATATTATCATAACAAAAACTTAATGTTTTTGATTTAAATGTACTTAAGTTCTTTTTTACTATCTGATTTTTAGAAAGGCAGTACGGGTAGTTTTAGAGTTTATGACATCAAAATGATTAAGAAATCTACAAGTTCATAATTCCTGAACATTCTAATTGACATGTCTTTATGGAGGTTGGAAAAGACATAAATGCAAAGAAAAACTACTCATTTTTAATCCTTTTAGTTTTTCTTTTATTTTATTTAGAAAAGAAAAATAAATTTTGTATAGGTTTTCCCAATTGAGATTTTTATGTACTAATAAAAAAAATGAAGTATTATTATTATTTTTATTTTTTAATGTAATAAATTGCAGAAATTTATGTAAAAAAATAATAATTTTTATTAAAAGTTTTTCATATTTTGTATTTTTACTTTTTTAGTTTTTATAAAGTTTTTAGTAAAAGGATATATTTAAATTTTGTTTTATATATTTTTTGTTTTCTTTTTTGTTGATATAAAATTAATCAATAATTTGTACCAATATTTGGTTTTTCTTTTAGGAAAGGGAGGCCTATTACCACCCTATTACTGTCTTTATATTTCAATTTTTGTTTCTTGTGGTCTTATGTACGCTAACGAAATATTAAGATAATAATAAGCCTCAGGTACTTCAGGGAATTGGAAAATACACGTTAAGAAAATTAATATAACGTTTTCAATTTCATTCAAAAAGAAAATAAAAACTTATAATACGCATTTACTGAAGATGGCACGTGTAAATAGTAAACTAAACTCAATGAATTGTATTTAACTAAATGGATAAGAAAACAAACGTTTATTTTCACTATTTGACTTTTGTACAAATTCATTGTTAAATGAAAACGTTGTTTCTTTCTTTTTTTGGAATCATCAAAAGTAATAAATATTTATTGGTTAAAATGTATCTGCTCTTTTCCTTATGTACTGAATCACTTATATATTTTTGTTTTTTTAAATATCCAAATGTGCTTAGGCATTAAAACAAAATAAAAAATTAAATTTTCTGGTTAACATGATTTACCTGGTATTTTGTACAAAACCTTTAAAAAAATTGTAAATGTTGATACGTATGCCAAAAGTTATTTTACGGTTTACCAAACATATTTCCCACAAAAAAAAAAACGAATGCTGGTGTTTACAAGCATTTCTCGACTATCACGAACTTGAATTGTACGACTATGGATGCAAGCAACAAAAATTTCCACGATCTTCAGAAAATAATTCAGAATAAATATTACACTAATTTTTGGATTTAAAATGTCAATTGACGATCACAGAAGTGCAATCAGGTGAAATGTTAAGATTGAAATGTTAAAGGTAATTCGTAAATTTATTAATTATTATTACAAATTTATATGATGTTTAAGTTTTGAATGAGGTTCATGCAAAACGGTTACCAACTCGTGTTGTTCAAGGGACACTTGTACATATATCCGCAATGACAAACGTGTCAGTTAACATTTATGCTGATACACAAAGTAAATTTTTATTGTTACTTTGAGGATTTCCAAAAAAGTTAAAAAACAAAAGAGCTAAATCACATATCAAGAAAACGAAACGAAAAGAATAAAAAAATAAAACCAAAAACTTAAAAATGAAAATAATAAAATTTGTCTTTATACGTTTTGTCACGAATAATATCTTGTTTAGAATATTAGATTTTTTAAGATAAAATAAAAGTAAAAAAAAAAGAAACCCAAAAGAAATCTCCTAAGGTGCTGTAAATTCATAGAAATGATATAATAAAATATAGAAATAAAACTAAACGTATTTTTATGTACATTTTGTACATATGTATAATACTTAAATGATACTAAGATGAAAAATAAGTAGACTTTGTGTCTTTGAATTAAAAACAAAATTATAAAATATTTTTTTAAAAGAACAAATTTTGGCAAACAGAAAACTGTCTAAACGTATAATAGGAGATGATAGTAGTTTTGGTACATGAGAGTATTATGCTGTCGTCTAGACGTAACAAATCTTTATTTTTATTTTACTAAAAATATGTTTATTGGATTTATTAGAATATTTTGAACGGAAATTTCATATCATAATAATAATTTTAAAATTTTATATAGAAAAGAAATCTTTTACTTTTTTTGTGGTGAGATTTAAAAAATTTTCTAGTAGTTTTTCCATCTTAAGAAAATCCTATCAAATAATTTTATAACATGACTACATTGAATTTTAATGCATTCCAACAATATATTTTCTTTTTGACCAACATTTTATTTTCATTGCTATTTGTTTTTCTTTTTTAATTTCAAAATTACAAATCACAATTCAAATTGAATTATCTATATAAGGGAAAAAAACTATCTGATATACTCAGAAAATTGATAAAAATATGTCCACACATTTTTATCACTTCAATTTATCTTAATTTAATGATGCAAATACTCGTAGAAATGTTGGGCGTTTTTAGTGATGCAGATTGTAAATGACTTTTGCATGGTATTCATGTATTTATGTGAATGAAAATCATAAGGCCTTTTGACTGTTTTATATTTCAATTTAACAACCCAAATTCTAAGTGATGGTAAATTTGTAAAGGACAATGTCGAGAAAACAAAAAAATCGGCATATACTACACTACTCAATTCATTCTATTTGAAACGACGTGATGGTAATTGTTGCCTTTGTATTTGAGTTAAGTTTATATTTGATGATCATCAGTTTAACGTCAAATGATTAAACAATTGTGCATTATTGAAAATACCCAAATAAAAGCAAAGCGAAAAACAATTTTCCAAATTAGAGTAGACTTTGTGGTTTTAGTTTATAATAGAGCAGCAATAACAAAAAATTAATCATACGCATAAAATTTTCTACTATGCATCATCTATAAAACACAGAAAACAAAGATAACATTAAGGATAACGAAAAAATGTAGGTTTTCTTAATTTTTAGTTTTTTTTTCTTATTGTACTTCTATTTATCTTCCTTATGTGCTTATTTTTTTTTTATGATCTAAAAATAATATCCCTGAAGAATTTTTCTGTTCTCATTTTATTTTATTTTCAAGAAATTCTCATTGGATTCTCATAATATTTTCTTATCTTCGTATCATAAGTATCATGTATACACTAAAAAACAAAAAAGAAATATGTATTTACGAGTACGTACAATTCAAATACAAAATAATAGAAATATGTACATTTTTCCGCATTTTTGTTTTTTGTTTTTCTTTTTTACATTTCACTTGTTTGGTAAGTGACGTCTTGAAATTGATGGATTAGTTTGAGAAAATCTGTTAATAGTAGAAAAATTTCGTTATATTTATGGTTTCCTCATTTTATTTTTATATTTATTTTTTCAAATTTTTTTTTTTTTGGTAAATTAATTTTTTGATTATAACAAAAAAAAACGTAAAGAAAAAACAAAACGAAAAAAAACAAAACAATTATTTTAACGAATTATGTGATGAAATGTTAGACATATTCATTAATTTAAGGAAGAAAATTCTTTTTTGTATGGTTTGTGGTAAGGTTGAGTCATGTATTGGTTACATGATTATATACTACACATTTTTATAAAGGAAATCTTATGATTCACTTCAAAATAATAATTTTCATTTCAAAATTTTGATCAACTCGGTCAAATAGGAATTCATAATTATTACATTTATCTCTTTAGCACGTACATAAATATTTTATAAGCTCATGTAAATGGTTGATAGGTGGTATACACATATGTATGTAGATACTAGATGTATGTATATGATGAAAATCGGAAATTTTGAATTTTTTTTTTTTTTTTTTGTAAACCAATAAAACCCTTAATAACGTGTGTGTGTACGTTTGTGTACTCAATAAATTTAAACTGTATGAAATCAATTTCTTTCTCTAAATTCTCTATTATAATGTTTGAAAATGGATTTCTGTAATTTTCTTATATTATTTATATTGATTTTCAAAAATTTCCTATATAACACACATACTTTTGTATATTCAATCCTTAATAAATTTTCGAAAACTAAGATAAATCCAGATGAGATTATGTATTCATTGAAAATGTTAAAATGTACATATGTTTGTTGTTTATGTTATGACCGTATATCATGTACATACATAATATAAACGGAATTAATGTACGTTCGTAAGAGATCTATTACGTACATGTATGTACAATTAAATGTTAGTACTATATATGTAATACAGAGTACTTGTATAATATTCAAAATGTGAATGAATTACGTTTTATCTTTTGTTAAATTGTTATAAAATTTAATTAACCTTTTAGTAATAATCTAGAAATTTAAATATATTGAGTATATACAAATACATATATTGTATCTTAAATATCATACAATATTGAAAGCATTTGTGTGAAACAAACTAAATATTTCTTATATAGTATAAGGACATATTTTATAAAGAAAAATTAATTAATTACATCAACAAAAGTATCAACAAATTATAACGATAAATAATTTAAATTTATGGTAAATTAATTTTTATATCTGGTACTTTTAGGTTACAATTATGTTATCTACATGAACACATTTTGTTGAAAATCAAATTGAAATCTCAGCTAAAAATAGGAAAAAAAAAGTGTAATACAAGGAAAAAAGGATATATGGGATGTTCTCGTGAAATGATTAAATAAATGATTTTTTATTTTTCTATTTAAAGAAAGGGTTTAGGGTTAACTATATTCTGATTTGCAGGATTTTATTATCCAAGGAAAAAAAGAATCACACTGTGAATAATTTTGAATTGAAGTTGACATACTATGAAAACGTTAAATAATTAATTTATCTCAATTAAATTATTTTAATTTAAATTTTTTTTTTTTTTTTTTTGATTTTTTTCTTATGATTTAGGGCTTTCTTGTATTTTATTTTATTTAATTTTGTTTTTATATTCTGATGATACAATTCTTGTTTAATTTTTCATTTTTTTAATTGTATATTTATTCTGTTATCTTTTTACAAAATATTCTATCAATTAAATTATTTCAACAAGAGCTAACCGTCATCATCATCATATCATGATCATCTTGAATGCAATTCAAAACTTAAAAAATAACAAAAAAAAAAAAAAAAAAATAACAAATCAATTCAATTTCCTTTTAATGTTAGTGACAGAATATATTATATACACTTCAAGTAAAATTTATTATTTTTGTTACAATTATTATTATAGTAATGTTACATAAATTGTCATATTTCTTATAAACTACATAATATTTTGTATTACTTTCATATTTATTTTGTATATTTTTCACTTGACATAAGGATATCAGGTGGTCAAAATAATTGGAGACAAATTTCATTTCATGTAAGTCATATACATATATTTACAATACAATTTGAAACTTTTTACTCTTATATATTACATGTTATAATCTCTTAGAATCATTATTGAATATATACAAAATGTATGTTTTACTATGTATAAGGATAAAATTAGTTTATTCTTGTATTGTTTAACCCCTTAACCATTATTATATTTATTTGATATTTGTTACAATTTTAATGTCATTCTTATTTGTCATTTCTATTATATTGTATAATTTTGTTTTCTTTATTGTATGTTATGTTAACTTTAAAATTTTTGATATTTTATATTAATCCTTGAGAAATATTTGTATATACACAGATATACCAAGAGATGATTTATACAAAATAGTACACATGTATTGTTTAATGTGTTGTTTCTCCTTGTTTTTTTTTTCTTGTTATAAGTAATATATAGGATTGTCATCATTCAAAATACTAGTAAAAATTCATTTATAACAAAATGAAGATAAAATGAAAATGAAAAACTTTTGTATATTTAAGAGTAAAACATTTATAAGAAAACATTTTCAAGGATATAACGTATACAAGATTTTTACACAAATCTTGTAAATACAAACAGAATGTAACAAAAAAACAATAAATAAATAAATAAAAAAAAAATCTATTTTATTAGATATCATTTATAAGAAGTTTTTAAAACTCAGTTACATAGATCAAGTTATTAATCAAATATCATTGTATAAGAAAAGTTTCTTGTTGTATGATATTTACGTAATTTTAGATAGTATTAAAAAAGTTATATAATTTGAATGCATTCACTATCAGATATTATATGTATGTACATATACAATATATAAAAATATGTATAACATTTTCTATAGTGTGTGATGTATTTGTTAAGTTAAAAGTTTTTTAATTTGAATACATTTTCAATCCTGATACATACATATGTATGTATGTATCTGCATGTGTATATATTGCAATAGCTATTAAATAGTATGGATCATTGTAGTTTTCTAGCATGACATTTAAATAAATGTCGTATGCAATTTTATAAAATATATTACACATGTGTATACACATGTGTATGTTTAATGAATGAAATTTTCTTTTAAAATTGTTTCAAGAAAATCTCAAGTATTAATAAATAATAACTTTTTATTTTTATTGTTATACATTTTTTTGTGTTATTTTTTTTTTATCTGTTACATGTGCTGGTGTGATGAATTTTTTTTTTATTTATTTAGTTTTTTCATTTTTTTTTTTTTCGAAAAATATAAATGAATTTTTAGTTCTCCGAAATAACTTTAAATTTTATGAATTAAAATTTTTTACGGTTTTATAGTATACACATGACAATGAAAGTTTATAAAAACATAAAATTTCATTTTATATACATACATATGTACATATTGTTCGTGTATGTGTATGTGTTTATGTTACAGTTACACTAGTATACAGTATTTTACAGATTTTTGTATTAAATGAAAAGTCAAAAAAGAAATGAAAGTTTTTGATTTGTTTTCAACACTATAAAATAATGTATATGTACATGCATTCTCGTAAAAAAAAAATTAAACTAATGGTTTTTAATGAAAAAACGATTCTAAGAAATGATAAAGTTAAAAATAATTATACAAATTTTAACTTTGTGACAGATTCAAAAGTCATCTAAATCTTATAAAAATTTATTCAATTTTATGTGTCTTAAAAAATGAATGTTCTTCATGTCAACGATTTCAATTTGAATCTTTGATTTTCAGAAGATTGTTTCGTACTGACCACCATCATTTTTATTTAATTTTGTCTCAGACTTTTTAGACGTATGAATCGTATGATATTGATGTTATTGTTCAAAAGTTTAATACTTATGTTGCCTTCTCTTGCTCTGATGTTTTCAAACCATTTCAACCTGCTGATTCTCATTAAGTTCGTCTTATCAAACACTTATCTTTTTTTTTTTTTTTTTAATTTTCATAAACGATTAATATTTTAAATTTTTCCAGGACATTTTTTTCTAAGATTAAAAAAATGTTTTAATTAAACGCATAGTAATTTAACTAAATTTAAAATTCAATGCAAAAAAATTAAAGTTACTTAATTTACCTTAAATTTGAAAATTATATGAAAATGAAAATTTAAACTGTAAAATAATATGTCGAATGCATTTAAAACGTAAATTTTTATGTGTACCCATACATTTTGTTTTAAATTTACCACAAATAAATTTTGTTATTCATAAAATTCAAATAATTCACAATAAAATTTCCAACGTACTAGACAACATGAATAAGTGTATGTATCTGAACGATAATAATAAAAAAAAAAAAAATTGAATATATTAGAGTAAAAATAATTCTCATAAAATGATATTTTACATTTCAATAAAATAAAATAGAAATTAATGAAATTTCTTCTACAGATATAAATTTAGAATTTTCTAATTTAATTTTTATAAGTGCTTTTAAATGAAAATTTCGAAAATGAAATAGAATTTTTGTATATAGATTTGTACACAATGATTTAATTACAGATTACACACAATTTATTTTAACTAAAAAAAATGAATAATTGTTTTCGAAATGAAATTGTTTTTCATTATTTTTCACAATTTTTTCTTTTGTGGTTATTAACATTGATGATTTTTTATTTTCATTTTTCTCTGACTTTTTTCGTCATTTTTAAATCTTTTTGAACACGTGGTTTAATCTAATTACGTAATACAAGAACCAAAAACCAAATTTTTAATTCCAGTTTTGTTTTTCTAATTTGGTCGTATTGCTTTAAATTATTCATTACAGTAAATTTGTTTTCAATAAGGATATAAAATTCAAAATATAGACATACACTACACATATTTGTAATAATTGTGAGTATGAAGCATGTATGAACACATGTTTATATGTATCTACATAAAAATCATGTATTCTTTTCACGAAATAAGAAAGTTAATAATATTTACATGTACACAAGAATTTTAAAAAAAAAATATATATATATATATCATAAAGGGAAACATAACTGAAAAGTGAAATTACAAAGTTTGATTTCAATTTGCATAAGTAACGAACCATGAATTGTTCAAAAGATCAGAAAAGAAACATTTTGTTATATGAAGAAAAAATAGCAAGAAAAAAAAAAATGAAAATTTGGAATACACAATCATGTACGTATGTAGCATACACTGTAGTACAGCACAATGCAAAAGATTATATTATATGATTATATGAATAAATAAAATACACAGTGGCCTAAACATGTTAGAGTTCCATGAAGTTTCTGTTGAAGGATAAACACTGACTTCATCCTTTTGCCATCATTGAGAATTACGGTTGCAACTTTTCTTGCTATGAGGCGTTATAAAATTTTTAAAATAGCGTAATTTTTTGACCATCCTTTATATACTGTATGTAAATATAGGTTTTAGATAATAATACCATTTTGTACTATCTTAATATCGGATATGCCTTTATATCCAGTATTTTATGTAAACATGCACACATTTTTTTGTATGTAATCGAATTACATAAAAAATTTATTTCATAATATTATTAATAAAAAAAAAAATAAGTTAAAGAAATAAAGGAAATTCAAAAAAATATTTTTCTCCTTTTTATCTTCAAATCTGCATACATACATAAAAATTTGTGATATGTGTAGTTAGAGTTTATTTATTAGAAAAACATTTTACATAGTCTTGCAAAATAAAATCATTGTTACGATGGATAATAATAAATACTATATGATTACAATACACATTACAAGGATAATAAGGAATCAAAATGTGCATAATCATTTCAAAATTATAATCGCATTTAAATAATAATAGTATAAATCCAAAAAAAAAAAACAATTGATCAATATTTTCATTTGTATATTCTGTTACATGAAAAAATAAAATAAAATATTTTTTTTTTCTTTATAATTCGTTCAATATGTTTCTATTTTGTTCTGTTGCTCGTTATTATTTTTCTTTTCATGTTTTTTTTTTTACTTTGGCTGGTTTTTTTTCTTTTTATTAAGGATCAAGGTTAAAGATAAAATTGAAAATTATATGATAAGAAAAATTATTTTCTTTTCTTCAGATGCTGTACAAGAAAAATTTGTTTTCCTAAAGAAATTTCAACAAAAAATAATTTGCCTTTTAGCAAAAGATCAAAAATAAAATAACAAATAGCATAGAAGGATATATAGAGAAAATACAGAAAAACAACAAAATGACAAAAGAAACAAAAATTAAAGAATTGATGTATTTGAAGAGACATATTGAATTGAATACTCACTACGTATATTGTTAAGTATCTAAAAATTTCACGTTGATTCTATATATACATATATATGTATGTATGAGTGTATGAGTGAACCTACATATATACTTTAAAAGCAGGTATTACTCGAACAGTATAGCAACTAAATTGCATAATAAAACGAATTTGATTCTTAAAATTGTCAACTAATTCGTATTGACCACAAGTTTCCAATAAAACAGAACTATTCCTGTAATAGTTAGTTTTTCCTTTTTTCGTTGTTTTAATTCCTTTTATTTTCATATAAAAATTTTCGAAAATTTAATTTCCTTGAAAGTTATTAACCTTATTTTCTGTTTTCGATTTATTATATATAAATAGAAACCTTTTGTGTTTTAATATGATTTCAAGTGGAATAAATAAATATCCTTTTTACACTATCCTGACAAGAGAGACCAAGAATAAGAAACACAAACATACAGAAAAAAAAACAATAATGAAAACACCTGCACTTAATCTTTATTTAATTTTGTCACCGTCATTCAAATATTATATAATCTTCTCAAAACCTTTATATCTGTTTATTTTCTCTAATTTTTTTGCTTCTGTTTTTTACTAATTTTTTTTTTTCATACTATTAAAATATCTTTTTTTTTTATTTTAATTTGAGGATGATTTTATCCTTTTATTTCTGCTTTGCTGTATTTTTTATTTTTTTAACACTTAATTTAGGCAATAAAAAAACGAAGTAAAATTGTCTTATGTTATTATTTACTCATACATGAAATGATAACAAATGAAAGAAATATTGAATAAAAAATACTGTAATATAACAAGTTAAAATAAAATAAAGGAAAAGAGCCTAAATATATTTACAAAAACACACACATCTGTGTTCGTATTCTTGACAAAAAAAAAAAAAAAGAAGAAGAAAAACACAACAGGAAAATCAACAAACAGCAGAGAAAAAAAAAAAAGAAATCGGAAAACACAATAAAACTATAAAAAGGAAAAAAGAAGTAAAATTGTTCACACATCAGGATGACACATCTGTGACCAAAAACAAAATTTTATTTTTTTAGTTTTTCATTTTCTTCATATCCTTTGGAAATATATTTTCTAAAAATACGAAGAAAAATACAGAGAAAAACATGATAAAATGAAGAATTTGAAAAAAGACAACAAAAGCACAAAAAAACAAAATAACCCCAAAAAAATAAAATTAAAATAAAATAAAAAACGAAAAAAACCTTTTATTTTATTTGACTGATATGTTTGTACCTTTTTTGATCAGTATGTACAGTACATACACAGTGTACATATGATGCTGATATTTTGTATGTCGTCTCCTGTGGTTAAGTTGTGAGTAGATACGAGTATGTGCAGTATTTCTCTTATCATGCGATATTATTTAGTAGTTTTGACCATTTTATTATATTTGTGCTTTTATTTATTTTCATTTTTTTTTTCGTTTGATACATAGAATTCCATACGTATTTAAATAGTACGTATATGAATATGTATATAAACAAAATGTTATTAAAACAAAAATAGAAAAACACAATACAGAGGAAAATAGAGGTAATGACAAAAACGTACAGTATAAAAAATTTGTTCCATTGTGTATACTATATACACTTCAGTATATATACACGGTCCCGTGCTTTATTGCCAAAATAAATATTTGATTATAATCAGCCTAGATTTCCTCTGTTTTTTTTCTCAAATTTTCCTTTTTTAGATTTTCTGTTTATTTACTTATATGGCGTTTATACATAAGCACAAGAGAATGTTGTTGCAAACCAAAAACGAAACAGTTTATTATTCCGAGAATATACACACACGTACTCGTAGTACGTACACATGGTATGTACTCCCATCTATGTATAGTACAATTTTACCAAATATATGAATTAAAGTGTACCTGTATTTTTAAAATTTAATTTTTCTCGATTTTTATTTTCATTTCATATTTATACAAAATAAAAATCAAAATACGTCTCTGTGATCAATGTCATTTGTTTATGCTGTGTTCTACGAACATTGAATGTGGTGCAGATTGTACACCAGAATACAAAATCTAATTTCCAACCCAGAAAATAAATTCTTCAATGAATATTTAAATGTAACGTGACTTTATATTTTTATTTTCTATAACTTATAACATGTTTACTTCGTGTGATATATTCAGAAAGTATCACCATGTGTACACAATAAGTAAAAAACAAATAATTCATTGTTTACCTTTTGTATACGATATGTTAACACAAAAAAAAAATTTTTTTTTTTTTTTTACTTTTCTAAATTCCAATTTTTATAAGAAATTTTTTTATAAAAATAATCAAAAAAAAAAAAAAAAAAAAGAACGTCAAGTAAAACAAAAATTGTGAAGAATTTTAAAATTTCGAATTTCGAATTTCAAGTATCCTTGTAGGGTTGCTGCTTGCTGCTGTTGTTTTAATACTTGTAGGATATGGAAAATTGGTAATGCGCATGCAATTAATAAGGGATTTTTTGTGGTGAAAATCGAAATTATTATCTTCTCTAAATTATAAAAAAAAGAAATTTCCTTTCTAGATGTGAAAAATAGAAGGGAAAATGAAAAACGGAGAGAAAAATTTCCCATGATTGTCACATTAATGCAGAAAATATACAATACAGAAAATTGTGCTGTTCGTTAACGAAGGCTTAAAAGGAAAATTTTATGTGATATGCATTCATCGATGTTAACGTTCAAATACGAGCATGTACATATATGCCTGACCTGATGTAGAGAAAATAAAAGGAAATATTTTTGTTTTCTTTGTATTTTTGCGCATATTTATTTACTTGTTTTTTACTTGTACGTATATACGTAAGTATATGAAAAAGTTTGAAAATTTTTTAGTATTCATTGTGATCCCATCGAAATCGGTTGGACAATTGATTGTGTTCTATAAGAATCAGAAAAAAAACTCCAAAAAAAAAAAAAAAATACAGGAAATAAAAATTACACAAAAAAAAAACGAATTAATAAAGAAAATAGAAATAAAACAAAAAACATAAAAAAAATCAATTCAAGGATAACGTGATAAAAAAATAGAAAAAAAAAACAAAACAAAAATAAATAAATAAAAATTCTTATACATTTTGTGTGCGTTAGAGGCAAAAACAAAATATTTCATTCAATGATTAAAACAAAAAAGGATATAATTATGAAATTGTCAATAACGATAATAACAGAAAATTTTCGAAACATTCAAATGTATTTTGGTTCAATGAAATATAAGTAAACAATAATAACAATACAAACGTAAATAAAAAAATACTTGTACTAATTACCAAGTAAATAGAATTTAACTGAAAAAAAATTTTTTTCAAACATAATTCTACACTTGAGACTAGAGAAAGTCTAAGGCAAGTCTGAAGTACATGTAATTCCGACAATTTCCTTGAATTTTTATTTTATATTCTATACATTTAATTATTGTAGTACTGTATATGTTTAAAGACTTACATAAAACGCGAATATTTGTAGTTAATTAAACCAAAAAGTCACACAATATAACATAACAATAAAAGGGGTATAATACATATAAAATTACCCATATTATAAAAATTGATGTAAATTACACATCAGGTGACAGCATGAATAATAATTTCATTAAAAAGCAAAATATAAAGTGTTTGTAACAAACGACAGAAAAATCATAAATTATTATATATTATAGACGATATCGTTTTTTCTTTACAAACTCCTACTCAACCTTCCCTATTCTTTTTTTTTTTTTTTTTGTGAATATAATAAAAAAATTTCCATGTCAATAAATCATCGTATATGCGAGTAATAATAGATGAAAGTGTCATATTACTTTTATACATATAGTACATGATAAAAGTAGAAGAAAACAGTAACAAAAGTGTGACATTTAAACGCGTTCAAGTGTATGTTCGTGTGTGTGTGAGAAGTATAAAAATGTGTTAAATTTTTATTCTTTGTAAAATATAATGATATCAAATATCACAAACATACAACGCACACACATTTAATTCTATACACAGTTTTTCATTTTTTTACATTATATTTTTCTACATTTTATATTTTATCGAACATTCGTTCTATACATTTTTGCCTATGTTATATTGTTGTGTTCTTGGTGTATTTGTTAAACTATACAAAAGAAAAATTTTTATATAAATACAAGAAAAGAAAAAACTTTTGCATATAAACACATTATAATCTAATATAAATGTAAATGAGAAAGTTACAAAAATTTACATAACCAAAATAAAAAAAAAAGAATCCTTATTTATTAAATGTTATTACTCTAAAATATTTTATGTGTGTTTGGTTTTTCTATACAATTCTTACATATATGTACATAAATGTTTGTGTGTTTGATTATTAAGAATAGCAAGTGTAATCAGAACAATGTTTATTATGAGAATTTTATATAAAAATCTTATTTTTATATACTTTTAATTTTTTTTTTTTTTTTTGACAAATACAAATAAATAAATTTCATTGGATGATAATGTAAGGAAAGAAAATATAAGTATATGTATGTATAATAAATAATAAAATTTTTTAAATTAAAAATCCGTTAAATTTTGAAATGATAACTATTCAAAATTATCAAAAAAACTGAACTGTAATAAATTTAATTAAAAAGAAAAGAATTTATTTCTTATAAAAATATGTGACACAAAATAAAAATAAATAAAGTTTTAACAGTAAAGTAGAGAACAAACAACCAAAGTGGTAACAATATATTTTGTTTTACTTTTATTTTTTGTGATTGCAGCATTTAAGTGAATTTATTATATTATATAATCATTAAAAAAAAAATTCATAACATGTAAAGTAATAGAAAACCTAAAAATTTAATTAAATTAAATTAACAAAAAAAAAGAAAAAAAAATAAAATTAATGTAAATTTTATTATAAAAAAAAAAAAAAAAAATTAATTTTAAATTAATTTTAAAAATAATAAAATATATAAAAATACATAATATAATGTGGTGGTTATACGTAGTTCCATTCTTATATTTTATGACTTTATATTATTCAATTGAAGGATATTTTTTAGATAATAATCAATTACAAGGAATAGGAAGACACAGACGGAAAGGTAAATTATTTATGGAATATATATATAAACATGAAAAATATTTTCTTTGGTTATTTTTCTGTAAATTAATTTTAAGGGTATTAAATATTTTCTAAAAAAAAATTAAAGGACATTCCTATAGAACTCTTGAAGGATCTTGATTTCCTGAAATTTTTTTAAATACCTTCACGATAATCAATCTTAACTTAACCGTTTCATATCATTTCTTTCATTGCCCTACAAAGTTGTTTTGGGTCGTTTACCAAATCTTCTTCGTAAGCTACATTTTTGTTAATTTGATATTCTACATTCCCTAACTTACTATAATATTGACTGTACTACCACGCTATTAGCAGAAAAAATGAATATAATATGAAATAATTAAACATACACATGACCAAATTCATACAACGTAATTCTGTAAAAGTTTCTCAAAAAGCCTCTAATTTACTTAAAACACTTTAAAATTAGTTAGGTTTTAACAGTTTATAAACTAAAATATTAATAAAAAATTTTTAAAAGTTTTATTCAAGGAAATTAATCATTTTGTTCAAGTGACAATAAATTTTTAATCATAGTTCATTATTTTTCCAATTTTATGTAAATAATATATACACATATATTTAAAATTATATAATTTAACGTTCATCTAATTACCGATTTGAAATTTAAAATATGTAATTGATACTGTATTAAAATACTCTGACAAATAACTAAAATTTTCGAGGTAAAACTTTTTTCAATTAAAAATAATTTTTTTTTTGTAATACTTATGTCGGTTGTTATTTGAATTGATAGGATAACATGTACATAAGTACATATGTAAACAGATAAGTACTTAATACATTGTATAGATATTGATTATATTGGAAAATGTAGAACATAAATACATAATAAAATGCTCATGATATTTATTATGTACTCATGTAATCGCGTGTATGCAAAACCAAATTTTTTTTAAATATCGAAATAAAATTAAATGTATGCTAATCGTTTTAATTTTTTGATTTTATTCTATTTTTACTAAGCATTTAATTATTTATAGAATGAGAAAGAGATTACAGAAGCAGTAAATTGAAATGAATTATACCCCATTAGAGAAGAAAAGGGGATTAACTTGCATTTCATTTGATTACCAAAATTTATAATTTAAATAGTTTTTCACTACTTTGAGATTTAATGGAAACTACATATTTAATGAATCTAGAGCACCAGACAGAAAACAAAAAAAAAGTTTTTGTTTTTGCCTTTGGTTTTTTTTCTCTAAGACTAAAAAGGAAATTAATTGAAACCAAACAGAAAAACGAAAAATAAATTAAAAAGAAAAAAAATAATAATAATAAAAGTGAACCGTAACCGATTTTCTGTATGTGCTTTAATTGTATTTTAATTACTTTGAGTTAACATGACAATTTCAAAAAAACGAAAGAATACACTCATTATTTTTTTTGGTGACACACTGAAATGTGTAGAATGATAAAAAGGGAGAGAAAGATATATCTTATTGTGATTACCACATTTTGTACTTAACCTACTTTTGTTTATTATTTTTAACGTAACAAATTATATAAGAAGATAAAATGTATGTACATTCAATTAAATATAAACGGATAACAAAAACAGAAATAAATTTTTTAACTTAAATAAAAGCAAAATAATGACAAGGAAATGGGTAATTTATTCATTTTCTAGGCCTTTGTAGAATAGTAATAATGTTAGATAGGAAGAAAAAATTTATTAGTTAGGAAAACATTTTTTTTTTTTTGTTTTTCGTTTCAATAAGAGTAATAGAAAGCAAATTTTTTTATTTGAAAACTTTTTTAAAGGAATATGCATAAAAGCAAATACAAAATTAATTTATATTTGTTTATTAAAATATGGGAAAAAACTTCACATTCTATGCAATTATGTGCGAGTTATCAAAATGATATAGAAAGTAATGAATTTTCTTTCTTCTCGTAGGGAATGGAAAAATCCTTTATTTCAATTTTTTAAACAAAAATGCAATAATAAACACTCAAAAAAAAGTGCTCAACTAAAATATAATAATTATTATTATTATAATACGGTTTTAGTTAAGTTAAAATTTTATTCCATTTTTCCAAAACTTTTCCAGTTCGCAACATAAACAATTTTTAAATCATTTTCAATACCATCTAGCCAATGAGGTTTTGACTTCTCTCGTTTTCATTTATTTTGTGTGGGGTGTACAGTATCGCCTTCCATAGCCGTTTACTATGTATTTTCATCATAAAATAGCCAATCCACTGTAGCCCGCCTATAAATCGTGTTATGAATTTTAGGTTTTATAAGAGTTCACGAATCTTTCCGTTGTATCTTATTCTGTATCTATCCAATCTCGCAGTCCAAATATTATATTTTTAATTTTGCTCTTGCTCTTTTAATTGAGTGCCTCTTTAGATTTTCACAGAATAAATCCGGATCCTTCCTACATACGTCTTATTACAAAATTTTAAACTGTTTATAATTAGTTTTAATTTAAATTAAGAATAAATAAATTTCAAAATTTCAAAAATAAAAATTGATACGTAAACAAAGCCATTCATCAAATTGACCAACAAATAAAAACAAATTTCTTATTATTATTTTGACTAACAAAGAAACCCTCTAAGCAAAGAAGCAAAATAAAAATAGAATAAAAAATTTGAATAAATACCATAAATTTTCAACTAAATTTGATTGATACTTATTGAATTTCTAAATAAAATCTTCTGTTAGAAAGACAAAAAGTAAGCAAACAACCAAAAAATCAAATTGGAGTACATAAATGCTTTTGTATATTTATTTGAATGATAAAAAAATTTTATTTATTCAAAATTGAAATGAATAAAAATAAAATGCTTAGATATTTTTCCTAACAACAATTTCTGCTATTTTTTATATTTTCAACTTTTCGACATTTTAAAAATAGAAAACCAAAATTTCTAGTTTTATTTTAATAATTCGAAAACTTTTTAAAAGTGTTCATTTGTATACAAAAAATAACAAATAAAAAAAACCAAAGAAATAAAATGGGAAAATATTTTTGTACAGATTTTCATTTTTATTTTGCTTTTCTATTTAACATTTTTATGTGCAGACGTTTATCGAATAATACGGTACTTGAATTGTGTATAGTTGCCAACAGTGTTATTCTTCGAATTGTACTAAAGCATTTAGCAGTGGTATTCGAGAGATGCCTGTAAAATTTTTGCATGTACATATTATATACTACACACAATTTATTTTTCTTTTTGATACTTTTTTTACATTAAACAAAATTATATTTTTTATGTTTTAAAACATGAAAATGAAGATAGATTTTATTTTCCACTTCAATAGATTGCATTTTAAAAATATACATACATACATATATGCTGAAGGAAATTTTTGAATTTAAAAATTTGTATATGATTTTATTGATTTGAATAAAATATTTCCAATCTTAGTTATATTTGGTTTTCCTTTTAAAGCAAAATTTCTGAGAATTAGTAAAATTACTTAGTAGAATTTACATAATATGTAATATATACTTATGTATAAATAATATACTGCACTGTATAAAATCAAAAGAAATTTCCATATTTTCCCTATAATCTGAATAGCTTACGTACAAGATTTTTATATATATTTTTTGAAGAGGCAAAAAAAATTCAAACTGACATTTCCATTGAAAAAATGTAATGGGCAACTGAAAAAAAAAATCAAGGTAGAATGATAATCTGTGCTATTATAATTGGATGTTATCTTTTAAGTAAAACTTTTTAGAATATCTTCAAAGAAATTCGTATAAATTCAATTTCATTCATGTGGAATCTATTGTCGAATTTTAATTTTTTTTTTTTTTTTGTTGACTTGCTGTATATTAAATTGTTGCTTTGAATATAAATTTCACGAATAAGAAAAGAAAAAAATATTTAACATTATCAACAAACCTAAAAGCTGTTATGTGGTTTTATTGGTTTTTATGTACAATGTGCAATGTAGAGCCAAAAACTTCCATATAAATCTTTACAGTCTTTTAATCTGTTAGTCAGAAAGAAAAAAATACAAAATTCATTTTTCGTTTTCCCATTAAAGTTTTATAAATTAAAACAAAGAAAATAAATTTTCCCTTTTTTACAAACACCGTTAAAAAAACAAAGTTAAATAATAAAGTGTAAATTTTCTCTTTATTTATGGGTTTAAAAATGAAATCATCAAGTAATTTTTTTTTCTTTTTTATTTATTCTTTTTTTTTATCTATTTTTTCGTCTTCATGTTTTTTTTTTGTATTTTTACTTGCCATGTATAAGATAACGAAATAATGTAAAATAGGAAAGTAAATTCACGAATTATTCATCATCAACCTGAAAAAAAAACATTTAACCTGTTTATTTTGTGAAAAAGATAAACGATAAACAGTTAACCTGAATAAAAAAAAAATCAATTTATTTTTTTCTCTATTTTCCTGAATTTTCAAAATAAGATCGTTTATTGTGGAAGAAAATTTTCTTTTTTTTTCTACATTTTGTAATCTTTATATATTGTTGATTAAAGATGAAAATGAAATTAAAGATATTATCATTTAAGAATAGAATGTTCGCATTATTTTCAGTAAAAAAAGTAAAAAAAATTATTCTACAAACCAAAATAATAACAAACTATGAATGAAATATTTATCATTATATAAATGGTATACATTTTGTATATTCAAGTACCATCATAATGGAGAACGTATTTACCTAGTCATCATAGTTATGTAGTCATCATAAAGGTTATTGTCTCCTTTACATTATTCGCCTCTACGACCTGTATCTAATTTTGTATCCTCCATTATCTAGTATTACTGAATAAAAGCCCCACCTTCATCCTGTATTTGAACTAACTACTAGGGCACCATAATCTTTGTCCCTCATCCATTCTGTAATTCCGAATTTTTCTTCATGACAAAACAAAATAAAATATATAACAATTTGTATATTTAAAAAAATTATATTTAACAACACCTGCTTTATATAAAATTATTTTGTGTTATATAAAATATGACAAAATATTAGACACCTTCATCTTATTCAAATTATAAATATCAGATAACAAAAAGAGAAAAAAAGAAATATTAAAAATTTCTGCATGTTCTGTTGTTATTTTCATTTTTTAAAAGAAAAAACAAAAAAAAAAGAAGAAAATTGGAGAAAAAGCGAAATTCTTGTCATTTAAATACAAAACTGATGAGAAAATATTGTATTACAAATACATTCCAAAATAAAAATACGAAAAAAAATCCTCTTATCCAAAAAGAAAAAAAGAAAAAGAATAAATTTTATTTTTCTGAATGTTTTCAGGTTTTCTTTTTATATATTATAATTTTTTCCTATTTTCCTTGTGTACGTCATTGACTGAAATGACACGCTACATCTATTAGAAAATTCAAGATGAGATAGAAAGTAAAATGAAATACAAATAAAATTGATGGAATGAAAACTGATATATTTTTTTCAATTTCTTTTTTTTTATTAATATCAGAAATGTTGTCATTAAATGATTGACATCGGTTTAAAGAAAAAGCTAAATAAGGCAAAAAATTGAAAAAAAATTATCCAAAAATAGGAAAAGCACAAAAATATAGGTATACAGCAAATGGAGTTAAAAATGAAAATGATGATAATGATGGGTACTTATTTTAAGTAGACACATTTATTTTAACTTTATGTCTCCAACGCTCGTTTATTTTTTATTTCTATTTTTTTCTCCAATACTTTGATTTGCTTCGTATTTCCGTATCCTTAGGTGGAAAACAATAAAGTTCTATTCGATACTCTCGATTCACTGTTTTCAATATTTTCCTCTATTTTCTCTGTGTTTTGTTATTCTAATAGAAAAAAAGGAAAAATGTTTTTATCTTTTTTCACAATCATGAAAATTCTTTTCATTCTAATAAAAATTTGAAAAATGAACAATATCAGTTAATTGCAGTCGCATGTCGATAACTTAACACCGACATGCATGAAGTATTTGAAAGGTGTTATATTTTCTAGTGGGAAAAAGACGAAATAAGGTAGTTAAATTCAAAAACAAAATTTGTATTAAAAATCATAGCTTCTAGTCTCATAATTTGTTTTCATTTCTAGGTGGAAAAATAATTTTTTTTGGGTTTATGGTTGGATGTGCTCATATGTGATGTTATGTGAACACTAGTGAAAATAATATTTCATCCATACACCCGTATGTTATAATTGGATCCACTGATTTAATATTTTAATAAAAAATATTTTTTATGATGTTACAATGTTTCATTTTTTGTCATCTGATATTTGGTATATTATGCCAACACGGCATTTATAGATGACATTAAAAGCTAGAGAGATTTTTTAATGTTACTTGTGTTTTTTTTTTTTATTTCTTACTTTATTATGTATATCGAAAATACAAAGTATCAACTGTAAATTGTGAAACTCTTATTGCTGTACAATCGACGTATAAGGTAAATACTCGTATTTGCACACAGGATATTAAATATCATTTTTATCATTTCTATATCATACATACGTACGTATTATTGCTATACTTTATACAAGTACACGTAATGTATGGCATATTAATAAAAATGTGATAACCTTTGTAAAAGTTAAAACCACATTATTTTATCTTAAACGGAAATGAAAATGTTGGAATCGTATTATCTGTGATAGAATTTCACATATAAAGCAGGATATATGTACTGTATATCTATGTAAATTTTTTACAAAAACGGACTTCCACTTTGATATAAATTTTTTTAAATTTTATGTAATGTGTTTGTGTGTGATAATAATTTCACAGTAAGCAAAAAAAAATTTTTCCCATTTTTTTCTGTAGTTTTGCTATCGTTTGTCATCAAATTTCGTAACATTTTTTTTGTTCATTCATAAAGCTCTGAATAAATGTAGAATATTTCAATAAAATTTACAGAAAGAGATAATAAAAAAAAAACCGAAAAAGAAACGTTTTTTTTTTTGTGTTTTAAACAAATGAAAATGAAAAAAGCAAAACTGAACAAATTTGTAATCCTCTATAGTAACACTTTGTAATAAAAAAGCTAAAAAAGAGAACATATACGAATTTAATAAAAAGTGATAAAAGTTAAGCGTACACAGAAAAAAAAAAATAACAACGAATAAAAATGGATAAAGTACGAAAATAAAACATTAAAGAGGAAATTATTATGATAATGAGAAAAATGTATAAAAATATATGAATAAGATATACACAGAAAAATGTGCGTATATAAAAGGAAAACTATATATTGTCAGAATATAATGTCTGCATAATGTTTACGAAAAACACAACAAGTGTAATTAAATAAAATTACGAAATTAAGTTACCAGTATTTTGTATTTAACTTTGTTTCGTTATTTTGTTGTTTTTTTTTTTTTTTTTTTTGCCAGTAATGTTACATTGGAATTTTTGTCTACTGTATACTTATGTGTAATTTAGGGAAAAAAAATTTCAATATTAAAGAGGAAAATGTTATGCTGAATGTACATATAAATATGTCTATAAGTACATATAGTTATGGTAATGGCCATAAGGAAGATTAAAAAAGTATTTTTATTTATTCATTTAGTTCTTGTTTATTTCAGGCACTTTACATTTTTTAATATGATAAATTCAATAAACAAAAAACAGTATGAGAATTTTATGCAATTTTTTTAAAAATTGACTTATTTTTATAATAGTCATTTTTATAACTAGTTGTTCGTATATCCGCATACGTATGTATAGGAAAAACCTATGTTTATATACATATATGTATATTGTTGATACGAATTTTTTGAATTAATTAAAATAATGAATATGTGCTTATTCTTTAATTATTTCAAATATAAAAAAAATATCATAATAATGAAATAGTTGATTTTTTGAAAAAATAAAATGATAAAAAATATTAAACGCTACGCAACATCAATTACTACATAGGTAATAAAATGTTTTTTCACATAAAAAAAAGTCAACAAATAAATAAATAAAAAATCTCATAAAATAAATAATATTCCTATTATTTTTATTACAAATATTATTTTACGATAGAGGTATTGCGCGTATAGCACAATAACCGAATTCATACATTCAATGTTGCAAATATTCGTGTTTAAATCGCTATTTTTAGATACATCCTATTTCTATGTATATGGGTATATGTAACTGCTTTCTGATTTTCCTATATAATTACTCTAAAACGATTCATTCAGTTTGAGTTCATTTTTAAAACATTCAATTCTTGTGTTAAAAATTCAATTTTGAACTAAACACTAAAAATAAAATACATATGCATTTCTGTGTAAATAATCCGTGTGACTAGACGTATGCCTGTATTACAAATTACAATACATCACGTAACCAACAGAATACGTGCATATATTATGTATATGTATAAATTTTGTGTAAATTATTACAGGCAGGCATTACACATAAGGCAAATGTAAAATTTTTATATGTAATATCTCATTAAACAAATTTAATTCGCTGTAATTCAATACAAATATAATTGAAATAATTAAATAATTTTTAATTATTTTTATACATCAGTGTTATTTAGGATAATTTTTATTTCTCTCTGTTTGTGTTTTTTTTATAATCATAACAAAAGAAAAAAAATTAAATAAATAAAAATAAAAGTAAATATAAATAAAAATTTCAAAAATATGAAAATAAAATATACACACATACTTACATACCATGATACGTATTTTAATATCATGTGTAAATATTTTATATTTACTTTAACCGAATATATTTTTATTATCAGATATAAAATTTTTATATATTATTTATTTTTATATCATAAGTGGTATTTGATTGATTGAAATGATTGGATTTGATTTAAAATTCAACAATAACAATAACGATACGAAAGTATAAGAGAAAATTTTCTTTCACCATATAACGATAATTTACTAAAAAGACAACCGAAAAAATGTATTTCAAGTATGAATATACTTAAATTTCATTTTATTTTGTTAACAAATTTTATTTAGTATTCAATATTTTCTTTTCGCGTTTTGAAAAGAAAATAATGAAAATAATCATCACTGAATTATCAAATTTTTTTTTTTTTAAAAATCATTCACGTATCCTAACAAAAAGAAAGTTGAAAATGTATTCAATTGTACGTAATCTTGAGTTGATTGATTTTTATACAAATTGAAAAAAAAAAAAAAACTTAAAATATTTTTTTAAAAAAAGATCATAGTATCATTTGTATGCATACTCGTATATTATCATATCCGAAGTTTTTAAATTTTTTCTTAGAAATTTCTCGCCCTAATTTCACTTTCTTATAACTTCGTTTCTGTACTTTTCACAGTTTCTTTTCTTTTTTTTCTGACTTTTTCTTTTATTTTGAATTTTGTGTAAAGATGTACTGATCAACTTCTGTTCATTTTTATTTTATTTATAATAAATGAAATTTACAAGTCTTTTTTAAAAAAAATGGGAAAAGAAGGAAAAAAGAAACTTTCACTTAAAATTTTTCTTTTATTTCTTCAAATTTTATTTGTAATCCAGTATTTTTTCTATTATTAAATGACATGCAAATTACTTTCCCTTTAACGACATCTACATATTATCAAACTTATATACGCACATATACATATATATACTCATGTATAAAAATGAGTAAAATATTGTATCTGCTGTACGCTCTGCGCCACAAAAATGATCTAGTCTAGATAAATATCCAACACTTTCAAAATGGTTATTTTAAACTTATGTTGTATTTATTCAATATTTTTTTGACTTTTTCTTATTAACGTCTTCTTTTTGTTCCCTGATGCAACAACCGATGTAAGCCTAGACTTAATCATCATTACGATGATTTTTCCAGACGATTCTATCATACGTGCACCTACAGTTTAACGTGGGTTGCGAATCACTGATTTTATTGAAGTATGGACTGAAACTCAATTTTGTATGATTACTAAGGTCTAAAATATGATATTACCTGAAATTTTACAAAACTGGAAAATGTATATAGCACAGATTGTATATTTATTATATTTGAAAAGTTCAATCAAATGTTATTCTATAATAGAAAAGGTTGATATACTCTTATTGAAGTGAAAATATCGACAATTTTATTTTGTTCACAGCTTCTCTACACACACTACATTTTAAGAGGAAAATAAATAAAACAACTTCAAATGATGATATAACGAAATGCTAGTGTAAAGAAAATAAAGAAAATGGGACAAAAAAATAAATAAATAAAGAGGCGTAAAGAAATTGTATGTGTGATCTATTGTAAGCGACAGAAGAAAACGAAAAAAAAATACAAAACAAAAATAAATAAATAAAAATAAAAGTTTATGAAAACAGAGAAAAACTTGAAATCCTTTTTTCGCATGATAAAATGTGATAATAATATAAATAGTGATATGTACAATGTACGATATGTTTGTATACACACAGTTTGTATTTGATATGTGTACATTATTTGTACACATTGATGTGTACATGAATGTTGTATGCAGTGCAATATGTATGCCTGTATGAATTCTAAAGATTTTGACTTTCTTCTTGTGTGAACTAAAAAAAAAAAAAAAAAACAAAATTTATTTTATAATATCTTTCACTGCAATTTTTATTTATTTGAATGTTGTGCTTTCTTTTATTTATACTACACAATGCATAGTTCATGTTCTAGACACATAACGTAAAAATTGATGATCAACTTTAAATATTGAATCATCGCATTTTTTTATTTTCAAGTTTTATGTTATATACAATTTCTTTTATATTTTATATGAAATATGAAATTTTTGAATATAAACATATTGATGCATACTTAATTATATAACAGCAGAATGAAAACTGAAAAATGTATTTGCATGGATGGTGTGTAAAACTAAATATAAAAGCAGATAAATAAATACGATGAATTTACTTATAGTATTATGGATGCAATTTAAATAAAATTTCAAGAAAATGTAATATTGAATGTAAAAAAAAACTACAAATAAAAATTTTTCAATATGTTTTAAATATGATTAGATTTTTTTTTCCTTGTATGAATTCTGTGTTGCTTTTTAAAAAAAGGAATGATTGAAACGATATTAAATATAAAAGTTAACAGTTCAACAAAATAGTGGAAACATTGCAACAAATCAAATTATTTGTAATTAACACAATTACGACAGAAAATTCAGACAATCACGTGAAAAAAACAGGCTTTGATTAGTTTTAGAATTTTTCTTGTTATTAATATTTCATACTATTGTTATATCTAAAGGATTTTGAATACTTAGGAAAATTATATATTTTTGAAGAAGAAAATTTAATGCATCAATTAATACAAAATTTTTTTAACTAATCAATATCTTTTATCTTTTATTTCTTTTCATATTAATGTTAAATAAACAACATCTACGGTTATCAAAATCAAAATTATTAAAATATCATCATGACTTCATCAATATTTTAATGTAAAAATGAAAAAAAAAAAAATTCTGAATTCCTTCTGAATTTGAAATTACAAAAAACAAAAGATACGACAGAATCTCGTGGTGTACATAAAAATTTAATAAATCCCTCCGAGAGTCAATTTGTGACTAAAAATAATACAAGGGTAGTCAGTCAACGTGGTGGACTTGCAATATTACCATGTACAGTTACAATGTCAACACCAGCCACTGTAAGTAAGTATTTTACTATTATTTTTGTTATTTCATTCAATTTTTTATTTTTTATTTTTTTTCATTTATTATTTTTTATTTTATTTATTTATTTATTATTATTTTTTTTTTTCGTTTTTTTCATGAATTTTGTTTTTGCATGACATTTTTAATTTGGCTTCTCTATTTTACTTTTTAATTTTTTTTTTTATTTCGTTTTTATTTTTTATTTTTTTGTTTGATTAAAAACAATTATTTCTACTTAACAATTATGAGTGTTGTTTTTATGTAGTTTACAAGTACCATACTTATGTACATATGTACGTACATACAGTATATTAGCAGTACTACTAGCTAACAAAGTCAGACTAATAATACACCATCGTTAAATTTTATATTTTAGACTATTATAGTCTCTAATAGTATAGTCATAATAAAGAAAAATAAAATCAACATAATAACAATCTAAGATTTTGTTTTTAAATACAAGTACTTGAAATATACAATAACACATAAAATGCATGTACAAAAAGGAATAATAAATAATAATTAGATGTTGTCTGTAATTACACCATCATAAAATGTTAATTTACATTCATTAATAATTCTTGTAAAATAATATGCATACAATATATGTACATATGTATATAATTTAGTAAAAAACGATGGGTGCTTTTAATGATTCAAGATTAAATCTTGACATTTCATTGTGTACATGTGTAAACTGCATGTATTGAATAAATCAAGTTTTTAACAGTGTTTTGTTAAAATTTACAAGGTGTTTAATCGATTCAATTTTCAATAATTGGAGATTTTGCTAGCTTCTTCCAAATACTAGACACATGATCCAAATTCTTAATTAATTGAAATTTTTAGAAGGAAAACACATTACTGAAAACGAGCAAAAATATAAAATAAAAATAATATTATAAAATTAATTTATTGATTAGCTGATATCCACAAGATACAAAATTTCTTGAGTTTTTATAAGATTCCAAAAATTACCGCACTTGTCTGATTGCAAATTGATGAAATCAATCCATGAATCATTGAAAGTATCCCAAATATTTGTAATTAAAACGTTTGTTTTATTTTTGTACTGTTTTAGAATTTCATACATAAAGGTAATAAATAATAATTTATTATTAGGAAAACATGAATATTGTACTCACAACCACATTCAAATATAAAATTTTAAAAATATTGTTCGTCCTTTTCGTACACTGTGTACTTATTTACGTGGAGTTTAAACCATCTATTTTGTTTTGTATAGTGAATGCAATCTAATTATATTCGTGTTAAAATGAAAATTAAAAACAATTACAAAAAAAAAGAAGAAAACCAACAAAAAAAGAAAACCTTTGATTTTAACTAAAAATAAAATTTTCTTTAATCTTATTTTTTAGTTTTTTATTATTTTTACTTAACACAATTAAGGTTAAAGTTTTTAAAGTAGGTTAATGTTCTCCTAGTTTTAAATTTTATATATTTTTTTTCTTTTCTCTTAATCTTATTTCAAGCTTTTTATGTAATTTTCATTTATTTTTTATATTTTGTACATACTTTAAAAAATTTATTAAAAAATTAATTTTTTAAATTTTATGTAGAGTTTTATTAAAATTTTGATTTAGTGTTCTGTATTTCTAGTGCTAACAAAAAAAAAAATATTTTGAATTTGTTTTTAAATTTTAAACAAATTCTGCAGAAATGTAAAAAATGAAAAAAAAATAAATAATAATTCCACTCTATTAATTTTTTGTAAGGCCAACATTTTATATAAATAAACACAAATTTTAGAGAATTACCTCTCAAGGTTATGATCTAATAAAATTATTTTAAAAAAAATTGCATTAACAATTTAGACCAAAGCTTGACATGAGCTATAGAACCATTAATAAAGGAATTAAAACATTAAGTATTTTCTAAATGTTGAGTAAATTACTGGTCTTATTCTATTCATTATTTTTTTTTCTATTGGCCTTATCATATTGGCCTAATCATATTTGGTATAAACATAGGCGCAAGTTAATGGTCCAATTAATGCCAAAATGTGACTAAGTAGTTACGAAATAACTTTATTCAAAATGAAATATGATAAATTTGCATTGCCAAAGAGTGAATTATTCACAATATTACAATGTCCTTGCATGAATTAAATATTAAATGAAATTTTGTAATTTTTGGTTATAATTCAAAAATTGCTTAATGTTAACATCCAGATAAAATTGAAAAGTACATAATAAATTTGACTAAAACAGTTGAATTTCGTTCGAAGCAAAAACATAATTATTATGTTTTAGTTTTCCTTATAGACATACTGTTAGCCATATGATATAGCCACTGTGTAAATTTCATTTGTTACATGCATATATGACTTTCAAATAGAAAATTACTATTTCCCATCACGAATAACGTTTAAAAAAAAAATAAGAAAATATGGTACCAATTACTCTTGATATTTTTATATAGTTAAGGTTATGCAGTCAATTTAATGAAATTACATAATACAATTTTACCTTTTTACTTTTTTTTTTATTTTTATATTCATTATTCTAAAGCCTGATATCGTATGCATATTATTTTTTTTTCTCAAACTTTAAAAGTTTTAATAATCGATTTCAAAACTTTTTCGTTTAAAAAAAAAATCACTACATTAACAAACGTATGTGATCTTACATTTTTTATATGTATATGTACATATACAATAGATAAAGAAAAACATCATATAATAACTACATGGTATACGAATATAAATACAATATGCATAACATGTATAAGTTACATGAAAATTTTTTATTAAGTTCAAATTTCGCATACGTACATGTATTCTATACATGACGATGACTTAAGTGCTATTATTATTTTCATGTTCAATTACATATAATGAATACGTACGAATACTGGTATGAATAAAAATTCAAAATATTTTTAACTTTTATTCACACTTTAATCACACACATGTATGCATGTACGTATATGTGTATCAGAAAAAAAAAGTTTGTTTTTCCTTTTGTTGTTGTTTTTTCTTTTTATTACTTGCATGTTAATATTAAATACGTTTGTTACATTATAATATACACAGTATGAATGTGCACTGTACACTGAACTGTACTGTAATCCCATCATTATCCCATCATCATTATCATCATCATCATCACTGTATATTACCAGTAGGTATTTTATACCTTTAGAAAAACTTTTCACAGAATTTTTTTTCGCTTTCTGTTTTTGTTTGCTTTCTCTCTCTCTTTTTATTTTCCTTTTGTAAATCTACTAATTTATATTTATTCATGTATGTGCACCTTAATAATGGTTCAAAAAAAAAAGAAAAACAATTCATCGTCATATACAATAGCATGTGCAAAAAATGTGTTCGAATAAAGGAAAAAATCATTTTAAAAAAATTGTTAAAATTTTTCTCGTTTTTCTTTTAATTTTTTTCTTTTCTTTTATTTTTCTCCGTTTTATTATTTTTTCTGTTAAATAAAATAGGTGTCCTGGTTTCGAAGAAAGGATTTTCAATTACTCACAGTTGGCCTTTCAACTTATAGCAGTGATGATCGATTTTTAGTTGAGCATACAAGACATTTAGGTAATTGGGCGTTGCGGATAAAAAGCGCTAGAAAGGATGATGAAGGTTTATATGAGTGCCAAATTTCAACACATCCACCACAATCGATATTTATCGAATTAAAAATAGTCGGTAAGTACATACGTTACGTTGTTTGTTTACATTTTTTTTATGTTCTTTATTTATTTAAAAAAAAAAAAAATGAAAAGAAAAAACAATTATGATTGTATCCCATTTTGCTCAAAAAACAACATACTGTTTTGAATAGATAAAATGTTTATTTATAAAATATTTTTCCTTCCAATTTGTTGTCTTGTTTTTATTTTTTCATCCAATTTATTTTTCATTTCCTCATAAATTTTTACTTGTATCCCAATTTTTGTTTGTTACAGTTAATTTTCCCTTTTTCTTCTTTTTTGTGTTTAACAAATAACAAAACAGAAATTAAATATCTGTGTATGCCTGTTAGTCAATCTAAATAAAATTCATAATCTATAGATCTGCTTTTGACAAATATTTTATTTAAATTAGAAATAATAAAATAAATGAAAGCAGAATTCATGAAATTGTAGAACATAAAAATATGAAATCAATTTTTTGCATTCATACATAATGTACAAAAAAAAAAAAAAAAAAAAAAATGGAAATAAAAAACAAATAAACGGATGTAAAAGAAAACAAAAGGACAACAAAAAGAAATGTGAATTTTTATGTGTATTTTTGGTACTTTAAAATTCACATACATAATATGTACGTACATACAAATGTATGCATGTAATAGTCAGTAAAATAAAGGTAGAAAAAAGGATCAAATAAAACAACAGTTTGTAGTATCATCAGTGAATTATACATATGTATGTACATATGTACATACCTACAAATGTATGAAAATGTGGGCTTTATATGATCTTTAGTATATTACCTATTAAATGGAGGAAAATACAAAAAAATAAATGAAACGAAAAAAAAAAAAATTCTGAAAAAAATGTGTCACTTATTACAATGGCTGCCCAACAAATGTCACAACATTTTATTATTATATCATTCCTTATGTATGTATGTATGCTAAAATATTATTCATTTCCTTAGGGATAAATAAAAAAATAAGGAAAAAAAACAAAAGTAAGAACGGTAATAGCAACAAATAAAATATAAAAAAAATATTATGTATAAAGTAAAAATTAAATAAAAAGGAAAAGATTGAAGTCAGGCAGACACATTCTTGTGTGTGTACTAAGGTTAAAAAGAACAAAAAATCGAAGTATACAAACTTTTCACAAACCAACACAGATGTAAATGAAGAACCGTTTCATTTATATATTTGGATGTACATATGTATGTGTGGAAGCTACTCATATCCTTTAACATATTTATATCCTTTGACACAAAACGGATGATAAAAGGAATGTGTAACAATTATATCTATATATACATACGACTGTATGTGTGTATTTGCACATACCATGCATATACTATTTTACATTGATGTGTGTGTATTTGTGATACGGAGAGCAGAAACTTATTTGAAACATGTGCAATTCAATATTAGCGACAGTTTGTAACAAATCATCTACACACACGCATATAAATACATTTGAGTATACATTTGGACTACGGTGTAGATACCATTTGTCGTAGAAGTTTTCTTTAAAAAAAAAAGAGTAATAAAAAAATAAAAATAAATAGAAGGGTCCAAAAGGAACGAATGAACGCCTTCGGGAACATCAATCTCATTCATGCATGACAAAAGCACAAAAAAAAAACAACAAGGAATCTCTTTTTACACATAAATTGAAATATTTTAAAAATTTCTTTGTTTATTGTTTTTTTTTTCTTTATATTTTGTTTTCTTTTAACTACTTTCATGTATTAAAATTTTTTCTATATGTGTGTCACACAAACACACACTCATGAGGAAGGAAAAGTATATAATAAAGGATATGGATAAGCACATATGTATGTGCTTGTAATTTTAATCTATACAAAAAAAAAAAAAAATAACAAAAATAACAAGAAGAATGTTAATGGCAAGAAAAAAAATTTGTGTATATAGTATGTACTTAAAAAGATTTTAAAAGTACAGAATTTCAATATTTCAAGAATCACTCAGATTCATAAAACGTTACTTGTATATGTAATACGGTAATATATTAAGACATGATGACAATAAAGGAGTAGAAATAAAATACGTATGCATGCAGACTTTAGTTTGTTCCTTCGGGAAGACTGAAATTGAATTTTCATGCTGACCATAATAAAATTGTACAAAATTTAAAAAAAGAAAAATTCGACGAGAGGAAAAAACTTTACAGGATATTCGTTACAACGAAATGTAAATATTATTATAAAAATATTTTTGTTGTTTACTTTTCACTAAATGAATTTTGCATGTATGTATACCTTAAATTCTTGAAAAAACGATAGAAAATTCATTTTCAAAATAAAAAAGGTAACATAGGGAAAATTTAAAAAAATGAAATATTTAATATTAAACATTAATGATAAAAATCAATATATAAATATTTACATTTTCATACAATTAATGATTACAATATAAAAATGGTACCTACAAATTATTTAAAAGCTGTTCAAATTTTCTTTTTTTTTTTTTTGTAAAAAAATCAGAATTTTATTCTGTAAATTGAATTTCAAACATAAAATAAAACAAAAAATAAAAATTAGAAATAAATATGTGAAATAGTTACAAATTATTTAATGTCAATTTATTTAAAATAAATTTGACCTAAAGTACATAAATTAATGCTGTTATATGTTTCTACATAATAATTTCTGTATGTACAGAATTACTAGAATAAATAAAATCAAGTACAATATCAGTACACAATTAATACAGGCAATCATTCTACATAATCAAAAATGTGTAGAAAACGTTGTACATCATTGTAATTGTGTTGTATGAGTGTAATAAGTTTTCAGAATTCTAACTTTTAACCTCCTCTCTGATCACTATACCATCATGCTTCACTTTGCTTGTTTTCTAAATTTCATATAAGATGATTTCATATAACACGACATTTTCCAACAATCATGTATTTACCGTTTTAAAAGAGCGTTACTTGTATGTAAATACAAAGTTTAAATATTGATATGTACATAATAAAATGTATAATACACACAAAGGTAATTCATTTTGTGTGAATCAATAGTATATGGGACTTGAATTGAATTTTAGATTTTACATTTTTGTATGTATGTATATGTATGTAGATTCATTTATCATGTCTATATAACATCATCAATATTTTATGAAATTTGGTCTAAATATAATAATTCAATACTGCTACCATATGATGTTTCATTCATTTATTTGTTTTTCCTTTTGGCTTTTGTTTATTTTATTTTGACAAATATGTAAACAAAATTTTAACTAATTGAATACAAATAATGCAGTAGAACAAAAAATTTAAAATTCAAAATATGTACATACCACGTAAGAACATTAGAAAATCAAAATTTGCTACTATTAAACATAGTTTTTATTTTTATTTTGAGAGAACAATCAACAAAATGAAAATTAAATAAAGCCAGAAGATAAAAATTAATTTAATTAATTTCAATTGTTTTTGGACGAATATTTGTAAAAAAAAAATTATAACAATTGAGACAAAATTATGCCAATTACACCATCAAATATCTAACTAAAGATTAGAGAGTTTCAGTAAACTAGGTTTCTTAAAGGTTCTGAATAATTGAAAATTTTTATTTATTTATTAAACTAAAATATGAGAATGCGACGTTTTATTGAAAATGTTTTAAAAAACTTCCTAATGGAAACCAACTACATTGTTAGACTTGATTAAACTAAAATGGATACATTAGAGACAGTAAAATATGGGAAAGCTTTAAGTCAATATAATTGAAAAATCACAACCCACATCCAAAGAGAGTAACATATTAGGTGAAGCCTCATCTCAAAACACGCCAATACTCATTCTGATGGATGAAGATTGTAATGGATTGATAAATGAATGAAAAAAAATGAAAAATTTATTCAGAAAATAATTTCAATTTCAAATTCATGTGTTAATACTTTTCTAATTCAATATAAAGTCAGAAAAAAAACTGTTGGTAACATCACATCAAATTTGCATGTAAGTGTATGGTAGCATATGCGATATGCATTAACTTAACACTATGCAGTGAAAAATGAAAATTGTATTTTCACTACAATACAATTCTATAAAAATAACATTATGTATAATGTGAAGAAAAGTTAACAAAAAAACGGAAAATATAAAAAAGCTTTCTCTTGTGCTTAGCAAAATCTCGAGGAAGATAAAAAATTGGCTAAATATAATGGTACACAGTAAAAAAAAAAAACAAAAATAAATTCGTAGAGTATCTAAAAAAAAAAATGCAAATTAATTAAAAATGAAAAATGAGACTTTTATATTTTTGTAATTTTTTAATGTCAACGTTTTTGAAGTTGAACGTAAACACGAGGAAAAGAAAAACACAAAAAAAAAAAAAAAAAAACAAAACAAAATGAACAGCATAAGAATGTCCACGTTACGAGTACAATCATTTGAATACCATATTTATCTTTTTCACATTACTGTTTTTTCTCTGTGTTTTTCTTATTCATTATCGTTTGTCTTTCTCAACATTTTTTTTTCACTGTCATTTTTATCTCATTTCTGTCGTTTTTATTTTGAATTTTTTACTTTTTCACATTTTCTATGAATATTAATCAGTTCATTTATTACATTCATTTTTGACAACAAATGGTTCAGATAAAAGAAACCAACCAAAAATGGAATAAAGCAAAACAGAAAATTAAATATGAAAAAAATAGAAAAAAAAATTTCGTAAGAAGAATAAAAAACATTGCAGTTTTGCGTTTTCAAAAATATAAAAAAAAATTATGTAAAATCCGAAAAGATATACACAATTTTGTATTTAAAAATTTTCTAGAAATGAAAAAAAAATTGTGAATAATTTAAATTTTGTAATTAACCAAAAAATAATAACATGAATTAATTTACTAAAAAAAGGGAAAATGAGTACATACATACAGAAACAATTTTTTTCCTTTTTATTTTAATCAAGCAACCAGTTAAAAATTGGCTTGTTTGAAAATGGTCGGTTCGTTGGTTGGTTAACTGACTTGGTTCCGTCTTTTATTTTATGTTGTCCTTATTTTTATCATAATATCATATTTCATGTTTTTCATTACAAAATTAAATGTTGAGTTGATTAATGTCATCCAACGTTTATCCTTATATATTCCATTCATTTTTCTACATTTTATATCCTTGCATTATAGTTTTAGTTGGTTTTAGTTAGTTAACGTATTTATGAATATAAACCTATTCAAAAAATAAAATACTTCATAATATTACAAAATAAAACACACATTTACTGTCCTACTACAGTAGTTGTCTAGTTGTCATTTAAAATAAAAAATTTTTTTTGTTTTTTTTTTTTTTTTAAATAATTATACATTTTTTCGTCGTACTTTTTTTCTGTATTTTGAGAACAAACATTTTCAATTTTTTTTAGGATTTTTTTTTTTTTTTTGTATTTTTGTTATTTTCTAATTATTCAGGAAATAGTATACTTTTTTAGTTATTCAAAAAAAAAAAAACGACAACAAAATAATGTTTAAGAGTTTTTTTAGTTCTCCTCTTCCTATTTTTAGTTTATTATCCATTATAAATTTTTCATTCATCTTTCTATATATTTACAAAAAAAAAAAAACAAAAACAGAAGCAGTAGCTGAAATTATTGAAGCTCCTGATTTACATATAAATGAAGGATCAACATTAAAACTTGAATGTAAACTAAAACGAGCAACTGAAAGTCCTTTATACGTTTTTTGGTAAGTATTTTTTTATGTTTACCAGATTATAATGGTTATTTATATAATGCAAACTATCTATATACCTTTTTCGTTTTTATGTTTGTACATCTAAGTGTTGGATTATATAAGGAAAAAAGAACATTTTTACATATTAAAAATTTTACCTTTTCAAAATGATTTTAATCATATCATTTTATAATATTTTCCTTTGTTGTGGAAATAAATATGCGCATACAAGAACACAGAGTGATTTATCTAAGACTTATTTGCCAAATATGACGAATATGTGTGACAACTAGAATCATTAATGTTTACCTATACATTTTAATATAATAACAAAATTATGAATAATTTCTAAATATGTATGTACATTATAAGTTCATATTATCTGTGTACTAACTTTAAATAGTTTTCATAAATAATAAACGTAATTTTACATTTTTTATTTATTCTTTTTATAATTTTGTTGTTTTACTTTATGTACTGAATTTGTATAAATTAATTATGGTTTATTTAAATTTCCATTTTCATTTTTTTGAATAAAATTTTAAAAAGAGAGATTTATTATCATTTGTATCTGCATTCAAAAAACGTTAAAAAAGAGCTTAAGCAAACAAGAAAATTATGTACTTGAAAAAAAAAAAGTAAAAGAAATATTTACGTATAGTATGGTTTTATTTTGTTTCTGTTCTCTTTTCAAAAAAATAATAAATGAAATTTATTTCCAAAAATTTTTCCATTATGTATGTACATACATATCTTGTTTATATATAAATTTTTTTTTCATTAACCATTGAATAAAATAAATAAATCAACAAAAATCCTCTTATTTGTTCTACTAAACATCGAATTCAATTTGGAAAATTTTTTGAAACACATATTATAATGTACATTGTTTGGAAATAATAATTATTTTAATTTCATTTAAATGATATTTAATTCTCGTATTTCATACAACAAATAAAAGAATTATAATGAAAAATTTTGAATAACAATAGATAGAAATGACAAAAAATTCAATTATATAATATTTAATACATTTTCCAATTAAAAACAAAAACAGAATAATTTGTAGGTAGGTATTATATAATTTTTTTTTTTTTTAAATTTGAATAGAATTATATTTCAAAAAATCCTATTATTTATGCATTGTTGGGCATGTAAATTTAACTTAATTCCTGAATATTTCAATTTGAAATTGAAAATGTATCTATCAAGGCAAGAGAAAAGAAATATATAGCAAAATAAGTAGAGAAAATTATGACATATTCTTAAGTATGTGGGCATAATCAGTTAATGATCTTAAAGAAAGTAAAAGTTAAGTTATCATTGTTTTATCATTTTTCATTAATCAGTATACAATAATATAATAGATCAAAGAATCATTTAAAAACAAGATATATTGATATCCTTTTTTCAACGTTCTCCGCTATGTCATCGATTCACGTATATCTTGTAAAACGATGACATAGTGGAGAACGTTGAAAAAAGGATATAAAAAATTAAAGCAGAAAACTCGAATGTGTGCCGAGTTACATACATACATATGTTTAAAAAATTGTTTAAGCTTCTATCAAATGCATTAAAATTTTTTTTCTTCTAGTTTTACAATGCATCGTTTTTAATATTTAAATCATTTTTTTCTTAATTGAAAAGAAAAGCAACATATTTCCCGTGTTTTTGCTATTTTTTCTTGTTTCCCTTAATACTGATGCAAATAAAGTGCACAAAACGTATAATTTTTTTTTCATTTTTCTGTGAACAGTAAAAAGAAAATTCTTTTTTTTTTTTAACTCTCGTTTTTTGTTTGTGTTTTAAATTTTTAAATTAAAATGGATTTTATTAATGTATACATACAAAAACAGAAGAAAAATAAAAAATACATTTTGCTACATGAGCTTATGTGCATAATAAAACCTTATATACGCATTTAATTCATATGAATTTGTATGCATATAACAAATGAAAACAAGTTTTTTTTAAAAAGTTTTTATTTTATTGTTTTTTAAATTTTTTATTTTTAATTAAGTACACATACTATATACATGCCCGTGATTTTTTATTATATTTTTCACGCTCTCATGAATTATGATATGTTGTTGATGATAATGTTTATGATGAAGATACAATGATAATAAGTTATGCAAAGAGTATTTTTTTTTCTCATCATTTGTTTATTATTCAGTTACATGTAATATTAAAATTCAAGGATATTTCATTTATCCTGTATGCGTTCTTTCTTAAATATGACGATCAAGAACAAAACATGAAAACAATTTTTTTTTTCAAATTTTGAATAAGAGGAAAATTCATTTTGTTTTGTTTTCTTTTTTTAATGTAATGTAAAATTTGTGTTTTTTCATTACTACTACTAATACTACTACTACTATGGCCATGTTTCTTTGAGTGTGCGTATATACGTACATATGTATGTATGTATGTGATATAACAAGAAAAAAGATTCAGCTTGGTTGTAGTGTACGCGTATATTTTCCATTAAAACCGTTTTTCATGTTATTTAAAACTTTAATTTTGCAACTTCATTTTTTCAAAAAAGTAAAAAACTGTTTTTTGTTTTTTAATTTTTATACATTTTTTTTTTTGTTTGATTGTTTTTGTTTTCTATTTTCTAAATTATACTTTTGATTTAAATTTTTTTTACATATATTTTCTTTTAAAGGTATCATGAATCTAGAATGATAAATTATGACCATGAGGATGGTATTACAGTGTCATCTGGTAAATTAACATCAAGTATTCTTACAGTTAAGAATGCAACAATGCGTCATGGTGGTAATTATACATGTGCACCAGCTAATGCTCGGCAGTCTAGTGTTTATGTGCATGTATTAAAAGGTATGTATATATATGTATAAGTTTTCAGTTAGTTTATATGTATAATGAGAGCTTTCATAATGATAATGATGCGTAGAAAAATATTTTTTTTAAAAAAATGCATTTACAACACAGAATCATACATTTTCATGTATCATACCCACTCACCCATTGACACAAATATCCTTCAATCAAAATGGTAATCGTCGTATGCACTGAACTGATTTACAAAATACAAAAAAAAAAAAAAAGAAGTAAATAAAATACTCGGTCAATGTCACTCTGTTTATTGTTTTTTTTTCTAATTTTTATTTTTATATTTTTACACTTATTCCTGTTTTTTATTTTTTTTTTGTATTTTGTTACATTTTCATTTTCTAGTTAGTGTTTTTTTGCTGTCTAAAATTTAAAAATTTTTCTTCAACGTTTTAATTTTGTTTTGTCGTTTCATTCACTCTTTTTTTTATTTTGTTAACGTATGAATAAATAGATGACATAATATATTCAGAATACAAAATTTTTATTGTTTTGCATATACACGTATGTTAACGTATAAAAATGCATGTAGAAAAAAACAGAAACCCTTAAAGGCATGTTTTATCCACACTACTAAGTGCTACTGTTTTTGTTTATGTTTATTTTATTTTTTTATCTATTGCATAAATCTTTTTTTTCAACGTATGCACAAATACGTTGTGTTGAAATATGAAATGCTTGAATTTACCACTCTCTTATTTGTTTGCGATTTTATTTATTTTTATTAAGGTTTATTTTCATTTGGTGTCCTTTAGTGTATTTTCCAAATGTATGTGTTGATATGTTTTTCGTAATATTCCTACAAACATACATAAAAGTAAATTTCCCGAACCCAAAAAAAAAATAAAATAAAATGAAACAACTTGAAATGCAGTATAGAAAATAAAATGAAATGAAAAGATAAGATAATGTTGAAAAAGATGCAGGAAAAAAAAAAACACCAAAAAATGTGGGTTGAATTATGGTTTACCGGAGTTTTTCATTTGTCTTTATGTCTGTAATATTGCACTAGCATTTTACTAGGTTATGTACGTGCAAATTTATCTACTCATATGTTTTACATGAAACACTGCACCGAATATTATGCAGGTAAAAAACAGGGAGAAAAAATATTGAAACAAATAAACTCATGAAAATGTCATCATACTTTTGTAATGAACACACAAGTGCTCATATGTGTAGACCAACTACATAATATATGCAAATTTTGTTTATGATAATCGTACACTATAAACTTTCCATAGCAGAGAAATGAGTTTCAAAAAGATGCCTAGAAGCTCTGTTTTTTATAAATAAAATCATTTGTACGTACTACATCCCTAACAAAAAAAATTATTTTATCCCTCAGGTGTTTTTTTCATTTATTTTTTTTGCTATGAAAATTTGTGTATTTTATTCTCATATGTATTTTTTAGGGTTTTCGAGGTAAAATAAAATAAAATATTAAAATTTATTTCACATGAACTTTTATATTGTCGTATGCATTTTCATGTTTTCTCTGTTTATCTTTTTGTTTTTTTCTGTTTGAAGCAAAAATGTTCTTTTTATATTTGCCTGTGTTGACAAACATCAATGTTATGTATTTCTAATGCAATTCATACTCCTATGTAAAATAAAAATAAAACTAAAAATAATATTTAATGCAATAAAATTTTGTTGTAAAAATTTTCCTTTTATCTAGTTTTATTTTTTTACTTTATTTGAAACATTTTATATGAAAAAAATAAAATATATTAAACTCACGTTCAAAAACTACATTAAAGCGAATTAAAGCCACACTATTGTATTAGAAAATATTTTTATAGTATTTAAAGTGCGATTAGAAACAAATAAATAAATATATGAACTACCACATTGCATTATCAAATTCTCATATTTTTTGGAAAATTGGAAAATTGTTGAGCTTGAGTTGAAGTTTATTTCATTTTTTGTATTTTTTTATTGAATTTTTTTTTACTTTGTTTTGAATTGATTGTAGAATTAGGTGAAATATTAAATACTGTTCAATTTTAGAATGATCTCGTTTGTTTCCGTTTCTTCCTTATTTTTATAATTCATATAAAGTACGTTAAAAGGATTAGAAAATTCATTCATTTCAAATGCTAGTGTGTCGTTTAACGCCTAAAAAATTTTGCTTTTTAGAATTTTGTTATCTGTTTCTATACTTAGTTTTCCAAAGATTTATGCAGGTTTTTTATATCATTTTGTATAACATCATAACATTTTTTCCTAGATTTACTTATTGTTCTGTTTCTAGTGCTTTTTATTCTCAGAACATGATTATTTATATTTTATTTATAAATACATTTATCAAAGGTATCAAATTATTGCCACACTATGAATGTTTACATTTAAATAAAATCCAAAATAATTCAAAAATAAATAATTAAAATTTTCTCTTTTTTTTTTGTTTGTTTTGTAATTTAGGTGAAAAACCAGCTGCAATGCAACATCCTAATAAAAGTTCATTAGCTATAACACAGACATTGTATACCAGTAGTTGTCTATTAGAAGTGATACATATTTGTATACCTATAATAATAATATTTTTAAGAAATTTTCTTGTTGTATAAATATTTTTTTATATATAAAATATAAAATATAAAAAAAAAAATTAATTTAAAATTTAAAAAATATGTGTATAAGAAAATTAAAAAAAATTTTAAATAAAATTTAAAAAAGAACCCAAAAATGAAACAAGGTCTCAAAGTATATAGAAAAAATGTATGTATAAAACAAAACTTTAAAAAAAAAATCTGAAAAATTAGATAAATATGTAAAATAATTAAAAAAAAAAAAAAAATGAAACGAGCCAGTAAAATTAATTATGAATATTTACAACAAAACATAACTATCTAAAACAAAATATACCAGAAGAGTTTCCTGATCAAATGGAAAATTTCATGAAAATAAGTCATTAATGCATGCAAAAAGTAAAGAAAAAATTCTTTAAAAATGGTGTACCCAGTAACAAAAACGAGAACACCAACATTTTTTGTGTTAATTAATTAAAAAGGACAAATGATGAAAACATAAAATTAACATTGACTAAATGAACAAATAAATAATTAGTAAAAATTTTTTTTTTTCTGTTTTGTTTGATATTATCGTCATTCAAAATGAACCAATTCCTAAATTGGTGTTTATTTTGTTCTTGTTTTAAAATTTACAAGAGCAACAAAATTTTTTCGTGTTTTTATTTTATTTTTGTGTCTTTTCTTTCTTCCTCATTTCCCTATGTAGAAACGATTTCTGTGCAGTTGACATAAAACGAACGTTTTCAGTAATTTAGACTACGTTGCAAGCGGCTTTTGAATAACGTTCAGGTGTACAAAGGTCAATCGTTAGATTCTTAATAAAATACATGTAATCGATGGAAAATGCGCAACTAAACTTTTAATAAACATTTTACAATTCATGAAGCAAACAATTTTCGGATCTAATTGTAATGATTTCAACATCGAATACACAAATAAGCATTTATAGTTTATACTTTCTTGAAAAACACATTTTTCAAGTTATTCGGTATATACCTATAACCTAAAAAGTATAAAAGTCAAAATTTCGAAAAAAAAATGAATAATGGAATTAAAAAATCTTCAAAAAATGGTTAGAGAACTTTATTATCTGTCCAGTTTAATTTTTTGCATATGCGTTTCTTGTTAGCGTGAAAAAATGTGTAATGTTATTTTTCTGTTATCTAATCCAAAATGTAAACACGAGAAAAAAATTTAAATTAAAACATTACAAAAAACTGCATATATTGTGTACAATTATAAACATGATGACAGAGATTATGTATAGCCATATATACATATATGTTTAGCTACATACATATATATAGCCTATATTCAGATTGTAGCTGAATATTCTATGATTGTGGTCAGATAATATGTATGTATGTATATTTTTTTAAATTTACATATACATAATTTTTTCATATACATATTTTATTTCCATAGTTTTTTAATTCACAATATATTGCAAAACAGGATAAAACGAAAAAAAAAGTAATAAATATTAAATTCACACGTACATTGTAATAAGAAAAATTGGAAAATTTTTTTATAACATTACATACATACATACATAGAATATGTTGACATTTATTTTAATTATCTGTACGCCGAAATAGGATTTTCCATTCAGATATGATTCATATGTGAATGTGCATAAATATGTATGCAATAAAAATTATTAAAAAACAAAAACAAAATAAAAAAAATTCGAATATACAATAAGCTCATGGTAACATATACATTAAAAAAAAAAAAATTGTGTAAAATACTAATTTATATTTATGAAATACATTTTTAGTTACATTCCCACTTTGTTTTTCTTATTGTATTCTGTTTTTGTTTTTCATTTTTTCAAAAAACAAATTAATACAAAAATATAGTTAAACTAAGGGTGTTTTCAATAATTCAATGCTGTTTTCATTAACGTGCGATGAGTATTAAAATCTTGTTTTAAAACTGAGAACCTTGTAATAAATTAATGAACATTATATTTACATATGTACCTTACATTAAATTTTTTTTAATTTTTATAAATACAAACATAATGTACATATGTATACCAACATAATGTACATACATATGTATGTATGTACATACATACATACATACGTACATATGTCATGATCAAACGTATTTTTTTTACTGTTTATTGTATTTTCTCTTCAGTTGTTTTCAATGATTCAAGATATTTGCATACCTTTACAAAATGTCAATTATTTTAATTGTGTGACTGATATTTTCGAAGAGCAAACAGATATCTTTCAATCATTAATATTTGGGTTGCTTTAAATGTCATTGCTGTCTTGATTAGTTGAATATCTGATATCTGCCTAATGATATTGATTGATTATGAAATATCAAGATTAAATCAATGTTGAACTATAGAAAGCATCCTAAATTGTTTATGTACCCCAAAACAAAAAACAAATAAAAACAAATTTAAATTTATCAAAGTGACAAAAATCTGATGGCTGCTACTATAATGCATATACATACATATGTACATACATATACGATTATGTACAGTTAATGAACGTAACGAAAAATAAAACAAAAAAATAAAATAAAATTGTGGTAAAAAAAAACAAAAAGGACAAAGTAAATAAGTAAAATGAAAAATAAAATTTATAAATGAATTATAAACAAACAATTTATAATTCTATATATAAAAAATTAAAGTAAGAATTGTAAAATATTTAATAAACAAAAATGTGAAAAATTAATGGGAAAAATTAAGGAAATAATGATAATAACAATATATTATATATAAAAAATTTATTTAAAATAAAACAAAAAAGAAAAATGGTAATAAACAAAAGAAAAAAAAAAAAACAAAAATAAATAAATAAAATGTCATAAAAATTGTAAAAAAAAAAAAATTAAAATGTGTTTTTATTTACATACATATATTTTGAAAATGTCCTGTTTATGTAATTTGATTGAGTTCTCCTCTAAGTTTTGCAGCAGGTTTTTGTACAGATCATTCTTCACAACCATTTGAGTCAAATAATTCTGATGAATGAGACAATGTTCGAGTCATTATAAAGCTTAAAATTCTTCGTTGGATTTTCTCAAATATTTTATTTTGTGAATTCTGATTAATTTTTATTAAAAATTTTTATGTATCTTGTAACAAAAATTTTGCATTTTAAACTCCAGTTTTTAAATTACAATTCAATAATTAATTAATTTAATTAACAGTAAACTTGTCGAAAAAAAAATTTTTTTTTTTTAATTTAAAAATAGTTTTTTTTTTTTCAAAACTGAAAACCGAACTAACCAAATTGTATTTAATTCAATTAAAATTTTATTTATTTTTATTTTTTGTTTTTAATTAAAATGTTGTGATTCTGGTTTTGTTATTGCAATTTAATAAACAAACATAATTTCATATTTAATGAAAATTATTATTATGAAAACATGGGAGTTAATAATAATAAAAATTGTGATACTATGACAATTATACAAATGTATGTATGTGTGGTATGTATGAAATGTTTAATATTATATGTATGTACATATGTGTGTATGTATATGATTTTATTTCTATAAATTATAATGCATAGGCCTGTGTGTAATTAACATATGATTATAATGACGATGATGATTATACGATCTTTTAAATTATAAACAATAAATTTGCTATACGTACATATGTATAGTATACATGCATATGTATACATATGTACATATTTATGTATGTGTTGAAAATGTTTGTGTTTACTTTTGCATACTATTGTGATACCTGAATACATGTTGCAGCAGATAATCATCAATGGAAACGGAAATTGTGGTGTAGGCTGTCATACTGAAAAAGATACATATAATTGTCATCATTGTCACAATATGTTACAAACGAAGCATCTGCTACCTCTCTGTTATATTTTACATAGACATTAGCACATAATACCAACACATATTTTTGAATAAAATAATAATTTATTAATAAATTGAAAATTATGACGTCTTTTAGAATATGCATATGTCATACATTACGTACATATTCCCCACATAAAAGTTCGTAAATTCTTAAAAGTTACACTCAATTATTATAATTTTGATTTCATATGAATATGTACATACGTTTGTAAGGTTCATAAAATAAAAAATAATGTGGTTGAATGGTATGATAATCACAAAATTTAAGTTAATTAAAAGTACCTAAAATTTCAACATTGTTATAAAAATTTTCAAAATATTTTCTAAAAGTATATCAACATTTTAAAAATTTTCATTTTTCCTTTGAATGTAATTTGATTTTTATTGTGGAATTTTGTAAATCAAATTTATTCGTTCTAATAAACATCTAAAGAATCATAATCGACCTGAAATTGTGGGTGGATGCGTGTATATGCTACTGCGTATAAAATTTCATTTATTTTCATATTTATACATAATTTTTCATAATTTTATCAAAAACATTCTATCTGAAATATACATTTTAAATTCGATTTTTATTAGTTTTTTATAAATTCCTAAAATCCTCTAATACATGTGTGATACACAATACTCGTATATGAACATAAGTCGATCATGAACGATAGAAATTTTGTAATTTTTCTTATGTACAATGTACATGTATTTATGTTATATCATGAATTATTATTTGTTTCTCTGTTTAGGTCCTTCTTAATATGTACATGTAAAAAATTTGTAAAATAAAAAACAAAAAAAAGAGAAAAACTTTGAAATAAAAACCAAAACAAAAGAACCAGAGATAAGATCGAATAAAAGAAAGAAAAACAATAGAAAATTTATCATAAAATTAACTTGATTTAATGTATGTACATACATACGTATGTATATGTATGTATACTGGTATGAATATGTGATGTATCAAATATCCTTTTGCTTCTTCATATACAGAATGATTCTGAATACTTTGCACAATCGTCAGCTAGTGAAAGATTTTGATGACATAAACAAAAAAATGTATGATTGGGAGTCAAATTTCAATCTTTCAATCATCTTTTTTAAATGAATTTACGAATTTATTAAAGACAACTTATATTTTTATGTAGAAGATCATAGTAGATCTCTTGAGCTTACTGAAACTGTTTAGTGTTTCACACCGCATTATTCATGATTTATTTGAATATAAAGCCAAAATTGATAGTTCTGAAAAGCAATTATTGTAGAATTACCCTGTATAGGGACGTGGTGTATGTACATATACATTCTTTGCACTGAATTATTGTATAAAATTTTTCAGTCTTATTTAGCAATTTATTTTTATATAAAGTATTTTTTTTTTTTTTTTTTTTAGATATATGAATTGATATATGTACTCCTGTTATATTATGATAAATAAATTGTTCGGAAAATGAGAATATAAATAAAACAGAATATATACAGAGACGTACATTTACATAACGTTTACATTTTGTGTATTTAACCATGTATCATAAACAGTGTTGGTTTTCTTATTTTTATTCTTATAAAACTAAATTTATATTGCTCAGTTACCATAAAAATATTTTTCATTTTTGTTTTCTTGCTTTCTCGTGTAAATTTGACTTCATTTTGATACTAGAAGATAAAAAAAGAAAAGAAGACTAATCAAAATTATAACTTACATTTTTTTTTTTTTCGAACATAAAAAGGATTTATTTTTTGTTATTTATTTTACTTTTTTTTTAGAAGCTTTTATTTTTTGAAAAATGCATACATATAATGTAGATTTGTCTAAATACCATAAATTATAGCCTTAAATATGCAATTTGTCACTTTTCTCATTTTTTTTATATGTATGTATTTAAAATGAAAAATTTGAAAAATTTAAAAATTTTCTATGATTCAGTTTTCTTATTTCTTTGCGATCGAATTATCAAATTTAACTTTCATACATATGTTATGTGTACTGGAATTTTTACGATTCTTGTATGCAGAATGCATGATTCATTTAAATTTGATTAATTTTAAGAGAAATAAATGAACACAATGTAACATTTTTTTTCTGTTATTTCCATTTTTGTAAGATGCACTAAAACTTCTTATTTTATTTATTTATTTTTTTATGTTTTTTGTAACAGAACAGTTTTAAATACTTTAAATTCTATTTATTTATCGTAATACTGGTAAAATCCGTACAAAATACAAATAAGAACAAGCAAAAATACAATGAAAAGAATTTTACGAATTTTATTGTTGTTTTGGTATTTTCATTTTTAAAACGGCTTGTTTTATTTAATATTGAGAAAAAAACAACACATATTAGGTAATAATGTAGAAATGTATATGGATGTCAACAACAACAACAATAACAGAGAAGCATTTAACTAACAAATAACAACAAAATGAAATGAATGAAAAATACAAGAGAAAAGGAAAAACAAAACTAAAAGAAAGGAAAACAATGTTAAAAAGAAAATTTATGTACTAACGTACGACGGATATGTATCTTCTTCATAACAGATACAAAAATTCTATAGATAACACAATATAACAAATTTTTAAGTACATGTATGCTATGCATTTTCTTCATTTTTCTTTTATTATGATTATTTTTCTTTTTGTTAAAATTTTCTTTTATTGCATTACAATACTAGTAGAAAAAAATCTATAAATATTGTAAATAAAGCAGACATGAGAATGCCATTTTTGTATAAAATTTTTCCCGTATCCTATATAACATATGTATGTATGTAAAAAAATTTTAAACTCACATATTGTACGTATATATGTGTATTAATAGGATACGAGCACACAAATCTTTCTTTTTGTTTTAGCATTTAAAATAAACAAATGAATAAAATATATTTTCTATACATTTTTTCGTATATAATTTTTTTTTTAAGTTTGAGAAACCGCATAGTATAAGTTCTCAACAACAAAATAAATGACAAGAAAACCCGAAAATTACAAAACAAAAATAAATAATGAAAGAAAACGTGAAAACAATAAAAACAAGGACAAGAGCATTTTTTTACAGTCACTGCATATGCGAAAAATATACAATAACAAACAAGATATGTACATATTCAGATAAGAATTCAGATAAAATTCTATGGTATGTGCATATAATGCACATATCCGATATCATATGATAACATACATCCATACATACCTTCTTTTTATATATATTTTTCTTTTATCCTTTATTCATGCTGATAATAGGATAAAAATTATTGCCATATTATAAACATTTAGACAAAAAATAAAAAAAAACAAAAAAGCAAATTGTGGAAATAGTGAAAATAAATTAATTTAAATAAAAGAATGTACACAAAAAGTAAAATACCAGAATGCCGGAAACAATAAAAAAAAAAAAACAAAAGATAAAAAATTATTTGCAAAGAATAAAATTCAAAATGTATTTAATTTCTATTTAATTTTAAAATGTTATATTTTGCTATGTGACCGTACAGGGTGTCACAATAATTTTAATAATAGGTAGCATGCATCTGGATTCATCATAACCATCATGTTATATACGTATAATTGAAAATATTTTCTGACTCACCTTATACGCCTAGATCGTATTTTTCAGAATTTAAAGCTGAGACCACTCTTAAGCTTCATGTACTATATTATCCTTTGTGGTATCTCTTCTTAGACGCCTCGTATATGTGTGGATAAATGCATTTGTTTTATTTTATATTTTTTCTGCATTCATACATTTCCTTGAAAAAAAAAAAGAAAATTTATTATGAATTTTATTTTATGGAAACCAAAAAAAAAATAAAATAATGTACACAAAAATACAATAAAAATGATAATAAAATCAAATGCAGGAAAAATTTTTTTACTTTAAAAAAAAAATAAATTTTTGAAGAAAATAATAAAAGTTGACAGTATAAAATATGATTTTGCTTTTACGAGTATTTTTTGATTTTTTATGTATGTGTATATACGAGTATAAACGTATTTATGTTGTTCATTTTCTTTTGCAACTAAAGAAAACTTTTAAAATTTTACGTTCATATAGAATACATGCATTCTTTTGCCAAGAAAGAAACACCAAACAATTCGCAGTAAAATTTAAGCTCATTTAAGAATGAATCTAAGAACATACTTGTAATTTTAGTGTTATATTATTTATGTAGATACATTTTTTTTTTTTGGAATGCAGTCACATCTCAGTAAAAAGGGTGCTCATATTCACATTGAAATAAGATGATTTCAGTGATGTAATTTAAAAGTGATTTTCAAATTTTGCAAAAGCATCTTCAATTTTTGTTTTTTTTTTGTATTGAATTTCATGTTTTTTTTCAGTTTTCCTTGCCATCAATTTTGAGTTTTAATTATGAAATTGTAAATTTTTAGCAAAAGGATTCAACGAGCAAAACATCCTATTAATAATCACATGCTGTGTATGTATATAAAAGTTGTCATTTTTTTTTTTTGTTCTTTGTTGTTTTTTTTTTTAAAGAAAATCATGCATTACATAAATTTTTCTTTATTTTCCTCATTAAATATTTTGGCATATTTCCCGACTACATTTTGTGTGTGCTTTTCTTTTATAGTTTTCTTTCTATAGTCTTCTTATATATTAAGTACACACATATTTTTCTCTCTAATGATTTTTCTTAAGAATACAAATGTACAAATACTTGTACATCTATATATTCATGTAATACTTGTCACCGTATAATTTTATGAGCATAATAATACATACATACATATCCATATAAATAAAAAATTTTCAGTGATTGTTGTACAACTTACTTACATGTTTAAATAAATTTTTAGTTAAAAATTTTAAAGATTTTTGCCAAAAACTTTCTATATATACTAAAATTAAATCTCTCCAATCAGATACATTCAAATATAATGTATATATGTGTGTGTACATACAATTATGCGATCACAATCATAATAAGAGTAATGTGACTATAAATAGGTATATGAAAATATAATATAGAAATAATGGTAATATACTAAGAATAGAGAGCTATTAAATTAAATTTAAATTTAACGAATAAAACTTTTTTGGTCGTCCTACTATAATAAATTTAATTTTTTTTCCTTATTTTTATTTTAAATGAAATAGTACATGAAATACATAAAATTTTATAATATGAAATGAAAGTAACAACTATATATACATATACATACAAAGAAATATAACAAATAATAGCGACAAGATTCTTCGTCATATGAATACATATACATACATAGTATGTACATTTATGTAAAATGAACATTTGAAATATGAACAATGAAATACAGTACGTGTAATGTTTTTCTTGTTTTATTATTCTTACGTGAAATACATTTATTAAATATAAAAATTAGATAAATTAATTTTGTGTCATATATTTACTCCCATTCACTAAAATCTTTCTATTTTATATACATATGTTTCATTTTATTTTATTTGATATCATGAAATTCGGTTGTTAAAATTCAAATAAATAAATTAGAAATTTTTACTTTTTGTTTTCTTATATGCAAGAAAAAAAAAAACTTGAAAAACTGCAAAATTTTTGCAATGCAATAAAACAAATTTTATAGTAAGACCAAGTAAGACTTTGGTAGATTAAGGAAAATGTTTTACTACAATTACATTACATTGCATTACTTAGATTGCGTTACGTGCACATATATGTATGTATGTGTTATTTCATTTTCACAAAAAGTACAAATTAGTTTTGTTATTCTTTATTTTCAAATTATATGTATATACAGGAACATGTTAAAATGAAGGTTACATATCTGCAAAAGTGGTATAATATTCGTACAATGTATAAATAAAATACCAGTACTAAAAAGAAAGAATAAATCAGGAACAAAAAAAAACTGTAAGGAATTTTCCTTTATATGTATTTCTAACTCAAATTAAATCACATAGTTAGATTAAGTTCAGACTAAAGTAATTTTCTCAGGCATGGTATACATGTAACATATTAAAATGTAAAAGTTTATACACATTCACATGTAATATCATTCTCAATGCCATATGTGATGTACATTTATGTATATCTATTTCTTTTTGTTGTTATCCAAGACACACAAGAATAAACAAAACTTATAAACTAAAATATCTAACTATGATTGAAAATTAAGTTAAATCAAGCGTCCATGCATTAATAATGTCTTTTTGCTTAGATTTTCTTTTTCATAAAAAAAAAATGGTTTTACACATAAAATTTATTTTGTGTACAAAAAACAAAAAAAAACGAGTATTTGTGTGTTTGTTTGTTATCTATATTCATATGAGAATATTTTCAAGTGTGTACTTATGTATGTATGTGTGTATGTTGATGTATACATTCTGATTGTGTTCCTACACACATGTTTTAATATGTGTAAATGAAATTCCCTAAAGTAAAACTAAACTAATTGTTTGGTCAAAACCAAAAGTACAGAAAAAAAAACTTTTTTCAAAGAAAATTCAATTTTCTATAAACATAACATAACTTTTCTAAAGATAAAACATACAATTTTATATACATATAGTATGTATGTATACATATGTACAATATATACTAAAAAGTTTAGCTGTTCACATACATGACCAATATTATATTTGTGTTTACTTGTGCGTAAACCACAAATTGCATTACACATTTACGTACAAGGTATACATATGTCCCTTCATTTTATATGACATACATACAGATACTGAATTACTTGTATACGTATGTATTTGGTATGTATGATGATTGTATTCAGTATATCACATATCACATTAGAAATGAAAATGAGAAAAATAATGAAGATTGAAGCTTGAGATCAAAAATTAAATGAATACAAGAAAAAAAAAATTTCTTTGGTTTTTCTTTTGTAAATCATCACATTATCTTTTGATGTGATGTTTTAAACAAAAAAAAAAATTAATTTAATGAATATTTAAAATGTCAGAAACCAAATGTGTACACCACATACCTCAACAATGCAATAGAGGCTAAAGCTAAATTCTGATAACAAAAGCTCTTTACCAAGTAACTCGATCGTTATCTAATATTCGAATAATGGTATGTATGTGAAAGAAGCACTGGCATATATGTACGTTACAAATTAGACAATTTCATTAATTTTTCCTGGAAATTTTCATAATTTGATTCTTTTATTTTGCAAAAATTTTAAGATATCATTTTACAAAATATCAAAGTTAAAATTAAAAAGAAAAATTCAAAAAAAGAAATATGAAGAAATCTTAGAAAAGGAAAAAAAAAAGGTTAAAGTATAGAATAATTATAAAAAATTGCCTGTCTTTTTACAAGTAAGTTTGCTCTATTTCATTTAAAATAGGACACTTATCCTTACGACAACAACAAAAAAATATATGTATATTAAAAATTTTAAATGGGATTTAAAATATAAAATTACATAATAGCCAAAGAGTAAAAAAAAAAAAAATAATTGATAAGAATTAAATTGTTATTATAATATTACGATGATATTTACACAAGTACTTTAATGTACAAGGATTAAATTTAATTGAAATAGAAACAGAATTTCATGAAAGTGAGAAGACGAGAAATAAAAAATTATATAACGTAGATATAAAAATGAAAGATGCCAACTCCTTAAGCTGTGTATACATACATATATACGTTAATGTATATTCTATTAAATCATGTCAATAAAATGTGACTATCTAATTGTAATTACAGGAAATTAAAAGAATCCCAAGAGGAAATTAGATTTCCTTATGATTTTGAAAGGGTGAGTTATCAGCCCATCTTCAATGATTTTTCTTTGATTTTTCTTTCTTTTACATTTTCTTTGGTTTTCTTTTGTGTCTTTTTGCTATTCAGTTTTTTTTTTTAAATCTGTTTTCTTGTTATCTAGACTTTTCTAACGTTTTTATTTCTTAAGCAATTCATTAAGTTGATCTTATGTTTTACTCCAATTAATTAAAATATCAAGGATTTTTTTTTAAATTTTTTTTTTTTTTTAGAAATTAGAAAAATAGAAATGATTAGTATTCTTGAATTTAATATACCTTTCATTTCAAGGATTATCTCGTAAAATTTGATAAATGTCAATGAATATTTTTAGTATCCACTTCTATTATGGAATAAAATTAAATAAAATTAGATAAGGACTTGTTAAAAAAATGATAATATTTTTATAATAAAAATATAAAAAAAAAAATAAGAAAAAAAATCGAATTTTTCATACTTTACCTACATATATTCAGCTTTATATTGAAATCCTAGAAAATACAGAAAAACTCTAAATTATTATTTTTATATTTTTGTAGAAAAATATTTTTGTTTTATATTGTACGAGTAGATAAAAGATCAATAAAAATTAGAAATATCAGATCAAATTTAAGGAAAGAAATCTTAGCTGGTATGAGTAAGTTAAAGGGCGTAATGATGATCGTATAATGAAAAAAGAACTAGATAGCGTAGGCCTCACTTTTTAATCAACATGACTTGATACTATAACAAGAAGCATTAAGAAGAAAACCCAAAGGATAACAAAGTTCAAAGTTTGAGAACTCTAATCTTCTCTAAATAGATAAAAACAAGTAGGATAAAAAAATTCAATCAAATGTAATGTAATGTAATAATATAAAAAATTGATTATAAATAAAATATTTTTTGTTTTCTGTTATATTCCCAATGTAATTATAAATAAATGCATATTTTGTTCTAATGCAATTAAATTGAGTTCAAAAAATTGTTCAGTTTTTATTCTTCTTCTGCTTTTTTTCCCTCATTTTATCACCAAAAGCGTATAATAATAAAGTGCAAATGAATTTTTGTAAATAAAAAAATAATAATAATAAAAATATGAAAAAGCATTAGAGAATTATAAAAATAAGCAAAATAACAAAAAGTAAAGAAAAAAATGTTCTAATAAAAGAAAATATAAAATACATGATATATGAATATCGTATACATACTGTATAAATAAAATACAATAATGTAAATATACACAAATATATATATATCTATATAAAATGGATTCATATATTTTAGTATATGCAATGCATACATAAATAAAAGAATAGACAACAAAATTTATTGTAAATGTAATACATCAAAAATATGTATTTTGCTTTACATTGAAGTTCATACATACATAACAAACATACATATTATTATTATTTTTTCTATTGTGTATGCGACGTGATCTGTATTTGTTTATGTGCGTACAGGGTATTCACTGAAGTGTTTTTTTAAAGCCACACAGGGTGAAAGATATCGATAAGATAAAAAAAAAAAACAGCTTTGTTGAAGACATATTACAGATATTAAAGAACTTTATCGTGGAGCCGACTAATCAAGTTTTCTTTATTCAAAGTTTTGACCTTGCGCAACTTTCAAAAATTTTTACCAAATTTTTTAATTTTTTAAATCAATCTGGTGAGATGAAGTAAATGATCGTCTAACCATGTCTAACTTATATAAGTAACCGAATTCGATAAATCATCCTGTATACACCAAAGAAAAAAGATTATCATTAAAAAAGGAGCATAGCTCCAGCTGATACCCACAAATTTAAATACCATATAACCGTGTCTTACAGTGTATTATATGATTACATTTTTATATTATAAAATGTAAGGAACATATAATATATTTCTCTAAGGAACATATCATTCATTCTGTTTAGCATATTTCATTCTTATTTGAAATTTATGAGTAATTTTCTTTGAATCTCCCATTGAGACAAACATATTTTTATATTGCGTTAGTTGTCTTTGTTTTTTTTTTGTATTTGTATTTGCATTTATTCTCATTTCTTACAATGAACTCGTTGTTGTTTTTTCCACTCTTTTATTCGCTATCATTCATTCGTTCATTTTTTTTTTTTTTTTCATGTAACAAAATTATTTTATTTTTACCAATTTTTCTGCCTGATGTTTTTTTCTGTTTAGGGTTTTTTTTTCTTTGCTTTTTATTTAGTGAAAATCTCATAAAATTTAACGCTTGAATAGTAAATCAATTTGCATAAACAATGAAATTGTTTGCTAGCATATACATATGTATACGTGCGTATATACATGAAATTTATTTTATTTTATTTTTAATAAATTTTCTTTTTTTCTAGTGAGTTAGTGTCCCAATGATGATGAAAATATTATGTACACAATTGAAAATGAAAATTATATGCTTCGGTTTTTTTTCTTTCCGTTCATACTGTCAGCAATATGTCTCTAAGGAAAATCGTATAATTCGTAATTTTTTCAGTTTTTTGTCTATCTTTTGTTCTCAAGATAGACATTTATTTTTTTTTCTTTCATTTTCAAGTGTAGACTTATTTAATTTTGCAGTTCTTTTTTTCTTTTTTTATTATTTTCAAATTTTTATTTATTTTTTCAACATTTTTTTTTTTGTTCTTTGAATTGTCTGTAGTTGTACCGTACGTATTGAAATGTCCCCTTTGAAAGTGGTTTAGATTCAAAATTTTCAAAAGAAAAGTTCATAAAATATTAAAAAGAATTACAGAATATACAGTATTTAAGATTGTTATTTTTTTAATGCATTTTTATGAGTTACAACATATACTGCACTCATAACAGTAACAGACAATAGAGAACAAACACGATTTAGTAAAACTAGAAATAATTCAGGACATATACCACTTTTAAGATACATTTATAGTTGAACAAGGAAAAGGGTTTCTTTCATTCTTTGACATAAAATGAAATATTCGTCACATTTAAAACTGAAAACATAAGAAAATCTATATGTAAAGAGGAATGATATAAAATAATCAAAATATAATAAAAAAGAAAGAACCAAAGGCATTATGACTTCCAAAGACATTACTCCTCCTATACTGTCATAATATATGTATCTGATTATGATGATGATGATAATACTTGTATCCATCGATAAAAGATTTAAGTTTAGATCTAATAACAATAAAAAGAAAAGATCGTAATAAAATCCATTTTTTATATGAGAATCAATCTCTTATTATCTTTTTTTTTTATAAATTTGTAAATCAATTTGTTCGAAATAAAAAAAAAAAAAAAGAAAACGATAAGAAAAAGAAAATCCAATCATTATGTTTGTTTTAACATTCTCTGTTTATATATTTTATGATAATTTTTTTCAAACATTTATTTTTTTTTCAATTACATTACAATGTGACATATTGAATGAATTAAATTGCATTAAAAGAAGAAGAAAAAACAAACGAAAGAAAATTAAATGAAAGAAATTGAATTTTTGTTTTTATAGAAAAAGAAGTATTGCGATAATAAAATTGTAAAATTATTACCGGAAAAATATTGAAAATCTATGAATAAATTTATATGAAAAATAAATAAAAATTTCGATTTAATTTTATATTTAAATGGTATATTACATTTTATGTTTATTTTTGATTTTGTTTTTTTTTTTCGTTATGATAATTTTTCAAATTCATTATTTTATGAATTTGTTCTAGATTCAATGTAATTAGTACACTTGATTGTTTCCAAATGTTTTAAATTTACGTTTTTTTTTTTTTTTTAAATTTTATACATTGTGCATTATTTTTACAAAAATAAGAAGAGTCCTCTGACTCGTCATTTAATTCTCATCACTGACCACGCATCACTTTTAATTTTGTTCTCAATGAAATTTTTCCGTAATGAGAATAATAAATGGTACATATTACCACTGTTGTCAATTTACCAATAATAAGGTCGAAAAATTCATATGTATTTCCCTTACTTAATTTATTTATAACTCACCTAATACTCTTTAAATTTTGATTAATCATGAAAATATTTTTAACTTTAAAAAGAAATTTATTACCAATTTAAAATAAACCAGTGAAAAAAAAGGATGATTTAAAATTTCGTGTATGGGCGTTTATATAAGAAAATAATAAATAAATAAATATTGTATAAATGAAATCGCTCAAAAGTACACGTGTATATATGCGTAAGTAGGCCAAACAATTCAATAAAATTTCAAAAATGTGAAGTATGACTGATATTATGGACCTTTGAGTAAATTCAAAAAATATACTTACATACATAGGGTTCATACAAAAAATACTCGTGTATATGTACATACGTATACATTATAAAAAATCGAACATCAAAGTAAAATTGTTTTTATTTAACATTATTTTTACCATTTTTATGTAAAAATATGAAGTTAAAAAATCAATCTTTTATTTATTCAATACAGACAGATCCATATGTACATATAGTACATATTTTGTTTTTATGTGATGAAGCATGTAGTATACATTTGTAAATGTTTATCATGGGTCTTTCTGTTACTAAATAATTATTACACATGTGAAAAGAATGTAAAACAAGGATCTCCATCTGTCAATTATTTTCATGTAAAAATAAAATAAATTTTTTTTTTTGTATTTTTGTGTTGTTTGAATTGAACCTTGATAATATCCTTGAACTGAAATTTAGTACACATACAATTTGAGGAGAAAAAAAAAATTTTTTTTTGTAATGAATAAAAAGTCATTTTACTATTTTATTTTTACATACAAAAATATACACATGTAATTTACCTTTGTCTATATACTGTAAATCGTTAACAGATATTTGATGTATTTATTGACAATTAATTTCATTTATTTTTTAACACAAAAATGAACAATTTTGAATTGCTTTTTCTACAATATACAAAGCAAAATAGAAAATTAAAAAAATAATAATAAAAAAATTAAAATAACGACAGACAGAATAAAAAAAAGGAGAAAAAAAATTATCATTTCGATTACATCGACAATAAAATATGTACATACTCGTATGTAGAAACAAAAAAAACTTATATGCATGGTTTTGACATTTGTATTTTCAAAAGCAACAAAAAAAATAAGAAAAAAAAAAAAAACAACGATACGCAAAAAGCAAAACCAATAATTATGCAATCATTGTAGCTTTGATTAACTATAAAGTTAGTCTGGATGAAAAAAAAAATCTGTGTATGGATTTTCCGGTAAAATACCAAACATGTCATCAATTCAAAGACAAAAAAAAAAAACAGTCAAAACAAGAAAAATATTTTTTTAGCCTGTTATTGACAGATGGTTTTCAAGTTATTTCATTAAATATAATAAAAATAATAAAAACTAAATAAAAACAGAAATAAAATAAACGATTTTTTCTTTTGCTTTGTTTCTATTTCCGCAATTTTTTTTTCTTTTGTTCAATAAAAATATTATATGGTATTAATCAAATACATCTGTTGGACAAAAACAAAAAAGGCTAAATATAAAACTGGTCATAAAAAAATGGTTATCATTTGTTTTTTATTTTAGCTTAAACATATTTTTTTTGGAAAAAATATAGGGTGAGGAGTTCAATATTCTAATTATTTATAAATCACAAAAGATTCTTCTAGACAAAGCATCACGTGACATAACAACAGGAAAATATTATCCTTAAGGAAAAAGATAATTTTCCAGGAATAAACTAAATTTCCTGGAGATACTAAAGCTTTCTTAAAGAAAAGGACTTTCAAAATGACCGTTTGGAGAAGATTTTATAGACAGCAGTTCAAGTAACTAGACTGTTTTCGAATTATAAAAATTAAGAACCATTTAATCGGCCACACAAAGGCCACATTGACATATGCACTAACGATGCCTATATTCTGGTCTAAATGTGAAATATACAAAATGTGCAAAAATGCAATGTCTGTTTTTCTTTTTCTTCTTTTGTTCGTTTTACGCCTCATTATGAATTTTGATCTTCTCTTCTATGCCCGCCTATTTGTGCTACATTGCTGTAAATCTCCGATTCAGCTTCTCTTACTTTACGATCGGCTCTACTTTTACTTATCTTTTTCATAAATAAATTTTTTTCCATTTTCCATAAAAAATACCACATTTACCCTGTTCACTTCCAATTATGTACATTTTTACTTCATTGAGATTTTTGTCAAAAAGTTTAGAATACGTTATATACAAACATACATGCATACATACAAAAAAAAAGTAAATAAATAAAACATTTCTAAACAAAATGATGGTTTAAACAGTAATAAAATTTCATAAATAATAAACTTTTAAAGATAAGTTTTTTTTTTATATTAGGGATCGTTTTTATATTTATTTCGAGAAAAAAAAAAAAAAATTTGAATAATGGATTATTGTTGCTGTTGTTGTTGTTGTTGTTATTTTAGTATCTTATTTTAACATTAAATAAAAATTTGATTTTATTTCTTTATTTTATGTAAATGTAATGATATTCCTAATAAATTTATTTGAATTTATATGAAAATGATTTTTTATGTGTGCCATAAAGGCAAAAGTTTGATTTTATTCATAAAAAATTCGATGAATAAAATTTGATATTTTTCTTCTCTGTCAATATGTTATACTTAAATATGACTGACATTTTTTTAACAGAAGATACTGATATTTTTAACCGCAAGGAAGTGAGTTTTTCATTTCTATAATTATACATAGTATATACTACGACAAAATTTTAAATATATGTATAAGTATACATTTTCTTTTTTTGGTTTTGATTTAAATGAAAAGTTTCCTATGAACTTCATAGAAATGGATAAATTTATTTAAAAAAATAAAAATAGATAAATTTTATTTTTGACTTTTAAATTCCTATTCTAAGTAACTTTTATTTTATATTTTTTTCATCATTTTTTTCTTTTGGTCGTTATTGACTTATTAAAATAATTTAATTTTTCTTTCTGTACAAATGTAAAAATAGAAAATTAAATGACAAAATTTTTAGTTCGTTTTTATTTTGTGGTTTTTTTTTTTTTTTTTTTTTTTTGGCTAAAATAAAAATTCAATTAAACTAAAATTTTCTTTTTCTTTGATTAGTTTTCTTCAAAATAAAATGAATAAAATTTAAAAAGAAAATGATAAATATCGCAAAAAAAGAGAATATAAAGAAAGAAAAACATAGAAATACTTAACTTAATTCTTGTTTATTTAATTATCCATTATGCAATGTAAAAAAGTTTTGTACTCTATGTTTTTGTTTTGTTTTTACTATGTAAAATGTGTACAGATAACTATCGAATTGACGTTGCCAGGAACTCTAACATATACCGAATAACTTATCTGTTTATTTGAGAACGAAATTTCTTATCTTCTGCGCTATTAATTCTTGTAGAGGATGCAATACCAGCACCTCTCCCTCTTCACTCAAAAATAAATAAATTTATAAAACTGAAAGCTTGTTCGCTAAACATGAGTTAGACGAAAAGCTAAATAATTCAACTCTATAAACCAAAAAACCTAAACAGGCCAGATTAGGAATAGAAATCACGCTTTACGTATTAAGTTACTTTACGTAAAAATTTTACAACCCATATCTTTTTAAAGAAGTAAAATTGCGTTTAATGAAAATCACAATATGCGAGGATTACATGTACATATTTTTATATCAAATAAACTAAAATGACAAAATTCAATAAAACTAAGAAAAACCAACAAATATAATAAGCTTTCATTATGTTTTCAACATTTTCATTATTCTGTACATGTATTTAGGATATTTTATGGTTTTTGTATAACGACAAAAAATGGCTGTAATAACATAAACTACAAGGTGTTTCTTAAGTTTCTCTTTTCATTGGTTCTTCAATTTTAACGACTTTCAATTTAACTACCTATGTATACACATAAATTTGAATCTAGTTCTTGATAACCATTTACAAATTTTTAATGTTTTGGACTTGAAATCATCTTTTGTAGGAAAATGTCACAGTTAAAACAATTAAAAAATTGAAGGAAATTCTTGTAACACCATGTATAAATGTATACATAAATCTTTTTAATTCTTCATATATTTTATGTTTTATAAATTGGTGATGAATATATAAAATAATATAAAGCCAAAACTTACCAAAAAAAAGTTAAATCAACAACAAAGAAATTAAATGAAATGAAGTGAAGAAACTAAATTCAAAGAAAAAAAAATTAAAACATTGGAAAAAAATTAAGTGTATGAAGTGAAAATGTAGTAAAAACAAAAACAGAATGATATTTTAAATGTTGAAATAATATACAAAGTTTCTTGTTTTGGTTTTTTTTTTTTTTTTTTTTTTAACAAAATAAACTATATGATAAGCAGATAAATTATCTGATTATATACAACTATGTCCAAACAGACACAAATAAACATATGTATATACATACATGCGTATACTTGTATAATTGTATAACAGATATATTCTTTTTACATAAATTACATGGTATGTACATATATAGAAAAATTTTAAATTGCTTGCTTTTCATTCATGACAAGCCAATGTTACAAAACAAACTAAAAAGTAACTTATCGTCTTCGTTATTTTATCATTTTGTTGTTGTTTTATATAGTTTATCATTATATAGTACATATGTATGTATATTCATGTTATTCTTAAAGGAAAGTATAGTTTATTCTTATTTATAATAAAATTTTGTATCTTTTCGTCATAGTTTTATTTTTATTTTTTGTCCTTGTTATTATTTTGCTAATTCTATGTTAAAGGATTCAAGTATCCTTCGTCTGTTTTTAATGGAAATCCTGATTACTTTTGCATACAAAATGAAGAAAAAGACTTGGTTATACTATATGTACTAGTCCACATGAATAATTAAGTAAAATACAAAATAATATAACGTGTATACATGGTAGATGATTAACGTGTACACATACACAACAATATAAGTTTTTTTTTTTTAATTTAAATATAAATAAAACATAAAACACATCAATGTAAAATAAGTGGGTTGCTTGAAGAACATTAAATTAAACGGAAGTAAAAAATAAAAATCTAAGAAAATATTGTATTAAAGAAAAGAAAATTTTTTTCTTTTTCAAAAAATTAGTTAAAAATTTTCCAGAAGTACTGAATGACATAACGTATATGTATGTAATAATTATATAAAATATTTATTTGAAAAAGTTTTCTTCAGTTTTCAAGAAGGTATAAATACAGTTTTTCTTTATGTATAGCAGCATTTATATGCTTATTAAAATCCAAAATTCAATCCTTGAATGGTTATGAATTATGAATAAATGAAGTATTTTTAATTTTAATAAAAAACTAGAAAAAGAAAAAAAAAATCGCAGAATTTCAAACAATTAAAAGAATAACTAGAATGACAAATAAATAAATAAATACATTTTCTTTTGTATTTAAAATTTTTATTTTATTTTTCACAGTTTTTCGATGCTATTACAAAACAATAAAAACTACTTAATCCGTTTTTTGTTTAACAAAATTATAAAGTAGAATAAAATAAATTTTGTAAAGTAAAAATAGGAGATTGTTTTATTAAAACAAAGACAACAACAACAAAAAAAATGGAAATTATTTTCTTTTCATATTTATTTTCTTTTTTCGACACTTTAAAAGTTTATTAATTGTGAACAATTTGGAAAAAAAAATTTTTTTTCCTTTTTTATTCTTTTGATATAAGTAAAGGATAGGAAATATTTCATTAAAAATAATTTATCAGAAAAAAGGAAAATGTTTCTTTTTTTTTCTGTTTTCCTCTTCTTTCGCTCTGAACGCTCATTTGTTTCATAGAAACAAATAATTAAGTAGCAAAATTATTAAAAATAAAATAAAATTTTTTTTTTGTTTGAACTGATTTTCATTTCCAATTGAAGGGGTATCAATTAACTGCTGTTTCAAAAATGTTTATTTAAAAAAATCAAAAAGAAGTATTCATTTTTTTTTATTCAATTTATTTTCTGTTTGATTGATTTTGCTTTTATATTGTCATGTTTTATTTTATGTTGCTTTTAATTAAATGAATTTAAAAATAGAAATCAATCAAATTTAATAAGGCCTATGTAGAAAACATGACACATTTGCATGTACTTGTACATTATTCATACAAAAAAGATAAAAATTTCAATTTTAATGTTTCTTTTTCTTTGTGTTTTATTATTGTTTTCATTGTATATTTGTTAAATTATTACTTGTATATTTAGGTCGATCTTAAGTAAATGGAAAAATACAAAGATAAATAAGAAGACTTTTGTATTTTTTATCTTTTAAAATGAAAATAAAAAATTTCATTTAAAACTTATAACATACACACACATCTATATTTTACATATATAAAAGAAATTCAAACAAAGTTATGTAACGTACAAATAAAAATTGGACAATTTGAAAAATGGAAAAGGGAAATTTGAATAGGCCTTAATTTGAATTTGTACAACACTTTTGAAAATACAACACGCGTGTATATTATTGGTATAACAATACGCGTGTACATAAATCGTGTTCGAAATTTTAAAAGAAAATTGAGGTTATCAGCAAAAAACCAAAAAAAAAAAAACATTAAAAGAAAACTGAGAAAATTTTTTAGGAAAGTGCTAAATTTTCTTTTTTTTTTTCAATAAATAGAAAAAAAATTACGATGTAAAACTTTTATACAAAATGGTCGAAACGTTTAGTTTCCTTTTCTTTTTAGATTCAATTTACTTAGTTTATTTAAATGTAAAAACGAAAAATGGAACTAATACCCTGTTCGTGAGGTTTTACTCAGGACATAGGTTGTTTGGTGTTAAAATGATCGGATGATATCAGTCATTTTTCGTTCTATTTTTGCATTCCTCTCATTTTTCGTTTCGGCCCTGACCTTCTAGTTTTAAGCTTTCATAGAACTTTTTTCTCTGAACGTTAAGAAATTTTCAACTAAGAATTGTCGACGGCCATTCACATTTTAGGATTTAGGCTTACCCACTTAACAAGTAACGACAACCACATTCCTCCCATAAATTTTGTAGTGCCAAAACTTCATGAATAAAGTATTGATGTAACGTTCATTTAAATTGGCACATGACTATTCAATGTTCATACGAATGAATTGATGTGAAAATTATTTTATACATTCATTTTTTTTCCTGAATAAATAAAAAGAAAATAAATTTACAAATTACTATCAATTCTTTTCGTGTATCCTTCCATTTTCATAAAAGATGTAAATGGAATACATAAATACTAAATAATAGAAAAGAAATAATTTTATTTTTCTTTTAGAAGAATAAACTATTTTACAGAGAAATATTTTAAATGAATTGAACAACACACGCGTTTGAATAAAATGATCATCGTTTATGCTTTATCCTATGAATTTGCTTACAACAAATTACTTATCGTAAGCAAATTAATTATACTACTTGTAAACATGCATTACAATGCCACGTACACAGATAGAGAAACGTTAAATTTTTTGCAATATACATACACGCATATAAAAAGTAAAAAGAACATTAAATTATTTTGGTTTTAGTGTACAAACAACACAAAGTCTATGCCACTTTGTGTACATAAAAGTAAAATAAAAAAAATTTTTTTTTTTTTTAATTTATTAATTTTGTTATTTTGTTTGATTTATTTTATTATGAATAAAAATATTTTTCTTTTTTTTATGTTTTACGATACACACAAAGTATTCAATTTTATATAACAAAAAAAAAATTTAATAATACCTTTTATAAAGTTTTTAATAAAAAATGATAAAGAGAAAAAACAAAAGAAAGAAACAAATAAAAAAAAAAAACGAAACAAAGTTAAGGCAAAGAGGAAACATAAATATTAAAAAAAGGTAAAAATCCAATTAAATCATTTAATTTCATATTTTTTATCCTTGAATTGTTATTTTGTTCTTTTATGTATACATGGATTTTTTGTTATTTAATTTTATTTTGTTTCTTTCTTTTGTTATTGTGTTCATAATACAGACATTTTTCGAATGGCTTAAATAAATGAACTGCATGAAATCATGAATAGCATAGTTAAATACATAATGTACAATCGAATCACACGATATTGCGAATACATTTAAGTAGTTGTTAGAATTATCGACAAGATTAGACAGACGCGAAACAAATTAATTTTAGATGTATTAAAGAATCACCTGATCGTGTTCAAAAACAATGATCAATCAACAAACCACCATTAATTATTAAAACAAAGAATTTACTTACCCAATTTCGTTTAAAGACTCAAGATTGGAAGCAAATTGCCACATGGACCAAGTTGAAGGATTAGATTGGAGAAGGTCTAAGAACGATATGTTTCATCAAAAAAAAAAATAAAATAAAAATAAAATAAAATAAATAAAAATAAAAATAAGATACAAAAAAATTTTTGAAGTCATAATGAAGAAAAAGAATCCTCGAAGGATGCCTATATATTTTATTTCAGTTTGATAATTCTCTTTTGTTGTGCTTGAACGATTTTTGTTTGCGAAATATTTTCATTTGTTTTCTGTATATATTCACATAATTTTATAAAATACTTACAATACCATTAAAAGATATTAATTCAAAAATAATTTTTTTTTGTTTTCTACGATATTTTATGTACATTAAGTTATTTGTTAAACAAAATAAAAACCTTTTTTTAAATTAAAAAAAAAACCGATAATCATTTTAAAGTACTTACAGAAAATATTTTTTAATGAAATAAATAATTCAAAGGCAAAAAAAAACAAAATTAAAAATTTTATTTTGCAAATGATTACAAACAGAAAGTAAAAAAAATATAAATAGAGGTAACTTGCAACAATGTTACTCTAGTTTTCTTTCGTATTTTGCTTCATCATTTTAACAAAACCGATAAACGTAAAATGTTGTTTTTTAATTCAAAGTTTTAGATTGATTGCACAATTCTAAATTTTTTATATTTTCTGAAAATAAATTTTATTTTTATTACTTCTAAAAAGATCGATATCATAAAGACAAAAATGCATTTTGTTTTTTTTTTTTTTTCTTCTAAAAGGATTAAATGATACTGTATACATATGATACATATTTGAAATATTTTAACGAAGATGAAAAAAAAAATGTTCAATGAAAGTCAAAGCATATTTTCGCATACTTTGAAAAGAAATGATGAATTTTATTTATACAAGCTATAAAGGTAGTAAAGTGAAATGAATACATTTTGGTATAAAAATACATACACATAACTGAAGATGAGCTGTGATGTGCATGTATAAAACTATAATTTAAACAAAATAAAAATTTGTTTTTTCTAAATTGTCACTTAAATGAAAAAAGAGAAATAGATAGAATTCCACTGAATAATAACAATAAAATAAAAACAAAAAAAAAAAATATACCAAAAAACAAAGCAAAACAAAAGTCGTCAGTTATGTAGGTCAAATGAGGTATGCATTGCACATACAAAAAGAATACAATGTATCAAATGTACAAATTTATATTTTCTATAGTTAGAATTTAGAATTTTCCATATTTAGAATTTCATTGTTATATATTTAGAAATGTGTGTAGTACTTGTAGGGTATTCCAATTTAATGAAATCTAAATATCTTATTTTTGGAATATGTACTACGTTTCATCTCGACTAGTTCTTAACTTATACGTACAACACCGTACGACTATACTGGAAAAATGAGATCTATACGTGTATATGTAATAAGGTTATGTTTGTGTTTTTTTTTACTCGTAATATCAACTTTTGATATTAAAATTATTAAAATTTTTGAACAATTTTCTGAAAAACATGTTTTTGTAAAGATACTTTTACTAAAATTTCTATTTAGTTGAAACATCCTTTTTATGTCTTTATTGTGGTACGTCATATTAAAGTAACATGAGTTTTTATCTTTTTTATCTACATAATACATGAAGTATCATCATAGAAAAGGAAGTACATACTTCGGTTTAATTCTTCTCAGGTTTTGTTTTTCCTTCCAAAAAAAAAAAAAAAAGGATAAAGAAGTTAAACAAAAGAGTTTTTGATATATGAAATAAAAGCATAGTTAAAATCAAACACATATTGTAGATACACATCCATAAAAACATAAAAGCATACGGACTACATCTATGTAGTTGTGTATTCATATACTAAATTATTTTTTACCTGTTGGTTTTATTTCACATCTATTCCAAGTATCTCTACATACGTACCCACATATTTCTCCATTGTAAATTTGTACAATACGTCTACAACACAAATTCATATCATGTATATTTACAATATATACCTACATACATATTTGAGATTTTAGCTTTAGGGAATAATAAGATTTTACGTGCTTGCGGTCGTTAAATGCTTTTTTTCCAAAAAAAAATAAAAGAAAAATTTACAAAAAGAAACTAAACAAACTGAAAATACTAGAAGTTTATTTTTTTTTCAGTAAAATGAAAGTACCTACCATAGTTATGAAAAAAAAAAAAAAATACGTGTAAGTATGTAGACATTTATTGTACTGACATGACAGGAACATCATTGTAGTAATCAGAATTTCTCTATATATCATACATACGTATATGTATATATGTACTATGAATTTGAACGGTAACAGTATGTTGGTACATAAAATGAAAATTTTCTCTGGAATTTCTTTTTTGTAAAATCCACTTAAACGGTTACATGATTAAGAACAATTTTCAGAATTTTTAGAGAAAAAAGGATAAAAAAATTCATTAAAGTTTTCAAAAATTCATTTCTGTACACAGATATTTAGTATACGAATTAAGTACCTTCACATTGTATGCATGCTTTGTATGTAATGAAAAGTAAAGTAAAAACAAACAGTAACGCAAATGAATGACTTGGTGTAAACTACATAAATGAATTAAATTTAACGTGTACATACGTATCATATGTATATAAAGCTGTAAGGTAAGTAAATTCTCTTAATTTCATTTCATAATTTTAATTTATTTATATCCTTGGAAAATGTATTTTTGGTATGCAGTATACTTACATTACATTACTATAATGTAAAGCTCAGACAGTTAATACAAATTTTTTGTTTACATTATAAATAATACGCATACGGTATACTTGAAAACATTTAACGTCAGGTTAATGTGTTGATACTGATGTTATGTAATTGAAAATATTTTTTAAAAATTTTATTATGAATATATATAAAATTTAAAAGGAGATAAAAGAATTTTATCAAAATAAAAATTTTTAATTGATTTTTAATATTTTAATGTAAAGCATCCCGCACATGTGTGAAAAGCAATGTGAAATTTTGTTTAAATTCATTTCAAATCATTTTCATCGCATTCCAAGAAATCTGAATGAATATAAACAAATATGTAGCAGTTCATGATATATTTCAATTTTTCTTTATGTGAAAATTAAAAAATTTTCTTAACAAATAACAATGCCAGCATACATAGCTATATCATTGTAATAGATATGTTTGTTAAATTTTTATAAATTAGACATACTATCTACATATATGTATCATTTAATTAAATGGTGTCAAATTAACTCCATCAAAATTAATAAGACTTTCTTTTTCTGTTGGCTTTTCCTGTTTTGTTTAACAAAAACACACGAATGAAGAATGAAGTACGAACTATAACACAAAGTAAAGCATATTAGAAAAAAAAACTACCCATGTACATACACATGTATGTATATTTGAAATGAATTGCGTGAAAATGATAAAAAATGTGATTTCATGCAATGTTATAATTTTGTGATTATTATGATTAATGTAATACAAAAAAAAGAAGAAAATCTAAAAGACCCTCTAATCACTATGTTTTTCTACTAATGTGTTTTACGGCTAAATTATATATTTTGGAAGTGGTATAAGTCTGAAATTTTTAAAATTTCTGTATTTTCATGTAATTTACATCACGAGTACGTAAACTGTGATATCTAAAATAATTTTCTACCATTGATATAAAATTAGAGAATTTTAATGAGACAAAAGTTTTTTTTTTTCTACAGAATTTGATATCCTGTACGAAAGCACTTACACAACTTTCAAAATAAACGGTTTAGTCATGTATTTCGTTTAAATTGTACTCATCATTGCTTTTAATTATTCGTTAACAATTTTTATCATTATTGCTTTGCATAAACTATAAATGAACATGAAATGTCAAGATCCTTTATACCTCTCTTCAAATTCTAATATTTTTGATGAATGATATGTACACACAAAAAAGAATTTAAAATTCAAAATTGTTCAAATGTTAATCAAAAAACTTTTTTTATTAGTTTTCAAATTAATATACATACAGGATAAAAAATAGAACACACAAATTAATCTTATGTGTTTTTTTTTATATACGTACAAATGTATTTATGTATGTATTATAACAATTTTTCTGGTCTTGATATTAGAACATTTTATTTAACGAAAATCTATTCAAATAAAAGTGGAAATCATAACTGCTATTAGTTAAATGAAGTTTTTAAAAGCAAAAAAATAAAAATATAAAAAATAAATATAAAAAAGTACAAAAAAACTATTAACGATTTTCTTTTTTAAATATTCATGTCAAAATATTTCCTCTACATAAAATATAAAGACAAAAAAAATGTTCATAGAATTTTGTTAATTATCATTACAATTTTTTATTATTTTTTTTATATTTTGTTCGTTTGCCTTCTTTCAATTTTTTAATTTAAATTGTATAGTTGCATGAAAATACACTACTTAAAAAATTTTCATAAAAATAAAAAAATTTATTTTACTCCCTATTCTTTCGTAATTTTAAAGAAATGTTTTTTTTTTTTTTTTTTTGAGTTAATTGAACAAATTTTCTGTATCAAAGTTGAAAACTTAACAAAATTTTCCCATGTGGTGGAGACATTAAAAAAATTTAACATAACTAAAATAAAAAATTGGTCACAAAAAAAAAAAACTTTAATTTTAATTTAAATTTTCTCAATAAATTAAAGTTTTATATAAATTTTTTATGATTTAAAGAAAAACAATAATTAAAAAAAATTTTTTTGACCTCCGTACACAAGCAACCCGCGTATTACGGGATATTTGCGTTATGTTTCATTAAAATTCCGCGTTAAATAAATCGTGTTACTCAAAGCTCATATGAGTTTCTGTTTTCTTGCGGAAGCCCGCATAATGAAATTTTTTGTTAAAATTATATCATATCAAAAACATTTTTCAAAGATAGCATCACATTGCTGAACGATTATTTGTACAGATTGTGTATGGATTATGACTATTGGCTAAAGTTAACATATTATAAATATTTAAACTAGATACATATGTATATGTAAATAAACGAGACACCCTGTTTGTAGTAGATATTAAACTGATTGCTGGTGGTTTAAAGTTGTATGGAAATTTTTTTTTTAATACATTGTAGATAAAAACCGAAATTAAATTCGAAAAACTTTTCATCTGAAAGGAGAAGAAAAAAAGTATTTTTTGTCATTAAAATGTACATTCAATGCATTCATTTAATTTGAAACTAGTTTGACAAATTTATTTTTTCATTTTCTAAAATTTGTCTACTTCATACAGCTCTAATCTAACCATTGTAAAATGTAAATAAACTTGAAGATACAAAATTTTTTTACTTGTGTACTATGAATTTGATTAAATTTTTGTATACAACAAAAATTATAATGAAAAAAGAAAAAACAGTTTTTTTAAAAGTTTAATCTGGAAAACATTTTTATCTATATGTAAGTATTTTTTATTTTGATTTGAGACATTTTGTCATATCATTCCGGCAACACAAATATACAAAAAAGAAAAAAAATTTTTTTTTAAATTACTACTTGACTTCATATCCTTTTCAATTCACTAAAATTAACCCAATTTCTTTGTAAGAAGGTAAAAGTAAAGTAAAAGCAAAAAACTTTAATGTGTACTTTGAAACTAATATATTACATGTAGTACACAGAAGTATAACACAGAGGTAACAAAACGTATGTATGTACAACAAAATTTATACATTCATTGTAGATTTACAAATTAAGATAGGTATAAGATTTTGTGTATGTGTACATACAAACAGATATGTATAATGATCATAATAAAGGTGTGTTCGTTTAATAGTAACGTAGAGAGGTATATAGTATGTAGGTACACACACATTTTTCTGATACCTTGATTTTTTAAGTACACATCCACACTTACTTCAAGTATGCATGTATGTATGTATGTATATATAAAGAGGAATGTCTACGGTAAAAACTCTCAGCAAGCAATAATATACACACACATATTTACGATTTTTCCATTCATTTTCATTTTTACAATTTTCTTTTTAAAGTGTATTTTCTGTTTTTTTACTTAAACCATCTTGAAAATAATCTTCAAAATCGTATAAAAGTAAAAAACAAAATTTTTAAAAGATTGAAAACTTTAAACTGCAAGACATTTTTACATGATGATATCAAAAAAAGTTTTTTTTTTTTTTTTTGAGAAAATGTAACTAAAAAAATATTTAGGTACATCATGTACATCATGCTCACATACTTGCATACGTAAGAGGATATACACAATGATATGAAAGTAAGTACACAAAATAAAAGAGGACAACATTTTTAAAAACATGCAAGAAAACAGCAAGTAATATATAATACATGTAAACTGAATGGGCAAAAAACGGAAATTTACCAAAAAAACTGTATTGTTTTTTTTTTTTTTAACTTGATGACATAGCAATGCAATAGTGTATAAAGCTGTAAAATACACTTGTGCTAAAATGATTCAATATAAAAAAAAAGAAATACTAACGAAAATAAAAATCAAGAAAGTGATAGTAAAAAAAGCAAAAAGCATTTCTTGTTGAAAGTATAAAATGTCCTTTACATAATCAAAGCAGGTTTGAAACAGCTGTATAGCACTAATACATGTATGTATATAAATATAGAAGTACCAATAGCAATATAACATCAAAAATACAAAAGCCAGTTAGTCAGTCAACTGAACTAAAAAGTTATTTTTTTTTTTTTTTCATTTTTTAGGAAAAACAAAATCAAGATGAAAAAGGAAAAGAAAAGTGACAAAGGCGATTCATCATATGCAATGTTTTTATTGTATCTATCTGCACCTTCATATGAAAAATGAACATCTACATGCATTGATTCATGTACAGATGATTCTCGTACGTAGGCGATAAATTCCGTGAAAAATCCGTGTCATGGTTAATCCACATTACTTTTTGAAGTAAAATTACAGTTTAACAAAGAATTTGCCAGAATTTGTATTAGATCGTTTAAAAATACAGTTTTATACGAGAACATCCTGTATTTCTAGAACGAAACTAAGAAGAAATATAAAAAACTTTAATTATATCATTCTGGCTGTTTGCAAGTTCGTAGGGTTATATTAAAAAAAAAAACACCAAGAGAACAGAAAAATGATCAAAATCCCAGAGCAATTTTCAAAAGACGAAATGTGTACATGTTTAGGGTAGGTTATACAGTACACTGTGTTCTTTGTTGATGTACATACGCATTTATACTACAAACATAGAAAATGAAAATTGATAAATTTTTTTTCTTATTTTCTAAATTCAGATACTCAATATTTTTTGTATTGTCTGTTAACTTGTATTCATTCACATATAACATTGGGAATTTTCTCTTGTTTTTCATTTTGTTTTTATCTTGAAATTTCAACCACCTTTTACTCTAATGCTTTTAAATGCTTTAAAATTATATGTATTTTAATTTTGCCTGCTAAAATTGTTAAAATGAATTTAAAAAAAAAAAAAAATTATATCCTTGCAGAATGAATATTTTTATTTCATTTTCTTTTTTCCAATTTTCAGATTACATACTGAGGCAAAATTAAAAAAAAAAAAAATCTCTTCTGTGTCATGTAAGTCTATGAAATTAAATAATGAATTGTGGAAAAATTTTTTAATTGATTAAAGTTTTTGTTACTTTTTCTGTATTAAAAGTGTCAACTGCAGACCAAATTAGGCTAAATGAAAATGACCAATTTTCTTTGTAAATTATGGAATGGCATTTTAACGATTAAAAAAAAATCAGAAAAAAAAGTTTTTTGAATCAGTAGATGAAAACAATTGAATTTATAACATTTAATTTCTTTGTTGTTAAGGAAAATTATTTTTTTTTACATAGAAAAATTTTTCATTTTCTTTTTTCCAGAAATGATTATTATCAAAATAGCGTTTATATTGTTTGTGTAGTACATGCGGTGTTTAACACTTATTACAAAATTCAAATTAAATTCACATGATTGGTTATATTTAATCCTTATACTTATTTTTAACGACATTTTAACATGAAATCATAAAAAATGTTTCTTGTTTTTTTGTTTTGTTAAATAAAAATCTAAATGTCTGTAATTATCTACACGTAATAAATTTAATTTTTTTAATATTATTTTATGAAGTTTTCTTTTAACCCATTTTTTCCTTTTCGTTCTTTAGTGCTACAGTTCAAAGTAAATTTTTTTAAATATTATGATGTTTTTTTTTTTTGTAATTTCCTTGAATCCTTTTCTTTTTTACTCTTTCACTTCCTTTCATCGATGAAACGAATATCTTATCGAACCCAGTTTTTCTTTTATCTCTTAGAACACTTATCAATTGATTACTATTGTATTTATTTTACTATCTTTATCCTTTTCATATATGTATCCACAATCATTTTAAGTAATATAAATTTCTATGCGTAAGTATTATCTTAATTGCTAATACATTCAAATATCTTTTTTAATGTAATAAAATTAAAATATTTATAAAAATTGTAATAGAAAAAAAAACACATAAAAATGAGAAAAAAAACATACATACAAATCAAAAATTATTTCTTTACTTTTACTTTATATTTCTTTTTATTATTATTTTATTTCCAGTTGGTGTGTACATGTGTATGCCTCAAATTCAAATTTATGTCACGAATGTACATACGAGGGTATATAAGAATAACAAAAGCATTCGTAATTAGCTATATTGGTTGAACTGATTAGATCATAAAATTTTCTTGTAATACTAAAAGTGAATAAATAAAAAAAAATCTTAATAATGAAAATAAAGGCCAAAATGAACAGAATACAGAAAGATAATAAATAAAAGAAAGAAAAAAATATATATAAACCAGAATTTACTATCATACTGTATTATAAAACTGAATTATAGGATACAAATATCAGCCAAATAATATATAGAGATACCGTATATATCCTTTCGGTAATACCGAAACGCTTGCTGTTATTACTACTGATTTTTATATTGTTTACCCCTATACCACCATACACTACATACGACCTTGGTTATATCAAAGTTGGGTTGAATAGTATAGTAGGATGCCTACAACAAATATGTAGATGCCAATATGTACATATATATTTATATGTATACATATATTTTTTTGTATACGTACGTTTTAGGAACACACACAAATAACAGCACACACAATACTTTACTTTTGTTTATCGTTTAGAATTACGTGTTCTGCATATAAACAAAAATATTCCTATAAAATTTCACTAGTCCTTCTCTTCCTTTTTTTCATCCATAAAAAAAGCAAAATAAGGTGTTAAAAAATTTTCCATTTTGTATTATATTTTACGATACATACATATGTACAATACATTTAATATGAAAAAAACGAAAACACAATAATAAAAATAAGAACATCAACATAAGCATTCAATTAGGCATTGTTTTCAATTACTCGCTAAGAAAAATGTATACGAGGGACAGATGTGTGTTTGTAAAGTACACGTCATATACATATGTATGTAGGTACGTATATATATATGTAAACAACCTAGACTAAATGTTAAAGCTGTGCAAAAACACATAAAACATAATCAGTTGTACTAAATAAGAAAATTTTCTTTGCAAAACACAAAATATACAAAAAAACGAAAACAACATGTTATAAAAAAAAGTATCCCTAAACAAAAAATAAGAACGTGCGTAAAATCATAAACATATATGTATATGAAAAAAAAAATGAAATAAATAAATAAAAAAGCTAGAACATATCTGAAGATAAAAATAGGGAAAAAAAAGCAATGGAAATTTTGTTTTTCCCCTGACCATTTAGATACATGTAGTGCATGGGTGTTGTGAACATTTTTATGTAGGCTTTTTATAAATTTATGCCAAGCCACTAATATGACGTGGATAGGCAATTTGTATACAGTGTTCACATTTTATCCTTTTGCATAATGTAAAAACCCAACGCCAACTCCCATTTCATAGATAGAATGGGGAGGGTGTAGTATAAACAACAAAGATAAAAAATTATAAGAAAAATCTACTACAAGCGATTTTCCGTATTACGTACATACATATGTATTATTCTTTTCACAAATACAAGCGAAAAAATAAAAATGTTTATTAAGCATCACATAAATATAAAATGTTTTTTGTAATTTGAATTAAATATATAAAGCAAGTAAAATAAAAATTTTTGAATTTCTGTCATTTTTATTTTTGTCATTATAAGGATTTTATTTTTATTTTTAAATTAATTATGTCATTAACTTAATTTAATTTCAAACAGAAATTCAGTATACATAAATACATATGTATATGTATAAAAAATTTATTATTTGCTATCGAAATCAAGGTCAAAATTTTGAATAAAAACAAATATTTTATCTCGTAAAATATTTTGAATGGACCAATTAAAAATCTTTAAACTACAATTTGATTGACAGACGTGTAAAATGTAAAAATAAATTATTCACAATAAAAAAGTCCAATATATACTCTATTCAAAAATATATTAACATCATTAATAATAAAAAATTTTGAATATATCATGAGACAGAAAAATTTAAAAACAAGTTTGTCTTTTCGATGACTGTTGGTTTTGTAATATTTTGATTTTTAAAAAATAACAACGTAAAAGACACATACATATTTCGACAGAATTAGGACAAAATTTTTAATGCTTCTTTTTTTTAAAAGTTTATTTTCTTTATTCTAAATTTACTTTTACTCTTTTTTTTGCAAAAAAAATTCTAAAGTTTTTTCACTTATTTTTATTTCTACGTAGTCCTTTTATTTTCTTTACATCCTGTCATTCAGGATAATAACGTTATCTAAAGTTCATGATGTACCATACATGTCCTCTTGTTATAGATAACCATTTTTAAAATCTATTACTTTTATCGAACATGATTTTCAAGTTTAATCTAAATGGACCATTGAATTTTACATACTGCTGACAATTTTTTCTTTTCTTTTTGATCTTACTTACATTTAAATATATGTATGCATGATATGTAGGATGTTATAGTTTTTTACACACAAAAATGAGATAAGTATCATGGTATATTGAAATTTAAAAAAGCTTCGGTTCTTTATTACTTGCTTTTCTTATACATTTGAAAGAATTTTCAATTTAAAAAAAAAAAAAAAAAACCCGAAAACATTAACAACGATGACGATAAGAAGTTATAAAAATATGAAACTATAGAATTTTAAGTTCTCTTCTTTTTTTTAATTCAAAAGGATAGAAATTCTAAACAAAACAAAAAATTTAAGTCACCTCAATGTTAGGAAATTTATTCAAAAAGAATTTTATTTTATACCTTTTTTTCTATGCTAGCAACTATCTTTATATTTTCATTTATTTATTGAGTACATTCATGTTCAATACATAATTCATATGTGCATGTCAGTATTCAGTGATTTTTAGGAATTATTTTAACGTGTAGTCAATTGTAAAATTTTGATTTGAAATTCAATTTTGAAAACTTATTGATCACACGGGTAGGTGCACATGTTATGTTTTTTTTTTTTCTTTTTAATAAGAAACCAAATATGTGGGTCTTTTTTGACGTCATTTTCTCATAACACTTATTTATTTTTCGTTGCGTAGTAAATTTACATACACACATATACACATATATGTACTTGTCACCTTAACTTTATAATTTTCAATATTTTTGTCAATTTTTCATGTGTGTTGCTACCTAAGGAAAAATATGTATAAATTTGCCATATCCATGAAATAAATTCATAGAAAATAATTTACTTTTGTAAATATTTTCAATTACATTAAAATTTTATTATTATTATTTTTTCTTTCCCTCTTTTTTGTGTGTTATGTTGATTTTGCTTTCACTATTTTATTATCAAACTTGTCCTATTTCTAGTATAATTACGAGAAAAAAAAAAACGGAAAAATAAAATTGTTTACATTAAGATGAGTAATAAATTAAATTGAATTTATTTAGGATATGAATAATGTCCAAAAAAAGGAAATATACATATATTAGAAAAATTTAAATTAAATTATGAAAGTACATATACGTAATAAAACGTGTATAGTAGCATATTTTCATTATTATATGAAATTAAATTATTTAATATTCAATTTATGAAATTAAATAAAATTTTTATTTATTTATTTTTTATTTTCTTGTTTTCTTTTTGAAAAATATGTACGCTACGCAATTTTTTAATGTGGTTTACTAATCTTATTAAATTTTATCATTTTTATTTTTTATTTTGTTAATAAGTAGTTTATACATAAGTATGTAGATAATAATTTTTTCATTTATTTGAATATTTTAAATGTAAATCAAAATAATATATTTAAATTGACTTTACATATGTATGTATTTGTTTTTTTGTTTATATATTTCATCAAATAATAACCATATTCGTTTTCTTCTTCCTTTCTTATTATTCCATTTACCTAATGTAGGGTTCTATAAAGAAATAATATTTTTTATGTTTAGTAAAAATGATCAAAAATTAAACAGCATATAATATGCTTTAAGACTATGGATAAATTATTTTCTAATTTTCATTAACATATAAATCATACCTATGAAATACAGCGTATACATATGTATGTAAGTATGTATACATAGTTCATATAAAAATTTCATAAATTTTCAATATAAATGGAAATTTAATATCTCTCAATGCATACATTAGTTTACTATGATGTATATTCTTTCACTCAAAGCAAAGTAAAAGTGATATAACTTAATTGTTTCTGACACGGAAAATATAAGAATATGTATATGTATTAAATATATATACATATGTATGTATGATTACACAAACCGATTATATTGATTCTTGTGGTATTCTGCTCTTTATATATCGAATATAAAAGTTTGTATTACCACAGTATTAAATTTTTTTATTTATACTAAAAATAGATTTTACCGTAATAAGTACTTGTATCTTATACTTTTTAATGAGATAATTGAAATATTTTACTTTGTAATCTTTTTATCTTAAGGCTGATATATTATAACTTCCATTGAAATTTTTCAAAACAAAAAAATTAAAAAAATAAATATGTAAATAAAAAATAAAAAATAAATAAAATGAAAGTTTAGCTAAAAAAGCCAAAGAGTATATTAATTTAAAAAAAAAAAAACTTTGAATAAAGAAAAAAGATTTTAGCACTTAAAAAAACATAACATTTTAATTCATTAAAAAGTAAACTTTTGTATTAGCTCTAACGTAACATAGCAAATGATTTATGTATCAATGTATGTACTCATTAAGTACATATTTAAGTGAAAAGAAAAAAATAATAAGGAAAAGTTAATATACATGTACAATACAATAGAGAATGCTTAACGTAATACAAAACAAAGAAAATAATGATTAAAATTACACAAATACAGAAAACTGTACTTATTTCATTGAAATAATATTGAACTATTTAAAAAGAAATCTTCAAAAACTGTACGAACAAGATATAAAGAATAACAGCTGAAGTAAGCTGTGGTAAATTGTAAAGATAAAATGTGAGAGAAACCCATCCAAAGTTATAATACTAAAAGAAAAATTTATACAGAAAATAAAAGAAAAAAACTTATTTGTTATATAAAACTTTTATATTTCAATTTTAATAGTAAATTAATTTGTAAATTAAAATAAGTAGAATCAAGTTGAATTTAATCATAGTCATTTTAAAATGTTTATAAGTTAAAAAAAGACGTAAAGGATTTAAAGAAAAATAATTGTATAAGAGAAGAAAATGTGAAGTTATAAAGAAATTTTGATAAAACTATGCTTTAAAGTTTTATATTGTATTCATATCCTTTCTACATTTGAGAAAATTGGGTAAAATACCATCCTAGAGACTCGTATCACTGAATTTAAGAGACAATTAGGATACACTTATTTTATTTATTTATTTTTTTTTTTTTCAAATAATAAAAATAATAAAAAATTTGAAGGAATCTAACAAGTGAATAGATGTATAACATCATTATTTATTAGGTTAAAACAGAAAAAAAATCTTCGTAATTTTTTATTTTAATAATGGAAGAGATGGAAAAAGGAAAATACAACTAAAGGTGAAAAAAAAAACAAAAATTAGAAAATAAAAACAACATTCAACCATAAATAGAAAAATCACACTAACATAAAAAAATAAAATATTTGTAATGTCAATCATAATAGAAATCACTTTGGAAACATGATTTTGTCATTTCTTAAATTTGCCTTCTATACTTGTGTATAAGAGTCGTATATTAAATGTAAACATACACGCAGAAAAACAAAAAAAAAATTATTCAAGTCACGAACGTATACTATTTTTTGTCTTCCTTTTTATTTTCTGGTACGTACATACATATTTATAAGTACTATTTTTACTTTTTAGTTTATTTACTCATTTTTTTATTTTTTATCTTCGTTTATATTTTCTTCATTTTCACTGTTTTCAAAATTTCTATTTTATTTTTCTTTCGTCCATATTTATACGTTTATACATTACATATATGTACATACATGCATATTCAACTTTATACTTATCATCCTTTCTCATTTTTATGATGAAAAAAAAATTTGCTTTTCCACAAAATGATTGCTATTTCAATTTATTTTCTTATTTTTTTTTTTGGTTCATTTTCTATGGTAAGTGAGTTTTTGTTTATTATTTGTTTTTACTTCTTTATTTTTTCTCTACATACACTTACGTGTGAATATCTTTCATTTTATCAAGATTTTCGTCAAGATAACAAACCATTACGAATATTTTATGTATATATAAAAACAATTTGAAGAAAATAACTGAAATAAAAGACTTTTTTATATTCATCATCAGCAATGTCATTCAATGACAGGTTTCATTTAGAGTTAGACATATGTACATACATCAGAAGAGAAAGAGTTTATTTTTTATTTATTTTTTAACTGATTGCTATACGCATTTATGTATTTGGGGACACATACTACATACGCTTACTTGAACCCCTCATATATACGAACCTGTACATACTAATACCACTAGACCATATAGCGCAAGGAATCCTTTTACTTATACAAAGTCTTCACTTTCAATATATTCAAAAACAAATTATTTATTACTTTTTTTTTTATCATTTTTTTATATTTTATTTTGTAGAAATGTACGATTTAAGTAATAACATTTGATGTGTACATTTGCAATTGCACACAATCGTTTACAGTAGAAACAAACCCACAAAAATCATAAAGATATGATATACTATACATTAACATTTTTCTTCGAAATATGAAAATTGAATACTTTTCATAATAAACACATCTGTATGTGGGTAAATGTACATTTTTATAATTATGAAATGACAAACAGTTATAAATTGTTGTCATGTCTAAATATGAAATTTTAGGTTTTTTTTTTTTTTTTGTTTTTGAAAAGGATTTAACTAACAAAAGTATCAAAAAGTCAAGGGATCAAAACAGTACACATGTGCACTTCAAAAAAGTAGAAAATAAAAAGCATTAAAAATAATTTTTGTATCAGTACGTACGTACGATTATGTATGTAAGCACGTATACCATGTAATCAAATGATATCAGATAATATAAATTGTAAATGAATTGACTTTTCTAGTTAGTAGAAAAAAAAATAATAATAATAATAAATAAATAATTTTACTTTTTCTATGTCAAACCACACATCGTACCTTTGTGTGTAAATGCTATCTATGCTTTCCTTTATTCAAATATTCATATAATATCCTTCGATACATACATATGTTTCATAATTCATGTGTATAGCGAATGTTGTAAATATTTCAAGTGTTAATTGTGTTAATGACATATTTTTTTCTTTGCTCATTCAATGATTGATATTAATCAATTACATACTATACATTAAACCAAATTAAACATAAATTTACACTTAAACTAGAAAATTAACAATTTTACGGTTCATAAACACTCATTGTGTATATTTTTGATATACATATGTAAGTACATATACTCGTATATGTATGTTTGGTACTTTGTAAACACGTATATGAATGTATTTTTAGTAGAACATATTATTTTATAAATTAAAAAATTATTATTAATATTTCAGAATTTCAATTAAAATAATTGATTACACTAAAAACAAACGTATACACATTTTACAAGGTCTTAATTGATTCGTCAGTTATAAACTTTCAACTTTGAACTATACAAAAAATTTTTATAGAAATTTTTTATAGTAAAATAACTTGAAAAAATTTTTTTTATTATTTTTCATTTTTTATTTTGCCTAAATGCTTACTAATTTTGTTCTATTCGTTATTCTTAACAGTTCATGATCGTGTAGGAAAAATTTTCAAATGTTTTTGAGATATAAGACTAAATATATTTCTCACACTAACATGATATGCATAATATATACATACTCATACGTCTGCCTTTGAGGACATTAATTTATTCCTGATATAATATGTATATGTCAGACTAACGTGATTTAAAATTTATACGATTTTGCAAAAAAAAAAAACGAAAAAAAAATATTTTTTTTTAACTTAAATTACACAACTATATCACCATCTGTAACTGACTTAGATTAATTAGATTAACAAGATAGAAGAGGATTTGATTTAATTAAGTTAAAAATCTAGTATACTTTTTTTTTTCTTAAATTTTTATATATTCTCCTCATTCATTTGGATATAATTTATTTCTCTTTTCCGAATATTGTATTTTCAAGTATTGACGTTTTTACATCAAACGATATATTTTATCTGATCCTCAATCGTTTATGAGTATTTAAATAAATAGATATATGTATGTACAACAACTCAAACAGATTTTTTTTTTTTTTTTTTTTTGAAAGTTGAGTTTGTGTGTGTATTCATTAACATAACATAGAAAAATGTACTGCCTGGAGTTTCCATAGTATTTTTAGTTGAGTATCAAAAATGATTGAAAATTCATTAATTTAAATTTTGGAAAATACAATATTTTAGAATTTCCTTTTTAATTTAATCAAATAATTTTTGTTATCCTCTTTTCTTTTTATTTGTAGTAAAATAAAAATAAAAAAAAAAGTGAACGTAATTTATTTTGCTTTTATGTTTTTCTTCGAATTAGCAAAAATAGAATTTTCTCATTTAACATGAACATTTCAAATTAGAAAAGGAAATTGACGTTTTCCATAATTTTCTTTTTGTTGTTTTTCTTTTATTTTATTTTCTTTTTAAAGACAGAGAAAATTACACTAAAAATACATATATACGAAAAGTTAAATATTCAAAATGTATCTTAAATTGCACATAGAAAAATAAAAATAATTGAAAAAAAAAAAGAAACAGATAAATAAAACACGAAAGCTAAAGAACTTAATATGAAAATGCATTTGCATGATTTTATGCAATTTAATTTGTATTTGATTTAAATTTAATAGACAAAATCATTAAAAATAGAAAATTTTCTTAATGGAAAAATTATGAAGAACATTTTTAAAAGCATCTGTTTTATTGCAAATGTATGTATGTATGCATTTAGAAAGAAATTACTGCATTTTAATGATATATTACATTTTAATAATTTTGTATTTCGTTATGCTTCTGAAATTAAAGATTTTCAAAAGAATTTAATGCTTAATTAAAATGAAATCTTTGTCAACGAAGTTTTAATATTTCTTTTATACGCTTCCTTACATATCATAATATTGAAATTATTTAATTTCTACTTTGCTTTGCTCTGTATGTAAAAAAAAATGTACTTAAAAATATATGGTGTCATAATGTACGCCATCAGCTTACAAATTCTAAATATAATGTGTTTATATATTTTGGTAAAATTATGAGCAACAAGTATATTTAATATATGCACCAGTTTTTCCATATTATAAATAAAATTTTTCTTAGATATACATACACACGTACACACGTACGTATACACGTGTGTTCAATGTGTAGTACGAAATGTATAAATATATAATGAAATTAATCAATTCCATCATGTCTTCATGGTTTTGTTTTTAATTTATTTACTTTATTCTTTTTTATATGAAATTCACATAACACACATAAAACCGAATTGAATTGTAAATTTTTATTTTGTGTACTCGTATATGTACATATACATATGTATGACATTTTAATAATGAAATTTTATTTATTTTTATTTTTATTTTATGAAGACGAATAAAAAGGAGTTGAACATCATTCATCATATCTCATGTATGTACATTAATACCATATATATGTATTATATGTACGTATGTATGTATTAAAAAAAAAACCAAAAATAATTCAAATATAAAATTATGAATTCATATATTCCATACACGTATAATCATATATTATAGTATATACGAACATGTTTAATTGTTGAATAACATCAAATTTAATTCGAAATGCAAATATTTAAATAATCATACATACGTTATCATTCTGTTAAAAAATAATTTTCTTTTTTTTTTTTAATATAATTTTTATTATAAAAGCAAAGACATACGAAAATTGAAATCAACTTAATTGAAGCCCCATTAATAAATTACTGCTTAGTTTATATTTTATTTTATTTTCTTGTTTGTATGTGTACCCTAGAAAATACGAATAAGGAAAGTTAAAATGAAAAAAACAAAAAAATAAAATAAAAAATAAATAAATAAACAGTAAACAATATATGTATATGTAATAACGTATTGAGGTATTTTGTACACATACAAATATGTGTGTATACTTTACACACACACACACACACACACACATTTATATACCTTTACGATTTTACGTACAGGAAATTAGTACTAAATAGGGTTATAAAAACATACGAAAATGTATGTATGAATATTTAATATTTTAGTATATATGTAAGTATATGCTAAAAGTTAAAATACATGACACATAACCCATTAATAACATTAATGTGTTATAAAATGTAACATAAAAAGTACTTAAAACATACATACAAATAAACAGGGAATGAAAAAAAAAAACAAAACAAAACATACTTTGACTAATTTGAATATTTAAACGTCTTAGAAATGGTGTTGATGTTAAATATTTGTAAATTTTATGTGCACAGACTTTGAGAATGTACATATGTATGTATATATATGGACGTATGTATATAGGTACTATGTATACAGATTCATGAGAATCAAGATTTTGTATCTTCTATATACATATTTATTCTACATACTTTGAAAGAATAATTACATTCTAAAGAACAAAATATTCATTTCATTTGAAATTCTATAAAGTCAATTAGAGCACGTATATTTTATTGAAAATGAGGAAATTTTATTTTGTTTTATTTTTCTCGTAATACGTAATATAGATACACATACATACATACATATATATTCAAAATTAATATGCGAAAAAACGAGGAAGAATATCAAAAGTTATTTTTTCAAGAAAGCGAAAGAATATTTTTTTTGCCTTGTCAATGTTCAGTTAATTTATTATTTGTTTGTGTGTGTCTTTGTATGTATGTATATGTTAATTATTTATTTAAATTTTATTTATAAATTTTACACATTTAAATATATGTACAACTATATACATAAATACGTATATGTGCATCTTCATTTTGAATATAATTTACTTAAATAATTAAGTACGTTCATGTTTTTGGCTTGTTATTTATTTTTTTAAATTAAATTTTTTTAATTTATTTGAAAAAAATGACTTAAGGCTAATTATCATAATTCAAATGCTTAAAAATTTATCCAGAGAAGAAAAATTGTATTTCTCAGAAATTTGCTTTACATTTAAAGTACATTTGCTTTACACAGTAAAAGAAACTACAAACAAATAAATTAACACAAAAATCCAATAATAGGGAATTAATTTTGTAAAATTGAAAACACTAATAAAAATAATGAAATTTTGAAATTAAAAAAAAAATTTTTTTTGAGATTCATGAGTTTTAAATGAGATTGTGTATTTACATATAGTGTAACTTTAAAAATCACCAACCTTTACTGTGTTAACGTTTTATTTTATAATTTTCATTTTTAAACATTTTATCGTTTTCTAATATAATTAGTCCAAAATTTCGTAATTTTCAGAAAAGACGAAAGGACGTTCAGATGACTGTATTAAGACCATATACTTACATTCTTCGATGTACAGTAGGCAACATATTTTGACCTACAAATTGTAAAGGATAAAGAAAAGTTTTTCATTTTCAAAAAAAATAAAAAATAAAAAAATAAAAATTGCGTAAATATTTGCACATGTGATTTTATATTTTTTCACTATATTTGTTGTATTTTAGAGAAAATTTTTTTTTTGCATTTTAAAAGAAAACAAAAAATCTCATTATCTTGTTATAAATTTTTTTTTGTATTATGTACATATATTATTCACGCATACAAACATCAAACAAAATGTTAAAAGTTTTTTGTTTGTTTATTTGTTTTTTATGTCATTAAAAATACAAATTTTCATCTAATTACACACGCGTACACATACACATTATATATGCAAGCAATTGACATGTATGTGAAAGAGATAATATATATAATAATGTTCTAAAATGTAAACAGAAAACTATAACGAAATGAGCACATCATAATATACACACATAAAAATTGCATTTATAATGGAATAAACATTTTATATTATATATTCAACTTTTATGTAAGAATACAGAGTATATGATTTAATTTTTAGATAAGTTTGTCATTTGGTAGTGCATTAGTATAGTGTATTTGCGATCTTTATATGTATACAGCCATTTTTTTAGCCATTCATATAATAAAGCCTCAAAGTATGCAACTAAAAGTTGAGTACATGTATTAATGTACACGTACTTTTCAATTTCATACATTTGTGTACGTATGCAGAAGATGATGTTTTTTTCCTGCTCATTTCGCTTTTATTTTATTTTTTTGAAGGTATCGAGCATAACACATGAAAATGTTTAGAAAGTTTATACACATAGGTATATACATACATATATGTTTGGATATATATATTTTTACCATCACATGTACTATCAAATCATCATCTCTGCCTTCAAGGAGGTTTTTGAATGAATTTTAAAAGCTAGTCACTTAAAAAAGAATACACTTTCCATTCTGTATTATATATAAAATCATCACATTCTTGTATTTATATATGTATGTTGTACTTTTCACTAAAATGTACAAACACATACAATTTCATTTGGATAAAAAAAAAAACAGGATAATGCTTGTATTATATGGACACTATAAACACTCGCGTATTTTGCTATGACACTTTGAAAAATCCTCTGCGCACTAAATGTAACAGAGATATAGTTTACAATTACACACGTTTTATATAGAATGAAACTCAATATGTATGGGTTTTAATACACACACATACACAAACACACATTAAATTGAATGGTATATCGGATATATTGCAATTCGAAAAAAAAGAAAGGATGTGAAAATCCTATATTGCCACATAATATACTATTAAAATGTACTGCTTATTATTATTTGCTACTATTTACAAGTACTTTAATACCTTATCTAAAATTAACAATCAAGTTTTACAAACAAATCCAGTCATACACTTGTTAACATTCACCTATTTTCATTTTTATTCTTTTTATATTTTTTATATGATTATGTACGTGTGTATAAAATGATTATCCTTTCTTTATCGGTGTGTATGCATTTTATTTCATTTATTTGGTATACACTGTGTAAATAATATAAGGATAAAATGTATAGAATATATACCAGAAGTGTAAAAATTGTATTATTTTAAGTGTGTAAATTTTTGTATCAGATCATTGTACAATAATAATAAAAGTTATAAAAATATTGTAAAGGATATAAAATTCAAAAATAGAAAGTAGGTTTATTTTATTAGGTGAAGAAATTTTTTATATGTCCAGCATTTGTAATATTGCAATTATTTGTTATTCTAACTTGAATTAGTACAATTTTATTTAGTATCGATAGCAAAAATGATGTTCACGAACACTTGGGTATTTTGTTTTTACAAATTTTTCAAATCTAAACACTGGAAATCGCTGAAAAATTATCATTTTATGTTTTTGATATTATGTAGAATAATCACACTCCTTACGTATACATCTATTGGCACACACATGTACATTGTCTAAATTCATCTACTTACATTTACTATAAAATTTTCCTTTTTTTTTCAAATTTGTACAAAAAACCACAAAAACCATTTCATTGAAAATAACATCTTACTTTCGTAATTAGTTCAATATCAAAATGTTCAGTATTAAAATAAAAGCACAATCATATTATACGTTTGTACATAAACGAATATTTAAATACGCTTTTAACGCCTTTATATACGTTTTGTACGTATATGTAATTTAATGTCTGGTTTTATAAAATCGGATTATTTAATAGGTTTGAAGTTCAAGTGATATACTTTTTATTTTCATACAAAAAAAAAAAAAAAAAAAAACATTTTCCGTGATTTTCATACAATATGCGATAGTATGTACTACATATACACAAACAAAATAAACATCTCATCAGTATAAGTATACATTCAACCAATGTATACATTTAAAATTGTATATATTATTATGTGAATGTGTTAGTGCATTTTCTACTTAATTTTTATACTTATACAAAGTTTACATATACAAATATATTTTATATCTCAAACAGAATTACACATCCAACGAGAGCAATAACAATTACAATTGAGAATAAATGTTAATAGAGTGGCGTCATTTTATTTTAATGATAGCACAGATTATTGTAATCAATGCAATTTAAAATTACTATATTATACATATGTATGTATAAACACATATACACAGAGTAGTACATTTTGAACACATTTTGTAGATTACTTTTATACAAACATATTTCAACGTATCTGTTATATTCAGTAGAATAATACAAAATATTTAAAATGTTTATATGTATGTGATATTGTTTATTTCCTAGTTAAATTTGTTTACCAACAAAAAAAAAAGCAAATAAAATGAATACACACATTTTCAAAATATTACAATAAATGTAAAACTTTTTGCATTAAAAATGATTTCAAAATTTATGGAATTCATTATCTTTATACACATACGTACGTACTTAGATTTTCTATTGTTTTTTTCTTTTCTACTCTATACATTTATTTTTTTTTTTTTGTCTTTATCATTATACAGAATATTTATCGTTTATTAATTGCTCACAAATGTGTGTTCACATATAATTATTATACAATAATATAATTTTTATTACAGTTTTATACAAATGTTTTTCTCATAAATAAGTTAAAATTTTCGATTTATCAATTATTGAAAATATGACAAAGGGAAAAAAAAGAAAATAATAATAAAATAATTTTATAAATATTTGAATTTTCTAATAATGCAAAAACATACATATATGTACATACATACATATGTATATTTTTTGCCATACATGGAGGGTAGATACTAGAACCATTTTTTCATTTATATATATGTATGTACATATATTTTTTAAAATTTTATGAAATTACTATTATTATTAGAACGTGATTTTCTCTAGAGGGCTCTGTAAATAAAATAATAACAATAATAATTTTATTATGATATATCATGTATCTTTTCTACATTTTTTTTATATTTTTTTATTATGTATACATATGCATGTATATGTATGTACGTGTGTATCAACTTTTCAAATTCAATTATTTATCAATTTAAAAAATATATGTGTATACTTTTTATATACTTTGAAATTTTTATCTTAAGCAAAAAAGAAAAAAAAAAAAAGAAGAAAATATACATCATCATTTGTTAGCCATTCATCTTTTAAATAAAAAAAACAAAAAAAAAGAAAATTTGGAAAATTGAAAAATTGAAATTTTACACCACTTTTTAAAATAAAAAGTACAAAAACAAAAAAAAAAAATAGCAATAGAATAAAAGGGATCATAGAAGGCCAAAATGCAATACGATCAATGTGTACAAAATTTCTGAAAATTACGGACACGTCTAATACTTGCACGCAGAATATCTGAATTAGAAAGGAAAACAAGAGATGCCTGAATAAAGTACCTTTTAAGCAGAGAATATGGACAATCTGTAACGGAAGTGAAAGCTTATAAATTACTTTAATATTAAGAAGAAGAATATCTTGAAGTGAAGGGAAAATTTAAAATGAAAAAGATAAAAAATTACATCCTATGTTTCAGGAAAGATAGAACATTTCATCTGGTCATTGAATTTTCATTATTACTGTTTTATAATAAGAAAAGTTATGAAAGTTTTTCTTTTAGTTTATTTTCAAACGATATTATTTTTAGAAGTTTTTTATTTATTTATTTTTAAATCAATGTATCATATTTTGTATATGTTGTATAATATTCAGAGTATGTATAATGTAGCCCATGCATCTTTTGAGTTTGAAATTGTACATTTGCAGTACTAGCACAATACTCATGAAATAAAAATGAAATATACAGTAGAATGGATCGATATCTTGGATTGCTATATTATATCCTTTCCTATGGGAAAATAATTCAGGTATAAAAAAGTTTTATTCGAAGTTATATTAGCTGTATTATATATTTGGCGTATACATACATTTTTGCTTATGATGTACACATATACTTTGCTTTTTTAATGCAGTATCAAAGTACATATAGTATATCATGTACATTACATAGATTTATGAAAGTATGATTTTGTTTTAAACCAGCAATTTTCTATAATTTTTTATTTTTTGATATATTCTTTCATTTTTGTTTTTTTAAAGAAATTTTTTAATTTGATTTTCGTTTTACTTTTACAATTCTCGGTATTTCATATTTATGAGAAACTTAAAAAAAAATTACTTTGTTAATTTATTCATGTACTTTTTCTCAATCAAAAATTTTAATTGAAATAAAAATTGCATCGTTTTAGAAATGTGGTAGTCATTTCATAATACAAATAAAAAATTCAATTTTTTTTTTTAATTTTGTTAGAAGTCTTTCTTAGCTTGGAAATAAGAATATACAGAAAAATATGAAAATTTTGGTTATGAACTATTTTTCAAATATTTTAGTTATAAAGCCTTAAGAAGTGTCTTATTAAAAGCTGTCATATTAGCCTTTGTTACATGAGGTAAACCAAATTATTTCTATAACGATGAGAATATTCGAAAGAAAAATGTTCAACCGAATTCAAGGACGAGTGTATACATAGAAAAATGTAAAAATGTATAGTCAATGAGATACAATGGAAAATTTATGATTTTTTAGAGATATAAATATTAAAATAACCAAAATCTGTTAAATGTGATATACAATAAGGAGACCAAAGAATAATTATGAACCGATTGTTGTTTCACATCTAAGGCTGGAATGTTTTCATTTATGCTGGTGAAACAATGTTAAAGATAACCTAAAGGAATTTAATATAAATAACTGTCTTATTACAAGATACACAAAGCAGAAGAGAATGGCAACAGAATTTGATGAAAATAAAAAAGTAATCTACCACAAGCTATCAAACTCCTAGCAATAATAATTGAAAAATGAAATTTCTGTTTGCAAAATGATTAGAAAATCAATAAAATCATAAATCACATAAATAATCTCCTAAAAAGTGACCTAAGACATAAACAAATTTCAAGATATAAAATGTCTTTAACATTTTTTGGTTTTTTGTACATACATACATATATTGCTAAGTAAATTAAATTGATGAAGAAAAAACATTCTAAAAGAATTAAATAAATAAAGGAAAACAAAAAAACAAAATTGTTAACGTCAATTTACATATAAAGTCGTCCTAATCTGTGTTATATTGTTAAAAGAAAATGATGATAAGAACATTTTTTCTTTTTTCTGTATAAGGATTTTTTTATTTCTCATATTTATTTATTACATTTAAATTTTATTTAAAGCATTTCTTAAATATTCTTTTAAAATAAAAACTGTGTAAATTTGTAACAAGCATTTATTGTCGTTTATTTTTTATTTCGTTGTGTTCTGTAAATTGTGTACAATTCGAATGAACCAAAAAAAAGAAACGAATTATGTGCAATATAAAAAAGAAAACAGAATAAATCAGCGAAATAAGAGAAAAATATGGTACTAATATTTTTATATGGTACTATTTTTTTTATATTATTTCTTTTTTAACTGATTTTATTTTTCCGAAAAAACAAAAATTCTTTTCTTTTATTTTCCATGTTTTATGTTTTCTGTATTCATTTGTTCTCATTGTTGCCATACGCACACACTGGCTGATTTATCATTGTTGTTATGTAATAATAAAATAAAATAAAATCAAAATGCCTTTGAGCTAAGGCAATTTGTCTATTTTTTGAAGTAGAAGATATCTAAAGACAAACACAAAGAGAATGAAATACAAAAAAAAAGAGAATTAAATATCATTTAATGCAAAAATAGAATAAAAAAAAAACAACCCAAACAGAATGAAATAAGTGAAATAATCAAAAAGAAAATAAGAAAATGAAGAAGCGAAAGAAATTTAGTTATTTACAGATAACATATTGTGTACACACAAATGCACAATATAAACGAGAAAATTTTCTTAAAAAGAAAACTTATGCTAAAAACAAAAAAATAAATAAAACAAAACATAATAAGCACAAAGAAAAAAAACATGAAAAAACATTCAGATGTGTAAGATATTGCTGTACATGGCTGTATCGGGTGGTCCAAAACTTTTTCTGCTTTTTTAAAAATTATAGCAATAATTTTTGAAGATTTTTTTCTTGCTACAAAGAAGAAGGAGCCGTTTAGGATCCGTTAATTTGGATCAGTTCAAAAACACTGCATTTTATTAAACTTAAAATAACAATATGATAGTAGATTTCGTGTATAAAAATCCGATTCCTCGACCCTCGATATCGATTTCAAAATATTATACAAAATGTGCTAGAAAATCGTATATTTATAACGCCACAAAAAAAAGAGCATTTGAGTGCTTCACGTACTTTCGGATCACCAAGTGGTATTTTTCAGTTGTGCATGTTTATGTTTGTGTTATCATAAATTACTAAGAATATTCAACTGAACCATTTACTGAATTATGTTGCAAAGAGTTTTTAAACAAACAAAGAATTTTTTAAGAAAAATGCAACACAAATTACAAAACAAAATAACAACCACTGATATTACAATAGAAAAATCTAATAAAAATGAGAAAAGGAAAAAAAATTGATAAAAGTAAGAAAAAAAAAGGAGAAAACGTAAAAAGGAAACTACACATACCTGACGTTTATTTTGTTATATGCATTCTTCTTATACATTTTATTTTTTTTAAATTTTTCATTTTGAAATTGTATCTTTTCTTGGTAATGTTTGTTGTAGTAAAAATTCTTTCTTTGGAATATAAATTTTTTTGTCTGTTTGTTTGTGTTTTCTTCTAGTTTTTAAATCACATAAATTATGTAAAATAGAAACATAAAAATACTTTAATTTTTTTAAAGTATTTACATTCCAGTATTCAATTTTTTTTTTCTTTATTTCTTCTTTCTTTTATTACATAACTAATAAAACTTACCTAGCGTACACTAAGAAGTCTTGTGTAAACACACAAAATCGTTAAAATTAAGAAAAGAGAGAAAATTTGTTTTCTGTTTTTTTTTCCCTACAATTTTCCCATGAATATGTAAAATTAATTTTCACCTGGTCAATTTTATATGTAAATAATGCTATTACGTTTGTCTCACATATATATGCATACATAGTATACTTAAAGGAAGTTTAAAGCAACATAATGTATTTTTTTAGATTAACTTTGTACATATAATTTATTCTATGTGGATTTTTCCTTGATTTTTATCTTTATTATGAGAATTTATATACAAAAAGAGAGAGAAAATTTAGAATTATTGGTTTTCTAATAATTAATTTATGTTTTCAAGGGATTAAAAATTATTTATAGACATCTTGTAGATTTTGCCATGTTTTTTAATTATTAATATTTTAATTAGTTCAATAAATAAAATGAAAAAAAAAGTAATACAAAATTATGTATTTTTGATTGTGGGAGTAATATAATTAATCCTTTTACAATGCGAATAAATTTGTGCTGCATTATATAAAAATCGTGCTCCAAAAAACACGGAATTAGTATAAAATGCAGTGAATATAGAAAAATTCATTTTATTTTATTTTACAATCACAATGTGCCTTTCTGGCCTAAGTGTGCTTGCTTGGGAATGAGCGGGCGGCCACCTCTACCTACCTTATTTTACAATGTAGGACAAGTCTTGACTAGAATAAGATTTAGTGGCAGGCACTATCGCTGATCGTGTATACATTTTGGTTACTTTAATCTCTATTTTTTGTATGAACATCATTTTATAAAAATACCAGTTTATAGGAAAGCTATCTGTATGGTAATGAATTTAATTTGTTTTACATCAAAAGTAATTAAAAAATAAATCTTTGTAGGAAACAAAATGAAATTTTATAAATAGAAATTTATTACAATCTACCATCCTACCTATGTACATACATATGTCTGGTAATGTACGAGAAGTAGAATATTGAAAATTTATTAAATGTTGAAAATTTGAAAATTTTAGAAGATTTCATTGAAATGAATAATTAATTTTTATTTTTCTCTAAAGAAGGAATTAAATTTTTAATTTATCAAAAAGAAGAGAGTAGGTAGAAAAAAAATCGTTAAATGAAATAAATCTGATTTCGTTGAAAAGAACATTGAAATTTTTGAAAAGAAAAAAAAAATAAACTAAAATGTAAAAGCCACATAAATATAAATTTCACATAATACAAAATATTTACATATGTATGTATGTATGTAAGTGTAGAACACAAACTATTTTCCTGATAACATATGAAAACCATAGTAAAGTAATAAAAATAATAATAGATTTTTTTTTTACTTATTTTTCCATTTGCATTAGTATTACATACAGTATTAATACAATTTCAATAAGATATGTGATATGAATTTTTTATACTTTTAGTTCATTTTTTTTTTGTTTTTTAAAAGATTTCTATGTCATTCTTTAGTTTTCTATTCTTTTCATCATTTCCTATTTAAATAAATGCATATATGTAACTTTTTATCATTCACAAAATTTGTATAACACCATACTGTGTGTAATGTATATAATCCATGTACAAAAAGAAAATTTGAACATGAAAACAATTACATATCCTTTTTTTTTACTAACTGTATTACATATAAGTGGATAAAAATTTTCTTTGTAACATTGCAGTGTGAAATAGATACAGACATGCATATGCAGATAAAATGTAATACATGCGAAATATTCACATATACATTTTTATGAATTTTATATAAGGAAAACTAGTAGTTGAAACCAATTTTCTAAAAAGCAAAGAATTTTCACTATAAAACGGAAATATTATTTGTATTTTTTTTTTCCTTTCTTTCCTTTATTTGTATATCATATCTTTTTTGTCTTTTATTTAATTTAATGCCGTTCTGCTGACTATCCTCATTACTCTTCGTTACATGTGTGTGTGCAAAAGCATATATGTATATGTATGTATGTACCAATTCATTTTCACTTGCACGTATTTTGTATGTATATTCCCTGCGTAAAAATATGTACATACATAGAGATGTGTATTACATTTTAACTAGCTGTATTTTTTATTTTTTTTTTTATTTTTTGGTTGTAGTTTATATACATATATATTTATGTATTCGTATGTAATAGAATCTCATATGAATACATTTCTACGTATGTACACATGTACGTATATTCAGACACAGAATATATGTTATATCATAATATTTTATTGTATCACTACTGATGTACATCGCGCATTATAAAAAGAAAATATATTAAATCACGTATCATATATTTTCTATATACGAGTATATTGTACATATTACAGTATTTTTGAAAACCTGATGTTTTACATGTAATTTTCACATTACTTACAAACGAGTTGATTTTTCATTTTCTCATACCATATTATATTATGTATACTTCATATGTAGGTATGTTGAGAGATGAATATTTTCATTTATAGTATTTATATTTGACTACATATATTTTACCATTTTTTATTGTGTTTGTTACACCCATTCAATTTGTCTTTTCTTTTATACACTCGTATATGTACTTTACATTTACAGATATCATCCAGAACGAATAGCACATACGTGTGCAATCTAATAATGCATTATGCATATTTTATTTTAAAAATGACGACAAGAAAAAAAAAATCAATGATATCGAATTTTCTATTAAGATTGAAAAAAAAAATTAAAATTTTTCAAAAATTCATATATTTAGTACCATCAAAATGAACATAGATTGAAACATTTTTTTTATAAAATCGTACATATATATGGTAAAGTTAATCAATAAAAGATATTCATATGAAATTCCTCTGTATGCTTGGATATTCTTTTATCTCGTTACCATGATATCATCATCATCATCATCATCTTCACCATCATTTTTACTTATTGCATTGCCGCCTATGTGTATCGTATGTAACATTATATATCAAGAATAAATCAGTGCTCAACTCAAAAAAACGAGATATCATATTAAATAAAATTTTGAAAACCAAAAATTACATTTGACAGATTATACAAGTACACACATACATACATACATTGAATGTATTGGAAAAAGATTAAATACTGAATTATAAATTTCTTCCACCTATATGAACATTGTTACAACGATGAACTACATTACATCAACGTGTACAATTTTTTTTCTTTTAGATTTTTGAATGTTTTATTTTCCTTTGATCATTTCATGCGATAATTTAAACTGACAACAAAAAAAGAAATCATGCTTGATTTTTCATTTAAAAAATTTCATTGACAGTATAATTAATTAATTCAAAAGGAAAGGATATAATTATTTAAAGAAAAAAATGGTCTTTATATGGGCTTCCTATCAAGGTTAGTTTCCTCTTGTAGCCTTGCTTAACTTATGTACGTATTTCCTTACAGCTCCCAATCGTAAAGTGATGACCCAAAAAAATGACAAGATAGGATTATGGAAAAAAACATTTTAAACAGATCAAGGGCAACATTTGATTATTGTGTTCTTTCTAATGATGAAGATTAATTTTGTTTTTTTTTTTTTCTGAATGTTACTGTGGGCTTTGGTCGTATTTCAAAAGTTCGTATTTAAAGATGTGTTTTATAGCCTTTAACTTAGATATTTAAACAAGTATAACAAAATGCATGAACTTACCTACACAATAAAACTCGAATATACATATATTAAAAGTGAATTAAATTGTGATTAACCTAATTAATTGAAAACACTAGAATATGATTAAAAAGAATAAAAATTATTAAAAAAAAAAAAAAAAATTGACGAAATACACAAATGATAACATGTGAAAAACACAAAAAATAAATTCAATGTAATTTTCATTAAGACATTGTCTGCTTTTATTTTTCGTTTGTTCGTTCATTTTTCAAAGTGCATGCTTATACATGTAATACAGTTAAGTATAGAGTTTAAAAGTGATGAAATTTGATAATGCAAAAAAAGGCAGAAATACACATACATGATATAAAATATAATGAGGAGTTCTAAACTTTTATATCCATATATACATGTATGTGTACATAATGTACATCGTCATCATATATACATTATGCTCTATATTTGTTTATATGCAAGTCTAACGATATGTGAATCATGTTCGGTTAGCATATAAGATTATAATTTAATTTATTATGTTAGCATGTTACAAAAAAGAAATAGGAAAAAAAAAATAATGAAAACTTAAATGAAATTACATTGAAAATAATTAAGTGTAGCTTAATCTTTTCCATTTTCATTTTTAGTTTTTACTTTGCCTTTTTTCATTTTATTTTTATATCATTACCAACCATTACCTCATTAAAAGCATTTAAAATTTTCCATTTTCACATATGTATGTATATGTTCATATATGTACATATGTACTTGCGGGAAATGCTGACATTTTATTTTCTCATAACATTTCATTTTATTTTTTTACTTTATCTTATGTGCATATACATATGTATACACATATATGTATGTGATGATTTCGTTATTAAAAAGTCTGCTAGTATACGTATATTCGTAACCCACGCGCACACATACGTATAATCAGTACCATCTACAAAATTATGTACAAAATACAAAAAACACTGATGAGGGTCGATACATACATATACTACTCGTATAATATTTTATTTTATTTTGTATTTTTTTTATTATCTATCTTTATATTTTTTCTTGTATCTTTGTTTTTCATTATTTTTTCTTGAAGTTTCACTTAATTTCTTAATCTTTAATTTTTCCTAGTATCAGCGTATAATCTACGTAAAAGGATTGTATGTATATTTGTTGTTGTTGTTTCGTTTTTTGTTTTTATTTTGTATTATACTTTAAAAAGACTAGATTTCGACATTGAAACACTTTTACACTCTCATTATATTAAATATCATGAGTATCGTGTGCAGTAATAATCTGAGGTTATGATCTTTATCAGGAAAAGTTTTGATGCATATAATATAGATATATGATTTTCCTTATGGAATTAAATAATTTTATGCATTATATTGCACTATACACTTACACACATATGTGAATATGTTATTTGATGTAGCGGTTTGAAAATTTATTTTTAGTGAAATATGTGAAATTTAACTTTCTTATCAAAATAAAAGTATTTTCTAGCACATACTGTACATTATGCTTGTGTGTATTGTAGTAGAAATATAAATACTTGAGTAAAAGGTGGCTTAGAATAAGGGTAAATTTTTTCATGCAGAAATTTTATAAGGTGACAATAACTATTTACTTTTATTTTATTATTTTATTATTTTAAGAAATACCCATATCCTAGTTTGTGTTCGAAAATTTTCAACTCATGATAGAACACGCTGTACATATACCAGAAATAATTAATATATAAACTTTTGTACACATATGTATGTATATGCAAATATCTTGAATAGTTTTATTTGGGTTACACAAGTAAAAAAAAAATCAAATATTTATCTTTAAAGATATTTTATATCTCTTGCAATACACATACCAGTATATATGTACATACATATGTATGTGTAAATTTCGATGTTTATAACATATTTGACAAAAAAATTTGTTGACAAAAACGATACAAAATTTACTTATATTATGTATGCTCTATTTATGACATGTAAAATGTTTTTCTTTAAATACACATACATACATATATCTATTAATTTGTGTATATGTTCATATGTATACACATATTAAATTAATTCTCTTTTGAATATAAGGATAACAAAAGAAAACTTTGATGTGCATATACCATATATCCTATTCATATTTTGTATACAGTAAAAATATTGTGTATATTAAAGATTATACAAGAACGGATTTTCATTAAAAGAAAAATGATGTGTAATATTTACGGTTTATAAAACAATGAAGTACCTTGTCAATGGCCACGTAAACAAATCAACACAGATTTTTAATATTTGATGTGAAAATTTAGTAAAATATTTTATACATTTCTATGTACAAACCCTTTAAATACATTATACAAATTATTAAAGAAAACCAAAATATTAACACATACGCACGGTGGTAATGTATCAAAAAAATTTTGTATGATCCTTTGGAGGAATTTAATCTAAAAATAATTTATTGTTTTTTTTTTTTTTTCTAAAAAGTTTAATTAAAATTTTTGAAGTTTTAAGCTTGAAAACCTTGTATCTTCTAATTGAAACAGTTGACAAAATGACAATTAAAACAGAGGTCAAGGACGAACTAAAAAATTTCATTGCAATAAATTATTGATATATATTTTATTTTTTTCATTTTATAACTCATATGTTTACTTTAACGAATCACCCTGCAAATTTTTTTTTCTTAATATTTCTTTCAGCTTATTTTTTTTTTCATTAGTTCCATTTTTTTTTTTCAATCTTCACTTTTGTGTTTTTCTTTAGACATTTTTCTTGACAATAAGTTTATACATTTTGATATGCAACTTATTACACGTTCTAACTTCTTTAGCATATATCAACTATGTATACACAACCAGTAGCAATGGTACCAAAATGTGTACTAAAATAAACAAAATAAATGTGCTCAGGTGCAACTAACATATTGTCTTATTATGAATACAATGAAATTTCTTTTATAAACTGTTAAAAACACATACGATCATATACTAAAGATATTTTACTTAAATTAAATTTTGCAATTTTTCATAAATAGTTATAAACTAATTGCTATTGCTACATGACAAAAATACATGTACTAAACGTATTTTTACAACACATACATACATACATATATGCATAATAGGTGCATGAATGCATATAGAAAAGGTCCTTTGGGTCTTTTTACACTATGTATGTGTGTTAAGCATGTGTACATATATCATACAATACATCTACATACATATGTACATGTGTTATTGTTTGTAAACATTTTCTTTACTTTGGAAGCAATTTTATATACATAGATCCTTGTATAATGCATGCGTGTATTTAGACAATTTCTGTACAAAATTCTTCTTAAAATTATAAATTCTTCTTGTGTTCATATATATATGCATTCACTACTTATTTTTATTGTACGTGTATGTGACGCAAAAAACTACACATGTTATTTCCACAAATATTTCACTTAGCTTAAATTTACGTACACTTACTTGCATCCATTCTGTTTACAGTAGAATGCAGTATATATACACGTAAGTATAAAGATTGCATATAAATCTATGTGTACATCTGGTGCAAATTTTATATTCAATTTTCAAGTTTTTGTGTGTTATGTTATCCGTGATAATTAAAGAAGTTTTATTTCAACATAAACACATACGTATACATACACACATTACATATGGCTGTGTTATATAATTTAATTTGTGCTTTGTTATGCATACATTTTGTATAACATCTCACTGTCTAACATACGTACTTTTTGCTTCCTACACACATGTAGGATACAGAAAAAAAAAAAAACAAAAATTTTTAAATTAAAAACTTTAAAATTTTCGAAAATTAATTTCAATTTTTCGAATTAATTTTAATTTTTTTTTTTATGTACATAGAAAATGGAATTGATAATGAAAATGAAAATTGTACTTTTTTTGGGCTTATTTTATCGTTTTTTTTTTTTTTAATTTTCAGAATACATCAACACACACATACATACATATGTATGTATATATCTTTGGGGTCATGCATTTATCTGTTTTTATTCGTTGATACAGAGGATACTGATGATATTAAAGTTTATTATGACTGAACAAGGACACAAGAAAAAAGAAAAACAATTTAACAAAAAAAAAAAAATTTGCATTTAAATCATGATAATTTATTATTCAATCTGGTATACAGATAGTTTTCCATTTAAACGAGTACATCTGTGTGTGTCGGTTTTCTTTGACATTGCACATTTTAAATACAGTAAACCCCGTAATATTGGACATTCTTTCATTACGACAACGTCCTCAAATTACCCAGATTCATTGAGATTCTGTTCTGGAATATTAAATGGATTTTATTAATGTGTGCCATTGATATTCTTTTACTATAAAACATGTTCTCTTTGAATTGATCAAAAAAATTTTTTGTATTACAAGTCGCCATCATAAACAGGTCTTACCGTATAATAATTTCCCACATTACGAAAATTATGCATTTTGTATTACATAATGAACGACTTTCAAAACTAATAATAAAGTTTTATATAACTTTATTATTATTATTACGAAAATAAAAAAAAAGTATTTATCTTTTTTGCTTTTTGTATTCTATTTTTTAATTTTTTCTATTTCTCTATTATCCTTGTTTAAATTTATCGTTCATTTTGATAATCTCCTTCGTGCTATATTCTTTTTAATTTTATTTTTTTCTTTTTTTCAAATCTTATAAAGTTGCTACATAAAACTATGGCAATTTAAAAAAAAATGAATAAGAAAACGTGATTGAGTAGAGAAAAAAAAATTTATCTCTTTTTCAAAAGGTTAATTTTTATTTTAAAAAAAGTTGAACTGAACACTAAATAAGAAAAAGTTTTTCCTTTAAATTTTTCAATATTTTTTTATTGTTTGTGATTTTGTTTTCTTTTTTTTTTTTTTGTTTGTTTTGGTTACTGGTGTTGTCGTTTAGTTGTCATTGTTGTTCTTTGTAAAAGGAAAAAAAAAATGTATAATTGCATAAAAGAATTATGATCATAATTTTAGTGTTTCTTTTGTGCACGTAATATTACAGAATATAAATATTATTTTAAAGTTTTTTCTTTTTATTTCTTTTTCGTTTCATCGTTAAAAAGCAAATATTAATCAAAAGATAATTAAATTATTCTCTTTATAGACAAGGTAGAACTTTAATAAATTTTCATTTTTATTGTATGCATGTACAAATGTACATAGTATGTACACACTTGTATATAAAATATCAAAATTTTTGCAATTATAATTGAATTTTAAATGAATTTATGAGACGATGATCTTTTAGATTTGAAGTTTAGCAAAAATTTATCTATTTTTAATTTTTATTATTATGACATATTCTGCATAAAATGTATAATTAAACGAATAGAACAAAAGAAAATATAAAACGTAACTTATTTTATGAATTTATTGAATTACAAGTTCATAATTAAATTTTCAATTATTTTCATGCAAAAAAAATAATTGAAATAGGAGGGATCCTATTTCCTGCTTGTATGCTTCAAGCAACCTGTTACGGGATTGTGCTAAACATAAAAACAAAATTTCATGGTTGAAATTAATAACCATAAAAAATCAAAATAGATATGAAAAAGACGAATTATGGTGACACAGAAAATATACTGCCTTGATAACTCATAAAAATATAAAAATTATTCTAAGAACAACAAGTTAAATTCTAAGAAATTTATATACCACAATTTTACTTGAAAATACAATATTATAATTCATCAAATTAAAAATTTCTTGTAATTTTAATTAAAAATTTGTATATGATTCATGTAACGTATGTAAAACAATTTCGAATTTTCAATTAAATTAATAAGATTATTCATAAGAATATGTCTTCATTAAAATTCTATCATATTATTATTATCATATTTCAGAAATATAATAATTAATAAATTTTGAAATTTTTGATTTTAATTTAAATTGTCATTTATTTCATTTAATTTATATTAAAGTATTTGTAACAGATATGTACATATGAATATGTAAATGTATATAAGTAAAATTTAATTACTTCTGAAATATCATACATATTTTATATGTTTTACATTCCTTAGAGAGATTTCATCTAAATGAGTAGGTGTATAGAGAATCTTTCACACCCATGTATATACGTAGATGTATATCCACTTGACTTATAATAATACTTATATTAAATATTATAATTTCATAATACAAAAAAACTTTTTAACTTTTATCTACACAGATTTATCAGGTACCTTATATATAGCACATATATACATATGTATATCATTTGGTAGTTATTAAATACATACGTACATAGATACACATACATACGTTATATAATCCATATTATACATTTGTTCATGAATAGAATGAATATATAAAATATTAATGAGTTTTACATTTAATAAAGATTATTATAATGAAGTTCATATTAGGTGTCTTAACTTGTACTTTATGTACATAATAAATTTACCTGTATTATAGAACCTTTGTATAAATATGATACCTTTCTAATGTGTAAGTATATATGTATTTACATACATATGCATATTACCTTTTACGTACACATACAGAAAATTTACATTAAGTACTTATACTCTTTTAATCGAACTCAAAAAAGAAAAAAAGAATTTATGAATTATGTACATCCTTGTATATATGTATATATGTTGTGCTCATCTTAATTTGCATTGAGTTTCTTATACATATACGTATTAGCATGTATTAGTCACATATTTTTTTTAAGAAATCATTTTTCATATGTACATACACAAGAAGAAAAAAAAAATAAAAAAGGAAAAAAATTCACTTTGAATTCAAATTTAGTTGGGTACAAAAAAAAATTCAAAATAAAATAAAAAAAAAATATTGAAAAATGAAAATGAAAAAAGGTTACAGGAAAATAGTGATTTTTTCAAAGTTTTTATTTTATTTTTCCTGCTCCTGATTTTCGTATGTAAAAAAATCAATTCAGGGTCAAAGGTATTTAAATATGAAAGTAAATTACCTGTCCATATAAGCACGTACATATGCACACATAATACAAAATTTCTTGTTTTTTTTAATAAAATGAGAATTTTTTTTTTTTTAATTTTAATTTATTACATTGTATCTTTTTCACTAATTTTTTTCACATTTTTCTTTATACATACATAAGTGTAATATGTCTTGATGCAAATTTAGTCTTATATTAAAACCAAAGAAAAAAAGAATACTTCCATACGCAAAGATGAGATTCCATTTTATTTCAAATTTGCTTCTTTTTTTTTTTATCGAGTATCACTTTATATTCAAAAATACCAAAAATAAATCTATACAGGAAAAATAAGAAAAAAAAACTTTCTCATATGATTAACATAGAAAAGAAAAAAAGTAAAAGCCAAGAAGAAAGTTAAAAGATAAAAGTAACGAACTAGTAGTTATATTCATAAGGATGTTTTTCATACTTATAAAAATAGATATATTCATATAAATCGTGTATAAATTCTATACTTCGTTTATATATGATAATAGTAGAAAATGAGGCCTGTTCCAGAAAGTAATTAAACATTTTTACAACACTTTTAAAATATTTTTCAACAATCTTTTTTCACACTTCTAATTTATCTGACGAAATTATTCTAATGATGTTCAATTTGGATAATTTTCCGTCTTTCGCTCTTTCAAGTATCGGAATATTAACCATATATAAAATTTGCAAAAAATCTACTGGATAACTTTCCACAAAAACTGGTTAAAAAATGCCTTAACTCTTTCTGGAACAAACCTTATGTGTATATAAATATGTAAATGCTTGGTTGTATTATAAGTTGTATTTTATATAAGGGTTTGTGGATAAGCAATGATTAATTGTATACCATAACTTTCCTTTATTTTATTTTTTTTAAAAAAAGGATCCACATCAGAAGATTTATTGCACAAAATTAGTTTGAAGCTTATTTTTATTTCCGTAGAAAAAAGCTTATTTTTTATAGAGCATATACGTACGTATAACTGACTGGTATAGTAAAAGGAACTTGTCGTCTATACACAGATACATAATATATCTCTAGTATATGCATGTACATTATATTACCCGGTTATTATGTTAAGAAAAATAGAAAAGGAATGATAATAAAATGATACTAAAAAAATATATAAAATAAAAATTTATTATAAAATGGAAAAAATAAACGTTGTGTTTAAAAGGAATGAAAGAAAAGAAAACAAGTAAATGAAATAAAACATAAATGGAGAAAATCAAACAATAATCCACCATAACTATGTATAACTGGTATAACATAGCCACGCTGTGGCACATGCAGTTCGTCGTTTCGGATAAGGTAATTTGCAATTTTTTATTTTCTTCAATTTTTAAATAATATGAAATCACTTGGAAGTGTTACTCGATAGATACCTGTAAAAAAAAGTCCAAAATAAAACAAAAATGTAGGAAAAAAGTATGAACACAAAAATTACCTGGTAAGCACAATCAGTGCTTTTTGTACTTCTTTTTTTATTTTGCTTTATTTTGTATTATGATAAATTTAAAAATGAATTAAGATCATGATATTGGGAAAAAAAATAAAATGAAGAACAAAAATTATAAACTCAAATTACATATAAAAATGTTAACAATAAAGAAGAAATAATATTATATAAAATCAAGTAATAAAAAAAGCATTTCACTTACTCGCATATTTTGTCATTAATCAAAACATTTAAAATGATGATTTAAGGAAAAGAGTAAAAGAAGGAAAATGTAAATATCATAACGTTAAAACGATAAATTTATGTTGATAATGAGTAATGGAAATGCACAGAATTTGGGTCAATGTAAAAAAAAAACACTGCATACACCTTTTTATTTTTATGTTTGGTTTTTGTATTTTTTTTTTTTTTTACAAACTTTAAAGAAAACCAATACCATCATCCTGAAAAATTGATGAAAAAAAAATATAAAAAATAAAAATAATAACAATTATATCTTCAAAGAAGTAAACCACTTTTTTATTACTTTTTATATTACAATCCTTTATAAGCTCTAATTTGTTTCAAGATCAACTCCCACCTTGTTGATCTGTCAGTTGTCTAATTTTCCACCAGATCAATTTCTACATTATCATCCATCCATTACGAGTACCTATATATGTATGTATGTTTATAATCTGAAGCATGCATTCAATTTGTTATGTTGTCATTTCTAGTTTTCTATTATTCTTACAATAAATGAAATCCCTAGCCAATATCAGTTTTACGTGTTAATTCCGTTATTACATTAAAAATGAATTAAAATAAAACAATAGAAAAAAATTGTTTAAAAACTTTCCAAATTTTTCAAAATATTCTACGTGAATGTTGATAAGAAATGTATATAACTACTCCCAAATGTGTAATTTTTAAATTGAATTTTATTTTCTCTTTTTTTCTCAATATTTTTATGTTTTCATCTCAAATTTTTGTTTTTCTATTTTAAGGTATTGGTTACATTTTGTTACCATAAAACTTTTTAATTAATTAATAAATATTTCAGATTTTCTAAAATAAACAATGTATACGTGATCATTGGAAAAAGCCAAACCAAATGTTTTTTTTTTAATTGTTTAGCGTTATGTATATGTAATGTGTTGCAATTAAACTTAAAAATAAATTTTCCAAAAGCAACAACAAAAAAGAAAAAGAAAATTGTGTCCCAGTTGTATTGTTATTTTGTTAAAAATAAAATAGAAATTTATTATGTGTGAAATGTACATGAAATAAAAAATGAAAAATTTTCTAGAAAAACATTACTAATTGAATATTAATAATTTCTTGACAAAAAAAAAAAACAAAAAAAACTTTGTTACCTCAAGGTTTTATATCGGGAAAATTTCAGAGATATTGGTAGAAAGATAAGTCTGTAATATAAGATACAGGTAGATGTCGAATAACCCGTATTTCCTTATATAGAAAATTAATTTCATAAGAATTTTCCTCTTTTAAGTGAACAACAATTTTTAAATTTAATTTAATTTAACGTTTCCGTGCTTTCCGTTTATCTCCTGAATTTCAAAACAAGATCGTTTCTCGCATGATATCATAACTGGTATCATAAGTATATCGAAAACAGTCTTAAAAAATTGCTGGTTCTACGAAGCTTATCTAAATGTGGTTGGCCCTGACAAATTTTTTATTATTTATTGCAGCAATTTTTAATTATTATCACGTATGCCCTTGCCATGGCAAATTACAATGAACTATACATCAAAGTGACTATACATATACCTTAAAACGTATTACACAGAGGATTATACGAAAAATTCTCAATGTTTGTCATCATGTTTATCGGAAAATGTGTTAACCAAGGAGGAAACACAAGAAAACACAAAGTTAAACCGTATATCCTTTTAACTTTAATTAAATTTGTTGTTTTTCTATTCTAGTTGAAAAGGAAAAGGAAAGGAAAAAATGAAAAAATAATAAAAAGTAAAATAATTTAGCCAAACAAAAAAAAAACATAGAAAAGAATTGTGAAAAGTAATCGAATTTTTCAAGTCATAATAATGTTCTAATATTCAGAAAAAATGAATGAAAAAATCAAATTTACAAAAAATAACTGAAAGTAATTGTATCTGATATTAAAAAAAGAAGAAAAAAAAATTTTTTTATTGTTTTTCTTAACTGATTGTAAGTACGCATACATCAATATAAATAAAAATTTTTTTCATTTTGTTATACCTAAATGAGAAGCCTCAAAGCCAATTATTATGGTATATTGTGTATATAACAAATACAGTACAAAAATTATGTACATATAATTTAGAATCCCTTAATCAGCAAATATATCGATAACAATATTTCGATTTGTATTATTCACTCATTCCATTTACAACAGTGAATTTTTTTTTTTTTTTTGTACTTTTTTTGTTACTTTGATACATGTATTCATTTATGTCTGCTGATTTATATTACTTATGGCAATGTACATATATACAGTTACTTACTGATTGTAAATGACTGGCATATTTTTTTATTTTTATTACTTGTCTGCTTTTATTTATGCATAGCGTATATACCATATTCTACAATAATACATCAAAATATGTATGTAACATTCATAAATATTTTTTTGTATATAATACATTCAGTTATCAAACAATTGTATAAAATTACTGTATATGTACATATGAATTTTCTTGATACATATTACATACATACATACATATATAAAAATTCCCTTACTATGCAATTTTCATATCCATATCGAATATCTTTAAAAAATAAAATAAGAAAAAAAGAAGACATGCTAAATAACAAGAAACAGCAATTTAATGTGATGATGAGGACTATACAAAAAGTAAAAAAAAGAAGAAAACTTTTATACAATATCATTCGGAAATTTTAACAATGTGAGATTACACACAACAACAATAGAAAAATCATGAAGTTATCTTTGAACCTAAAGAAAATATAAACGCAATACAAAACATAACAAAGCACCGCACAAAAAAGAATTGATTAAAAAAATAGAATTATAAGTTTTGAGGAAAATATATGATGATGTGCAGACGACGATATACACACACATATATATAACACATATGTATATACGTATCTGAATGATTTTTTATTGAATTTTTTTCTGTTCCTTTCAATATATTCCATTCATTTTTCTTTGATTATTATTATTGACTTTATTGTTAAAACCAAAAAAAAAAAATATATATAAAAGAAAACTGTGATTTTTCTTCTAATCAAAGACAAATGTTTTGATGAAAATGATTGTTGTTTTGTTACACTGTTATAGCCTTTATTTAATGCTCACTTGTATTTTTTTTTCACCCTAATGGAATTGTATGTGATCATATAATGTACGAAAAATAGCTATTATACAAATTTTCCTCTCTGTTTTCGTTTTTTTTATTTTTATTCTGGGTTAATGCTTGTTAGAAAACATACGAAATTATTTTTATCACATTTTTATTTCTAACCAAGATTTTTCCTCTGTAGCTATTTGGCAATAAAACATGATGAATTCTAGAATATTGAATCAAATAAGTATTGGATTGTAACACGTACGTGTTTACATACATACGTGCGTAAAAAGAAATTTATACAAAAAAAAAAAAACGATAACGACGATTGTTTTTTTCTTCTTCTTGCTTTTTATTGTTATTTTGTTACTATACCAATTTTCCTTGTATTTTCCCCTTTTCTAGAAAATACAAAAAAAAAAACTACTACAATTTTCCTTCAATAACTTTTTTTTGTTTGTATCCCTTTTTTCCTAAAAATCCTCACACTTAATGTTGTTAATTTTCCTGTTCAATGATCTCACAAGAATTTATCTTGTCTAAGATATCTTTAGCGGGATTATAAATAAGAAAAACAAAAAAAAAAAAAAAAAACAAGAAAACTAGATAAAGTGTGGGAGCTAGTAAAATATAAGTATCACTTGAATTATGTACAGCGATCGAATTTTCTTCATTCATTTCATATACATAGATACATATGTATGTGTGTGTATGCAATAAACCATGTTGAAATAAAGGAGAAGTATTACATTCTAAAGTGATTTTCTTTAAAGTTATGTTGACATTTTGATAATATTCCTAGTTGTCATTCGTTTTTGAAATTCTCATTTTTTTTAACTGTTACTGTTCATATTGTTGTTGTTATTATTGTATCTTACTTTACTGCTCATCTCCTTCTATATTTTATGTACATGTTACAAACGTTGTACTTGCCTTTAAGTTATGCCTTTTCAAATTTGTCCTTATTTATAGTATTCTGCTGTTCTATTTTATTATTAAGATTATATACGCTACTACTATATGATACGTACAATATACTTATATTTTATAAACTCTAAGATTTCATAAAATATACACAACAATATGATATGATAAGTACGCATACTATCGTATATTGGATTGCTTATCTATTTTACTTATTTTTTTAAAACTGGTGTTAGATGTCAAATAAAGTTGTAAAGATACAATAAGAAAACGAGAACAGAATGTCAAATAGCAGAGCAAAAAATATACAACATACAAATACGCATACATGTGTATATAAAGTACTTATAGTATATACGTACATACAATTTATAAAGCTCTCTTTATATACACATATTTTTGTCTAGTAAATAAATAAATAAAAATAAATCAAATGACTGTTTGAATTTTTCAAATATTTTCTCGTTTTCTTGATTTGATTTTTTTTTCTTCATTTTTTACTTTTGCAGATTTTTCAAATTTAATTTTAAGGATTTTCATGTTTTCTTGTTTTTTTTCGTTGTTTAATATCAATAAAGAAAAAAGTGAAATTTTTAGAGCGTAAAATTTTGATAGCCACTTGCTGTTTTCTTATTACAAATTTTTCTTATTCATTTATTTATTTATTTTGTTTTTTTTTTTTCTTGCTTTAATTTAAAATAAAACAAGGTCATATCTCATCCACAGTTTGATGAATTTCGATATTAAGAAAAATTTGTCTGTATTTTTGTTTTCTTATTAATTTAGATGACTAAATTTAATCTAATTTTTCACAATTTTTTCTAATAATCGTGACAAAATTAAAAAAACGATGTCCTTTTTTATGTGAGAGTGTTATTTTATTAGGATTTTGTTTTTAAAAAATTTTTCATCAAAACGATGTGATGTATTGACTAACAAGTTTTGTTTATTATCTTTTAAGTATTTTAACATAATATTTTCTCTGTACGGATTTTATTTATATAATATTTTTCTAAATCAGTAAATTTTATATACACTGTAAAAAAGTTTACTATATAATGAATCAAAAGGTCTTATAAGAAAAATTATGAGATATTTTGTGTTAATAATAATTAGGGATTTTACATGAAAAGACACTTTTCAGTACTTCCGGTGGGTGAGAAAAGTGAGACGTGTATCAGATATTCCATAGGTACCGTACGACTTCATACACACTTCACGCATCCGGTGTCTAATAAGACAATTTTTCATGCGTCTCATAAAAGCCTCATCGACTACCCCCAATGAGAGGCTCCAGGAAGTTTTCTTTTTTTTTCTTTTTCCTAACATTTTTCTCATTTATTTAAACTAGTTTGTCTATTTTTGTTCGCTAAGTATATTTGTCTTGAACGTAAAACAATACTTAGATTTTTCTTCTCTTGTAAGAAAAAGATTTTTTTTTCAGTGTAAAACGACAAAATAAAATTGATATTTTTATATTATTATTTACATAAAGATTTATCATTATTTTAATTTTATTTAACATTTTTGTTTTCTAATTTTTTTTTTTTTGTTTCTTTTCTCAAGTTTTCAATTTTGATTTTTTTTTTATAACGTATGATGTAAATTCTTATGATCATAAATTATTTTCTTTGTTTTTGTCATATAACAATTGAAAATAACAGATTTTTTTAAATAGAATTTTCAGAAAATTGACATATTTTGTCCTTTTTGATATCATTTTATGTTGATATATCATTAAATTTGCATGTATGCATGTGAAAATTACGTATCAGATTTCGATGCTTGATAAAAACAAAGAGAATGAGATAGAAACAGATGTAAAAAGATAAAATATGTACAAAATAATAATTTCTGTTTTTTTTTCCAGTTTGCTTAAAATGAAGTCAGAAGGATATTTTTCTATTTTAAAGTTGACATTTGATAAATAATTGTTTTTAAGAAAATAATTTATTTAGTTTTTTTTTTCTGTTTGTTTTTTCTTACTTGACATTGACGAATTGATAACATTTTATGATATTAAACTGATACAATGACTATAATATGTACATATGTATGTACACTACATTTCATATTACGTGCGTATATATTTAAAGTTAAAGGATCATGTACTTACTCAAGCTTTGTTTACTCTATACGCATCATTTATTTGTATATTGCTTAAATAAAGTAAATACAATTTCATTTATTTATATAAATTTTTATCTGATGATACAATATAAAGACAGATAGCGAAAGACTAGTATTAAGATAATAAATAATTTAAAATAACAAAAATAATCCGAATGTACAGAATGTTTCACAAGTTATATTCTTCTAATATTTTTGTACAATGTTTTCTTCCTACATAACATTTGCTTAATTTTTGGCAAGTTCTTCCATTTAGCCACCATCAAATGACCTTTCATTTACTGTTAGATTAGTATCTATTTGTGAACTACCCTGTATACTAGAAAATTATGTACTTTAATTTTATTTCATTTTACGGGATAATATAATGTAAACATATATTTTCGTTATTTATTTATTTATTTTTTAAATATAATCTTAGGATGTATTACGTGCTAGCACAATATGCTAACTTTCAAATTTAAATGATCTATTACTTAAAATTTAATAAACATTTTTGATTATTTAAAATATTTCTATTTTAATTGAAATAATAAAAATCTGTTTTATTTTCATTGTTATATTTTAAATTACTTGTACGAGTATTTCGATTTAAAAAAAATAAAAAATAAAAATTTCCTATTTATAATATTCTATTTAAATGTACATAATACTATGATCCTTCTTATAGAAATTAAAAATGTTGATCCTTTTTATGTGAAACATTGTGTATCATATAATATTATGAATTCAATATGATATGTGTAAAAATGATGATAATATTCGGTTGAGTAAATTTATGATAATCATCATGACTAAAAATAATTATTACTTCTTGTGTAATTTATACAATATATGTTCAAATGTACATATACGTATGTATGTGAAATATTAAATTGAAATAGGTAATAATATTCATAAATTATTAATGAAAATTTAAATGTAGAAAATGTCAATTATATTTTGTTTTTCTGTTTTTTGTTGTTGTTGTTGTTATTTATATACTTATACATACATATTTATAATTATTCATATGACGTTATTATGTGTATGTATATAATTTCATATGTATGTATGTTGAATTTATTTATTTATGTATCATATGTAACGTATACTTGATTACCCTGAAGCATATTTGTAAAATTATTCATTCATTCATTCAATTCATCTACTCATTTATTTTTTCATTTACATTATAATAAGTATACATATATACCCCATTCAACATTTTAATAAACCTTTTTTGTTTTTTTCTGTTTTTTTTTTTTTACTTTTCATTATTTGTTATTACATCATTTTATTGTATATTTTAAAATAAATATTGAATTTTATGAATGCCTTCAAAAACAAAGATGTAAAATTAATTTTCATAATTCATATAAGGATTCTCTAAACATCTCTTAGATTTGTTTAGATGTTGATGTGTACGTTATACGTTTATGTATGTACATATAAATATTTAACAAATAAAATAATTCTTGTGTGAAATTTTTGAATTTCATTTTTTGTTTGTATTTTGTTTATATATACATATGTATAATTCTGCTATGCTTTTTTTTTGTTTCATTTGTTTATTTGTTTTCTTCTCATTATTATTACAACTCTTGTATTATACATGAGATTTCTATATATCGTTGGTAATTTTCCAGTTCAATGACATTCATAATCGGATTAAGGTTGACACCACATAATATATTAATATTTTTTTAGGATGTATAAAAATTCTTTATATGTTTATACAGGTATACTCAGTCAGCACAGATACAAAGAAACAGAGATCTATGTATATTTTAAAAAATACATATTAAATTAAAATAAAAAGAAAAAATTCTTTTTATTTCTTCTTCTTACATTTTTGCTGTTATATTGATATTAAAAATGAAATCTCATGAATTTTTTTGCCTTTTGTTTTTTTTTTCTAGTCATATAAATTCACAGTTACAATTATTGCAAAAAAAAATCTCAAATCAACAAAATATAGAAATGTTGAAAATTATTTTTAAATTGATACATATGATTCTATTTACATATTGTATGCATGTCTGATATTAGATATAAATTTAAAAGAAAGGAAATCATAAAAAGCGGAAATTGCTAAAGTAGAATCATGCCGATAATGATATACCATACATATATTGAGATGATATTTGTTTATTACAAATTATAGACGATACGTACGAATTACATTTTGTATTCAGATGATACACACATACATACGTAAAATGTACTTGGGGATTTACAAATTTATGTATTGTTTTTACAGATACACAAATTTATATAATGTGGTAATTAATGTGGTAGGGTATCTGTAAATAATTAAATAAACAGCTTAGGATAAACATGAGACAACAATTAAAACACGTGATGGAATTTTCCCGTGGGGAAAATTATATATTATGAAATGCACATAAGTTTATTTGAAATTTTTGCAACATGGCTGGGTTATTCCTTCGCCATAAAATATGAATTGTTAATTTCTAGTACATGAGAATAACGGACTCTAGATCAAAAGCAATTGAACATATGTATGTATATGAATAAGGGTAATAATGAACTAACATCCTTACAACAACTGTAGTCATGAAATTAAACACGAATTCATTAGAGATCTATCAAAAGAATTGTCCAGAATTGGAAAGAAAGCTGTGATCTAATAATGGAATTGTAAGAGCTTTAAAAAACAAGAAAATTGGAATTAATTAAGAACAATCTGATGAATTGTATTGTTATTCAATTATTTGTCAATAATTGTTATTGTAGTTTATTCGCTTTATACCAATTTATTTCGAAAGCACATTATCCATATGTATGTATATGCAAATAAACCAAAGGATTTATTATGTAAAGCGAAAATTTTTTCTAAATTATTTTATTATTACATACCTTGTCATTAATGCGTAATTCAATACGATTGTATTTAATAAAAAATAAAAAAATAAAAGAAGAATAAAAAAATCCAGATCTTTAAATTTTCACGAATCAAAGAATCTGCATTTTTTCACTGTTTAATTTTTCAAAATTAAAAAGAAAATAATAATATATTTTTTTTTCATATATTTCCCAAAATGAAAATAATTTTTAATAAAAAACCATTAATTTTTTTTCCTTAAAGATTTATTATTGTCAGAGCGATGGTCAGAGGTTGAATTAAATTACTCAAAATTGGTCGATTAAAATGAATTCGATATTACCGTACTGTTTTGTAATAATAATAGTAATAATAATCAAACCAATACCACATGATCAAACCATATACAAACAAAATAAATGCTATGTAATAATTATTATACAAAAATAATGTAAAAGGATTTATGTATTTAATCCTGCATGCAATATAAAAGATGTTCTGTATAAAAGTATATGTAATCTCCAAGCGTACAAAGAGAGAAAACAGTGTGGTTAAACATCATGTACAAGAGAAAGGAAATATGAAAGGGAAAAGAAAATACCAAAAGAATCAAATTGAATATAATTGGATAGAGAATTAAAATACACAAGGATAAAATTGTTCAAAGTAATAGAAAATTAACATTTTCGGATATAAAATAGAAATGATAGTAAAATTCAATTGATTAGAATTGATACTACCACGTATTATTTTTATATATAGTATGTACATATGTAATATGTACGAAATAAATAAAAAAGAAAATGAAAAGAGAACTTCGCATATTCAACAAAAATTCGAAAATTTCATTTCAATTTTCATTTGTTGTTGTTGTTGAAAAGTTCATTGTTCGATAAATTTTGAAAGTATTTGTTAAAGTACATACGTATACTTCTTGTATGTAAACGTAATACATAAAGCCCAAAAGGGATTAATTTGAAATTGAGGTTAACACTCGGTATTGCACAAAAAAAGGGTACCTCGTAATCATTAAATTATTTTTTTTCTTTTTAATTTTTTTTTTTCTGGTTTTTAGAAAGAAGGCAAAAAGAAAATTTTACTTGAATTTGACATGATAATAAAATTGCATGTAATCTTATTTTTCATTGTAAATTAATTAAAAATTTTATTTGATGAAATGAATTACTAGATGTAATTTTTGATGTAGGTTACCTTTAAAATTAAATTAATTTTAGATTTGAATTTTAAAAAGAGATAACGGAAAATTAATTAAATATGAACAAAATAAAGAAAAAAGGGTTTTTGAAATATCTGTTGCTCACATATTAAAATTCTTGAATTTTTTATTGATTATTCATATTTCATTGAGATCTCAAGTCTCTTTTTTTTGCAATCAATTAAAATGTAAAAACGATATTTGTTTTTTTGTAAAATAATGTTATGTAAAAGCAATCAAAAATATCTATTCTATAATTCATTATTTTACCAAATTATGTACATATGTACGTATATATAGAATGCATGAATTAGAATCGATATATGTGCCTGCGTACAATTGAAATAATAGTCATTATTAATATGAGAACCTCTTTTTCTAAACATTTTAAACATTAAAACTATATGAAAGTACTTAAGTATAATACGTACTAGAAAAGTCTACTCATTACTCTATACGTACAAATCTATATATGTATATACATATGTACATACATTTATTCACATATTGCAAGGTAAAATAATAATAATTAATGCAAACGAGTACTGAATACAGGTAACCCTTCATAACGTATTTTACAAAAATACATACATACAAAATATGTACATACATACATATGTCAATTTTTCAATTATGAAAAATTTCTGAGGACATGAAAATTGAGGTAATTGTCAATTGGAAGACCATTGACAAAAATTAGTCTCAAATTGTCCACAACAGGTTTTTTTTGGCTATTATTTTATTTAAAATTTTAATAAAATTTAATTTTCACGTCCATCAAAGTAGCACGATGATTACCTGTATTTTTGATTTAATTAAAAATGAAATGATGCATTTATTATTCAACCATGTATTCACACATTATTCAGGTATTGAATTAATTGTACTAGTATCCACTCATTCATATACCATTTGTTTCGTTTTTTCCTTCTTCTATTTTTACTGTATAATAACAGAAATGTAAATAAGAATTTTAATTATTCGTTTAATGTTTTAGAGAGATCTCATTAATAATTATGAAATCTTTTTAAACATTCAAATTTCTGTTTATTCTTATGCATTCGGTATACAAAAAACAAAATTCTCTAATTGATGTTCCTTTGTTAATGTGAAATTTCATACCAGCATATATTTATACGGACTTTTGTTTTTTCAATTATGCTCATGTTTAGCTTCCTTTAATCACGAGAAAATTTTCATTAATTAAAATTTAAGACATGTTTTTCTTTGTTCATTTTTTAGAATTTACAGATTTCAACGAAAAATAAAATAAAAATGATGAAAACCTTTATACTTGTACTAATTAAAATTTCAAGTGATAGCAAAGTTGAGAAAAAAAAATGTAACATTTGACAAATAAAAAACTCAATATGTAAATTGTACAAAATGGTAAGCTATTAATAATTAAATTTTGTTGGATAAATATCACAAATTTAAAAAAAAAACTTATGTAATATAGAAGGCTGGTTCAATGAAATTTCAAACTATTAAAACTAACAGCTTTGTGAAATTTACTAACGACATTATCCTTAAGGATAAAAAAAAACGGGTATGAGTTCTATCTACAGAAGAAAGTATGTATGTATATACAATAATCTGTATATGCTTTTCAGTATCATCATTTTCTAACATAATTAATGATTTTCCGTTACAAATACTGTGAGATTTTCAAATTAATTTTCAATACATAAATTGAATTAACGTTTAAAACAATGAAGAACGTACATATAGTATACTCGTCTCATAATTTCAATTTTTGTAGTAAACCAAATTTAAATTAGAATCATACACATACTAAATTCTTACGAACTTCATTGTTATTGAATAAAATAAAAGTTTAATAAATTTATTAAAATTAAAAATTTTTGTTATTTTATATCATTAATACAAAATTTATCTCTTGACAACACAAAAAGGTTTGAAATCCCTGATATGCATAAGTATTTGTTTAGCTCTAATATCTAAACGATAATGATCTAATAAATAAAAATAGAAAATAATAAAAAACCAAATACCTAGAAATCAAATTATTTGCCAAAAGAATAAATAACGAAGAAAGAAAAAAAAAATAATAAAATTCATATTGAATGATAATATCAATTACGTACTCATTTCCATCGATTATAGAAAGAAAAAATATAAATATAAATAAATAAATAAACAATAACGAATTTTGCAAATAGAAACGATCAAAATGTATTATAAAAATTCAATAATAATATTTATTATAGCAAATAAGTAATATAATAATGATATAAACAGGTACAAATCATGAAAGTTATTTTCAATTGTCAATTATTTAAAAAAAAAAAAAAAAAATTGTTTTTTTCTATATCACATTATAATATTGAATAAATAGAAAAAATACGAAAATAAATAATATTGAGGAAAGTAAGTAATAAAAAAATCTATTTAATATTATTACTCGTATATTTTCTACTTTAGAAGACAAACAAAAATTAAATAAACAAACATGAAAATTTTATATGAGAAATATGTATGTCATGTTAACAGGATATAAACGAAGAAAATAAAGGAAAAATAAAACAACAACAAAACTTATCGATTTGAGTTAAGAATACATATTTAAGTATCTTCTTGAAAGCATATTCGTTTGAATTGAGTTAATTTAATAAATTGCAGGTAATTGTTTTAGTATATACACAAGGATCATGATGGATCAGTAGAGAAAATGAGCGTAGTTAACTGATAGGACAAAAAGATGCTGATAGATTTTTTTTAAAGCAGGAAAATTCTCATGGCATAGCTATTAACAAAAAATAAGTCAAAACAACAATCAGGTAACAGGATCAAAAAGTATGGGTAAGCTAATGAAATGATTAAAAGGACGATATTCTGGACAACCTTGTAATCATGAACAGAAGAATTATTTTGAACTGCTAATGAGAGATAGGAAAAAAAAATGAAAGAAAGCTTTAAGGCAAACAAAAATTCAATCGAACTATAGCGTCAAAGTTAGGAAAAGAAGAAGAGATTTTAATAAAAAACTTTCATTCCCTCTATTTTAATCAAATCATTACTTTAAAGTTTAAACAATGTTCACAGTTCAAACAATAATTCTAAGACAATATTAAATTTAATTTTATTAGGTTTAAACAAACATATACACATACATACATATGTACACACAATATAGATTTATATGAATATTAATTTTAATTTGAATACAAAATTAATCCATAAAATATCTTAGTCTTAGTCATAATTTTAATATGAATTAAACTTTTCAAATTGAAAAACGAGACACATTGCATATACATATGTAAGTAGGTACATAACGTATATACAGGTGTGTAATACGTAAACATGTTTGTCCTTGGATAATGAAACAAAAGGATTATATGTAACATGTGTATACGTTTATATCATTGTCAATAAAACAAAAAGGCATATTATATTATTATGTTTTATTATGTTGTAATGTATTCATCTTTAATCTCATAAAATCCATATTAATTGTTGTAATCTATGATAAACAACCTGCATCTTATTAACATTGAATGGCAGAGTTTTTTTTTTTACATACATTTTTTTTTGCATGTTTCTGTAATGTACGTAAGTAAACATTTGTTTAGTATAGTAGCACATCATTACATTTTACTTATCCATAGATTAATTATTGAATACTATTAATTGATGTTTTAGCCTAAAGAATAAAATGTGTATTACTTTGTTCCAAATTAAATCATTCATAAATCTACAATAATAAGTAGTGGTAGAAATCGTGATTTTACTACACATATGTAATATACATATATACAAACGTTGTAATTACTATTATCTGTAGATTTTGATCTATTTTTATCCACTTTTCGATATATCTATTAACTTGCATTATTTAGCCTTATAATGAATGTATTGTACAAGTAACAAAAGTTTGTAAATTTATTAGAAATTATTTTAAATACCCACACAGTGTTCTTGATGTAAAGAGAAATTATGAAGAGTAGTTTATGGTCGTTATTTAATTTTTAATTTTTTGAATGACAGTAAACAAATACAAATTTTGTTCATTTTTTGGTTTATCGGTTTATTTTAAACATCGGGATGTTATAAAATAAAATGAACACTCTCATCTTTAAATTATTTTAACTGGAACAAATAACGCAATCTCTAATTTTTCAGCCTATTTTCATAATTTTGTTTCATTACTATAGTGAACAAATTATTAAGATTGCACCTTGCTAAGATTAATTTTGGTAAATTACAAAAGACAAAATTTTCATTTGTTGAAATGTTTGATCTAGTTTTGAATTAAATTTTTCTCTGAAATCCAAAAAATACAAAACATATTTTTTTGATTTTTTTTTTTTTTTTTGTCAAATTAAATATGAGATTGCAAAATTATTTCATATTTCATAAATATAGCATCTATTACGTAACGAATAAAATGAATGCAAACATATAGAAACAAAATTACAAGATTATAAAATTTAAAAATGCATGCAAAATTTGAATTTATTTGACCTACATGAATTTTTTATACTCCTGATTTTTTTTTTCATTATTTTTTTTTTATTTTTTTATTTTTCAAATATAAAATTGATTGAGTATAAAGTTGTTATACAGTTCAAAAACAATTAATTAGATATTGATTTTTTTATATCCGATATATCTCATTTTATTTGCATTAATGTATGTATGTAATGTGTTTCCTTGTTTTTATTTGTTTAAATTATCATAGATACAGAGGATAAAGGTAAATAAGTAAATAATTAAAATCATTTATAATTCTGAAAATAATTAAAATGCAAATGAAAATACGTAGATACGCAAAAATACAAATCAATATCATTATTTGTACTATTTACAAAAATTTAATGCTATACATACGTATACATGCATGTACATAACGTACACATTTATTTTATGTACTCTCCATACGCCAATTATAAAGATATGTCCATATATGTGCATTCATATATAGACGTACATATACAATAAATCGATTGAAAAACAAAAAATATTTACAAAAAGTTATGATACATAAAGATTATTAAAATTTTGACATTTTATATTTTATAGGTCAATTTATACTCATGTACTATGTATTATGCATGTATGCAATTGAATTAAAATGAAAATAAAATGTTAAAAAAATTCAAATAAAATTTCTGCCCTATTTATTATGTGGATGATTTGTAAATCTGCGTAGGTATAGTACGTACATACATACATAATAACATTGGTAATTTCATTGTGTATTGATATATGTAATATGATTAATAATTTAATCATAATTAAATGATTTTTTATGTTATTTTCAATGAAACCAAAAGTTAATAAGATAGTTACTTTTTTAATACACGTAAGTAATAAAAAAAATGTGAATTGCTAAATTATCCAATCAAATTTTATTTTATGATAAAAAAAGTGACAAAAATAAAAGTAAAAAAAAAAACATTATAGCAAATTTATTATCTTCAGTTGAAATGAAAATTCTTGAATCCCCCTTTTCTTGAATAAATTTTAATTGTTTTCTTTTTTTTCAACTTATCCAAATTGATTTAATTTCAATTTTATATTCAAAAATTTTCTTTATTTGGCTACCGTGCTGAACAATAGTAGGAAAGCAAGTAATCACTGTAGATTGTACACTGCTTGCAATGATGATTCGGATTTAATGACTCTTCAACGTAACGCAAATCTTTTTTGTATTGTTTATGTAATGATAAATCAGTTTAGTCGACCGGGACAACTCCCTTATAATCGCTACATTATCAATGTTTTTACAATATAGTATCATACATATATGCAATTTGTATTCATTTGTAAATATCTACACTTGGATGAAATTCAAAAATAATATTAATTATTGAAAAAATTACATGATAATTCAACCAAAAACAGAATATGAATTTTATCAATAAAACAATGAAATCTGGAAGGAGAATCTATGTACACAGTTAAAATAAAATTACAAAATGTAATGAATTTTTTAAATGTTAATTTTACAAATATTGCGATTTATGTAATTTTCTAGATTTTATACAGCTAGAATTGAATGAAAATTTTATTAATTTGGTTCATTTACTTGTTTGGTAAATTTATTGTTTTTATAATATTAAACTGTTTCAAACCACATATTATTCTATTCATATGTAATCAATAAAATTATAAAATACCACAAAGTAATATTATTATGAAAAGTGAATTAAAATTAAAATATTTATCGTTTTCAAATAAACATAAAATGTTTATTATCTATTTGATTGTACACATATCAAAAATAAAGCCGTTAACATGTTGATGTCGGCACATAAGTTTAAGTTTTTTTTTTTTTTTCAACTGTCGGGCATATTATTACAGTACTCTGTTTAACTTTATACTTTAAATTAAACTCTGAGCAACGTGTCCTGAAAATAATAGTCTTTTCATAGGCTTCAATCATAGTATCAATCAAAAATTTATGTGGTTAAAAGAGATACGAAAAATTGAAACGAAAAAATTTTGTTAAAGAACAAAAAGAAACAAAAATTGAAAAATAAATTCTATTTAGATATTTTAAATCACATGAGCTATCTGTGCCACTCTCCATTGGATAAGACATCCAAATTCAAGGTGCAGACAGTACACGTCAACGTCAACATGTTTCTATTTAAAAAGCCATTAAATTTTTTTTGAACTCATTTAAAAATATAAATAGCAAAATATCTAGACTTTTATTTCATATTAACTAATTTTTTTTCTAAAATAACAGTCAATAAAAGTAAGCAGGTAAAATAAATAATAAATTTTTCATTTTTACTATTTTTACAAATTTACCGTGAAATTTTATTTAATTAAAATCATATCGATTTTTATTTGTTTATTTCCTCGTTTACTTTTCTGTTGAAAAAATCAAAAATTGAAATTATAAATGCTATCGTACATACAATACACATATGTACATATTATGATATATGTACTATATATTTCCAAAATATGCTTATCTACATTTATTTGTTTAAGCAAAAAATGAAATAATACAGAGTTTAAAAAATAAACATTATTTTTATTTTGTCAGGTATGTCTATGTATGGGCATAAAAAACAAACTGATATATGAATATATGTATATGAGATAAAACATATATCAAATCAATATGTTAATTTAATTTTAATTCTGATATGTACATAGATAATTTACAGACATACGTCAATGTTTGTAATAAGTATATACATACATATGTATACATCTATAAAGGATTTATTTAAAATGTGATTGTGATCACACACATAAAGGCAATATAAATGGTAGATTTATCTCTTAAATGTTATAGTTATTATTTTAGAATTAAATGTAATGTATCATTTCTACATTCATTATATTCATAATACGGATTTGTTTTATTTATCTATTTGCATATATTTATCTACTTATTTATTTATTTATGTAAGAGGTATACTCAGTGTGTGATAAATTGAATTAAAATTAATACATATTCATGTTACATACAGAATTTGAATAGATTTTATAGCTTATATAATATTATAATAGAATAATCATTTTAAATGAAATCAATGCAAGTGATATACATTGATTATGATGCATGCTATATGCAGTTGTTGTAGTTAAGTTTTTATGGACTGATTATATTTTGTATGAAAATTTCCGAGATAAATTTAGACTGCGCTCGGTAATGTCATCTGCACTGTAGATTAAATTTATCTAGAAAAGATCTACAAAATATGAAAAGATTCAAGATTATTTAATTACAATGTTCGAAAAGTCAAAACAGAGAATTTTAAGAGGAAAAACTAAAATAGAAAAAAAAATAATATGAAATTTTTCATAGAAATTTTCCTAGGAACGTATCAGTCTTCCAAATTTTAAACCATTTTATATGTGTACGTATACTCAGTATATTAATATTTTATTTTATTATTATATTTACGTATGGTCTTGTAAATGCATTTGTTATGCAAAACATATTTTTATATACCTAAATTACATTTAAATCAATGAAATTGCGTACAATATACATATGTATATATTAATCATATGTATGTACAGGTAGACGATAGATTTAATTAAATAAGAGACTAATTAAAATTGTATTATTGTGTTGAACAATTATAAATTTAAAATTATTTTAAAATATCAATAAGGTATCATGATGATAAATAAATATAAAATATATGTATTTGTGATATTGATATTAAAAAAAAAAAAAGACAAAAAATAAATTATTTTCATTTTCATGAAAATTATTACAAACAATTAAACGAAATATAATGGAAAATTTAAAAAAAAAATTAAAGTGAAAGAGAAAGAATTATCTAAAAAACACTAAAATACAAAATCAAATTTTGAAAATACATTTTTTTGATCTTTCGTTAAATTAAAATAAAATGTATTTTTGTTTCAAAATTTTAATTATTATTATGGTTCGCAATCACATAATTCTTTTTTACAAAATACTGAAAAATTTTAAATTAAATTTTTATTCTTTTTTTATTTTATTTTTTTATTCTCTGTCTTTCGCTCTTACCGAAACCACCTTTCTTTCCCATTAAACAGTGAAAATTGTGAAAATTATTCAATACCACCATTATTAAAAACTATATTATATTCCATGACATGTACATACATGCCATGTTTTTAATTGTTTAATTTTTTCTTAGTTTTACATTTCGTTTTAAAAAATTGCGAATTTAGAAAGAGTACATACATATATTTTTTGTGTTCACTATCAGTAAAAAAGCAAATTAAAATTAAATGAAAATGTTAAAGTTAAAATTACATTTGCTTTGGTTTTTCACGAACACATACATACGTTGGTACATACCTGACACTTTTATTTTTGTTTCCTGTTTAATTCGTGTGCACCTTTCTGAATATTTTTTTTTTCTTTTCATTTCAACTACAATGAGAAAAAATTTTAAAAAATTTCCTGTTTTTTAATTAGAAAATTTAATTCATGAACAAATTTTTCATATTTCAGTCAAAAACAAATTTTCTAGTTTGTCTACAACTGTTGAAAACGATTTTCAAAGTTTTAAAAGTTTTCACTGATCATCGTCACAATTAGCTCTATAATATGATGTTAGTTTTAGCCTCCAGCTTTTATGTATGCCATTCTGTTCTGAGTGAGAGTCATTTCGAATAAAATGTCACACGATTTTTTCACAAATTGAAAAACTATGAGTCAGTCTACTGTAAAGATATTTTCTACTTACACCCTGTACTATGTCCGCATATTTGCATTACATTAAAATTTATGAACAAATGTTTTTTATGAAAAAAAATCAGTATGTATATTTTTTTAAATATATTTTAATTTAATTTCTTTTAATTTTGTGAAAATATGCAATTGGCATCCCGTATTAGAGAGACAAACAGACGTATTCAAAACATTTTCACAATTTTTTTTCATATATGGTGTATGTGATTGTAGTGAATAAAAAATTAATAAAAATGGAGAGGACATAGAAGAACTACTTCACTATATCCGCTTCAATTTGCTAATAGATTTAAATGCATTTAGGTGTGTTCGCTGGGTACTAACGAAAAAACAGAATTCAAAAAATTTGTTTAAAAAATTTTCCTGTTTGTACGTTATATACATACATACACACATGTGTACTTTGTGTGTGATTCATCAAGTAACATTAAGAGAGAATTTGTTAGCTTTATATTTTCTATTCCCGTTTTATTTTATTTTATATTTATTTTTTTATTAAAAATAACTACCCTTGTCTGTATGTACATACATACACAACTGTACACAACGTTTATTCGTTAGCTTAATTTTGTTATCCGTTGAAAAAAACAAAATATTATTTAATCCTGGCATATATCCAAAAATTTTTTTAAAAAGAGTCAAGCATATGAGCGTATACTTGTATGCTTGTACAGTGTAGTCATATGAAAAATTTATGAAAAAAGGACACTGGTAGAAGTGAATATAATGTACACATATACACCTATGTATGTCCTTTTATTCACGTTTAAAATTGCCAAAAATTTAAAATGAAAAATAAATTATTTTTATTTTATTTATTGTGGTTACCTCGCATACAGACGAGACTATTTAATATGATTTAGATGTTAAAAATTTGATTGACATATATGCATTTGTTCGTCTCTAAAGTGTATTATTAACATTTTCTCTAACTAAGCACAGCATTCAGTTGTTTAATAAAATTCTTATATTGTTTTTTGTTCATTATTTAGAATTCGTGAATTTTTTTTTTTTGCGTACAAAATATAACAAAAAGATAATTAATTTATTTCATATTTCTGCTATTTTTCAAACACTCGTATGTGTCTCGATGAAATATGATATTGTTGTTTTTTTTTTTAAGTGCTTGATTTCTCCAATATAAAAGCGTATTTGAGTGTATAAATCAATCAATAATTTTTTGACTGGTCATTGAACTACTCAGTATAGAATAGCCTTCGAGTTATTTACTTATTTAAATTAAATTTAGAATTTTATGTAGATATTTAGTCTACATGAAAAGTACAAAAATTCGTTTAACCGTATGCCCCGGTTAAAATTTGTTAGAATAAAATTTCTCTTTTTTTTTATTTTAGAAAAAAAAAATTTGTTTTGATTAATTCGATCGTTTAATTTAATTTTTTATGAATTTTCCTTTAAACAAAAAGAATTTTTTTTTTCTGAATCAACACAGATAACTTTGAACTATTTTACGCTATATCAAAGAATAGATAAAATTTAGCAAGAATTCTTATGGGGCTTCAAAAATTTTTTTAGCCGATAGAGTGGTTCGGGCGATGAAAGAGGGGACGGCTTGAATGATGGAATGATTTAGTACATTTGTTGGTAGAAAAAGGGATGTCGTTTTTTCGTATAAGAATATTCAAAAAAAACTCGAGAAATTATAAGCCATGTACTTATTATATATATGTATGTATACATATGTAATAATATATTACATACGAGTGTTTGTAAATATTTTCATACGAATTTGGTATCTTAACTATAAATACCGTCATCCTAAACAAACATAACTTTCGTTCATAAGAACATTAGAACATAATTTTGTAATGGTTCGATCATATATATGAACGTGAATTAAAGATCAGAGACTAGGATAGTAGTAAAAAATGTGTAATTTCAGATTAACATACATACATACATATATCGTACAATATTTCATATACATACATTACTTTTTCTTTTTCACGTCGATTTTTGTTCATATTTCACACTTTTCTTTTACTTTTTATATCAGACAAAAAAATATATACAAGTACGATCTATAAACACATAAATTTGTATACGGTCGAAAGATGTGTACGGAATATTGCACGTATGTAACCCCCGGATCAAAAATAATTCGGACTTGGTCAATAAAACACAAAGTACAAGTCTATTCATTAATATTTATTTTTTCCCCTTCAAAGTATTCTCCGTCTGATGCAATGCACTTGTGCCACCGTTTAATCCAATCCTGGAAACATTTTTCGTACTCACTTTTTGGGATCGCCATAAGTTCCTTCTTCGATTTGTCTTTAATTGCTTCTATGCTGTCAAAGCGGGTTCCCCGAAGTGGTTTTTTTAAGCGACTGAACAAAAAAAAGTCGACCGGTGCGAGATCCGGTGAATATGGTGGTTGATGAATAGTGTTTGTTGAGTTTTTAGTCAAAAACTCACGAATAACCACGGCTGTGTTAGAAGGTGCGTTATCGTGGTGTAAAATCCACGAATTATTTTGCCACAAATCGGGTCTTTTTAGACGAACTGCTTCTCGTAAACGCTTCATTACGCTTAAATAATAATCCTTATTAACTGTTTGACCTGTTGGTAAAAATTCATGATGCACAACACCACGATAATCGATGAAAACGGTAAGCAAAATCTTTTTCTTTGATTGAGTACGACGAATTTTTCTGGGTCTTGGTTCTTCTGAAGCGCGCCATTTTTAAAACGACTATGCCATTCAAATGTTGTTGTTTTCGATAGAGAACTATCACCATAACATTTTTGCAACATTTTTAGCGTTTCAGTAGCATTAATTTCATTTTTTACGCAAAATTTAATACAAATTCTTTGTTCAATTATTTTTTCCATCGCAAAATCGAAAGTAAGCAAAAACTTGACCTAAACAAAGTGCTGTCAAAAAACAACTGATTGACATATATAGCTCGAATTTGGAGGAAATGTAAAAAACAGGTATACAAACATAAATACTAAAAGAAATGCATCTTAAAATATTGGCGGGGGTTGTACATGAACGAGTCCGGGTTATTTTTGATCAGAGTAGTATGTATATATTGTATTTATAATTAACAAAATCAAGTCATTAAGTTTATGGTACAATTTTATATAGGGACATATATGACTCCACGTGGAGTGTATACTTAAATTACATACTTACGTATACGATATATAATGCATTCATACGATCATATTATTATTTATCATTACCTAAAAAGTATGAATTTTGAATACCCAAAAATTCAAAATTTAACATTAAACCGATCGTATTCAAAATATATTGTATTTCCCATACAATACATTACAATTTGAATTTACATTTTGTATTTCTATCCTCGTTTCTGATGTAATGAAATTTATGACCCATATGATCGTACAATTATGAAAAAATTATATTTGTTTAAGACGATAATTTGTTTGTTTAGGACAGAAGTTTTACACACGCATATATACGATAAATACGTACATTACAAAATATTCTTATAAATATTGCGCATAATATGTACACTTAAATTACATACGCACGTATGTGATAAATATGCATACATATTCACATTCTATGCTGATACATGGGTATTTTAGTGGGTACTGAATGATTTCTTCTGAAATAATATGTACACTTAAATTACATACGCACGTATGTGATAAATATGCATACATATTCACATTCTATGCTGATACATGGGTATTTTAGTGGGTACTGAATGATTTCTTCTGAAATAATATGTACACTTAAATTACATACGCACGTATGTGATAAATATGCATACATATTCACATTCTATGCTGATTCATGGGTATTTTAGTTTTTTTACATGGGTATTTTATTCTGAAAATTTGCTTGCTTTTTTTATATATTTCAATACATTTTCATATTTTACACCTTATTTTTTGAATAAAACGGTAGCACAGGGTACTGATGTCAGTACCCAGGAAGAAAAATTTTTGAACGTCGAATTTGCACTGCTTGCAGTATCTCCTAGTTTTGGATTTCTGGCTATATTTAATTTATTTAATGAATTTTTCTACTCTCACTCTGTTTTTCCCCTCATTCCTCTATTCTGTGAAAAAACCAAAAAAAAATTTTTTTTAATTGATATTAGAAAAACAAAACAAAAAGTAAACAAATAAACGAACCAAAACAAAAGAAAAATTTCACGTTATATTATTACAAAAAAAAAAAAAAAAACAAAAAAAAAACAAAATGAAAATGTAAAAGAAAAAAAGGAAAACTAGAACCGGAAAAAAGTGTGAAATTTATTTCATTAGTATAAAATTTCGTAAATGTAAACGTTACTGATAAATTGAATTGGTGTATTTGTATAATACAGAAGCGAAGTATGACAAACAAAAACAAAATGTGTTTTTTTTTTTTTTTTTGTAAAAAAGTTTTTGAAACAAATAAATAAAATTTGGTCAGGTAATTGGATCACGTAATTTCGATTATACATTCAAGTATGGCATAGTATACGGTACCATAAGACAATCATATGTGCAAAAGAGAATGAAAATTGTTTTTTTCCTGATTTTATTTTTAATTTTTGTTTTGTTTGTTTCTCAACCATTCCCATTCCATACAACTCTGTTTGTTTTTCTAGAAGAAAAATTTTCACGTTTTTTTTCTCTTTATTAAATAAAATGTATGAATATGTATACACATTTCCTGTCCCATGTGTTGGGATCGTTTAGTCTGTTATTTTTTGGGACTGTTTAGTTTCCCTTATATTTATTTATCCAAAATTTAGCGTTTATTAAAGAAAATATGTGAAGAAATGACATGTACCCAAAAAAATTTATACATAAAATACTATTCCCATATTTTCTGTATTAAAATAAATGAAACTGTTTAATAGGTTTAGATTATGGTTGTTATGTATCCTTCGAATAATACTGTATTTGAATTACAATAAAATTACTGAAATCCTTAAATAACATCGAACTTGAATCATCGACATAATACAGAATTGACTGTGTTATTCGAAGATTGCCTGTCTATGAACATATTGAAATATAGTTGACAATAGATTATATTACTCAGATCCTATTACTTATTAGAAAATGTATTTGTTGTGTTATACCACCTTGTATACGTCATATGTTAATGTAATTTTGTAAGTAATAATATAAACTATATATTCTGAAATGTGTACTAATTTTATATAGGATATACATTGGTATAACAAAAATTTGTACACACATATGGCATGTACCAATATAACAACTTGTATTCTAGTCACGTTCAATAAAGTTATTTTGAGGTTTAAAGAAAGAAAAACAAAATTCACTTTTTTTATACATCTTTTCAGCCTGTATTTTTTCTATGTTTAGTAGTCAATTTTTTTTTTTTCTAGTATTTTTATATATAAATTTTCTTAAGGATTTTATTACAAAATCATTTTTTTAATTGAATTTCTAGTAATTTTCACTTCATGAAGGCTTAATTAGGATTTAACATTTTTATTTTGATTCAATTTTTTGATGTTTTTATTTTCTTTTAAATTGAAAAGTTATGAGCCACTTGTTTAGGGCAAAAAATAAAAAATAAAAATGAAATAAATGAAAATAAAATAATTTTCGGAAACCTTCATGATTGAAGTATTTCTAGCTCTTTATGATGTGTTGTAATACTATTTTCAATTATCTCAAGTTTAATTGCTAACCTTTAGGAAATATAAAATAAAACAAAAAAGCCTGATGAAAAATGTAAAACAAATTTGGTTTAGTTTACACTTTAATTTTGAATTTATTTATTCAAAAAATTTTAAATGTTTTTATGTATTTTAAAAAATCTTGAAAGTACCAGTACTTCTGTGCCAAAATAGCCGTTATGAAAATTTCAATTCTTATGTAATGTATGACCTTGATTATTTTGTGGTAAAAAGGTAGAGAAAAATTGATCAATTATGCAATGGTAGAGAATTGTACACACAAATTAATATGTAACCCTGTATAATACAAGAAGGCATATAAGACGATGGAAAATGTGTAATAAATATTTTGACTAATGTTCATTATTTATCGTTGCAATTCTTTTTCAATGGACTTACATCTTATTATGTTCAATGTTAAGCCTTGGCCTTCTAGCTGTTAAAATTAACGCGGTTTTCATTTCACATAAATGCAATATGAATTCATCACTTTATAAAAAATTGGCTGTATTTATATTTAAAGAAAATCGAATTAAATTCAAACAAAAGGAAATTATAAAAAAATTTTAAACCTAAATCAAACATTTAATTTATAAAGGAAATTTTCTAATGATCTTGTAAAATTTCATTATTCTAGAATATGTTATGGTTTGTTTTTAAATATAGAATATTAAAATATCAATTTTATATAAATGTTTTTGAGCATACATTAATAGATAAACACACACAACAGAATCAATATTGATACACATCGGTTCATTTTCCAAATATTTATATGTGTTTTTCTATCGTAAATATACACAATTTTCAAATATTTAGTAAAAAAATTTTGTTTTTTTTTTGTTTTTTTTTTTTTTGTTTCTAAACAAAAACATAAAAATAAAATGCGAAAAAATATGAGTTAAGCAAAATTCATGTACATAAACAGTTTTCCAGGTTTAGTATTTTATAACTGCAATGCAGAGGCAACGAAAAAAAACAACAACAAAACTTTTGCTTATTATATTTTACAAACTGTTTATTTTATTTTTTGTTTTACTCAATTCTTTTACATAATAGCAGTTACATGCATAGAAACAAAAAAAAATTATTTTTACATGAATGGTTGCATGTTACACAGTTTTTGTTTTACCTTTAGGAGACAAAATGCATTCATGTGCACACACATGCAGAAAAATATATATTTATTAATTTAAATAAAAACAAACTTGAAATGAAAAGCAATAAAAAGAACCAAGCGTATTATTTCAATAAAACAAAAGTATAGAAAAAAAGTATAATATGTGCATATATTTGAAATGTTTTTTTTTTTAAATTTACTTCATTCATATTCGCTATCCTTTACCTCGTTCTCCTACGCAGCTTTTTTTATCCCGATATAATTATGTTAATTTTCTTTGTATTTTACACACAACACAATACAGGTTAACTTAAATCTCTATGACAGATATACACATGTACATTGTGAATGCATCATATATCTTTTTTAAAACAAAAACTAAAGCTTTCATACCGTATTTAATCTATTTGCTTTTGTTTTGTGCTTTGTAAGACAAAACAAAAATATTCGTTTTTTATTTCTGATCTTTTGTGAGTTGAATACCAAGAATTATGAAAATGTAAATCCAATTAGTTAATTTCTACAAGAAAAAACCGACTTAAAAAAATGCATTTTCACACATGAATACATAATTGTAAACATCTATTTCAATTTGTTAATTTTTCTTATAATATGTATTCACATAGACTAGAGGTACATATGCTATAAATAAATTTTTGTTTTGTTTTTATTTTGAGCTTTTCATAATTCTGGTATAAAAATAATATCTTGTATTTCAGTTTATAATACATGTACCAATATTAGCACAAATGTCAAAGGACCAGCTGGAATTTCTGATAATTTTATAGTGTTGTAACACATCAAGGATCAAAGTTCAGTCTGTTACCTTTTGATGTTATCGTTGAGAATGTAATTTCGTAATTGAAAAAGGATCTTTTATTTTTATGTATAGGTATACTGGAATATGTAAAGATTGAAAACTAAGAGTAGTGATTTCAAATGGAATAAACTCTATACGGAAGAAACAAACGAGTAATAATTTATCTATCCATCAAAGTCTTTAGACATTGTTAAAATAAAGATCCTATATTTAAAAGGACTATGCCACTGACGTACACAAATATACAATGTGCTTATGACGTTTTTGCATTATAATTGCTAAATATTGATCACCGAGTTTTCTATTGTAAAATACAGAAGTTGAATTCTTAATTGATTAATGTTCATACGTCATTATTTTTACTTAAAAATGTTTTAATTTAATGCAATTTCAATTTTCTATTTTTTTCCCCCTTTAAAACTTCAATTTTTTATCCTTGATTTTTGATCGTGAAACAAAAAAACAACAATTTTGTATTGATTTTTCTTATTTAATCTATTCTTTTTTTTTGTAAAAAAAAAAAATTTTGCTAGTTATTATTTTAAAGAAATACTTAAAAAATTTTTAAACAACAACAGCAGGGAAAAAACAACAACTGCAGAAAATTTTTTATTTTAATTTAAACTTTAACGACAAACTTCTTCAAAATCATGACTGAAATTTTTTTTTAACGAATATTCTATCTAACCATCATACTTTAGTTGGCTTATTGAAAAGGACTAACAGACTAAAATCAAACAAAATTGTTTTTTCAAAATTTTTCTATAATTTTTTCTTTTCTATAAAATACAATATTTTTGAACTTTCTTCAAGTTTTGTTTCTATTTAGCTCTAATTTTTTTTTTATTAAGAAAAAAAATTGGCAACATGACAAATCCAGAAAAGCAGAGGAAACGACAAAAAAGGATTTTTTTTTGTATAACATCTGATTTAAACTATCTGAAATTGTTGAATACATCATATTCTTTTTTCACACTTTTTTAATTTTGAGTAGATTTTTTATTTCTTCCTCTCTGTATGATTTATCTTTATTTATTTTAATTTGAAAACTTTAAAAAAAAATTTTTGCGCTGTTGTTTTATAATTTTTTTTTGTGTTATCTTCTCATTGATGGAGTGAAAAAAATTTTTAAATTTTGGAAAATATTTCTCAAAAAGAGTTAAAACGATAAGAAAAACTGAGTACGTGTACATGACCAGATGAAAATTTTCTTGTTAAATCTCATCAATTTTTTCTTCCATTTTCTTTATGTTTTACTGTACAATACATATTCTTTGACTGTACATTGATTTTTATTTATTTATTTTTTTTTTTATTCAAAAAATGCACAAAATACAAATTAATATAACATTCTGAATTAATCAAAAATAAAAATGTTGAAGAAAAAAAAAATTTTAATTCATATATAAACTTCAAAATAGGGAAATTATTAAGACATGAAAACACAAGAGTGTACTTGAGTTGAGTACTCTTTTCATGTTTCTTTTCTAAAATTGATTTTTAATTTTTTTTTTTTTTTTTTAACATTTTAATTCAGTCATAATGCATTTTGACAGTTTTTATAAAGCATTATCTTATAGTGCAATGTTAAAAATTAAATTTGACAGAATTTAAAAATTGTCAAATTTTGTTGAACAAATCAATATTTCTTTCGTCTATGTTCTATTAAAATTCTATAAAATTGAAATACATACTAGAAATGTACTACACATTTCTATAGGTACATAACCCCCGGATCAAAAATAATTCGGACTTGGTCAATAAAACACAAAGTACAAGTCTATTCATTAATATTTATTTCTTCCCCTTCAAAGTATTCTCCGTCTGATGCAATGCACTTGTGCCACCGTTTAATCCAATCCTGGAAACATTTTTCGTACTCACTTTTTGGGATCGCCATAAGTTCCTTCTTCGATTTGTCTTTAATTGCTTCTATGCTGTCAAAGCGGGTTCCCCGAAGTGGTTTTTTTAAGCGACTGAACAAAAAAAAGTCGCACGGTGCGAGATCCGGTGAATATGGTGGTTGATGAATAGTGTTTGTTGAGTTTTTAGTCAAAAACTCACGAATAACCACGGCTGTGTGAGAAGGTGCGTTATCGTGGTGTAAAATCCACGAATTATTTTGCCACAAATCGGGTCTTTTTAGACGAACTGCTTCTCGTAAACGCTTCATTACGCTTAAATAATAATCCTTATTAACTGTTTGACCTGTTGGTAAAAATTCATGATGCACAACACCACGATAATCGATGAAAACGGTAAGCAAAATCTTTTTCTTTGATTGAGTACGACGAATTTTTCTGGGTCTTGGTTCTTCTGAAGCGCGCCATTCACTTGATTGTTGCTTTGTTAACGCATCAAACTCGTACACCCACGTCTCATCACCAGTAATGATCCGTTGAATGAATGCAGGATCAGCATTTACTCTGGAAAGCATCTCTTCAGCAACAATAACACGTTCTTGTTTTTGTAAAAAATTCAATGATTTAGGAACCAATTTCGCTGCAAGTCGTGTCAAGCCCAAATCATCACTTAAAATGCTTTGAATTGTACCAAATGAAATTCCTGTTTTAGTAACCATCTCTCTGATCGTTAATCTTCTATTTTCCAAAACCATTGATTTAATCAGATCAACATTTTCTTTGGTTTTTGATGTTGAAGGACGCCCAGGATGAATGTCATCCTTCACTGATTCACGACCATTTTTAAAACGACTATGCCATTCAAATGTTGTTGTTTTCGATAGAGAACTATCACCATAACATTTTTGCAACATTTTTAGCGTTTCAGTAGCATTAATTTCATTTTTTACGCAAAATTTAATACAAATTCTTTGTTCAATTATTTTTTCCATCGCAAAATCGAAAGTAAGCAAAAACTTGACCTAAACAAAGTTCTGTCAAAAAACAACTGATTGACATATATAGCTCGAATTTGGAGGAAATGTAAAAAACAGGTATACAAACATAAATACTAAAAGAAATGCATCTTAAAATATTGGCGGGGGTTGTACATGAACGAGTCCGGGTTATTTTTGATCAGAGTAGTATGTACATATGTAAGTATGTAAAGATCCCACAATAATAAACATTTTATTGCATCTACATATGTACGAGTATTCTTGTGTACATATAATAACAACATAAATAAAATAAATATACATATGTATGTATATAATGTATGTATGTATGTATTTATGTGGCATATACACAAACTTTTAAGAAAAAATGATGAACCAAAACTAAAAAATAATAAAAAGGACATCAAGGTTTTTCTAAGTTCATTATTGTTTAAGGGTTCATTCTCTTGAGTAAAATTAGGTTTTAGTTTTATAAAGTTTTCGTTTAGTTTATTATATGCAAATACACATTATATCTGATATATCTGTATTTATGTACATACATATATTCTATATTCATTTGGTAGCAAAATGGATTATAATGTGTGTATACAAAAACTCAAATAATTTGCTTACAGGTATAAAATATCCTTTTTAAAATACATACATATATACATACGTATTAAAATTTTATAAGAAAAAAAAAATAAAATACTTTCTACATACATAAATACTAGACAATATGAAACTAATTAAGAAAACATACATACATACATATGTTTTGTACACGCATTTCAAAAATTTAATTCCTTTTCTTATCCTTCTTTTTTGCTTGGTTTTACTTAATTTAATTTTAAAAGATGAACAAAAATTTTATCCTATATCCTACATATACGGGTTTTTTGTACAAAAAGAAATTTTTTTAGAGTTTTTAATTCTACTAATTTAAAATCTACAAAAATCTTTAATATTATATAGAATTTTTGTTCTTGTAGTGCTAAATTTAATAAAAAGATTTTCAAAGTAAATCAATAAAATTTCATTAAATCTAATTGGAATTTAAAAATCTGGGTATAAACAGAGAAGAAAATTTTTTGGTTTAAAAATAGATTTAAACAGACACCTAACGCCTACAAAATGCACACGTGATATGGTACTCCTGAATTGTGATATGGAACAAGGATATTTATTCATCTTTATACACGAGGGAACTTAATCTAATATGCAACCGCAGTGTGATGCGAAGTTACACTTTCAAACATTAAACACTAATACACTTGTAGTTTTTTTTTCGTTTTTTATTTATTATTATTTTTTTTTTTTTTAGAAAAAATTAAAATACGTAATATTCTCTCTAATGAAAGAACTAACATTTCCATTTTTGAACGTAATTTGTCAATTACCATTGAATTAACTATTTTATCATGAGATACCCTGTACAAATATATACATATTTTCATAGAGCAATAAAAGAATTTCCGCGAATGAAAATATTAAAATGTATACACAAATGTTATGAATAAATAATAAATATTTTTCGTATGATTTTTACAACATTTTTATATATTTTTTCAATTTTTTTTTTTTTTTTTTTTTTTTTTGAAACGTGGAAAGTAACTGAATATGAACATTCTGTACAATGTTCATATTTCGTTAGTTTATAGCTTGAAAAATATAATAAAAATAAAAAAATTAAGATTTCTGGTAAAACCTTTTGCTACAAATCGTATAAAGTTTTCTTTAAAAAAAAAATAAAACAAAAAAGGTAAAAAAAGACATTGTATCCTACCTTTACAAACACGTGCAATGAAAATAAAATTTAGAATTAAATTCTCCAATATACGAGTAAACACACGTGAATATATTATTATGTAGGTACACATGTGGATAGGTATACATACATACTGGTAAGTGGTAGGTTTTTACTGCAGTAAGTACTTTTGTATTGTGTTTATTACACTCTACACACACATCGTAAAAAATGTATAAATTTATCAAATATTTTTACAAGCTAACACAAATAAATAAAAAAAAATGTTGGTGAATTTTCTTTGAAAATTTTAAATTTTTGTTTTTAATTTGATTTTTGTCTTTCTTTGTGTACATTTTCATTTTATATAACCACATTAACCAAAATAAATCAACCAAAACTTTGAACATTTTTTTTTATATAACAAATTCAAAATTTATAAGTAAACTAACGAATTAACATATAAAGCGCACTGTAGAAGCAAAAAAAACCAAGAAAAAATGAAACAGTACAGTCCTTGTGTCGAATAAAATCAAATAAATTTTGTTCTTATGACTTCCTTTTCGTCTTTTGTTTTATACTTTATGCATACATATTTCATTCGTATTTTGAATACATGAACATAAACAAAAAGTACTTCACAGTTTACTACATACCTAGATTTTATTTATTCAGTGGTTTTCATACTTGCATACGAGTTTTTTGTATTTTTTTATTATTTAAAATACACAGGGTATTTTCAAAAATTTTCCACTAATTTATATGGAATTATTCATACAATAATTCAATAATTTTATAATTCTTCTTCTTTCTTTTGATGACTTCAAGACCTTGTCCTTGACAAAAACAGCAGCCTTCATTAGTCTAAGCTTCCAAGCAGTTCTATTCATGCAGATTGCGTCCAAGAAAGTTTTACTATCGTCCTTATCTTTAACAGAAGTATGTACATATCTAGGACAAGAGTCAAACAAAAAAAAAACAACAAAAATTGAAAGAAAGTCTACAGATACAATGAACAAAATGACAACAAAAAATGCTGCTGAAGCAATAATTTTTAAATATGCCCTGTGTTGTTGTAAGAATCCGTACGTTTTTATTTCGTTACTCTTGTTTTACTAAAATGGATATTTCTATTGTTTTACATACTCAACACATTTAAAAATATAAATGGACATGAGTTTAAATGTAACGAAGAAAAAAATCTAAATCCTGACAAATATTTTTCTGTTCTTTTTTTCTTCTTTTTTTTAAACTTTTTTTTGGCGTATACATACAAGTACACGCATATTAATCATTTATGAGAAAAACCATAGATTTATACTACACGTGTAATGCACAAGTATATTCTTTCATAATAATGAAAAAAAGACGAAAAATTTGCATGAGCATAATCATTACTTATTCTTTTTCTGCTTTGGTTTTCACTTTTCCAAAAAATGTTTACCATTTATGTTTTTTGCGTAGTAACTAAATAAAAATGTAAACGCGCTCACAAAAAAGTAAAAACTCATAAAATCTTTAATTTGCCTGACATGGAAATACTTAATACCAAAACAACAAAATATGTAAAACCTTTTTCTTTTCCAAGGATAAAAAAAGACCAAAAAAAAACTACAAACTCATGTTTGTTTAATTAAACGTCAACCATTCATGTTTTTTTTTTAAACATACATTTTCTATTTTCTAATTATGGAAAATTCGTATTTATTTTCTCATTTAATTTTCATATATGTTATTTTACTACATACATATAAGATAAAGGACAAATTATTGGCAGCACTATTAGGAAAATCTGCATGTGTTATCTATAAAGTTGTATCTAATTTTACATATGTTACACGAGATATCAATTTGGAAAAAAGTTCAATTTTCCGTGGATTAAACAAATTTCTATAAAAATATTTAATTAATTTTTTAGTATGTAAAAATTTTCATTTGAATATTTATCCCCCTTTTCTCTCTTTACTACTATTTTTTTTGGAATGTGGTAAACTAGGAAAATTTAAATCTAAAAATGAAAGCTCGTGTTAATTTTAAATAAATAAAGGGAAACATCAATTGTGTTGTTCTATATCACGTAAAGTTTAATTAGCGATTCAAAAATATCAACAAATTTAACCCACTAATGTTATAGGGTAACAGAAAAATAAGAAACAAAAAAAAAATTATTTAAACCGCTCAACACCTAAAAGGTATTGCATGCATAATGTTCTTATGTATGTATTTACAATACAATGTATGTATATTCGTATAAAATTTGACTTTTTAGCTAAAGGTTATTTCAGTTTACTATTTATACAATTCACAGTTTAATTTAAGTTCATTTATTTAAAACTGGCACAATTCCAAATGCAATAAATTATCCATCTTTCTGTAGAAAATTAAACAAAACTTTTAGTATATGTATGTATTGAGTACACATAAGGTGCGTTTCATATTTATAACGCCACCCGAAAATTTCCGATATCTCGAGTACCTTCAGTTCTAGGTAAGTACAATGTTTTACAAAAATAATAAGGGTTACAAGTACTATTCAAAAAAATATACCTGCTCCCTTTCTACCGACAAATATTTTTTAGAGCAATAAAAATAAGATTTTTGCCTGTTCCATAATTATAACGCCAGTTTATAAAAACTAATAAGTGAAAGTGTTTAGTATTCAAAGTGTTTCGGTTTTGAACGGAAAAAGAGAAAAATTAATATTTATGAAATAATGCCGCGGGGTAAAAGTTTTTCAGATGTAGAAAAAGGAAAAATTCTAGCCTTTAAGGAAGAAAAAATAGGCATTAGAGAAATCGCCAAAAAAATTGGTCGAAGCCATAGGTTGGTCCGAAATTTTTTAAGGAATCCGGAGGGTTATGGCCAAATAAAACGTTCCGGAAGAAAAACAAAACTAGATAACCGGAGTGCTTCTAGAATAACACGTGCAGCCAGCAATTCAACCAAAAGTTTGAATGAAATAAGGAGTTTAACTGGAACATGTTTCACGATGGACGATATGGAGAGTGCTGAATCGCACCGAAAACATTCAGCACGCAAGAATGAAAAGTGCTCCTCGCTTGATTGAGACTCATAAAAAGCAAAGGTTGGATTTTGCAAGGCAAAATAGGACACAAACTGGGAATCTGTAAGTACCTAATATAAATTCTATAACATGAGTTAAGTTCAAGACAGTTTAAAGCAAAAAAAAAAATTAGATAATATTTTCAGATGAAAAAAAAATGGAATTTGGATGGACCAGATGGTTTTCGAGCATAATGAAGGGGTTTGAGAAGGAATCCCACTATACTTCTCAAAGAGGCATTTCGGTGGTGGAAGTGTTATGCTTTGGGGTGCGTTTTCTGCATCTGGTTGTTTGAAATTACAGTTCACATAATCAAGAATGAACAGTGAAAATTATACAAATATTCTTGAAATGAGCCTAATTCAGCAAAATCCAGCAAAATCCTGAAATTCAGTGGACATTTCAGCAGGATAAGGCCCCATTCACGTAAGTCGTGAAACAAAAACATGGTTTCAATCGAATTCGATTGAACTTTTAGACTGGCCAGCGTGTTCATCTGATTTCAATTCCACCGAAAATCTCTGGGGAATTATGGTACGTCGAATATACAGAAATAATATAAATAATACGACACCACAGAGGAGTTAAAAATGCTATAATCAGGGAGGAGTATGCTATTGATGCCGAAACTATCACAAACCTTATGAAAAACATGAAAAAAGGATTTCTAATGTGATTTTAAATAAGGAAGCAGTTTTAGATTAATAAAAATTACCTTTAGAAATCATAAGATTAGAATGTATGATAATTTGAATTAGATTTCTTACAAAAATAAAAATGGCGTTATAATTATGAAACAGGCAAAAATCTTATTTTTATTGCTCTAAAAAATATTTGTCGGTAGAAAGGGAGCAGGTATATTTTTTTGAATAGTACTTGTAACCCTTATTATTTTTGTAAAACATTGTACTTACCTAGAACTGAAGGTACTCGAGATATCGGAAATTTTCGGGTGGCGTTATAAATATGAAACGCACCTTACATATACACGTGTATCTAATGATGACGTGAATGCACAAGGAGAAACTTCTATTTAAATTGTTTGCATTTTACATTGGTAAACTTTTTTTCTTTTTTCATCATTTTCGTACTTTAAGTGTATTACACACAATGTAACTAAAATGTATATAAATTATATGTTCACAAACGCATTCATGTACCTGGGTAACTTAATACCACCTACATAAAACATAACAAAGGATTTACCTTATCATTCTTGTAACATTTACAAAAAAAAAAAAAGAACACAAAATTATTTATAATTTTCCTTCTTTTTTAATTTTCAATAAAATAAAAAAAAAAAAACTTTCTTAAGATTTTTGCATATTTTTTGCACACACATATGCATAATAATTTTTAAGTTAAGTAACTAAAAACGATGTACTATGTAAATTGTAGGTATATATTATTTTGTATTATCGTATCTGTTTATGTTATAAGCACAAGTTTTTTGGATAAGAAGGAATTTCTTTCAATTTTCTCTTTATTTTTTACTTATTTTTATTTCTTAATACAACAATTCACTTATGAACAAAGAAGATACATTAGATTTATTCACCTCGAATTTATAAAGTATATATTTTACGCTTTTATTTTACGTAATAAAAATTGTAGGAGTATCGTAATATTATTATATGATAAAATTTAAAAAGAAAAACAAAAAAAAAGAAAGATGAACCAAGTAAACTTTAAAGAAGAAAATTCTAAAAAAAAAAAACAGAAAATTGAATTTCTTTTAAGAAAAAATACATAGAATAAAAAGAAAGTAGATGATATGAAAAATGATGTATCTACAAATTTAAAAAAATAATAATTTTTTATCTGTACCTGCTACATCACGTTTTATTTTACGTAAATGCCATATTACGCATATACGCAATATATCATATACGCACAATCATATGTGCTCGCATTAGACTTTTACAATACAATAAAGAAGTATTGTGAAAAAAATTTCTTTCTTAATTTATAAAAATAAAAATTTATTTTTAATTGACATCTACATCTCTTTACATGACATTTTCCAAAAATTCTTAAATTTGACTATACATATTTATTTTTTAAATTAGAAATAAACGTAAGACGAGAAACAAATCAAAATCAATTATTTAATCAACATACAAAAATATATGTATAAATTTGAAAAGTAAATAAATATACACTTGTAGTATGTAGGTACATGTGTATTTTATGAGGTCAATTTGTTATTAATAAATTTATATGTACATATGTATTGACATTTATAATTTTTTTTACGTATTCATCTGTGTATACACAAAAAGTATAAATAATCCTTATCATTCAACACAATAATACTATTTTGATTATTGTTGACCTAATTATATTGTAACTAACGTACTGAAATGAAATTCTGTTGTTTAACATGACCTCAATTTTGTTTTATTATTAACTTTAAAATTATTATATACACAGTATACATATACATAACTACATCTAACTTTTTTTTTGCAATCATAAATAAAATATAATAATATTTATTTGTATATAGAAATTATAAGGTTGGAAATTATGTGTAAATTATTTATGTACATCTGACTGACAAAATATTTCACACATACAAATTATTTTATATGAAAAATTTAAAATTTTTCAACCAATCGCATTTCACGTATTTCATGATATATGTATTGTGCTAAGTAATTTTTTTTTATTCTGGTTTTGTTAATTTGATTTTGAGCTTTATAAAGTTTTTGCTTTATGCGTCTTTCCTTTTTTTGTGTTTTTTTTTTTATTTTTTTATTTTTTTGGTAAACGAAAATTCTCTTTATTATATCATCATCATCATCGTCATCGTGTATAGAGTAGCATCGTTATCATCTTCTCACATAAAATGTCCTTGCTGTCATTACATCAAAATCATCCAACAATAACAACAAGAGTTATAATGGAAATAAACAAAAACAAAAATGTACAGAAATAAAAAACTTGAATGAATATTTAACAAGTTTTTATATAGACACGGATAAAGAATATTGCTACAACCGTACAGTACAAAATACGTATAAATATATGTACATTTGTACATACATAGATAATTTTCAAGCCTTGATATAACGACAAAGTCACATTTCGGTTGACATTTTTTTTATATTTTTGATTAATTAATGCGAAAATTCATAACATCCTTTTTTTGCTTTTTCCCTTATACACTAAGTTCATGTAGCACATCACGTTCGTGTATTTTTTTTTCTATATGGTATGCAAAAATTTTTAACTTACAATTATCGAATTTTTTCTACTTACTTGCATATTATCTTTATACATCCTCATAATATTGTTATCTTTATTCGCTTTCATATCCTTTCTACAAAATTGTAGATTTGTTAGAAACGAAGAAAAAAAAAATCCGGAAAAAATTTTTGTTTTTCAAAATTTTGAATTTTTTGTAAATCTCTTATGAATGTAAAAACTGCAAAGCAATTAAAAACCTGAATTTTTTCGTTTTTTTTTTTTCAATTTAAATTTTTGTGTGTATGTAACAGAAAATTATTCAAGCGTTAATTTTTTTTTTCTTTTTATGTTACTTTTCAGTTTAGTTTTCTTTATGATTTTTCTTGCTTTTCTATATGATATGATAGTTTCAAACTTTTTAATAGACATCATAAAATTTTTGATTTTTTTTTCTCTATCTTTTTGAATATTAATGAAAGACACTTAAATTAGTAAATTCAAATTTTTGTAAATTTCTCGTTAAATAAATTTTCACTTCTACGTATGATTTGAATATTGAAGAAAAAACAAATTCTTGCAAAAAATTGTAAAAACTAGATGTCATTGAACGATTAAAAAAATACAAAATTTTATTCAAAGACTTTGAAAATTTTTAATTAAATAAAGTTTTCCATGAAAATTTTAAAAATAACTTTTCAACCATCATCAATATAACTCCCAACACCCTTGGCAGACCTTTTTTTTTGTTTTTAATTTGTTTTTTCTTATTTTCTTAAATTACTTCTCAGATCATGATTATTCTCTATACAGCCACTATGATCTTTGATTATTGCAAAAATCAACAGCAAAATCTGATCTTCTTATTTTCACATGCAACGCCAAAGATTTTTCCATATCCAAAAATTTATTTGAATTTTTACTAGATTTTGTAAGGGACTAAGTTTTTACACCACATACTAACACTGGTAATATCAATGCCTATAGTATATTCGATGCCTAGTAGATTTAATTATGTATTCATTTTGAATTCAACTTCCTGAAATAGAATTTTCATATTTTTTTAAACATAATTTTGTCATTAAATTTATATTTTTTTAAATTTTTCATCAATTAGCTAAGACACCTTTCTCATTAATAAATTAATTCAGTTATCATACCTAATGAGATCCTCTACATAAATTAAGATTTATGATTTTATATTCCTTCCTCTTTCCTACGTACACATGTTTTTATTTTTCTGTTTTTTTGTTTTTTTGTTTCTTGAAGCAATTTGACACAACTGTTGCAAAATACTCTGTTCACTATGTATCTCTATTCGTTCTGGGATTTTTTTTTTCTTATTAATTGAATAACAAGGATACATTAAAAGGATAAAAAATAAAATAAAAAAAAATGAAAATATTATCATAATACTGAAATGTACAATAAAATAGAATATTATTGCACATTATAACTCTATTATGGCACTTCTTTAATACTTTTATGCATTTGTTTTTTTCTTTTCTACACAATTGTATTTCTCAGAGTGGATACATACATTTCATAGTAGAATTTCTATTTTTTTTTTTTGTTTTTTTTTTTTTTTTGTTTTTTTATAGATAAATTGTTGTTGCACTGTATTAATTTCTTAAAATTTTGTATTGAATTGAAAGCAACATGATGGTGCGACAAGTACAAATAAGAGAGAGATCACGCGAGAGGATATTTCGTAGAAATTCTACTTCAATAAGATTACCTTATGCAAAACCTAAAAAATAAAAATATCAATTGCATTTTGATTACGTTATAGAGATAATTGGTAATAAAAACAAAAATGTAATACCATTTGTAAATCACATTATACGTCGAAACAGTTAATACCACGTTGGACGAGGGTTTCCTTGATATATCATAAATTAATGTGCATAGATGTGTCCATATAATGTGCTTAAGTAAAAGTGCACATGTATGAGTGCGTCAGCACAAACAAACATTTATACATTCAAAAGAAAAATAGTTTTTATGCAATTTTTTATGTTGATCTTTAATGATATTAAACTTGTTTGCTTTTCTTAAACAAATACAAAAAAAAAAAAACTCCGAATTAAATTTTTTTTTGTCATACACACTAAAGTGTATAAATTAAAGAAAAATCCAAGAAACAAGCAAAAACGAAAAAAAAAAATTTAGTGAAAAAATGAAATTATTGCAATAAACAAAAGCAGTACATAAAACTAGTTCATACATTCACATATAGAGGAATATATTATTTAGATTATCCATGTTTTAATGAGATTTTCAACAAGAAAAAAAAAAAATTAAAAGCAAATTATAATAATTGCATAAGCACGCATACATACATACTTATATACAGAAAAACGAAATCATTTATACAGGGAAAAAAATAACAGGCAAAACAGAGCATTATTTTTAATAAAAAATTGAAAGAAAAGTTAAAAGCTGAAAAAAAAAATTTTTTTTAGTTTAATGTTTTTTATTTCTTTTTATTAAAAGATACAAGCAATTTTTTTTGCCATTGCTGATACCTATATTATGTATACTTTCTGTATTATAATAACGAGTTATAGTATAACAAAATTGTAATAATGAAAATGAAAAAAAGAAAAATTATCCTTTCTACCTCATTTTATGTCTCTCTACCACCAGCTACGTATGTACGTATACGTCAACATAGGATGTTTTATAATAAAATATTTTAAATCATAAAAATGATAAACGACGACATAAACATACAAAAAAATTATATAACACGATTGTTGCAAGTTAAGAATAATTCTTACAGATTCGTATAGATTTGTGAAGGATGAGGCTGTACAGAACAGATGTATAAAGTGTAGACTAAGAACTTGGAAAGCCAATCGAGACGTGAAAACGAACATGACTACATGGAACACCCTGTACTTCTTATAAACATACATATTTGTATGCAGATTTAAAAAAAAAAAATTTAATTAAAAGAAAAAAAAATAGTATTATGTGTTCTACTTAACATTCATATAATATGAAAAATATATCTTTTTACGGATTAAAAAAAGAAATATTGTAGTCTACATTGGTAATATACAATGAAAAAAGAAAAGTAACAGAAATATAAAAATTTTGCTGGTAAATTGCAGAAAAAATGATTGCATTTTCGTTTTTTTTTTATGTCATATATGTATGTACATACATACATAAATATGTATACATAGATAATAATTTCTTTTTGATAATTACAAAATAAATTAAATTTTTCCATTGTTTTCAACAATATAGAAAAAAAAATTATAATTAATCCATTGGGAAATGAAATAATAATAATTTGGTATGACCATACCATGAATTAATGTTATATAGTATACAATATGTGATTACATTAAACTAGCAGTATTTTTATTTTGTAAAGGTACCACTAGAGCTGGTAGTTTGCAAGGGGATAATTTTCTATGGAGAAAAATTGTGGAAAGAGCAAAATTCACTTAAGGATGAGGTACCAAAGAAAAAGGACAATACTTTAACAAATACTGTTTTATTAACTCTATGTGTCATTTGTCTTATATCAAATGTATAAATAAAGTTTGCACGTATTGTGGTTTTCTTTTCTATTTCTCATTGACACATTCAACTCGAATAAATATCTAACATTTTGACCTGCTTTTTTGCCTCAAATTCTTCGTATTCGATAAGCTTAAACCCCGTACATAAGAAATGTATATACACATTATGTATATGTATGTACTAATGTACGTATATCACATGAATATTAAAATTGAGGTATAGAAAATAAAAGAAGGGTTGAAAATCGAATATACATAAAACCGCAATGAGCGCAATGTCATGCATTACTTGAATAAAAAATTATATATAGGCTAAATTCTTATTTATACATGTCAAACTGCTAAGATATCATGAAAATTTGTAAGTCAAAATAAAATTCTTTTTTGTTTTCTTTTTTTTTATGGAGATTTTCCATTTTTCTTTTTCACCCTTCAACTATATCAGTACTCCAAATACTCATTCATATTTTATCCAAGAAGAAAATATGACTACACAGTCATAAATACAAGCTATAAATACTATGTGGATTTGAAAATTTTTAAATCACATTTATGGCATTTTTATGTATATACATATATGAATGTACATACATATGTATGTATAATCAGAAGTTAAGGTTATACATTTATAAATTTATGGAAAAACAGAAATGGAAGATTAAAAACACGTACATACATATGTAGATATAACATTTCATAGATGCATATACGTTTAAGGGTTTGGAGTATACACTTCCATATGTACATATGTATGTATGCCATGATTTACTAATGTCATGAATTTATGATAGATTTAAAATTCAAATCAAAATTTATAAGAAAATAGGAATTTTTGTCTGTTACTTTTTATTTGTTTTTTTTTTTTCATATAGACACAACTTTTCATTTTTGTTTGGTTTACATGTAATCATATGTTTTATCATTATGGTTTTATATATTAAAAAGGTAAAAAACAAATTTTATATACATATGTATATGGATTTTTTTTATTTTATTTTAACATTCGAATCAAAATCAGGCACTTCATTTTTTTCAAATTGAAGAAATTATGTAGAAATGTACAATTCAATAACTCATTCAAAAGTACAGTGAAATTTTAAACAAGTGACAAGGTTAAGAAATGGAAAGGGGTTCAAGAAATCTTTAAAATCATGAAAGTGAAGAATTAGCGTCAAGTTGTAAACAGCAGAAAAAGGTGGAGGGAAGTAATAAAGAAAGCCAAGATTTACATCTAATTGTAATAGAAAAACAAAAACATTTTTGATATTTATTTGTACATACTATATATTTGAGTTAGGCTCTGTAATATGTAATGATGGCTCATAAAAAAAAGGATTTACTTATTTGAATAAAAATTTGTGACGAGTGAAATATAAAAATAAACAAATAAAAAAGATAAAAAATAAAAACATAAATTCGTTTTTATTTTGTGATATATTTACATAATGTTATTGATCATGAAAAATAAAATTATGCTAAATATGCCGTTTCACAGATATTGTATGTTAGGTATTCTGTATCCTTGTATTTATGATGGACACATGCTTCATACGATGTTTTGTTTTTGCATTATTTTTTTATTTTCATTTACATAACACATACATACGTATTATAGGTATATGAATTACCACAATTTCAAAGAATTTATAAACAGAACTTTTCATCACTATATATATAGTACATTGCATTCACTTACACACGATAGAATATTATTATGCAAAATAAGTTATTTTATGTTGTTTTGTTCATACATATGCCTAACTTTTAAAAATATGTACATACATACATTTGTATGTGTATGTGTTTCTATATACGAACTTCTCTTTTATCAGGCGTTAATAATGTACAGTAAAATCTCATCTACACGAGGAAATTTTTATAAGGACAAAAGCAAAATAATAAACGATGACATTTTATGTCTTATACTTACCAGTAATAGATTATTGTTTACGCAAAGACGCAATATTAACTGTACTATGATTTTTTGAAGAACCAGATCTATAAATAACTAATATTATCAGTTGTCTTACACTCGTATGGATCATGAATTTCAACAACTAGAACGTGGCTATTGTAAACATAAACTATTTGGAGAAACATTCTGGGACAGATGATGCCTCATATTGAGTTCTAGATCTAGATCTAGATAGAGAAGATAATTCGTAACTTAATCAAAATCTACAAAATTTTGAAAAATCTAAAACGATGTTGATTCAACTTTTCTTCGCAAATGTGTATTATAGACTAAATTTTACGAATATATTTACGGTACAAAGACTAACAAGATATAATTTGTGATTTGATTTTTTTTTTCTTTTTTTCAGTTTCAAATGCCTATACATGCATAAATATGATGATCATGATAATAATAATGATAAAATTAAAAAAAAAAAAACAAAAAAAAAATCAAATTCAAAACACATACATACATGCACATCTAAGTACAAGAGATTTATATGTGTCGATGTTTTTACAAATTTTCACTGTTTATTCATGTAATTGAGCCATAAAAAAAGATGTAAATGATACATGTGTAAAACAAAAATACCAAAACTTTGTAAATATGTGCATAGTATACCTACGCTTTTTATATGTAAAATCACATGTTTTTCACATGAAATGTGATACTAAAAAGGAGATTTACATTTTTTCTCGTTTGTTTTTCTTTTTTGTAAATAACATAAAAATATATAAAATGTAAATAAGGTGTTTAAAAATTAGGAGAAAATTCAGAGAGAATATCAATCGATAAATATTCGATAAAATCATAATAAAGCAGTTATAAGTTTTGATTTATTGGTCTTTAAGAAAAAAATTTATTTGAGAATATTTCAGACTTCTATAAGGACATGAAAATCTTACGACTTTTTTCTGTCAATGTACAAAGCACCCTTTTTGTTTTCCACTTTGTTTTTTACATATAATATACAAATACATATTTTTTTTTCTGGTGAAACCGAAATTTTTTATATTTTATTACGTTAGGCATAGGTTTATTTTTCATAAATATATGTATATATAGTAGCATAACCTTTAGGGCTAAACAATAATTTATGTATTTTTTGTTATTTTGTTATTTTATCTGTATCCTTTTTTATTTTTGTATAATTTTTTCATATTTTTGTATTTTTGCGTTTTTTATACCTTTGAAATATAAAATCAAATTAAAAAAATAGGAGAGAAAAAGGAATTCAATAGCTTCCGTTTTGATTCATACTCATACATTGATCTTTATGTTCTTTGTAGATATTTAGTTATGTTTATGTAAGAATATCGTATATATTGTACGATATAATGAAAAACAAAATAACCACTTTTTTTTTAAAAGTACAAACATTAAAATCAATATGATAAATATGAAAATATTTTTATCTGTTCAAATATACATAGATTCCTGCTTGTAAACATTGTACAAAATATATCCATACAATTTTCTACTATTGAAATGATAAAGGTACAAAAATATACTTTTCTCCATATATTACATATTACATACATATATGTAAATATAATCCTTCATAAATTGGAACTAAAACACGCATTCATGTAATATAATTGTACACATTGTATACAAAAGGATAATTATACATGATTGTACACAAATAAATTTAAAAAAAAATACATAAAAATTTTCAAATATACATAGATATATTTTTATATCCTTGTACATATTATATGTATATTTAGTCAGATTATAAAATGTTTATTTTTTTATTATTTAAAAATCGATGATAAACTGTTGTTAGTATAGGAAATCTATATTTAAAGGCATGCGACTGAAAAATAACTACAGCTATTATTACAGTAATGATAAGTTTAATGTATTATCATTTCATTATTAAAGGCTTCTAAACATAATCAATAAATTTTAATAATGTGATAAGGCAAAATAAAAGATTATACAAGCTAAATTTTTTAAATAGTTTGAAAACTTAAATGACACCTAAATACGATTTAAAAAGACTGTGAACTCGAAAATTCACCCACATTTAATGCGGTTTTCCAAGATGAGAAAAATATTTTTAAATTTTATTTTATTTTTCTTTATATTAGTTTCTTTATTATTATAAACATACAAAGTACGCTTACGTATGTATATATTGTATATGTACGAATGTTTTTTAGCATTTATAAGAACAGTTTTTTTATTAAACAGATTGATATATGCATGTGTACGTACATATGTATGTGAATCTGGAATAAAAATGAATATGTTGAAATTTTTTTCTTATTTCGATAATAAACAAAATAAACATAAACAGTGTGTATACCTGTATTTTGATTTAATTTAATGTTAAGATAACAATAAGCACATTTTTATGTGAATGCTTATCACATACAAATGTACAGATGCATATATGTATAAGTACAAACATTCAAAAATGAAAATATTATTAAGATTTTTACTTTTATAAAATGTTTTTCATTGAAATGTGTTAAGTATCTTTTCTGAATTTTTTTTTTCAATGCAGCTTTTCGTATTACGTATTTTTCAAAGATAGTACATGCGTTGTTATTTACACACATACACATAAGAAAAAGATTTTTTTTTCTTTTTTCATTTTATATTTTTCTTTATAATTTCTTATTTAATTTCATTTTTATTTTACACAAATTTTTCATATATGTAATTGCAATTTAGTATATTGCCTGTGAATACGCACCTAAATATGTAACATAACATATTTCATATGCTTGTATGTTTATGCTTTGTTATTATTTTAAATAAAAACGATTAAAAAAAAGGAAAAAAGGGCACAAAATATAATGGGTACAAATGTTTTGATATTAAAAAAAAATTTAACAGGATGGAATTTAAGAGATTGTAAATTTTTCTGAAATAAAATACTATTACTGAAATTTAGACGCAATAACGGTCCCAGCTGTTCTTATCCAATTTTAATCAGTTTGACCTTGTGAAAAGTCCTAAACCTCAGCATTAATTTTCAAAATAAATAATGTAAATACAAATTATAGTTTAAAAGATATTGTTAGCTACATGACGTCGTGTATTTAACAGTTCAAAAGAAGTGGACTTTAGAAAGGCAATAAGAGTACTTAATAGAATGATATTTTTCCTGAACAAAAAACATCAGTGATTTGATTTTTACCATTAAATGTGCTTTGTGATTTTTATTCCAGAACAACCTGTAAATGTATGTATGTATCTAGCAAAAAAAAAAAAAACAAATTTATATGTGTTTCTGTGTATGCACTCAGAATATAATGTATTTTTCCAGGAAGGAAATAACATAAATTTTTGGTATAATTTTTTTCCCAAAAATAAAAAATAATTCCCATATGTGTTTCAAACCAATGCCATCTTTTTATTTTTCGAAACGGATTACACAAAAAAATAAAAAAATAAAAACAATCTTTAATGTACATACAAACATATGTACATGTATATTTTGTTAATTTCAAAGAAAATATGTATATGTGTACAAAATATATGTATGTATATAAGTAAAAGTACACAATGACAAAAAACATAAAGTTTATTTTAATTTCTTTTCCTGTGCCTAAGTGTCTAAACATTTCGTTATTGTTTATTTGTTAAACATAAACATTAGTATCACATGAAGTATCATATTATTCTTACGATATCATTATAATAATTTTATGAATGAATATAAATCAGATAAAAAGATTATGAATGTTTTATGTGTATAAGTAATAAAAAAAAAATTTATTTTGCATTCTGAATTTTCAATGAAAATAAATAAAAATTATGAAAAAAAATATATCCAAGGTCCTAAATAAATTATATCTTTTACAAAAAAAATTTCTACGGAAAAGTTATTAGCAAGCAAATAAAAAAAAAATCAATTTTCTTTCATATTTTCATTTTTCTATTTTTTTTTTCTTTTTTTTATATTACATGAACAAATATTTTGAAATGTCCTTTGTGATAATCAAGAAGAAAAATACCCTCTCTTAAATAAATATATGTATAATATATTTTTTAAATTGCGATTATCAATTACATTTTTTTTTACCCACATGTTTTCAATATGTGTTCGAATTTTATGTTATTTCTTAATTCTGGTTTTCTATATCCTAAATTCCTTTTTATTTCGACATTGAATCCATATGCGATGTTTGTTGTTTGTGGCTCACAACATAAACAAACCTTACAAAATAGCAATAATAATATTTAAACCTTGCACACGCAGTTTTTATTTCCTTTTTTAAAAAATAAAAAAATTTGTTTTCCTTTTCGATTTCATACATGTTTCTGACATTTATGACGACGATATGATACAGAAATATTTTTAGAAAAAATGATACAAAGAATTGCCAAAAAGGAAAAAAAACAACTTAAAATTAGAATATGGTTTTCGTAGTAAAAAATAATTTTATATTAAAATTTCATTATTTTCTATTTCACAAAGAAAAAATAAACTTAATAAAAAATAAATAAAATAACTTAATGAAATACGAACACATTTACAATGTATGTTTTTTTAACTGACATTTTTCGGATTTTCATTGTTATGATTTTATTTGATAATGAAAAAAATTTTTATTTGGAATTTTTGTAACAAAAAAATATAATTGAATGTCTACAGTCAACCCACTTATAATTTGGTTTCCATATACCTTAGAGGCCTAGAACATGATATGCAACAGTTCTCTTGCAACACGGTACCCTGCCTGACATAATACACGGTAATTTTCCAAAAATTTAATGTTATCGTGTATTACATTTTTGAAATTTTTGGTGTGGTTTTTTTTTGCAAGTTATGCGATGGGACATTACAGTTTTCCAATCAGTGCGATTACTCTGATCATCTCTATCATTCTGATTTGTATTAGGTTAGGGTTTTCATATAAACTGCGATATGTAATAATGGCTTTATTCGAGTGTTATTTGTATTTTTCTCGAAATAATTTCCTAGAATTTTTTATGGTAGAAAATGCGGTTACAACACCAAATATTCTATTTAATTTAGCTAATCCTAAAATAACATAAAAAATTGTGTTTCGTATTTTTAGAATTTGTTGAACGTACGAAAATTGTTATGTGTTCAAAAAAATAAAATATAATATGTAAATGCTGAAAATTTTATTAAAATTTGATTGGAAATGTAATGAAAATTGAAAGCAGTTCTCTGCGTTTCAAAATTTTCTTACTTCTCAATGAGTTTGGAAAACTCACAAATTTCAAAAATTTTAGAAAGATCTACATGTGTTCAATTTTAAACTAATTCAATGAATACAACAATGTAGGTTTACAATAAAGCAAATTTACGTATTTACTAGCAAAAAACTGCTGTTACCAATTATTATTAATTTCATAATCAAGTATCTTACATAAAATACAAATTTTTAATTGAAGCAATTAAAAGATTATCAGGTACTTACCTTAGATTCCATAGCAGCATGGGACTCATTGAATAGAGTCTCTTTTTACACTTTACGATTTCCACGAAATTTTACAATGTTTAATGCATTGATCACAGATCACAGATTACACTCACTTTATTCACTAATCACTCACTTTATTCATTTATTATCAAATTTCAATCCAATTATTTAGCACGTTACACCGTTACACTGTATGACACATATTTAAAATACACGATAAGCACTACATATGTAAAAATTCACTAAAGCTTTTTAAATTCACTTAAAATTTTTCAAATTCACTAATTATTCACTAAATCACTTAATATTCGCAAAATAAATATTCCATTAAATTATTTTGTGCTTTTTTTTTAAATCACTTTGTTCACTAAATTAAATTCACTTTTTAATCACTAAATATCACCCAAGCTTTAAGCTCTGGTCGTCAGTGTTGTTGTTTAATTGCAATTGCACTATTTTTACTGATTTTTAATGTCTATTGTCTGATACAGCAATACTGTCATTTTGATGAAAATACTCTCTTCTTTTAGAATTATTACTTATACGAGTATGCACTTGATTTGATACCTACGAATATTATTTTTATTATTTCGAACTTATTAAAACAAAAAAAAAAATTAATTAAATAATTTTAAAATTTTTAATATCACTTTCACGCGCCGATTATATAAATAAAATTCACGAGGCACTGTACCAACTCCACCCGTCTCCTCCTACGTTCAAAAGGCAACTAACTAAAATTAAAATTAATACTGATTTTCAACCTCATCTCATCTATGTTACTGAGTACCGACTACTGAGTACTGACTGACCTTGAGAACTGACTACTGAGTAACTGACCTTGAGAACTGGTTAAACTACTTACTAGACTAAGCCTGTCATACAGTGTGTTATTGCTATCAAATAATCATTATTAGCCATCATTTATCCTACATACTAGACACTATGTAGGACTAGACTACTAGAACTGGTTCTGTTGTATGCTGGACTGGTATGTTATATGCTATTGCTATGTATTTGGTATGACCTAGACAACACCTGTATACATAAAAGTGTAGTAGAAAAATACAATAGCAAACTGGTTGAACGTGTATGTCTTGTTATCCTTTTCTAATAAAAAAAAAAGTGTTTCTGGCAATTAGTGCTAGTTTGTGCACTATCTCAGTGCAGTGTAAAAGGACATAAAGTTTTTTTTTGTTTTTGTTTGTCTCATTTTGACTATACTATTTAATGTTGTCACTTGTCTGGCTTTTAGTCAGTGTATGTAAGCTATCCTATTTAATGTGTTTTGCATTATCATTTTTGATTTTGTTTCATCTTAACTAATTTACTTTGGACTAAGCTTAAGAAAAGATGTTTTTACTTCTTAATTCTTATACCGACAATTGTGCTTGAAAAAATACACAAAATGACAATTAAAAATTTCTTAATTCATACGTGCAGTATACTCAGTTGATCCTGTAAAAAGGTCACAAGAGGTGTCCACAATGAAATATTATGTATAAACAATTCTTAGAAAAACCCATAAATCATCTTATCAGATAAACATATAAACAATCCTAACCGATTGCCTACAAACTAATTATTTCGTCATCAGGTTAATGACTTTAGAGTTCATTGAACCCATGGCTCTGGATCCATGCTCTGGTCCAGAAGCCGCATATTTATACTACTAATATCATATTTTTGTTTCTGAAAACAGTATAATGTTGCATTTGTTGATGTTACGATTTACGAACTGAAAACAAATAGTCTTGGTCGGAACTACCAAGAAATTGTCTTGGTTGTAAGGCTAAACTGACGGAAGCTTAGAAATAATACATTCCATCAAAAACATTATCAATTGTTTCTTAAGGTCATGAAACAAAAACAAAACAAAAAAATTGAAAAGAAAATTAAAAAAAACATTCACATAAAAGTAAAACTTTTATCATAATTTTCGAGTAATTTATTTTTTTTCCCCAATAATTTTGTAAACTACACACATGAAAAAATTCAATAATGTAAAACACTAAAAATACATTATACGAGTACATACAGTGTGTATATGTGTGAATAATTTTTCACATCATCAATATTAAAGAAAAACTCAACTAAAACCAAAATTATTTTCATTACTTTTCTATCATCTTCTGTGTAATTCTTTGTTATTGTTTACTTTTTTTTTTTCTTTTTTTTTTTCATTTGAATGAATCTAATTAATAAAAGTTTTCTATTTGTTTTTCTGTTCTTCTATGAAAATTTATCTTTTTCTTTTTTATACTATTATTTTGTTTTCTCTACATATAATTCTCATAATAATGTATAAACTTATATATACATGAAATAAATGAATCTATATAAATGTAACACATGTATATTCGTATGTTATCAAATATTTGAAAAACTTTTATATAAGTTAACTCAAATGTAAGGAAAATTGTATGTAATGTGTGCATAATGTAAGTGTATCGTCGGTATAATGAACAAAATTAATTTTTTCTTCATTCTTTTCAACATTAACTTTTTGCAAACATTTTACATACTTTTTTATTTTTATTTTTTACTTCTTTTTCGTTTTATTTATTTGATGTGTGATATAATTTTACTAAAAATATTCCTTTTAAATTTGAACTAAAACCTCAATTACGAAAGATGTTCCAAAAGTACTTTTTAAAAGGTTAAGGAAGATAAATTAAAAGAAAAAATATATGATTGTTAATTCTAAGAAGAGATGGATAGAAGATGATCAACGAACGACTTATGAAAGATCAGATCAGTCAATAATAAGCAAATTACGGAAAATAGTGAAACGTAGCAATAATTTCTACAATAAAACCAAAGCCTCCGAAAATCTATAACGTACAAGAAAAAAATGAAATTGCCTGACAAGAACGTTTTAATCGATCCTAGTATTCAAACATTCACATAGTTTATAACTTTATAAGTAAATCAATATAACGTACACATGTTTGCACATACACGCATATATTATTAATTCATCAAATTCCATTCGTTTAATACACTGTATTTAATATATAAACACAAAACTTTTATTTAATTACTTGAAAGCATTGATTTCTTTTCATCCAAAATTCATTTAAACGTACATATATACTTTTGATAAACAATTTTTTTTCTATATTCATGAATGCGTGCTTGTGTAAGTATATACATATATACGAAAATTCAATAAAAAGGAAAAAAAGGATTGTTTTCTTTTTTTGTTTTACTTTGTTTCATGTTTTTCCTAAGCTCGTTTTCTTTTATATAATAAAAACGAATTAATTTTATGTTATTATGTGATCAACGTAAACTTTTTTTCTTTTCAAAAAATAATAATTTCCTTTCAATTAATTAAAATATCATTTTTATTTATAAGCCAAAATGATTGATAATAAACGCTTCTCACAGAAAAGGATCTTTCATTTTTTTTTTTTTTTGTTTTGATTAATCATTTTACTACCACATGATTCTTCAAATTATCATCATTTATTGTCATGATCGTAATTATTCTAATCATCATTATAAAAGGATAAAAATCCATCATTGGTTTGTTTTTATTATATTGATGGATTTGTCATTTGTTGTTTACATTAACGAACTATAACCTCATAAATTGCTGATTAAATTCTAAAAATAATACAATTTCCTTTTTTATTGAGACTAAAAATTTTATTAAAGATAAAAACCTTCTAGACATGATTTGTTACTTGTACGAATGTACGTATACTCGTACAATTAACGGTTGGTATTTATGTTAATTTATAAAAACAAATAAAATGAAAATGTAAATTTTTTATTAGGTAATAGAATTTTATGATTTATTTTTTTCGTCTGAAATGTATTTTTTTCTTTTTATTGGAATTTTGTTTATACAAGAATAAATTCACTACAAATCATTATGCAATAATTTTGCTATTATTTCAATTTAATTGAACAAGCACAATCAGTCTTAATCTTGTGTATACTCCGTCTGCTAATTCGGTGCAGTTATAAGTCTTATAAAAATACACATGTCTTTGTTCTTCTTTCATAATTTCGATTAAGATCATCTCACGAGCAGTGCTACCACAATCTTTAAAGTTATCATATAATAGATGAATATTTTTAATATCAATATACAGCGAAATAAAGTGATACTACTTTGTGTCATTTTCATAAGGCTTTTCCTGCACCGAATTAGTAGACAGAGTATATATGTCATCATTTTGCCTTCAATATTAATGACGAATCACTGTAATCATTATATTTTTATTTTTTCTTAGGAAATACATATGTATGTATGTCTGGTTGTTTTTTCCATTCGAAAGATTTAAATTTTAGTGCAAACGGTTTTACAACTATGATAAATATATTATAAATCGGGAGCATTACAGAATTACTACCTTGGAATTGTTGTTCTTGCCTATTTATTGATACCATCGGTTTAACAATTTTTTCTTCCATTTAAATCGTTGTTAAAATTTTACAATTTTATTGAATGGAAAAATTTTTTTTATTAAATTTTCTTTTTTTTTAAAACAGAAAATAAAAATTAAATATATTATCAATCAATATAAAAGGATAAAAATTCAATAAATATTTCAGTATATAAATGCATCACATTTTTAAAAATATTTCTTTAAATCATAAATACACTCAAAAAAAAAAAAAATTTGGGAATAAAAAACATTTTTATATCATCATTTATTGTATTTAATGGCAACAATCGAAATGATAACAATGTTTTATGTGTTTGTTGTATTTACGTGTATCGCATGTAAAAAAAAAAAATTCAATACTACACATTGTATAAGTAGTAAACAAACGAGTGAATTATATCACGTTTTATTTACTTATTTTCATTATTTGTTGTATAATCATTTTGTATATAAAGAAAAAAAAGTTTTCTCATTTATTTTCGATTAATGTGATGATGTGCTGTTTATCATGCAGAGTAGCTATTAAATATAAAATGACAACAATTTTCCCATAGAGATTTTTCACATACTTAAACTTTTTTGTATCTGTTGGTATAATTTTGCAATTTCTCTTCTTTTCATTTTAATAAATGATAATATTATTTGTTGTGATAATATTTTTCACAATTCCTGAAATTTAAGGATGCACTGCAATATATGAAAAAAAATACAAATTTCATTCTCTACATTTTATTTTACGGAAATTACATTTTTCTACTATTAAAAAATTTGCACTTTATTTGCTTCATTTAACTACTCAATACATTTATTTACTTTTTTTTTAAATAAATAAAAGAAACGATCACACCAATATTATCAATTCATGCATATAAACTTAACTTCCTTGAAATTTTGAAGCGTGTGAATACAAATTTATTTTTGATAGATTAATTTAAAAATAAAGAAAAAAAAATATTACGTTTATCCTTTAATTTTTTTTTTGTCGCAAAAAAAATAAATTGCGTTTCGTGTATATGCATACATGCACTATTTCATATATCCTGTAAGCGAATATTTATGTACTTTAAATAACGTGTATATGCATAATTTTTTTAAAAAAAATCAAATATGTATGTTTCACACACACACACTTTAAATATTTAGAAAAATAAATTGAAAAAAAAAAAAAAACTTTTTGATATTCGCAAGAACTCGAGTCACTATTTTGATGTGATTATTTGGTATTTTGCTTATTCAAAAAACAAACCAAAAAAAAGTCAAAACTCTGAGTAAATACATAACATAACATGAAAATGAGAAAATTGTATTTTTCCGTTGATGTTTTTTATATTTGTAAAACCACACATACAATTGCATGTGATCTGTGTGAAACAGGATTTTATATTTGTTTACTGGTTTCTTTGACTTTTATATATGTACAAAACTACTACGTACATATATATATAAGAATACAAAAAAAGGAAAATTTCAAATTCATGTGTTATATAAGTTTTATTTACAATTTAAAAAAAAACTCAAAAATTCTAATAATATTTTTACGTTTACCAAAATATGAAATAATTTTGAAATTTTAAATAACAGGTTGGAGAAACCTAACAAAAAAAATATTGTAGATATAAATGAAAAAAAAAAAAAAATTGGAATTGACTGCGACTTACGTCAGATTGTACTCAGATCGCGTTGTTATGGTTTCTTGTATCGTCGTGTTCTTCTGCACAGAACTCATGCCATTCTCGCTTTCAATCACCTTTTCTAATCTTCAATTTCCAACAACATCCAACACCTTATAATGGTTTCATAGGTACTTAGTAATCGTAAATGTGAAATTTCCATTGACTAGAACGTTTTAATTTCTTTCTCAGCTTTTATCAATACAAACGTATTTAATTTGATTTTATATTTCTTGTTGTGAATTAAGTATACGTAAAAAACTAAAATTCATGTAAATTATATGTAAATTCTATTAACAAAAGAACACGAAAAGTGTCCTTAATTTCTGGTTTCTTCTTTTATTATTATTTTTTTTTTTTAAATTTATTCGTGCCTTAACATAACATTTTGAATTTTAAAAATATATAATTTTATTTAAATTGTTAATTTACTATTCAAGTATCAAATACGTATTGTATTGTATTTTTATGTATATAAATAAACCCGATAATTATATATGTAAATTTTTAAAATTTATACATAAAATTTGTCATAAAATTATGTATTTGAAAATTTTCTTGTCATATAATAAGAATAAAATTTTTTTTTTCTTTTCACTACATAAAATCCATATAAGATATATAAAATTATACAATCGTTCATAATTTCCGCACATTAAAAACCCTTAATATCCTTTTAACGAATAATTTAAAATAAATTTTTGTTATTATTATAACGATTCCTTTCTTCCTGTTTTTATTTTTTTTCTTTTTTATTAAAATTTTTCATATTTTCGTTGCTAAAATTTGTTAACAAATATATAAATACTATATACAGGTATTTCTCGTATAACGTGGCATTCCTTTAAATTTTCTACTTCGTTTTCTCTCAGAGCATGTTTCGAAGCCTGTCGCTTTCCTCAAATTGTCCAACATAGTGGAAAAATATTGATCAATACCCTTAGCTTGACCATTAATTAATTAAGATTTTTTTTTATTTTTTTTTTTTTTAAGATAAGCCTTTCTGTAATATGGATTACCACATAACAAGGCGCAAATTTTATTTATCCGGTTGTAAAAGGATTGACTGTATACATATACATACATATATATATATGTATATGTGTGTATATCATCGAATACTTCACGTTAACATCGAAAACAATCTAACAAATAACAATTTACAAAAATATACTATAGAATTTAATACTGTTCTAATAGTAATAGTACTAGAATATATTTTTTATATTAATATTTGTTATTCAGTCAATGAGGGTTTTTAGTAATAATACGTACTTACATAGTACTTTAAACATAAATCTGCATTTCATTTCAATGAATATTCATGAATCAAATCAAGAAAATATCTATTATATATTTTGTATGTATTTTATGAATAAAAACGTATCCAATGTTATAATATATTTTATATATACATATGTACTCCTACATAAAAATAAATTTTTGTTAATAACGTAAAATGTTCCTATATCTACATATATATTATATAGAAATTTTTATGTTATACACAGGATGATGGTATATTAAATAAAGAAATTTTTTCAATATTTTCAAATGTTACAACAGTTGAGATTTAAAGCTTTCTCTAGCATGATTTTGTGCTTATCTCTTAAAAATTTTTCAAGATTCGGCAAATCTGCATAAATAAATTACAGTCACCTTGTATTGCTAAAAAAGGGTAAACATATAAAAAGAATGTATGTAGGAAGTAAATATATTCGAAAACTATCTATTGTGTGTATATAAGTTCTATAAACCATTTTATAAGTGGGTGTTTTATTAGCATACGTACATATTTCCTTAGTTCATCTATACATGGTTATGTATTTTCACTTTTAATAAATTAGTAAAATATTTTCATGGAAAATTATTTTTAACAATTTTTTTTCTTGTTTGCATATATTCAAAAAGATGTAAACAATTGTATGTAAAAGAGGGATTTTATGAGAGCTTGATTATTATTATACCATTGTTGTTATCATATTCTATTATATTCATCTTACCATCAAAAATTTAATGATTCAAAAAACCACAAGATGAATTGAAAATTAACTATAATAAACTTTAAATTTATTCATACAAAGTGTATATAGGAGAATTGACGTATGTGTGATACATATACGATCTTTTTGATTGTATTAATATTCACTTTATACATGAATGTATATAAATACCACTTCATGTTAAATGTAAACAAATGCATTATAAATTACATGAAATGTATACATAAGAAGCATTCTACTAAATAACATATTGTAGTATTTTATTTTTGACTATTTTATTTAATTTTCATTTTAAATAACAAAAATTAAAAGATACACAATGTTAATTTTCAAAATAAAATTCCATTGAAAATAAAATGCATTTTAAATACAGTAGAATAAATTTTATATTTATTTGTGTCTCAAATTTTTTAGTTATTTTATTCCCATATCTACTTATAAGCAAATATAAGCCATTTGATTTTTAATTCATAAAGAGAAAACTGTATTTATATTTTATATCATTTTTATGTTAAAAACCATATAATCAGATTTTAAAATCATCAAAATTTTTGTTATTGGATAGTTGAATTTGCTATGATTTGTTATTTTTTGTATTTATTTATTAAGTACATATATTACATAAAATATTCATTGAATAAGAAAACTATGTATATAAAAGTACTACTACACAGTTTACATAAACTTTTAAAGGATAAAATGTGTGTGTCTCTGTGTAAAATAGAAAAATAAAACTACACAGGGTATTTTAGCAAATTGCAGAAACTCATAAAAATTTCTCTTCAAAATATTTTTAGAAATATTCCGATTTAAAGTAGATTATCGAAGATTCATGTACATCATGTCTACTAATTCGGTGCACTTAAAGCCTTATGGAAATACACATCTTTTTTTCTTTTGTCATAATTTCTAATAAGATTATCTCACGAGCAGTGTTATCACAATCTTTAAAGTTATCATGTAATATGAGATGAATTTTTTTTTAATACAATATACAGATAATATAAGACTTTAACTGCACTGAATTAGTAGACAGAGTGTAATCCGATGATCAAATTTTTTATTTAAATAGCCATAATGATAGCCTAGATATAAACTCACTCACTATCATGTGATTTACTTCGTTTCTCAACAACGTATTTTATCCTTGCCGGATTAACATCTTCTCGTGAAACACCATGCCTACAAGAAAGCATATAGTATACTTTTGTTATTTTAAGGAAAATTTTCAAAGAAAGTACATATTCAAATGATATACAATCAAGAGAATATCTAAAATGTTAAATAAAATGGTGAAAATATTTTCCATATATAATTTATATTTAATTTCTTTCTGTTCTTTTCATTTTTATTTATTTACTATACAATTTTATTTTATATATAGTATTCGTTTAAAATTCAAATTTAAATTTTCTTCTTTATATGTATAATAAATGAATATTTAATTTTGAAATTGTGATTTAATTGAAATAATTTATTTATACGATGATTTGTTCATTGTATATTTTATGCATGTACAATCCATATATATACGTATATGTATATATAAATGTTTTATATATAAACACCAGAAAATATAAATAAATATTTAATGACAAAGACACAAAATTTATGATTATTGTATTGTATATAAAAAAAATTTTAATATTCATTTTAAAGAAAATTCTCATTTAATTTTCATTTTAATATGTATTTTGGGGCAAAAGAGAATATATTTGATAAAATAAATACAAAAAAAAAAATTCTTATTCTTATTACTTAATCAATTTGTACAGAGTGTACGCTTATGTATTAACATCATGATTCATATACATATAATGTACCTCTGCCGAAGTTTGGTTGGTTTATCACCATATTAAAATTGATTTATTAAATAAAGCGTTTCTAAAACTTTTTCAAATTGTTTAGTTTAATAAGGCAATTTATTAATTTTTTGTCCTTAATGATTTTCCTTAATCCTGGCCAGGAGAGTCGAAATTTTATTTGTTGCTAGTGTGTCAATAAACTAATTTTCGACTTCATATTCATAATGATATTCATATATGTTTGGAAACTCTGATTTATACGTATAGTTCAAGAATATATCAAAAACAACAGAAATGTTCAAATTGATCTACGTATACGTCGTATACGTAAAAAATAGAAGTCGATATAAAAATTGAACATAATAGAATTATTTTATTTGATGAATAAATTTATTGATTAAATTTCAATTTTTTTTTTTTTAATATTTATTGATCACGAAAAATTTATGCATAACCTTTTGTCCTAAATATTTATTTTTTCTTTCTTTTTCTCTTCCTTTTATTTTTATATTTCGACAGAAATTGAAATTTCTTTTATGGTTCTAATGTTAATATGCTAATTTATTCAATAAATATAGTATGAATCTTTTACAAAATGAAATTAATTTACATTAAAAATTTATTCATTCATTATTTTGTGAAAGAAAATTAATAAAAATATTTTAAATTTTAAATTACAAGATAATTTTGATTACAAAGGCAATAATAGAAACACAATTAAAAATGAATAAAAAAAAAATTTTCCAAGAAAATATAAAAAACAAAATTATGAATTTTCTTTAGATCTATTTTATTTATTTACTTAAAATTCTAATATACATTAAAAATCATAAATAATAAATTAAAGCTATTTATTTGAAAAAGGAAGAAAAAGACAATTTCAGTTAAATTTATTAAAAACTAATAAAAATATTAATTATCTAAGTATTTATGTATTATGTATGTACAAATATGAATACTGTTTTTATTATTATTATCATAATTTTCTATAATATTTGTAATTTGTAAAATTCTGTAACTTCTGAGAATCCACATAGAGGGTAAATTTTTACAATTTTCTTTATAAATATATTAATTAAAAAAAAAAACAAAAAATTATTTTTCTTTCCAATTTCATTAAAATACCAAACAGCAACACATCAAGTTTCTTAGAAACACAATTAATTTATACTTTATTACAGTAAGATAAAATGGGATACCATGAGATTCCTGAAAACTCCTATATAACGAAAATTAAAAGCAAAAATAACGTATTTGCGTCTTGTCATTAAATTGTTTTTGAGCATATTATTGTATTTACTCGAAAGTCGATGAATGAACCTATTTTTAAATATTGAACATACATACCTACAGTCTGTCTACTAATTCGGTTCAGTTAAAGCCTTATGGAAATACACGTGTCTCTTTTAGTGTTCATCTTACGAGCAGTGTTACCACAATCTTTGAAGTTATTATATAATAGTAGATGAATATTTTTAATATCAATATACAGCGAAATAAAGTGGTACTACTTTATGTCACTTTAGGATAGTTTTAAAGTACCTATTTTGAGAGTCATTTGATTTTAAATGAAGTTATTCAACATAATAAAAAATAATGCCCCTGCGGGATGTGGAAGAAACATAGAATTTTTCTAAATAGGTACTTTACTTAAAAGGAAACTTGATTGTACATATTGCTGTTCTATTGTTTTTGTTTTTTTATTTTATTTTTTATTTTTTTATTTTTTCATAGAATTTTTATTTGTGAAATTTTTTTTAAATATTTAATAAAATATTTTTCTCTAAATTAATAAGATTATATTATTTTTACAAAAACAATTTATACGAAATCTGTCGGAATGAAAAGTCCAATATCAATTATAATTAAAATGTAACAAAAAATATATTTAAATATCTTATTGTAATACGTTACAATAACATATATGTATATGTAGATGTTAACGTTGTAGGTTGTAGATGTACACGTGTATCAAGAGAACGGTAAACAATTCCCTAGAATTTGTATATTTTGTTTAAATTCATTTCACAAAAATATTTCCAGTCAATATTTTCAATGTTTTTACTTTGATTGTATGTATACCTAATTTTACATTTTTCATATATGTTAAAATAAAATTATTACTTTCCGTTGGTTTTTTTTTTTTTTCAAATAAATTTTGTTTATAATTTGAAAATGTTTTCTCTTATGTTGTATTGTATGTTTTTCATTTCATATTTATAAGTATATCCTTTACTATACTTCTGTTGTTGTAATTATATGATAATAACAAGAGATTATAGTAAAATATGATATTTGCATATAAAATGCTGATGAAATTTATTAATATTTACATTATCCAAATGATAAAATAAAAAATAAATTCGGATAAAAATATTTGTAAATCTGTAGATATTCAGTATTTAATTTCTTCTTTTGTTTAATACTATTAACATACATTGCATTCCATTCTAATTAATTTTCATTCATTTTTCATCATCGATTTTGAGTGCATAATTAACAATACCACCACCATCGTTACTAACATTAAAATCAGATTTATCTGATGTACATTTTTGTGATATACATTGCTGTTCTGTAATAATTGATTTTTGTTTATTTAATTGTGCTAATCTTCTATTTTCATTTAATTTTGATGTAAATATTTTTTGTTGTTGTTGTTGTTGTTGATTATCATAATTTTGATTTGTATCATTGTGACTATAATTACAACCATTAGTAATAATATTACTATTACCATTTGAATTTGTATTCATTTTAATATCATTATTATCATAACAATAATTTTCTTTTCGTTGATTACGTTCTGTTATTTTTAATATACGATGTTCATTAATTGTATCATAAATAATTGATATAATTAAACCGAATAAAATTGTTAATATTGCACCAATCATTGAATACCACATATAGCTGATACGATAAATTGATGAGAAACTGAAAAAAAATAATAAAAAAATAAAAATAAAATATGATATAGAACATGAAAACAATAAACAAAACTTTTCTCATTTATAAATGTCAAAATACGCAAAATCTTAATAATTTGTCATTTAAGGATATTCAAGTTTATTACACCTTCAGCAAAAAAAAAATTTTCTTTTTGTTTTCATTTTCATTTTTATTTACATTAAATTCACCTTGAATAATATTGGAATAGGTAAACATGAAAATCCCCTTATCATACGTACAATACATAAATATTTCGTAAAATAATAGAAGCTTATAATGCATTTAATAAATCTTTCAAAATTCTTAATACCAACACGAAACATAAAATATAAAAACAATGAAAGCTTCTTCTTTCTTCTATGAATTACAAATAAATCTATGAAATTTTTCAATATTATATGAGAAATTCAAATAAAATAACGTTCTACGAGGTGGTGTAGAACGATTTACAAACAAACAAAAAAAAAACTGTATAAAATCGTCTTTATGTTTATATCATCTGTGTCAGCATTTTACAGAAAAAAAAAGAAATATATCTTTTTTATCAGTAGCAACAAAAATCGTTTGTATGATAGAAAGTGATATCATAATACAGTGCCGGTATAAATCATTGCGTTATGCGATGTAAATTTCATAAGTTTGACATTCTTTTATTTATGACTTTAACACATACACATTTTTAATGTAAAAAGCCGCAAGGTCCATCATCACAGATTTCAGTGGAACGCAAGACCTGAAATTTGACCTTTAAATGAGACAATGGTGTAAATGTATGTATATAGGCCGAAGAAGAATGATATTTTTAAGACATACATAGAAAGCCGACCCTGTATTTTTCAAAGACATTAACTTTTTTTTGAGTTCAAGGCTAAAATACAAAAACTCAGTTTTTTTTTTGCCTTTGCATGTTATTAAAATGGATAACGTCTATCGATATACAGACTTGTTAGTAAACCCACACAAAAAAGAAGCAATGTAGGATAAAATAAATAAAATGTAACTAAGGGCACATAACACAATATGTTCTTGTATGTGTATATCTAGATGAAAACAATAAAAACAAATTACAATGTATGTATGTGAGTATTTACCTAAATCCTTGGTCATTATCCTCCTTTAAGGTATCATCATTAATTCTTCCCAGTCTATCATCAATGTGATTTTCATGATAATAATCACTTCTATTATTGCTATTGCTATTGTTATTGTTATTATTAGTTTTAATATTATCATTATTATTATGACTATTATTATTTTCATAGTTTTTATTAACATTACTAACATGATTATTGTCATTATCATTGTCATCATAATTCATAATTTTGTCTCCTATCATCATCATCATCAATATATTTTTTTCTGTTGTTATTGTTGTTGTTGTTGAATTTACTAGTCTATCATTTACTATTACACTTGTAGTAGTTGGCATCATTTCATTTATAATAATTTTTTGTTGAATTTTTTCATCATCATTATGAATATTACGATATTTTGCTTCCATATCATTTAGAAAATCTAGTCCATCAGATGATGAAGAATAGTATAATGTTTTGTTACTTACAAAACAATTACATTCCTCTATAGATTTTGATAATGGTTTCGGGTCAACATTTGTGATTTGTGCCATAACACCAATATAAATGACTAACACGAGTGCTATTATACCACCATAGAATGCTCCCTACAAAAGCAAAAAAAAATAAATAAATAAATAAAAACAATAACAATAATAAAATAAAGACAAAAATGAAGAGCAAAAATAACAAGAATCAACAACAACAAGAAATTTTCTTCAACAACAAAAATTTTGTAAATATCATAAGAGTATAATATATAAAAATAAAGATATAAGACAAATATAAATGAAAATTATTATAATAAGTAAAAAATATGTAATGTCCTTAAGAGCTTTTTCCTTTTTTGTCTGTATTAAAAGGAAATTATACTCATAGACATTTTTATTACAATCAAAAAACAAAAACAAAACAAAAAAATTGTAACAAAAATATTTTTTGAAGATATTTTCTTTTAAGAGCCAAAAAAAAAAAGATAAAAAGAAAAACTTGACAAGAATTTGTAAATACTATGTTGTAATAGTCTTTATATTCAGCCGTCCGTCATTATGTAATGTAATAATCATAAATGGCTATAAGCGTATATTATACACTTATGTCTCCTGTTTATGTATTTATTAGTAAAAATTAAAAATAAAAACAGTGAATAACAAAAATATACAAATCCTACATCGCATACTCCAACGGCTAACATAAAAATGGCTTAGTAATAAACAAAAACAAAATAATAATAATTTATTCATTCACTTAAATAAAATATTTCCGTTTTAATTTCCTAAATAAAATTCTTACTTTATTTTACTTTTTTTAATCTCTCTCTTAGAGTAACCGGACATGTTTATTATTTTCTATGAATTTTTATTTACTATTTTTTTTTATATCAAGCGTTTTAATGTAAATTTAAATGAAAAGCAAATGTACAAAAAACAAGGAAAAAAAATTAAAATAAGATTCCTAACGTTCATTTCCGGTACTAAATTCTACAGTCATTAATTTCTGTTACAAAGTGTATTAACTACAATTTTTTTTTGTTTTTGTATAATTAAATCAGGAATAAATTACAAGAAATGAAAATTGCATGATATTGTACCAATGTTAACAAGGAATTTAAGTATTTAACACTATACACAGATACTAAGGCTAAATGTCTAGTTACGCCCAAGGGGACGTGGAAGAAGAAGAAACATTACAAAATCAAATTATTCTAACATTCAATACAAAGTTTAATAAATACATACCTTGGCATTTGCCCTTTTAAAGACAATACCTAATACAAATAATCCAAGTGTAACACCACCAACAAGGCCATTTAATGTAAGTGTAGCTTGCAATACACCACCTAATCTTTCAACCACAAATACTAATATAAATGAAAATATTCCATATCTAAATTTAAAAAACAAAAAAAAAAACCAAAAACAAAAATGTATAACATTTAAAAATAAAATGTAATAAATAAAATCTATAAAAATAAAATCAAGATAAAGAAAAGAAAACCATTTATAAGAAAATAAAAGAAAAAAAATAAAAATAAAATAAAATGAAAAACAATAAACAGATGAGAGAATGAATATTTTATTGCGCTATACCTAAACAATTTACATTTTACATAATATAATGAGTACAGCGTTATGTCTGTTTATCGAATAAAAGTCATATTTATATGTACATATGTATGTATGTATGTACATATGTATGTGCAATAAACGATGAATAAATAAAAAACATAATAATAAAACAAAAATGCATACAAAAGCAAACGAATAAAAGTCAAGTTTTGTGGTCAAGTAGAAAATACATAGAAATATCTGCGCCATATCATATTGTTCCTTTTGTTGTTCTATTGTAGTTCTGATACATGTGTATGTATACAGGCTTATAAGTATGTATAAGAAAAAATTTACAATTTTCATGCAATAAAACCGAAACCAAAGTACAAACTGATATGACAGAATGGGAATTTTTTGTCGGTTTCTAGGATTAAATTTTTTTTTTCGTTTTTGTTTTTTTTTTTGTTTATTTATTAGAATTACAATGATTCTATAGTATTATGAAGTATAAGCACACAGAGAGAAAGAAATGTGTTTCCAAGGACAATTTTTCCAAAGGAATTAATATTCGCGACAAATGTGCTTTGTAAAAAGCAAAACAAAAAAAAAAAAAAAATAGAAAACAGTAGGATAAAAGAATGAAAGCATAGTATTCACAATTCTGTTTCATATATATATTTTTTTATAAATGTCAAGAAATGCATGAAATATAAGGATTTGTTATCGTTACATAAAGAATTTTTGTTTTTCTTTTTTTTGTACACAAGCCACAAATTATTATGATGTATCCTCACGTGTATGCACACATGTATAAATTTTGGTATTCTTACTACAAAAATTCAAAATGCTCTTCATTGAAAAAATATATGTATATTCTTTCATACAATCAGAAGCAACAAGAAAGATATGAAATATGAATTCTCGCTTAATTATATTAATATTCATATTTTAATTAATAATTTAAAATAAAAGAAAATATTCCTTTTTGGGTATATTATCAAAGACCTCTTAAAAAATTCTTTCCAAATTGAAAGGAGCTTAAATATGTACACATGTATGTACATATATCATTTCATGTCTGTATGTATGTGGGCACATAAGCAAATATGTCTGTGTATATAATATGTGTGTATATATAATATATATAATACAAAAATGTCTGTAAATATCTATACGTATAATTTATATGCATGCGTACATACTTTTAATTATGTATACTTATTATATTAAAATATTAACATTATATATTATTATAAATTCTACATATAGAAATGTTAATAACGAGTAAACATTAATATTTTTTACTTATAATTTTCCTTATATAATAGTTTTGGTGTATTCATTTATCATCATCTTTAATCTGTTTACTGACGTATTTAAAACGTATAAAACTACATATATATATGTATGTATACGTATTGCACGGATTGTTATTTATATAACCAAAAAATAAAACATAAAGATAAAAAGCCATTTTCAAACGACTTTTCTTCTTATTTAGATTTTTTAAAAAAATTCTGCTTACTTTGCTCCACATACAAGTAATTGTGTTCTTACAAATACATGTAGCAAAAACTGTATAAATAAAAAGAATAAGAAAAAAAAAAACTTTGTTTGACTTTTTCGAATCTTGATTTATACAAAACTATACAAATGTACATTCAAAAATACAAAATTTCGTTTATACGAATGCGAATGAAAGTAGAAAAAAATGATATTTAAAGGCACGTATCCAATGAAAATTTTGGATACATTGAACGCATTGAGTTATAATCTGGCAGGGTAGATACGATCTTTAACATACTATATACAAATAAATTTCATTATTTTCGTAAAACATTCATAAATGTAAATTGTAAATTTGTACACATAAAAGTGTATCTTTCACATAGCCATATCATCATTGCCATCATCAATTAGTAATATATTAAAGTTTAAGTATTTAGTTTTCCTTAAATTTAATTTTATTTTTATTTATACACACATATATATGTATGTATACACAAAATACTTAAAGATATAATTTCATTTCCCATCAAAAAAGAAAGAGAAAATCCTTACCTATCTAAATGTAATATTTTACTTTGAATAATAAATGAGAATATTTTCACAAATAAAAAGGAAAGAAAAAATAAAAGTAGAATAAATGAAAAGAAAAGATAATAAAAGAATGATAAAAGGACTTTTTTTTTGTATTTTGTTTTTATGTTTGTTTGTATATTTTTAACCTTGACATTATCATATTATGGAAATTCCTTCTCTTTGTTTTCCTTTTTTCGTTTTTGTATTTTATTTTCTTGTTGATTAATAATTTACTTTCATTTAAATTTTTTTTTATTTTGTTTTTGAAAATTTGTCATTATAGTTATCTAACTTTGTCGATATACATACATAGTAATATTTAATATAATTGCTTGTATAAATTATTTTAATGTTAATAACAAGGAAAATTTTAAGCATGAAAATGAATAATTTAAATTTTAAAATTTTTATTATATGTGTATGAGTTGTATCAGAAGTTTCTAACCTTTTTATATGCCCTAAAACACATTATAAAGTATCGATATGGTAACAATATACTATATATTCAAAGCATTTCATTAACCTCAAAGCAAATAAGTTTTTATACGAGACACAAGGTTGGAAAACTCTTATACGTATAAATACTTTTCGTTATTATGTATCACATAGTAAAAGAATACTAAAACGAAAGTTACATTAATTAAGTAAAATTAAAAATTAAAAAGCTAAAAAAAAAACATCATCAAAATTTAAATTAACTCGCATAAGTATACATTTTACGTGCACTTATGTATATGTGTGTACATACAATTTTTTGATTGGTATAAAGTAATTTTATTTATTTATTATAAAAAAATTTTTTACTGTGTTATTATGTAAAAGGCTAAGTAAATTCATTCATTTTATAAATTCATCAATAAATAATTGCGATGAGAATTTAATTTTTTTGTTGTCGGTCATTTTCATTAGGCAATTAGTATGGTATATTTATACTTTTGTGTATATGTATATGTATGTGTTTTTTTGAATCATTTATGGTCATTTAAAGAAAAAATATTTTCCTTTTCGTTTTTTTTCTATTCGTTTCTTTAAAAGATTGAGACATATCACGCCATTATGTGATTAATCTTGACCTTGCGATTATGGGGTATGTTAAATATATAAAATACTTGTGATGAAATGGGTTAGATACACCTCAAAACACGTTATTGCTTCATTGTTATGTGTGATTACCAATCAGTGGTTTCAAAATGGTGTTTCAACCTATTTTACTTTATTTAAGGAAAATGCAAAGAGCTCCATATTATTTTATTTGCCCAGGCTCTTATTATAGAACACATCGTTTCACGAGCTGTACAGTCATTTATAATTATTTTAAGTGAGAAATTACCACTATCCAGGGGTTAAATAACCAATTTATTTAAAGACTATGGATAAATATTTTTTCTTTCCTGTGTTTTTTATTCTCTATTTATATTTTTATGTTTCTACAGTTTTTTACATTTTTTTTTTTTATATATATAAATATAATCGACATAATTTTACTTTATTATCATAATTTACCTACTAAGGAAGCCCATACCCGATAAAAGCAGAAGAGCCATTATTAAAGAAGAAGATGAAGAATTTTACTATTTATTATTATTCTGTATATGTATAGGATACAATTAAAGAAAACTATATAAAATAAAATTGACAAAAGTCACGTTTTTATTCATTATGAAATCTACAGTGAAATATAGCGAGTAATAAAATAACTCATGTGCGTAATTTAATATCATTATGATTTTAAATTATAATTAATTGTAGTATATCGCAAAATTCAATAAGCAAAAGCATAAAGCGTAAAAGCAAAACAAAAACAAAAAAAAAAAAAATTTATCATTAATTGTTTTATTTTGTTGCTTTCTATTTTAATTTAATGACTTATGTTATGTTCTAAGCAATTAATCGAGATTAATTTATTTCATTTAATTTTTGTTTTCTTTACGAACATTTGAATTTTATTAAAAGTATTAGTTTGCTAGCTGAATTATTTATATGAAAATTATGAAAACGGGAAAATACTTAAAGATTTTATTACACATTCATAATTGTTTTGTTTTGTTATATTAGTATATTATTGCGTCAATAATTCAAATCATAAAGAACGATGGGAAGGTAAAAATTCAAAAATACTGGAATGTTGGTGTTGAAAAAGCAGTATGACCTTGATTTTTTAATTTAAAATCTATAAAAGATTTCAAATTATTTATAGAATTATCTATTTCAAAATTAAATTTCTGTATCCTGTGAAAATCCTTTTTTAAAATCAACATTTTTTTTGTATAAAAATAAAATCTTTATTTATCTTGTACATAATTTTATTCATATCCTTTACGCACATTTTAACCGTCTATTTGTCTGTAATTATTCTATCGCTTATTAAACGACATAGAAAATGAAAAAATAATTTTCTTTTCAGGAAATTACATCATCACTTGTTTTTCCTTTTAACATTTAAATACACTAATATATACATTTTTTTTAATTTCATTTTTTATTTTCTTAAGTTTTCTTTTAACCTTCTTTTTTATGAGTAGAAAGTGAAAAACGATAATAAAACAAAAAAAAAATAGCGCTGAACTATATAACACTGTGAGATTCATACAAATAAATGTTTTTAAAAAAATTTTCGTAAACAGTTCATACTCGTACATACATAGATGCACAATAACATTTCAGTTTTCTTGTGCGTTGTGCAATATATTATACAATGAAGTTCAGCTCATTAGTGTTATACAGAAAATTGAAAAGAGAATAAAAAATTGAATCAAAATGAAAGCTTGAAGGGTTGAGAAAATTTTCATTTTTTATTTTAAAAAATACAAATAAATAAAAAATAATTGTTCAATAAAAGAAGAAAAAAGGAAAAAATCTGCTTACACTATTCTGGTAAGTCGTGTACATAAACATAAATGTAATCGATAAACGTAAGATATTTTATAAATTTTTTTTAATTCTTAGATATTTTATTTTCTAATATAAATTCAATCTGTTCATTTGTGTCTCATTAGATTTTGAATTTTTCAGATGAATTTGCCATATTTTATTTCACGTCTACACATGTACATGTAGAAAGATAAATCTTTTCTCCGATCATACAAATATCCGAATAGTGTATAATTCCTATCATTATAATTCTTTGTTTTGACCCCATACAAACACATAATTTTACATATTTAAAAAAGGGGAATAATGTAGTCTGCCTCCACGTTGTGTCCTCCGGGTAAAGCTAAATAGACTACAATTTCGGCCAGGACCTGTCTTCCCAAAAATGGAAGGATATGTAAAAATATTACAGCACAAGTGTAAAGCTTAAAAAAATGGCCATTAGACAACATATAATATATCTATGCAGTATATCCTTTACTTTTGCAACATTATGGTCTGCATGAAATTCTAATTATTTGTAATCTATTTTCTTAACTAACTTAAGTGTGGAAGAAATAATATTACTTATATCTTAAGGATAAAGAACAAAACAAAGAAAAAACAACGATACTGAACACAATCACTTTTTCTTTTTTTTTTTCTTTTTTGAAATGATAAAACAAAATTACTGACAGTAAACTACATAAAAATGTAAGTGTATGTATGTAATCCCGTACAACATACACATCCGATGTCAACAAAGCATGTAACACCGACACTCACTTTTTTTAAAAAGAAAAGTACATTACAAAAAAGGAAATCATGTATTTTTTTTTCCTTTTTATTTATTTATATTCACTTTTCTTTGTTTTGCTCGCTTTTTTTTCTTTTTTCTCATTCATTTTATATTAAAAGAAAATAATAAATTATACAATATAATGAAAAGCGAGGGACAAATTAAGGATAAAAATGAACAAATAAAATCATTTATACATATTTATATGTATTTGTATTGTATAATAACCCATTTCTCCCTCTTCCTTCTTTTTTATTCCTCCATTTCTTTGTTTTTATTCATATAGAATGAATTTCTTTTATTCGGGTTCCTTCTTGTTTAGTAAGTTTTTCAGTTACATTTTGACTAATGTAATTTTGTTAATGAATAAAATGAAATAATAACTACCATTGTGTATATATAAAAAATAATCCGGATTTTATAACATTTTATACACAATAACATGAACACATACTTTAATAATGTAACATGATGTACGGTATATATACTCCTGATGATAGCTACATGCAAATTAAATAATGAATTCAAAACGATTTCATGTAATTTAATTGTATATATTCTCTTTTAAATTAATGTGAATTTATATTGCAGACATGAAAAGGACTTTAAGAAAATTTAAAGACAAACAAAAAATATGAATAATGATAACAATTTTAAAGTAAATAGCTTACACGCAAAATAGTCTAAAATTATTTGAAAAAAATAAATAAATAAATAAAACACTTACCCTAATGACATCCATTTCGCATACATAGCACCTTTTTCTGGACGTAATTTTATATTACAACCATTGATTAGAATATCTTCACAGGTTACAGCGGCCAAAGAATTAAGGGCTGATGCCACAGTTCTATAAATTAATGTAGAAAAAAAAAACAAATTTGTGTAAGTGTTAAAAAACCAAAATAAAAAAATGTTTAAGTTTTAAAAATACAAAATTAAACGAACAAAACTCAATTTTTTTTATTAAAAAAAAGTTTAAAGAGTATTTATACTTTGTTCATAAAGTTTATATAGTACATAAGAAGTTAATGTTTAACTTTTTAATGATTTAGAGATCAAAGTTTCTCTTAGCATCTAAAGTTGCGCGAGTCACTGAGGTAAGAGACGTTATAACTAATATATGCTCTGTATTGAAGTAACTCTCTAAACAAAGTATACTGAACTGAAAATTGAAAATAGTATTCGAAAATCAGCTACAAAATTTAACAAAACTAAAATTTTGAGCTAAAAAAAAAATAGTAAAAATTGAAATAGTAATAAAAAGGAAAATTTTTGAAAATTTATGGTTTTCATGGTTGTGTGGGTTTTTGTTTCACTTGCAAATACGTACACATAAACATACATAGGACAAAGAATAGGGTTTAAAATTTCAATAAGTGTACATTTCTTTTAATATATATTCCTTCAATGTATGTATGTGAATGTGTTCATGTACGAATTCGAATATACGTTACACATATAACATTAAGCCAATTTCGTACAAAGTACATTTTCACAGAAATATATGATAACACAAAAAATAAAAAACGGAATTTCATTTCCTTTTTTGTTTTGTTTGTATTCTGTATTACTAAAAAGTAAAGTGCATATGGAAGGATATTAAATTATTTTCATGGTATAAAAATTTATGTAAACCATAAGAATTATGATGACTATAATAGGTAGTTTTCTATTTTTTTGATACATGTTTTAGTCGCGTAATAGTAATAGGAACAACATACAAATGGTAGTTGTGCTGTTGTTGCAAAATATAAAATAAAAAACACACACAAAATGTGCAAAATCTAAAAGAAAAACGCAAAATTTTCATTTTTCAAATGATCGTCGTTTTCATATATATGTATTTGAGAATTTTGAAGAAAAATATTTTTAAAAAACGAACGTTTTTAGTTAATATATATGATGGTGGTCGGTTACTACTATACTGTAACGATTTTTATACAATTGTAAAATACAGTGATTTTTAGCTTTTTTTCTTCTTTTAGAGAAATACAAGTTTACATGTACATAGTAGAGCAACAAACATTTAATATTTTATGTTCTTTAACAACCAAATAAATTTTATTTTAACTTCTCCTCGTATGTTTTTTTTTTCTCTCTCTCTTTTGGAAATGTTTTAACTTGATTGTGGTCTTGTAGGCTATGGAAAAAAAATAGGTGTTTATTACAGAAATTTATCATTTTCAATGGTAGAAATATGGAACAGAGAATGTTTGGGATGTCTCAAAATAAGTGAAAAATTAATACAAAAGTTAATTGCTAAATTTAAGAGATTTCAATTTCAACAATTGCACGATTCATGTGGCATGTTTAATCCAACACCTTTTAATTCACGAGATCTCAAATTGATGGATTTTAAAAGGATACAATAAATATTTTCATTCTTTTGGTTTCTTGCTAAAAACAATCTAATCTTTAGTAGAAATGTTGTTTGTGACATATATTCTAAGATACTCTATTAAAAATACTCAGCTTTAAAGAACAACGAAAACTGTTCTACATTACACGTAAGAAGTACTTAGTAATAACGACAGAAAACAATCTAAAGAATAGAAATAGAAAATAATTTTTTTAGTAGAAGCAATATAATTGCTTTTCTTTTTTCCTTTTTTTTTTGGCTTGAATATAATATAAAAGAAAAATTTAATTTAAAAAACTAAAAAACAAAAATTACATTAAAATTTTTAAATCGTAAATTTTTACTGAATAAAATATAATTTTAATAATTATGTAATTTTTTTTACAGTGATATTATGTTTTAGCTAGCACATTTGGATGTACATTTATATAATGTACAAAATGTCTTCTCAACGAGCTGTAACTCATATCGATTCATTTCTTACTTTAAATTGCAAGAAATATATTTAAAAAAATATAAAACTGAAATGATGAATACTTTATTGTATATTTACTGATATCTTTTCTTCTTGGTTTCTAATAAAAATTTTTCTCATCGGAAAACATAAATCAATGTGATACACAATAACTTCGAAGTTATAATACATAATATATTAGAAAAGCAATTTTAAACGGACATTATTTTGATACTTCTATATACCAAATACTGCATACCATTTTCATTACTCTTGGCTACTATAGAATAATGACCTTACCCTCAAGAGAAAAAAAAAATTTTTTTAACTTTATTATTTAATAAAGTTTCATGAATTTACACTTAATTTTCATTTCAATTGTTTTGTATTTGTTTTTTCTTTGGCTTTGTCTTGTGTTTTTGTTTTTTTTTTTTTTTCTCCCAATTCTCTGCTCATGAATATATGAACCAGAAATATTTTCATCATAATTTTTCAATGAATACATATAGAACTGACAACCTCGTACACATTATATACATACATATGTACAGTGTGAACACAAACGTATACGAAAACGTACACACGCACACATAAATTTTCCAAAAATTTATATTAAATGTTAAATTCAACATTAATTCGTTTCAACATTATTGTCAGTATGTAAACAGTACAAGAATATTTTAAATTTCATATAAAATTCCAAAATTTACAAAATTTTCTATTTAAATTTTACGTTTTATTTGTATATGTACAAATAACAATTTTTACTAAAATGTTTTTTGTGTGTGCATGTGTATTTATACATATACACATGTGTATGTACAACTACATGATCTTCAAAAAGGTTTTGAGGGTATGTATATGTATGTATAACAAATTTACGATTCAAATATGTGGTAACATAATAAGAATTTTATTTAACATTTTAACATAGTATATTTTACGTACACACAACTATTGATACATACATGTAAAGCTTACACATACGTGCACATGTTTATAAAATTTACATAACGTACATACATATATAATTTACAAGTCAAAATATTGTACAAAACACAAAAATCAAGTTAAAAATATTTCTATAAAATAAAAAAAAAACTTACCCTAGACTAGCAGCAAATATTCCAGCCACAAATATTCCAGTTATTGTATAAATATTTCCATATACATTCATTATATAAAAGGGTAAAAGTTGATCTGTTGCCTCAATTTGACCTGAACTTAATGGATCACATTTAGAATAATGTGTAAATACCATTAATCCAGTATAGAAATTTATCAGGAATACAGTAATCAAACCTATACACATATGTATAAAAAAAATAAATTTATATATAGATAAAATTTATATTATAAATATTACAAATCAAGTTAAATTACAAATATATATGAACAAGCATATTTCATTTAATATACAAAAGAATATAAACAAATATGTTATCATGTATATAAAAGGCAATATGCTAGAATATAAATTTTATTTAAAAATAAAATAAAAATTATATATAAAAGTATTTGAATTGGATTATAGTCATTACAATAATAGAAGAAAAAAAAATTGAAGATAAATAAAGATAATAATAACAATAATATTAAAAAGATAAATAAAATATTTCTCTCAAAAGGATAAACTGTAGGATATATTCTTCAATGTATATTTTGTATGAATATATAGATATTTTGGTCAAATGGATATGAATTGACAAATGAATTATTTAACCGCATTAAAAAAAATGTATGTTGTATCTTTAAAATTTACATTATTGAAAAATAAATTAAACAAGAATCAAAAATTTGATTATTATCATCATTTCTATGACTAATAAAATACATATTCTACACAACATTTAGAAAATTCTTTTATTGTCTTTATTTATTTGTTGTAAAAATTTTTGTAATTAAAAGAAATTATTGTATAAAATATAAATTTAAAAGGCTCTTATACATTATGTACATTTATGTACAATATGAACAGTAATAAATATAAAAATGAAATATCAAATGTATACTTACCAATAATTGCAAATATTAATGCGAGTTTAGCTTTTGTTAATGATTTTAATGACATACATTTTTGTACAGATGCCTGATTTGTACAAAATAATGATGCCCAATAAAAGAAACCACCAACAACAACTGAAAATACAGTATGACGTGTTGTTGGATTTGGATCAAAACTATAAAACAAAAATAAACCAAATAAATAAAATCATTAATAAAATATATAATTTTCGTAAATATATGTACATATCATAATGATTTTAAATTAAAAATAACAATCAAACAAACAAAAGAAAAAATAAAATAAAATAAAATAAAATGACTTACTTGAGAAATTCAAGTCGATTATGTTCAGATGCTGTTTCAAATATTGTTATTGCATTACCAGTATAGTATGTTCCCAAGATAACAATTAATACTAAAGAACCAGCTAATACACAAGCCTGTAATTAATTTAAATACACATATATGTATATATGTAAATCACAGATTATGAATATATGTGTGTTTACATATACATACATATAATAAGGATAAATTAACAAACACATACGCATACAATAAAACACAAAACATATTTTCCTACACTTATTAGAATAACATGATAATAATAATAATAAATCACACTTAATAAAATACTTATACAAACGCTAATCATTTATCACCTGTATCGTATGATGATACACAATACATTTATTCATACATATTTATGTTTTATATGATAGCTACCACACAAAATTTTCATACATAGTATACATATGTACTATATCTACGTGTGTATCTTTTAGAACAATAAATGTTTATGCTTGCAAATAAAAACATTTATTTTGTATTACTATTGTATTTGAAAATCTGAGTTAGACGAATTATTTTATAGAAGCGTTTAAAATGCTTTTTCGAAGGTAAAATACGATAAGACGGTTAAAGATGAAAAAAGGGCCAAATTATTTGCTATTTTCTTAAGAGGCACTCAAAATAAACGTCCTATTTGTATTTGTGTATTTAATCTCATATATTTACAAATTTTAATTACAATAAACTGTTCAAATTTACACTTTAACTTTGCCGATGTACTGTGCAAAGGAAATGTAATATTCATGTGATACGAGAATTACTTGTATTTTATATGTATTCGTATATGTATTATTGTAGAAAATTAAAATTACTTTCTTTATTATACAGTATTGCTATGAATTATAACCATAATTATTATTAGCATAAAAGTTTTCCTAAATAATCCTAACAAATAAAAAAAAAAAAACCAAAATTATTAAAGAAAATAAAAACAAAAGAGATACATAAAAACGTTTCTTTTATTACAAATTCTAATGATTAATAAAATTTTCGAAAAGTTCAAAACTTCTTTTTTTTAAAAAAAATGAATAAAAATAAAATGAATTTTACTTGACCTAATACTTAGATTTCCTTTTTGGCTTTTTCATTCTACCTTAAGTATTTTAATAAGGAAAAAGGAATTTTTTTTTTTTTTTAATTTCTTAATTTCTACTTTCATATATAACGAAGTAGTATTTTAAACAAATTTTTTGTTATAATTTGTTTTAAGTCAAGAAAAAAAAAATCAATTTGCTTTGAAACCAAAGTGAAGTATAAAAAGTACAAAAAAAAAACAACACTGATGGTTTTGAATAACTTTAAGTTAAAATGAAAAGAGAAAATTAAGTAAAAATATATAAAATCTCCGTCACCATAAATGCATTGAAACAAATTTGAATTAAAAGAAAACCAAGAAAATATGTATTAAAAAAAATGTGATGGAGAAATCAATGTTAATTTTATTATTATTTTTTTTTTTTTATTTTCTCTTTTTTAATAACGAATTAAAGCAAGTAAGTAGTATACAATTTAATTAAAGTAAAGAAATACTTAACAGAAAAAGCATGTAAAAAGCAAATTTATATCAATGCTGTACAATATCTGAATGGGTATATACATATGTACGTACTTATACTAACCATAAAGAAGGATTTCTTTGAATTAATTCGATTAATTTTCTTTTGCTTCTCCTTTTTTTATTCTTTTCAATTTTCTTTTCACCTTTCCTTTTACTTATATTTTCGTCTTAATTTAAACTTTGACAAATTTTTTTTTTTTCCTCAACAGTATATGTCTTTTTTGTGCTTGCCTTAGAAAGTCAGTGTAATGAAAATTTAAAATGGCATACAATATCTATGTACATGTGAGGATACTCGTATGTATATGTACATGAATGCGAAGCAATAAAAAAAAAATGAAAATTTATTTACTCTCAATAATAACTCTGATAAATATACGTGCCATTTTATTTCATTCGTACAAATATCCCTCGACTAACTGAGTTAATCAGTTTTCATATTAATCAATATTCGATTTTCAGACTTTAGACTAAAACATTCGCGATATCCTCTAATGCGAGTTTCATTTTGTTCGAGGGTTGTCTCAACTTTTAATCATACTAAACAAAATTTCGTACAATTCAAGTACCGTGTTGTTCAACATTTGTGCATACATACATACACATAAGGAACTATAAAAACAAACAAATATTTAAAAAACACAACGTAGTAAAAAAAAAATAAAGACAAACTTTTAAAAAGGCCTGCTATTCTTCATTTTCATTTTTTCATTATAATTTGTTTTTTTTTTTTTTTTTTAATTTAATAAAATTAAATAAATTTTATTCTTAAAGCCTAAGTTATTTTAATTAATAATAATTCAATAGAACGTACTACACGTGTATGTTAGTGTAGATATATGAAAAGATTGTTTTAAAAACATCCATTTAGACTGATAATCATATTCCATGGTTTCTACATTAAACAATTTTTTTCTACGCGTTCATTTGAATGTATGTACATATGTATATGTGAAGTAAGAAAAAATAAAGAAGTATAAACAAAAATAATTTTTTTTTTTTTGAAATTTTAAATTTAGAAATTTATTTGAAACAAAAAAAGTAAATAATATATAAACGTGCAATTTAAATTAACAAAACTGGACGAAAAAAGATTACAAGGAAAAATTAATTAAATTTTTTAGTTCTGTATAAAAAATTGAGTTTTCTCAAAAAAATTTTGAGTTAACACAAAAAAAGGAAATGTATAGTTTACTTTCAATAAAATTAAATTAAAATTTGTATTTTATTTTGATTTTTTGTTTTCCTTTTTTCATTTAAATAACATAATTACATTTTCGAAAAATGTATGAAGTAGAATTTACCGAAAATTCAAATCATAATTTAAAAATTAAGAAAAACGTATATTGAAAAATTTGTATGTAAATAAACGAGGAAGAAAAGCAATTTACTTATGCAGCGACTCATCTTGTTTGTGGATGACAATTTTCATGTTATACACCATAAAACAAATTTTAATTACAAAATGGTCACATCGTGAAAATTTGCATTTTTCAAGAAAATTTTCGTCCAAAATTTCTAATCAATTCACCTCTAAAGTCGTGTTTGAATTTTATTTCGATTCTCTTGTTATAAATTATCGAAATTCTAAAACAGGTCTACATTTTTTAGTTTAACATCAAAATATACTTTGAAACACAAAAATAATTTGTTCAAGTAAAAAATTCTTTGAATACACCAAAAAAAATTTAAATAGATTTAAATAGATTTAGAAGAAAATTAAATTCTTTTTTGTTAAATAATCTATCAGCAAATAAACAGAAAAAAAATGTAATAGCATTTAAATATTAAATAAAACTGTTAAAAGAATAAAATACGTTTGATAAAAAAAAAAAACAAAAAAAATAAAAAATAAAAAAATTAAATAAATTGTACAATTCTGTGCACGAATACTTGAATAAATTTTCATTTACAATGAAATTTTCTTTTAACTCTTTGCGTGTCATTTCCTTGATGGTAAAAAAACTTAACTACGAAGTTACTATTTTATGTAATACAGTAGCGTACAAAAAAAAGAAAAAAAAAAAAAAAACAAAACAAATAAAAATTTAATTACGAAAAAAGAACTTACTAAAAATTGGAAAATAATGAAAAAGAAAATTAAGAAAAAAAGAGGTTTCTAGTTTTTCTATCGTTCAACTATTATTTAGTGATTTTCAATTTTTGTTTTTTCGTTTTAGAAAATGAGGAAATGTAATTCAAATAAAGAAAACTAGTACAATGAAAATCATAAAAATGAAGAAAAAAAAACGAACTAAAGAAACAACAATCGTCGACTATACACAATCCTTTTTTGCTTTCTTTTTTTCTACTTTATGTATTTAAAAGTCTTAATTTTCATTTACATTTAGCTGGTTCTCATGGATCGGTAGTAAACTGTTACCGATAGTAAATCTACTCATAGACAAGTATTTCTTGCAATATACATTTTTTTAAAGTAACAAAGCAAAATTGTATATTACTAAGATATCACAAGGATAAGTATGGGATTCAAAATTAACAAATTGACGTATTCATTTTGTGAGCACCAAACATCTTAAGAGATATAGCACAACTATATTAAAATTTATCTGAGTTTAATACGGAACTATGAATACAACTTTTAATGTATTTCGTGACTTTTTTTGTTCATTTTCTATTTTTCTTTTTAAATGGAATGTCAACGTTCATAAAAGATTATATAAGAAATCAAAAACAATTTTTTTTTTTTTTTGTTTTTATTTTGTGAGTATAGTCTGTTAGTGAAGTTTTTGTATGTGTTGAGAATGTTTAGGAACAATTTTTTGTAGTAAAAAAAAAAAAAAAATTTTATGACGAAAAATAATCATACAAATACAATATTCTATACATGTATGCGTATATACCCGGTATTAAAAACAAGAGAATTCAATTAAATGTTTAAGAAGAGTACAGTCACGCTAAGAGTTACAAATGTTATATAAAATCCCACTGGGAAATTGTATGCATGTGTAAATAGGAAGTCTAAGCAAAAAAAAAAAACAAAAAATAGGAAAATTATGAAGAAATTATTGAAATATAATGTCGTTTCCATATACATATTTATGTGTATGTAAAAATAAAAAAATAAACATATAAATTATTTCTAACGATATAGCAACAGAAAATTAATAAAATGTTATTCAATAGGGGACGTATTTTAAAAATACTGCATAAGAAAAGATTTTTATATTGTAAATTGTAATTTAAAACATGTTGTAAAAATTTCTTTTATCACTATCCTTTTTACTTTTTAAATCTTTTGTACCAAAGTCAACAATAGAACATACACACATACCATACAAATTAATTTATTTTTCTCATTTTAAAAAAAAAAAAGAAAAGAAATTTCAATAACAATTCAATGTCATTTATTTACCTGAAATGTATCTGCAATTACAACAGCTTTCATTCCTCCTTGTGATGAATAAAATATACATACAATATAAATTAAAGCAACAGCAAGACGTGTATTTAATCCAGTTGCTTTTGATAATGCTATAGCTGGTGCCAATACAGCAACAGCCGTGTAAAATGACATCTACATGTTCAAAAAAAAAAAAAAAAAATTAACATGTACAAGAGTGTCAAGTGTGTGTCATGATATGATGATGACATTCAATAAAAGAATGATTATGAAGATTTTCACAAACAGACTAAATTTATTTGAAAAGTTGTCACAAACAAACGCTGTCTTTTCTTTAGGTTTTTTATTCCACTTTTTCTTGAACCTATTTTTTTTTTTTTTTTTTTTTTGAAACTTAAATTTTCATTCTTACCTGAATAATGTAAAGTACAGCTCCCATTAATCTTAAATCTTTACCAAAACGTATACCCAAATATTCATAACAGCTAGTCAAATCTAATTTGTAATAAAGTGGATAAAACACTTTCGTAGCCAATGGTATAACAAGAACCATTGGAATTACTGTTAAATTTGAAAATAAAGCAAAAAAAAAAAAAAACAAACATAAGTAAATATTTTTTTTAACTCGAGAAAAAATAATCATAATGTAATATAAAGTTAATTTTGAATTTTTTATTTTATTGTTTACGAATGTAGTAAAGGAGAAGCCTAAACGAACGTTACAACTTTGCAAAAAATTGTATCAAAAATTTTGGATTTAACCGAAAGTGATTCAGTATTAAAAAGGCATGCCAATACATAGCGATATGTATAACCTAATTAAGTCCTTACTGTGACTTATTCATGTGCGATTAAGGATCTAAAAAATGGAGTGTGTATAAAAATCATATATATATACGTACATATACATACATGTGTATTATAATGTTCATATTGTTTTTAACGCCAAATCGTTTTACTATATTTTTCAAATTTTTACAGTTTAATATCATTTTCATTATCATCTTTTAAACAAAAAAGAAAGAAAAATTCTAAAGATATTGAACTTCATTAATAAAATTGTGGAAAATAAAAATAAAAAAAAACAAATCGCAGCGTACGCAAATATCGTACAAATATGAATAAATCGATCTATGTACGTTGGCATAAAATAAAAAATATAAAAAATTTTCTTCTTCTTTATTATTCTCCCTGCTTGTATTATGTTTTCTTGCTCATTTTTTTATTTTATCACACAATTGCTAACATATTTTTACATACTATGTTGTGTGTAAAATTTTCATTTTTCATACATTTTATGTAGGTTTCCTAGAAAAAAATTACATACAAAAAGAATTTTTGTTTTTATTACTTTACCAATAAGTGAAAATTGTGTTCCTTGATAAAACATTTCAGATGGATTGCCCAATAATTCAATGGCTGTAATAAAGCTAGTCGTTAAACTTAACGTAACTGTAAGTGTTGACATTTGTGTTCCAAGTAAAAATTCATTTGACGAATCTGGATTATTACTATCAGAACTAGATTTATGAAAAAATCCATAGAAAGCACCTGCATATCGTATTGATGATGATGACGAAAAATATGAAGAAAAGAAAAAAATAATAAAAAATAAAAATAATAAAAAAAATTTTGTACGGTACGTAAACGTATACAAATTTAATAAATAAATAAATATAAATATGAAAAAAAATTTTTTCTTCAGTACCTATATAAAAGAAATAATGAAAATATGTTGTAAATTTTCGTTACTGCATACTATCAATATTTCAGGGATATGGAGAACGTTTTCAATAAAGCATTTTTGAACTCAAACTGAGGATCAAATTACTATGAAAATATTTTTGTATGTGTAGAATTTGTGTTTGCGTTTGCCCTCAGTTTACATAACAAACTTTCTTTATTTAACATCTCACGAAAGTCTATTGTGTGTTGTGTATTATGTATGCAAAAATCGTTTGTACAAAAACCTGCATTCTGCATTATTGAAAACGCCCAAAATATAAAAATAAAATAAACCAAACAAATTTTTTTATTCCAAGTTTTTTAGATTCATACACATAAACATTCTTTTCACTTTATAAAAATATGTTTATGTGAATTTTTCTATTTCTTTCTAGTTTCTGATTATTTTTTTTTTATTCTCTAGAGAATTTTCACATTTTCATTTTGATTATTATTTTTTTTTTCGTTTTGTATAACTATAAAATGAAATTGAAGAAATTGAAATATTACTTGATAGGTTCTATTGACTGTATCCAAAAAAATAAAAAAAATCTATTAAAATCTATTTTGAAATTTATGAAAATTTTCATGTAAATCAAATGCCTATATACATGGATACATATATATAAAATATGCATTTGTATGTGTATACACTTACCAATTCCCAATGATATAACAAGCATTGCCAAAACAATAGCATAGTCATATCCAGTAAATTTTCCTTTGTGTAAATTTTGTGGACTTCCACATTCAAAAATTTCATCATTATTTTCATTATGTTGTAATAATATGTTACTGCTGCTGCTACTGCTGCTAATATCATTATGGATATTACGTTTTACGTTTGAATTAAATGATAATTCATTGCCTAAAGTTGAATCTACAAAAGCAGTTTTACTTGCTATTGTTGGATTATAACTACTAGTAGTTATTGATAATGCATCTTTTTCTTTTTCTGGCACCGTTGATAGTGATAGCATTTTTGCATCTTTCATTGCATTGTTAACATCATAATCATCATAAATATTATCAGAATTTTTTGTTCTTTTATCATTTATCGCTGTATTATGTTGTTGCTGTTGTTGCTCAATTCGTAAATTATTTCCTGAAATTTTATCAAATCCTTCTTCTTGATGTTGTGCATTCATTATTTTCATAATCTCAACAGAATTCATAGTATCCATTGATTGATGTCTTTCATTATTATTTCCATTATTTGTATTTATTTCAGAATTCAATAAAATTGTTGGATTTTGTACGCCTACAGATAAACCATTAACACAAATTATCATCATCGTCATCTGTTGTAGAATTGTTATAGTTATTAAATATATGAATAATGATAATAATTTAAATGATAATAATGATGACATTTTCATCATATGAATTCTTTTCATTTTATTGTTAATTTTAAATGTTGTTTTTGCTTTTGTGTCTCCTTTTTGTATGATATTTTACACAAAATGTATAATCCTGTATTGTTGCTAGCAAAAATTTTCTAAAATCTCATAAATTCTTTATGAAAATTGTCGCTATTTTCATAAATTTCCTTTTTCCTATTTATCCTTCTTTATTATTTGGTTTTAGTTTGTAACGTTTATATACTAATACGTACAATGTTTTATATTGATTTGTTGATTTACGTAATAATTTTTGTATGCATGCACAGTGATAATCTTCTTATGTCCGTTCTTGAATAAATTTTAATAAAGTGTTGTAAAATGCTTTCAAATACACTTTATTGTGCGTTTGTTTAAATAGAAATTTTTAATTTATTCGAAATTTGCCTTTTCCAAATATTTTTTAATGAAAAAAATTTTTTTTCTTTTCGATATACAAAAATTTATAAAAGTGAAAGAAAATTTTGATTTACTGCAGAATGAATTCCGAAAGAAATAAATTTTTTGTTGTTGTTTGTTCGAAATTTAACCCTTTATTTTGTATCTCGTACTTATTTTTTTTTTTTTTATTTTTTAAATAAATTGGGGGCGAGTAATTTACATTTCCTCGACTTTTTTGTTACTTAAATTATACAGCAATTAATAAAAAGTGATCACAAATTAATGAAATAAATTATTAAATAAATAAACTTAAAGTAGATTTTTAATTTGTACTAGAATATCTCCAACACCTGAAAATAAAAAATAAAAAATAATTAATAAGAAAAATCCTTGTTTTAATTATTTTTTTAAATTATTGTCCTGCATGTTAAAGTCCTTTTTTTTCATTCTTATAAGTATATATTTTTCTCTTATTATATGGTATGTGGGTAAATTCAAAAATGCATCACTGCTTGTTTGATGCGATATCCAGCATATTATGATTTCAAGCTGAATATCGCATTAAAGAGGCAGTAATGCATTTTGAATTTACCCAATGTCTTAAAATAATCAAAAATATCACAAGACAAACATGATTTTTTTTCTTGTAGGATGTATGCTTTTTTCTCATATACAGTTTTTATTCTATTATTTTATTTGTTTATATTATTAGTCTTTTTATTCTTTTCCGTCTTAACCTCGTATCAAATTTAAGTTGGAAAGATTAAGATTTAAAAAAAAAAAGTCTTAACTATGTTGGTCGTCGAACTTTGACATTAGATATAACACAGTTTCACACTGATGGTATCAAATATTATATCTACAAAAACCTCTACATACATATCTTAGACACTAAAAATCCTTTTTAAAAGTGTTATAGCCACAAAATCAACATACTAATGCATACTATGAACTAGTGTACGATGAATAAAATGTCATCATTGTATCTTAAGATAAGACAAGAAAAAACGAAAAATAACAGCACAAAGCAAAGGCACAAAAACAAAATCAAGAAAAGCATATGTAAGGATTGGAAAGCAAAGATGTACATATATCATATACATATATATGTACATATGCATATAAGTCTAAAAAGAACAGGAATAACACCAAAAATGAAAAGAGCAATGCTAGAGAAAGTTTAGTAGCAAAAAAGAAAAAAAAAATAGGAAGTATATGAAATTTCGTGCTGTTATACTTACGTACTACCCGCAAGGATGGTATCTATATGAAATCTATGACAAAAACATACATTCTTCTATTGAGTTGTAACTGTAATAACCAATTCTCTGTAACCATCTAGTGAATTTTCATATGTACATATAAGAATTATTTTTTGTAACTTTAACGGCTTAAATATCCATACAATGATTTCAATTCTTTTAAATACATATTCAGAAATAATAAAGTACCTATATCACAATTCCATACCTGTAGGAGTAAAAGGAAGAATTCAGCAACAACTTTTCAAAAACAGATCCGGAAAAAACAGCGAGTAACCACAAAAAAATGGTATAAAAGGAAATGACATGAAAAAAAGAACAAAAAAAAAAACAAACATATCAGCTAGAATCCTTCCGTTCTTGTACGAAAAAAGAAAAATTTTATGTGCAAGTACATTCATATGTATGTAGGTATATTATGATGTTTCAATTGTTTAGGTTTCTTGTATTATTGTTACGGTTTTCATTTACTTCACCCTCTTCCCACTCTTTAATGCTTTCTCATGTTTATTCAAGAGTTACACTTTATATTCAATGGTATATACTGTAGGATATTCATGTATTACGTGGATTTCGATTTTCCTCGCTTTTGTTATTTGTTTTTACTCATAATACTTCAAAAAAAAGTCAAAAAAGTGAAAATAGGTTTTTTGCGTTTAGAAATACAAACCATAATAAGAATATAGTTTTATATGTTTTTAAACTGAAATTGCAAAAAATTTTTAGCGTAAAATTCTTGGAAAATTTTTTGTCCTTTCTGTCATTTATGGATTACGTATGTAACTTGAGTAGATTGAAAAAAATAAATAATTACAGACATCAATGGTAAATTGTGAGTCTGTGGAGTATGTAAACGATAAGATCTAAAAGAATCAACGCCAAGTGAAAATAAAATAAGGTTTACGCAAAAAAAAAGAGAAGAAAAAAGACTAAAAGGAATGGCAACATCTCATAGTATATTAATTTTTTTTAAGTTTTTCTTAATCAATTTTCTTAATTTATTTCAATTAATTGAAAAATGTAAAAAATATGTCCAATATATTTTAATTAATTTCTAATAAATTGCATTATAACACCATACATATGTCTGATGGATAATTGCATTAATTAGTATATTTTCCTTCTAAAGCTTTTTAATAATAAATAATTATGGACTGCATGTTATCTTAGTGTACCCATACATACATTCATATGTATGTACGTATGTATATATTATTAGATAAAGGTAGAATTATAATGTACATACATACGTTTCATATACATATACCTACACTGATGTACGTACATAGATAGATAAGAAGATTTTCATTCAGTGTTATATAAATTTTATATTGACAATGGATACGTACACATATAAATTTCTCTAGGTCAAAACTCTTAAGCAAATTGAGAAATTATTACGTGATTAACTAGTCATTAGATTTCAATAAAAACGCTCTATTGTACATTGATTTTGTAATGAATGATACATACATATGAATGTACATAATACGATGATGTCGATGGTTTCTATTAAATAATCTACTATACACTATACACAGCTATGGTATCAAATATATTTTTCATTACATGTACATACCTGTTCAATTCATATATGCATGCATATGTACATATGTATGTATATTTGGGATGGTAAATATGTACCAAAGAAATCAATAAGTGCCAATAGATTTACACAATTAATAATAATAATATGTATAATACATGTACTGTACATCTACAAAAATATACATATGTACATGAACATACATAAATACATAAAAAAATATTATATAAAGACACCAAAGTAGTTTGTCTCAATTATTATTAAAACCCTCTAGAGGAAAACTAAATGAAATCTATTAGAACAAGTTTCAAGCAATTTAATGCAGTGATATAGTATTGCAATCAATTGACAGGCCAAAAGAATCAAAAATTATACGTATGTATATAAGCATACATACATACTTACATACAAACATATATATTCTTTAAAGCTGAGTTGATTTATTAGCCTATGTGCAGGCAAATAAAATTTACCATACACAATCTATATCGTACATAATATACAAGTATGTATGTGTTCATTCATACATTTTAATGTACTGCAGATATTTAATGATTGTATGTGAGAGGTAAATATATGCATTTTCTTTCTAGGGTTAAATACATATATCAGATATTTTATAAATTGTTTTATATATAGATATTTACCTGCAATTCTTAACTGTACTCTACATCACCTTACATACATTTTAATATATAATAATAATAATAAAAAAAAACACATTTTACTTCAACTTTATATAACATATCAAATAGATACTTGATACATACGTACATGCATATACTGACATTGGCTATCATTGATAGTAATTCATAGTACCCATTTTAAATCCATTCATTTATGATTTTAGTTGCTGAGTACTGTATGTATGGTGCTGATGGGATGATTGTAATTCATGCGGGAATTTTACTATTTACAAAAGAGAAAGAAAGTTAAAAAAAATTGAAGAAGTTATGTGCTTTCTATAATGTATTATCTATATACCATCAATGAAAATTTTTGCTATTATTCCAGAGTATTGTGTGTTTTTTGTTATTGACATTCTACCAAAGTTTCTTTTAACACAAAAAGAAAAAAAAAACTCAATACGATCTCCTGGTGCATTTATTGTATTTTATCGTCGTACCACTATGGCTTTTCGTTGGACTATGGAAAATGGATGTGTATTCATTCAAAAATCTCAATCCAATTAATACACACACACACACATATTTTTCTATATCGTACACAACGAATGCAATATCGGTTAATTTTGTTTTATTTTTTAAGCTTCATGTTAAATTGAAGTTGGATTGAATTCAAAAAAGAGCATCCAATTAGTTTTTCTGGTCAGTTGATGATGGCTTTTAATGGACTCCCTGATGATGGTCATAATCATTTACCATTGGTATAGTGATTCAAAGTTAATGTCAGAGCGTTACAAATCGAAATACATATACTTGTATGGAACGTTTTTTTTTTTTTTTTTAACTTAAGGAGTATGAGGAGAAATGATTGAAATTAGAAGTGGGTAGGGGATTTCCAATTTATATTTACACACATATGTAAAAAGTAGTTTTGGTATATTAATTTTATGTTTGTGTAGTAGTTTTTAGTCATTTTAAGTTATTTTATAGGTATTAGGCGACTTTATCTGGTTCAGTTCAGATAGTGGCAGACATACTGGCGAAAGCCAGTTTAAAGCAAAGAAAAAATTTTTTTTTAATTTATCAAAGAAATATACTATATGTGAACTGCGTTCTGTTTTTTGTTTTTTTTTTTACATAAGTATTCCAATACAAATGAAGTACACCCATATAATTAGAAGAGAATCCATACCATATACACATACATATGTACATTTATAAATTTGTTTTCTTAAACATTTCTTATGTCTTATTGACTTTTATTGAACTCATATTCGAATATGTTTGTATACAACTTACTGACCAATATATTATTGTTCCTATATGTATAATAATATATTCTCAGATACACACAATCCATTTTATTGTATCCTAACTACACTTTTAAGCAAAGAAACAAACATTTTCTTCTTGTTTTACATGTACATATCTACGTACATGGATGCTTCCAGCAGCATGTATTCATGTGCTTCTGAAAGATCATAAATATTTGAAATCACTTATAAATAATTAACTTGCAATATATACCACACTACCACACTATTTTAATATATACATATATATGTATGTATGTACATATGTACATATATATGTAAATTTTACGTATGGCGTTACATATAGATAAATGTATAGAAATAAAGAAGTCATGGAATACCGACTTAAAGACTTTCAATATACAAACAATATATTTGATATACATATATGTACATACATGCATGTGCATATATACAAAGTGTTGATTATTAATTCGCGTTTATTGTCTCATAAGACAATAAAAATGTTTAAGCGTGTAAATATTTTATTTATAAAATGACAATTTAACTACTTTGTGTATATAAGTTGGTTAAATTATGTAATTATTGTAATATCTGGTAGTATACAATATATTTAATGGTTGTAAAATGGTATCTAATAATTTAATAAAGCATCGTATAACGTATGAAAGAATAAATAAATTTTTATAGTGTACAAAATTTTCCAAAGTAAAAAAAAAAAAACAATTATTTTATTATCTATATAACAATTTAAATTGCTGTGAACAATAAAAAAAAATTATTTTCATATATAAAAATACATACAAACAAATAGAATAAATTTTTATCAAAATTTAAAAATTAAAAAAAAAAAAACGATGAAAAAGATTTTCTAGTCTAATGCGCGTATTGTATTATTTCATTGAATGAACATTTTTACAATTTTACAAATTCAAGCAATAAAGTGTAACTAACTTTGTTACAAATTAAAGGTGCACGTAAGAATTGTTTAAAAAATACAGTGTTTGCTTATAAATTGTATCATTTTTTACATGATAATATTTTCAAAAAAGATATACTAAAACATGTCCTGAAGAATGTTTTACAAAAATTAAAAAGATATTTTGATATGTGGATTAGATAAATTTCAGAGATGAGTGTAAATGAAGTAAAAACTGAAAAAAAGGAACCCTAATCCTATTAGTCTTGCTCGACCAATAATACGTATTGTTCGAAATAAATTTTTGCAAATCAAAGTTTGAAGTCTCTAAACTTCGCGTATACATATGAATTTGTTTGTTAGCCTTCAAATTAATAATTTTCAAAAATATTCAGTTTTGATGTTAAAATTTTCATTGCATATCAATATTTTATGCCCATCACTGTAATTAACATTGAATGTCATAAAAATATTAATTCATATTTGTACGCTATGTATTGTGTATACATACAAAAGTAAATATTTAAACAATTTGAATTTTTTGTCTATGACACATTTCAATTTTTTTTATTTTCTAATTATTTTCACGGTTTTTATTATTTAGTATTTCATAAATTTTTTAATGTAATGAATTTATATAGAAAAATTGGATTTTTTCCGTAATTTCACCTTTTATTCATTTATTTTTTTTTTTAATTTTTTGTAGGTATTTAGTATTTAATTATTTCAAAATTAATTGTTATAATGATAATAACTACAAATATTTGAAAATATGTAGATACTAGATTGTGGTCCAAAAATCAATCTACAATTATTTAAAAAATTTTAGAAATTTTTGCATAGGGGCAATAAGATGATGAGATATTGCTTAAAAAGACTGTTGAAAACAGAATCATTTCGAGGAACTGGAAATATAGATCTTAAATTGGCTAAACTCTGTCAACTAATATTATACACTTAAGGTCTTATGGGAGTATGTATATTTGTATGTATTTTTTGTTCTCTCATAATTCTAATTCGACTGTTTCATGAGCAGTATTACCACAATCTATAAAGCTTTTATTATATATTAGATGAATTTTTTGAATATAAATACATATTGATGTAAAATGGTATCACTTTAATTAATCGCCATAAGACATTTAAGTGTATAATATTAGTGAACAGAATATATAAATAGTTTTTCTTATTCAGTCGCTTAAAAATCTTCTAGGAGCATCATAAGAATTTCATATGTATGAAAAAATCTAAAAATATTAGAACTCAAGGATAAAAATTAGAATTAAATGGCTACTTTACATTTTACTCGAACCATAAATTTATTAAAAGTTTCACGCGACGATGAATACCATCTTTCGTAATTAAATAAAAAAAAATTCACATAGTACCATGACTTTTAAAACCACCTTGTACAAACATAATTATAATATTATTATTAAAAATAACAATTTAAACATCAGTAATAAATTTGAATATTTTTTAACTTTAATGTTGAAGAGTACACAGATATTTATGTAAACATAAAATTTAATTAATAAATTCTTCATCAATTTACATTATTAATCTACATAATACCACAAAAATAAAAGCAAAAATTAATTTTACATGATTTAATGGAATATTTATTTATTCAATTTTTTTTTTTCTGTGTTTTAATAATATAAAAAATTTAAATATTTATTTAATAACGCTTTTAATTTTTTTTTTTTTTTTTTTTGTTAAATTAAAAATGTTAACTCGTATGTAAACGGTTTTAAAAGAATTCTTTTGAAATTAATCAATAGAACCTTTTGACATTTTATAAAATAGTGAATCACTATACACGTGTATAAATATTTGCAATTTGTGTACCTACATACTTATTTTATTATTATTATTATTATTAATGGCTTTTATACAAATTATTTAAATTCGAATAATGAAAATCAATTGATACACGCATAACAGAACACGTTAATTTTGAAGAAAGAAATAAATTTATTATTCTACAATTACTTAATTGAAATATAATTATAAACTTAAATTGTATACAAATTTACAATTTAAAGTTATACTGATTATACTATATATTTACATGTGTGTATGTACATTTTTGATTTCGTCCTTCACCTTCATTTTTTCCATATACACACATGTACGTGCCAAAAAGATTTTCAATTTTTTGACTTCCGTCAACAAGGTATTACGTGTAAAAATTACAATCTTTTTTTTTTTTTTCATTTTTTTAAATAAATAAAATCAGGTTAAAATGCATTATCGTATGATTATGTTGATTAATTATTATTATTCTGTGAATGAAATAAATTCCATCATATACATAATACACATATACACAAAAAAAAATTCTTTTCAGTAAATTTTATATTAATTAATGATTTTCTTTTTTTGTTTTGCAATATTTTCGATTAAATTGAAATTGACTTTTCTGTACAGATATCCTTCGAATAATATACGAGTAAAAGTAGTCAAATTCAATATCATTTGAAATGCAATTAATTCATGTCGTTTGAAACATCATATTCATGGCGCGTCGTCATAAGAATATTATGCAAAATTTGTCAATGAAAAAATTGACTATAGGATAAAAAATCTGGATCAAATGAGTCAAGTGATAAAGATTACAAATAGTAGAAACACAAAGGAAAAATGGAAGGACATTGTCCAATATTATGGTAGTAAAGAATTGTTGGGAAGTAAAGAAAAATTGCAGAGAAAACTGAAACTCATATCGAACTATAGCCCATAGGGGAAGAAGAAGAAAATATTGGGTAATACAATCGGATAATCTATGTTGTTTGAGTGTTGTCTGTATAATTCATACACTCAATATATAATCATATATTTTATTTTAATTCATTACGAATAATAAATAAATATTTTTTTTTTTTTTTTTTGATATTTTTTATTTTTTATTTTTCCAATAACATCATAAAATACAAATGATATTATTATTCAGTAAACTCTTTTTTAACACGGTTTTTAATTAAAAATATTTTATTGCATAAATAATTTTATTTACTATAAATGAATGAAAATTTAAGAATAAAATGAAAACACAAATTATTTAACATTTTCAATTCATCGCTTTTTGAATTTTATTAAAATGTTCAATTGCATTAATTTCTTTCCACTTTTTCCTTTCATTCTTTTTTTTATTTTTTTTTATTTTTATTTTTTTTTATGTTGACTATTTTAATTAATAATAAATTTTATAATAAATAATAATAAATGAATTATAATCATTCACTAATAAAATGAGTGAATAAAATAAATCGCTTGTTTTTTTTTTTTTCCTTTTACTCTATTTTAATTCTTCATATGTATATGGTCACGTACACATACTTGAAAAAAGTGAGCTAAAATATTTTGATTTTTTACACTTTTGTGTTTTCACATTAGATTAGTGGAGCTAACAAGTAGATGATTAATCATATTGACACTATCAATTTGCTAAAATTTATAATAATTACATCTGTACATATGATATGATATGATTGAAAAAAAAATTATGCATAATTTAAATTTAACACCTTCGCGATACAAATACGTTAATACAGGCATCCTACATCTTATCTCATCTTTATACACACATCTCACAAACATGATTTGGGATTTTTGTTTTTAAGATTTTAAATCTACAAAGATACATTTGTCAGTAAATTGTAATTACTGACAAATATCAGTAATTTTTGCTATAAATAGAATTTTTTGAAAATGCTAAAATTAACATCATTAAAACGTATAATGATAGGAAAACAGTACAATACGAGTATAAACGTTGTAATGCGGGAAATTTACAGGCCCAAAAAGAAAAATATGATATTCATCTGTTTGATATATTTCTACATTAATCATAACAACTTTTAATATATTTGCTCTTCAAAAATAAAAATAAAAAATCGTTATCAAAATTTCTATATTAATTCTGTATCAGTGTGACAAAAAAACAGAGGTATATAAAATTACATGAGAAATAAATGCAATATTATTGTCATAAATCTTTAATTTCTTTCATATATCGTTCAAATAATTGAAAGAAAATTTCTATGTGATAAAAATTAATTTTCATTTCATTATGCTCAATATTAACACAAATTCAAGGATTTAAGCGTGAAATAAAAAGACAAAAGAAAAACTCTCTAACGTAATTCTATTAAATTTTCATTGACAATTTTTCACAAAAATTTAATTTTCATATGAATAAATAATAGAAGAAAATTCTTTTTTTTTTCTTGTAGATTTTCAATCTGTTTCTTAAAAATGTTCTTTTTTTTTTTTTTCTTTGAATAAGAATTTTTTAAATTGATTTTTTTTTTTTTTTTGTATATATTTAAATGATACATCAGTATTGAATTTCGATTTGTTATACAATAATCCGTCGTTTAAGTAGGACGACAATTGGTTTTGATTAAAAAAAAATTTCGCAATAAACAAATCGTATTATAAAAAACCCACGTAATATTTACAAGATAAGGTTAAATTTTGAATTCTTTTATATTTTAATCTTTTCTTCAATGTTTTTTTTTTTTTAATTCAACCAGAAAGGAAATTAAAAGGAATTTAAACCTCTAAAAAATATGTGCGTTGACACTGAGAACATTTTACAAAAACTGTTTATGTAAAAATTGTAAACATGTAAAAGAAAATTTTCCACAATTCGTGGAAATTGAATTAAAATTGAATACCAATTTACACGATGTATTACTGTAATTTTCTTTATTGTATCATTTTTACATTTACTTTCTGACACCACATGTATACGTTTTCTTTTCTTTTTTTTGTTTAAATCAGAGAATTTATATAAAAATGTTCAGTCGCTTGTTTTTACCATATCTATGCTAGAACAAAATAATAAAAAAAAGGAAAATGAAATTAAAATATACAACACCATCAAAAGAACGTATCAATATAACGGATATAGAAAATCCGTTAAAATCCAAAAAATAAAATAAAATAAAATTTTAATACGAACACACAATTTCACGTATATTTTGACTACATATTGAATCTGGATTTTTTTTGTCTTGTGTTCCATTATTAAATTTAAATTTTGCACAAAAATGTACACATTAAAAAATATTACAACGAATATCAAAACGATAAAATAATGTAGAAAAGTTATTTCTTCACTATACTTTTATTATGTGTAGTTTTTACTTCAATTTTGTGATATTTTCCTTCTCCTTTTTTTTTTAACTAGGATTCTTCATTCTGGAAATATTTTGAATATGATAGCAAATTTTTTTTTAAGTTTTTACTTTTAATGTTTTTATCATATACATTAAAGAAAATATGAATTTTAATATTTCTAGCAAAAATAATGAAAAAGTTAAAATAGAAATTCAGCAGAAAAATTTTTGAATTTTTGTTTTTTTTTTTTTTGTATTGTAGTACTTCCATGTATGCATACAGATAGATTTCAAATAACGCTAATAATGGGTTGTATTCCACAAAAATTTTTAATATTAAAAAAGACTGCGTTATGCAAAAGCTATACTAACCAGCTTTTGCGTTATATATGAGATGATAAAATTATAGACTGAAAAGTAAACTGCGTAAAAAATTTGTCGCAATTTATAAACCACTTTGTACTGGAGTAACTCTCTAAAAGTACCACCTTATACGAAAGTTACCTGTTACATCGTTTGTATGTGTAAATATAAAAAACTGGATTTATCCAGTACAATCTGGATTTTTTTTTTTAATTTTCACATACGTTTCGATTTAAAAAAAAATTGAATCTACATTCAAATTTATTTATTTTTTTTTTTGTACATAAAAAACAAAAAATGAAATTCCGCATTATTGATTCACATTTTTATTAAAACTATAAAAATCAAAAAAAAATTATTGAAAAAAATTTTTTTGGCTATTGATTATGACGAGAAAAGATAACACAAATATATAATTTAAAGATAATGAGATACCGTATATAGATAAATAGTCAATCAGTGATAATCATTTCGATCTATATACGATTATGATAAAAAAAACTTTCCAAAATCTTCAACAATAAAATAGTTATTGAATAAAATTTAAAAAAAAAATAAATTTTCGAATTTTTTTAATTACACTATTAAAAATGTAAATAATTCATGTACTCTCCAAATTTGTCTTAAAAAATAAATAAATCACTTTCATAGATTTTTTGATCCTTTTTAATCCTTTAAAAAAAATGCTCATTTCTCGAAGGATTTTTTTAACGTTCTATGTATATTTTAAAAATAAAATAAAAATTTACACTTACCGATCAATATCTCCTTGTATCAATAAAAATGTACGAAATTGTATTTGAAGTATTGAACCGCGATTATTTTTGTATTTCATCAACGTAAAAAATAATTGAAAAAACTTTGAATTGATTTAAAAAATTAAAGTGCAGAAATTTATAAAAATAATTCACAGAAAATTTAACGAAAATTAACACGAGATAACAATTTAGTTTTTTTTTTATTTATTTCCACTAAAAAAAAAAAAAAAATAATAATTTTAATGTCAAACAAAAAAATCCACAGTATATCCTTTGGACTTGTGTCCTTTGCACAATATAATACTATAAGAACTGAACAATGTTATTGGGTTTTTATTTCGAAAATTTTATTTTTTCTCTTACACAAGTAAAAATTGTGGACACGATTTTTTTTATTTTTCTCAGAATCCTTTATTTTTTATTTCAATTGAGTTTTCAACAAATTTTTGTTTATCCGCAAAAAGAAAAAAAAAACTGTTTTCTTTCACTTATTCAAAAAAAACTATTTTTTTTTTAAATTTTATTTTTGTAAATTTTTTTTAAAAATTTTTATTTCCTTTTTTTTTATTTTGATTTCAATAAACCGCTTTACTGTGTAACGAATTTCTGATCAAATGATTTTTCCGTTTAATCACGGTCGCTTTTATATATAAAATGATGATGATAATGATCTGATATCTCTGTATATATGTATATAACTACCAAAAAAGAAACTATAACTATAGTTATTATATGTGGATTATGTGTAATTGCCGTCTTTCTATCTCAATGTCTGTTATTTTATCGTTTGTTGCTATATATTTATGTTTTTCTGTTTGAAAATCGATGATACATTTATAGAATTTTTGTATTGAAATTTTTAAATATTGAAAATATACTCTGTAACACAAAATATACATTTACAACAAACAAATAAACAGAAAAATGAATGGAAACAAAAGTAAGAAGTAAATATTGAGTAAAAGAAAAGCTTAAAAGTTGAAAGAAAAAAACTTTTTTTTTTTATTAATACCAGATACAACCACAAGTTGGGTGTATACATTTAATAACTGCAAAAGATAGTAAACGTTAACGTTTTTTTATTACACTAAAAAAATCATTCATTTATAGTACATATGATGTTATTTCTTATTCATTACTATATCATATACCCAGTGATTACTTTAATAGTGTAGATGGCTATACCATAAAGTAGTTTTCAAACTTTATAGTATAGAGTATATGTTAAAATGTCGTTTATTGTTGTACTAAACACATACATTTGTATAATAATCAAACATGTAAGTAAATATTCATCAGAACTATACGAATATATGTATGTGTGTATGTAAATACAATCAAATTGTTCACTACATACATATATGTAATTCTCAATTAAAAAATATTTCAACAATATACAATCGACATACTGAACATAAATATTGAATTTGAATACAACAAATATAAAGGCGTTAATACATATTTACTTAATTACAAATGTTGATGTATTTAATTAATATACCAATAATAAATAAACATACGTTTATGGTATTATTGCATGTGTAACATCTTCAGATAAATTCATTAGAATATTTTTAATAATTAAAATTGCAAAATTTAATCATCATTATCATCAATATGATGTACAAATGTCCAAAAATTTACACAAAAGGTGATACTGGTTGTATTGATATATTACTGAAATTAGGAAACGCATGACTTACATATATGTATAATAAATAAAAAATCAATATCGATTGTAATGCAATATAAAGGTATCGAGATACTAATTACAAAAATAAATACATGACACATTATAAAATAAATCCTTTTCTCTGATATTTATAAATTTCTATATAGGTTTCTATGCTGAATTTACTATTTACATCTATTACAAATTTTTTTTTATGATTTCATCATCGTTTTAGTTTTTATGATTTTCCTGAATTTTGTAATGAAAATGAAATGAAATTTTTTGATTAAAAAAAAAATAATAATAATAATAAAAAATGTAAATACAATACATAACACACATAATTTATTTTTATTTCTATATACTCATTTGAACAGTGTAATACAATGTTTTTTTTTATGTTATCAGTTTTTATTACAAAATAATAGAAAAATAAAATAAGAGCATGATAACTTCATTTTATCAAATAATTATAATTTAATGTGTATTGTAAATAAAAAATGAATAAATTTTACAATATAGACAGGTAACTGAAAATAGTAAAGTATCTAAGAGCATGTAATTTGATTTAGCAACAAATACAAAATTTTTTTTTGTTCATTGATAATTAAGTAAATAAACAGAAATTTAAAAAAAAAAAAATGAATTTTAATTATTTTGTTGTATAATATTTTATAGGGCAATATTTAAATTACATTTGGGTTTTTTTCTTTGTATTTTTATACTAAAAAAATTTAAATACAAAATTATCATTTCATTATAAGTGGAAATGTAAAATGGTGTCATGAAAATCACGATTTTCAAATATTTATAAAATATAGTTTACTTTTACACGTTTTAAAAAGATTTTTACTATAATATTACAAAATTATTTTCAAATAAGTGCAATCAAAACTGCATTTTTATTTGGTTAGAGGAAGCGATTAGCATCTATATTTTCTATAGAAACTATAAAATATTAGTAGTAAAATCCAATATTCTTATTCCAAGAAATTTAGATAGTTCTACTTAGAGATCTTATATCTACGAGATCTAGAGCATCTGTCATTCACGACGAAGTGTAAACATGGTTCCAAAATGGTACATTCTATAAACTAATTAAGAACAGCTTACTACATCCCCATGCATAACACCACACACAACACATTACAATTGAATTATATTGTTATACATTATTACACATGCATACACAAGAAATATCTTAAATTTTGTTCCCATAAAACAAAAAAGAAAGTCAAATGTGTAGTGAAAAATCTAATATGCAATTCATTTTTTCACATCCATAAAAAAAAAAAATTTATTTAATTTCCATACATATGAAAATCTTTCTTTAAATGGTAAAAAATCACATTAGAATTCCATCATCGTTATATCGTCATCATGAGGATAAAGTTTTCTTATATGTATTTACCCTCGAGAAAAAAAGAAGAAAAAAAAACAATAGTAAAGAAAATTTCAAATAACGTTCTCAGTTGCATACAAAAATGACAAAAAACAAACATTAATATACATAAATATTTAACTACATTTACTTATACGATAATATTGCATGAAATGAGCATGTAGATTTTTCTATATGTATTGCATTTATAACATACATATATCAATTTTATTTTCTACATACTTACAAACCTGCATTTGATATATGTATGTACATATGAAAATGCTTGGAAATTGAAAAAATCCTTAAATAAATAAAAACCAAAAAAAAAATAAAAAATAAAATAAAAGTAAATGTATTATATACGATCATGATATCACGTACATCAAATTTGCGTAAAAGATAAAAAAAGATTTATATGATTGAATTTTGATTGATTTTCTTTTTATGGATATATGAATGTGTGTACACATAAAGACAGACAAAGTGTCATTTTCTCCATTCAGTAAATTTATTGAGAAAATTTTATAATCAAACAGGATTTATTTTATTTTTATTTTTTTTAAAAGAAAAAACAATACAATTAAAAAAATTTATTACATTTCGTAAGTGCACATTGTGAATTTAATTGGTGTCAACATATGTATATAAAAAAAAGTAGCAGATGAATTATAAAACAAATACACATTCTTCTGATTCATGCATGTTCGGATATATGTATGTATATTTAGAAATTAAAAATAAACACGGAAAAATCTTACTCATCAATTAAATGAAAATTTATCTTAGAAAATTAAATTCAATTTTAAATTAATATTAATTTCAGTTTAATTAAAAAAATAAATAAATTTGATAAAATCATTTTTTCTCCAACCCAATTTTCTCAAGAGGGGGTTAATTAATAATAAATAGCGGAAGAAAACTGAGACAAATCCAATCTCATTAGAGGTATTCGCTAATCCTTAGATGAATAGTGCCCATTCGTGTCTAAATAAATTTAATAATCAGAAGGGACATTAAAATTAAATTTGATTTAGATTTCACTGCAAAAATAAGAGTATGAATAATACAAACTCGTATATATGTACAATAATATCAAGGTCATTAAAAACTATCCCCTAAAAAATAACTGATCTATATTTAGTTTAAAATTAATGTATACCAAATAGAAACAAATAAATTATATATTTATGATAAATGATGGCGCATTGATTGAACATGCATTCATTTCTCAATATATAGGCATATAATAAATAATTTTTAATTTAATATTAATTATGAAATATAAATATTTGATTTTTATTTAAATTGATGTGATTATAATATGATGATATGCATTTTATCTTTTTCTTCTTTTGATTTAATTTTTCTAAAAAAAAAAAAAAAAAATTTATCTAAATTTCTCAGTTTAAATTAAATCATAAAAACAAATCACATGTTTGTTATGTACGTATTTGTACATACAAATGTGTGTATGTGTACTGTAAATTTAAATTGAAAGTCATTAAATCATTTTATGCATACAGACATCGTATTGTTGGATAGTAAAATATTATATGCAAATAAAACGTAATATATTAAAATAAAAAATAATTTTCTTTTAAAAAATTGAATAAGATTTTCTCGTTTCGCTTTTTTTTTCATTTTTCTTTATTAGGGTAATTTATCAAGTATTTCAAGTATTTTCCAAATGTAGTATGTAATGCATGAAATTTATATTGCATGCAAAATCAGAAATAAATATGAATTAAGGTCTGGTTTTTTTTTGCGCTAGATAGATAGATTTACAGATTTTTGTGGTTTATTGACGTCACCATAAATAAGTATAACACATACACATAAAAAATTTGGTATGTGTGGAAAATTTTTATTGTTTTAGCCGTGTTTTTATTTTTTTTTTTTTTAGTATACCACTTTGCAATATTTTTATAATAAATTTTCATTATTTTTACTGTCATTTATTTTTGCTTTTTTTTTGTATGTTTGCATTTTTGGAAATTTTTCAAAAATCGTTAACAATTATGAAACCTTTCCATAATCGAAAAAAAAACATTACATCAACACTTATGTATAAGTGCATGTGTATACCTTTCTCATAATAAACGACAAACACTGAATAATAAAGACGAATTATGGAAATTACGAAAATCTATGAAAAATGTAAATGAAAATATTGGGCGAAATAAAATGAAAAGCTTTAATGCATTTATTTTTTATATACCATACGATTTACCATTTTATCATACAATAAAAATATTTATTTTTAAAATTTATATGTATTCGTTTGATGACGTTATCATCCAAGATTCGTTTGTTATCGTCATCACTGTTATCATTAGTGAAAACCACTATTAATACTACATAATGATACGTATTTTTTCTTCTTCCTCTGATATTTTTATACCACAACGTATGAAACCAATCCAATGTTGTTTACATTGATAACAATTATGACGATCAGTCTATACAATATATTGTCTATAAAGCTTTTCATTAAAACCAGATCATGACGATCAAAAAATATCTATTAAACGTGATTTCTTTTAATTACATGTACCTACATATGTACAATTTACACATATTCAATACAAATTTATTATGATACCTACCAGTTTATTAAATTTTCTTCAAATATTTCTGCATTGTATTATGGTTCATTCAACCAAAACAAAATACAATATAAAATAACACACATATATGTACGAGTATATATTGTATATTATATTTGAGTCAAGTTCAGGTAAAAACACAGAAATTCAACACCCCCATAATAAATGTGTACCACATTAGTGTATTACCACAAAAACAGATAAAGAAAAAACAAATAATAAACCAATAAAAGAAAAATCAAGCAGAAAAGGAAAACAGTAAAGAAAAAAATAAACATCCAAATCAGGAAAAATCAATTTTTCATTTAAGATAAGATAAATTATTGTTTACATACACAATATAAAAATGTAGGTACAACACAATGAATGCTGACTGCGATATGGCATTGACATTCAAAATATTTTTCATAGTTGTATTTGGTTGTATAATCTGTACATTATTTTCTTCTCACCTAGATTTTTATATGATGTGTGTATTTTGTAACATAGTTACACACACATCACAATGAATATCTGCTTGTTTTCAATTTTTTTCCCCGATTAATGACTTTAACAAAAAAAAAATGTTTAAATTTTTGTTCTTTTTTTACTTCTGTGTTGATTTCTTGTTTTAAATTACACTTTTGTATTATCATATTATAGCGTTTTTTTCTGCTCAAACCGGCATATTACAACGTATATTGGATTGTAACGTGTTTCAAAGTTTAAGCAAGTTTAAGTGTGTATCATTGTATTCACTCTTAAGTAACATTTTCAAACGTAAAAACGTTAAACACTTTTTTTTTTGTTTTATAATGCAGTGTGTCTTGGTGATGAGTTTTCACCTGATTAAACTAGTTAAGAATGGTTTTTGAATAAAATCGAAAAAAAAATCAAAAACATTAAAATTATAAAAAAATGCAAACACGTTTTTCAGGTGCTTATATATGTATCTACATATATATATTTACTATATAGCATACTTGATTTATTATTCGATAATAGCAGTAGGTAGATAGTTACGTATGCATATGCTTTCTAATATACTTATATATGCAATATGCATTCATAATGCATCACGCAATTATCTAAAGAGCTAAAGTGAAAAACAAAAAAAAAAAAAATTACATCTAACTACAATATATGCATCTATCCACTTTAAAATGACAAAAATGAAAACAAAAATGACCTTGTTCAAAACGAACTCTTTATTATACTATTTTGATTGTTTATTTATATTTTTTTAATTTAATATATTTTTTTAATTATACATAGTATGGATATCTCGTTAACAACACGCTTAATACATATATTGGTTCCGTGTTAATGAAAATTAGAGATTTATACATATAAACCAGGAAAGGCAATTTGATATTCAAATGAACTTTAACGGTCATTTCAAATTTGTGAATCAATCAATAGATTAGATCATCTTGAACAATAGATTTTGTGAATGCAACACTCTATCTTTAAGTTTTTTGAGAAAAATGTATGATGAGTTTTTAAAGCTTAATGATCACTTAGATTTTGACAACCCAGGAATTATATTTAAAAAAAAAAAAAAAAAAAAAAAAAAAAAAAAACAATTTTATCCTAAAATATAATTTGTTCTGTTCTTCAGTTTTATTAGCAATATTGACACAACAATGACATAATACGAATAGAGTTTAATTTTATAGATTTATAGTAATTACACAATTACCATGCCATTCGATACTTCATACTGCATTCAGAAGTGCTGTACTATTCGATGAATACCTATAATAATATACATACGAATATTATATGACTGAAAATATGAATATTTTATTATTACACGTGGTTAATATTAAATAATTAATTAACTAAATAAACAATCTACATACGCGTGTAAACTGAACAAATTAGTTATTATTATTTTAAATTTCTTTCTTTTTTTTTTTGTTTTTTGTTTTCACTAATTGTATAATGCAATTAATATGTAAACAAAATGAGATATCTGAATAATCGAAAATTATTTTTTCTACATTGAATTTTCTTTTTTGTTTTAAAAATAAAATAAACGATATAATGGCAAAGGGAAAAAATTATTAATTATGAATGCACACAGTTGAATTGCTAAAAACAATAATTTAATATGTTTTTTTTTTGTCATTTTTATTATTTTATCACACAGATGACAAAAATGCGATTATAAGTATACGTAGGATGTACATATGTACGTTATATAGTATGTGCATTTCATGTAAATTCAATAGCAATCAACGAAAATTCATAATCTGGCACGTGTCAATTGTAATATTTTTCATGGTTTAAAATAATTTTTTTTTTGGTTATCACTTGATTTAATCATAAAAAATGTAAAACAAAAAACAAACAAAACAAGAATTCTATATGTAATCCTAATGGATTACAGAAAATAAATTCGCTCTTTTTTCTGTTTTTTTTTTTTTTTTAATAATTGCATATGAGTGTAAAATGTAATGAATTGCTATTTTTTTTTTTTAAATACATTAATCGTGATAAAAATTTTCTGATTATTAAAAAAATGTATAATATTGTGTGTACTTCATAAAATACAACAATTGAGAAAAACGGAAATTGTCATTTGCAGATGATTTTGTATTTTATTTTATTATGTAATTGATTACAATTTTTTTTTTGTTTTTTTAGATTTTACGTAACGTTCTAAAACAATTGATGATAAAACTCATACTCACTATTTTTAAAAAATTTTCAACGGTTTTTTTTATGTGTATGCACTTATGGTTTATTTTTTAATTCATGACAAAATTATTTTAATATTTTATTCATTTATAGACTCCATAAATTCACCCTCAGAACCTACATAAAAACCCCAAAAAGACTTTTCAATGTTCTGAATTAAAAAAAAAAAAAAAAAATTTAAAAAAATTCTGAATTAAATTAGAGCGAAAAGAATATGGACTCTTTTAAAAATAAAAATAAACAGTGAAAAGAATTTACACATAAATGCAACACAGGTAAACAGTATATATATATATATATTTTTTTTTTTTTTGTGAAGAATCAGAAAGAAAGACGAATACATACACCCCAATTGTAAAAGACAAAAAAGAAACACATGAACAAGAAATAACATCGCGTATACGTACGATCTTATAAGCTCTTATAACCCCCTAATAACCTAAATTTCATAGTAATTAAGATTAGAAGATTTTTGCTTTGGTTTTGTTTTTTTTTTTAAATCTCGTATATTCAAATAAAACATAATAAATCGCATTTATATAAAAATGCAGTGCAAAAATTTAACAAAAAAAAAAGATCCAAAACAAAAGATAAAGAGAAAAAAAATTCAAAAATTATACTTTTTTTTTTTAATTTTAAGAAAATTACTAATTGTAAGTAGGTGAACCTTTCATATGTACATATGTACATACATCATGACTTTTATATGTATTATATGTAATGTATTCATAATTTTAAACAAAAATACTAAACAATAAAAAACAAAAAATAAAAAAAAAAAAAAAAGGATTCATGATATAAATGTACGAAGTTTAAATTATATAGAATTCTCCATGTGTATAAACTACATGTATTCTATTAAAGCAGATAATTTTCTTGACTTGATGATGATGTTGTCCTCAAAATGGGGTGACTCATATTTGTAAGAATGTAAAAAGGGATTCTTTAATTCGTTCTAATAAATTTTCATAATTTAGGGTTTATCGCCTGAATTATACTTTTTAGGAGGTTAAAATTATACTTTTGTGGTTAATCAAAAATTTTAAAAATAAATAATAAAAGTATGACATCAGCCAATTGTAAATAGTGTAATTCAAAACAGCATTGAAAAGCAAAAGGGAGATGATGATCTACAAAAAAGATGAATGGATAATTTAGTGCTTAATATCAAATTCAGATATGATAAAAATGAACAAAAATAATTGAAGATTGCTTGCAGAAGACAGAACACAATAAAGAATTAAGAAGAGAATGTACAAGAGGTTAAACCCTAAATAATTATATACCTTGGGCTACAGAGAGGCATTGATAAAATTTATTGCAAATCACCCTACTGTATTTAACAAATTTATGTACATACATCTTCCTTTACAGATGTACATATATATTTTGTATTGTGTATAAAACATCTTAACACTATTTTTTTTTTCTTCTCCTTTTCCTTCTTGTACCTATTACTGTATACCTATTGAAAGATTTCTTAGAATTTTTATGTTTCTATCACAAAAGAATAGAAGAAAAATTTTTCTACACTTTCATTCTTATTTTCTAAAGAAGCAACACAATTCAAAAAAAAAACAAAAAAAGTGTTTTCACAACAACTTGCACTTTTTTTTTTAGTTTTTTACCGACCTACATACAATTTTCTTTAATATACAACATATAAAAAAAATCACAATGAAATACAAAGCGTATGAAGAAACAAAACAGAAAAACTCTGTAAGAATTTATTTTAAAAAAATGGCAGAAAAAATTAAAAAAGCAAATAAATATAAAAATATATATGATGTCAACTATTTCATATACAATTTACTTTATTTCTATATTTTTTTTTCACATATCCTAAATTGTTACGCATAAACATGATGAAAATATCCTTTAAAAAATCTGAAATACGTACATACATACGTAATATATACGCATGCAATACGTGTGCAATATTGAAGCATATAGATTAAAGTGAATCTGTACCCAGTAAAATAAAGTGTAGAAATAGAATACCTGTGCGTAGTGCGTACAGCAATTCATTAAATTTCCTGGTGATGCGTGAAAAAAAAAAGATATTGTTTTAATTTTTTATGTGCATATATAAATGCGACAAAATCACATACTCAGGGGAACAGAACACCACCTACTTACATAGGTATATGCGTTAGTGCAAAAAACATTTTTTTTATTAAAAAAAATAAAAATAAAATTTTCATAATCTACAAAAATACTTTAAAAGAAAAATTTGTTTTAAATGCTCGTAAATTTAGCACATGCCATAATTTTCCTTAAATAAAACAACAAATAAATGATAAATATCTTGTAAAAAAAAATGTTTTATGTATCTGATATAAAAATTACAAGGAAACAAATTAATCAATAAAATTAGAAAAATTTATTAACATTTGTGATGCGAGTAAAATCATCATGCCGACAATCATCAGTTAACACAAGCTTTTATATTGTCTTATTGTTTTTCCTATAAAAGAAAACAAAGTAATTTTTTTTATTTTTAATTTTAATTAATTTTGGTTAATTTTTCAAGTTTATTGCCGACAACACAACAAATTAATAAACAAAATTTAATAGAAGAAACTGAAAAACGCAAATAATTATAATAACAATACATTAAGTAAATAAAATGAAAGAACACCAACGATGACAAGCAAAAGATTACATAGATATAGTTGTTTATATATCCATTAGTTACAGCATATAGAATGGATTTATTTACTTCAAGTAATTATAACATAATAGAATGTTATGTGTTAATATCATTATACCAGTTCAATCTTCTTTTATCTAATATTAACCAATTATATCTGCAATATCTAATATTATTAAAGAATAGAAAATATTATATTATTCATAAACTTTCTTTTATCCGTATTTGTATTATATGCATGTCTAAGAAATTGTATACCTAGAATTGTGTATAGGTTATAATTAAAACAAAACAAAAAATACGTTGTGAATACAAAAACCTGAAAAGAGTAAATAATATCGCTTTATACGTTAATATCGACTTTTAATTTTAAAAAAAATATAAAAAAAATTTAAAATTTTTTTTTTTACAATTTTTACAACTTATAGAATTATTTACAGAATTATGAAAAAAAAATTGTTCGTAATCAATCAGAAAATTCAGACTGAGGAGTGAGGAATAAACCCATTCTTGGTAGCATCATATGTCCTTCTTGATTCAAAGATATAACGTAGTCTATAGTCTACTTGTCAAGAATCTTGGTCTAATTACATATTTCTTGGTCTCAGAATGGAAGAATGGAGGGTACAATTTATTTAAAAAAATCGATTCCAATTTTTTCACATTACTGTAATGATATTCTAACCATCTATTAATCTAACATTAAAAATCGTTAAAAATGCAACTCAATACGTTAGATACATATACGTTTATCTATTTAATTGTTTATATAAATAAATAACTTTTATTTGTATATTTCATTCTTATGAATTATATGTAAGTTGAGACAGAAAGGGAGACAGAGAACATTGCACACGCTCATTATAATTCATAATTATTTTGTTATAAAATTGACGTAATAATTAATTATTGAATTTTATTTATTATACAATTTTATAACAGTGACGATGTTATTCATTTATTGTAAAACTTCCATGACATAAACATTCACGCTTTCAAGTTCAAGAATACTGAATAACAATAAAAGTTTGAAAATAATTTAAAAAGATAAAAACTACATTATGAATGCATTTTAATTATTTGAAAATAAAAATAAAAAAAAGATTAAAAACAAATAGATAAATCTAGAAAGTGAAAACAATAACAAAATTATTTTTATCGTTATTGCACAGACATACATACATACTTTTATTTGGTTCTAGACATCTTTCAATTTTAGAGAATTTCAAATATTTAAAAAAAAAAATTTTTTTTTTTCAAATACATATTTTTGTGAATTTTATTAAATCAATAAATTGCTGAATTTATCAATAAAATTTCATTTATTAAAAAATATCTACAAATAAAAAGTACATATATAATTTTATTTCAACATTCATTTTAAAAAATATTTGTGTCAAACTTTTAAATTGTACATAATGAAAATAATAGAATTTTTGAATAAAAAAAACATGATTGAAGAAACAGAGATTTGAAACCTTTTTATGTCCTAAAACAAGTATGATGAATTTCATAAAATGACTTAACATTTTGCATGTTCATTTAAAAAAAGACATTTCTCTGAATACGACGTGTAATACGGATTATAGGAGCTGTTCGAATGAAATATTGAAAGCCAATACCTTGTAAACCCCGGAAATACAGCACACTTATTAGTTAAAAAAAACTTGATAAAGTAAATTAAAAATAAAGTCGGGTGAAGGTAAAGATCGAAGCTTTATTTGAGACATAACACAATGAGAAGTGTGACCGCATTTGATACCTACATTTTTCAGAATAAATTCTACAATTAAAATATTAATCCAAATTCCAAAGTCAACATTATCAAAAAGAATTACATTTAACTGACAATTGCCCAATAACTATGTGAGTATAGAGTGGGATTCCTTTTTATAACTAATCGTTAATATGCGAGCATATGTATAAGCTTTTTGTAATCGAACGTTGATGTCCACACACATCTCCACACATATTGGCCGGAAAGAATACCATGATTTTGTCAGCTATAGGGTTGGTAACTACTGTCTATAGGATATAATTTTCTGTAGAATATATTTTTTGACCTAGTTTTTGTTAAAAAAAAAAAAAAAAAAACTATAACGATTTTATTTGTATTTTATCAGATGTTAGTCTGGGATAAAACGAAAATTAAATATGTACGTACAACTCTCGTCAAAAAGTTAGCAAAAAACTAACAAAATTTCATATAAAAAATTTTTTTTCCTTCACATTTCAAAGAAGAATATTAAAAAGTAGTTTACCAAATGTTTATTGACAAATTTTAGTTTTGGTTGGAAACAAAGCCAACAAATAAACGAACAAAAAATAATTCAACTGAATTTAAAATACTCGTATAACAACTAAACTTTTTCCTTCAAAATAAACTCAAAAATGTAGTCCTTGTTTCCGAGTTCATTAAATTTATAACAAACAAAATAAAAATCAGAAAAGTAAAACAAAACAACCTTCTAACAAAAACAAGAAAACAAAATAAATTTATTAAAATAGGTAATCAATCATATTTTTGGATTGATCCTTAACTCTAAAATAAAAAATGATTTATTACATTTGTATTACACAATACACTATAAATCAGTGTTCATGGATGTGTATTAATGTGTATGAGTGTGTAGCTTATATATATGTACATCAAATTTGTAGTATTAGATCGAATATTAAATAAAAGATACTCTTATATCCTTTTTTAAGGTACAAATAACAAAACAAGAGGGAATGCAAATTTAAAAAAAATAAATATAAGTACAAAAGATAAGGGTAGTAATTTTTATGTTTGCTGTGATTTTATTTCTGACAAATATTTTCAACTCCTTATCAAAAGTTCATAATCAAAGGATTAACAAAAAAATAAAAAAAGCAATAAAAAATAAAAAGTAGACAAAAAAAAGTTTTTTATTTTTTTTTTTTTTTTTTTGAAAAATACAATATATCAAATCCTTGTTTTTTATGTATTTACATAAAAATGATAAGTATCTCGTCTCATCTTAATAACAAGAGTATTTAATATTGAAAATTAAGAGACAACGAGATGTACATACTTCAAATATGTGTAGAAAACAAAAATTTAAAAGGATTACATTACATCTTGATGTAAAAGTACTTAAAAACAACTCTAGACATACATATTAAAATTTTTGTAATAGATTAAAATTTTGTAAATTTACATAAAAATGTAAGTAATTTCTAAAGCTCTTCGGAAATAATTTGTATATACATGTATGTACATAAAAAGTGTAGTCTACAAGTGCTTGAACTGATATATTTCAAAGAAAATTTCCAAAAATACGGCATTGGTTTGTCAACATTGGGACAACAATTATTTGTAATTAATTTTTGCTTCTTGTATTACAACTTAAATGCACAATACACAGTCTTGTTTAAGGACTCACACAACGCCGGTCGGCCAAACATTTAGTTGTTAGCTTTGGCTGGCACTTAAGTTCAATGGATATTAAACCCAGTACTTAGCTTCCCATTACTAAGACACCCAACCAATCATGTACAAATATTTCAAATTTCCTCTTTGATCTTATATTTCCACTCATATGTGGCCTTACAAATGTATTCGTTTAATATTCTTCCATATCCGCCAGTTTAAAAAATTTGGACATTTTTATAAATGCATACCAAGCCATATTTATATAAATTACATTATAGATACATATGTACTTTAAAAAAATTTAATATCTAATATCAGCTAAAATGTAATTCATCAAAAGGAACGATTATATTATTATTTTTTTTTTAAATTATTATTGATTTAATCTTCAATGACTCTGGCACTTTTAAATTGCTTTTGAAAATTGTTTTTCTTCTCAAATTGCCATAAAACAATTAAATTTCAATGTAATATAACAACATAAGTAAAATCTATACATCTATACATTTTTTTTTCAATTTCTAGATATTAAATAATTTAGAATTTATGAAAAATTTCTGAGAGAATTTATAGTTAGTAATTAAATGTGATATCATCATTCATTCATCTAAAACAGCTCATACATTCTATATCCGAGTATAAAACATTGTCTATGGAAAAGAACATCTTTTTTTTTTTTTTTTTGACATAAAAAAGATTCTTGAAGAATCTTGAAAAATCCTCTTAATGTTTTAATTTTTATTTTTATGGTTTTTATTGGAATTTGTTGTTTTTTTTTTCTTTGCTTGTTGCTACTTTTGCTGTTAATTTAAAGTTATTTTTTATATGTATAGATCTTCTCGTCTTTATATTGTATATACGAATTGTAATCATCTTATGTTTTTCCTTAAAACTGTTTTGTATGAATAATACAAAAAGTTTAAGTATAAATAATATGTTTAATTGGTGAAATTTAGTAAAAACCGATATAATCTGGTAAAATAAACATTAATTTCGTCTTTTTAATTACATCTGTATATTGTACATTGCGTATAGTCTTGAAAAAAAAAAAGAGCAAAATACTGTGATTATCCCATAATGGAATATATGTACATAATAGAAGACAGGTTTTTTGTAATATTTAAAAAAAAAAAGAAAAATTGATTGGTTTTTTAAAAATTTTTCAAGATATAAAATGACATTTTAATGATACTGTTAAATTTTTGTTATCATTATCACGAGTATAGATTATGTTGTTTTAATGATAGACACGCAAAACACACAGTATTCAATGACGCACATCTTATACAGGTTTTTTTTTCACCAAAATATATGTAGATATCTAGAATTCGTTAAATACCTTATAAACAATAAAAAATTATACAATCACTGAACCGAATACACACACATTGAAAATTATAAAAAAAATTTATATTTTCTATGAAAAAAAAAAAAAATCAAAAATTCATAAAATGCTTGATTTATGAATAGAAAAATTTCTTCAGTTTTCTATGTACTGATGATAATATTAAAATAAAATATTTTCCTTGAAAATCTTGAAAAAAAAAAAAAAATAGAAAAGTAAAAATATATATTAATTCTAATTGCATTTTTAAAAAGGTAAGAAAAAAAAGGTAAGTGAGCACATACTTATATTTAACAGGTAGTACATTTATACATACATATATGTCAAGGATTAAAATAATATTTTAAAATCCTTGTTAAAATGCTGTAATATTAAAACTGGAACATTTGTGTATCAAACCACAACTAACTACCAAGGTACCCCGTATGGCCATATGTACATAAGTATATATTGTATCATATATGTAGTACGTACATACATTATCGTTTAATGCGAGAAAAGAAAAAAATTTTAAATTTCGATTTTTTTTTTTTTTAATGAGTTTATGAACAAATTATGGAAATTTATAATGTGTTCGTAACGCAGCAATTTTGAATTTATAATACAAAAAAAAAAAAACAAAAATACGTAATCAAACATTTAAAAATATGAGAAAATAAAAATGTTCATATACCCTTTAACAGGGTTTTCCAAAGTACGCTTCGCCGAATATTAAAGTTCCGTAGAAAGTTAATGAGCACTTTGCGAAAATCTGAATTGATTTTACATTCTAAAAAATCTGTTTAATTTGAACATCATCTTTGACCTTTTATTGACTTAAGTGAATGATGAAAAAAAATACTATTTTTATTTATTTTTTAATTTAATTTATTACCTTTTGAAGTTCAAAATTTATGAAATGCCCCATTATAAAATAATCTGAGGAACCATGTGGAAAGGACTACTCACATACAAAAATGTAGATACGTATACCAACTATAAATGTATAATTTTATAATTTCTGAATTAAAATTGCATGTCTACTTCACATTTTAAATATAAATACATACCATATTTATTACATTTTATAAGGATATCATTTTTAAATCAGTTTATTCCTTATCTTAATTGCTTTGTATGTAATAATTTTATTCCCCGTTCGTAGATTTACTTATTTTTAAATTCTCAATTTTAATAGCCTGTATATATGTCTATGATATATAATATGTTGTTAGAAACATGTTGTATATGTAAATAATTTTTAAAGTAATAAAATAACACCTTTACAATTAGTATTTTATATTGTAAATTTATTTTTTTTAAAAATTATATTTTATACTTGCAAAAGTGTAAAATGTAAGTCATGAAAAAAAAACAAACTGAAACCATAAAATTTTCCTTATATGTATATATTTCCGGTCATAACTAATTATTAATGCATTCTGATCCACAAATCTATGTGGTATGTATCTATAAAATGTTTTAAATAAATAAATGAAGCAAAAAAAAATATATATATATTTTACAATTCTATAAATACATACACATTTTCTATATATACGTAAACATGTAATTATTCTTTTATGTAATTAATACGTGATATACATACATGTACTAGAGTTCTAATAAATATGTAATAAGAACTTTTATTATTAGAAAATGCTATATACAATTTTAATTTATGATGTTAGCTTAAACTTAGACAATTTTTCATTAAAGATTTATGTGAACATATGTACAATAATAAAATACAATCAGCCCCCATGTAGCATATACATATATGTACGTACATTTTCTGATGTGTATACATTACATATTTATATTACACATATGTACATATTAGTATTCAGCAAATAAAAAAGTAAAACACATATGGGGTACAATGTCTGATTATACCGAGTTTAAGGATAATATGTTGTATATAGGTAACAACAATATATTCTTAACTTTTAGATTAATAATAATAATAATCATGGTTATTGCTTTGTTAATTATAGGGGAATATATAAAGTAAAGTGTTAAAACATATCGTTTCTGGCTTTTTTTTTTTATTTTTTTTTTAGAAAAACAATAAAAAAAAAAGGCAAATAAAAAATAACAACAAAAAATCACCCTAATCACCTCATCTTCCTGTACATACTCAAATCTATTAAAAAAAACTCATTGCTGATTTAGCTTTCTATACATACATATATTCATACGTTACACACATTCATATTTTTATACACCCCCACATGACTTTGCAATTTTAACTGCATCCTTGTACATAGTATGTACCTATAACCCCATCATAGACATTAATTTATAGTCAGTCAAGTACACACATTAAACATAAATATATACAGTATGTTATGTGTTTGTGTGCATTCAAAAAGTCATATATGAAAAAATATGCAATAATTACACTATATGGCATAATAATTGAGATTGCTATTGCCGCAATGTCTTTTTATTGTAGTACTTTGTATATTTACTCATCATTTTGTTTACAGAGTAACCCAAAATAAGTATTACTAAATGCATTTCTATCAAAGCTTAGACTGATTTTAGTTAATAAGTTGGTTTAAACTTCGCCTTCATTAAATCCCACTTTCAGAATATCATGAATTTTTGAAATTTGAAAATTTTTGAACATCAAGGACACTCAACATTCTTGGATCGTATAAGTAAATCAAACCTATTACATAATTCTTCGAGAAAGAAATCAAATAAATTGAAATTGAAAATTAATAACGTCTAAATTTTTAAAAAATGTTATTATTAAATTTTTTTTTTACCCAGTGACATTTTCTTTTGAATCATCCTATGCACATATAAAAATAAATAAAAGAAATTGCACATATAAAAATTTTATTTTGTTATATTAAAAACATTGCACACAATTATATGTACACATACAAATTTTAAGCAATATACATACATACATATATTCTATGAAGTGTATATATACTCAATTGTACGTTTATTTATTTAATTTTTTTTCATACATATCATTCATGCATGTGTACATACAAGTCTACATATTCATAAGAAATTTTTGCAATTACGATAAAAGCTTTTTGTATTTAACTTTTTAAACAGTTTAATGTTTATGAACAAAAATAAAATAAAATAAAAAAATAAAAATAAAAATAATGAAAACGTAAAAACAAAAAACAAAAAAATTAAATAAAAAATAAAATGAAATGCATAAAAAAATTGTGTATGGAAATAAAAGAAAAGAAGAAAAAAATAACATTTAGAATAATAACATCACAGTATCATGTAAAACACTTGTATTCTATTGTAAACATTTTTTAACGTCTAAAGTTCGTATGCTTTGCATTGATTCATTCACACTAGACACAAAAAACTGAAAAGCAAAAAAAAAAATTAAAATAATAAACATAAAACAAAACAAGAATAAAAATTAAATCTAAAAGAAAATACGTACGTAAGTAGATTGCATGCATTATTTACAAAAAAAAAAAAAAAAACATTACTATAATTATCTCAAATTAACAAAAAATGAATGAAAAGATTTTAAGAGTAAGAAATTGTTCCTCTTTTATTTAAAGTTACATTTATTCATTTACTTTTTCATTTTTGTGTATTGTCTACTCTCTGTCGTAGATGCTTATATCCTATTGAAATGCGACCTTTTACATTATTTACAGTCGATTTTTTTTCCTGCTAAAAGGAAACAGAAAATTCATACATCCTTTAAAATCCTTTTTGTAAAAAAAAAAAGAAAAGAAAATGATACACAACATTGCTTGACTTTAAAGAAATAAAACTTAAAATTTAAAAATATCATAAAGTAAAACTTATAAAATACAATCAATACTTCATTCAAAGAGGATTTTTCAGTTACACAAATTACTAGATTAATCTATAATGTTGGGTGTTTTCCAAAATTCAAAACAACTTAATTTGGCAATACCTTAATGTTAAACTGTACCGATTATATGATTTTGTTTTTTTTTTTTTTTCATACATAATCTGTCCGATAATCCGTGATAGGCTTTAACTTTTACAAGACTACGGACGGTTTCATAACGTTTTTCAACATTACATAAATGCATCTTAATACTACTTGAGCCTAGACATGATTTTGTGACTAGGATTTACTATTCGATAAATTTGTGTACTGAAAAATATTTTAAATAATATTATTATTAATGAAAATTTAACACTTTATGTAAAATTCATACTTAATCACTACGATATGACTTTTCTAAGCAATTATAAACACATTAAAAACCATATGGGGTCCTAACATACAGAAATGTTTAAAACAATTTATGTATGAATAGGGTACAATTGCACAAATAATTGAGTATATAAATCCAGACAAAATATGTATATATAGTATAACCCATAAAAAGAACAACAAAAACAAACAAATTTACTACACGCTTGTAAAATTCAAATTTTCGATAATTTTAATTGAAAATCAAATTTTCCTTTTATCTATAATATTATAATTCATAAAGAATTTTGTCCTTCTTAGAAAATCATAGGACTATAAAATAATATTTAATATTACAATTCTCCTTTATATACATAAATGAATTTAATATCCCACTTTCTTTTCTTTGTATCATGCATACAAATATAAATTATTGTTAATAACTAATAAATAAAATCAATAAAATGAATATTGCAAAATTTGAAATTTATATGTATGTCTGTAATTTATTGTTTTACATCATAATAAGAATTCTTGAATATGTTTTTAAGACAAATTTTAACTCTCTTTATTTTTGTAATGATTTTATTTTATTATAAAATATACATACATTAATTATTATCTATACTCTGTCTACTAATTCGATGCAGTTAAGATGTTATGGAAATGACATAAAGTTGTACCTCTTTTGAGATATTAAAAATATTCATCTTGTATTATATTCTAACTTTAAAGATTGTGGTAACACTACTCCTGAGATGATCTTATTAGAAATTGTTAGAGAAGAAAAAAGACATGTATTTTCATGTGTTTTAATACCTTAACTGTACCGAATTAGTAGACAGACTATAGTTCTAAATTCAATAATTTAACAATTACCCTGTACTAATACTAAGTGTCTGTATTGGTACAAATATAATTTCATTTATACAAATATACATATTTTCAATAAAACATTATTTCTAATATCAGCCTATTTATTTGCTATTAAATACTCTGTATTTTCTATATGTTAATATCATTTTATCCTATTTTCATATATTTACATATAATTTAATTTCTTTTTCTTCTCATTTTTGTTGTTATGAAAATAATTTTCAAATTTATCAAATTCTTATTTTTTTGTTATTTTTACATAAATTTTATTCAAACTTTTCAATTTTAAACACACACACATCTACAAAATAATAAAATTGATAAAATAGATACGAGAATCTAAATTTTGTTATGTACATTCTGTATATGTGAGTGTATTGTAATTGTGTATTGATAATAGAGTAGATAGGCAGACATACACATGTACATACATATGTTTTTTTTTTATACTGTACAGTATATACCAAGTAATGTGTTTACATATACTTAAAATACTGTATTATATTTTAACAATATGGTATATACATGTAATACAGAATAATACAATCTCTAATACGGTATCAATATTTTGTATATTATGTATAACAATATGAGATAACAAATAAAATTTCAGATTTTCCTTTTTTTCTTATTGTGTATTTTACACATATACTACTATATTGTGTATTATACACATATACATTATCCAACATATATGTATGTATTTTCCATGTGTAAATACAAAAATTTGAAATATTCGTTGTAAAAGGCATAAAGTAATAATCATGTAAAATATTGTAAATACACATGTGTATACATGTATATGCGTAATATATATGTATGTATGTAATGTACAGATTTTTCCTATTTTGAGTATATTTGTCAAAAGGAAATAAATCAAAATATGATGATGTAAAATTTCTACATAAATTGTGTACATACATATTAGTGTGAGAAAATATTGACTTTCTCCTTAATAAAATGAAAAATGGATATGTTAGAAGATTACAAGGAAAATGATAAACATTAATAACAAAATCAAGGAAATAAGGCTTACTATATGCGATATGAAAATTTTAAAGGATTTTGTGATAAGCTATACTGAACTATTGGAAAAGAAAAAAAAAATGAACGCAATTAAAAAGGATTCAAAGCAGGGAACGTTAATTCCTCACAAACTAGAAATCATAACAAATCCATAAAATTAAAAAAAAAAAATTATAAAAGTTAGTTTGAGCTTTTTTCTTCCATACCACTAACTGCCCAGTCTTACTTTGCAATGATCTGTGCTAGAAAGGCACAAAGCAAAAGAATAATAGGAGAGAAAATTAGCAGGATCTTAAATATATTTTCACGTACATTTTCGAAGATATTAATCTAAGGTTTTTTTCTTTGTTTTTTGTGGACAATTTGCTGATATCCTGTTACACATTTCTAAATCATGTTTATTTTAGCCTAGCCGTCTAGTTTTTAAATTTTCTAAATCCCATAATTTTTCTTTGGCCTTTAGACTTCTTATTTCTTTAAGAAATATGTAGAACCAAACTTTTGTAAATAAGGATTTTTCTTCTTTTTTTTTTTTTTGATGTAGAAATTACAGGATTTTTTAAAAAATGATACAAAAACACAATCCATAGAATTGAAGTAAAATTTAAATTTCTTACAAAAAACAAAATGGATAGATAAATAAAATATATAGGAATGTCCAATAAATTCAAAAGAAAAGCAAAGAAAAAATCATTTGAATTTCAAAAGTCAAAGAAAAAAGAGAAAAATTGTAAACGAAAAACAACAAAAATTCAAGAAAAAAAATCCAAAGTAAGAATGTGGATATAAGAGATTAAATTACATAAATTATATATCAGAAAACCAACTGTTCTTTAAAAGCAAAATCAAACTTCGTTTTTTTGTAGTTTTTCATAATAAAAAAATATCGAATGTAACATGATATTTTCTAAGTATGTTATTTTAAATTCAAAAAAAAATAAAACAGAATCGAAAACAAAAAAAAAAAGAAGAATTTATAAACGTCCAAGTTTTGTAATCCTTTCTTTGGTATAATTTTCTATGTATATTTTTTTCTTCTTCTCCTTTCAACTACTACATAACATTTTTTAAGTCCTAGCAAAAATTTTTTCCTAAAAAAAGGACAAAATCTTCTAACAGACAACAAAATGCATTGATATGAAAAAAAAAGAAAATTTCAATTTTTTTACGTAATGTAACAAAATTTCAAAGAAAAAAGAAAACTGAACAGGATAAAGAAGAAAAATCAACATCATTTCGAATATGTAATGCTTCTAAAATACATCAAATATATCTTATAGGTCATTATCTTTAACCTACAACTGCCAATTTTATTTCATTTTCAAAATACCAAAAAAACTAAAAGAAAAAGGAGAAAAAAACAAAAACCGATAAAGTTGATTTTTTTCCTGTTCATTTCTTTATTGATAAGAAAAAGTTTATTTTTCCCTTATTATTTTTATATGTATCCAAAAGTATTAATATCACATATCAAATACCGTATTGAGGTACACATCAAAATCGTAAATGATAATAGGAACCGAAAATGGGGTGAAATAGGAAATTTTCCCCATTCGAAAGAAAAACAAAATTTCCTTTTCCTTATTTTTAGAAAAATTAAAATGAAAATTTTGAAAAAAAAGCTCTATTGACACCGTTAATGCACATAACTTGGGGTATATTCAAAATTTCAAAAGGAAAAGTGGTGAGTATGCGCATAATTATTTCCCCTTTAAAATTTTATATTTTGCATATTTTTAAGAGCTAAATTGAATACAAAATCTAGTATTGAATTTCATTCTGTTAACAGAACAAATACAGAATAAATTGTTGAGTTCTCATACAAATTTCAATCAGCGCTTTAAACTATTCAATTACAGGTATATACAGATAGATACACACATATACAGCATACAATCGATATTCTACTACTGATATATTACATAAATAAAGTGTTATGACACAGTAAAAATTTTTTTAGAAATCATTTTTATTTTATTAAATTAAATATAAAACATCATCAGTAACGTCAAATACTAGAAAAATACTATATTCTTATTTAAAAAAAAAAAAAAAAAAAATTATTGAGGAAAATGCTTATGTACCTCATTTTCTCTCCATATGTATGTATTAATAGGTCAACATGGTATATTTGCATTTTTATAATGAATCATAATAATTATTTTAAATTTAAGGACTAAAATTCCTTAGAAACTGATAATTATGTTGTGATGTATACGAGTATGATATAATTAGTCAAAGGTAATTTTAATATCCTGTTCCAAAAAAATGAACATTTAATATTAAAGGAATTAAAGCTGAAAAAATGTGTTTTTTCTGCGTAGAAATTAAAGTTTAATTTCACTTAAAAATTTAATTTTTCATTAAAAACTTGAAATTGAATAGATATAAACTTTTAAGGTTAAACTATAGAAAAAACATTCACATTTAAATGTATGAAATATCATTTCATGGACTGAAAATTGATTGGTGTTACGAAAAAAATTTCCTTGAAGACGGATATGTAGGTGTAAGGATAATCAGCATGACCAACGTAAACCGTATATAATTGGGAACAATGAATAACATAAATCAGACGTTGTCACAAAACTAAATTTTTTTAAATAGATGCCTGTGCGAAGTTGAGAAGGCCAACAACTAATGAAAATGTGATTAAACCTCATACCAATCAATCTCAATTTTACATCGATCAACAATCGCTTCAAATTTAGCTCTATACGTTTTATACAGACGTAATAAAGTTATGTATTTTATAACAAAAATAAGTTTCAATCTAATTTCAAAATATTTATCGAATTTTTCCTATTTTCTTATTTTTCATAATTTTTTGATATAAAATTAATGAAAATTTTTTATTATTTACAACACAATGATAATGATGGTATAATCAATTTTCTTCATTGAATATAAAATTTTCAATAAGAATTTATATTTTGTTTTATGTTGCTTTTTTATTTGGCTTTTTGTTACTTAATTTTTTTCGGTTTCTCTAAATATTATATGATGTAGTAATTAAAAACAGATTGCGCTTAAAATCTATGAATACTTTTAGAATATTTTCAATGCAATTATTTTATTGATAAATTTTAAATGCATACAAAAAATTATTTTCGATGCCAACAAAATTTTATAAATAATTCAAAATATTCTATGTATGCATTTACATACATACATATACGAGTGTAATAAAATACAAAAGTTAGCCAACAAAATTATTTTAAATAAAAATAAAAACCAAAAATAATTTTAGAGATATAAGATACAAGTGAAAAAAGAATAGAAATTTTATGGATTATCACAATAGATTATAAGTGCAAAATAATACAATCTAATGCTCCAATAAAATGATATATGTATGTATATAGCTCACGATGAATATTTTAATCAATACCTTCACTTCGAGTTATGCTCCTTTTTTATTATTATTATTAAAGTCAAGCTCTCTTGCAATCCAATTTCTTCTTTAAATACTTTATAATTTTTAGATTTCGGTTCTGTTTTAATACAATTACATATCAAAAAAACTTTTAAATTCTTTATTTTTCCTTTATAATCATGATTTAGTAAAGCTTTTGAATATATCACAGCTACTGTCCATATCCGGAGAGTGTTCCTTTCTTTGCTACCTGCGCCACCAGATTACGTATAATGATAGCAGGCAAATTCACAATTATGAAACGAAAATTGAAATTAAAAATTGAATAAACACAAAATTATATTTTATGCATTTATAAATTTTTAAATATTTATAGTAATATTTTATTTCTGTATTTTTATAGATAATAAATTTTTCTTTATATGCTTACAACTCTGATAAATCTAAAAAATACACGGTAAATAATAAAAATAAAACATAAATTCATAATGATAATCTTATTACAAGTGTAATTAATTAATTATTAATTATTATTGAAAATACATGAATAATTTTTATTTAAAATATTTCTTTCCATAGTAATTTCTATAAACTTATTTACACATTATTTTTTAAAGCAAAACTCTTATTTAGTGTCTCTTAATTAAAATACATATACATACATATATAAAATGTCTTCTAAAGAAATTAACCCTACAAAAAAAAAAACGATTTTATTTTTATTTTTAAAATTTTTATTCTACATTATTTTCAAGACATTTCTTTTGTGATGCACTAAAAAAAAACATGCATTAAATATATAAAGATTTTTTTTTTCTTAGAATTAAAAATAAAAGAAAATTCGTTCAACGAATACCAAAATAATAAAAATAAAAAATGAATCATTTTGAAATTTTAATTACGACCGAAATTACGTTGTATTCCTATCATACGTATTTTTATCGTTTTTTTTTGCTTGTAGAGCTACTTTAGCTTTCAAGTTGCAGAAGTAGATCTAATTCTAATGCTTGTCTGAAAATCTCACACACTAGTACGATCAGTAACCGTAGCCTAATTCTCATTTATAAAAAAAAAAAAAAAAATTAAACATTTAATAATTTTTCTCACAAGTACATTTTCATATTTAATTTAAACATTTTTCTTTTCTTATTTATTTTCTGTTCACTCCATAATAACTCATATGAAACATATTAAAAAGTAAAATACATTTTTTTTTTTCGTTTAAAATAAGTGTGAAATAATAATAACATATGTTAACGACTATACGAAGGTGATAAAAATGAGAATGAAATGATTAGACATCATTATTTCTACAATAATGTCATCATCATCATCCATAGTCATCGTCATTATCATTTTTATCATTTTCGTTAGAGTCGTTATCACTTAACAAGAAAAAAAAAAACGTAGAAAAAAAAATCAAGTGACATTTCATTATTTGTTTACCTCCTTACTTCTTTATACTTTTACTTATATGCTAATATCTAGGATATACACGTAAAATTACATACATTTTTTTATCGCTAACAACTTACATGTAACATAAAATAAAGGATGACGCGAAGGAAAAATAAAAAATAAAACAACACACAACGGTAATATAATGTCAATAAACAAAATAAATATGTTACGTTGTATTACTTTACAATACCTCCTCCGATAGATACTTTTTCTTTTCTTTTTCTCTGTACATACAAAAAAAAAAAGAAAAAATCAGCATTTTCTTTTTTTATGTATAAAATGAAAAATTTGTCTCTTTCAATTTTTTTCTTCTTTGCTATATGTCTGCCTGCATACATCAAAAATTAAATTTCTTTTTTCATTTTCTGTTTTCTTAAAAATTTCATTAAATGATAAAGAGGTAAATTGATATAGAAAAGGTAAAAAAGGAAACAGAAATGTATATAGTACATACATACACTCAATTTAAATATGGAAAGGATAATGAATAACTGAGTAAGTGAATAAAATACAGATGATATTTTTTTTATATGTACTATCATTGCCATGTTCATTATCATGATTGTCATTGTGATCTTCTTTACTTCATTCATTTAATTTTCTTCTTCTTTTTTTCTTAAAGAAAAAAATGGATGTCTTTTATATTTGAGTTTTTTTTTCTAGAATTTTTTTCCCATTTGTAAATATATTTCCTAATGTGTACATAGTACATAAATAATTAATTAAGACAGAAATTCCCAATTTTATGCTCGCTAACGTTATCAAATAAAAGTTTGTTCGCGAACAAAAGCTTTTTCATGTTAACGATTACTTGAATGAACAGAGAAAGTTGGGAATCCCTGAATCACAAAAAAATAAAAAAGATGCTTAAAAAATGAGAAATTTTGTTTTAGAGACAAAAATTTCTGAAGAAAAAAACGACAAGACATATTAAAAACAAAAAATAAACATAAATTTAAAATTTTACGCGATTTTCATAGTTTTCTTTTATCTCTTTTCTTATTTCAGAATTTGTTTTTAATTTCTAATTTTATATTTTACAGAAAATTTTTCATTCATTTCTTTCATTTTTATTTTCACTTTTCATGCTTCGTTTAATTTTAATTTTTTTTCTTCAAAAAAACAAAAAAACAAAAAAAAAAATACACATTCCATGATTTATTACCTTTTTACAAAACCCTTTATAAATATAAAAATGTCTAAATTTCATTTTCTCACTTTTTTTCCTTATCAAAAACAAGAAAAAATTTAAATGAAATTCTCTTCCTTGCGTCATATTTTTCTTTCATTCATTATTTTTTAGCACACATAATTAAATAATTATTCTTAAAATATTAATGTTTTTTTTTTTCTTTTTTTACATTTAAATAATGTGCGGTTTCATACACCTTTTTATTTGCGTTAATTCTCTTTCTATGTTTTATACTACTAGTTTTTATCTTAAAATAAAATTTTTATTTTTTAATGGAAAAATTAAAAATTCTACAAAATTTTTTATGACATTGTTTTTTTTTTTCTTCACAAAAAAAAATTTTTTTCGTTGAATTTTTTTTTTTTAGTTGAGCTTAACGATAATCAAATATATACACGAAGATGTTGTTGCATCACAACGCTGTACCAAAGGTCAATTGAGGTTTTATCAAATTTCATTTAAATCACTTCATTAATGGATAGTAGTCGAAATTTATTTTGTCAATTTCCACTTTTCCAATCAATTGTCCAAAAACAATAAAAAAGAAAAGCATTTGATCCTTTTTCCTTTTTAATTAAAATTTCGATAACGGTTTAAATCCTTGCAAAATAAATTTTAATTAATTTTATTACATTTTTTTTTTTGCTTCAAAAAATGTAACGTACAAATGCAAATATTCATTATTTTACAAGATGAATGATAAGAGGTAGAGAGTATTTTCTCTTTTTATTCAGTTCTTGTATTTCATAGTTTTTGTATAATTTTTAGTTTTTTTTATTATATTTTGTTCGATTTTTACAAGTACAATAAAAATCTAGAGCTATCATTATTGATGACAATAACAATAGTGGTTCAAGTTTTTCTTTTTCGAAAACATTAAAATGTTATTGAAATTGTTGAAATATATTACTATTATCATTGTGTATTATTTGTTATTTTTAATTTCTATTCTCATTTTTTATGTTCTTATTGTTACTTCTGCTACGGCTTTCACCATATCGATAGATGGTATGTTTGTCTAATAATTGCAAATGAATGTAAAAACGACAATAGTTGTTTTTGTAAAATAATTTTTTAAGGATTTTGTCATATTATAATCTTCTTAAAGCTGCCATTGATATTGTTGATGATGTTGTTTTAGCTTTTCTTGTTGGTTGAACAGACATTGGTGCTATCAATATTTGTTGTTGTTGGTGTTCAGATTGTGTTGACGGTGATGTAGTGGATTGTATACGACGATGATGATGATGATGGTTATCATCTTCATTTCCAACCTCCTAGGTAAAATGAAAATAACAACAAAAAAAATGCTTTTTAAAAATTAAGAAACTTTTTTTTTTTTGTTTTTTTTTTGAAAATAAAAATAAACAAGAAAATAACGGAAATGGGAAAAATTGTAAAGATTTTTACATATTTTTATGATTTCGAAAAATAAGTCATTAAGAACAAGTTAAATGTACAAATTGGTCAGAAAAAAAAAAGAAAAAAATACGAAAGTATATTAAAACGCATGAACGATAATTTTTTAAATGCGTATACACGTAAATCAGAAAACGATAAAAATATGCAAGAGAAAATCATGTAAACTTTATCGATTATTAAATTAATTTAAAAAATGAAAATTACGACAAAATGTACACAAATTATCCTACCGAAACCGTTGCTACTGAAATACAAAAAGAAAAATACAGTACTACAAAAAATTTGTAAGATCACTCTATATGATTTCAATTTGCCAATTATATGTCTTGTTTGAAGTAAATTCATTTACGAAGTAACATTTTCTTGCACACACATAAGATTTATCAAATTCAAGATTGTTTTAAAACTCTTGTTTACTAAGGAACTTTACTCTTAGCTTCTCTTTAATGTAATAAATATTTCGCCTTAAAAACGGATCTACATAAATTTTTTATAGAACTGTATTTAATTCCGATGGTGACAAAAACGCAAAATTTTAAATAAAATTATTAAGTAAAATTATGATGTGACATAATTTTTTTTTAATAAAATGAAAGAAAATTAAATGGAAACGAGAGAAAAAAATAATTGCATTTTTACATTTACAAAAAAAAATATACAAATTTTCTGTTTTTTTCAAAAATTTTCATTTCATACATTTATATTTGTACAGCTAGCTAGCCTCATTTGAGCTAATTGTGATGCTGGTGTCAATGAATTTGTACTACCAAATGGTGATGCCATCATTGTTGACATTGCTCTTTTAAGTTTTGATGGCGTTTTATTGAATGAAAACGCTCTACCAACCTGCAATGAAAATGCTAAAAGGTTATTTACTTTTTAATAAAAAGAAAATAAAAATAAAAAAATAAAATAAAATTTTTTCGTTTATTTTTTATCCAATTTAAATAACAAATTTAAAACAAATTTCAAAAAATAAAATGAAATCAATTAATAAAAATAAAAAGCAAAAACAAAATGAACCTCTTCAATTAAAATAAATTGAAAATATTTCATATGGATTTTGTATTTACCTTTAATCGTGTTCTTGTCGCAAATTTAAATGCTTTCGATAATGTACTCAGATTAATATCACTGATGTCAACATCAAGTTCCTGAGATGTCATCGATAATAAGGGTTTATCCTGCAATCATTAAAAATAAAAAATAAAAATAAAATATAATGTGGTCAAATGAGCAAAATTTTAAATTAATTTAGTAATACTACAAATTCAATAAAATTCTTACAGTATCGGTTCGACATGCATTTTCAGCCATTTGTTTACATAAACTTCTTAAATAAATCATTTTATCAATTTCTTCATCACTAATAATAAATGAATAGAATTTATCTTTATTTATGTCTTGATTATGACGGCAATTAAGTGCAAATGCTCTTGTACTATCACATATATCAATAACAAAACGTATTGTACTTAATGGCATCAATTTAATATGTTTATATGATTTTGTTGCACTTGGTGATTTAGCTGAATTAAAACCACGTGAACGTTTTTTACATACTTCAATTGTATCAGTAAATAAATATAATATTAATGTATCACCACGTCCAGATAAACAATCAGATAATTCTGTAACTTCACATTTTGATACAAAACTTCGATGTGATGATACAAGATGTGCCTGTGTAAAATAAAAATATGAAAAAAATAATAAAAGAAAATTAGAAAAATTTCAAAGAGCATATAAAACAATAAAACCAGTCAAAAATTTAATGATCATGGACACTCCTAACAATTCTAATTCACAAATAATATGATCAATAAATCAAAAATTATTGAATATATCATAAACTCAATAATATTTAAAAATTTCCTTCAACATCTCATAGATCGTGTCGAGTTAATGGTATCCTAAATTTTTAAAACTATAGCCAATTATTGAATTGTTAACAGTTTTTTAATCCGGATTAAAAAGATTTCGCTTAATTTTCTATTTTTCAAATTCTCAATTAATTATAATATTCTGATACTATATTAATTGAGAATTATCCTTATCAATTCAATAATAATTATATCATTGAGTACATCTCTTATTTAAAAGCAAATAAAAAATAATAAATTTTCCAGGAAAATTCATTGAATTATTAAATCAATAAACCTTGTACAGCAGAGAATTTTCAATTTTGAAAACAGAAAAAAATATATATGCACATACATATGTACATACATATTACATAAGTACATATTTTGTATTATGCTCAAACATATTTTAATTAAAATAACAAAATAAAATTCTCTATAAAATCGAAAGGCAATAAACAAAAACAAATACAAATCCAAACAAAATTGAATTCATCAACAACAATTCATTTCATTTGTTTCAGATTAAAAAAACAAAAGAAAAAAAAAATATTTAAAAAAATTTAAAAATCAATGACAATGTCAACATCAAAATATTTATTTATTTATAAATCTACCACATCACAATAAAGAGAAAAGATAAACATACATACATATGTATGTACATAAATGTTAAAAACAAAATTCAAATATGTACTTATGTAGGGGATTTAAAAAAAATAATATTATCGTCATTTTTTATCAATAAAATAAAATTAAATAAACTGTCAATGTCCTTGTACATATGTAAGTGTATTTTTTTTTCTTTTCAATTTTTGCAATTTTAGCTTTATCGATCAATAAATTATTACTAAGTATGTATGTATGTACTTATTTTTGTTATTGCTACACTATACATCGCTTCTGCTACCACCAACTACTAAATCAAATCAGTCAATTTTGAATGTCGAAGTATTTATTCTTCCTTTATTCATTTATTATTTTATTTTTTCATTTCTAAATTGGTAAACAAAACAAATACATACATAAATAATTTTTTTTTCTGTAGATTAAATTTTTTTGGAATGTGAGCTTATTATGAAATATCTGCATTTTTACATCATTTTCATCATTTGCACAAATTGTTCCAAATTACGTTAAATTCTTGTAATTCGTATAAAGGTACCTTCATTTTCATATTTTCCACTAAACTCCTTTTCCAACTTAAAGTAAAAAAAAAAAAAGATATGCGAATAAACAACTTTTACATAATTCTGTTTGATTTAATTTTGTTAATTACATGACCAAAAAGTCAAACCAAAACTTCTCGCCAATAATCCTATACATGTGGCCAGTTATTCCTGATTTGAGTGATGCACAACATTTCATATCAAAACTCTTTTTATACGAAATATCTACGCACGATTACAATTCGTTTAATCGATTAAACATTGTTAAATCAATTCAATCGTGTATATAAATTTTTGGTATAAAAATTACTTGCCCCTTTCCTCCATCACATTACATTGTGCAATTGCACAATAAAATACTCGTTCATACATAAATTTTCAAATTTCCAATAACAATTGTATTCCCAAAAGAATTGATCATATTGTCGTTTTTTTTGTATATCAGTAATTTTAAATCCATTTTTTCATACACGTTATACAATTGTGTACACGTCATGGTGCTTTTCATTCTTTCAACACAATAAAATCAAGGATTCGTTATATCTAAAATTTTTTTTTTACTTTTTCACATATGAACTATGTAAGTCATGGGCCGGAATTAAAGTAATTACAAGGATTAGATGACGTTGTTTGGTTTAAATTGATCACTCATAAATATTTCCATGCAAAATGGTAAGGACACATATGATGAACTATATATATAGCTTATGGTCAAATTATTAAATATATTTGTCTATAAATATCATGTACAAGATAGCATACAACAATATGTACATGATGGGCTTATACATCCGGTGTGAATATGGACCTTATATTTCTCTACTTAACACTATAGGGATTTAAAAAAAGAAGTATGAAAATACGTATTATTGTAAAGCAATCATAAAAATTATTAAATAATAATTTAAATATTTTTACTTTATGTATACGTAAAGTTTTTACATTGTTAAATTAAATACAATATGAATATACGGACATGTATTTATAAGGTACATACAATAAATTTACATCAAACTTTTCTGTGTTTTCCCGTTTTTGTTTTTCTTTTATATATACTCTTTTGATTTTTTCATTTTTGCACGTATGTATGTACATATGTGTGCATATTTGGATTACATTGTTTACGTTCCAATTAATTTTATTTTAAAAAGAAATAAAAATAAATTCAAAATTAAATCAAAAATTAAATACACATATGCAATGAAAAAAACAAAACCGTTTTATCCGTTTTATATATACATATATATGTACATTCAATAATATTTTCATATACGACACATGTATACATATTATGTATGTATGTACATTGTATAGTATATCTTTTATTCCCTATTGTTTGTACAAGGACATTACATCTCCACATTCTTTTAATCTTCAGTACTAACACTGAACTCGTTTATCATCATTATCTTTATAACTATATATCGTCAATATGTATAAGCACACACATAAAAAAAATTTATAGTATATAAATACAATCACCAGCAAGCAATAAAATGATATATCAGATATGTATATATTCGATGTATCGATTTAATTACAATTAAAATGGATATAAAGAGAAAAGTTTATAAAGCATATAGAAAAAATACGAGCAGATTGAAACTGCACTTAATCGTTATAACTTAAATTCAAATCAAAAGAACTATATGAGTTCAATATATGTATATATTTATGTATATGTAATACACAAATACATACGCATATAAGCCATATCATAGCTTTGAAAAGGGGGAAAATAAAATAGATTTTTCAACTTATTTTTTCTGTATAAATAGCAAAAATGGTCTTTTAATCGAATAAATCAAACGATAAAAATAAAAAAAGAAGATGTTAGAGAGAAAACAAAAGAAATCCTTAAAAATGTTTTAATATGTAATCCATAATGAATCTGCTGTATCTGATACTTTTTTGGTTTTGGTTTCTTTGGTTTCAATTGGAAGAAGAACAAAAACAATATATGTACATATGTACGTACACGTAAATGTACACATATAGAAATTTTATGATACTGACCTTTGGGATTAAAAGAATTTTCTTTATATATTTTCTTTTCTTGTGTATCGATTATGTTTTTTCCTTCCTTCTTTTGTTTCTTATTTATTTTATTTATTATTATTTTTTTTTGTTTTTACTTATTTTGGTGTTATTTTATGTGAGATTGAAAATAAAGGAATCGATTTATAAATTTACAATCAAAAACAAAAAAAAGTTCGAATACCATTGATTTCTCTCTATGTGGTACTGTTTATAACGTAGAAAATGCAATGCAGTACCACGTATAAAAAAGATAAGATAAAAAATAAATTTTTTCTACAAGTACCATATAGTATAGTGATCATTACACCTCTTAGCACACATTGATAGGTTCACTAAAGGTTAAATAAAATGAATACTATAAAAAGATTCAAAAGAAAAAAAAAATAATACAATAAATTTTTTCTCATCCACAAACACATACACACGTGAATACAAAACATTGAACGCAAATAACCTTATTCCTAGACTTCGAACATAGAAGTGCTCTTATGTGTACAAAAATAGTAAAAACAATATAACAAAAGTGGTCATAACTACTTCATGTGATTTTTTCGTTTTTTTGTTTTTGTTTTTTTTTTTTTTTTTTGCTCTTTGTTTTTACTTACCGGACATCCTTCGATATCATTGAAAATATCAAACATAGCCAATTGACCTTCTGTTTTACGTTTATCCTCATTTATATGTGCCATTACATCTTTAATAGCTTTTAAGGCTTCATCTAATTTCTTATGATCTGGATTATTTTTATTTGTATGCTTCAAAATATCTGTTAACAAAAAAAAAAAGAGAAAAAATAAATAAAGACAAAATAGACAAAAACAAAAAAATAGGACGAAAAAAAAAATTAATAACAAATTTTAATGTTTCCTTTAAAAGAAAAATCAAAGGAGTAAGTAAAGGAAAAAAAGAAAAACAAAATAAAATTGTAAGAGGAAAAATTTCGGAAATTCATTGCTTTTGAACATGATAATGTCTTCTTTACTCTTTTCCTTTTTTTTTTTTTTTGGTATTCTAAATTGTATAAATGTACTGAAAAGACAATCGAAAAGTGTAAGGGTGAAAAGACATGATAACAGACAAAAAAATTAAATAATAAATAGCCAAAAACACCAAATCAAGAAGGAAATGAAATTAGGAATACAAAAATTAAAATCAAATTTTCTAAGTAAATGAAAAATTGTTGTTGTTCTCGTTTTATTACTTGAATAAGGAAATTGCTCATTTTTAACTAGAAGTGATTATTGCGTATACTTTATTGAGAAAATTTTAAAGATGACAACAAAAGTACACAAGTATTTGATTAAATATTTGATTTTCTTAAAACAAAATGTAAAGAATTTTATTTAAGAAAATAAATCGATTTTTAAACGTTTTTATACGTACATTTGACTGTGATTTGGAAACGTTAATTGATGGTCAGACACTTACCAAATATTTACTGCCAATTATTGTATTTAGACGATGATCAAACTCTCCTGAGCTCAACCTTTTCAAAAAAAATTGAATATTGTTCAAGAGTCATAAAATCAAATCATAGTTTATAGATGAGAGATGAGTGAAATTGCCATTTTTTCAGCATTTAAAAATTTTCCCTTTTCGCAGTTTGCAATATCAAACGTGATTCTAACATAGTTTTCATGCAGAAAACGTTTCTTTAACTCAGCCTTTTTTTTTAATGTTTACCATTTTTCCCTCGTTTTGAAAATTTCTCAGACAAAATTTTCTTTCTGGTGGAAAACATTGCCTTTTTTTCATGAATCACAACAAAAAGATCCCAAATTATTTAAAATTCAATTACTGCATCGTTAAATTTTAATTGAGCTTAAAAACTCTTCAACTTCAAAAAAAAAAACATTTGATTGAATCATTTTCAGTTTTTTCAGTGCTTTAATAAAATAAAAAACAAAAAAAAAATCGAAGTCATTTTGAAGAACCTTTTTATTTTAATGTGTACACAAATTTTCCCCACTTTTTTTTGTTATTTTTCGAATCGACATTATCGTTATTTTGAATGTTTATCATTTATTGTTATTATTGGAAAAAATAATTTCATTCGATTTTTTTTTTGCCTTCGCAAAATATAAAATCAAAATGTTCAATACACGGCCATCATTATTAAGGCTATTAAAATTCTAAAAAAAAAACATTTCATTGTTATTTTTTATGATTTTTCCAAAACAAAAAGAAAGAAAGAAAAATCAAATCTCCACACGATGCTCATCATACTGACACACTGTATGTGTAAGTATGCGTGTAATCGTTTTTATTAAGATTTTTGGTTTTCTTCATTCTTTTCTTTTTCATTTTCTTTCAAAATTTCAAAATTAGGGACTAATAAATTTAGTCAACAACATTCAAACAAACAAAACAAGAATTTTTCCTCCTTTTTTAGTTTTATTCATTTTCTTGACATTTTTTTTTTTTTTAAATAAATTTATTAAAGAAAATGAAAATAGGATTTTTCGTGTATTCGTACTTGTATAACAATAGGATTAACAATGAATGAATGAAAACTAGAAGCAAAAAGCAGCTAAAATCGAGGCGTAGACTTTATGTATAATAAATTCAAATTAATGATTATCCTTCCTTAAAAAAACAAAAAAATAAAAAAAAAACGTAGATAACAATTTAACTTTATAAATACCCATACATGAAATATAAATAAAAACAAAATAACACAGCAGCATAATAAAAAATAATATGCACGCATGTACATATGTAGGTAGTATAGGGCTCGTAGATGAAAAATCCTTTTTCTTTTCTTTTCTTCATTTTTATTGTAATTTTGCCTTTGTTTTGTGAAAATACAATAAAAAAAAGATCGAAATAAAAAAAAAATTCGAAAGAATTTTTATTATACCTTTGTGTGATTAAATTACAATGAAATAAATGCGAGCATATATACGGGCATATTATGTACGTGTATTCCTTTTTCTGATATCTGATACAAGCATTAACCGATACTTAAATTGTAAATCATAAAGTAGCATAATTTAAAGTTATGATGACTTTTAAATAACACGAAAAATTAGGATACCGATATCCTGTTAAAATCTCCGACAAACTTACATGAATCTCAAATCCTTTAACAGCAGTTTTGAATAATAACACGAACAAACGAACCAAGTTTCATGGAAGACTAGGCCGACGAAAGCTTAAGGACAATAGATTTCAACAAGAACAAGAATATGAACAAGAATAGCATCTTAAAACCCTCAAAAAAGAAAAATTTAAACGGATTGTTCGAAGGATACCTGTGTATTTTAATACAAAAGCTCATTCATTGCGTTGCGTTCAATATAAAAAAAGGCAACGAGTATAATACAAAACGAAAAAAAAGGAACAGGAAAAATACAATTTACACAAAATGAAAAATTTATTTAACTAATGTGAAATACTATAAAAAAAATTTTACGTAAGCGAAAAGTTTGTATTCAGCATAATCTAATTTTTCCAGGAAAAGGAAAAAGAGAAGAAAAAATAATAATTTTTTATATTTATATTATTAATGTGAGTGACATTGAATTTCTTTTTCACGTTTTAATCTTTAATTTCTTAATGTTTCTGCAAACACATGGTGGTCTTCTAATGAAAGTTTATAACATTTTTCAAATTTTGAAAATCTGATACGAAAAACGAGCTAACAAGAAAACTTCAAGACTAACAGAAAGAGTAAAATGTTCTTCATATTATGTTTTAATCTAAGTACATATTTCGTATTTATGATGTTTCTAAGGAAACATGAAATCGGAAACCCCAACATCCTATACAAAGGCTAAATGATTTAAATTTCATCTTCATCTTCTACATGTGATATATTGATTGTCTGAACGAAATCTTTAACCCTCCGTCTAATGTAGATGTAGGAACGTATATTTATACATTTTTCGGTGAATCATCCTACACACATACAAATCGAATATCTTTTAAATCTCATTATAATTTTACCTAAAATGATCTTTTAATGAGTATTATTAACTCATTAAATTACATCATAAAGAAAAAAAAAATCACTAAAATTTAATACTACGCTAATAATGATATTATGTTTGACTTTGACTTTAATTTTAATATGCATGGTGTATGGTATAGTATAAATGTGATAAAAGCAATTTTAAGTATATCTGAACAGGATAAGAATTGAAACATCACAATATGATAATGTATAAAACACACGTACAAATATTATAATATAAAAATGTTATAGAAGATACATATGTATATTATAGTACATATAATTGTGTATACTAATAAAATATACAATTGTTTCGTGTGTATACATATGTACATACATATGTGCGTGTATATCCTTGAAAATTAAGATACTTAATAAAATCTTTTTGTACCTTTAAGGCTCATTACAATTTAATGACCAAATAGTCATCATCATCATCAGGATCATCATCAGAATAGAGAAATTTTATTAATAATGAATGCGTACATATACGTAACATTTTATAAACGCACTTAAAAAAGGTAAATATACATAAATACAAACAAAATATACGAATAATACAAATTATATGTATACATTTGGAAAGCATAATTAATTTATAATCAATATAATGTACTGGTACTTATTTGTAGGTTTTACAATTTTAAATTGAAACAATCTTTAACAGGAGTACGTATACGATTGTGTATGTCTTATCCTGTGTGTATTCAATATGTTCACGTAAGTAAAATATTTCACCTTTGCATGTGTGTGTAGTACGTACATATATACATAGAAAATTTTGCTACTGCTTTTCCATAAGGATGTTGTTTTAATATATCCACCCACAGGGTGTCCTTTAATAACACGATATACATAGCACAAATTTCAAATTTATTTTTTTTTTTTAATCCTATTATTTAACGACTTTTAATAATTTTAAGAATGATTCGGAAAACTATTATTAAAAACATAACAAAGTTCTAAAAGTTCAAAATTTATTATGGATGACTATTGATATTTTCATGGTTTAGCTAACGATGATTTTATTTAATAACTGTAATCTTGAAATGATAATTAGCCAAGACACCACTATGTTAAATACATTCTTTAAATATTCTTTTTGTTCATCCTATGGAAAATGGAAGTATACATATATATACATAAATTTCGAAAAGTAAATTTGTAACATTCTTCTCTTATCTTTTATATACAATTTAGATGATGATGATGTTCATTTATTTTTGTTTAAATTTAATTTATAATTTGAAAAGGAAATAGTACACGTACTGTTATATACGTTTATACATGTGTATTTTCTTAGGACTACTGATAGATGTGCGAGTATGATATGTACATATGTATGTATGCATGTATGTACTTTGTAACAAGAAAACAATTGAATTTTCAACTGGAAAACAATAGAGTAGTATACATACATATATACTTACATATATAAAATGTTACTTTCTATTTAACAACAAAACTTTATTCAATTGTTTTATTTGAATTGTTTCATTTTATTTACTTATTTTATTTATTTTATTTTGTTTTCAAGATATTTTGTTGGTTAACTTTTTAATATTTGTATAACATTTATAAGTATATATGTATATATATGTAGTATTCGTATACCATGTATGTACACAATTTGTTGTATTTGTATACCTGAGTACATATTTTATTTGTACATAATTTTCAATTGACTTTTTACTCTTTTCTCATTTTTGTTTACATTTAATTGTATTTTTCTTGTTCTTGGTCCTTTTTTATATATTAATATATATGTGAACATTTTAAATGTTTCTTCATATATTTCATTTAATTTTATCTTTTGGACATTATTACTTGTTTTTTTCCTTCTTTAAATTAAACCAAAATAAAAAATAAAAATCTAAAGTGCTTTTAAAACATCATTAAAACTTGAACATAATCATCATCAATTAAATATTTAATAGAAAATTTTCTAAAGAAATATGTACATAGCAACATGACAAATAACTTTAAATGAATCCTAATTATTAAATAAAAGAATATGGAAAAGGACTTCACAAGTATTTCAATGTTCGAGAAGTGTATCCTTAAATTTTAGAGTTATAACTTTTTTTTTGGAAATTTTGAAATTAAGGACTAAATGAAGTCAACCATTGAAAAACACCTAAGAATATGTCAGGCATAATAAATTGAAAAACAGGTACAGAAAGGACAAAATACTTTGAAGAATGTTTATGGGTAGAATATGGCCCATTTATCTATCTATGATACTACAGGAAATATTTCAAATATATGCCAAAATATTTCAGATTGAAATTAAAAATATTGAAAATTTTATTACACATCACATTCGTATAATATGTAAGTATACTTACCATTTAATAATAAACTAATACTAGGTAATCTCTGTACTGGACGTATCATTAAATCTTGTAATGTTTGTCTACCACATTCTGGTTTTGCTTGATTTATTTTTAAAAATGCATGAAATCTTGGATTTTCTTTATCACATTGTATTAATGTCTCTTTCATTTGTTCAAAAAAATTAACATATGGTGGATATGCTTTAATTAAATCATCACGATGTTCTAATATTATTTGTCCAATTAAACAATCTTCATGCCATTTCGTTTGAAGTTCTCTAATGGTGTCATGTGAATGATACAAAAAAATAAAAAATAAATAAATACAAAAAAAAAATTAAAATAAAAAATGAAAAAATTATTAAACACATATCTAAGGTAAAAAATAAATAAAATATGAAAAAAAAAACATTTTTTCATAATTGAAATGCAATTGATTCCTTTTCGATTTATTTTTATTCACTGTTATTTCTGTTACAAATCAAAATAATAAATAAATAACAGGAGTTTAAAAAAAGAAGCGACAAAAATAAACTTTCTGTGTGTGAGTAACCCTCGTGTCACCACTCACCATGCTACATATCTGCCTTTTTACACCTTTGAGGCACATATGAAAAATTATGACATGAGACACCGGGTGAAGAAAGTGAGTCGTGTATCAGGTATCCCAGTAGTGCTGTTCCGCGCCTCACTTCCTTCATCCGTTACACAGGAAGCACTGTAAAGTGTCTCATAACACAATTTTCACATGTGTCTCAAAAATGTAAACGACAGCTATGCAAAGGTTAAATCAGCTTCCACGGTAACGAAGTAAAAATCATAGATTACACAGAAGATACTTTAACCAAATAATTTATTATAAATTGACACCGCATTAAACGATATTTACCTATAACACGTAATCTAATTTTTATCATATACAATTTCTGTGATAAGATTGAAAAGAAAAAAACTCTTTTTTGTACATAAGAATGTAAACGAAAATTGTTTAAAAAAAAAAAAAATATGCAAAAAAACAAGAAAACAAGAAAACAAGAACAAAAATAATGTAAGCAAGAAAAATGTGTATAGAAGATTTTTTTTATTATTTTGAAACGATAAACTTTTCTTTCTTTACTTAGTATTTATTTTATTTTATTTATTTTCTTCTCTTTTTATTCGTTATAATATAGTATTATGTTGAAGCAAAAAATTCATATACAAAGTATTGATACACATTCGGTTAGTAAACTTTTTACAGAGCACATATACAGATACAAAATGAAAATTATCTGATAATCTGATATATGTATGTATGTATTTATATACAACAAAGATATTAAGTATAGTAGTATGCCACTTACCTAAGGCGTTCTAACATTTGACGATGAACTTCATGTATTGGAAGGAAATTATTAAATATAGCTCGAACTTCAGATTTATTTAAAAGTGCATCATCTGTATCAGCTTTCTCTTCTAAAGGAATTTTAAACAGCTAAACAAGACAAAAAAAGCACATAACAGATAAATTTGAAAAGAAAAATAAGAAGAAAAATTTTAAATTAATAAGAAGAAAAAATAATATTAAAAAAATGAAAAATGAAAAATAAATTTGTTACTTATTGGAAATATTTTTGATTAACTTTTACATCCAGGATGTTCCAAAATAAATGTCACAAAATTCGAATGAGTACAATCAAAATTAGCAAATTGTTAAAAAAAAAGAGAAAATGAAAATCGTAATAGAAATTTTCAAATAGTCTTCTTTGTGACACTTATTTTGGGACTAACCTCCAGCGCACATGTTCTTGCACTCATCAATATACGTACATTTACAATTGTATCCAATATTCCAACATAATTTGATTCTGTATTATATAAATCCATAAAATGATTATATCTCATTGATATTTTATTTTTAGTTGTTGATGATGATTGTTGTTGTTGTTGCTGTTGTTCTAATGTCGATTGTTCATTACTAGATGGTATCGATGTATCAGCTGATGATGATTTTAATTTACCACTTATATCATGTATTAAATGTTTATCTGGACTTGCTGTACAATCAAGAAAACTACCAGATACTGATAATAATCCAGCATCTGATACAGATGAACGTCTTTTACCAGAACCACAAATTGGTGTACCATTACTACCATAATTATTATCAACTGAATGTTGAAAACGTTGTGAAAAACGTTTACGTTTACGTTTATTAAAACTAATTGGTAATGAATCACGGCGATCTGATACTGGTGTATTTGCAATACTATCTAAATACTACATAAAGTGTTCAAAACCAATTAAAACCCAAAAAAAAAAAAAAAAAGAGAAAACCAATCTGTCAGTTGATACCTCTTAACAGGATGATACGTTATACTTACATCACCAAACAGATAATCCATTTCGTCAGCATAACCATTTTGTATTGTATACCAAAACCAATCAGATTTTACAATATGTGTTTTATTATTTTTTGGTTCTGGCTTCGCATGGGCAAAATGTTCATCAACAACCTAAATTAAAAGAAGACAAGGACGAAAATAAAATCAATTCAATTAAAAAAAAAAGTTAAAACTTTTAATAAAATTAAAAATGCTTATGATGAGGTGATGTGTGTATTTAAGAACATTACAAGGACATTTAAAGTCAGCAAAATCATTTCTTTAAAGTTTAAAATTTTACAAACATAGTGAACGTAACTTTTATGTATGTAGCACAGAAAATACCTGTACTTTCATATTTTCAATTTTTAATCAAATTTATTTTTAAAAAAATAAAAAATAAATAAAACAGAAACCACAGAAAAACCTACTTATATTATCTGCCTGATAAATTACACCTCTGATAATATCAATTTTATGTTTTTCTTGATTATTTTTCTCTTATCATTTTATTTACATTAAAAAAGGATCTTTTAATAATTTTCTTTCTGTCGATTAAAAAGAAACAAAAAAAATGAAAATGTTTTTTTTTTTTTTTTTTCAAATAAGTGAAAATATAAAATAGAAGGAATTCTTCTCACTATTAATTTTCCATTTAAAGCGAAGGAAAAATCTCAAGAGATAGAAAAAAAAATTATTTTTTTTCAATAAAACATCACCATTGTTCTGCTATAAATCATGATCGATTTTTTTTTTGTTCTCATTCTCTTGATGGTAATAAATTTTTTTTACAACTTATTTATTTTCAATATTTTCTTAGCACATAAGAATATGAGCACGTACATATGTCCGTGCGTATGTTTTTTGAGTTTATTTATTAATTTTTTTTAACGGTGTTTTAACAGTTTATTTTTTGTTTTTAATTTAATTTTTTCAATTTGTCCATTATCATCATCGTTTACAAATAAACAGATTTTCTCGCCTTTTTTATATGCTTTTTTGTTATCTTTCGCCATACAAAGATATTGATATACGCAAAGCGAACCCTTAAAGTGAAAACCACGGCATATTTTTTTATACCTTCGTAAATTGGAGAAAAAAAAGTCGAAAAAAGAATTTAAAATACAAAATGTACAAGAAAATATCACCTCCTTCGGAGTTTTGACCTCTGTGTTTTTTTCAATTTTTTTCCAAGGAAAACTAAAAGGCTGTGTTTGAAAATGTTAAAAGATAGTCAAAAACAACCAACAAATTGTTATTCATTAGGCATTAATAGAAAACCAAAAAAAAATTTATGTAAAATATCATTTAAAAGTCATAAACACATGATAACGTCCTCCTAAAATCCTTTTCTGTAACAGAAATATATTTCAATGTAGATTTTAGGCTATACAATTTCTTTTGAAAAATTTATTTTTAAATTGAAGTGTACACAAATAGGACAAAACATAAAGAAAATTATAAAAATATGAAATTAATTAAAAAATTTCTAATGAAATCAGGACAATTTTTATAAAAAAAAAATTTTTTTTGTATCATTTATAAAGAAAAACAAAGAATTAAATTAAAAAACAACAACAAAATGATTTCGCGCGTTTTTATTTCGTAAATTCTTGTAGGTTTTTTGTTTTGTTTTTCTTAATCGTCATAATGAATTTATTCCAATTTTAATATTTTCATTGTTTTGAAAAATATATAATATGATAAAAAAAAGTGTGTAACAACAATAGAAAATTATTACATGTTTGTCCTGATAAAAAATAAAATAAACAAAAAACAAAAATATTATGAACGTGACTTTGTTTAAATTTCTATCACATTTTTTTTCTACACAAAAATACTTTTCTGTTTTTTATTTTATTTTTAATCAATTTGTACTTGTATGCGTATATGTGATGTATAACGATTACATTTTTGTCGTTGTATGTTTGCTTTTTGTTTCTTTTTTAATAATTTCTAGTTTGTGTTCATATTTTTAATAAAGCGAATTTTTTTATTTGTTTTAATTTATTTTTATATGTTTACATGTTTATTTTTTGTATTTTAAACAAAATAATTTTTCTATTCAATTTTAGTGTTTTATTATTTTTATATAGGTTATCCTCGTATTAAACTGAAATTCCACAAATACAAATTAAACAAATTGTGGATGTGTTTGAAAATTTTATCTTTTTTTTTTTTGTAAAATTACGGAAAGATGCGAATTACATAAAAACCTCGACTTAAATCAATAATAAAAATTTAATTTTATAAATCACACTCTTACTATATTAACGTTAATTGCCAAAAAAAAAATTTTTTTTTTTTAAATTTTAGAGCGGATACGTTTTTTGAACATTATCATTCCTTGTGAAAGATGTGTAGTTCAAGAAAACGATTTATTTTATTTATAAGGTCAAACATTATACTTGTAAATAAATTAAATGACCTTCAATATTTATTTATAATATTTTCGTTGTTAAATGATGTACGTTCGTATTTCGAAATTCCCAAATGGGGATCATGGTAGCTAATGGGTTAAGACCACGTTATGCGAGAATTACCTATGCACTGTATATACGCATATGTATTTGATATGTTTTGTTTTATTGTAACATTACACAAATATACAAGTGAAAAATTGAACACAAGAAAAAATATGTTATTTTCTTTATTTTATTTTGTTTTGTTGTTACTTTTAATAGAATGTACAATAAAATAAATAAAATGAATATATATCAAGAAGAATTTATACAACAACTACTGCATACATTGTAGACTAATACATCATCGAATTAAATATCGAATCACATAACGAAGTTATTATAGGGCACCAACTCACAAAATTAATTAAAAAATGAATAAATCAAACACAGTCTTTTCACATAGAAAAATTCTTTATTTTCACATTTTATTTTTTTCGTGTTCACCTTTTAAATTCTTGTTACCAACTAACTTTACAACCTTTTTTTTAATTTCTTTAAACAATATGTATAACTATTGTATTATCCAAAATAACTGGATAATATAATCGTATGATTTTCTAAACCAATTATTAATCATTATGATTACAATAAACAATAATACTTGTACATGTTTTAAGTGATAACAAGTTTTACATTTAATAAATTCTCATTGTTATAATTTCATACTAATACATATTCATAAACATATTAATCTGAATAATGTAATTTTATACTAATACATTCTAGTCATTTTGTACTAATATTGCTACATTTCGGCCATTCTGACCATTAATCGACCCCGATTAATTATTACATTATGATACCATAAAATACTAAATACTCGTAAGTATGATTTTCACTTTCGTAATTTATCGATATGTCTATGACACAAAATAACACTTAATACATATTATACACTTGTATACAAATACACATAATATTATGAATTTTCTTGAAACATAATTTTTTTAAATGAATCGAGGTAGGTTTTCTCTATAATTACTACTATCATTTATTAAAACAATACGGCTTTAAATTTGCAGGACTGCAAATACCATTATACGGCAGTCTTGATATCTGCATGCCGTCAACGTCTTTTATGAGATATCTATCATTTGGAAATTTTTTTACTACAATGTATGGACCTTTGTACTTAGGCAATAATTTTTTATTTACAGCTGGTGTCGTGACATAGTTTCTTATTAAAACATAATCACCTATTTTGTACTCGTGAGGTGCCTTGTGCTTTTTATCATAGTATTTCTTATTATGCGATTGAACTTTTTTTGTTTTTTCCATAGCATTCTTTCTAAGTTTATTTAAATCTCTATCTTCATTTTTAATTTTATCCCTTAGGTATTCATAAATATGGTCTGTAATCTCTCCTTTTTGCTCAACACCAAATAACAACTTACTAGGTGTCTCGTCGGTACTACGGTTTTTCAAATTATTAATTGCGAACTCAACTTTGGAAACAAATTTAGTCCAATCACCTTTGTCGTCATCAGTTTCTTTAGACAACATTGGTGTCAAGGTACGAATCACCCTCTCAGCTTGACCATTGGACTGAGGTGATGCTGTAGCCACTTTAATATGCTGAACATTATGGTTATTACAAAAGTCAGCAAATTCATCCGAAGTAAAACAACTTCCCCTATCAGACACTATTTTCCCCGGTTTACTGTAGCTATTGAAATAATTGTCGAGACAGTGAATGACTTCTTTAGTACTAGTTGTTTTTACAGGGTACAACTTCGTAAATTTCGTGAATCCATCAACTACAAGAAAAATATGTTTTTTATTGTTTCGCGAAGTTGGTAATGGGCCTAAATGATCTACGTGTACTACCTCAAATGGAAGATTACCTTTTGGTATATTATGAAGAACACCTTCTTTTTTATTTGATATTGGGGTATAATAAAGACATTTGATACAGTTACTAATATAATCTTTAATTTTGTTCTTCATAGATGGGAACCAATAAACTTTCTTCAACAAATCATAACATTTATCAGTACTGGCGTGACACATAGATTCATGATGACTTTGAATAACATTTCTTTCCATTTGCTCTGGAACATAAAAAACAACCTTATCACCAATTTTTCTATAAATTACACCGTCTATCATTTCATAAAAAGCACTTTCACCTCTTTGCAAGGTGTCAACAATTTTTTGAATATTGGCATCTCGATGTTGAGCAGATATTAAGGCATGTTCAAACGTCTCACTCTCTACCATAAAAATATTATGACATCTGCTAAGTGCGTCTACATGAGACATCCTCTCACTCGCACGATGTTCTATTACGAAATCATATTCTTGCATTTCCATTACCCATCTAGATATTCTCGGATTTAAATGCCTTTTATTCAGTGTAAGGGTAAATGCTTTACAGTCTGTCACCACCTTAAAGTTTATACCGATCAAATATGTTCGAAACCTTCTCAGAGCATATATTATAGCCAGTGTTTCTAATTCATAGCTGTGGTATTTTGTTTCGGGTGCTGTGGCTCTTTTTGAAAAGAAAAAGATCGGATGATACTTGTTATCGCTTTGCCGCTGAAGCAAGACAGCTCCAAACCCAACACCACTGGCATCACAGTGTAATTCTGTGTCAGCTTTTGGATTATATATACTTAAGACAGGTGACTGTTGCAAGCAAGTTTTTAAAGACTCAAACGCATTTAACTCATTAGGACCAAAATTGAATGATACGTCCTTTTTCAACAGATCGTATAATGGCTTGGCCAATAAAGCAAAGTTCTTTACAAATTTTCTGAAATAAGAACACAATCCTAAAAAAGACGCAGTATCCTTTACATTTTTTGGTACGGGAAAATCTTGAACTGCTTGAACACCAGAAAAATTAGGACGAATACCATTTGCTGAAATTTCATACCCAAGGTAAGTAATATTTGTCTGTAAAAATTTACATTTGTCGTATCTAACTTCTAGACAGTTTTTCTGTATAATGAACATAACTTGTTTTAATATTTCTAAATGTTCATCAATGGTTTGAGACATTATCAGTAAATCATCGACATACAGCAAAAGTTTACCTGTGTTTAACAGAGGTTTGAACAGCAAATTTATATAACGTTGGAAAACTGAAGGACTATTTTTTAACCCAAAAGGCATTGTTGAGAAATGGATCTAATATCATTGTATTACATTTGCTACTCTACTATATACTACACCACTTATGTACTATACTACTCTACTACATTGTACTACATATATGGATTTAGTATTATTTAGTATTATATTGTATTATAGCTATTGTATTATATTTACATTTACTCTCTCATATTTATTTGATTGTATTCTCTCTCTAGTTCTCATATTGCCTGTTAATCATAATTGATAAAGTGTAAATTTCTACCTAACTAAAATTGTATATTGCTTGATTTGTAACATAACTTATGTACATTGCATAGCTTAAAATATTGAACATTGTACTGTAATCTCATACGATTTGTTTGAATACCATTTACACATACACATACACGCACTCTTTGATAATTTGGTGTAATGGTATATCTCATTGTAATTCTCATCTAACAGCATTTTGAATAATTGATACTTGCACTATTAATTTTAATTTTTGAATCCTTCTTCTCGTTTTGACGGTCATCGGATGAGGTTGCATCAATTCAATAAAAAATTGTAAAATAAACACATTGTAATTTGTACATCATAACAATTAAAAACTTGTAAATTAAATCACATTTTTTTGTTTATTGAAATTATTACAACATTTTTTGGTCCTTCGAGCCGGATCCTACAGGATATTATTTAAGATAAGTATTTTTCTTTAATATTTTGATTTTTTTTGAAATTACTTTCAAAAGTGTGAAATAAAATTGTAAGCCGGTAAGAAACACGTGTCATTGTGCTGTGATTGGTCTTGAACATTTTTTTAATTTTTTGATTTAAATTTCTATTGATATAAAAAAAGGAGGAAAGTGAATTTATTTTTTAAATATTGGTTAAAATAATTGTTTGAAATTATAAAAAAAAAAAAAAACAGTGATTGTGATTATCATAAGGTGTACCTCACATATTGATGCCGATGACTATTTTTTCATATTGTAATACATACGCATACGTTCAACTGCATTGTATTTGCATTGTACTTTATTTGAAATTGTGTTCCATAAATTGCAATCTTGTAACCTTTTGAATCAACTTTACTTTTGTCATAACCCCGATTTTTTTGTAACATTGTTGTTTGTAATTATAATAAAAAAAAAAAAATGGACGCATTGAAAAAGAAACGTGGCACTATTAAGGCTACAGTCACACGTCTCGGTACATTTTGTGAAACGATAGGGCCGAATACCACTCTCGAAGCGTTACAGGCTCGTTTACAAAAGCTCAATGAATGTTGGACTGAATTCCTTTCTATACAATGTGATATATGTGAATTATTGTCTGATTCTGAATTTAGTGAACATAACATAGAAAGTGAACAATTTGAAGACAAATATTTTAAAGTGCATGAGTTGTTATCCATAGCTATAAAGTCACGTGTTACATCAAATTCAGATAACGATGTTACTGTTATTGATAAACTTGTTTCACAACAAGCCAGCTTCTTAGAGAAATTTTCAAGTACCTGCATAAACAATACTCCTGAAGCTAGTTCAAAATTACCGAAAATTCACATACCTCCATTTTCTGGAAATTTTAAAGAATGGATTTCTTTCCGTGATATGTTCAACGGAACAATCCATGCAAATACAAGATTGACAAAAACTCAGAAATTTCACTACTTGAAAGGGTTATTAACTGGAGAAGCAGAGTCCTTGCTGCGCCACATTCCCATTTCAGAAGATAATTATGAGGAAGCGTGGTCAAGGTTGAACAGCCGGTATAACCGAAAGGCTCCAATAGTATCATCATTCATCAAGGCGTTGCTGAATCTTCCTTCGATTGCGGTCACATCATCAGTGGGTTTACGACGCATTTCAGATGGCTGCGATGAGGTTATACGTGGATTGAGAGCTCTTGGAGAGAAGGCTGAGCAACGTGATCCATGGATCATCTATCTTATACTCAATAAGGTCGATCCAGTTACCAAACATGAATGGGCAGAAGCGAACATCAACAAGGACTTTCCAACGGTAAATGAACTATTGACTTTCCTCGACAATCGATGTGTTGCATTGGAAGCATCTCAACCATCACATAAATCACATGTACAAACCAAACAAATAAGGGCTAACACATCAGTTACTCAATCATATCAGCCGAATGTTACTACTTGCCCCAACTGTAAGGGACAACATAATCTATTTGCGTGTGAAAACTTTAAATCTTTAAACATTGAAGCTAAACGAAAATTTGTAAAGGATAACAAATTATGTTATAATTGCTTACGAAATGGTCATGTTTCTAAGTCTTGTCAATCCAAACATTCTTGTCATCATTGTAATCGTAAGCATCACACTCTTGTTCATATCGATGATGACCAAAATCAACACCATGACGCGCAACTCAATTCAAATGCAAAACCAATGATTAACACTCATTCTATTCGTAGCGGGTCACCTAAGATCACGTCGTTATTGCCAACTGCACTTGTTCATGTTTCAGATGTTCATGGAACCATACATCCTTGTAGAGTTCTCCTTGATTCGGGCTCTCAAGCCTCATTTATTACTGAATCGTTTGCGAAAAAACTTGGTCTTCGGCGTCGACATGCTAGACTGTCTGTCAGTGGGTTGTCAGCAACTCATACAGGAGTTACAAGGGGAGTTGTCACAGTTACCCTAAAATCAATTTATTCAGCTGATTCAATTGTCATCAACGCGTTTATTCTAAACAAATTAACATCACCACTACCTAGCGAAGAATTAGACATAAATACCAACATCATCAGTACGCTTCAACTAGCTGATCCTAAGTTTAATCAACCAAGGGAAATTGATATCTTGTTAGGTGCAGACGGGGTATTCCAATGTTTTCGAGATGGCCATATTAATACTCACCCAGTTGCACAGTTTACAATTTTTGGTTGGGTTCTTGCTGGGGAAATACCTACTAGTGAGAACATTGATGCGCATTCAACACTAATAATGTCTCATTTTACAGAGTTTGATATTGATAAAACATTGCAACGCTTTTGGGAAATTGAACACATTTGTGACCAGCCTTCACTGTCATCAGATGAGCAACAGGCTGAAGCATCATACACACACACGACCGTTCGAACAACTGATGGTAAATATGTTGTCAATTTACCTCTCAAGGAGTCTGTATTTTTAGGTGATACCTTCCATGCTGCATTACGTAGATTATATTCACTAGAACGATCACTTAATCGCAACAGAGACCTAAGGAACGCTTATATTCATTTCTTAAAGGAATATCTAGATCTAGGTCATATGGAACGCGTACCTGCCACTGAAATCAACGCCAGAAATGTTTACTATTTACCACATCATGCTGTATTTAAACCTGACAGCTCCACGACAAAGGTACGTGTAGTTTTTGATGGAAGCTCCAAATCTACAAATGGTACTTCTTTGAATGACGCATTACTTCTTGGACCTAACATTCAGCCTGATTTATTCACAATTTGTTTACGCTTTCGTTGTCATCGGTACGTTTTTTCTGCTGATATTGAGAAAATGTATAGGCAAATTTGGATCAGCAAATGTCATCGCGATCTGCAACGCATATTGTGGCGTGAATCACCTGATAAACCGGTTGAACATTATCGTTTATGCACAGTAACTTATGGCACTGCTAGTGCACCCTTTTTAGCAACACGCACCTTGAAGCAATTGGCTTTGGATTACAAGACTCGTTTTCCTAAAGCATCACAAGTCCTTTTGAACGAGTTTTACGTTGACGATGTCTTAACTGGCGCTGACTCAATTGATGATCTTTTAACACTCAAGGACGATTTGACCACTCTACTCAACCTTGGTGGATTCAAGCTGCACAAATGGAGTTCTAATTGTTGTAGGTTGTTAAAGGATATTCCAAATACCTCTTGTGAATTATCTGCTAAGGATCTTGATGACAAATCAAAATCCATAAAAACTCTTGGTCTTCAATGGTCGCCATCAGCTGATACATTTTCATTCAAGGTTAATTTGCCACAAGCAGCTAAAACCACCAAAAGACAAATTTTATCAGACGCCTCCAAGACATTTGACCCACTTGGCTTCCTAACTCCTGTAACTGTATCAATAAAAATTTTGTTTCAACAACTCTGGTTGCTCAATTTAAACTGGGATGATTCTGTACCCAAGAAGGTAGAAGAAAATTGGTTACATATTCGAAATACATTGCATCATTTGAATGATATTAAGGTTCCGCGTCTAATGATACCAGACTCACATATTGAATACCACGGTTTTGCTGATGCATCAGAATCAGCATATGCTGCTGTTTTGTACTGTCGAAGCATTGATCAAAATGGTCATATTACTGTTCGTCTCGTCGCTGCAAAAAGTAAGGTTGCACCGTTGAAGCAAATAAACGTTCCTCGTCTCGAACTATGTGCGTCAGTGTTGCTTACACGCCTCATACGAAAGGTTAACAATTCAATCAAGATTATTGATAAACCGATTTTTGCTTGGACTGATTCACAAATTGTTTTACATTGGTTGTCATCGATTCCACGACGCTGGAAACCTTTTGTTGCTAATAGAACCAGTGAAATTCTCGAAACACTTCCTCGTAATTGTTGGCATCATATAAGTTCGAAGCAGAATCCTGCAGATTGTGCATCACGTGGTATTCGTCCGGAAGAATTGATTCGACATAAACTCTGGTGGTGTGGACCAGATTGGTTAGGCAAACCGGAAACCACTTGGCCGAAGACTGTACATGAATTCATGCCTTCAATAAATGTTAACAGTGAAGAGAGAAAGGTTGTGTTAAAATCTATGCTTGTTGAAAGTACACAGCCATTGTTAGATATCATTTTCTCACGAAGATCTTCATGGAATACAATTTTAAGGATTTTGGCTTTTTGTTATCGATTTATTAATAATGCTCGTTCTCCTCCTTCATCCCGTACCATTGGATATATTCAAGTTCATGAACTTAAGTTTGTTAAGTTTATTTGTATTAGACATGCTCAAGAAAGCGCTTTCCAATTTGAGAAACGACTTATAAAACAAAACAAGTGCCTTTCTCCTAGTAGCAAACTGTTTATGTTATCACCATTCATTGATGAGAATGAAATACTTCGTGTGGGAGGTCGCTTAAGACATACTGAACTCTCATATCAGACAAAACATCCTATCATTCTACCCAAGGGACACATTGTAACTACTTTGATCATCACGCATACACACACAACACATTTACATGCTGGAATATCTGAAATGTTCTTCATTCTACGTCAAGAATACTGGATTTTAGGATGCAGAAATATGATCAAAAAGATTGTTCATACATGCATACCATGCTTTAGACAAAGAGCTGTTCATAATCATCAACGGATGGCTGATCTACCAAAACATCGTGTTACATACTCGCGCCCGTTCGTAAACGTCGGATGTGACTACGCCGGTCCAATAACACTTCGGTTATCACGCGGTCGAAATCCTAAATACGTCAAGGGATACATCGTACTCTTTGTGTGCTGTTCTATAAAAGCGATACATTTAGAGCTCGCTAGTGACTTATCAACAGATTGTTTCATTTTAGCATTAAAAAGATTCATCTCCCGTAGGGGAAAATGTTTACATATTTTTTCAGATAATGGCACGAATTTTAAAGGCGCCAGTAGAACACTCTCTACTATGTATCAGTTGTTGCAGTCAAGGGAACATAACAACAAGGTTGAAAATTACTTATGCAATGAAGGTATATCTTGGTCCTTCATACCTCCAGCAGCGCCACATTTTGGTGGACTTTGGGAAGCCGGAGTGAAATCAGTCAAACAGCACCTCAGGCGAGTGATTGGAAACAACATACTTACGTACGAGGAGATGTATTCTGTCTTAACCCAAATTGAAGCATTGTTGAACTCACGGCCAATGTGCGCCATGTCTGATAATGACATCGACGCTCTAACACCTGCTCATTTCTTGGTTGGACATCCTCATACAACCTTACCAGACGCAAATTACAACATTTCAACGTCTCATTTAAAAAATTGGGAATTATTGCAAAGCATGGTCCGTGGATTTTGGAAAAGATGGCATCGTGACTACCTCACGTCTCTACAGCACCGAACGAAATGGCAGACTCAACAACCTAACTTAAGGAAGGATGATCTTGTAGTTATAAGAGACACTAATCAACCACCAGCATCATGGGTTCTAGGACGGGTGATTGAGTTGCATCCGGGTGACGATGGCTTAATTCGTGTGGCCACAGTTCGTACCAAATCTGGTCTATTAAAACGTCCAACGGTAAAACTTGTACCTTTACCTATATCTTAGCTGGATTCTCCAGCGAGGGGGCGGGATGTTGAGAAATGGATCTAATATCATTGTATTACATTTGCTACTCTACTATATACTACACCACTTATGTACTATACTACTCTACTACATTGTACTACATATATGGATTTAGTATTATTTAGTATTATATTGTATTATAGCTATTGTATTATATTTACATTTACTCTCTCATATTTATTTGATTGTATTCTCTCTCTAGTTCTCATATTGCCTGTTAATCATAATTGATAAAGTGTAAATTTCTACCTAACTAAAATTGTATATTGCTTGATTTGTAACATAACTTATGTACATTGCATAGCTTAAAATATTGAACATTGTACTGTAATCTCATACGATTTGTTTGAATACCATTTACACATACACATACACGCACTCTTTGATAATTTGGTGTAATGGTATATCTCATTGTAATTCTCATCTAACAGCATTTTGAATAATTGATACTTGCACTATTAATTTTAATTTTTGAATCCTTCTTCTCGTTTTGACGGTCATCGGATGAGGTTGCATCAATTCAATAAAAAATTGTAAAATAAACACATTGTAATTTGTACATCATAACAATTAAAAACTTGTAAATTAAATCACATTTTTTTGTTTATTGAAATTATTACAACAGGCATTTTCAAGAATTCATACTGACCCAGTTCAGTTACAAAAGATGTATATTTAATAGCTTCTTCAGCCATCTTTACATGATAAAATCCATTACGTAAGTCTAATATCGAAAAATACTTTTTGTCGCGTAACTGATCTAAATGATCCTCAATTAAGGGTAATGGGTAATTATCCTTTTGAGTGAACTTGTTAAGTTGTCTATAGTCTACACACAACCTCATCTCACCCGTTTTTTTCTTTACCAACACTATTGGTGAAGCAAAAGGGGAGCTACTTTCTCTAATTATTTTTCGGTCAAGTAAATCATTTAAAATATTTTTCAATTCAACCTTATGTGCATAAGGCAACCTCCGTGGAGTACAGTTAAAAACAAAATCAGGTTTGGTAAGATTAATTTTCATTTCATAATTAATGCCATTTTTTTCTCTATTTTTTGGTAAGTATTCTTTACTCAACACTATATTTTTAACTTTTTCCCGTATGTCAAAAGGTATATCGTCATTTATATTCAAATTCACGACACCATTTTCATCGGACACGTCAATATTTAAAATTTCATTCGGAAAACTTACCTCGTCATTGTCTTCATTATTTTTACTGTGTTTTCTTTCACAAAAATTATTTTCTATGCCTAAATTATCTATTAAAATTTTTATATTACATTTTTTTAAAAAATCTCTTCCTAAAATTGCATGACATTTCATACATTTATTGTCTACTACTAAAACATCTAATTTATATTTTTTATTTTTAAATTCAATAAAACATCTAACATACCCATATACTAACAGTGGACTACCATTTATACCATAATATTTTATTCTTGATGCTGTTGAACTTAATGATGATACAAAAGCCATAGGAACTTGTTGTTGTTGTATGAAACTTGCTGGACTGCCAGTATCAACTACAGTTGTTAAATCGGTAATGCATTGTCTTGATGAATTATGAAACTCGTATTTTAAGCTAAACTCAAATTCGTTAGAAACATTATTATTAGGATAATTAATACTTGCGGTTTTGACTTCTGAACTGCTATCGATGGTCATTACTGGGGATCGTTGACTGGAACAATCTTTCATCAAGTGACCTTTTTGTCCGCATTTGAAGCAACTACCTCGTTCAACTTTCGGCTTGCTGCATTTGCTGCTTACATGACCAAATTCATTGCAGTTGTAACACTTTACCTTAGTACTATTGCATTGATTTGATGTTGGTAACCTTTTATATTGAATTTGAGCACTATGTTGAACATCTACATTCCGAGCCATACGTCCTTCATTTTCTGAACATTGATTGCTTTTCATCCTTTCATATATTCTGCATGCGTGTTTAAAGTCAGACATATTGTTGGTATTGTACAAAATCATTTTGTTATTAGTTGTATCTGGAATTCCTTTAATAATGTAATTTATAAGATCTATGTCTTCAATTTTCACAAGAGAAGCAATTTCCTGCATGGTTAAAACATATTGTTGTATTGTTTCATGCTTTCCTTTTTTTCTTTTTCTTAACTGATCATGAATATCTGCTGACGTAACTTTTCTTTGAAATTCTTTTAACAATGAATCTCTATATTCAGACCACGTGCTACAGGTTATTGTTTTAGAAAACAATTTAGCTGTCCCTGACATTAATCTTTTTGCATAGATAAATGCTATTTTTTCATTCCATTGGTACATTTCTATATTTTCTTCAAATATTTCGACCCATTTACCAATAGGAAAATGATCATCTCCGGAAAAGCCGGGCAATGACAATTCTATTTCTTTAAACGAAATTTGTGGTGAACACGTGTTTTGCATATTTTCAAAGTTGGACAGTTCCTTTTTCAGTTTTTCAATTTCTTTTTTCTTCGCTAAAATATTTCTCAATTCATTTATCTCTTTATCGAGATTTTCACCATTATTTGATTCACTATTAACACCATTACCATCATCACAAATATGTAAATTTTCATCACTATTTTCACCTTCATCATCACTTTGAAGGTCATTTACATTTTCGTGGTCGAATATAGTAATTAATTCTGCTTCACTCATGGTATTTAATTTTTCTTCTAAACGAAGTTTTAACACGGCTTTTGATCCAGTAGTTGGCAACTTCAACAGTTTTAATTTTTCTTTTAATTTGGAAATCGTCGCCTTATTTAAAAATTGATTTTTCACACTTTCCATTTCAGACATTTTCATCTATTTTTTTCTTCAAAAATTGCATGAAAATTTTCACAAAACTATAGTTTTTCGTCCTTAATCCCACTTCTGAGAATTATAGGGCACCAACTCACAAAATTAATTAAAAAATGAATAAATCAAACACAGTCTTTTCACATAGAAAAATTCTTTATTTTCACATTTTATTTTTTTCGTGTTCACCTTTTAAATTCTTGTTACCAACTAACTTTACAACCTTTTTTTTAATTTCTTTAAACAATATGTATAACTATTGTATTATCCAAAATAACTGGATAATATAATCGTATGATTTTCTAAACCAATTATTAATCATTATGATTACAATAAACAATAATACTTGTACATGTTTTAAGTGATAACAAGTTTTACATTTAATAAATTCTCATTGTTATAATTTCATACTAATACATATTCATAAACATATTAATCTGAATAATGTAATTTTATACTAATACATTCTAGTCATTTTGTACTAATATTGCTACATTATCGAATTGATGAACAAAAAAAAAACAAAAAACAAAAATTTTTTTTAATTGTATTTTTGTAATATGTAACAAGGTCTTCTTTATTTTGTGCATACAACAGATATTTGATTTCTTTTTTATTTTTTACTTCTCCGTTTTTTTATTTGTTTTTTAGATTGATGATGATAACAATAAAATTTATTTTAATTGCAATTTTATTTATTTTATATCTCATATATAACTGTTTGTAAATCTAAATAGAAAAAAACAAACATCGGTATCTCATATCTCGTTATAAAGTATCTGATATTAGTGTTTGTGTGAAAAACTGATGATGATGTTGTTGACAGACAAAATGAAATTCCAATAGAATTAATGTATACATGTAATACGTACGTATATGTATGTGTACAGATTTTTCATTATTAAATTTTTGTAGAATATAAAATAAAATTAAATAAATCATGGTTATATATAAATAAATGTAGAGAGCATAAACAAATGAACAAAAACGAATACACAAACAAAATGAAAGAAAATAAAAATATAAAAAAAAACTTTTTGTTCTGTTTTTCCTTAAATAAATAAAATAAACAAAAGCAAAAAAGGAAATTTCTTCTTTTGTAAAAGGATAAAAAAAAAAGTTTTTAATATGAAATACTCGTACTTGTATGCATACACGAACACGACTTTCCTAGCTCATTGGTAACTTGGCTCTGTCATGAAAATTGAGTTTGTTCCTTTATTAAAAGCAACATACGAATGATGATTATCGTCGTCATCAGTAGCTCTACAACTAAACTAACGAATTAGTTTAGGGCAAAAATAACTAATTTATTTTTCCTAATGTGAATATAAACATCTTTATATTAAGTTTTTGAATTAGTCAACAAATAGGCCCGGTTTAGCTTATATTATCTGATAGACTTGGTAAATATGTATGTACTAGTACTCACTAGACAGTCAAGTCAAAGCTAAATGAAGTTTCGGAGGTGAAAATTATAAAACTGAATTTTCTTGTGTCTTTGCTGAAACATGAAATTATAGTCATCGGTTAAGATGGATCATTGGTATGATCCTCTTCTAGACTTACATATGTAGCAATCACAAAAATTTCGTTAGTAATTAGCTATTCAAGGTTCGATTTCAGATGTGCGAATACGAAAACCTTGAACATTCAAAATTCCAGGTCATAATTTAAAGAAAATTTTAACAATAAAATGTTTAAAAAAAATTCAAAATTTCTTGTGTTTGTAAAAAAACAAGAAATGATTTTGCTGAAATGTCTAAAATATAAACTAAAAATAATTTTGGCTGAAACAATTTATTTTTTTATTACTTGATGTCCGGTGAATTTTCATTGTAATTAACCACGAAAAACAAAATTTTTAATAGATTTGTAAAGGTCTTAGAAAATTAGAAAATTTATTTGCTTTTTTTTTTTTTTTTAATAGCGATACATCATTTTATAAAAAAATTTAATTCAGTTTATATAAATGGATTTTTCAAATTTTGTTTTTTTCGTCTGGTATAGAACAAAATTACACCAAATACGACAAAAAAAAATGCGAGCACATTTTTACTTGTTTTTTCCGAGCAATACTAGAAAATCAAATTATTTCAGCCATTCGAAATGATAAAAAGTAAATCAAATTCGAAAATATCAATTGCACGACAATGAATATTTATTATATGTAACGATATTGAATTGTACATTACAATCATTATATCATAACACATGATCATCATTCTTTTGACGAGACATTGACATTGTCGAATTCGACCATATGTATGTATTTACAGATTAGAAGAAATCAAGAAAAAATAAAAAACATGCATGTAGTTGGAAAATAAAGAAAAATTTCAAATTAAAAAATAAAGACATGTGCAAAACGTAAAATAAGAAAAAATAAGTAAAGTATAAAAGAAAAAAAGAAAAAAAAAATTAAAGGCAAAAAAAGTATGAAAATGCAATTTGCGAAGCATTTAAATGAAAAATAATCTATAAAGGCAAATCAGTGTGCGTGTGTGTCTGAATTTTTTTTTTATGTAATAAGTAAAAATGTGCTGTCACTTTTCTTTTTATCTTTTTTATTTGTAATTTTTTATTTTTATTTTGTAAATTTCATACAAATTTTCCAATTTTCCAACAGAAATACGTTTGAATACTAAAGAAAATTGTAAGAAAAATTAAATACTCCAATTTTTTTTTCAATTTTTCTTTGATTTTTTTTAATTGATGTGCACTCGTGTGTATAAGAAGCTTTTGAACAGCTTCAAATGAACACAAGCTTAGTATTAGGGCAAATTATTTTTTTAGTGTTATTATTTTTTTTATTATTATAAATTTTTTCATATGATATTATTACTTGGAAATTAAATCATAATAATATGTTGGTATGTATATGGGTTCCATTTAATCGCAAATTAAATTAAAAAATTTCATTTATTACATTTTTATAAATGTATCGCAAATTGCAGATTTTCAGTATAGAAAACAAAAAAATCAAATCAAATAAAATAAAAACTGTTAAAAGGAAAATTAAATTAAAACCAGAAAAAAAAACGTAGAAAAATTTTAACAAAAATAAAAATCAAATAAACATATAAAAAATAGGAATAGAATATTTTAGAACTGTATATGTGCGAGTGTGTATATTTCGAATGATATATGATTCAATCAATGCATAAGGTGTTTGCATCAGTTGTACCAATAATGTAATCCCAAACATGCCAAGCGACAAGAAATCTAATAAATACATATGTATATTTAAAGATGAACATTTGTCGAATTTGAAAAATGCGATTAAATTTTTTTATCACACTGTATCACGGTGTTTTCAAACAATGCGATTTCAAATTTTTAGATTTTCATATCATTATTTTTGATATTTCTAGTTTTCTTTGAATAATTTTAAACTGATAAAAAATTCTGATTCAATCGATCAAGTTAACACGAAAGGCGTAGAAAATGCATTTCTTAAAATCTCTCAACATACATACATACATATGTATGTATGTATGTCCAAATATCGATCCTTTTATTTACTTTATTTTGTCCTCATAAAACATGAAAACAATAGAAAATTAAATGCATTATTTAAAACGAAAGTTTCTACATTACAAATTTTTATTTTCAATAAATGTTCATATTCATAAAATAAATTTATTGTCTGTGATAAGTAGTAAATTTTCACGATATCATAAAAAAAGGTAAATGCATGCCATTTTCATAAAAAACTAAATGAAAACAGTAAAAACTTCATATTCCTTTGAAATATGCATGTATGTATGTACATAAAATTCTATAAATAAAAATAAAGTGTTAAAATTCAATCAACCTGAGAATTTCTTGTTCATAAGTTAAAAACCATTAATATGGAACTCTATAAATTTGTAATATGTATGTGCATTTTGGTATATGATGATGTTTCACATTTATACACAATAAATGCACATCATACCAATATGTTTACCATATGTACAGGTAAAACTCGTGTAACACGGTACTTTCTTAATGTAATTCCAATATAATGCTAATTCTGAAAATTCTGACAAATTTTTAATTAATTCGGACTTTTATAACACAGTTTTTACGTATTCCGTAATTTTTCGTATAACGTAAAAATTATCATGAGTTTCACGCATTTTCAATTAGTATAAAATTTTTGTGGAACATAACTTTCACGTAGTAATGATGGTTAACTGTATATACACAATAAAGAAGAAAAATATGTATGAAATGTGATAGTGGTCAAAAATTGTGAATAGGAAAAAACATGGTATTTATGCATATTCAAGAATGACGGGAAAAGGACACATTTATGGTATATGACGTGTAATACTACAAAAACCAAAACCGATTTCTACATATAATAATGTACATACTTAAGCAATATATGCATTTTCATCTCATATGTGTGTTTATAAAGAGTGAAAAAAAAAGAAAAGAAAATCGAGAAAATGTTATGAATGTTACCAACAGAAGAAAATAATACACTGTAAACCGCAAAAACCTCATATTCTATAATTCTACAATATTCAATCTAATATGGGTTTTTGCAATTTCTCTTCATATAAAATATTCTCATTTCATTTGCATATGATATCTAATAAATACGAAACCATACACTTCATTTATTTCAAATACATGTAAATTTTTTGCATATATGTATGTATGTGTAAATATATTGTTTCATGTGTTATCTACCTTTTGTGTGTATACACGTCATTCAGTGTACATTACAGATTATACAGAGTATACTATTCGGTATAATGTTGAATTCAATTGTATATACTTTCTAATTCATAACCATCGTATGGACTATACGTATAAAAACATTAGGAAAATACCATCGTATCAGGCGATAATGGAAGCAAAATAAAATTCGTTTTCATTGAATTAAAGATAGAAAAAAAAAATTATGAAAATCCTTTTAAAAATATGCTAGATATTTTCTATCATCTATCGTATAAAATAAAAATTTTTGTATTATTTTATATTTGTTTTATTTCACTTTAAAAGTCTTTCAACAGCAGCATATTGTTGTATATTTTCACAAAAATAATTTTTATAAAAAAAAAAAATTCATAATATACTGTCCCTTTTATGCAATCAATAAATTGAACATTTTCTAAACATTGTTATGAATTTTTGGAAATTCAACAAATAAAAAGTTCACAAAAAATTTCGTTAGTTATTCTTGAATATCAATCAATGTAAAAAATCAATATTTTTTGGCACAAAAGGAGGGAGAAAAAAAAACGCAAAATTATTTTTGCAATTTTTGTTTGTTTTATACCACAAATGGACAATTGTTCTGATAAGTTTGATTGCACTTTATTAGAATTTTTTTCTTGGCAATAGAGACGAGAATAAAAATTGAAACAAAAATTTTAGGGAAAAATCATGTTCAAAATCAAAATAATCCATCTTTTAGAATTTCATAATAAAAAATTGTACATTTTAATGATACATTTAATGATCAATTATTCTTGGTATCAATCCGTACAAATCATTGAGACATATCATTCGAAATTTTATACACACATTTGAAATATTTGAAAAAACAAAAAAAAAAAACCAAAAGGAAAATTTTTATAACAAGAAAAATAAAATAAAAATAAAAAACATTAATTAGTACCACTGCAATATTTTCGGTGTTATCACCCATACCACTACCACTAGTTATAGCAGGGGTAGTAGTAATAGAAGGACATAACAAAGCATCACAATTTCTTGTTACATTTGGACTACTCGTAGCAATAATAGTTGTTGTAGGAGTGGTTGAGATTGTTTCTGTTTCTGATGGGGTTGTTGTTGTTGTTTCTTGTTTAGTTATTGTTGTTATCATTGGTGTTTGTATCATACCAATTGTTGCATTTAAATTTGTTTTATTATTAGAAATAGTAGTAGTAATAGTTGAATTAATAGCAGCATTTATACCATTACCACCATTATCATCATTGGATGATAGTAATTGTAAATTTTTTATACTATTATTATCTTCATCTTCTTCATTATAATCCATTAAAAATGATTTTCTAATGGATTGCATTTTGGTGCAATTAATATCATTCAAATTTGGATTAATGGAACCACCAATACCATCACCACATACAGAATGCCTATGGGAATTTATTTGATTTTGTTGTTGTTGTTGTTGTTGATGGACAAGGAAAAAAGATGTGGATGTGGATGGAATGTTGGATGATGATGAGGATGAAGGAAATGATGGATAAAATCCGATTGTTGAAGATAATGATTTTGTTGGTGTTAAAAATGGTACTTTAAAATCTACTAAATCTTTTGTTTTGACATTGACATTTTTATTACTATCATTGTCGCCGTTTTTATTTTTATTATCATTATTATCATTATTGCTGTCAATGGCAACATCACTATCATAATGATGAATTTCAGAAATTCGTTTTAATGTTGCTGCTCCTTCTCCACCATCATCTTCTCCTATACAAGATGAAGTATTTTTTTTATTTTTCGGAGTTTTTGATGGTGTTGATATATCTCTTTTATTACTTCTCGTAATACGATCACGAATATTTTTTAATTTCTCTTTAACTACAGCTGGGGGTTGCTTTTTACGTATAGATTCATTTAATGTTGATGATATTGTTGTATCCATTGTTGTTGATGTAATTGAATTAATTGATGAATTTGGATCAATTGAATTACGTCTTGAACGTAACATATATGATATTGGTGTTTTAATTGTGACAAAACTCATACTACGTTTTAAACTACGACTAATTGAACCAGTACGTGTTAATTTTGGTTTTTTAGCTGAATTACCACAAGAATTACCAATTAATGCGGTCGTTGTCATTGCTGTTGTATTATTTAATGCAATTGAATCAATTGATAATAATGATGTATTATCAAAACTATCACGTTTACGTTTTAAATCTTTTAATTCATAATCAATACCACCACAATTATTATCATCATCATCTGCAATATTATCATTATTATCATTTTCTTCATTTATTGGACTAATTATACCATTATTATTATCATTCGTTATCATTAGAACTGATGTTGATGTTGTACTATTATCATTATTTATACATAGATTTTGTTGTTTTGGTGTTTTTAATATTGGTGATATATTATTTAAATTTAAAAATTCATCTGCCTCATATGAATTTAATACGATACCATCAGATTTTTTTGGTGTTTCTACAATATTATCGATATTATCATTTTTATATGTATTTGTATTATTGTCAATGTTCCTTTTATTATTGTAAATATTTAATAAATTTGTTTCATTTCTATTACCATCATCAATATGATTTGGATTCGAAGGATTATTGGATAATGATGTATTAGGATGAATAGGAAAAGGAGGACTAGGTGATGAATTTGGTATTATATCAGGAAAATGCCCAGCAGTATTAGCCATTATCTGAAAAAATTTTGCAAAAAAAGGTTTTCTTTTCTTTCTTTTTTTTTTTTTTTGATGTGTGTTTTTCACGTATTATAAAAATTATTATTGGGTAAAATAAAACTGACAAAACAAGAATTTTATTTATATGCATACGTGCAGAATAGTATTTAAGAGATTATAAAGAAATTTTTCTAGAATACAAATATCATGTGTATTTTATGTGTATTATATGAAAAATTGTCAGAATATTTATGTATGGAGGTAAAGCAAATAAATATTTTATCGGTTAATTTTATTAATTAATTAATTTTTATCTATAAAATTTTTAATAGATTTTTATCAAAATGCGATTAAAAAATTTCTGTTACTGACAATTTTATTTATGACATTTACAAAATATTTTAAGTCCAAAAAAAAATGTATGAAAATTCTGATAAAATTCGAAATAAAAACAATAACCGTGATATCGTGCTAAAATTTTATGATGAATGAAACAAAATTAAAAATCAAAAAAAAAAAAAAATCTCTTACCACATGTGAACATTCTGGATCATCTAAATCAGTTGGTATACCACCATTATTTTTTAATACATCAATCATATGTTCACGTTCATCTGATGCAAAACCAAAAAAACAAATTTTTTGCCCTTCAAATGCTTTCAATTTATGCTGTTTTGTAAATTCATCACATGTAGCTAAAAAATTTTCTTGGTCACGTTTATTCCATGCATCATATACCCATTGTGATCGTACAACAGCTAATCTAAATGTCATGGCATATCTGTATTTAAAAAAAAAAAAAAAGAAAAAAAAAACCAATATGATGATATTAAACCATTTTTTTCCCCTTTTTTGGTTTAGTGAAAATTTTGTATTTCTGTATATTTTCTAATTTCTTTTATTCTTTTTTCAATTTTTTTCGTTTTTTCTTTATTTTTGTGTTCAATACGAAATATGACACTCGATAACTTTGTACCATAAAAGTTTATAAATACATATACATATATTTAAAGAAAAGAAATTGGAAAATACACAAAGGAGAAAAATGTTAAATATTTAAATTTATTTATTATTTTAGAACAAGAAGAAAAGGGAAAAATTTTATGCTTTTGTTCATCCGGTTATTCACAGTTAAAATAATATATTACGAATGCATATATACGTAAATTCAATTGTCTCTATTTTAAATTGATATACATACATATATGCATGTACGAATTTCCACATGAAATCGAAAAAAAAAAAAATCAATATATAAAATACAAAACTGATTTTTTTTATAATTTCATTTTTTTGAATTTCGGTTATGTATTTGAATTTGATTTTTATATGCGTTACGTGATTTTTTGTTTAAAAAGAAAAATTTGAAAATTTAATTTATCTTTTCTATAAAGCGAAATTGTGAGAGAAAGAGAAATGATCAATGTATCATGTAAAATGATAAAAATGAAAATTAAATTAAATCAAATGGATAATTTTTAGAGCATAAATGTTTCCCTTTTCAAAGCAGGAAAAGATGAAATGAATAAAATATTAAGAAGTCAATAAAGGTAAAATACGAAAAAAATTATATAAAAAAGTAAATGAGTTAAAAAATTCAAATTTTATCGACAGAGCAATTTTGGTATAAATATCTCAATCGGGTATTAAACTAAGTATGATTTATAATCTCGGTCAACAAGGGGCTAACAAAAAAAAAATCAAAAAAACATCCAATGTATACTAACTGATATTTTTCTCCTCCACTTGTATTACATATTAAATGTGTTACTTTTGGATTCATATCCTTACGTATTGATCCACCCATTGAATGAATCAAATTAACCAGTTTTGTCTGAAAATAAATTAAATAAAATAAAAAAATATTTTATTAAAAAACAAATCAATATTAATTCAAGAATTTTAAATAAAAACAAAAATATGAATATCTTTAATTTCAGATTTGTAGTCTTTCGAAATTTAACATAAAAAAAAATTAAGGAATTGTTTGAATAAATTGATTGAAACGATTTTAAAAATGATCACATGAGTTCAAAACAAAATTTCGACTTTTTTATCAAAATTCTTTCTCATATTATGTGTTCAATGTTTCAATATCTTTTTGTAATACTTTTCCAGTACATAAAAATTATCATAAAATTACGTAAATGACCAAATGCATTTCTCTATGTTATTTTTAAAAAAATTACAATATATTTTTATAGATTGAATATCAATCTGCCTATTATAAATTCTTATTGTCTACCTGTTTTTTCGTTTAAAAAAATAAAAACAATAAAATTAAATTTTTGCATTTTTTTCTTATGGGTATGAGAGAGAATTAAACAGAATTTACAGCAAAAATAACAATACATTTACTTTTAAATGTAATTAATTTAATTTTATCGGTCATTTCATATAAAAATGTATTTACGTATACTATATATATGCAAAAAGAAATTCTTTTATTTTTTTTGTATTTTTACATTTTTTTAGTGTCTCTATATATGTATGTATGTGCTTGTAATTATTATTCTTTTTTTCTCTCGTTTTATTTTGTGCATGTAATTTTTATTTTAATTGATGCCATAATATTCAGATGTACAGGATAATCGAAAAGTGATTTTTAAAGAATTTTAAAATATGTGTTTCCTTTTCAAAAACATTAACTGAAACTATTGATCAAAATTAAACGTCGCAGGACCTATATCCAAAAAAACATCCAATGTTTTCCAAAAACTGAATGTTGTAAATTAGATAAAATCACAAAAAAATCAAATTGTTCAGATGAAAATAGTTATGAAAATTGTGATCTATCTTTTGATTGTTTATCATACAATATTTAATTTTCAATACTAGAGCACCCCTTACAAATTGTATTTATACAGTCAACACATCTACATACGAGGCAAATTTAATTTCTGTTATTTTTGTTTTTCAATTTTCCAATTTATTTGTTGACTATTTTAATTTTATAAATATGTTTGTATTTTTTTTTTTGTTTTGTTTTAAACATTTTCACATAAAAATTTTTGTACATTTGTGTCTCGTTAACGTATTGTTTACGTATTTGTGTACATGTATGTACACACTATATATATACACGTATACGCACTAAAGCATAAAAACGCATTTTACAATAAAATGTTCGTTTTTTTTTTCATATCTTAGTTTCAAAATATATGTACATACATATATGAAAAAATATAAATACATATGTATGTGATAAAATTTTATTTTTTTTGATTTTTTTTATGGTCAATTTTTTTCTATGGTTATTTGTTTTATTATAACTTTGATATTCAACATATGTACCTGGATAAATATGCATATGAATGCTTACTAATGTGTATGTGTTTGTTTTTACTATGAAAATTATACCAATATGTTTCGAAATAAATTCAAATCGATAACATATTTTACTAAATTTAAAAAAAAAATTTAATTGATATAAATTTTCTCATTTGAATAAATTACCCTTCTTTTTTTTGTTACTCTAATAAATAATATAATAATTATAAACAATCATGATAATAATTATAATGATTGTTAGTGTCAGACATATTATGTATAATATCTAATGAATATATTATTGCCAACATAATACAGTTTTGGAAAAATGAAATATCATTTATTTTATTTTATTTTTGCCTTTATTGTATTACGTTATGAATATATATATACATACGTAATATAAGGATGATTTTCAAAATATCAAAAACATTATTTTGACTACACATTTGACTCATACTTGTGTGTATGTTCTACATTTTATGTGAAAAATTTACAACAAAAATTAATTATGCATTTGACATGATTAGTTGACAAAGTAAAAAGTATTAGATAGTTTTTGAAACTTTGAAATTTGTTAATACTTTTATTATAATCGTCTTTGTTCTTTGACTCATTGAACTTTTTCTGTTTACAAGAATGTTAATCTAATTTCGACGTTATTCAGGCAGTTTTAGCCTCCATTGTCTTCTTTTAATCTCAAAATGAAAAATTTATTGTAAAACCCATTGTTTCCAACTTTTTAAAGTCAAAGCGATATTTCAGACATTTATAAACTCACCCAAAGAATAATTATTTAAACATATTTATATGTACATAAGTATTTATGTTTTAATTATGCGTGCATAAAATATGTACTAGGGCATATATATATACCACCATAATGCATATAATGCGTTTATGCATACAAATTGAAAGTAATATTTATACTGTAGGACAGCTAGTATAATTAAAGAGAAATTAATTCAACGTTTAATTCATACACATAACACACACACACACACAAATTTCAAATGTATGCAAGGATGTGAATAAAATAATTTTCTCTTGATTTATTTTATTTTTATTTTTATTTTTTTTTGTGAAAATTTTAAATGAAATCATTTTCAATATAATTTTACATTCAATGAAACATTTTATACCTCTATGCATACAAATCGACGTTTGAAAAAAAGAACATAAACGTTTTTTTTTTCAAATTTATTTTTTAATCGATGATTTTATTTGCACTGTTTGAATTTAATTTTTTTTGCTTTTTTTCTAGAAATAAAATGTAACATGGTAACGTTTTGCAAATGATTATTATTGTTATCAATTTTTTTTAATGACGTATGTATGCAAATGAGTATAGTGTACATATTTAATTAATATTAATTTTATGTATCAATTTTTATTGTTTTTTTTTTTTTTTTGAATTTTTTGTCAATACAAAAAATTATCTATAACATGAAAATAAAAATTTAATAGTTATTAATTTATCGTTTATGTATCTAAAATTTTTTATTTTATTTGATTTTTAAATTTTAATTTAAATAGCTTAATAACAAAAAATTTATTTTATAATCCAAAAAAAAAAAAATAAATAAATAAAATAAAATAAATTTTCCGATAACAACAAAAATAAAAAGTTTAACTTTTCTAACTGTCATCTATTTTTATTGAATGTGAGTGTATGCTTACATAACATAACACATATCCTCAATCTCTTTTTTTTTTTCGTTTTTTTAAATAGAAAAAATAAATATCTAAATAAAATAAATAAAATTCATCGCATCATTGAAATAAAATTCTCTTTTTTTTTTTAAATAAAATTAAATTTAACAAAAAATGTTCTACATAACATATTTAAAAAAAAGAACAAAAATTGTACATTCATAATAAATTAAATTACAAATAATTTGCAATCATTTTATTTTTATACATGAATAGGTATCATGACATTTCGTTGTTGTTGTTTTTTGTGAGTGACAAAAATACAGAAATTACTTTCTTCTATTTTGCATTTTCTATTTTTGTTCATGTACAAAAGCATGACATTCACAAGGTGTCTCATTCAAATTTTTGTACATTAAAGTGTACCATCCAAATTGCAAGACTGGTGGTTCTAATAAGCCAGAAAGTTCTCCTGACTGAGGCCAGCTATTTGCTATGTTATGAATATGAGACACTTTATGGTTATGAAAGAGCATGCTACATCTATGAAAAAATTCAAAACGCTATACTTGCTCAAAGCAATCCTATCACGTATATGTAATACTTTTGTGATGAAAAATGAAACGAGATACAACCTGTATGCACAAACATCTCATACATACACGTACATATATGCATATACGATCATATATGCCAAAATATCTTATTTTTGTTCTACATTGTGTACTTGAAATTTATATTAATTTTTTGTTCCTCATGTAACAAAGTAAATAAGTTTTATAAAATTCTAAAATTCTTATTTTAATTTAGAATGAAAGTATTTTAATATTCAGTAAATTTGTATTAATTCAATGCAATTGTATTACGTTAATATATGTACCACAGTAACTCTTTTAACACAAAGGTATATCTTTACATTTTCACACTGTACATATGTACAACTGTACGTGTCTTTTGATTTGAAGACATAGTATATGTATGTACATACATATTGCCGTTTGTATTTTTAATTTTGTGTGCGTTTGCACACCTTTAAAGTAAAATTCAAGACATTTTAATTTGAAATGCACTTGAAAATGTACACAAATTGTCGTAGAATAAATCAAAAATTCAACTAAAACATGCATAAAATTCCTTCAAAATGTGGTTTTTTCATTTCTTACATTTACATGTTCAGTAAAATAAAATCATTTAAAATTGTAGACAAAATCTCTGAGACACATTAATGAGAAAATATTCGAAGAAGATATATATAATTTTAATTCAAATGTATGTGTTTCATTTATGTGTAAATGTATGATAATTTATTTTTATACACCAGTTAGCTAATAATATAAAAACATTTCATTTAAGAATGGATGGCACGAATACATATAGTGTAAATTTAGAGTAACATATACATATTGAAATATTACATGTTCTTTATATGTGTGCGTAATTATCTATAGATTTCATTTTTAGAAGAATTCTTCAACATACTACAACCAAATCAATCTAATTTCGAGACGATAAAAAAAATAATTTTCTCATGATTAACATGAAATGTTATATAAAATCACTGAACGTAATAATTCAGAAAAAAAATATATATATAATGTGTTGATAACGAAGCGCATAATAGTAAAATATAGTAAAAGACCTTATTTGATATATCATTTGTAATTAATAAAATTAATGTGTAACAATCTTTTTTGTATTTTACATACATATATGCATGCGTGTATACTTACCAATTCATCTTTTCTTCTAATTCCAGTAAAACACGTAATTACTCCACGCATTGAATAATTATATATTGGCCTATTGTTATGTATTAAACCCTCCTTCATTTTTACAGCCTGCTGTAATGCTGGAGGACCCATTATCCTTTAAAGAGAAACAAATTAAAGGTTAAAATAATCTTATTATTTTGTTGTTGCTTTTTTTTTCTTTGTTTAGTTTATTGTGATTTTGAATGGATTAAATTTAATATGAAAATTTTGCGATTTTCAATTTATAACTTTAGACTCCTAATTATTGTGAATTTGTTTTTTAATTTAAGTTGTTAAGCTTAGAAAAAAAAAATATCAATGAGGTTGAAAAATATTTTTTTTAATAGGATGACCTAAAATTAACTTAACTATTTCAAAAATTCATAATATTTCGCCTCTTAACTATATTATATTGCAATTTATTTTTTGTCAAAAAGAGACATAGAACCACTGATCATACCATAATTCAGATTTAAAAGATTTATTCAACATAACTTCTGGTCCACTCTCAGTTATTTTTATATATTTTTTATACCTATATTTATTTATTTTAATATCTGCAGAATTTCTTACGAATACTAAAAATTCACAACAATTTATCAATTTACATAACGTACTCTTTTTTTTTCTTTTTTTTTTAATGAAAATGATATTAAAAAAAGTAATAATAGGCGACATTTATTAAATTAAAAATTCTTCTGACTTTGTTGTTTTTTCGTTCATTTTTTTTTTCTAATTTTTAAAAATAAATCAAGAATAATACGTTCATTTTTGTTATTTCCGTTTTTCTTTCATATGTACATACATATGTACGTATATATATACTCCCACAATTTTTTATTTATTTAATATTCTTAATACATCCAATTTGTGAATTTGAAAATTCAAAATAATAAAATAAAAAATATCTGGTTAAAATTTTAGTTAATAAAATTGCGAAACATTATTAAATATCCCTTGATCTCCCTATGAGTATACATGTACATTGTACAAGTTTGTTTTTGTAAATATAGATACAAACGTGTACTACAGTAAAAAAAAAATATTCATATGTACTATACAATAATTTACTGTAGATACAAACTTTCTGTATTTTCTTTGTGCATATATATATACACACATATAATATATAACAATACTTTCACATTGAATCTATTTTTGTTTATGTAAAAAAAAATACAAATATTAATTCACACAATTTTTTTTTCATTTTTTTTTTTTTTTTTGTACTGGACACATGTGTGTACTCCACCCCCTGTGTAAACATTGAGTACAGGATGTTTCATACAGCAATTTAATGTCCTAATTAACGGATGATAGTGGGTGTTTTCAAGTATTTTGGTTAATTTTATTTTACTCAATGTTCAATTTTCATTTTTTGGAAGTGATACTTCAGCAAAATGCCTAAGATCTATAGATATTGACCAAAAAATAGAAATTCAGAAAGTTAAAGGTATTGCAAATTTTGTCAATTTTGGTATTAGAAAGCATCGGAGTACTTTAATTCATTTTAAAAAATCAAAAAACTTTACATTGTTGCCGCTATTAAAAGAATCATGAGAAAAATAATTATGCTAATTATAAAAACACCCCGTATAAAATATGCGTAAAAATCTGTATGTAAATTAATCGTACATTGTTTCAAAGTTAAATCACCATAATATCTCATCATCATCATCAAAATAAGTTTACATATTTTGAATAATATCACACATGTCAGTGATATTATCATCATCATGTTTTTTTTCTTCCCCTTTCTTTTTTTTTTTTTTTTTTTGTTAATTTTGGAATACACATAATACACAAAATTGAAAAACAAAGTAAAAGAAAAATAAATAAAAATTAAAGAAAATTTATTTAAAAAAAAAAATGTTATTTCATATTTTCATATTTTAATAAATAAATTTATTTTTATTATTTAAAAACATAAAAAAATAACTCAGTAATAAAAAATGTAATCATGAAATTCAGATACATATTTTACACCATTCATCTATACTTTTGCATTTTTTTGTTTAAATACAAGCACCTTTCGAACAAAACGGAATTTAAATTACAATAATTAGCAAATATAGGAAAATTAATAGTTAAAATCTTCGACAATTCTTTAGTAACAAAGAAAATTAACTTGCTCAATGTTGCTTGAATTTTAAAATTTTAAGTCTCTATAATAGGAAAGCGTCAATGACAAAAAGACAAAAAATAGAGGGTTTGATAAATTATCGGTACTATTAATTTTGTTTATTATTCAAGGTATTGTGTATTCAAAATGATGTTCCTGCTGTGATCATACAGCAAAATTATTAACAAATTTTTATTTGTATTAAAGCTTAAATAATACAATAAAGCTAGAGTGATCATTTTATTCGAAAAATGCCTGTACATGTAAAATACTTTATGTTTAAAAAAATAATAATAATAAAATAAAGCAAATAAATTTCAGAATATTTAAAATAATTTTCATGTAAAAAATTGTATTGTGTGGACTATACGTATACATATATGTATGGATATGCAAAAAAAAAAACAACAAAAATAAAAACAAACAAACATGTAGTTGAAGAGAATAAATAATATTTCTTTCTCTTGTTGACAATATGAAAATAAAATGAAAATATATTTTTTTTGTACATGCTTTCTGCTTACTTGTAATTTACTATGAAAATTTACAATTCAATGCAAGTCAGCATTTAAATGAAAAATGCATTTTTTTTTTTAAATATACACACACACGTATATATACACATGAAAATATCAATTTATATACATATGTAAGAGTGTGGATATTTGCACTTGATGGGTAAATGGTGATATAATGTAACAATACTGCAAACATATAAAATACAATAAATAACAAATACATAAATGCAGTAAAGGAAAATTAAATTTTTTTTTAATTTTTCGCATTTACATGTGTAATCATTCATTTAAAAAAAAAAGGAATAAACACACACACACAATAATAAATCATAGAATGAAAAGTAAATAAATACAGCAAACAACACAAAAAAACAAAATTAATAATAAATAACAATAAAGTGAAAACATTTTCGAATTGTAATCATTTATAAAATGAACTGATTAAAATGTTTTTTGTTTTTTTTTTTTCTTAACTTTTCAATTTTCATGCATGGATTTTTCACTCTTTTACTTTATTTCGTTTTTATTTATTTTTGAAAAAATCCCAAATAATTGTATTCCAATTTTAATAATTAATGCAAATTGCAAAAATAAAATCCGTTAATTGCAGGACATTTTGATCCTCAAAAAAATTGCAAAAAAAAAAAGAAAAACGAATCAACAAAATAATCATCGGGCTCTTATTAGTAATTTTTCCATCTTTTTATTTCCTATCATTTTTCTATATCATTTATTTCAGTCGTTCGATCCCGTCTAAGTGTATTTCTTTATCATATTTTTATGTCATGTATTTATCGTCCATCTTCTCTCATTCGTATAGAATGATTAATCTGATCATTCATGATCTGATGGAAGTATAGATATAATAAAATATAAGTGTCGTAATTAGAAAATTAGATCAAAAAAGCGCATTTTTCGAACGTTTTACACTGCTTTTAAGTTTTGGAAAACGACAGCACTGACAAATCAGTTTAATACAGATCAGTTATCGTGATGATCTTTAAACAAAAAAAAATTAAATTGCAACAATGTTATATTTTTAGTTGCATTTTGCTTAAAGTTATAAATTTGATTTTTTCAATTCCTTAAAATATTGTACCAACAGAATTGTATCGAAACAATGAATGAAGCCTTAAAGGTGCAAGGTTAATCATGTAATCATCTCACGTAATTAATTTCACATGTACGTATGTATGAATCTTTTATAAAAAGCCCATATTTAAGCACAAACATTTTAAATGCGTGAGTGAATGGTTTTATTTTTAGTTTTTCATTACAATTTCTTTTCATTTTTAAATTTATCATACATTGTTGCAACAAACAAGTCAAGAAAAAGAAAAACAATGTGAGTAATTGTTAGTGCACTTTATCGTGTGAACAAAAAAAACAAACAGATAAATAAACGACGAGTTAAAGGAAATTGAAATTTGCAAAGGCAAAGAAACAGAAAAAGCGGATTTTTCTTTCTTAAAGCAATGTTTGTATTTTTGATTTTCTTTATTTCTTTTTTATTTGTTGTTATACATATATGTACACACAACATGTGTGTGTAAATATAAATGTTGGCAAGAAAAATATGTTTGCAAGGTCTAGTGTATAATGAACTTTTCATTTTATTATTGAAGCTGCTGTTGTTATATTTAGCGGATATGTGAGTAAAAAAAAAATTTTTTTTCTGTGTTTTTTAAACAAAACAATGATTTTTTGATGATCAGTTAAAGCTAAGAAATAAATTTCATTTTTTATTTTTTAACTGAGACAGGTGAATGAAAAATACTAGATACAGATATATATATATGAAATGTTTATGTGTATGCTGCAATTTTAGACATTGAAAATGATATTTATATTAAAGGTATGTGTAATATATTACAATTGATGTAGACGATCGATATCATCATTTTTCCATACAATGCAATTTAATTTGTTGTTAAAAATAATAAAATCTTCCCTTGGACTTAATTGTAATAAAAATTGTTAAATTCATTTAATATGTGCACATTATTGCTGTTTGTGTACCTATATGATCACGTAATTGAATTAAGAAAACAAAAAAAAAACAATCATGATTTTTTCTTACTGACTTGAAAACATAAAAAGCCTACATACACAAAATGAATTTTAAAATTCCATATATGAATGTGACAATTTTTTTCTGATGATGATATGTTTTACACTTTTTAATTACAATTTTTGCATTTCATTTATGTATATCAATTTTTATTTATGTACGACTCTTTAACATTTGTCGTATTCATCTTTCGCTTTCCTTTGTTTTTTTTTTTTATGAATATAAAACCAGAAAACGTTTAACTGAATATTCATTAATTCATTTGAAAAGTTGCATCAACACGTTCACAGGCACATCATAAACCAGCGATGACGAACCTATACAAATTACAAATTACAAATATTTGCCACGTAAAATTAACGATTTAATTGAATTGACAACAATATTACGTGATGCATTCTATTGAATGGAAAAAAATTATTAAAACCAGAAACCTGCTTCAAAACTACAGTATTTTGTGAATCAGAAAGGTTTACCATCTCTGTCACATGTACCTATATATTGATATGCACTATCATTATGAACACGAAATTCAACATTTGAAATGAAATGAAAATGACGATCATATGCATAATGCATACATTATACAATAATATACAACAACAATAATATGTACGTTTTTTAAATGAGTAATTAACAAATAAATAAAACAAAAAAATAATAATAAATTGTAATTGTAATTTATATAAAATTAATTTCAATATTTAATGCGCAATAATTTAAATGATTATGCAATGAAATTGAACAATTGTGAATGCAACGCAATGTAATCTTCTTTTTGCTTTTTCTTTTTTTTTTGCAGTTAATTAACAAATATCGCATTTGTATCATACAGACCGTATGCATTCAATTGAAATTCCGCAACTTTCCATGATTACAACTCCATAAAAACAAAAAATTGGTGAAAATGTATATAAATTCAAAGGAAATTATTTTCAACATTAATTTGCAAACGTAAAAATATGCACTCACACTATTATGTACCTTTATCCTGCAGCACATATACAAAATTCAAAATTTATTTGTCTGTTAAAATATGTTAAATGTGTGATATCCCTTTCCTTTTTCTTTTTTTTTTCTAGATGAATCTAAATACAAACAATCGTTCTTTATTTATACGCAATATTATGGACATGATTTTTATAATTTTGTATTCCGCATTATTATACCCATAAAATACACACACACATAATCGAATGCAAAATTACATCACATACCAAATATGATGTAAAATTAGTATAACTAGGTAGGAAAAATAGCATAAAATAACATGCACATAATTCATTGTAATACAACAAGTTTTTTTTTTCTCCCCTGTTTTAAACTAAATGAACGAGAAAATTGATAATTTATTTCTTTTTTAATTTTCATTAAATAATCTTCCTGTCAGGATACAGAAGCATTAAAAAAAATGTAGAAAAGCATATTACGTAAATAATGATAAAATTTGCAATGAAAACAATAAAAGCAACAAAGTGATATATTTTTTTTGCCAATGAATTATTCGAATATTGGTGTAATTAAAATAAACGCATAAAAAATATGCGAAAATTGATTTTTTATAAAGTACTATATATCAATTTTTATATAATAAATTTTATTATTATTTCAATTTTCCGTTTTTTGCCTTTGTGGTGTGCATTATCATTATTATGAAATAATAAATTTTCATTGTATGAAATCACCCTTCATTTAACAGAAATTCATTAAAAAATTTTTACATTGAAAATCTACACAACCAACACCACATCTATCAAATTGAACTGGATTTTTTTTTTCAACCAATAAAATCATAATAAAATTTAAATAAAATAATAATAATATTCAAAAAATACAAAATTAAATTACTGTAAAAAAAAAAAAATAAAACAAAAAACAATCTTTTTTGATACATAATTAATGCATTACCTGTGTTTTGTTTTATGTATTTGCTCAAATATAGGACCATCAAAATCATCTAATATAAAATATGTTGTCCATTCTAAATCTTTAGCTACATCTAAACCATCATCTGATATTATAATTGGTACACCAAACGTTTTAGCAGCATCATATACATCTGTATTATTAGCAACATTACCAACTAAACATATCCTTAAATTATCTGGTGATGGTGATGATGAAGATATTGACATTTCTATAAAAAACAAAAACAAAATATATAAAAAAATTAAAAATTTTTCCATGAATTTATACATAATGTGTACGTAAATCTTAAAAACGATTTTTCAAAACAAGATAAAAAATTGCTCTTCAATCATTTCAAATAGTATTTGCACGTGTGAAGAAAATTAATAAAATAACAAAAGCGAAACAATAATGTGCAATAAGTCACACAACACTTGAAAAAATTTAACAAAAAAAAAAAAAAAAATAAAAATAAAAAATAAGAGAAAAAATTAAAACAAGAAAAATGAAAATTCTTATACAAATTTTCTTCAAAATAGCTCTATGTGTATGTATAATGTAACCATGTTGAAGAGTCTTGAAAATAAGAAGAAAACATAAAACGGATACACAATTGACATAATAAGATGACACCATCAAAAACAGCACTGTATTATATTTGAAATTTTAAGTACATATGTATAGGGTATATATATACATTATAGAACAACGTACGTTTATATTTTTTGTATAAATTCTATATTATCTGTAGAAAAATGAAAACGGACGTTAAAGTTCAATTTGTCAGTGTCAATTGAATATACATACATACATACATACAATACATAAGTTTGTCATTATTATTGAAAGTCCTTAAAGTATAATACAAAAAGGATATATGTAGTTTTCTTCTAAGGAAAATTATGTAAATATGTACAAAAATACATCAATAGCATATAAACAATTGAGGGTTACGGTAAGAAGATGAAGAAATGTAACGAAAATTTGAAGAAAAATAAAAAATAAAAGATAAATAGGAAATCGTAGAATCGAAGGAAAATAGAAATTTCACAATTTCCTGATATACAAACAAAAATAAATAGGACTACAAAAAATAAATACGCTTAACCTGCTAACTATATTATTATTCTGAATGGTACTGGGGTATTCTTAGAATTTACATCCATCTACCCACGTACTTATGAAATTACCTTGAATTGATGGTCGTCTGAAAAAAGTAAATTATTTACTTTCATAGTGTGTGTTATAATTGGATGTGTTCATATATAGCCCTAGATTTACAAACAGTCTTAATATATTGATTTTATATTGTATTTTAAAATTTTAAGTAAATAATGAAGATTTTCCTTCTTTTTTTTTTTTAAAAATGTGTGTGTATATGTGTTTTTATCATTTCCCTTTTTTCCTGTTTATCATCAAGTTTAAATTGAAATAGAAAATTAAGGAATTTAGAAGACAAAAATCTTTAAGAAAAATAAAAGATTTTCTTGTTATTTGGACGGAAAAAGACAGTCTAACAAAACAAGGAAAATTTTTCAATTATGTCCTTTATTTCAATCTGCATAAATTATCTTTCTAAGTTAGAAAGAAAAGAAAATTGACGTATTTGAAATTTTTAAATAAAAAAGGACTTAACATTAAAGCATAAGCTTTTAAATTACAAAATATGAGGAAATGATAAAGATAATGAAAAACTGAAAATTTTTCAAAAAATTTAATAAAGAAAAATTTGAAATTTTCTACAGGAATTATTTTAGCATATACGTATGTGTACCTATATAATAAAATTTTAAAGTTAATTGAAATTTTTGTGTCACATGACAGAGCAATATGCTTATGCTTTAATTAAATTTAATTAAATTTATTATTCGAATCTTATCAATAATTCGAATTTTCATACATATGTGTATATCATACATAGGATAATACATGTGAACTCATACATAATTTATGTGAATGTTTTTAATTTTGACATACGCATTCTCTTGATCGTTTTTTTTTTTTGCCTCTTATCCTTTTAATAATACGAAATGATTTCATGCCAACAACCTTTGTTATTCTCAAACAATATTTGCCTTTTTTTTCTCTATTGAAAACTTGTATATATGTACTATAGAAGATTAGTAGAACAAAAGAAAGTGATATTTATTTTATATATTCAAAAGATTTTATTTTAATTGATAAAGAATGTGTGAGAGGTGTTCCAGAATAAATGTTAAAAAAATAAATTCTTTCCAAAGCTTAAATTGTTTACATAAGGATTTATAAAAATAATTTTATTTCTCTGAAAGCGTAATTTCCTAACGTCTCTGGCTGTACAAATATATAAGAAAACTGTTGAAAACATGTGATTTTTATTTTATTACTATTAATTATAAAATGAAATGATGTCCACACATACATATGTATGTATTGTATGATTGTACATATATATACCTATATATGTAGTGCAATGTATATGTTTACATTCAATGTATATGTTTAAATTTATATAAAAAAAATTATTTCCCATATTTATGTACGTTACATACTCAGTACCATCCATAAGTAATCATAAAACAGTCATACATAAGGGAAAATTTATTCAAAAGGGAAATTCATTGTTTTTCATACATATATTAATTATCAGTCACATTTTATGATTTTTAATAGTTAACTATAATTTTCTCATACGTTCATGTCTTATCTTCTAAACAAAATAATGGAATTCATATTGAAAACTATATAAAACTATAAAAAATGTATCCATGTACATACATATGTATATGGCACCTGTACTACAATTTATATTATTCTAATAATAAAATGACAAAAGTAACAATTCTAGTAACAGCAAAAATTACATGAAAACTGTACATACAATTTTTAATTGTTCATCGTCGTTACGTATCAGCAAACATTTACATTTTGTATTCATGCATGTACCACGTACGGAATATGTAGGTACGTATATTTCATTATACAATATGATAGCGTATACCTTTTTATAATATGTACCCAGAGATATGTAAATAAATTGCAATAGATACAGTGAAGTTTTTTTTTTTTTTTAATTTAGCAAATATTTGCATATTGATGATGCCAACATATGTTAAAATTCAAATTTACTTATTTTTTATTTTATTTTAGATATTGAATTATATATATGTACAGAAAAATAACAAAATAAAATTGTTCACGTAGCAGGTATGAATTTGTGTGTATGTATAGAAACTTTGTTTTTTATTTTTTAAATACCTGATATTGATAACATATGTATCTAATATAATAAAAGGAATATCTATGTAAATATCCATATGTATATATTCCTGTGCACATGAAGGAATAGGTACACACACATGCGTACATATCATAATTTTTATTTGCGAATTTATTCTTTATCAATACATTTCAATGCAATGTATACGAACAATAACACACATAAAAAGAAAATATCGTAGATACCAATTGGAAGTGAAAGAATGTTATCCCTTTAAGAAACTGTTAAGAAGTATTTAACGTTATTTTATTAGAATATTTTTAATGCTTTATTTGAAAATCTGAAGATTAAGAATACTATGGTCACGTCATAAGAAAAGAAAAGAACCACATGGTAATAACAGTAAAGTAGATTCCGACAGGACGACTGTAGACAACATGTGGGAAAAATGAAAAAATGTAGGAAATTTCTACGTATAAGCAAAATGACAATACAAAACAGGAAATAGTTATTAACTAAAAACTTCGAAAATAAAAGACAAAAAACTCCATAATAATGCCTTCTTAAAGAATAAATTCTTCCTAATTGATGATAATATGTCAGTATACAAACGAAATTATATGGAAAAGCTTTTAAGCTTCCAAAAATTTCTTTATATGAAGGAAAACTCATTTCCAACTGGGTATTTTTCATTGCAATTCGTATATTTTACAACCAACACACCTGTGTAACAAATTGTGTACAGTTCTGTTGTGCCTATATAAAAGGTATAATAAAAAAAAAAAAATAAGAATAAGTGATGGGAAACCGTAATTGAGTATTTAAATGTTCTATTTTCAAAATTGCTATCAAATATATAATGAATCGTGAATTTAGTTTGATACCGCTATTACCGCTGGTAGTATATTTTATTATTAAATTTACGTACTGTATACTGTTGTCTATGCACACACATATATGTATGTTTATGCACATATATGTATACCGTGAGGTATTCAATAAATCGAAAATAAAGTCGAAAAAAAATTTTGTTTCATTGCACGATGTAGAAAATTTTACATATTGTACATATAAAATGATGATAATGACGATGATAGGGTGAAAACTACATTTTAAAATGAACTTCTAAAAATAGTAACAAAAACTGACCTCAAAAACCAAAAATTGTTACAACCACTTTTTCTTTTTTTGCAAAAGCTTTTTAAACAGTCATCATAGGCGCAAAGGTATGTAAATACTAGCGGTAGTAAAATTTTCATGTAACAAATATTTAGTGGAAAAGGTCTATTACAGGCAAAAAAAAAAATTATTTAAAATTTCATTAGGACATACATATGTATTTTGATGCATGTGAGCGTTCAATATTTAGCTTTTGTTATATTATCATTTATAACACAAAATTACACATTTTGTAAATATCTAATTGTAGTATGTAGTGAAAATATCTATATTGTAGTAATAAAATCATCATCGTAACTAGAACATTATCATAATCATCATCATTATTATGATCATTTAATATTCGACATTTTCAAAGTCAAATATAGAAAATGTGGAAAATTTTATGATGTAGCAAATTATCAATAGATAATATTTGAAAATTTGATAATTTCATTGGTTATTCTCTAATAGATTTTTAGGTTTACCAAAAATTACAAACGTATATATATATACACATACAACAATAGTAAAATTGATCTTCTATATTATTAAGTAAAAAATTGTATTTTAATAATTTTCGAAAAATTTGAATTTTCTATATGAAATATAATATATGTATGTATGTATCTTTATTTAATTATATAAAATTATTTCATTTTATTTTATTATTTAGAAGGAATGGACATTGAATTGCCACCCATCTGCCCTCACTATCACCCATTGCATAGAAAATTATGAAAATTGTAAAAGTAAAATATTTATTTATTTTACAATTAATAAAATATTCAATTATAGACAAATTTAAAATAATCAAATTTACATGTTTCCATCGATTTTCAATAGATACTTCAATGATATCGAAATAATTTTGGTATAAATAGATTTACAATTTTATGAATTCAATAATATAATTACATATAATCAAATTATCCCATTGGTAAGAATCAAATAATTTTTATTTAATAAATACAAATTTTTTTTTTTTTTTTTGTTATGTTTTTGTTATTGTTTAAGTAAAATGATTGAAAATAGTTTTGTTAAATCGAAATATCAAAATATGTTAATTTATGTAATTAAAATGTCAAATTAAATTTAATTTTATATATTTATTAAATATTTGTCTAGAATATTTATTTGCCATATACAACAATAGATGCAAATACAGTGAAATCTATAAAATATGACCAATTATTTTGTTTAATATAATTGCTCTACCTCTTCTTCTCAAGAAGTTTAACAATAAAATGACGATTAAAAATGAAATTATACAATTTTAATGAAAATATAACTTTTTGTTTATTAGTTTACAATTTTGATAAATCCTCTTTCAACTCATCCTTTCTTCCCTTTGCATTTTAACTATCTGTAAAAATCAGTCAAAATTTTCTGAACTGAACATTACCAATATAGACAAGTTTTACATTTTACTGTAGGTTGAAAAATTCAAAGTACAATTATCATCATCATCATCATCATCATCATGATTAACATCACTCTTCACACATAATTCATGTGCTTATGTTTAACAGTAATAAAAATAATAATCGATCTGTTTTTTTTTGTTTTGTTTTTAGAAACTGGTAACAAATTCTACTAAATTTTTTGAGATAAAAAATTTATTCAATTTTTTTAATCAAAGTTGCATTAATTTTAATCTTCGCAAATAGAATATTAACTGCAATGCAGTCAAAATATTAAAACTAAAATAAATTTAATTAAAATAAAAAAAAATTCAAACGATAAAAATATTTAAAAATATCACTATTAATTTGTTTTGTTTTTAAAATTCAAAACAAAAGAGAAAAAATAATTATGTATCTGTATTTAATTGATATCATTAATTTAAAAAAATCAAAGAAAAACAATTAATGTCAATTATTAAGTGTTCAATTAAAGTAAATGCAATCGACAATGCCATTGTTTTTAAATAGGAATTCATAGAATTTTCTTATTAAATGAAAATAATAAAAAAGAAATTTTTCATTTAAGAGCTGCTATTAAAATCATTAAAAACAAAATAAATAAATTTTCCATTATTTTCACTCAATATAATAAAAAAAATGCGATCAGAAATAATAAAATGAACTTTTCTTGTTCTGTAAATCAAAAAAAGAAATAATTTTTAAATGATAAAATTTTTGATTTTCAAGCAGAAATGTACACATTCATGTAACGTACATTATCGAATCAAAATCATCTTCTTCATTGCATATACATATACATACATTAAATTACTCGTAAGCAACATGCTGTGTTGTAATTTTAACTTTAAAATTTAACAGAAAATTTTTTGATGACTTCTTTTCTTATTATTATTATTTTTTTAATTACAGACAATAATTTTCTTGTAGAGCAGACTTTACAGTTAATACTACGATAATATTGGGTGGAAAAAGAAGAAGAAAGCAATAATGTTCTTGTCTTATTTTTATTCTTTAGTTGGATACTTAGTAGTGGCAGTAGTAGCTAGTAAAGAGCACAAAACTAGGTAAAGTACTCAAAAGTTATGAAAATAAAAAATTTAAGGAAAAAGACGAGAAATGAACATATAGATTTTTATTTAAGTGTTATAAATTTTTCATTTTTCAGTTTTTGATTTTTTTTTTCCTTTAATTTTCTTACTTTTGTGTTCTAAACAATAAAAATAAATTTTATTACACTTTCATTTTACTTGTAACTCTTCTTCTTTATTCAATTGTAAAAATTTTTATGAAAGATTTTCCTTTTTAAACAGTAAAAAATTATTACACTCTATTCATAAAGTTTTTTCATCATATTATGTAGAAAAAATATATAAGCACAAAGTTTTTATATGTATGTCTTGTATAATGTTTAACACAAAATTAAATAAATTACAAGCCTAATATTTAAAGCTATGGTTATTACTGAAACCTGTGATTTGAAACAGGTTTGTACCCTTAATAGACTGAGCTGTTCGCAACTCATTTCAAAATTTAGATGAACACAGTACAATAACCAATCCAACCAATGGTTAGACCTTAAATGACTTAGAACTTCATTCAAACTCAAACTGTAATGCTAAATGGCAAATACGAACAGGAATACAAAGCTAAAACGAAACAAAAAGTTGAACTGTTCTATTTAACCTAGTGCTATTGCAAAACATGAATTATTATTAATTTTATTCTCGCCTCGTTCAGTACACTAAACAGGGTTGGATTTTCTATATTTTTATTCTTTAATTTCAATAATATAAAAACTTATCAAATGAAGTATATTTTTTCTTTATTTTTCACAGATGCATAAATCTAAAAAAATTCAATCTCTAATAAAGTACGATATAAATTAATTTAAAAAAAAAAGAATAAAGATAAAAATTGAAAAAGTAAAATAAAAAAAAAAATAAAAAACAGAAAAGAAAGGAAACAAAAATGATTTCTCTTAATTTTTACCATTTATAATATCAAAAGTTTTTTAATTGATTTTCAAAATAAAAGTAAAATAAAGAAGAAAAATGCTAGAATTTTATAAAGTTTTCTCAAATATAAGAGAAAAATTTTTCCAAATTTATTACGTGTAAATGTGTGTGTGTGTGTATGTGTATTTTACAAAATTAATAGTTTGGAAATAATTAATTTTTGTATGTTTTTATACATTACATATACACTTGAAAAATTTTCAATTATTCTTAATAATAAGTTCACGTTGCTTTTTTTTTCTATATTTTCTCTTTTCTTCGTATTTTTATTCAGTTGAATTTAATGTACAGCATCAATTTATCTTCAATATATACGTAAGTAAGTAGTTTTGGGTAGTAAAATTAATTTTTATTTTTACTTATTTCAATTAATCACTTATTTACATTTAAAGAAGAAGAAGAAAAATAAAAAATAAAAGGAGAAAATACAGAATACTAAATATACATACAGGAAAAATAAAACTAAAATTAAATCAAATCAAACTAAAAGAATAATAATAAGAAAAATTGTATGGCTTATTCAAAGTATCATTAAAGTCCTTCCTGATGAATTTATGTACATGCTTTTTTCAGTCTGCTTCTTCAAATATATAAATACATTACATATTTCCATGCATATAATGTATGTGTATATGTAAATAATTTTAATATTATGTACACATTCAGTATTTAAGAAATGTTCTTTTCATTTATTCAGTCCTGAAAGTTTTTCTTTTATTTTTCTTTTATTTATATGTAGATGAAAGTATGTATGGCAATAGTTTCACACAATGTACAGAGTGGTTCAAAGATTACATTGCTATTTTGAAAATTCATAACATTTTTAACAATATTGCGCCTATTTTTTTCTTTTTAAAATTGCAATCATAATTCTTGAAGATTTTTGCTTGATAATTACGGATTTACTGTTCATACAGCAACAAAATTTACAAAATTATCAGGACATTTTTTAAACAACAAATTAATTTCAAATAATGTAAGCTTCAATCAGGAATGTATGATTGAAATATGCAAGATTATTTGCTTGATTTAAATCCTCTAGACCTTTTCTTATGAGTTACTTAAAAACTGAAATAGTTTTTCATAACTAAGCCCAACTATATGTACTTAGCAACCCAAGAACAATTATAAAAACAAAAGTGCACTAGAAACATTACATTTTTGTAACCTGAGAACCGTTTTTCAATGGTAACATAACATCTAGTCAACCCTGTGCTTTTTTATATACATTTGTATTTTTGTATCTTTTGAATTTTGTATACAAGACATACAATTTCTTTAGATGATTTCTTTCTTTTATATCAGTTCTGTTTTTTGTTTGTAAAGCCATACAAAAGAAAAAATATTTCTTCCTTTCTTTTCAGTTTCATATAAACATATACATACTTCGATTTTTGTTTTTTGTGTTTTTTTTTTTTTTATTTGACTAACTTATTGGTTCTTTTTTAATAGTTTTTCTTTCATTACAAAAATGTTCTTCTCTTCTTACTCGTTGTGACTGAGCAACTGACATTTTTATTTATATACAAACATATAAATTTTATTATGTACAAATTATCGAATAAATAAAACAGGCCATATTACGGTCACTCAATTTGACTTCAATTAAACCTTGACCAAAATTCAAGAAGTTGAAAAAATACAAATTATTAACTAGGAAAAAGAAATATGAAAAATTTGTTTTATTTTCTCATCATTTTGAGCAATGTTTTGTAAATATTATTTTATATGTTACAAAAAATTCAATTGGAAAATATTTTGAAAATTTAACAAGAATACTAAAGTATGTATTTATCATTTCACTCCAATAATTAACTTAAAATGTGGTTTTTAATTGTACATCTATGTACATCTATACAATAAATTTTATATTTCAAATTTTGGGTAAATTTTAATTCTTTTTTTATTTAAATTTATTTTTTAATTTTGCCCCCTTCCCACTTAAAATTCGTTTTGTATGATTGAATCCAAAGTATATGTATTTAAGATATGATTTATATTCAAGGAAATTTTTTTATATTTTTGTTTCAAGATAATTTGCCAAAAATTCTTACAACAAACATAAATGGGTACATATGTAGTACAAACTTGTTTCTCATCTATAACAATATTTTTCTCTTACTATAAATCACATTACTTTTATATGTATGTACGTATTATGCAAAATAAAATTTTCATTTAATTTTTTTTTTAAATATTTTATTTACACAGTACAAAAAATGTGTTTGAAAATGCTAGTGATCGTCAGATATGACCGTTATCAAATATTTGCAGCTACATATGTATATGTAGCTTCGAGTCATGGGTTTTGAAACGATTGCATATTATTTGTAAAAAAAAAAGTGGTTGAAGATAATTTCTAGCTTCCAATAATTCCTGACAAATTATTGTAAATAAATTTATTTGACATTTTAGAATTTTCTTCAGTTGCTTACAGATCATGTTTCCAAACACAGCCAAAGTTATAAGTAGAAAATAAGTTCTAGTTACAATATATATTCTTATAAAATGTATTTATGTATTTTATTCTATTTCAAGGTGAATGACAAATTCATTTTTACTTTTTGATTTATTATAATACATATGTTAAAAGTGACTGAATAAATCGAATTGAGTTTATATACACCAATTTTTTACATTTCATTTTCTTCATGTAAGATGTTAACATCAAGAAACGAAAACAACTTGTTCAATAAGAAAACGAATTTTCTTTTTTGGGTGTATATACAAAAATCTATTTTTATTGTTTTTGAAATTTAATTTTAGATCTGTTAAATTTTTTTTTCTTTTTTCTGATCAATTTTGTTTGCACAAAAACACAAATCTTGTATATTTTTGTTCTTTTTCTATTTGTTGATATCAAGATACAAATTTCAAAATATTTAGACAATCATATAAAATTGTACATTAATTCCCATATAAATAAATAGAAAATTTATTACTTAAAATTTTCTTTGCTTTCATTTCTGTGTATAAATGTAAGTATCATTTCATTTAGAAAGAAAACAAAATCTAAAAATGTTTAACAGGAATTTTTAATTTCAATATACATATGTACAAATTCAATATATTAAAATATTTGATTGATTGACCTTCAAATCGATATTGTAATTTACCATGTATGTTTGTTGTTTACATACATATATTTTGATCTTTTTGTTTTTGTTTTGATTCAATTTATATTGGAAAATTTTGAAAATATATTTTAATGTAAATAAATTTTTTTCTCATAAAAATTTAAAAGACAAGCTGAGTTGTGCATATGGCGTTACATAGGAAATTAAGTAGATTTCTGTCATAATGTCGATATAAAGAGAATTCACATGACTTTTAATCAAAAAATCAAGGACTCGAATCAGAATATGAAACATCAGAACTTTAAAACATGGACGCACATAAAAGTATTAACTAATCAAGAGTCAAGATTTCAACTAGATTCAATCGATTTGATCCATTTTTTTCTGCTAGATCAAGTTAAAACCAAAAACCAAACCAAATTTAATCTTTCAATTTTGGATCCGGTAGTGTATACATATTTATTTTATCTTGTTCATAATATTTTAATTTTAAATTAAGTTTTATGTATATATACGTGTCTTATTAATTTATTCTAAATGATGTAATCGATCATTGGTACAAACGATATGATCTATTCTCGATAAACATAATTTACATTTATCTATGTAGACATAAATTTACTTGTACGTGCATATTCTCTTGTGCATTTAAAAATATGCGTATCATTATCAAACTGTGTACATTTATATACCAATTAAAATTTTTAAATAATCTATATTTTAATTACTAAATTTGAATATATATATATATGTATATATATATGCTGTAATTTATATTTCAATTTAAAACTTATTTTCCATCACAATAAATTTAATCGTTCTTTCCTTAATATTGATTTATTGTTGAATATTAATTAAAAAATATTTTTTTACTGTGTACATAACTGCAAAAATTGTGTAGATACATATATATACAAAACTATCTCTTCTTCTTTATCGCATAATAAATCTCTCATCATTTTGTTTTTTTTGAATTTCTTTATTTTTGTTTATATATATATGCACAATTTTTGTTTTTTTGCTCTAAATTTTTTAATAGAAATTGCTTCTTTTTTTTCATTAACAAAAATATACATGAATTTTTTTTTATTGTGTATTTTTAATTTTGTGATGATGACGATGATGATGATGATAATGACGATAATGATAATAATGAAATTAATAATAATATAAACTAGTTCTTTTCCTTAATTTTATATTTTGTTTACTTGTTATACATTATTATCCAATACACGTCATTATATGATGAATGAAAGATGTACATACAAAATATTTTAAAAATAAAAATAAAAGTATCATCATCCGAATAACAAAATAAAATAAATCGTTGTTACACCAGCACACAGTTATCCATCGAATAGCACGATTATTAAAAATTAAAAATTACAATAATTATAACTTTAAAAAAGTGATACATCTCTTCCCGTTCTAATTCAATGGCCCTACAGCCTGCAGAAAATCCTCTTGAATTTTACAGCCTATCTGATCTAATCAATCTAATTTGAGCCTTGATGTTTTCTTAGACTATCTCGACAGCTTAGCATCATTAACATTTATATAACATTTCATACTTGTATCCATTGCGTCAAATTATCTCATTTAACACGGAAACAAATTAATCGTGTTTTCGACAAATGTCTGTAGCAGCATCAAATATGAAATTAATTTATAGGAATATTTTAAAATTTTAATTTTTTTTTTCGAACAATTTTTTATTGTAAAAAAAGGAAAATATTTGCCCGCATTTTATTCATATTATATATAAACGATTGTATTATACACAAGCACGTTAATAAGAATATTTTACATACATACATAAAGGATGTGTGTATTAAAAAAACAAGATGTATGTATAAAAAACAATAAAAAGTTTTTTACTATGAAGAAAATTCGTAAAAAAAAATAATAAAGAAAACAATAAAATTTTGTTGTATATACGTATGCTCAACGAAAACACAATGCAATTCAACGCGCAAACACATTATCTGCATGTAAATAACAATTTTATATAAATGTAAGAAATTTTCATAGTTATTTCTTTTACTTTTAATTAAAGTAAGGATAATACATGAATGCAGTAATGCTCACACATGAACGGCGTATTTTTACTAAATACCATACATTATTATTTGCATTTTAAAATACTAGAAGGCAAATCCACGATTTTGAAAATTAAAAAATTTATGTACAAACTAATATTCAAACTAAAAAAAAAATTATAGGAAGTTTAATGTATTTGCATATACTTAGAAGAACGAATATACACATATGTATGTATGTGTATATATATCCCACACTTAGTTATTTGTTTAAAATTTATTCAAAAAAGTACATATGTAGATTTTATTTAAAAAAAAAAAAAAAACTAAATCCCTGCGTTTTCGTAATGAAAAAGTACTTAAAAATAATTTCTTATTTTCTTTAGAATAATATAAGTTATTAGCACAAACATACATATGTACTTCAAGGTTTTTCCGTACTAACACTTACAGAAAACTCTTAGGATTGCCAATACTTCAGATTTAACAATGACAATCATCAGTTTCAAAGTAATATTATCCTAGGATTTCTTTTAGAAAGCTTTCATTCAATTTAGCTCATTCCTATCTTCTAAGAAAATATCTGAACTTCATCTTTAATTTACAAAACAAAAATTCTAAATTTTTCATTTACGAAAAATGGCAACTCTATATTCACCCTTGTATTTAACACATCAGTTTTGCTTACTAATGTTCTTACTCCTTTTATCTTGCAGCTGTAGTGTAGCAAAGAAAACCAAAGTTTTATTATTTTTTTTTTTTTTTTAGTTGTTGATGGTAATGTTGAATTTAAATGTTGATAGGAAATAAAACAAAAGCAAAAAAAATTTTGATGAACAAATTTTAACTATAGAACAAAATTTTATGATAATTTAACATATTTTTCAAAGTTTTTCTTTCCTCATTTTTTTTCTTCGGAAAATAGAAAAATATACATACATATGTATGTACAGAGTTTTTGAATGTTAAATTAATATATCTTTAAAAGAAAAAAAAACGTTCTTACAATTGAAAGATATTTTCTATAATAAAACCAAAAATTGAAAATTTTCTTATTTCCTATATTTTCTCAAGATTTTGAAAAAGTACACATATGCATGTAAAGAAATGGAAAGAGAAAATTAAAAGAATTTACATTATAAAAATATGTTTAATTTTTGTACATTTTTTTCTTTATGACTTTATTTTTATTAAAAACAATTGTATGTAATCATGTATCCACATTGGTGCACTGATAATGTGCAACTCATTTAATCATATCAAAACTCTTTTTTTTTCGTAAAAAAGAAAAATAATATGATGGTCTTGAAAATTAAATTATCGTCACGCATGCATAAAATTTTTTAGGTACATTACATATCCACTGCATTGTACAGTGTGTGTATGTGTGCTAAAATGAGGAAGAAATTTTTAAAATTTTCAAATAATTTTATAATAAAAAAAAAGCAAGGCAAGCCAAAGTACAAATGGTTAAATGAAATTTTGTTGAATTTAAAAGAGATAAGACAGATGAGTTTTAAAATAATGACAGGAGAATAGCTGAACGATTAAGATTCACCCATCATCTACTATGCAATTTTTTGGTTGGCTTAACAAAAAAAAACCTTTCACCACTATCTGTGTTATGATTCAAATTTCAGTGAATCACCTTGTACGTGTTTAAAATTAAAGAATTCAGTTTATAGAAAAATAAGAAGTATGTTTGTAATTGTAAACGGAAAAAAAAGTTTTTTTTATTTTATTTTATTTATTTTTTAATACAGATGAATTCCAATATTTTAAATTCTAAAAATATAAATAAAAATAAATTAATGCTATAAACAATGCACATCACACATGGGTTTTTTTTTTCATTTTTTATTTTGTTTTAAATTTAATTCACATGTACTGGTGTACACTTGTGGTATAACTCCATACAATAACGCTTCAAAGATACTTGTGTGCTTATAGCAACAATTAAATATTTGTGCATGTTATAAATACAATTTTTTTTTTTTTTTTTCATTTTTTATTTTAAATTTTTTCAACCATAATAAATGATAATAATTTTGTATTTTCTGTAAAGGGGTGACCTTAAAGTTAAGTTAAACAAACTTAACTGAAAACTATAAAAGGCCTAGTGGCTAAAATAAATCGTGGGTACCTACATAGAAAAACTTTTTTTAAATTTATCGTACCGTAACGTAATTTTTTCTTTTTTTTAATTTAGATGATTTTTTATTTGTAGATACAAATATACATATGTATATGTATTTTGGTCAATAAAATAAAAAAAATAGAAAAAATAATAAACGGTCTAAATTCAATTTTTTCTTTTTTTTTTTTTTTCAAAGTTAAATTTATTTTGATTTGTTTTTCTACTTTACACAATATAATGAGTAACTCAATCATATAACTCGACTTAGTTTTTTGTTTCTTTTTTTTTTTTTTTAAATCCCTCTAAACAAATAAACGAAAATATGAGTGTTGGTTGCCACTGATGCATATATGTATGTTACATGCAGTTTTTAAAAAACAAATTAAAAAAATTAAAGAAAAATTATGTTATGTAGAAAAAATAAACAGTAATTGAGGTCAAGGTATATGGAAAAACAGTTTTATGCGATTTGCAGCAGCACATGAAAAATCTTCTAAAAAAAATGTAAAAGTGAAATTTTTATTTTTTATTACTCATATATTATTGAGTAATAAAACTGAGTGAGATAATTAACATAAAAAAGTAATTATATGAATTATTATGATTACAGATAAAATATGACATTATTAATGTTATGGCATTCATTCATAAAGAAACAGTAAACTGCTGATGGCAGTAAATCTATTCACTTCATAGGCAAAAATTTATTTTATATTAAAAAGTTTCTAACGTTATAAGAAGAGCATATTAAAATTTTCGTATAATTAAATACTTATAACGTAACTTTAAGTATCCAGAAACTTTTTTATTCGTATTTTTAAAATTTAATAAAGCAAAATAAGAGCTTGCATGGAAATTTTTAAAAGCAATTGATAATTTATATGTAGATGGGCTATAAGGTGGTTGATTTTGATTGAATTGAATACCGTATCAAAATTTATCCAAGTTCACTATGTCACTATATAAATACCGGTATAAAAGATTCAAATATACTTAGTATGATTATAAAATACAAAATCTTAAGTTTTTACTCAAATCAAAAGTTTTGAATGAAATGATTTTAAATGCATTGTCCTCTTACAGAATGTAGGAATCCAGGTCTTTTTTCCTTTCAAAAAATTAGGTATTTGTTAAGTAAATTTTATGCTCATTTTTTTAACATCAAAAATAAAATTGTTCATGTAAATATTACAATGTGTTTTATTATTCACTCTATAACAAAACTTATAATTTTTTAAAGGGAATTTTTTTTTATTATTTAGTAAATAAAAATTTCCATTCATTTTAGGTTCATTTCTCTTTCCTTCATCTATTTGACAGTCATCATTTTTAATTTTAAAAATAATAATGATTTTCATTCATCATCTAGTAAAAATACATTTATGAGTAAAAATTTTCCTTTGTATTTTATATTTTATGTTTAAAATAATATACTGTCATCAGAACATTGTCTTGAGGGTTTTAAAATAATCTTATATGAGTGTTTGCACCCAAATGCCATCTCATTTCAATGGTACAATATTTTTTTTTATTATTAGTAATCATGTGTAATGTACTCTGACGACTATTGTACACATGTACATATAAAATTCATAGAGAAAATGTCATGTACAATGTGATACATACATATGTACTACGTGTCTACATTTTCCGGGGGATTAAATATACATATACCATATATACATACATATGTGTCTTTTCCCCTTGTATAACCCCAATTATATATACAAAAAATTAAAATAACACATGTACCCAATATCTTATTTTCATAAAATATACAAAAATAATATTTGACTTTGTTTTTTCTTTTTTTTTTTCTTATCTATACAAATTTTGTACAAATATACTTATGTTATAAATGTTTGTTACACAAGATATTTTTCCCAGATTTTTCTTGTTTGCACATCAATGGTTATCCACATACTTACTTATGTACTATTTTGTTTATAATAATATGTTGGGGTGTATACTTGATGGTGGTATCAAAGAAAAATAATTTTTTATGCATAATATGCACAATTTTACCATTTTTTTTTTTTTTTTTTTTTTTTTTTTGTTATTCATCCTGAACACGACAAAACGACAAATTCTGATTTTTTTGATTATTTGTTTTCTTTTTTCTAATATGTATTTAAGGATTACATTTGAAAAGAAAACTAAATCAAAAAAAAACATTTCTAAGTTGATTGTTAACAAAAATCTCTTGAATTATTTTATTGCAAAAAATGTGAATATTGAAAAAAATATCTTTTATTTTCTTTTATTTTTTTCAAAAAATTGAAAATAAATTTTTATTAGCAAGAACGTATAATCTGGAGAAGACCATTATATTTGTTATACTACCAATTTTATGTAATTTTAAATATCAAATGTTACAAAAAAATACACACACAAAACTTCTATGCACTAACTTCAAAACTTCATTTCATTTCTATAACAAATTCGTTATTTTATTTTTTCCTAACTTAAAGTTTAGAAGTTTTAAAGAACAAAAATACTTTCAATTAAAGTGAATAATGACTAATTAATAATCAAATATTATTTTTCCTTTTTTCCATTTAATAAAATTAACTTTTACCATAAGATTGCAATTATTACAATTTTTCAATTATCATCTTACAATTTTCTTATATAAAATAAAGAGCAAACAACTTATTACAAAATTTCATTTTCAGTCAAAAACACATACATACATATAAAATAATTTAAATATTGAAAATATAATTGCAAACCAAAAAATTTTGAGATTATTAAACAAATATTGAAATTATTTTGAATATATGTATATGAACAAATTTTTCCTTTTTTCTAAGTACATTATGTACATCATACATATTAGAAAATTTAAAATAAAATGTTTTCTTAGAAAATATAATTTACACCATGTACCACAAAATTGTTCCAATCTATTGAAATTTTCTACATTATCATACCAAATTTTCCTAATTACATGGTTGCAAAATCCAATGAAATATTATTTACTAATAACCCCTTTCTTTTAACTTGAATCCTTATTCTTGGTTTACATATATCGTAACATATTTTTCCCAGTTCTCTCGAAACAACCTTATCACTTAGTAGAGGCAGTCAATATACATATGTATGTATGTGCATACATATATATTTGAATAATTTACCACATAAATTCTTAAAAGATCTAAATAAACGACATTGAAAATTTTATTACATTGGTACATTTTTTATGACACAGTATATAGATATGATACAACACAACAAAAACAAAATTCAAAATAATTTTAACGAACTTCCTGTCGTTTTTCAATTGATTTCTCTGAATTTAATTAAATTTTTCGAATAAATTTACATACATATGAGTTCATTTTGTATATATATACGTATATGTATGAATGTATGTAAAAATTAAAATTATTTTAGCTAAATCTTTAAACACAACATTTTCTTTCTTACTTTAAAATTACAATTTTATATGTGTGTATTGTAAGTATTTTATGTAAATATTTTTTGTTAAAGAACTTTTTGAAATTTCCCATACATTACATGAGAGTATACAATGTACACTGTACCTATGTATGTTTTTACACATATACGAAGCATATCAGAAAAGTAAAATTAAAAGAAAGAAAAAGGAATAAGGATAAATGTAAATTTAAAAAAAAAAAAATAAAAAGTTCATGTGATAGGCTAGAGGTTAAATGTATACTCTTTTTCTTGCAATAAACTTAAAAAAAATAAAAAATAAAAATTTTTAGTATCCATTTGTATATGAGTATAATCCTTGTAACAATGTTATAAAAATTCGATAATGTAAATGAGCAGAGTATATAAAATTCGATATGTAATTTTTAAAGTATCCTTTTTTTTTGCAAATATATATAATACCTTTGTAATTTCTATGCAGATTTTTTTATAAACTTCTTTTAAGGCCCATATTCACACTGATGACATTCAAATAAATTAAAAAATTTTTGAACTGTTAGTAATTGTTAAATAAATTGTCGTACAGACGTTCTGTTATTAAGATTTACAAATTCATTGACATTTTTTGCATGATAAATAAATTTTTGACGCTTTTTATTTTAAAATAATCTTATGAATACGGACCTGATCATTGAACCAAAAAATAAAAACGAAAATGTGGTGAATTTATAAATTTGAACTTCAGAAATAACGAAACATTTAGAAGATAATATGAGAAAAATTGCATATGTGTTTATTATAAGAAAGCTGTTACACTGTTTTGTTCTTTCTTTACAAAAACACATTTTACATAATTTTACTAGCAATGAATATTTTTAAATTGCATGCATTTACCTTATATCCAGAATATACATGCCATAAAGATGATATTGAAGGACGAAATATTTTACATTTTATGTATACATATAGCAAAATTCATAGAATTTAATGTACATACATATTTAAATATATGCATGAAACATCTACAAACTGTATAATAATACTAATAATAATAATAACAATATTATTAATGAATTTTATATAATGTTCCGGTCTATATACACTTTCAATAATATTTTGACTAAAAATTCTCTATATCCATTGAATAGAAAGGATATTATAAGCATAATATCTACGTATACGTATGTACATATGATTGTGTATGTGAATAATATGCCAGGCCAATGTACTAAACGAAATGAAGAATATGTATGTGTATAATATGCAATAATGCATATCAGACAACTGCAGTCAAAAGTTCATATATAATATTAAGTTTTAAATATGTACATAGACATGTACATATTATTGCACTACTATATATGATATTGTGCACATAACGTAAAATTGGTATTGCAAATAACATTTTAATATCATCATATTATAGACATGAAAATTATATAAATGTGATTTTTACTCTATACAAATATACTTATATACATATATATATGTTTATTTCAATGCGTTTTTGGAATTCATACATATATATGTACAAAAATATACACAATATAGTTGAATGTAAGAAAATCAAGAATATTAGTATAGTTAAGTAATATCAACATTTAATGCAGATTTAGCACTTTGGCTAATGGAAAATTCAATAATTTATTGTATTTTAATAATTTATATGTACATATATATATGTACGTATATTATATATTTTAATTTTATGGTCACGAAGGATAAAACTACATTTTATTACTATACTATTTACTATTACACTATGGTACACTACAAACATTTATGTACATACATACATACATGGTACATTACCATTTATATATATGACTTATGTGTATTATTGTACGGACAATTTTTTTTTTTCTGTTTTAATAAATATAAGATTTTAAATAAATTACAAAACAAATTTTAAGAATACATACATTTAATATTCAAAGAAAATAAATTTTAGAAAATTCGACTTAACAGAAATGCATAATACCAATTTTGAATGCATTAAGTAATAGTCAAAAATATCTGTATGATTTATTAAAGAAAAAAAATTTTTTTTTGTTTTCTCGATATAAATTTGGAAAATGTTCAAAATACTCAATTTAGTATATGTACAACAGTTTTCGTAGAGCATATTAAAATGGTATAAATTTTCTTATTTAAATGAGATTTCAAATTTTTATAACCTCCATAGAATTCTAGTATGCAATTTGTTTTGACAAATTTAGATTTGAAATTTTTAGAAATTTATTTTTAAAACACACATTTTCTCTATTCTCATTTTTTCTTTTGGATACATCTTATTTAATTTGTAGTTGAATTCAGCAGCCCTCTTAGTCCTCAGCCTGGAACCCTCCACAGACATCTATTCTGTAAAGATCCGTGTTGTAGAATGACGCTTACTAGAACTACCTACATAACTTTCAGTTATTCAACTCTAACTATGCAATATTCTCCAATCAGCCTAAAATTATCTACTACGGAATACAGATTACAATTTACACACTCCTTAAGCTTATTCCCATTTATTATCTTTTATTTTGTTTATTAAGGTTTTTTAGTTATTGCAAAAATTTAATAACTTTCTTTCATAAAAATAACAAATTAAATATTAATTTAAAGATCATAACAATTTAATAGATAAAATCCAATTAAATAAGTCATTCAACTGTATGTATACACAATAAAGTAGCAATATATTCTTATTTTTATTGTCAAATTGCCATAAATCTCTTTTGTTTGTTTTGTTTGCCATCTCATTTTTCAATTTTTTTTTTTAATTTTATTACCGCATATTTTACTTTGCTTATAAAATTACTCCAATAATCATTTTTGATTTTCCATTTAATTAATTTTTAATGAGACGATAACAAAAATCGAATTAATTTTCTTTCAATTTTTCATTATTATTATTTCTTTGGTATTTCTTTTGTTTAAAAGAAAATAAAAAAATTCTTCAAAGTCATCTAATAACATTATCATTTTATTTATTTATTTTATACCTATTTAATGTGTTTAGTGTATATCTACCTATAAATCAGGGCTTCGAATCGAAAAGGAATTGAAACTAAAAACTACTCCATAGGAGCAGTTAAACCGAATTAGAATTGAATGATCACTTCAACATAAGCATAGATTTAAAATATGTAATTATGATTTAGGAATTTAAATTCGAATCCGAATTTAAATCTAACAAAAATTAATTTTTAGGAACTGAAATCTGAACAAAGCCTAAAATAAAGTTAGTCCGAATTTTAATGAAACGTATAGCTACATAATTGGGATTTCAAACCGAACCGAACTTAAACCCAAAAAGCAACTTTAAGAAATGATTGAACAGAAATTGAATCTCAACCTAAACTCGTATCGATTAAAATTTTATTTTTTAGAACTTAAAACCTTAAATAAAACTCAAACTAAAACAATTCAAAACCCTGTTCTGTCTATAATTTTAAATAAATTTTTCTATGTCTTTTCTTTACTTTTTTTTTGTTTTATTATAATTTTTTTATACAATATGTATATATATATTTTTCCTTTGAATGTTCTCATTAAATTAATATACACAATTTATATAGATGAAAAAAAAAATTAATAACATAAATTGCAATAATATTATTGCTGATAAACTCATTTTCTTTGTGACAACATCTTAAACGTTTATTAAACTGATGAACTTTTCTGATATTCATGTACTGTAAATTTATGCTAATGTATTTGTATATACGACAAACAGGATTTGAAAATAAAATTAAAATAATAATTTACCTCTATATTTTATTAGCTCTGTGTATTAAACGATTAGAAATGGCAAAGTGATTATATAAATTTATCATTATGTATTAGGTATTGGTCTTTTTTTTTTATTATTTATACATTTGTATGTACATATATATACGTAGTTAGCCTGCACAGTCTGTTGGTTTTTTATGTTTATGCAAACGCATCATTTAATATTTCAATTTAATTCAATTTAATTATTTATATTTTCTATTTAACAAAAAAAAAAGAGAATTAAATAAAATTTAAACTAAATTATTGCTTCTTTTCTACATTCATGTATATACATTTATAATTAATTATTTAATTAAATATTTATTTACTGATATGCAACAGATATGAATATAATTTGTATGCCACACCATGAACATAGCATATATACCACACACAAATAAACCCAATGTGCTATATTCTCTGATAAACAAGTAATTATTTTCCAATTTATATTTCATTGACCTTTCAAATATTTATGTCATAATAATTTTTATTAAACAAATTATATGGTAATTTGAAATGATTTTTTTTCTTTTTGTATTTGATAAGAATTGCTAAAGTATTATGAAGTTTTATGTGCACAATTTGATAAACAAAAGGGGAAAAATAAAAATTTAAAGAAATAAATTAAAATACATATTATTGTTGTTGTTTTGATTTTTTTTTTATTATTTTAAATTGTTTTAATTTTTTATATGTATGTACACATGTAGAAAATTTGCTCATTCAAGAAAATGATTTATAAAGATTTGAAAAAAAAAAAATAATAGTAGCGAAAGACATTTAGGTATGATTTAATCTTAGAACCAAATAAGAAGGAATTTAGTTCAACCAGACAGACAGAGATTTTACATATTTTATACAAATTTTCCAATATGTTAGCATCTAATGCTATCTTTTGATTTATTATAACGGATGATATAAAGAAAATTTTAAATATTACACATATCAATTAAATCCATTTAGTGATGATACTTTCAAATATAAAATTTTAATCATAATTTTTATCTATTGTGTACAATATATCTTTCGTACATAAAAATAACATTTCTCATTCTTAAAATCATTTTATGTTCATACACATGTACAATCAATTTCAAAAACTAATAAAATTCAGAACTTTATGCATATTTTAACTGTTCTATAAAGAACTTAAATATTTATTAGTTATATCAATAAATTATTAACTATTGTATATGTTGTGTGCAAATATTTTCACTTAATTCAATTGATGCCAAGATACTCATATGTATGTACATATGTATGTAAAATATTTAAACATACATGTTTCATCTAACACATCATTATAGTCATCATGTTACAAATGTGTTGAAAATAAATTTGTACTTTATTGCTATTGGAATTATACTGTACGTACGTATTGTACATGTATAGGTATATATATATAAGTATAATATCTATAATAATGTGTTATCCAACTTTATAACTTATTTCTAATTTAAAATAATCATTTTGTATGCGGGCAATTTAATTAATTTAAATTTAGTCTGTAGCAAAAATAAATTCTAAATGACTGAAACTTAAAAAAGTAAAAAAAACAAAAAAAAAACGAAAAGGAAAAGTACCAGTACGTAATCATGAAATATGAAAGCATTTCAATTAAAATCTAATTTATATATCTAAGGTCAAATATGTTACAGACAACTTTGACACAAACATAACAGAACTTTATATTATTACATGTATACATATGTATATATACATGTGTCAAAGACAGTGACTTTTCAAATATTTAAAAATTGAAAAGCAAAAACATTTCATTACACACAGATATGTACGAAAAGATAATCTATATTATGTCTGAATTCCATAGTTTTCGATATTTTTTACTTATACTCTATTCATAAGCTTTTACAACACACACAGTTTATACAAAATCTCAGAATACATGTAAATAAACTTATAATTCGGAACAGGATTCTCAGTTTTCATTCGGTATGATCAAGCTACGAGAATTCCAGTTGAATGTAAAAATGAAAATCGGTTTATTAACTCAATTTACGTAGAGCAGATAACAATTTCAAACACGTCCTTCAAAAAGCATTTATGAATGAAGTATACATATATGTATACAAAAAAAAAAAAATTTCCTTAATCAATTTTCTGTTTAAATATCTGTAATACTAATTTAATTGAACCAATTTTTGAAATGGACTCTTAAAAGGAAATCAATTAAATTACACTACCTCATTCGATATGCATAAATTATTTTTAATACTTAAAAGAAAATACCTAATCGTCGTAATTTTCTTTTTAATCGAAAAAAAAAATGAAATACATAATATAGAACTTCCATTTCCTGTTCACAATATCTATAGCATTATTAATCATTTATTTTGAATTTTCCATTATTAATGCTCACTTAAGTGTGCTTTTATTTTTCTACAATTTTTTTTTTCTCTCTCAAACATTTTTTATGCATTTTCAAATTTTCACAATACAAACAATTCTTATAATAACCAAAAAATTACTCATGAATTTATTATGAAATAATGTACATATACTCGAATATGTCAATTTTCTTCTTTCTTTTTTTTCTCAGTAAAAATATGGTATTAATTTTCAAATTCTTTTGACTTTTGTATACAAAAATAAACAAAAAAAATAAATAAATAAAAATTTCCAATGTCGATTCTAATTTAAAATTTTTAATAAAAAAAGAAAAAGAAAATTTTTTTTTGTTGGTTTTGTATTCATCATTTAAAAGAGACAAAATAGGATGACTAAAATTTTCAAGAAAATACCCCAACAGTAATTTGAAATTACAGTGACATACAGCAACACATGTAGGATAAAATTTGAATTAAGGAACAACTAAAGCCAGAAAAACTTAGAAATTCTGAATAAAACAGACGAAGTGAATAAGATATCTAACATACATAGAAGAAGAGGCACCCTGTGGCATTTAAGTATCCTACATGCATGTATAGAATAGATATTGATACTAAAAGACATTATAACAGTGTTTTTATTTTGTGTGTATTGTATTTTTCTTTTGCTTTTATTTGTTATTAAGTTTGATCTTTTTTTTCTTGTTTCATGTTCTTTTCCTAATTTTTCTTTTTACGGCGGTGATAATAATTGGCGAAAAATAAATCCTCTTTAATAGAAATGAAAATTTTTCATTTTTTTTTTTTATTTTATTTTTGATTTTTATGGGCTTTACTAGTATTTGTACATCTACTTGTCATCACATTAAAAACCACTTAAAAATTAAAATAAAAAACAAGTATCCCATTCACATACACACACACACTAACACAATAAAATGACAAAATATAAAGAAAATTCATTCACACAAAACAAACATATCACAAACCAAATGAAAATAATTTTCAAAAAAAAATTTTTTTAATGTTTTCTTATTCTTTTTATTTTGATGAAAAACAAACGTTTTTGCTTTTCGATATTTTTATCTTAAAAAGAAACAAACAAAAAAAAAATACAAATAAAAATTAAAATTGAAATAAATGGTCAACAGAACACAAATGTAGAATAAAGCATTTAAATAATAATAATTGAATGTGAGAAGGAGAAATTTATTTTTCTGTTGTCTTTCGATTGATGTTGTTATAAGTTCAAAAAAACATATAGGGTGGGATTCATGTAAACGAAAGGAAAGTGGAGGGTAGAAGGAGTATATTTTGTATTATTTTATCACATTTTGAATAATACATTGTATTTATTTATATATTTATGTTTTTGTTTTACTTACGCGTTTATACATTTTTTTTTCTATAAATTCAAAGTCTCTATATATCTACATACATACACATACAGACATCAGTCAACATGAATATGTATATTTTGATGTATGACAACCTAACAACAAATTTACGTAAGAAATTCTATCAATTATTTTTAATGGAAACAAAAAGAAAATTATGAAAAAAATATAAAAGAAAAATAATAATTTAATTTTTTTTTTAATAAAATTTTTTATTCCTAATTTTTGAAATTTAATTAAAAAATTTATGGTGTTTCAATTGTAGATTTATGAAACTATTGGGACAAAATTTTCTTCGTGTAATATTAAAAAATCCCACAATTCATAAAGACAAACTTATTTTAGATATATTGGCAAGCAATAAATTTAGAAAAAATATTTTTGTACGAATGTGCAATACCTGTATGACATAAAACAAAAATTTTGCACAAGTGTCTATGCATAGTATATGTATGTACTCACTCGTACATACATACGACTATGCAACTTATTGAAATTAACAAAATATTATTTTGCATCATTCTATATTTGCTTAATAAATTCTTGTATAATTATGACACTTGTGAAAACATCATTAATTTCAAAAAAATAATAAAAATAAAAGTTTGTTATAAAATTTTATTGAAATTTCAATGATAAACGATATTATAAGCTTTTGATCGATGAACATTGACCAAATGAATTTAAAAAAAACTCGTAACAACAAAATAAATTCGATTATACTAATTGGTGTATTATTTTTTAACTTTTTTTCTTTTAATCTGGTGGTTTTTGTTTCACAATACGAAGAAATATGGTAAATACATTCATTGTACCTACATAAGTTTTACTTTTAACACAAAATATCACCACAAAAAAATAGGTAAATAATTTTTTTAATGCTAAACTTACTTTCTTTTATTTTATTCCTTTTCTTTTGACGATAATATGACGAAGATGTGGAATATAAAGAATAATTCTCTTCAATAATTTTCATTTTTTATTGTCTTTTAAATTTTTATTGGTTTGAAACTGTATTAGTGAAAATTACTTTTACAAGAATAACGAATTATACGTTTAAAAAATATACAAAATACTTAAAATAACAATCATTAATTTTCTATTAACACTACTCGTACAGTCAAAAAAGTCTTACACACAAAAATAATTTTAAAAAACACAAAAATCGATGACATTGTCATTTACCAGGAGTCATCTGTTGCACATGTTTACAATACACACGGCAGTTATACCTGTGTAAAATTAAATTTATTTTACAAAAAAAAAAAAAAAAACTAATTGAAATTCCAAATTGTTTTTGTAAAAAAACAAAAAAATAATAATAATTTCTCTATATGTTCAGAAAAATACTGGAACTATGTTATACCAAAAAACTGAAATGAGTTTTTGTCCAAAATATTTTTCACACACGTAAAGTACCATATTGATATTATTTAATCAATTTTATTCAAAATTTAATTGCAATTATTTTATATTACACAATAAAAAAATCACAAAATACACAAATTTTCTTGTGAAATGTGGACAATTTTTCAATAAAGAAATTTCGTAATTAATTTTATTAACACGTTAAAATACTTTTCTCATTGGCCTTTTTTTTCAAGAACAAAAATCTAATATGTAATTACACGGAATGTTGTTACAAAACAGAAATGTTTTTTAAAACAGTTTTAGGCTAAGATTACTGATTGCACTAGTACCTAATACAACCAGCGTTAGTTAACACTAAATGATAAGTTTTGTGATTGTAGAACCAAGCAATTTTATTGCTAATTCATAGTATAATCCTGGATTTTACATTTCACAGTGTCCTTATCAGACACGAGTTTGGCGCTTTATTAAATTTTAAATAGATTATCTTTTTTACAAATTATTAGTAACAGTTGGTGGCCAATATCAAGGTTATACGCTTAAAACGTGAATTAAGCTAACATTGAGATGGAAATCTGGACATTGCGTTTTCTGGCTTTAGTTTTCCAATAATTCACTAACAGCGCTTGTGTATTCATGAAATACCTACATACATATATGTATGTACATACATACATACATTACAAACTCTAGCTGACGCGAACGAACGCTTGCACTATTAACAGGCGCGCATTCGGTGACAATAGCCTTATGTAAGGTATAAAAAATTCATCGTGTTGTTTAAAATAAGTTAATAAAAATTCCATTAAAACATAGAAAATATCAACAATATCATCACCATTGATTGTGTATAGTGTCACTTCATCACTTTTTTTTCAATTCAACTCTCTGTACGAAAATAACAAATAACTACAATTAAATTAGGTACCAGTTAAAAATTCATAAAGACAAAAATAAAAAAAAGACAAACAGTAAACGACTAAACGAGGCCGTTACATAAAAAAAGTTCATTTTTAAATTTGATTTTTGAAATTTTTTTTCTTCTATTTATTTAATTTTCTCATACACATGTATGATAACTATGAGCAATTTTTTTTTTTTTTGCTTCTAATTTAATTGACAATAATACAACAGTCATTCAGTCAAACACACACATCATTATAACTTTTTAACAAAAATAAACCATAAAAACTTGTAAAATTATAAAAACTTTATATACATAGCAAAAAGTTAAACTAATTTGTACACACATTTTTAGAAATAAAAAGAAGAAAAAATAAAACAACAACAGAACACTAATTTTATTAAAATGTGCTATAAAACAGAAAAAAGAACATAAGAGAGTATTTAATATTATTTTAACAGTTTTAAAGTTTCAATCTAAACATTTTTAAAGCTATCAAATGTTATGGCGGCAATACAAAGTAGAAAAAATAAAAAGAAATTAATGAAAACGGTTACAAAAAGATTACACTAATGAATATTATACATAAGTATGTAATATAGTGTCATTAGAAAGGTTAATCAAATCGGAAATGATCATATGGATACACTAATACACTATTATCTGCTATTATACAATACAATATAATACATGTCTAGCCATCTTTATACGATACAGACTTGTTGAACACAGTATAAAAAAAAAAAGAAATTATTAAAATTCAAAAATTAACCGAACTTAATACACTACACAGGGCATTCTAAAAATGAACTATTAAAGAGCTTTTAAGTCATGTCAAGAAATTAACAAAATTCAATTGAAAAAAATCATTTTTGGATAATAACCGTAACTTGTAAGACTTGGTTTAAATTATCAACTACAATACTTTCTTTACAAATTATAAAATGAAAATTCAGTTCATGAGTTTGAAATTCACATAACGTAGAGGAGAAAAGCAAGATCAAGTCAAATGTATAATTTTTGTCTTACAGCGAAGTAATCTATCACGTATAGCTCCTTTTTCTTCCTCTTCAATAATTTAATTTGTAAAACGTTTTATCAAGCCTTCGTCTCTATATATCTTAAAACCTTCATTCCTTCAAATATTCATTTTTAACGTGACACCCTGTATATGTATTTTGTAACGCTATTATTGAGAAATTGTTTTTATATACAAAATGATAAAACTAAATTTTACTACTCATTAACTATGCTATGCGATTACATGCGAGATTACAAACTATAAACATTTTATTGTATGTATTCCAATTATCAATCAATTATCATTTAACAAACAAATTTCAAGAAAAAATCTTATTGTTTCTATGGATTTATTATTTTAAAAATATTTATACCACTATTTATGATCGGATGACATAATTTTCATTTAGTCATTTTTATTTATTTATTTTAATGTTATTCATATATTCGATTCTGTTGAATGCTGATACATATTATTGTTGTTGTTGCTATTATTTCTGTTACATTTATTTCATGGTCATTATCAAAAAATAAATAAAATAAAATAGAAAGTTTTATTACATTATTCGATTATTATATTTTATATTTAAAAGATTTAAAAATTTTTATATTATAAAAAGAAATATTAGGAGCATCTTTTACATAATTAAGAGAATGCTGGTACAAGAGGAAAGAAAGGAAAATAAATAAAGGATGTTGTACATACAGGTATAAGTGAGTGAGGTAAATTAAAACCTAATGTACTCGTATCTTTATAAAGAAAATTCTTATAAAAATATTTTTCAATCATCTAAAATGATATTTTATTTAAATAAAATAAAAAAATATATGAAAAAGAAAATTTGTATTTTCTATTTATCAAAAACTAAAAATCATTTTCTCAACGAATATATCAATTCAATTTATTTAAAATTACAGAAAAAGAAGATACAGTACTTTATATTCAAATTTTGATTTAATAGGTTTTTTTTAGATTTTGATTTAATATCTACAAATTATTTTTACTTATTTACAATTTTAAATGGATTTACATAAGTAGTAAAAATTGTACAAAGTAGATGTATAAATAAGCATTTAAATGTAGTACATATTTTATTTTAAAAACAAATCCTTCATTGAAAATTCATCTCTTAGAATAGTACATAGTATAACAATTTATAGGGAATACTACATACACTTTATAAACATTTTCAAAAATCTTTAAAATAAGATACATGAACAGATTTAAAAATTCATGTAAGACTGGTTTTATTTTATATACCTATATACCTTCTATTTCTATATGGGTAAGTATAAATTTTACGTTTCTATATATACAAGTTAGTAACAGTAACAGCAGCAACATCATATGAATGATATACTATACGGATGAATGATTATAATCAAAAAATTTTTCTGAAAAACAGGTAAAAATTCATCGTAGCATTTTACATTACTTAGAAATTTTTATACATACAAATGGTCTAATCATTCTAGCCTTGACTGTACAAAACATTACAAAATCACAGGTAGAAATAAAATGTACATAGTATATAAAATCTTATCATCTATATATCTTCTAATACTTTACGCCACTTGTATGCACATATTTCTAAACTCTATATAAACTCTTCATATACAGGGTAATTTTATTTTAATTTTTTTCACAACAAATAAAAAGAGATTAAGTTTTCTAGTGTTAAAAAAATTAGGACAGAACTTCAAATAATCGGGCCCAACAATGAACCCAACAACTTTTTTTTTTTTTTTGTTTCAACACTTCAGGACTTTTCAACCAGCCGATGACCACCCAAAGCAAATAGATTCACCCTATTTATATTTTGCAATTAATGTACACATACATACATATAATGATACTATTCAATTATGTATGTATTTTCATCCTTATTCTACGTAATATTATCATCATATGCATCCTTGGACACGTACAATAATGTATGTATATTGTATACTTATCCGTATTACAAAATAATTAAAGATACAAACGTGAATTCTAAAAAGATAAAATACTTTTACGTATATACATATGCACAAGTACTATCATATATGTACGGATCGAACATATCTATATATATACAAAAATTATTTCTAAAACGAGTGTGCTTTGCTTGTTTATATTCAATTCTAACATAATTTTCTAACTTAATTTAATTTTTGGTACAGCTCAGATAATTGTATTTTATGCATTTGTACATATGTATATACCATCAAATATACATACTTCACGTGTATGGGTAATGTATACATATACATACAAATCAATAGGAGAGTAAACGTGCCTAGAATTATACATATTCTTCATATACACATTTATTCGTATTTTAACCATAAAATTATACCATGTATTTTATGTAAGCATACTTTTGAAAATTTCAATTCGAAACAATAAAATTATGATTGTTCGTAGTTAATATTTGATTATATGACGCAATCAAAAGAAAATCATTTATTTTCAATTTACTGCTTTTAAATTGAACATATTGTATTTTTTTTTCTCAAGTGCATGTAAATGTATTAAAATGCATTCTAGATGAAAATTCAAATTTGTCCAAAGTTAAATTATGAAAATTTGCAATAGAAATCATCAATGGTATATACATATATACAAGAAATACATTTAAACAATTTAATACAATTTAATTTCGAGTAGTAAAAACAGATTGAATCAAAAGCAACTGTATAATTTTCTAAGACAATAAAATTTTTGTGTATATATATATATATACATGCATGTATACAATTTTGTAAATCCATATAATCTGATAAGGATTACATTGCTTGTATATGTATGAAATGAAAAATGTTTTTAAAGTAAAATTCAAAATATTCATAAAATTTTTTCTTTCTAACATAATCATTCAAATATCATATATTTAAATACGTATTTCTACATTTAATATCTATGGTTAAAAAATTTTAATTTAAAATTATTTTAAATAATTCTATCAACAACAGATAATTTTTTCTATAAACTATGTTGTATAACAACAATAAATGCAAAAAAAAATATACATACCTACATATGTACATTAGAATGAATTACTTGTACACATTTGTACATAAATCGTAATCATTATATGGTATATAAGATGAGATGAATGTGATGATATGATAATAACAATAAAATTGTTTGATGTTGATTAAAATTTTTCAAATGAAAATTATTATTATGACACATGAAAAAAAAAAAATAATAATAATAAACGTTTCATACATTAATAACAGCAACAGTCTAGTCATACTCGACAGATCATCATTATCGTATATCTTTCTAGAGTGATACTATATTACGATGAGGTTCTATAATACCAAGGCATATGTGCAATACGTATGTGGTAATTTGTACATATGAAGAAATATTTATATACTTTAATATTTTATTTAAATATATAAAAATAATAAAACAGCATATACACAACGTAACAATATTTCTCTGCTTTAATACATCAAAATTGGTCATATCATAAACAATTGTTTTATATTATAAATAAAAAAAACTTTTTATTGGATAAAATAAGGATGCAAATTAAATCTAATTTTATAGTTTATATGTCATTGCCTGTACGTAATAAAATCGTAAGTATATGTATAACATGAAAATAATCTTATATACTTAGTCTGTATTCACACAAGGGTTAAGATATAAAACTATTAAACAAAATTGTAGTTTTATTTTATTCTAGTTGTTTTGGAAAATGTAAATTTCCAAATAGAATCGAAAATTAACTAAATTTTATCGATTTATTTCGATGTTCAGTGTGAATTAAGCTTTAGATTCATAACTATTCATTCTAATTTGTCACACCAAGTGATTTTTTTTTATTTTTATTTTTAACAAAGTTAACAAGAAAAAAGAATTTTTATTGAATCACATGAATGAAAAGATTTTGAAAAATCCTTTTTGTGATTTTCTTTCAGAGACAGGATTAAGAAAAAAATGAAACAATCATTCTCCATGAAAACAATAGACCACATTAGGAGTTAAATATCACAACCTGTTTTTAATCTAAACAGAACATTTATGTATATGTATGTCCCGTCCCGTGTACTGAATGTTAACAAATATTTAACTATTTCATCTCTTCAAAAATATTCAATTTAAAATAATATTCTTAAAATTTGAATTTTCATGTTTTACCTCTTTTAACTAAAAATCATAGTGTATCTTAAAATGTACTAGTCTCTACAAAATGAAAAATCCTTAAAAAGATTGCTGCATTTATTATTGCATTTTAAAAGAAAGCATACATATGTAACTGCTTAATATTTTAGATTTGTACATACTTATATTCACAAACAGTCATACTTATAATATCACAGTTTTATTATGTTTTTATACGTTTAAACGTGAACCATAATAAGATAATGTTAAAAAGCATTTCATATATAGCATTTTTAAATTTTCATTATATTCACATTTTTATATTTTTTTCTTTCCTGTTTATGTTTTTTTATTTTTCTTGTTATTACTTCTGTTGTTTACTTGCATTAGCAGCAGGATTCTTGTATAAATGTTAAATTAAATTAAGTTTACTTGTGTGTTTTTACTTGTCCTATGAGTATGTGTTGGTGTGCTTCGTATTTTTGGTACACACATACATATGTATTTATTATACATAGATATATATATATATATATAGCAGACACAACCAAATGCATCTTTTGTTGTACATGCATGGTTGACGGTTATACAAAATGCACTGAACAATTTTTGTTTGTGAAAAAATATTGTAATAAAGTGTGTGTAGCTAACAATATAAAATCCACGTAAACGTACCTATATATAATATATAAATGAATAAATAAAAAAATAATAATAATGAGATAACATACCCCAATACACACAGTGAAAAAAATATACATATGTATATACGGACCGGTTTTTTTTTTATTTAAATAAAAGGGACTTCTCGTATTTGATATTTGCCATGTGGTTCGTCTACAGTTTACATTCTGTGTGTACAATCATTTTCAAAGGTATATGCACATCTTTTGTGTAAAGGCAAGATACCCATTTAAAAAGAAAATAATAACAACACGGTAAAGATTCACCTTAACTAAATATGTATATGTATAGAGTAGAATTTTTATGCTGTGCACATATACAATACTGTATGCCAAATACATGCATTTATAAGAAATAATCGTACACAGCTGTATACAGAGCTGTATTTGTAAATGAGTGTGCAATTCCCAAGACACTAAATAAGAGTTTTTAGAAAGTTACATTATTAAATGTAAACCTTTTATTATTAGGTTGTCTAATAAATACGTACTGTTTATTTCAAATTCATGATTATTTTCACTTATAACGTAACTTTATAATTTTAAATTAGGTATGTATCATTACAAACTGGTTACCTCTTATTTTTTAAAAGTACTATAAGTATAAATGATTCTTTAAATTGTGAAATAAATTGTGTTTCATGAAGGTTGGCCTCCAGAATCTTGGTTCTCTATTCGAATTGATTCAGAACAGTAATTTTCCAACCTGTACATGACACTAACTTTTCTACGATGGTTTCAACGGCTTTTTCCCAAATTTCTATTTGATCATATAGTTTTTTTTTTAAACAGTACAAACTTATTAGACAACCTAATATATTTTTCTGTTATCTACTGCCAAAGAAACATCTCTTATTTGATAATTTAATAAATATGTAAAATGACCAAGAAAAAACGAATTTTCATTTTTATTTAAAGTTCTGAAAATGAAGAATTTAAAATATAAGACTTTTAGAAATCTATTCACTTTTAAAACGCACAAAATTAACTGGAATATCTTAGAATTTAGGAATTTCTGATTTTTCTTACTTTTATACAGACATCAAAAATTATTTTTTTTTTTGTGTTGTCTTCATATTTTACTTTGATTGAATAATCTATTATAAAAATGAAGAGAATTTTCTTGCTTTTACTTTACATAGGTACATATTATGTACATAGTAGTAGGAGGTTCATGTACTTTTCTCATTATTTACAATTTAATTAAGAGATAAATTTTTAAATAAACAAGAAAAAAAGTACTTTCAAAATGGTTATAATAACAGCCACATGACATGATTGTTAACGTCAGCGTATAGGGGGAAAACAAAAAAAGAGGACAAATTACACCTGCTTTATATACATACTACATGTATGTATGTACATGACGTACATAAAGTATATAATGTGTAATGTAATGTGGACTTGTCGACTTACTGACACTTTGTGTATTTTTTTACGACATATGGAACCAACTGATAATGAAAGTACCTACTTTCTCATCAAGTAAAATTTGAAATTTTTTGATATGAAACATTAAAATATCTTTAAATATAAATGCTTTAAAATAATGTCCAAATCAAGCAAGATATTTTTTTAAAGATTTTAAAACAAATTTTTAAATTCCTTAACGCACGTTTAAAGTCTAAATCTAAAATTTAATATGCTGCAGGTTATTTTTCCCAATTTTCTTTGACTTCTACTACAGACATTGCTGTATCCCTGTCCATTTAAAATTGACGTTTCTAGTTTTAAATTTTTTTTCTCAAAGGACTCTGGCTTGTATTTCGTCATTGATATCTGGATTCTGGATTATCGCGAGCTCTCTTCTCTCGGTTACAAAAAAAAAACAAATGATTATGAATTTTCATTATTGGATTGTCTAGGTTCCAGCAGGAAATGACTAAATGCAGGAAAAAAGTACTTTTTATAAAACATTAAATAATAAAACAAATGCGTTTGTAGGTATTTACTCGTACATTGACTGATTGGCACATAAAAGACATTGCACCATTGCATTACAGCACTACAAGAGTGCAGTGCTTACACCAGCTGATGTTGATATATAAAAAACCACAGATTATAATGTCCCAAATGCATATAAAATGCACGTTGATTTGAAACATTAAATTTATGAATGAGATATGATAAGGTAACATTATAATTGAAAACGGTGAATTGTATTCTCGTATATATACACGCATTTGTATAACATATTGTAGATACAGTAACAAATTTAACGTTTTAGAATTAAAATGAAAAAAAAATGTATGAGGTGGTTAAGCATAACAGGCAAATCTTGCTAACTACACTACATATGTAGGTATTATAAATTTGTATAAAACGATAGATATTTTATGCTTATATTTTTCTATTTTCCGCTATTTCTAATTTTTCATAATTCAAACAATAAAAACACGAAAGCGTATTAAATCAAATTTAATACGAGTACCTACACCACATACGTATACGTATTATTTGTAATCATTTTTCTGTTGTTTTTTTCTGCTTAGATGTACCTACAGTTTTTCATTTAATTTTAACCAGTAATAAAACATAGAATATTAACAATACCTAATATGAATGAGTTTGTGTAGATTTGTAGATCACTACCTATACAGTCACTGCTCTTATTAACACGATATTCTATTTGACTTGATAATATGAGTTTTTCTTAATAATATTGGCATATAGCTACACCTACACTTTTTTGAAGTGGATCGCAAACCACTAGATTGTTGATGGATCGCTAAGCTAACCATGTTTTTGAGAAATTTAATTATTCGACTTTTTGTGCTATTTCAACAAGTAGACTCGATTAGGCTCGTCAAATTTTCATTCGCTTTCGCTAGCCTAGGATCTGAACCTGCAATTGCAAATCTTGCTCGGATAAAAGATCAATACTCTACTAACTAGGCCACTACCTGTTTCATATAATATGGTATTAATAATGTTGGTTAATATTTTAAGGCTTAAACAATTTTTAACGATTGTCATATGATACAAATTTATCATGTTGTAGGAGACTTAACTGTACTCTAATATAATATCTCATACATTACATTCATATCTCCTTATGGTATACATTTGTATGAATGTAAAATTGATTTTACTTAGTGACCTAATTTTTTTTATTATTTTTCTTTCTATTATTCAGAAAATAAAGAAAAAAAAAACACAAGAAAAATTATGAATACATAGCAAAATGCAATCATTATGGTATTGTTAGTGAGAAATTAATACTTAACTGATAAAAGTTCATTATTCTTATTTATGAGCAAAATAAAATCAATTAAATAAGCAGAGCAGGTAAATTAATTAATTATTGTGTAAATTGGATGGATCGTTGCAAACTCTATCATCACAAATGATCGTGTTATATCGAGCGAATAATGTTCTTGAAATTAAAAAAAAAAAAAATGTATCCATACGTAGATAGCTAGGTATATGTAGGTATATATATTTTGCTGTTACTATTATTAACTACATGAAAATGTGTTCATTATTCACATAATTAAAAAACATGAAATCATTCATCATCATTAATACACCAGTATAAATATATAAATGTTTTATGCATCATTTATAACATTGTCGTCGTTGCTGTACAACAATAACAACAAGATCTCTTTGAACAAAATTTGGCAAAGTATCAAATAAATGTAAAAAAAAAAAACAAACATTTTTAAAGTAGATAGATATATGCGCTTGTTTGATGATCTCAGACAATATTTTCTATTCAAAAATTTCCAAGCATTTCCAATATAAGCATTTGTGTGTAAATTGAAATGATATAAAACATTTCAATTTTTATTTCTTTGACAAAAATAAAATAATAAATAATAACTATAAAATGAAAATTTCTTTTCTTTTTCAATAAAAATAAATACAAAATCATAGAAGAGAAGAGACCACTTAAAAATAAAATTATTATAAAATACATACAAAAATAAGAGCAGGCAATCTTGTATTTATATAGACTGAAATGAATATTTATATCAATGTTTATACAATAATAAATTTGTCGAACATAATAACTAAATAAAAGAAAAATAAATAAAATAAACAAAATAATGGATTCCGGCATTATGTCGCCCAGAAATCAAATTATTATTAAAAATAAATTCACCGAAGATCAACATAGAATTTCATCTTTTGTAATCGTATAACTATTTTGTGATCATGAATGGGTTAGTTGATCGTAGCGTAGCTATAGTTAATCATCAAGATTTTTGCTTATATAAGAAAATAAAATATTGGACAATTATTATAATGGGCATTGGGCATACAATCCATATAAAATATTCTTAGCTAGAGTTTATGTTGTTAAAAACACATTTGGATTGATCAGTTTAATTTCTTATCGATCGATCGATTGATCACACACATAAACAAAATATTCAAACATTGTCTTGAATCTTGATGATGAGTAAACAGAGCTATGTACATATACATATATCAACTAAACCAAAGTTTAAGTGTGGATGGACAATCTCCACCTCCAACTACAAAAATTTCAAAAAATATTTTTCTTGTAACGAACTTTTTCATCTACACATTGAAAGAAAGAACAACAAGGAAACATATCTAAAAATTCTGGTTTTTCTTTTTACATAAAAGCCAATTTTGCTTTCATTTTGCAATTGTACTTTATACTTAATGTGTACATATTTACATATACATATACGTACATTTCTCAATTAGATATTCCAATTGTAAAAAAAATTTTAATATAAAAAATTAAGAGGAAATAAGAATTTAAAATAATTACATTACAGAACAGAATATACGCTGGGCAAATGAAAATTATAAGCATGCATCATATACATAGGTATGTGATGTGCATACAAAAGCATACGTTTACGATAGATACAATATACATATAGGAAATGTATATTGTATATACAGTACATATGTGTAGATCGCTGTCCCATGCATACATATGTATATAGGTATACGACAGATGAATATTTGTATGTTTTCATAAACGTGTGTATTAAAATTAAATTGTGGTAGTCGCATCCATCCGGATTGGATGAGTATACAAGCCCATACATTCGCTCATACATATAAATATTTATATGGATATTGGATAAATAAAATTATTCACAAGAACTCACCTTCACATTTTGATTGTTCCTCTATTGTTTCCATTTTGAACGAAGTGAATAATACAACAACAATAAAAATTCGATGACGGTTATAAAATATTTCAAAAAATTAAAATATGTATCTCCACTTTAAAGGATAACGAATATTTCTGATTCCGATATTTCTAACACAGATGATCGATTTTTTAATTAATTTATTATTCAATGAATAAAAAATGAATTGTGATCACCCATAAATCAAAGAAAAATTAAATAAAAATGAAATAAAATTCGAATTATCACTGAATTTCAAACTTATGACAATAATAATAATAACTAAAATATTGAGATAATAACACAAATTTATTCATACACAATTTTATTATGATGATCATATCGATTACTCCTGTTATTATTGAAATATCACTCTTGTCATTCATTAAAATATTTTGCCTCATTGCAAAACTTCAAAAATATGTTAATAATTTTCTTCTTTTTTTTTAATTTTTCAATAAACCAAACATTTTTTTTTTATTCCTTTTCTTTTTTTATTTTTGATTTCAATACAAAAACAGAACGCGTCCTTTTTAACGCAATTTCAATTTTTGAGACATTTCTTTCGTAATTTTCCTGTTTTGATTTCAACAGAAATAATCACACACAAACACAAAACTTTTTGCAATTTGCACACATTTTCTCACAATGTACATAATACTTTATTGTCATAAAAAAAAAATCCTGAACAAAATTTTCAAAATTTTTAAACGGATATCTGAATTATAAATTTGAAAAACAAAGAATACAAGCACAAATTCACATTTAAAAAAAAAATCAAAATATAATTAGAATTTTCTATTCAATTCGAATTTAAAATTGATGCACAATAATTTACAAAGTGATTCTCCTTTTTTATTTTTTTAACAACGCATATTAATGCTATATTTACACAACCGTATCGTATGTATTACAACGAACGAACAGAAAAACGTTAGTGAAAAAAAAAAAACAAAAAATTAAAAATTCTAATTGAATCGAACTACACACAGGCCACATATGTAGCTTAGCTTATCCCACATTACAAAATACAAAATACAATTACAAATTAACGAAAAAATATCTCATCATGAATGAAAAAACCAAAAGATAAAAATGAGATCCGAACGAAAGAATTTAAAAAACGCTAAATAAAAATATGAAAAAAAAATATTAAGAAGGAAATGAGTAGTAAAGATAGCGTGTAGCGTAATTACATAGATAAAAGTCAAAGTGGGAAAGATATAGATATTGGCGGTTAAATTTTATCGAAAATTTCATATGCACATAATTCCAAATGCGTACCGTACTTTTTTCTCAAGAACTACTCTCGCTCACGATATTCATATAAAACATATATAATATATATATTCATTTTTCATATATAAAAAAAAATTACGTATGCGTGTGTAGATATGTGTACGATTATGTGAACAGTGCTATCGTTTTCCCACACTTGAAAGTAGTATAACACGTTCGAAAAAATCACTTTTTAGTCTAACTTTCCTAAATACATTTTTCAGATCCATAAAAAATGCAGCTCCTTGTATGATAAATAATTATGAAAAAATTTGTCTGTTAATAATTATTACCAATGCACACCAGTGCATATCTTATGGAGGTATATATAGTATGTATGTCTTTTTCGTTCATAGAGCACAATACCACTCGTCCGTCTTCCCTTACGATCGAAAGGCAACTGACCCGACTATTGACTATTGACTAGACTACTAGCCTGTTATGTTCTTTGCTTTTACTATGCTATGTGGGAAGTGAACTGGTTTTATTCACTTTCGTGTTCCATATATACTGATCTGGTTTAAAACACATAGCAATACCGCACAACATACCAGTCGAGTTAGTAGCATATATGAGTTACACAAAGACTTATTTAATTGTTATTTATTTTTATTTATTATTAGTTGTGAGTTGTCTTTTGAACATAATGGAAGTCGGGTGGTATTGCACAGTGGCTCTTGAATTTTATATTTAATTTATACTCGTCCGATATGAAATAAAAACAAATTTTTGAATTTTTAAATAAACAATTATTTATTTACATTTTGTTTGTATAGAAGACGTCGTTCTGTTATGAGTTGTTAATATCACAATATTCAAAATTTGAACTTCGAATTCATTAATAATTTTCTTTGTTCTATCGCATTTGAAAATAAAATTAATATATATCAAATTAAATGCATGTAAATAATTCTAAAAAACAATATTTTCATCGTGACGATTCTATCGCAATATCGGACAAAAAAACGATAAAAATACTTCAATTGCAGCTAAACGATATCACTGTATATGAATTGTGATTGTGTTGTGAATCCGATCTTACTCGAACTCGATACTCGTTCGTTATGTTACTCGATACTCGTTCAGCTACAGTGATGTGATGTGAGATGTAATTTTCATAATTTTCATCATAGTTTAGTTTTGGTAAATGCATTTTTTGATTTTTAGAAAATCTTTCATTTCAGAAAATATTTAAAAATGATTTTCTAATGACCCTTCTGTTGGAAATAATGGATAAGAAATTAAAATTAATATTTAGAAATAGCAAAGTGCTTGTGTAAATGTGCATTCTAATACCGGAAAATTTATCCATAAATAACTATCCCTTAAACGATCGACGAACACAATTTTTCTTACCATAATTAACGCCTTTTTCAAAACCCAACGTAAAATTTAAATTAATTTAAGGTTTCAAAATTAATAAAATACAATTTTTTTTGTTTTTTGTTTCTTTATTTTATTACAATAATACAAAGATAAATAAAATCTTAACTACAAAAATAAATAAAAAGTTCGAACTTAATATTCACATAAACAAAAAAAGAGAAAATCTGACTAGTAAAAATAACAAGACCTTTACCTAATTTTTATTTGAAAATTTTAATTTACACTCTTTGATAATTCATAATTCCTTTGGCACAATATAGAAATGGTGAAAATGCTGCAAACAGTAAACCACCACCAATCCATGGTCTATGAAGACCCCATGATATTGATGTTATAATTAAAGCTAAGGATAACGATAAAATTAGATTTGCTGAAACCGGATATGATGGATCTGGTGCTAAAGGTGATAAAAAGTAGATTTTTGACACTGAAAAACAAAATCGAGAAGAAAAATCAATACACTCTAATTCAAGATTTTTAATATAATACTCACGTATTATATGAAGAAGTGATGCTGTACATGTTGCACCGAAAAATAATAAAACCCATCCCATAAAACGAAAACCCCATGTTGTTAATCGTTGTGTATGATGTTCTTTCTTGAACACGTCCTCAAGAGAATATTCACCAGGATATACAAGTAGAATTTTTGATTTTCGGCTAGTTGTATAAGGGACTATTCTGCCTTTCTCTAATTTACCAACTACAGTATACTGAAAACATTTTTTTTTTTAAAATAGATGATCTATGTAATCTCATACAACTAAATATTATTTCAAATTTTAGTTACCATTTCTCCTTCCATTCCAGCAAATGAAAATAATATTCTTAAATCTCCAATTTCTGGATTAAATATATCATTACAATGATAGTACAGACCAAGATGAAGTTTAATTGATGGATCCTCTGGTCTTGTATCTGATGTTAATTCAATGAAATTTGTAAATTTATTTTTAACCTCTTTACCTAGTTCATATTTTCCAATTGATACAACGTCGGCTATTTGAATTTGACTTTCAACTGGAAATTTATCTGGATTATGGTGTCCAGTTTGTATATAAAATCGTCTAGAATCGATTAATTTATCTTTCCATTCCATTGTGTAATAATAAGTTCGATCTTCCGTATGAATTTGTGCTACACTTTCACCAAAATTATGTTCACTACAACAAAATAAAATTTAGTCAAATTATTGTGGGAATTCTTTTTTTTTTTTTTTCAAAATTATAATTACACTGTTTCTTCAACCCATTGATACATTTGAACTCTCCGTTTTAATTTAACAGCTAAAATTTGAATATTATAATCCGGTTCAGTTAATGGTTCACCAATAATGATAGGTCCTTTTAAATGTACGATTCTACCTTCATAATTTGATTCAATTTCTTCATCAGGATTTACACTAATAGCATCATCAAGAGCTTCGTCTAAAGATAATATTGTATGAACAGCTCTACCCTAGTAAAATAAAAATAAAAACATTAATCAACATTTCAGTGAAATTGATGCGTATTAAATTAAAAAAATAGCAATTCTGACGAATTACATATATAATTACATTTTTGCGTCAATTTAGAGAATTCTAATAGATGATTTCTTGCTTACCTCATTCCAAAAGAGAATCAATGTTCCTGCCATAAATAATAAACAACCGAATGTGGCAATTAGCCAACATGAACGAAATTCTTCTGATAATGTCATCGTAAAACCATAATTTATTTTATCCAATTTTTATTTCAGAAATTTATTAGAAAATTGAAGATTATTTTCGAATCGTTTAGCAAAGAAAATATTTATTAACACACAACAGAACAATACGATCAACAATCAATTTTTATTTTTTAATGCACTTGCATTAAACAAAATTGAGTGTCAAAATCAGCTGTTACAGACTTGGTAACTTGCCGTTGTGGGTTGTGAAATTAATCCAATCCAACGTTTCGGACCAAGTACCCTGGTAGATAATAGTATTATCAATTAATATTAAATTAGCATTGTAATAATTGTCTGTTAGATGGAACTAATACATTCTGTTTATAACTTAAAGTTAAAGTAAACTTATAAAAAAAGCTTATAACTTAAAGCTTTCATAGAAAAAAACAACTTTAGAAATTCAACCGATACTTTTTCAAACATCCGCTCTGTGACCGGTAAAATTTTTTAACTGAAATTTAAATTAAGAAAAAATTTTAAATTCATTATCTCAATATGAAAATTTGATGCATCCACCAGAATATAATTAATTGTTATTTTTTGTGGATACGACGTTGATATGAAAAAGTTCTTTACAATTTGAAAATTTAAATTTCAATATTTTGTTAGAAAAATAAAATTATCCAATCAAAAGCAAAAATTCAGAAATTATTATTTAATGAAATAATGTAATCTACTATAAGAATATATTTAACATAAGTAATATTAGTTAAACATTGAAATTATATTTTTTTCCCCCTATGTTTTCTTACTGTACTTAATTCACGTTTCTTCGTCGTATACAACTATATCAATTTCTTCATTATATTTGTAAATTTTTAAATCTTTTAATGAAATTTTAAACATTTTTAAGTTTTATATGCATTTAAATTCCATTAATTTAATAAAATACATTTATACGTATAGTACAGTAGTAGTACTTGAAAAAAGTAAAAATTTATTAAGTTAAGTACTTTTAATGTAGAAAGAAAAATATTCAACTGATTATACTTTAAATATCAAATTCATTTTTTTTTATGTATTCAACAAATACTACTCATTTAATATATAAAGAGAAATACATAATACAAGTAACATTTTTGTTTATTTGTATATGTATGCTACTGTGCTATTGGTGCTATACTACATATTGATGATGATATCGTTTATTTTAATATTTACAATTACTTTATTCCTATATATACTATATACACAATTTCTTTAGATACCTAAATTTTTATTATGCACAATTTTCATTCATTTAAACTTTGCATACATATACACAAGTATACATACACGAATACTACTTGATTTTACATTTATATCAAATTATACCAATTTAAGTTTTCATTTAAATTTTATTCAGTGTATGTACAAATGTATGATATCAATAGAAAATATTTAAATAAGACATTTTATAATATAATAATGTTTTATAAGTTGTTGATAATATGAATTCTTGAATATTGAGATGTAAATATTTTACTGTGCATAATTACTATAATATTTTGACTTTATTTAATGTAATAAGATTATATTTAAATTTTGTTTAAATACTTACATCATGAAAATGTATATTATACGGAAAATGTATGCAATATATACATACAATTATTTTCTATAATATGAATATCAATAAATCGATAAATTTAATTTTCAAATTTGATTGATACATTTTCATGATATGTATTCTCATACGTACATTTTCGTATATACTGTACAGTACATACATACATACATATGCATAACTTTGTTAAATAAAATCAAATAAAATGCATAAATGTATACAATGCATAATATGTACACATCTGTACAAAATGTAATAAAAGTATAGAATCAAATTTAGGATATTTAATATTAGGATTAAAACTATACAATACTCGTATAATTATGAATAAAATAAAAGATCGACAAGTGCCTTTTGAAAATAATTTGCAATTTAATAAAATTATCAATAATATAAAATTTTACAAAATACATGTAAATTTACAGAATACGTCTATTATACGGCGGGGTTGTATCAGAATAAATGTTTGTTTTTTAAATAAACCAGTTCAGGCCAGTTCTAGCAAAAACTCGTCCTTGTCCTAGATTTTCCTACCTTTCAAAAATTCATTTCGCTGAAGTTCATGATGTCATGTAACTGAAAAATTTTTTCAAAATGATTGTTTTTTGTACGTCTTTACGTCTTATATTCTGGAAAACAAAGCTAAAGTTTTGATCTTCCTAAAATAGTCAAGATAATCAAAGTAGAACGAAAATTAAAGAAATTAACATCCGATATTTAGAATCCGGTCTAGACTAAAGTCTCAGGTTTAAAAATTATAAATGCGCTTTGTGACATTTATTCTAGGACACCTTGCATAAAGCATTTGAAAATATACAAAAAATTTTTGCATATAATTTATTAAATTTCATGATTTTAGTTTATTAGAATTTAGGTTAAATGCGTAATATCATTTATGTGTATGTACATAAAAATGTATAAATTGTACATAGATTTAATTTTATCTATTTGTATACTTTAAAGTTCATGGTCTTTTTTTTTAAAAAAAACATGAAACATTTAAAATAAACACTTCGATTTGAAAAATTTTTAAATATAATATTTAAATTTTCACAATAGAAAATTTTTCTTATGACAAAGATGTTAACGCTGATAAGGATCATCTTCAAAAGAAACTTTTTAAAATGTTATAATAATTAAAATGTCATAAGCAAAATAGTTAAATATTTCTATGTCCTTTACCTGTGTGATTCCATCTCTAAAAATATAGGATAACATGGTACATACAAATAGCACATGAAAATTATAAGATAAAACAAAAATCAATATTTTTTCCTTGATATTTTCATTTAAAGTATTTTAAAGGACGAAACAGAAGACTTAGAAGAAAATTTTGTTTTGATAAAATACCTACATGAGACATTATGCAATATACGAACATAACATGGTACAACATATTTTAGCAAACGAATTAAAGAAATTTTAAATCACATTTTGTGAACATACACATTATCATCATGATATTTTGTACAACAAAGAAAACAAAAGTTTACACGGAAGCAAAATATCTTATACTTGCATAGGTGTGTTTGTATGTGCGTCTGCTATAAAACACATAAGTATGTCTGTGTGTATGTGTGTGTTCATAAAAATCAGTTTGGAAAAATCTTTGGACCACATTCGAATATATCCTTTGTCTACATGTACGTACATTCATATGTATGTATGTATTTATGAACATTTCCGGCCAAGGTTGATATTTTTTGATTGTAGATATTATACACTATATTTATAGTTATGGCAAGTATACAAATACATACATATATTAGCTGTACGCTTTTCCGAAACTTTTCAACATTTTTTCAAGATCTTTTGGTATAATAAAAATTTTGTATCACACACACACATACGTATGTACGTAAATCAATAAAGTAGTGGCGCCAACAATTTAGGACACCCAAAACAGGCATACGTATGTACATATGTACATCACAACCAATGCGTGAACAATACGTGTTATGTACAGTATGTGTATATGTAACAGCAAGTATTGAAAATGTGTGTACAGAGTACAGAGCATACATTTAGAAAAGTATTGTATTATTTTTTTGTTATGCTATTTTTATTTCTTTTTTGTTTTTTTGCATGATTCTCTGTTTCAATTTTATTTATACGATTTCAACACTTAGAAATTGTGCCAAAAAGGAGAAATAAATAGTTTGTATTATTTCTTTTTCAAACATATTTTTCCTTTTAATAAAAAAAAGAAAAACAAAAAAAAATAGTGCAAAAAGAATGACTGCATTATGAACAAGCAAAAATAAATTTTCTTGTTTTTTGTACGTACATATACATTATCTGTGTTATACCAGAAATCCAAAACTAGGAGATACTGCAAGCAGTGCAAATTCGACGTTCAAAAATTTTTCTTCCTGGGTACTGACATCAGTACCCAGTGCTACCGTTTTATTCAAAAAATAAGGTGTAAAATAAGAAAATGTATTGAAATATATAAAAAAAGCAAGCAATTTTCAGAATAAAATACCCATGTAAAAAAACTAAAATACCCATGAATCAGCATAGAATGTGAATATGTATGCATATTTATCACATACGTGCGTATGTAATTCAAGTGTACATATTATTTCAGAAGAAATCATTCAGTACCCACTAAAATACCCATGTATCAGCATAGAATGTGAATATGTATGCATATTTATCACATACGTGCGTATGTAATTCAAGTGTACATATTATTTCAGAAGAAATCATTCAGTACCCACTAAAATACCCATGTATCAGCATAGAATGTGAATATGTATGCATATTTATCACATACGTGCGTATGTAATTTAAGTGTACATATTATGCGCAATATTTATAAGAATATTTTGTAATGTACGTATTTATCGTATATATGCGTGTGTAAAACTTCTGTCCTAAACAAACAAATTATCGTCCTAAACAAATATAATTTTTTCATAATTGTACGATCATATGGGTCATAAATTTCATTACATCAGAAACGAGGATAGAAATACAAAATGTAAATTCAAATTGTAATGTATTGTATGGGAAATACAATATATTTTGAATACGATCGGTTTAATGTTAAATTTTGAATTTTTGGGTATTCAAAATTCATACTTTTTAGGTAATGATAAATAAAAATATGATCGTATGAATGCATTATATATCGTATACGTAAGTATGTAATTTAAGTATACACTCCACGTGGAGTCATATATGTCCCTGTACAAATATTGTACCATAAAATAATGACTTGATTTTGTTAATTATAAATACAATATATACATACATACGTGCAATATTCTGTACACATCTTTCGACCGTATACAAATTTATGTGTTTATAGATCGTACTTGTATATATTTTTTTATCTGATATAAAAAGTAAAAGAAAAGTGTGAAATATGAACAAAAATCGACGTGAAAAAAAAAGTAATGTATGTATATGAAATATTGTACGATATATGTATGTATGTATGTTAATCTGAAATTACACATTTTTTATTACTATCCTAGTCTCTGATCTTTAATTCAAGTTCATATATATGATCGAACCATTACAAAATTGTGTTCTAATGTTCTTATGAAAGAAAATTATGTTTGTTTAGGATGACGGTATTTATAGTTAAGATACCAAATTTGTATGAAAATATTTACAAACACTCGTATGTAATATATTATTACATATGCATACATGCATATGTATATATAATAAGTACATGCTGGCTTAAAATTTCTCGAGTTTATTTTGAATATTCTTATACGAAAAAACGACATCCCTTTTTCTACCAACAAATGTACTAAATCATTCAATCATTCATGCCGTCCCTTCTTTCATCGCCCGAACCGCTCTATCGGCTAAAAAAATTTTTGAAGCCCCATAATAATTCTTGGATTTTCACATTTTTTGGTTATACGTATGAACAATAAACTGGAAACACGAAAAAAAATCATTGTACACCAATATTATAAAACAGATGTTACTTATTGGAAATTCCATTAAATGATGACAGTAAAAGCTATCAATTCCCATAAATCCTTGCTAACTGAATTGTTTTATTCCTTGATTTTGTTGTTACAAAACAGTTGTATATTTTTATTTATTAAATAAAATTAAATAAAACGTTTTATTTAGAATGATTTTATTGTATAGTTTATACACAACAAACCGTTAAAATATAAAAATATTAAATTATATTGGTTGGTTAAATTCAAATAATTTCATGATATTTTTCAGTTTTTCATAATTTTATTTAAAAAAATGCATTATTTTCTAATTTACATTAAATTTAATTATGTTTGTATTTTTACAAATTTATATTTGTTTTTTAATGAGTTACTTTTATATTACTCCATAATATTTGTTTTTTTATTTATTTTTATTTCTTTGTCCCTGTAATATTCAACCATATGAAAACGAAAATATAATTCACATATGTATGTGAGCATTAGTAATTGTGGTTTATTATTATACGCATTATCCATTGACCGTTTTGGTTGTTATATGTATGTACATACAATTTTATCAATTAATTCCATGTGTACAGAGGTGTTTTATACAAAATTGAATAATTGTATTCTTTGACATATGGTTTGACTGTAGAGACAGGACTCAAAGGTAAAACACATTTAATAGGCCACTAGTAATTCCAATTTGAGATTTAGAGAATGCAGAGGGAAAAATGAAATTTTTATTTTTCCGAAACATATTTTTTAAATTTAATGTTTTCCTAGATCAATTTGAATTCGAATACTTCTTGTTCTTCTTTCTTTTTATTCTGCTTTTACAATTTTATTAAAATTTTGTAAATCAATTCCTCTACATACTAACAAAAATCAATGATTTTTAATTTGATATTAGAAAAGGACATTTCAGGAAAAACATTTTTGAAAAACATTGTCTGGTCTATACTAACATGAAAATTTTCATAATCACTTGTGTATACTTATTATTTTCAATTGACATTCATTGTGTATATGTAAAATGTCCTTAAAAACCAAAAAAAAAAAAAAAAAAAAAAACAGAAAAAAATTATTTTGTTGATTTTTATGTTTTATATCATGAACTATGCAAGGAGTCTCATAATAAATGGAAAAAAAAATTTTTTTATTACTCAAATTTTTATTATGAAGTATCGAAAATTGAAAATTTTTGGAACACATAAAATACTTGACGTCATGTAATTTAAAATATCGTTTGAGCCACCCTGTATGTTTCGATAGCTTATATGTGCTTATTTAAATCAAAACTAAGGCTGAAGTATTTCCAACAAGGTTAGTTGAAACTTGAATTCGACTTTTAAACAAAAATTACGATCTTTCACTTTGTTATCCTTAATTTTTGTATCAAAATATTTACATTCATTGCTAAAATGTATTATAATTCCCGTTATTATTAAAAGAAAAATAATTTTTAAAAAAAATGCACGGGAATTATTATTTCAACCTTTGTGTCAATTTTCCCATGAAAAATATCACAACCTACGTCACCCTACACAAGGTCCTTTTGTACAAATTATATGGACAATAAATTCCTCTTCTTTTTCTGTTTTTGTTCGATTGATACACATGTATGATATGTATTTGTGTGTATCTAAATTTATACATACATATGTAAATTTGGGTATGACAAATGATATGTATATGCGATCGAAAGATGTACAGAAGCATAAGTACACATCAAGTACACATTATATGTATACTTAAGTTGTAAAGTGGAGTTCAATTATACTATAATTGATGATACTGATGAGTTTTTCAAAATATAAAAATGATTTTTATTGTTTTTGACAAATATGTATTTTTTTTTTAATATGTCAAGATATTATATATGAAGAAAAAACAAGATAAATAAAAAAATAAAATAAACAAAAATAAAATCAGGAAAATATTGAAAATTTTTTTTTCAAAATTTTTTTGTATTCGATTTCATTTATTTCGTATATAAATATTGACTACAAAAATAAGAACAAATTGAAAAAAAAAAATTACATAAAAGCTAAAACAAAAAAAAAAAATTTGTTTTGCAAAAGATGAAAAATATTTTTGGTATTCTTTTGATAGTACCCGCAATAATCAAAACCAATTAACAAAATTGAAACTTCATTTCATTGTGTTTGGGTGTTTGTTTATATTTTGTGGATTTGAAATTCATGATTATTGTTTGTATGATTTTTATGCTATTGTCTTATATATCTCTTGTGGTACATTCACAAAATATGCACTAAACGTATCAAGGATAAGAGTTTGTGTATTTGATTTAAAAAAGGTTTAGAAAAAAAAAAAAAAACAAAACATAATAAAATAACAAAAATATTTTTTTAAAAATCGGCGATTTTATCTTTTATTAAAATCGATTTAAAATGATTGCCAAATAATTGATATAAGGCATTAGATATGAGTTTTTATGAGTATTATTGGAAAGTATTTTAATTAATTAAACTACATGTAAGCTTTTTTTCCTTCCTGCTTGCTTCCATTTAGTGCAATTTAATTTAGTATTTTTGAGTCTCCAGAATCCATGGTATTCAGGTGAAGATGACTAAGGGCTAATTTTGGCATAACCGGTCCTCTCTTTTCTCCTCACAATACAGCTATTATTGGGCTTTTTAACGTGCCTGTTGAACCACATACATATATATGTGCATACATATGTATTTGTGTGATCAATAAGTCAATATTTAGCCTATGACACATTATTTTTAGGTAATTCAAATTAAGTAGCTTTTAGAAAAAACATAACGTTTTTTTTTTTTCAAAATTTTTGCCAAAAAACTGTAACACTGTACGTGCATTAAAATTTAAACCTTCGAATTTTATTGAAAAATTCAAAAAAGAGGAAGAAAACAAAGATTCTTGGCCTCTATATTTCTCATCACTGCATCATTTTGTGTGTGATGATGACTCATACAGTATCTTAAAAAAAAAAGAAGAACTAAATACACTTAAATTGATAAATGTGTATGAGATGCACTCATATGTACGTAAAAGTAAAAATTTTAAATAAAAATAAGAAATCGATTCCTGGAGTAGTTTAGGATATCGTAGTAGTAAATCAGAATTTAACACCCAAAAAGATACAGTGATTGGTTTTTATTGTTTTTTTATTTTTCTTCTTTTGGCCATAAGCTTTATTTATATATTTTATTTATATTTTTGATTTTGACTGTGAATTAATTTAATGTGTGATCAAAATTTATGTTTTTATCTCATAAACCGTACAAAGAAAAAGGTGCATTAATCTTTCAGTTTTTTTTTATATTATTCTCTTTGTTTTTTCTGTTTTCTTGATTTTATGATCATTACTTATGGACAAATAATGGGTATGTGTGAATTGTAATATTGTAAAAAAAGCGTTTTATATTGTCACTTTCTCATTTTCTTATAGAGTATCTCCTACATTTGAAATAAAAATTTCATTTGTTTTTTTTTTTTTTAAATTTTCTTTTGGTTTTTTCTATAAAAATTATTTAAAATACATAAAAAATTTTATTACTAAAATTTACAAAATTTCTTTTTAAAGATTCTATGTAACGTGTTACGGTTTAATTCACTGCACCTAATTAGCATATACACAAGATGCTGTTTTAGTATCGTATTTAAGCATCATGAATGATGGACACATTAGTTTCTATATTTTATTACACACATATTTGACATCTTATACGAAGACTTACATTGAAAAACCAGTATGTATCCTTTGATGCGTTATAGAAGTTCACTTTGTACGGGAGTTAACTGTATTAAAATCATATTAAAAAAAAAAATGTTAAATTTCTCTTATTGTTGTTTCACATTTTTGAATTGTTTTAATGAATTTAATATTATTATTAAATCCAATTTATTGATTTTTCTTCTTTTTTTACCCGCTATGATATAAAATTATGTCATTTTTATAAATCAAATAAAAAATTTAAAAAAATACTTCCTGATCGTATTCATATTGAAAATTAAACAAAAGAATCATAATAAAAAAAAAATAGCACACACACACATATAATTGTGTGAATATACATATTTTCGAAAAATTAAAAAAAAAAATTAATTAATTCATTTTATTAACAATATCATCATAAATTCGGAAAGTTCTTAAAAATTGACTTTTTTTTAAATTTTTTAATTTTATTTGTACATACATATATTCATGTTTATAGATTTGTAGGATCTGTGATCATATCTACCTACTCATTTTTTGCCTTATATTGTTTTTGTTTTTTGTGAAAATGGACAATAAACTCATTAAATGATGATGACTAAAAGATAAAATTAAATAAAAATCCTGATATGTTTTTATACGCATGCCATATGCTATGTACATTTTAATTTTATTTTTATTTTAAAAATTAAAGTAAAATTCTCATTTGCATCCAAAAAATTTCTTTTTGGACAACATAGAAATTTTTATGTAATCTTAAAACATAGAATACATAAAATAAAAAATTAAAAATAAATAAATTCTTATGAAGTGATTACAACAGCATAAAAGACTTGAGACATAAATGATCACCGATGAGTTTGCTTGTAATAGATTATTATGTATGTTAATAGTTAATTTGCAATAACAAGTATCATATAAACATTTTATTGATCTATTGTACATTTCTAGATAATTTCATATTTTATACCTAATTTTATTAAAATACCAAAAAAGGTGTAACATTAAGGTGTGGCAGGATAATATATTTATGTGGCGCCAAATTTTTAAATAATTTAGGAATTATTTTTTTTTTTTTTGTATATTCTCGCGTTTGTTGTTGTTGTTAAATTTCTTTTTTTGTATTAAAATGACTCGCAAATTAAATTCAAATAAATTTAAATAAATATAATTTCTATATATTCTTATACAATATAATAAATAAGAATGTATACGATCACCCACCAAAAGTGTATTTTTATACACATGTATAGCTATATATATGTTACACATATTATACAATCATTTATAAAATCTTGACATTCTGATATCATTTCATTATCATAAGATTTAAAATTTCAATTTAAATTCCAATCTATATACATACATATATGTATGTATGTATGTATACATTTAGACACAGACAAATCATTCTTATTTATATACATACATATGTATATTTTTAAACTACTATTTTAAATCTACATTTATACGATGCATGTTTAATGTTTATACTTACGTTTATACATTCAAAATGTTTACCTCTATCATTTATTTGTAAAATATAAAATGATTACCATATTAAAATAAAAATCATTTCGTTTTTATTCTTGCAATCATCGCTATCAACATCATCATCATCGTCATCATGATCATAATGATCATCAAAGAAAATAAACCAAAAATCAGGTAATTCCAGTACAGATACATTGATGTATACTTTACATTGTATGTTTTGGTAGATGTGTACCTCGTAATCCTAGCTGGTTAAAGAAAAAGTGTAGATTAAAAATATGAGTTCAAAACAAAAAAAAAAAAAAGAAATGACAACCAGATCTGAACCTGATCATTCCAATGATGATCATGTCAGATCTTGTTTAAATAAACGAATGAACTCGATTTGAATATGTATGTACTTACATATACATACATATGTACATAAAAAATGAAAAAAATAAATAAATAATAAAAAATTAAAATCCTTATTTCCTTTTTTTTGAAAACTTGTAAATTTTTTCTTTTTTATTCACCTTTTATATACAAATAACTTCTGGTGGTCAGTTTATAAAAAAAAAAATTAAAAAAATATTAACAATAGATCAACAATGTACAGTTATATAGTATAGAGATTTTGTATATACATACATACATACATATATAAATGTACATTATGTACCTAAGGATTATAATGTGTGTACAAGAGCAGGATATTCATTTTTAAATGCCTACAAATAAGGTGCTTAAAAACCTAAGGACATAGTTAAACATTTCTATACGTTATCATATAATACACATGTATTACTGCTGTGATACACATTAAAAATATTATTGAAGATCACACATCGTATTTTGTGGAAAAAGGCAAAAAGAGATCAAAATAATTTTTTTTTTATTTTTTATTTTTGTTATATGTATTATTCCATTCGGCATTTATCAAAGTGATTTTCTACTATGTTAGTTTAAAAATTTTATATACCAGACTTACATACATCCATATATGTACATATATGTATGTATATATGTATACACAAATACGTCTTGACTTTAAATTTTGTTTTTTTAAAAATACATTTTTGATGTGAAACAGGTAAACTAAATAAAATTTAAATAAAAAGATAAAAATAAACTAAGGTGTAATCTACTGGGAGCACACAAATTCTATGCATGTATGAATGTATGTAAAGCGATTTTGAATTGAACCTTTCTTGAGAATCTCTTTTATAAAATTTCATTCTTTTGATTTTGTTTATAAAAATGGAAAGGAATGTGGTATCCCATCGTGTTTAGTTTGTATATACCCTCTCTAACAATAACAACATACACTAAAAAAAATGATCAAAATTAAATACAAACACGTACTAAATACATATTGTAGTGTGGTACACAAGTATATACATATACATACATATATTTATATGCAACGATGTAACAATATGTACATATAGGGATCTACATAATATAAATGATCATAAGAAATTTTTGGATCTTAGAAAAATGAATGAATGAACAAACACAGAGGTTTATATGCCCATCATGTATATCTTTATTTTATGACAAATATAGGTAATAAGAATAAAAATTTTTATCATTAAATTATCTACATTTTATTACGTTCAGATATTTTATCTGAATTTTTATGTATTTTCTTTTTCTTTAAAAAGAAAGTAGATAATGCAACGTATATACATATAAAGGTAAAAAAAAATAAATTTGTTTTCTTTGTTTGCGGTGGGTAACAAAAATTCTTTTCTAATTTTTTTTTTTTTTTTTTTTGTTTTTTTTATGAATGTCATCATTAGAACACACATCGTAGATATAATGAATTAACAAAGAAAAAGAAAAAATTTAGTAGTGAAATTATGATTTCATAATTGTTGTCACCAAATGAGGAAAAATTATAAATTAATAGGCGCAAAGGTATTGTTATAACATGCAATTATACTTAAAGAAAATGAAATAGTTTAGCAAACTTTCATGCACAATTGATTTAAAATTGTTTTAATACACCCTAGCGCATAAGAAATAAATAAGATTTTTGTCAAAGATTATTCTGAAAAATCAAGAAATTCTTAATATCATATGTATAAATCATTTTTGAATGTACCAAATAAATAAAAATGGGGATTAGATCACCTGCAATGTATACTTGTACGTACAGTATGTCAAATTTGTATTCGTACACTTGTCTTTTTTGTAGGAAAATGCTCTTATCAGATGAATAATTAAAGGGTAAGTAAATAAAAATGTGTAATATTAAATTAAATAAAAAGATTCATTTATTTTGGTTCAAAAACAAATTCATAATTTCACATTTTTTGTGTAATTTTTTAATTGTACGAATACGAATTTTGCCATATGAATATTGTTTTTTTGTTTTTATTTTATAATTACGGATTTGTTTTTAAACCAAAATAAATGAATTTGTTATTTTATTCAATATTACACATTTTTATTTAATTACCCTTTAATTTTCCCTTTGATAAGTGCATTTTCCTACAAAAACACAGGTGTACGAATACGAATTTGGCATACTGTATGTATTTGCTTGTATCTGTCTGTACAAATATGTAGTGTATGATTGTTTTGTTTTTTGTTACACTTTCGTGTCAGATTAATGGAGACACTAACGCCTACATCACAATCATATGTTTTATCTGAATTTAAAAAAAAAAAAAACGATTTAAAAAAGATTATTGTACTTTTGCAAAATTTTTTGTTTGTTTATCAAATCTTGATCAGTGATTATATGAAAAACTCTAAGAAATGAAAATGAATTCAAAACTTATTGCTTATGGGCATATTGTAAAAAGCAAAACCAAATGTTATACAGGTAACCTTCCAACAACATGGTATTTGAAAGCAATTTCGCACATTTTTTATTAAAGATTTTTGGAAAAATATAGATACAAAAAGATTAGCTGGATGTGATTTAAACAGAATTCAAATCTAGAACTTTGGGTTTATCAGTCAATTAAAGTCAATTAACATATTCAACTTTTTTTTTTCTAATTAACTTTGAATTTCAATGTTTACACAAATAGAATACAACTGGAGAAACACCTGACACCTTATGTATGTATGTATGTATTTTTTGCAATCCATGTCATAGAATACAAAACAATCAAGGCAAGATTTCAACTTTTCAAGCTTTCAGAATTTTCAATCTTAATTTCTTATAACATAACAATGAGGCAATTTTTAGGAGCCTGTCTACTGTGTTATAGGGGTTTATCTATAAATATATTTGGTTTTGTTTTTTTATTTACTGAGAATAGAAAATTTCAAAATTTAAGAAAGAAATGGAGTTACTTTGCAATACACAATAACTATTAAAATTTTTGAATTATATGGTGTTAAACTTTTACAATTTTGTTGTTTTTGTTTGTTTATTTTCATGAAATATAAAATTTGAATATCATTGAATAAACTTTACGAGAAAATTATTTGTCTTTATAAACACTACAATCATGTATCTGAGCCAATAATATTTTTTATCAATTTTTATAAGATGACCCACATAATAAAAGTTTTGTACATTCATAAATGTATGAACAATAAAAATTAAGTTTGAATTGCAATTCATATTGCCATTATTGGTATCCAAAAATGAAATTTAAAAAAAAAAAAACACAAAAATTAGATTACAATTTTCTCTCATTCTGCAGTAAATATTTGCAAAACGAAGTGAAAGTTTTTCAATTGTAAAAACAAATTTTTATTTTTTTTTTTTGCAACATACATATAAATATCGATTATGAACAAACAAATATGTGCACACATTATAACACCACATATGTATGTATGTAACTTTTTAGTTTTAAAAATATAAAAAAAATTGAAATATGGCACTTAAGTTACTACATTGTATTATGTGAAAAAAAAATGGAATGCTATATTTGATTTTAGTTTGAATTCGAATAACTAAAAGTAAAAAAAATTTTTTTTTCTTTTCATCACTTATTTTGTTATTATGCAATAAAGTGAATATATCCAAGCAGATATAATCAGAAATTGCAAATTCAATTTCAATAAAAATAAGAAAAAATTTAGGTCACTGTCATATGTGGAAAAATAAAATAAGGGAAAATAATAGAGTGCATTATGCATTAGAGCTGATATTTTTGTCGCTCTAAAATATTCCGCATATTTGTGTGATATGTGGCATTATACATAGTTGGTTTTTGTTTTTTATTATTGGACAAAATTGAAAATAAAGTTATCTGAATATTTGAAAAAAGTATGAAAATGATGCGTTCTACACAAAAATTAAAAAAAAAAAAATTTAAAAATGTAGTTTATAAGTTTTTAAGAAAATAAATTTACATTTAAAAATTTTTTAAACTGAAAAAATTGAAAAATTAAATTTTGCTTGGTCTCATACTTTATTCACAAAAGTTTTAAAACCTTGTTCTCAATTTTACTCATGTTTTCGCCTCGTATGAGACAGAAGTATAGAAAGTGCTATGTACTATTGATTGTGAGAGTTCTCTGTTGCATCATTGAAGATACTTTATGAATAAGGTATACTATACTTAAGGTATGTACTATAGTATGAAAAAAGTCTCTTTACATTTTTTAAAAATTTTGAATATAAAATAAAACAAATTAACAATATTCATCCAATGTTAATGTCATTTCCCTAAAATACCACCATTTCAAAAACATATTACCAAATTACTGGAAATTAAAACAAAAGCGACAAATAAACGAATAAACACAGAAAAATATTTTCATGTCATATTTTTAAAGAAAACAACGTCCTTTTTTGTATTTAATCCTTGTAAATGGTATACGGACTTATATTCCCGTATTTTTTGTTTTCGTTTTTATGTACAAGTTTTCAACATCAATATAATATCACATTCATAGTAAAACATTTTTCAATGCTTTCCTATAATTTTATTTTTATTTGGTATAAAATATGAGCTTTGTTGCTAACTTTTCTTTTATTTTAGTTCCACGTTGTTGATGTTTTTTTTTTCTTCGTTTTTGAATTGTGAAAATGTCGTTTGAAATTATCTTTTGGCAAGAAAAAAATACGAATAATAGAAAAAACTAAATAGAGGAAAAAAAAAATTTTCTCATTGTTTTTTTTATAGAGTAAAAATGCAAGAAAAAAAAACATTTCTCAATTAACTTGTTAATTAAATTACTTACAGTGGTGTATGTGTGTAATAAGAGTTTGCATTTGAATGTAAAAAATAAAAATAAAAGCAAAAAAAAAAAAAAAAAACAAAGACAAAAATACTGTAAATGTGGAACATGTAAAGCAGAAAAAATTATGTAGTTCTGTTGTTGTCAGTTCAGCGTTTTTGTATTACATATGTATATGACATTATCTATGTATATGTAAACATAGTACACAAACATATATGAATGCAGAAAGAAAAAAAAAGGTCGATGTCCTAGTTATTTTTCACAGGGAAATAGGAAAATTCTTCGACTTATGCTTGTATTATTTAGAATATAGACAACCGTTCAATAAATGCGGTAGATAATAATTACTGTTTCAATTATTCTCAGGATCTCAAGATTTGTATTTTATATTCATGATTTAGGAAGTCAAGGTTAGTAGTTTATGTGGTTGATCAATACGATAGACAAATGAAGCTGTACTAGATGAGATTAAGTATTATTACATGTGTACAAAAAAGAGATTAGATTCTGAAATTTTTTTAGTAAAACTAAAAGCATTTCATCTGACTGAGATCATTTTGTACAACACCGTCCTATGGGAGGATTACCTATGCGTAGAGTATATTTTTAATTTTATTTTCTGTTTCATGTTTAGTTGATAAAAAGAAAACATTATAACAAAAAATTTTTTTTCGAAATACATGAATTTTATTAAATTAATCACACGTAGATATGTAGTTGAGATATGTTCATATGTACTTCAGTTTTTTTTTTCTTATTATTATTCCCTCTACATAACAATTCAATAACCTTTGAAATTTTCAATTAGGCATTCATTAAATTGCAAAATTTTTATTAATGCATAATCAAAAATCAAAATGAATTTGATAAATTTTTTTAAAAATTTTGTTTGTCATTTTCATCATCATAAAAATTGAAAAATGTATTCATGTGCATATGCATGTGTATGTAAATAAACATTTCCAAAAAAAAAATTATATATATGAACGTACTTATAAATGCATTGCATATAATTGACATGAACAGACGAATTGAACATTATTTGGCCATTGACCATCACATAATCCATATGTCATATAGACTGGCGTTATTACTTATAATAAATATTCATAAATTTATAACTAAATTAGTTGCATACATCTGCGTATGTGTGAGGTATAAAAAATTCGAAATTATGAATATATCAATATTTTGTTATTTGTTTTTTTTTTTTTTGGGTAATTTAAATTTAAATAATAAACAAAAAACGGATAACATTTTTACGTTTTGTTTTTGTTATTTTTAAATTTAGTTAAAAAATCAACTAATCAAGCGATAAATACAAAAGATCAAATTACATTGAAAAGCTGATCAGAATAATAATAGTAGAGTTTTTAATTTTAATTTTTGGGAGAGTAGAATGCATTTGTTTTATTTGTTTTTTTTTTTTAAACGAAAATATAAATTTATAGATTTTTTGATCTGAGAATATTAAATTTTATTTAAAATGTTTTGAAATAATAAAACAGATAAGAAAAACAAAAGATCCAATACAGAACAATGATCAATTAGCAATATGTCCGTAACCGTATTGAGCTGTTTTTCTTTTCTTCTTTTTAACGCTACTCTCTGATATAAAATTTGGTTTTCCCACCTATATTCACAAATCTTTTACATCTGTGATTTCAAAATGGTGTGAACATCATTTTTCGCCTTTGCTTAAGTTTTCCTATATTTCTTCACTTTTTATATGATCAAACTGTACCATACAAAGCTTCATGTTCAAAGGATTAAGGATTTTTAGCAACACGGTCCAAAAATTTTTCCTAATATTTTTTTCAAATATTCCTATTTGGTACTCATTAATGGAAGTTAAGGTCATTGGTAAGCCTACATATAAGTTTAATAATTTTATCAATTTGTAAATTTTAAACTTGAAAATTCTGAATAATAATCTCGATCTAAATAGATTAGAATATGTAGTAAATTCTAAATTAATTAAATCAATCAAATTTTGACACATATACATAAGTATACACAATAGTATTAAATCTAGGACCAGGACAACATGTATCCATGATTCATGCATGATTTATGTTAAAACTTTTATTCAAATTTTCGTTTGCAATTAAGTGTACAAATACCATTCAGTGGCATAAGTTGTACATACATTACATACATATGTACGTACATATGTATTTGTACTTTATTGATGGTAGAATACATACATTTATTTTTAGTAACTTAAATTACTTGGAATATCTTTTTAATTATAACCTAATTTATCAAATTGATTAATTTATTATAACATTATATGTTTCAAAATTCCGGTACATACATATATGTACATGTGATATTTACTAGAAAATTTACTATGATCAAAGTTTAATTATGTAATTGAAATAATACTTTTAGACTATGTAAATACCAAACAGATACACACACATGTAGGAATAAATATAAGTTTAATTAATGTACGTATATAGGTATAAAGAAATTTAAGATAATATATATAAAATATTACAATATTTCAGAAAATTGAATTTCCATAAAATTGAGATGATACATATAAGGATAATTTGAGTACGTATTATTTGTAGCAGAATTTTCATATATTATAAAACTTTTATATGTACGTATAATAAATAACAAGTTAAAAAAAAAAAAAACTTTTATCAAGATTTCATTTTCATTAAATAGCGTACACGCTTCACATACTTGTGTAGAAGCAATTGTAGAAGAAATTGATCATATAACCTGATGACTATGAGCAATACATTAAATTTACTATAAACAAAACAAATTGAATAAAATTTGGAAAATTTTATTCGAAAGAGTTTCTATAAAATACAGCAAAATTTTAATATATTTTTTTTAAATTTTGAAAAAATAAATAAACTATCTTGGTAATATAATTTTTTTGGAATTTTAATACAAATGTAAAACTTTGCAAAGCGAACACACATATATAGGTACGCATATGTATAGTTCTAAAACTTTGATCAAATTGCTTGAAAGTATTTTTTTTTTTTTTCGAGAAAAGTTATTATAAAATAATGAATAATTTATCAGGTAAAATTTCAAATTTTTCTACTATATTTTTAGTATATACAGTTTTGTTTATAAATATAAAAATTATTCAAGAAAAACAAAATGTAAAAAATTGATATTAATTGGAGCTATACTTTTTCTGCTGATTTTTCAAAAAATATATTTTCCTTTTTTATTTTTTGTAATTTTAAACTTTTAAGCGAAACTTTTCAATAATTTTTTTTTCTTTGTTTCATCTCTTTTTAACCATTTTCTTACTTTTTATTTTGATTCTGACCATTATTTTCACTTACTGCATTCATTAAAGTAATTTTGTGTTAATGTAACGGACTAAGTTCATTGTTTCAATATTTTCGTTTTGTTTGTAAATAAAAATACACATGTAACATGTACATATGTATGTGGTTAAAGTGCGATAAATAACGAAAAAAAAAAATAAATAAATAAATAAATAAAATAAAAGCAAAAATTTAATAATTTCGTTTTATTTATTATCACACATTATTTGATTGTTTCCTGTCACGTGAATTAAAAATATTGAATGGTCAGTAAAAAAAATTTATTAAATAAATAAAATGTATCTTCTTTGTTACAGAAATTTTCAATTTGCAAACTTTAACTCGCGTGTATGTACATAATATGTACTTACATCAATTAATTTTTCAATCAATGAACATAAAAATCATTTACAGCTTTTTTTGCCTTGTATGAAATTCGCTATTTACATTTTGACTGTATTTTGCACTGAATAATTTTTTTTTTTTTTAAATTTTATGTAATAGAAATTTAATGATTTTATGATTACATAGAAAGTCAAATTTGTCTTGGAAAAAGAAAAGTCGGAATACAGTGGTTTAAAGTTGAACAGATATTTAATAACTACAAAAAATCATGGATACTAGAAGAAAATTTCGACTTTTTATGAAATTCTGGCTCCTTTTAGAATCTTTCTAATAGTACATTTTATTGAATTTTCATGGCTTTTTCTTAGACTTTCAATTATTGCAAGTTAAATTTTCTCTACAGCAGGTTGTGTAACCAATATTATTATAAAAACTGAATATCTGGGAAAAAATGTAAATTTATGAAAAAATACAATTTTATCCAATTTCATCTTAATTTTATTTTTTCAAATCATAATTTTGATCATACCCGAATCATATCATACAATGCAGAAAAATGAAATTCATGTTATATTTTACGTGAACAAGAATAGAAGAAAAGCCACCTATTGATAACAATTAAGTGCACAATACTTATCTAATTTTCAGGTAATAATAATAATACCATTATATTATTATTATTATCATTATTATTACATTTTTGAAAATATCATAATTATGTACACATATGTACATATATTTCCTTTTCTTTCATTCATTATTTATTTCATTTTTTTTTTTTTCTAAATAATAATCCAAACATATGTGTAAGATGATTTACAGTGTGATAAAAAAAATTCAGAGTAAAGAAACGTGAATACGTAAATGTATGTATGTATGTATGTCTTCTGTATACATGCATATTTCATGCTTTCCCAAAAAAAAAGGTAACAACATGTATATTAATTTAATGGCTTTAATTTTGTTTTTTTTTTTATTCGTGATAGACCGCCCATAATACACGTATTATGTAGAAATTTAGATACTAAAGAGTACATTATTATCATTCCTCTTTCCATTCTTAAATTCTATAGTTCAAAAAATATAAAAATAAACACTATAAAATTTTAGTAAATTTCATATATGTAGAAACTAAAATTATAACAAATATAATAAAAAATATCTACCACAATAATTTGATGGGAAACAATAACAAATATCAACTATCATATAAATGTATTACAGCTGAGTAATATCACATATTATCTACTATAAACATTAAATAGAAATTTTATGATTCATTCGGAAAAGTCAAAAATTTCTTGAAAAACAAAAAAAAGGAAGGGAAACTCCGTTCATTAATAAAAAAACAAAAAAAAAAAAAGAAAGACGTTAAATAATCAGGATTTGTTGTCTTACATTTTATTTGATTTATCTCAGGTGCTATGGGATATCTTGAAGCGGCGCTGCGTATACACACTAAGATTTCTGTCATAAGGTAAAAAATTCAACAGGCCCAAACAACAAATTAACAAAAGATTTTTTTTTTTACACAGTCAACTTTCTTGTAACACAGTACTTCTTTTATATATGATTTTCATAGGAGAGTTGACGATACTTTTAAGAACAACTAAAACAAAAATGTTATAGGAATGAATTCATCTTTTATTTATATTTTTCATATATTTACTATAAGTTAAGAGACATATGTTTATTTGTATACATACAGAGTAACAAATAAATAAAACAACTGTGTAAAGAGAAGATACAAAAATATTTAACAATTTATTAAATAAAAAATAAGAAAAAAACACTACTACTTCTTCTTCTTCTTCTTTTGGTGTCGGCTCTTTCATTTGGTGTATTTTTTACCTTTATTTTTTCTTTATACATATTTTCATTTATTTTATTCTGTTCAAATATTCAATTGACTTTTATTTTCTTTTTTTTTTTTTGTGTTTTGTTTCCTTGTTATATCAACTGATTTTGGGCGCTTATATAATGATTTACAAACACTTTAGCGTTTTGAAAACAATATGTGTACCCCAATGTATATGATGTGATATAAAAATAAAACAAATCAAATAAAAGTAAAAACACGCATTCCATATGCATGTACGTAACTTACTTTCGTGTACAACAGACATACATATACACAAAGTATGCATTTAAGCGTACATACATATGTATAAAAAATTCAGCAACAGCATAACAACGAGAATCAAGAAAAGACCAAAACTACCAGAACTGAGGATTCTGGTAGAAGTCCTATATCTGATTTTGAACAAATATAAAAATTGACATGGTCTATGTTATTCAAGAAAACACACAATAAAATATTTACTTTTCTTCAAAAAAACAGTGTACAAATGATATACATGGCTATAAGACGCTTCAGTTAGATTGTAATAACACAATAATAATAATAATAATGATGATGATGATGATGATGATGATGATGATGGTGATGACGATGATGATATGCCATGCGAACGATTTACCTGAGACATTTATTTATACGTACCTGTTTATATGCATGAATATGTCATATGTGCACTACATAAATAATAACTGAAGCAAAAATGTATCATTTATACCAGTAGAGGAATTTTATTTTGTCTTCAAAAAACCACCAACTCAACACCGATAACAACAAGATGAAGAAGAAAAATGGAAATCATTTGATTCTGTAATGTGCGAACCAGTGTAAGAATTGTAAAACATATACAGAGGATGATGATGATGTATTGTATATGGTATGCAAAAAGTTTTCTTCTTCAATATTCGGTTCACAAAAAAAAACAAAAAAATGAAAATTTCGGGACTAAAATAAATCGGACAAAATAAGACTGGGTTGGTTAAAACAAGTCAGGCCAGATCCAAGGTTTCTCTGAAGAGTTTCAATTTATTTTTGTTGAGAATTCGATTAGACATAGTATGCGCCACCAAACAACAATTTCTTGATTTTGAATACATTCTTATTTCATTGTTTGATTTTTTATTCTTCTACTTCTTTTGTTGAAGTTCTGTTCTGACTTCATCTTTTTCAAATTTTTATATTATTACCGAAAAGGGTATACGATACGAAATGAACGTGTAAGTCATGTATTTACATATGTATTTATGTGTACATATATGTATGCGAATGTGAAATGGTACATACAGGTAAGTTGTACCTGATGGTTACAAAAGGTGATGATGGAGGCTAGGACGATATACACAATATTAAAAAAAGAATGGCACACATTAACATACACAAAGAGAGAAAACAGCATATTATTTTTTAACGTACAATGCAATACAGCAATAAAATAAAAATCAAGTTAAGTTGAAAAAAGTAAAGAAAAAAAGAAAGGCTTGGTCAGAAATATTTTAAAGCAAGTTAAAGAATGGTTAAAGGTAAACTACAATATATAACACCATGAGAATGTGAATTGATATTAAAATGAACAAAAATCATACGTATGTACATGTGTGTAAGTGTATGCACATATATGGACCAGGTGAGATCATAACTGAAGATAAAGCGGACAAACGCATAACAACATAGGTGTATACAACATAGACGGTGGTGCAGTAGTAATAACACACAAAAAATAAGAAATAAGAAAATGTTGTTTTTTTTATCTTCTGTTCTACAAGAATTGACTGTATATTATTCAAAGGATATGCTGCTGCTGCTGTTGCATTTTGAATAATGATATGTGTATAATTTTGTAGCTATAAATGTATATATGTATGTATATATGTAAAATAAATGAATTTCGAACGTGGTACCATATATAATACTCAAAAGTTCTTCAAACGATATATGTATATATGCGATATGCTACTTGTGTGTGCATTAAAACATGCTTTAGATATATTACAAAGGTCTATGAGATCACACTTTTGTTACTAAGGTGCATTTTTACAAATGTATGTATGTATGTATGAAATGATAAAGTGAATGGAATGTGAATATGAGGATGAGGACGAAGTTTATATAAAATCATGCATACTGATACACGTACCAAATGTATAGATCAAGTAACTTTTGAAAAAGAATTGGATGAATCTCTACATATATTTCGATCTTTGAGTTAGTATATACATATGTATGTATATACCTTTGTTACTGAGTATGTAGATGTACCATTGAAAGACCTTCGAATTAAAAATAAAGAGCAATGACTTAAAAAGGAATTCTGACTGTCAGGTATTGTAATATGTAAAACTGGAATGCTTTACCACCTTATATACGATCCATATACAAAACTGTATAATATTATAAAATACATAATCATATATTATGTATGTACATGTGTATATATGCATGCAGTGACAAGAAACAAGTGTCGTAAATCATTGAAATATTCTAAAAAACCAAAAACTGATTTTTATGTAGACGACGATTTTTGATGAATGAACAATGATTTAAAAAATAAAAAGGATTTTTCTCTCTTTCCGATATTTTAAATTAATTTTTATGTTCTTTTGATTTCATTGTTAATATCTACATTTAACTCAATCATCTTTGTGTTAGCTGCATTTTATTATTGATTTCATTTAAATATATGTATGTATAAAATTTTTTAATTAAAAAAGGTAACGATTTATTACTTGTGTAATATATAAGATCCTCAATTTTCATCCAATTTATGGCATTTACTCAAAGGATCGTTAAAAGATCATAATAAATTATTTTTATTTTCTTGTTTTATGTGTATCTAATTTTATAGATGAGAAATTCTTTGACACTAAAATACAACGTTACGATTGAAAAAAATTTTTTGAATGAAATGAAAATCAGATTTTTACTATACACTCAAAAAATCCATTTTACTTTTTCTATTTCGAGGTTTCCACTACAAATTTTCTTTGGCCTGTAGTCAATCTCCAGACAGCTCTAACTAGAATTACCCTGATTTAAGACTAATAATAATATAAAGATTTTCAAAAATTTTTCAATCTCGTTAAAACATAAAAAATTTGCATTGCATTGGTAGCACTGGATATTTTATGAAAAGCTTGAGAAAATTGAGAGTAAAGTAAAAGCTTTCATTAATTCATTTCACATGGAAAGAAAGGAAAATTTTTATCACTATATGTACAGTACACATACATCATATACACGAAAAATTTACTGTATAGAAGAAATTAAGGGTAGATGGGTCGGTAGGTGGATTGATAATGAACATCTTACACATCGGTTGTCGATTTATTCATTTTTTCATTATAATACATCATATTATGTTGTTCATTTTTCATTCATTGAAAAGTTGTATTCAACGACGATTGAATAATAAAGTTGGCGATATTAACAACTTTGAAGTAACTTTGAAGTTTAGCAGATAATTTAGCATATATGTATATATGTACGTACAGTTACTCCAAAAAGTCACCGCACCTTTAGCATTTTTTGTTATTATTGGCTAGTTTTTCAAAAATTAAAATTAAAATCTCTACATGTTTATATGAAACAATTTTTGGTTAGGATGTTTACTCATACATAAACAATTTACAGAAAAATTATATTATTTAAATTTATTAAATATTGAGATTGAATTTTAAATTTTGAAAAGTTTGCCAATAATAATAAAACAAGCTGAGAGTGCGGTGAATTGTTGGAGATACTGTATGTATGTATGTATGCCTTGAAGGAATATAAATTCCTGTTTGGTAACTTTTTTCATCTTAAAATGAATACCGGTGAGTACATTTTAATTCATCAAAATTTAAAATTTAGGAAAAGTAAATTCATTATTTTGTAACAGAAATTTTGAAAATATTATTTTAAACCTAAATTTTTTTTAAATTCTAGACTTCGATAGCATTACTTCGTATATGTTGTTGTCTTAACACTACTGCCGGTTGTTAATTACTAAACTGAATATTAATTTGAAAATTGACTGATTTGTCATTTATTTTTGCTTCTTATATTAAGAAAATTTATAATCAAATTGTTAAGCTGTACAACAATTTTGATATACAAAGATTATTCGCTAATACAATTACTTCACGATACAAATAATAAACACAGAACGATTTCATTTAAAATGATACTTTATTTTTATTCAGTTCGTCATACATAATATTATAATGAACATAATTTTCTTCTATAACATACAATACAACTTTTTATTCAAGTCGAATTTGTTCTTGTTCAGTTAGTAGACTATTCACAATCTAAAATCATCAGTTGTTAAACGAATCTCTTTTCGGTTAGTAGTACATATTTAGTATGTTTACCGTGTCGTAAGAAAAATTATGAAAATTTAAAATATAAATTTTTTATTTTCGTCGTCGATGAAATTATTAAACATTAAATATCGTAATTATTTGGTATAAACATTTTTTTATTTATCTTAAAATAAATTGATATTTTTATGTATTTTTAAATGTTTTGATTTCGATTTTTTTTTTTTTTTTTTTTTTGATTTTTTAAATATTTGTTTTTCTGGTGAAAGGATTTAAATGTTGAATTTTTCTTATGTGTAACTGAAAAAATTATCTGAAGGATAATTGTAAATATCTAAAAATGTGGTAAAACTAAATGTTCAAAAATCTGTGAAAGATTGTCAAAAGAAAAATCATTAATCAAATTTGTAATCTGTTAAAGTGAATATCGATAAAACAAAACCTTTGTGTATTTCACTTGAAAAAAAAAAAGTTTGTGCTAAATTATCTCTATCATTATTTAAAAAGAACAAAAAAAAAAATTTTTTTTTTTTTTTTAAATAACTTTTGATGGACTCAACGTAAATGCAATATGTTATAGCCGTTTAATGCATTCTTGTCTTCTTAATTGTTAACCTGTTTAACTGTAGTTGATAACCTTGTAAAAATGCAACGAGAAATTATTGTGTAAAATGCAAACAATATAACATATTCTTAATAAACAGAAATACATTTTTTTTACTTGTTTTTTATTTTGTTTAAAAAAAAGGGTATTTTTTTTTCTACATGATATTTAGGTACAGTGTGTATTAATGTTGTTGTTGTACTTTGATTGCATATTATGCATATTAAATTGTCGTTACTGAAAGGAATTTAAAAATTTTTTGTTGCTTTTTCTATTATTTCTTTTTTTTTTTTTTAATATAAAACTTTACATGACCGTTTAATACTTACAAGCATCAAGTTAATGAATTGTAAATTATTTCTAAAGTGAACTTGGGTATTGTACATACATATACGTTCTGTATACAAAAGAAAAAAAAATAAACAGTGAAAAAATTAATTGAACGTGTGCTGTATCTTTAATTAATTATTTAACCATGGTTATCTATAGAAGATACCTGAAATATGTAAAATAATAAACTTGTCAAATACGATAAAAAATAAAAAATTGAATATTTGTATTAACTGACCGGCTTTGCAATTTTATTGTAACCTTGTTAGCTATTCAAAAAGCAGAAATCTTTTAAATTGTTTAAGAAAATTATCATATTTTTTATGCTGCTCTTTTTGTGAAAATTTTGATTATCGTTTTTAATGTAAATATTCAGTTTGTTTTGAAAATTATTTGAATTATTATTGTGATTTGTTTTTGATACATATTGCATTGTGTGTTAACTGAGAGTGTTACATAAAACATTTTATAACGAATTTTTGTCATATGATTCATTCACTTTGTATCTTTTTTTTTGTACCAGATTATTTTTCAATTTTTTTTTTTAAATGACTGCTAAAAAAAATTCTTATCTCATATATATTAAGCGTTTGTAAATTAATTTGTAATTTTATCCGTTTTATATAAAAGAGAAAAACTTCTTGAAGTGTAGTAGTGAATTTCTATGGGAAATTGACAAATTATAAGGCAAAAAGTAAAAAACTTGAAAATTTTCAGAAGAAAATCGGTGTAATTCAATATACAAATACCTACATATAAATTAAAAATAAATTCATTAAATCTAGTTAAAATTTCTTCTCATAAATTTTTGTATTATTTACTTTTGCATTGAAACAATTCAATGTATAAAGTATAAATGTGTAGTATAAATACGGTTTTTGTATATATGTATGTGTACACATATGTATGTATAGTACACATATCATATTAAAAACGCGATTGTACAGAAAAAGAAAATGAAAATAGCAATAATTATTCATTTTCAAGTGTACCTATAAATTTTATAAATAAATTGGCATCATTGTGTCATTTGAATTTTATATGTAAATAAAAAAAAATTTTTTTTTTCAATTTCAATTTTTTATTTGTATTTTATTTTATTATTATTACTTTTTTTTTTTAATAGAGAATACGGTGGTGTATTTTAAATGTAATTGAAAAATAAATTCTATATTTAGATACACATATAAACACAATTAACGAATAAATAAAACACGAGAATATCAGAAAATTAAAATAACGAAATAGAAAAAATATATACATATACATAATAATGAAGGTCTCACGTGAATTTAAGTGCTATAAAAATAATAATAAAAATTTAAATTTAAATTTATTTGCTTTTAATGAAATAAAAATGCCGGCATCAACTTTATCAACAAAATCTACAACAGTATCTTCAACATCAACAGTAACATCTGCAATAACGTCATCATCATCATCGGTATCATTAAAAAGAAAAACAACAACAAAAAATTTAAAATCAAAATCAAAATTATTATTATTATCAGTAATTACACCATCATTTTTATCTTATACATATTTACTATTAATCAGTTTATTTGTAATTATAATTAATAATGATATGAATATATTAGTTAGTGCTAAAAGTTTAGATTTATCTAGTACGACAAGTCTAAGTAGTACTAGTAATATAAATAATAATAATAATCATGATAATTTAAATAAGGATATACAACAGAATATATCATCATTATCATCATGTGATTCTGTTAAGGATTTATTTGATGCCATCAATATTGAAATACATTGGAATCATGATAATAAAGGTCAGTAAAAGTAATGCATTATATATATATATGTACGTATAGAAAAATTTCATAAAATGTTTTTAAATATTTTCATTACAAAATACTATTTTATAGTTTAAATACATAAGTATATGTGTTCTAATAAAAAACTTAAATATTTTCTTTTTTAATGCATACAGTATTCCATTTCTATTTGAAGTAGCTGACCCTCCTAGTTACCTAGTCAGTAATCCTAATATTTTCTACTACCGAAAATTTTTATTCTACATAAGACAATAAAATAAAGACATTAAAAATTTCGTGATATATCGTGATACAGACATAAACATGCATGCATTTGTAAACACATATCATTACGTACAATTATAGTTTAAAAAAATCAAACTGAATTTAAAATTTTTTTTATTTCTTAGTCAATTATATTAGCGTTTTTGAATTCTTCTTTGTAAAGAGATAGAAGAGATACAATCACGTTTTTTATTGAAATAATAAATACTTAAAATTACTAGAAATTACATTAATTTTTCTTCTTATTTTTTTTATAATAGAATTTTTGTTTAAATGACCATTGTACGTTTACTTTTTTACTCTTTTTTTTTTCTCTAAAATCACACGTTTTCATAATATGAACGATGTGATAGTGTACTATGAGTATTTTGTAAAATTAAAAGTATTTCTGTATATATAAATGTGGGCATACGTACTGATTACTTCAAAGTCATATTGTATACATAATTGACATTATAATGAATTGTGGTAGGTAAGAAAAAACTCTACGTTTATTCTCTTACACATAATTTTTGTATTAATAATAAATGAAACAAGTTTAAGAATATGAACAAAGCTTAAAATGAAAAATAAAAAAAAAAAACATAATAAACATTACCAGAAAGGCCATTATGATTGTAAAGTTAATTCCATCACGTCATTTATTTAATTTCTTTCCGCACACTATCTGATAAAAATATAATCAGTGATATACGTTAACATTACTTACAGCTTTTAAAGAAAAATAAAAACATTAAACATTAGACCATTATTATTTACCTGCTACACCAACAAAATAACTAAGAAAAAGCATTGTGAAAAGTTGTTTACAGAATTATGTATTTTATGTTGTGATTATAAGTACGTACGTGTGTACTAACTTTCAGTTTTCATATCTCATGAATTTTTATATACATACGTATACATATATATATCTCAAGGGAAAAATTATTTTATATAAAAAATACTAAAAAAGAAAATGTATATTGGCACATAAATCTCAATATCCTGATAATGAAGCAATTAAAAATGGTTTTAACTATCCTAATTTCCAAAAAACAGATTAAAACACCATCCTTACAACAAAATTAGAAAAAAAAAAAAAAAAGATTAATTTTCTAGTGAAAAATTTGTACTTTTCTTGCAAAATGTAAATTTAAATACCTGTATTACCTTGTTCTAAATTCCATTGCATTCAAAAAGGTAAAAAAAAGGAACTAATAGCTTAGAAATGAAAAAAAAGTATATAATAGTTTTCTCACATTAAGTACACATTATTGTTATGTGTAAGCATACGATTAATATACAAGAGAATAAAACCAACCTATAATAATGTTAATTTTTTTTATGGGTACTTGTCGTCGTAATTGTTGTAATAATAATGATTACGATGATAAAGTGAAGTGCGATAAAATAATGATTTTTATTTTATATTTTCTAGTATGAACGTTTGTATTTTTTTTTTAATGTTTCAAACGTCACGCACATTAACACTTCTGATTGCAATCTCTTCTACATACATGTAAGTGCAATACAAATATGTTCATCGAACATATAAATACTGAAGGGAAATTTTCAGAGAAAAAAAAACGAAAAAAAAAAACATCCTGTTTAACTTAATGTATACAGAATGACTTCAATTACAAAAATGATTATTGTTTCGTGTACATATGTTCTATATATGTACCTGTGCTATATACCTATTTGTGCAAATAGTGAAGTATGCAATGTAGAGAGATAGTACAAATCATAAACTTTTATAAAAGGTGACAATACTGTAATTAACAAGAAAAGCGTAATCAGTAAAAAATGAAAAATGAATAATAGTTTTATACACTTTATATGTTAAAACAAAGTCTATGTATATATTGTAGATATTGCACACATTATAAACGCATGTGAAACGCCATCAGTTTAAAATGCAATATTAAAAGTTTTTTTTTTTTTAACCTTTACACATTTTACTTACCTTTTTGTACTGTAACGAAAATGTCAAGTCATAAAAGAATAAAAACGGGGAAAAAAAAATTTAAAAGATATTAAAAGACATCAAAAAAATTTACTATGAACGAACGCCTATGAGATTAGAGGTAAAAATTGTACCTGACGTGTATTATTTTTTTTTTTTATTATTATAAGTACTATATCAAATAATTCCAATCTAATAACAAAATATGTACATGCTATATACAATTAATATCTGATGTACTATTTTATATGTTTGTACTATCTGATGTTCACCATTGTTGTATGTATGATTTTCCTTTGTAATATCCTTAGGCATATTTTGTTTCTTTTTTTAGATAAATAAAATGTACGCATCCCGTCAAATAACATGAGAAAATATAAGAAGAAATGTGGGAAGATAAAAAAGTATGCCCACACCTTCTTCATTTTTTCCAATGATTCTCACGTAAATATCTGGTATTATATCTCTACGTAATTATTACAATAAAACAAGATTTAACAATTATTTCTCTGTATAAAATTAAAGTTATTTTGTTTTATTTATCTGCTTCATTTATTGCTATTTTGTTTATTTTTCATTTTTTAACATGATATCTGCAATTGCAATGTTTTCTTTTTTTTAAACATAATTTCTAGTTTTTCTTTTATTATTATTTTCATATCTCGTTCATATGTACATGCCAATTTTTTTTTTGAAAGATAACCTTTTTTTATTTGAAAAATAAAAACAAACGTGTGTGTACTTACATATGTATATATGGTTGTGCGTTTAATAATAATAATAATAATAATAATAATAATAATAACTGACACATTACAAATGATCAACCGAATAAAACGTAATGAATAATGTGATACATGCATACATATATGTACATATCATTCGATTACTACATATGTATATATACTTAATAAATATATTTATGTACAATGTACAGATATAAACAGAAAGAAAGTCTGAATTTATTCTAAATCTAATTTTTAAAACACATTATTATTTTCTTGTTTTTTTCACATACATATGTACATACATTGTACTTAAAATGATATTTAAAATTGATTGCAAAAACAGATGTCTTGCTAATGTTATTACTGTGATATTGTTATAATATAACATTGAAGTCATTAAATGATGATTATTTACAATGTACTTTTATTATCATAGCATTTCTATAAATTTTGTTTTTAAATTAAACTGTTATAAAAATGAAAATTCAATTGCTTTTTTGTATAAAATTTTTGAATAAATTAAATAGATATCTTGATGGTTAAATTGAGATTTATATATTTACGAAACATACGATACGTAACGTTTATTTATACGTTTTATTCGATATCATTTGAAATTTTTCTATGAAATTTTTAAAAGATAAAATTTTTTGTCTCAGCAACATTATTGTCTGAGCAACATTTTACTCAGTAACATTTCAAAAAAAAATTTTTTCATAAACAAATAGCATTACACGCAAAAAAACTGTAAGAAGATAAGATTAATTGACTTTAAAAAAAAATTATGCAAATTACAAATTTTTAGACTCATATTTTTCACACACATAACTATACGTACATTTATGTATAGTCTAGATGTTTATAAAAAAGGTCAGTCTGATTAAATTTTTGAGGTTGAATTAAAATATACGTATTTGCGTGTGTATTATCAGCTATAAACACAATATTTAATTATAGTTATGAATGTAACATGCATAGAAAAACTCATGTAGAAATACTCATAACCGGAATTGTCTTAAAATTGTTAAGATAAGAATTAAGAACACTTTTTGCTTTAAGTATTATTATTGATTAAATTAATTTTTTGAATACATAAATATGTATATCATACGAAAAATTTGAATGTAAACAGAATTAAAAATCAAGGTAAATTTTTGTTATAAATTTTTTTGCTCTTTTTTTTAATTATATTTCATTCCATTCAATTGATTTATTTCAAATACACATCATTTAGTTAAAATTAATGTATCCGGAAGTTGAAATTATTACATTTTGAATGCATTAAAGTGATTTATGTATCATATAAATTAATTTAAAATAAAGTATCTGCAAATATGCGTGATTCTAAGTCAATAAGTCTTTACCGATTTGATCTTATTTTACCCTACAATTTTAAAATAACGTACACTCATGCATGTAATCTAATACACATATGCATGTACACTCTACAATCATACATATATGTAATTTTTTTTTTTTGTATTTAAATTTAAAATTAATTTTTATTCATTACATTGTTGTACAATCTTTTATTTGAATTTAATAACTTATGAATAGAACAAAGTGAAAACTGATACAAATAATTTTATACTATTATTTGTAATATCATTAAAATGTAGATGATTCATATCCTGAAAGATTTCGGTTACACATATGAATGGCTAAAGTAGTGGGTGAATTAAACAATATATATAAATGTTTTTGTTTGTTAGTTTTTTGGTTTTCTCATTATAATTTAATTTTATGTAAATATACACCAGAGAGAAACGGAAATACATTGGAAATTTATTTATGATCTCTCATACTTTTATATTTTTATTTTGTTTCATAATTTATTAATTAATTAATTAAATTTCCATTATATGTACTATGAAAAACTAAGAAAATTCTTAAGATTTTTAATACGCAAAAATTTAATTCATAACGTAGAAAAAAAAAATAATAATAATAATAATGAAAAATATGTTGCCAATAAATTATAATCTCAATTTTATATTCTCTTGCTTTTTGTATACTAAATACAGTTTCTTAAGAATTAATTAACTTCATCATCATATTTTATGTTATCGCGAAAAAATTTATGATTTAAAAAAAAAAAATTTCAAAAATCATTTAAAAATACACTGTTGCAAAATTTACTTAAATTTCCATTTTCATTATTTTTTGTGTTTTTAAATATTAAAGAGATACAATAAGTATTTCTATTTTTATTTTCAAATTTTTTGTTAAAGTGTTTATATATGTAGTTTATAATCTGTTAAAAGTTCTTTATTACGCGATGAACTCTCGTTGAATTATTACCAATAACCTACAAAAATGACAATATTGAATGGATCATATGATTTACAAATATTTTGTTTAAAATTTTGTCGTGCATACTAGAACAGATCTTTGTATCACACAATGTCTGATGTTAAATAGATTTGCGATTTTTTTTCTAAAATAACATTAAAACTGTATATAAACATAATTAATGAAAAATTGTAATAAAAATTTTCTTTTACATGTCATTAACACTTAATTATTTATTTAAAATATGAAAAAAAAAAAAAAAAAATTACAAACATCAAACATTTTTCCGTTTTATTTTTTTGTTAGTATTAAATACATCTGCTCCAATACATGTGCTCATCATGTACTTATGTATGTGTAAGAACACTAATATGAATGCTGTGTGCTTTTGAGCTTTTGAAGTTGAATTTGATTCGTATGTTTTTTTATTATTTAAAATTTGATTCACAATTTGAAGACATTGAAAATTTTTATATCGGCAGAATTTTCCTTGTATGAATTTTCTTTGTATAAAAGGGCCCTCCTTAACTACCTCAATTTTATACATCGCAGAGTTGGAATTTAATTTGAATTGAACTACAAGTCGATAATTTAAAGAAATCTGAGTCTTAATGCATTTACATATTTCGTGTTTGAGATTTGTAATTGGGAAATCGTGTAACTGTTGCCAAGGTTTTCTTTTAAAATCATTCATTTTATTTATTCATATAAAATGGTTCATGGAGCTACCCTGTATTAAAAAGCATTTTTATAAAAAAGTTACATAAACACAACTGAATATATATATATATACGATCATCATCAATATTAACATCATTTAATTATTTACGGGGTTAATAAACATTGAAGAAACGACAAGTATTAAAAATAAATAATCAAGGCTATTTAAATCATAAAAAAAATTTTTCATTTGTTTTTTAATTGCATCTCTTTATACTAGAATTTTTCGTGTATATGAGATATGTACATATGTACATAAGTATTCAACGGAAATCGCCATTCATTGATTTTATTATATTTTCATTTTCTACGACACTAATACACATTTAATAGACAATAAATATTTTTAAAAAAAAATCTAGTAATCTGTAATTAAGTATTTAATACTTTGCCATTTTTATTTTGTTGTTTTTAAATTGTAATTTGCAATTAAATTTTATTTATTATTGTTAATTTGTTATCAAAAGAAGAAAATTTTCATTTTATATTTTTGTACGTCATCTTATAGAAAAGTTCATGATATCAAAGAAAAGGTTAAGGGGTTCTGTGTAATTCATGCCCTACACAATTCATTTGAAAAGAATTCGAGGATTTTTTTCAAAGAAAGAAAATAAAATCTGAAAAATGTATTTACTATCTTTATCCTTTTTAATACCTGTTGTATGCGTCATGTATTAGGGGCCTACCTTTTTATTTTTATTTTTTAAATGCAACAAGTTGGTTTTGTTTTTTTTTTTTTTTCCTCTTCTTCTTTATTAATAGATATAATGATGAACAAATGTTTCAAAAAATCGGACAGATCAAAAATTCAAAAACGAAAAATAAAAATGTTACACAAGGCATATAAATACACATGTTCAAATGTGTATACCAATTGATTTATGATGAGAAGAGGCCATCAAATCAAAGAAAAATTAAATAAAAATTATTTTTTTTGTTAAAAGCATTTTTTTCTTCAATGATTTTTCATGTTTTAAAGCTACTATATGACTATGAGATGTATGTATATTCCATATTGTTGAGATAATAATAAAAGATAAAATACGTTACATTAAGTATAAAAATAAATCATTCTAATTATTATTTTGTCATGGAAAAAAATTTCAAAATTTTAATAGTTTATTTTTAGTTTTTTTTTTTTTAAATCTTGTCTATGAGATACATTTTCTATCTTTAGATTCTCTAAAGGAATTTTTATTTTTTTAGTTTTTGTTTAGAAACATCGTCAATTGAAAGTCAAAGAAGATGACAATTATCAAAATTTTTCCAATCATTTTAACACGATCATTCTTTCATTTAGGTGACCATGATAATCATCCGTCTGTGAATCACGAAAGCGAACAGAATTTCCGTACTGCAGATATTTGACATCTCGAAAATTTTGTTACTTGCGATTTCCAATATTAAACGTAGTATTAATGCAATATTAAACGTAGTATTTGCAGTTGACATTTTCAAACCTAGTCTTACCATTAAAGATTTCTTATATAATTATTTATTAGAAAATTGAATAGATTATAACTTTGTACATATATGTATGTGTGATATAACAAATCACTTGAAAAATTGTAATGACTTTCATCATACACTTTCGTAAGTTGAGTGCAATTAGTAATTATAATAACAAAAAAAAAATTATAAACATGCGCCACCTTGTCATAACATCAATATAATGTTTTATTATTAATTTATTATAAGTTTATCAAAAGGTTTAGTACTTAATAGATAATTCTGATATTTTATTTTTTTCTAAATAAGTGGAAAATAAATTAGTTCAAAGTATAGAAAAGAAAAAAGAAACTCTTTCGTAATTATAAAATACCTATATACGAGTATAATGAAGTAGAAAATTTTTCAAGTTTACATAATACTTATAGCAACTTAGAGTATGCTCTATATTATTGAAATTAGGTGAAAGCATTTTATCCTTGGAATTGGAGCTTAGATGTGTATGAAAGATGGTAAAAGTGTTTTGAAAATGTGTGATTAAGGATTATTGGAGTGATCTGATGGCATGTATGTGAAAATGTGTGTGAGTGTTTTTTTTTTCTCTAAAACAAATACTTATGTAAAGATAGAAATGAAATATTGATATTTTCTTATCATGAAAACGACAACTTGTATATATATATATATACTTTACCTTAGGAAAATAAAATTTCATTTTTTTTGATTTCACAAAAAGTTTTTTATTTCTAAGTTGAAATCGAGAGTACTCGAAGAAAATAATTTTTTTTTATTTATTTATTTTATTTTATTTTTTATTTTTTTTTAGACATCCTGAGTATTGAATACATATGCAGACACAGATACATTTACATATATAATTCATTTTTTATGCATTCTGTTTTATGAATTGATTACATACCTGTTACCACACTTTATATAATACACATATTTATACTGCATTATACAGTGTATTTGTAAATTATTATGAACATGTGATAATAATAAAAGTAAATTTTATAAATTCACTCTTAATAGCACGATATAACTAAAAAACTTTTATATTGGTGCTTGTGCTGTAATCTAAATTGCATGTATGTATGTATATACGTATGTACCTATGCACATATGATATAATTATTTTATTGCCATAAATGGCAAAAATTATTTTGTTCACATCAAAATGATATGTGTTGAAAAACAAGGTGTTTCCCATTCCCATCATCATTCGGTCAGTATATTTATACTTTTACAAATCAAATCCATTTTTATGTACATACATACATGTAGTTATATGCATTCAAGTATGTCAGCTTTAAAGAAAAATAAAAAGGAATACACAGTGGAATAAACATATAAACGTATACATAATAGGCTTTTTTGCTTTATGTCTTTCATTTCTTTTGACATTAATATCATTTTTATATCTTTAATACAAAAAAAAAAAGAAGATTTTTATTTTCTTCAAGTTTTAATTTACCTTTTAATTCATTTATATTTTGTTATGTTTTTTATATGTAGAAGTGTATGTCTCTCAAATTAGTTTTTATTTACTTTTTTTTTTTTTCATTATTGTTATTCTTTTCTGAATTAAAGTTAAAAAATGAAAATGAAAGACTTTTAAACTAGTTTAAGTATTTATTCTGTTTTTAGAAAATTCCACTTATATTTTGTGTAGACAAAAAGCTATAAAACTACATAATAACAATAATAAAAAAAAACAATGAGAAAATGAATAGATATAAATTTAAAAAAAATATTATACATATATTCACACATGGACATGAAAATAGAAAATATATAAAAAACTGTTGAAATGAAATGTGAAAAGAAAAATGTAGTTCTACGGGAAAAACGACGATAAATGACAGCATAACTATGATATAACGTATAAAAAATAATAAAAAAATAAAAAATAAAAATAAAACAACTAAAAAAGAATGTATGTATTTATGTACATGTGTGTAGGAAAAGCGTATGTACATATGTATGTAATGCACTTAGTTTATGCAGCCTATGATGCAGGCATGTTGTTATAATATCTGACATACATACATGCACTATATGAACATTTATACAAATCAAATACATAAATAAATGCATTAATATAGTGCAATGAAGCTAAAAATCAAAATACATACTTACATATGTGCGACATATAAAAGCTAAAGCAACAAAATAGAATTGCACATATGTATGTACTGCATATCTGCATTCGTATGTATATTGCATAACATACATGCATACATTATTTGCGAGCACAATGTAGACAAGATGACGACCATTCAACAGACATAAGACAAAATGTCAGTGATACATATCACTTTAGAGAAATAGAAAAATAATAATAAGGCTTGAGGGTATTTAAATTTTAACAGAACAATTCAATTGTAGAATATACATATGTACATATACTGTGAAAAATGTGAATGATGTTTGTGGCACATACAAATTCTTTATAAAGATTTTTAGTTCACATAATGTTCATATTATATAAGAATGGGGTGGTGGGCGCACATTTTAGTTGATACATTTATAAAATTTAAGTGTTAAGAACAGATTTTTTTATTATTATTTACTGGAATTTTTTTCAAAATTTCAAAATTTATTTTCTTCATTTTTTGCTTCTCTTCGTTTTTCTTGCTTTTCATTTTCTTCGTATCTCTTTTTTTTAAAGGACATAGTTCATGTGCATAGAACACATCACTAACGTTGTTTATTTTTCATTTTTCAAGGATAAATTTTTATGTTATTGCATGCACAACAACATAATCTTCGTTTAGTATTGTTTTGTAATATTTATTTCATGAATTGATTTATATTTATTTTTTGTTTTTTTTTTAGTTTTGATAAATTTTGTTCTTTTATTTATTTCTATTATTTGATTATATGTATTTTTTCGAGGTAAGTCGACTTGATACTCAATCTCCAACTTCAAAAGACCTGATACTCTTTAATTGCATAATACAGGATGTAATACAGGATTCAGGAAAGTAAAGTTCATCCTGAACTATAGAGCACAAAACTACAATAACTTACAACATTTCAGGACTGTACCAAAATTTCGATTTCCCATCTCTGTATATACGTAGTATGCGCTCGTTCATATCATTTTTTTTTCATTCATGACAAGACATTTTCCTAATTTTGTTTCCTAGACAAAGAATGTAATATAATTTCTTTTTCTTGTTTCGTCATTTCAATTTTTTGAAATAAAAAATTTTCTGTTGAATTTATGTCAAAAATTGTTTTTCTGTTTGAATTAAAAATTAAAAATCTGTACATTTCTTTTCTAATTTTTCATTTGATGAACATGTATTTTTTTTTCTAGGTTTATGATTTTCTTTTTTTTTTTCTGCTTTTTGTAAAAAGGCCAGTTATAATTCAAAAAAATCTGAATAATTTATTTTTTGTCTTTTCAAAATAAATAAAAAGCATTAAATATTTTAATTCTGTATTCATATTCATTTTATTAATGTGTTGTATATGTGTACTAATACAAATGCATATTAACAAATCTCTGCTTCATTATATACGTATACGTACATACATAAAATATAAATTTATATAAAAATATGAAAAATAAAATTTTTTAATGTATAGACTAGTTTCGTAATGTTTTCTCTGTTTTTTTTTTTTTTTTTTTTTTTAATTTTTATGAATAGGAAACATTATAACGTTAGTGAAATACTATAAATATAAAGATTTTCTCTGAAATAAACATGCTAAAAATAAATTCACGTTTCAGTTGAAATTGCATTTAATCTGTACAAGATTTTTAGTTTAGGAAAAAAAAAACAAATGTATACATATAACAAATATTTTGTATTTGTGTTGACAATATGCTTTCAGATATTTTTATCTTTTATTTATTATTGCTTCATTTTAATTATCGTTGTCATCTTAAAAAAAAAAAAAAATTAAATGTGAAAAAACTTTTATTTTATTAAATTCTATCAGATTTTCGAAAAATTTTTTAAAATATTTGACACAAACATGAAATAAAACAGAAAAATATTTTTAAAAAACTTTTACAGTCATATATATACCCTGTCTACATTATTGTGATATGTCTGGAATCTGGATATCTTCATTCGTACTTGTTATATTCATATAATTTCACAGTTAGTTAATTGTGATTGAATGCAACGAAATAAAATAGGATTAATATTTTCATATAAAGTTGTTACAAGTATTGCATGTATGTATGTAGAAAAAAAGTCAAAGGTTTCATGCTCAGGATATGGTTACGTAATCGCAGCGTGAAATAGATTTGAATGCTATAGTACCTTGGAGTACGCACAACGTAATTGAGGCAATTTAGAATATTTGGAAATTTTCTGTAACCCAGCATAGATTTAAATGGTGGAAGACTTTTAAGCAGACCAAAATTCAAAAAGATACATGTACTATACGTATATGTATGTAAATGAATTAATTAGCTTTCGAAGTATTATTAACAAAAAATTTTATTAGTTATTTTATTTATTGCATTTTTTTTGCCAATTTAATTTTGTTTTATTCATTAAAAAAAAATTTTTGTCATATTTTTCGTAAAGAAATTAAGATAAAATCCTTGAGCTTTTTATACTTTTAGAATATACATATACATAGGTATCTGGTATATTGAATACACTATATTGTTTCCTTTAAATAAACAATTTGTATGCAATTTTTGTATGTAAAACGTACACACAAATAAAAGCTTTTCTTTAAAGAAAATTCATTACAAAACAAAAAAGGGTGTAATATGAAAAGGTATACATATACGTATATCATATGTATGTTCTATACAAGGGCATTGAGGGGTAATTGCACATTGACTGTCAAATATATTCTTGTACGTTGAATATATTATATAACCGGATACCATTGCAGACACATATTACACAATGATTACACGATGTATACCACAGCCAGGATATATCGTATATGTATATGTACATAAATGTTTGTACACAATTTTGTTGCAAATAATAAAAACAAAAAAATTTTTCATCAATTTTTTTTGTGTTTTATTTTAATGTTTACCAATTCATTTGTTGTATTTACTGATTTTGGTTTTATGTATGTATGTATGTACACCCATATACATATACCATTCATACATCCATAAATATATTTATTGTGTCTGGTGATTTTATGTATATACATGAACGTATTCTTGTATTTTTATCCTTTATTTGTGTATGAATCCTTAACCAAAGTACACATAAAACAAATTTTTTCCTTTTTTCCTGTATTTTAATGAAAAAAGGGAAAAGTATGTATAAAAGTATATGTACGTGTTATATTTTACTATATATGATTTTATTTTATTTTCCAGTTTTTCTTTTATTTCATTTTATAAAATTTTCTGTTCAATTTTATTTGTTTGTTTTTTTCTTTTTTCAATTCATTTTAAAGGTCAATTTTGTGGGTTACCAGAATCACATAATTCTCTCCGTCTATCTCCTTTTTTTTTTAATTTTTGTTTTTATTTTATTGAAAATCTAAGATGCAATTGTATAACAATAAAACGTATGTACTTTTTGTTTTTAAATCAACAATAAAAAACAAACGAACAGGAATAAAATAAAGTTAAAACCACAAAATGGTAATTATAATTTGTAATTTTTCATTTAATAAAAAAATAAAAGGGAAAATGAAAATTATATCTATGGTTGAATTATGTCGAATTCATACAAATTCCTTTAGGGAAAGAATTAAATACGTAGCATCTGTATTTTATTCTTTACACTTTCAAAAGTACTATTCCATTCAATTAAAAGAAAAAATGTTTTTCTTCCTGTGTTGTATATACTGTATCTATTGTTCTTAAATTTATACAGTATGTATATACATATGTACACGTAAATTACAAGTTTGTCAATTTGCCTTAAGCAGATTTTTTTTTTTATTATTTATTCATGGTACATAAACAGTAGAGTATCGTATTTGTTGTTGTTATACCACATGTATTTTGATTTGTTGATGATGATGATATTGACGGTGTGATGTATATGTTGTGCACACATACATACACATATTCACAAACTATTTAAAATTAAATCTCTGTAATTATCCATGTCTTTTCAAAATTACGTGTAATGTTGCAGTTCAAATGTGTTTAACTAAAGGAAAAAAAAATTAAAAACAAAACTACAAACAGTAAAAATAAAAATAAAAAAAAACAAAAAAAGGCTTAAAAATAAAAAATTAAGCAAGAATAAAACAAAAATGATAAAAACAAAATAACTTTAAGAAGTTGTTTATAAATGTCTATAACTTTTTTATATTCATCTGTTGCTTCGTATACACATCAAGGATATACGCGGATATGTGCATACAAACATATGAGAAAATGAACATGTGTATGCATGTATGTATGTATACGTACGTCAATATTGTAAAAGCAAGCCAGTTTGGCTGGCTACTCATTTTGTTAACTATGTGTAGATTCTATGTACTTTCATGTACATGCCATGAAGATAAAAATAAGAATCGGGAAATTGTTGATATTTTAAATATTCTTGTTTTCATGGTTAAATTGTTAAAAAAAAAGAAAATTTTCAAAACAGCAATCATTCGTTGCAAACGTACGTATGTAAGTGTATATATACCTATATGTATGTATGTATGTATGTATTACAGCATCTAAAAATGTACAAGTATTTAACATAAAATTAAGAACAACAACAAAAATAAAAAAATAAAAATTTTTAGTATAAAAATATAACAAACCCAGCCAATAAGTCTTCCTTTTTTTAGAGGGCGTTTGAAAATAAGTGGTACTAAATGCATTTTTCGTAAAATTCAAAGTATTTAAAAAAAGTTGATTTAGAACTTCTGTTCTCTAAAAATCAACTTTTTCCGAAATACGTATTTTAAATTAGAAACTTCTGACTATTTAATAGATATTACGTCATATTGGTAATACATATTTTTTTAAATAACTTTCATTTGATTCATATTTGCTACAAATTAAACTGATCATTAGGGCCTAGGTCTTAGGTACAAAATAAATTTTATCGAACTGTGCTTAGTGAAATTTATTTAAGGCACCCTATGTATAGTATGTATGCTGATGCAATGTTATTTTATGTTTAAAAATTGAATTTTACTTTTTAGTGTGGTATACATTTTGAGCAAATTTTTATTTCTGTGTTTTGTAGTTGCTGCTGTTGCTGATATATTGTATGTTGTATTTTTTCTGCATATACATACACACATCCACATGTATGTGTATATATACTCTGAAAAACGTATAAAAATTTCTTAAACTAAAACTAACTAACCATTACATTGCGAAAAATCGCAAAATCAAAAAAAGACCTTCTTTTAAAAACTTTATACAGAAAGTGCATGAATGTATGTTTACGTGTGTGTGTATATGTATGCATGAAAAATCAAAAAATGTAAAATGAAAATTATTCAAGGAGAAAAGTTACATTTGGTTAAAAGAAAAATATGTATTGAGAAAACGTTCTATGTATTATTGTATATTGCATATAAAATCAGAGATGATATTAGAATGGATACAGAGTAGAGAATACGATATATCAGGCTCAGTTAGCAATGATGATTGGGCGATCGGACGGTAGAATTCATTATGTTGGACTTATATAGATTTACATATACATAAATACATACGTACATATGTACATGTACTAATGGTTTAAAAATATTCAAGCATCTTCTGAAATTTTACCATCTGACATGGATCAACATTCTGGGTGGACAAATGAAAGGACGGTTAGCACGTAAAGAAGAAAAAGAAGAAGAAAGCGATGTTCACCAAGTGTGAGGCGGTAAAATAAGAACTTAAAAATAAAGAACTTCGAATGCTATATAATTATATAAAATGTATTTAGTTATATTTGCAAGCATATTGAAATGTTTTGTTTTTTATATCATAGAATGAACAGCAACGCATACTTTAGCGAGCAATCATGCATTTTACGGAATGTTTAAACGTTTTTTTTTTGTTTTCTTATATTTAATTTATTTTGTTGCTGTTATTTTAAATTTTTGTTTAACAATTATTTTTGCGTCTTTTATTTTCACTTTAAAAACCAACTAAATGAAAAGTCAATGATCTAAAACATACTATATATGTTTGTGTATATTATTATTTTTATTTCGTAATTCTTATAAATTAATGTGACTTTTTCAACAAACATAAATTGCATCATGTAATCATGTGTATCTCGTCTCATACATTATGGTCGTCTAATATATGTATTATGAGGCAATTAATACCATTTTAGTGATTTTGTATTGATTTTATGGTATAAGATATAATGCTATGTAATATGAATGAAGAAATAATTTTCTAAGATTAAATTTAGCAAAAGGGAAATTAACAAAGTTGCATTTATTTTTATATGTTCTAGTCAATATAATCTTAGCATTTGCATTAAATGAAACAAAATACAAAAACTCACAAAAATAAACAAAAATAAAATGAGTAAAGAACATTAGTATAATTAAGATGAAGTGTCAACATGGTGCAAATACCTCAATCATTCAAGCCGGTTAGTCAGACATTTAAAAATGATTTTATATTAATTTTTTTCCTTTTTACTTACATATTTATTTTATTTTTTCAGTTTTTCACTTTCACTTGTTTTTCTTTGTTGTTTGGATTTTATACATTTTGTTGGCAACTGTTAAATGTAAAAAGTTTTTATTATTTTTGATTTTCTTGGTATTGTGTAAACTTTTTGAATTTTTTTTTTTTTTTTGTTTTGAACTTTGAGTTATAAATTAGAGATTATCTCTAAGGCAATCAAAAACCATGGAACGGTAAGGGAATAAAAGAAGAGTTGAGTAATTTTTGTAATATTATGCTTAGAAAAATATTGTGACATTTATTTGTTAAGTTATGTGTATGTCATGAAGTAAATTGAAAACTTCTAAATTAAGATACATACATCTAAAAACATAAAAATTATACGATTTTCGTCAAATACTCTTGTACATACTTAAAGTTATGATTTTTTTCTAATCTGTGAATCATGTACACGAATATACTTAATTGTGGTTATCATTTCCTTTTTTGTCTTTATTCAGATTCTCTATTTTGATTTTTGTTATCTAACAAAAGATGATTCTCTGATATTGCCTGATATGACGTTTATTTGTGTATTTTATACGCTTTTCCTATATAATTTTAGTGATCTGTATGAATTATTACAAAATATATTTCTTATTTCCTGTTTTTTTATATGCATCACAGTAAAAAGAATCTTATTTATATATTTTTCTAATGCCTATATGCAAACATCTTCATAGTATCTTTCATAACATATGCACATATCAACAATTTAAATAGATCATATTTTTTTGTAATTATTTTTCATAAAGAGGAAATCACTCAAATTATAGAATTATATAAGTACGTATGTATGTACATACATACTTATGTATGCTATAATAAAATAAGAAATAGAAACATTTCTTAAAAGCTACATTAGTAACCAAGAAAAAGTCACGTACCTATGGACATACGTATTTATTCATATTCTTACATATTTTGTACGTAAAAATCTTTAAGAATCTTTTACGTAAATTAAATAATAAAAATTATTTATAGATATATTATGTTAGTATGTAGAATAAAATACTTTTATACAGGGTGATTTTGATTTCTTCATAAAATTTCCAAGAATTTTCAATTTTTTTTTTCAATAAAAGATTTTATACTTCATGAACCATTAGTTCATGCTGTATAAAATTTAAATGTAGTACATACGTTATAATATACAATTATTTAGTACGTTATTTGTAGAGTACAAAAAAGGTCAAACATAATAAGTGTCCATGTGTCCAACATTTCTCTTTTCTAAAAGATTGATAGTATGTAATTTGTTTTTTTTTCTATGTCATTTTTTAAATAAATTAAATCCGTATCTTTTATACGTATTATGTATGTGTATATGGATATCATACCTTATATTGTATAAATGTTATTTCAATCAAAATATATTGTCCATTTATTATGTGCATTTCAACACACAGATATATAATAATTGAAATAAATAATAAAATGAAAAGAAAACTATAACCAAGAACATACTTTTGTATATGATTATTATTATTGTTGTACAATATAAATTAAATGAGTAGGAGGATAAATATCTTGTATAATCAACATCATCATCATCGTCATCATCATTATCATTATATATTATTATTACTGTTGGTATTATTGTTATTAATAAACATCACAGTACAAAAAAAAAATTATGCTAAAATCTTCATGGTTTTTTTTTATATTTTTATTTTTCTTTTGTTATTATTCAAAAAAAGATCATTTTTATATTTATCCACCTATCAGAACGATTTATTGATTTTCTGACAATATGTCTGTAAAATATCTTTTTTTCTTTTTTATTGCAATAAAATACATTTAGTAGGTAATATACAAATATCATGAACAATAAATAAAATGAATTAACTTTTTGAAATTTTGATATATGAAATTTATTAATAAGAGATATATAAGTAGAATATAATATCGTATAATAATAATTACAAATATATTAATTTTCTTCAGAAAACACAGACATGAATAACATGCATACAAAAGTATGTTTTTCAATCATTGTGTTTTTTTTTTTATTATATCAATTTTATTTACCATTATTATTATCTGCTGTTAGAGGCACAATGAGTTTGTTTTTTGCTTTTATATGAATACACATTTTCTTGTTTACAATTTCAGCAAAATAATAATTAATAAAACTAAAAGGTACATATTACACTTGTATATGTGATTATTAGATGAAGATGTTTATAATAAATAACTCATACTTACATATCATGCTTATGGCATGGCAGATATATTCGATGTACAATCTAAGCACTGAATATGTACAGTACAATTTGCCTTGGCTAAGAACAAAAGCTAATAAATAGAGTGAATCAGGCTGTCTTCTCTCAGTAGGTTTTTGAGTATAGGCAATCTAGTTCTGTTCGGATATGGCCCCATTCTCACAATTACTTGACTATTTTTATTGATAAAATCTTTGATCCTGGCTCGGTTAAGTGTAGACCAGGTTTCTTTTGATTTATTTCAAAGACATTGCATCTTGAAGAAAGATATTGTATCGGCAACCATATTCTTTTTTAACATTGTTATTTGAGTATTGTCTCTCTTGGAAAGTATTGTAGAGCCAAACTATGTTTTGATACGGTGTCGATCTTCTACGATTGGATCATGGTAACTCTGAAAATTCTTTTTTAAGCTTACACAAATTTGCACTAATTTACTATTTTCCAATTGCATTCAATCACCATGAACCAAATAAATTTGAATTTTGCTTTCGAATAAATTTTATTTCATTTTATATATTGAACAAACTTCAAGGTTGGTTATAATATTGTAAAGAAATATAAGTATTAATAAATTAATAATGTAGTACATAATATGAAATTATTTATTTATGTAGTAGAATATTATTATATGAAATGCACACTTTATAAAAACAAAAGATCTTTTCAATTTCATATTGAATATAAAATAGAAATGATAATTAAAAATATAAAATAGTGTATAATAACAATACAAAACGTTCAATCTATATTTTACCTTGTCAGTCAATTTTATGTATGTACATATATTTATATGCTAATGCTGATTGTGTATGTAAACAAAACATGTATGAATATATATAACTAAAAATTAATTGATTAGAGATTCTTGAATGTATTATGAATAATTCTAGACTATATAATATTACATAAACATTATAGAATACACATACAGACATTATGAATTGAATTTATTGAATGAGATCTAGATACATTCAGTTCAATTTTATAGGCTAAACGTAGCATAATTCTGATATAATGTTATTCAGAATTTTCATTCAATTAAAAGCTTCTTTTCAACTTAAATATAAAAAAAAAAAATTGATTACATTTATTTATAGTAGAATTATATACCTTTTGTATTTATCTCTACATATCGATTTTATATACTCGTATGTAATTACAAATCTATCATGTATATTTTGTATAGAAACAAGAAAAACTAGGTTCAAAAAACAAAAACAAAACAAAAAAGAAAATATCTAGGAGAAAAAAAAAGTACTTTTGTTTTCTGTTTTTTAAATACAAAAATAGAAAAGAGGACAAAATGATGGGTTTTTATTTTTTTTTTTCCTGATTTAGATCAGAGACCAATCATCAAAATTAAAAGATCGAAAAAAAGTATAAAAGTAATAAGTTTAATCGATCAATTGATTCATGATAAAAATGATTCAATGATGATAATGATGATTATGGTAATGATAATATATATGGATGACGATAAAACTAATATCGTATTCATATAAATATCGTATCATATAAATATCGTATTACATTTCGATATTTTAGAGTGGGTGTTACACAAATAAAAGAAAAAAGATGAACGGATGAATACTTTAGGTCAAAGTTTTTTATGTTACACACTCTTTAGTAATTGATAAAAACACATATAATATTGTGATATTTTGGTGTTTGAATGGGAAATTTTTTGTTTCTATAGCTTTTTGTTTTTCTTTTAAATTTAACAAAATTTCCGGTTATCATGCTTACATCTTTATGAGAACATGAGAATAAAATGTGGGTGTTTTAAATTTAATGTACATACATACATTATTTACAGAATTTTAATAAGGTAGGTATTTGATTCTTCATATGCTGTAAAATAACAAATCAATGTGGAAAATTTTTAATTAATAATCATTATTTAGATGATTTAATATTTTAGATTGGATAACTAATTGAAATGAATTTTCATAGTCAATAAATCAAATAATAAATAGTAATGTGTCCAGTATAAAATTTTATGGAAAATTGAAAGAATCAATGAATCTGTATATAAAATTTGATTAATAGTAAAATTAAATGAAAAGGAAACTCCTTGAAAAGAAAATATTTTTAACTATGTATATTTATTTATTTTCTTACTATTTATAAAATTTTATTGTGTTATTTCATTTTAAAATTCTGTGAAAATTCAATATAAATAAATTTTGTTTATATATCGATTTATAATTTATCGATAATTTATCAAGAAAAGTGTAAACAATATATAAATGTGTGTGTATCTAAAATAATGTATATCAACCAATAATGAATGAAATGCACTTGAAAATTTTAAATTTTTATCAATTCTAACATTTTTCCTGTACATAGATAACAAATAAGTGGTTATAACAGAAATAGGCACTCGACTTTTTTCATTTATTTATTCGTTTAATTTTTTATCAAATTTGTTATCAAATTTTCAATGTTCTGTTGTATAGACTTTAACATTTTTTGTTATCATTTATACTGATAAAATTTAATTTCTTCGAAAAAAAGTATATGTATATATTTACTTTTACCGATAAAAGTATAGGTAACCCTCAAATAAAGCGATCTAATAGTTGTGACAAATTTTGCTTAACGTAGAATTTTACGTAATTTTTAATTTACATTGTACAAAAGTTGATGCCTCTGGAGACTAAGTTTTACGTACGATTTTTCTTTAAAAAGATGATCACTAAGCATAACGAAGATTATCTATAGTTTAAAAAATTTCGAAGTATGTGAAATATTTTTTTCTAATACTCGTAATAAAAAACAAGATGTGTGGATACAAATTTTTAAATTTGATATGTCTTATCGTACTTATTATCGTATATTTATATTAATACAGGGTATTCCTGATATTAATATCACGCAATACATCTCTCAGATGATTCTTATATGGACACATTGCGTAATAAAATTTGATTTTAAAGATGCAGATTTACCTATTAACAGAATCACCTTTTTCGATGACACTTAAATGTACGTCAAATTTTCGTATGTTAACATCCTGTAAAATTTTTGATTATTTATTTATACAATAATTTCAAATCATAAGTTCATAAAAACTTTCTTATGTATACAAGAAAAGGTACACAAATTCATAAATAATAAATCATATTGACCAGTCATCATTATCGATTTATAATTATTATAATATTTATATTTTTACATGAAAATTACCTGTCTTCTATATATACATATATGTACATTTATAAATTTTGACATAATCATATTTGTCGTGTATATGCGATCATATAGTTTTATCGATATTTAAATTAGCACATAAATTCAATGCTACATATCAGAAATTATACTTTATACTTTTAAAAAACTGATAAAAAAAATTTGTTGTGTAAAATTTCAATGTACATGTTTATTTTGTGAATGACACCTGTCTTTTTGAATAATTATTTAATTGTTATGTTATATTATTTTTACTTTAATATTAATTTTAATTTGTACATACGGTCATATAAAGATTGTACATTTATTTATGTACACAGAAATAGAATTATTTAAGCAGAAAAAAGCCAATAAATAACTCGTTTTCTACATTTTCTGTTAAAATAAAATGTATGTATGTAGGGAAAATTAAATCAATATATAAAATGTCAATGTAAAAATAAAAATAAAAAAAAAAATCAACCAACAGCACAAAAGTAAAAAATAAAAACTCTGAAAATTGACAATTTTCAAAATATCCTACATAAACAAAATTAGGAAATTATTGTACGTAAACACGTGTACATATATGTACAGGATGACCCAAAATGGATATTATTCTGAAAGATCGGATTGTTTATATTAAAAAAAATTATTTTAGATATCCATTCGATTTTTTGTGAAATGTTGGAAAATTGGAACCTTTGGACATTTTAAACGCAAGATGTCGTAAAATTGCTAAATCCTTTAATCCATTCCATATATTATGTATATACATATGTATGTTAGTACATACGAATGTATATTTAGATCATGCTTTGCTTGGAGCTAACCTTTTCACTAAGGTTAGCATAAGAAATCAAACAACATTCAAATTCCCAAAATTCTGTGTTTTAATTTTTCAAATTTTTGCTTTCCAAATTCAATTCTATAATCTTTAATCCATTTTAGAATTCTACCCTGTGTACACAGGAATTACATGAACAAATAGAAATATCTTTATAATATACAATATCAATTTGTTTCACGATAACTTTAAATTGTGGATTTTTTTCATTTTTTGTGAAATTAATGAAGTTCTTCGTTCTACATTTAAAAAGATAATTGACAGCATAACAGATTGAGCTGAAAGTTCAATTGAAAAATTAATAAAATAAAATTTAAATATCGATTTTTAGTGTTTTAGCAATTACGTATGTCATATGTATGTATACAATATTTCTATGGTACATTTTTGCGTTATATATTTAACATACAAAATTTTTAACATTTTTGGAACAACTGCCTGTCATTTAATTTGATATTATGCTTTAACAAAAATAAATAGACAAAAATTGATAATACAAGATGAATTTATAATAATTGTAGCTTCGAAAAAAGGAATAAATTATATCGGAAAAGGCTAACAAGAGATTAATAATATGATGGAGGTGATGTTTTTCTGGTTACTTTTTCCTCTTTATTTTTTAAAAAAAAATGATTATATCGAATTTGTATTTTTAATATGGCGCCATTGTACTAGATTAATTTTTATTTATTTATTTTTTTTTTTGTCTTTCACAAAATATTTTAAAGCATAATAATAGCCTTTTGTTTCTTAATAAATTTTTTCAGTTATATATTTTGTATTTTTTTTTCCCCATTTTATCAATTGCCAAACGATTTCACTCGAATATCAAAATATATGTACATACATAAATGCAGATATTATGTAGAATGTACATGCAAATTTTTTATGTTTATTTTTAAAAGTAAAAGAAATCATTGAACTTTTTCATAATTCTTTTCTCTTGAAAATGACGATTATGACGATGATGAAAAAAACAAGTATGAGCCAAAAAATTGTGGTTTATGAATTCATTTAAAAGAAAAAAAAAAAATGTGTTCTCTTTTTTACATTCCATTTTATAGTACACAGTAATAATAATAAAAATAAAGATTATTTTTGGAATATGGCACATTATCACAAACAATACAATAATGTTGGTGAAAAAACAATTGATAACGAAGGCGTGAAAAAAAAATATAATGTAGTATGTATGTAGGAAAAGTATTTATTGGTTTATGATCTCATTGTAGAAAAATAAATGCTTTAAATAAAATGGCTATGGAAATCACATGGGAAGGGAAGGAATAATGTATCGCTGTAGAGACGTTTGAGGTTCGAACAATATGTGAAGAAGGAGGAATTTTTTATAAGTTTTTTTGCGGCTGCACAAATTTAAATAAGTCCTTGACTTCAGTGAAAATTTTCCTTTAAACTTTCTCAGTTGATTGAAATGCACCATGTGATGCGTATAATGGTATAATGAAACGATACCTTTCACTTTCTTTCGTTCTCCTTTTACGCTTTTTAATAATGATGCTGATGATTCTCGTGGTAGACAAGTAAATTAAAATCTGGGGAACGTAGGAGACTGTTCCTTTAAGCATTTAATTTTAAAAATTAAAACAAGGAATTTGTTAAAATAAAAAATTTTAAAAAATATGTATATATAATGAAACAATAGACCAGAAAATTGACAAGTATGTTCATATGTTAATTAATCAAAAATAAAAATAAACCCCTTATATGTATTATGTATAATTATAAAACCACACTTTTTATATCAACGCATATATCATCTTCTCATATTGTTAATTGGTTTTGTATCTATTTGTTTTGTTTTTGGTTTTTTTATTTTCGTTTAATTTAAATAACTTGCAATTTACATATTATAAAATACCCCTGCTGAGACTCACAGTCTATCGTGTATATATACAAAACCAAACACAACTACTGGGTACTTAATGTAATCAACTTTTCTAGATATACAGATACATAGATAGATAGATTTTTAGCTCTATTATTACTTACTGTTTTCGTTTTTTATGTTCACTATTCTGTTGTTTATTTTTCTCATTTAAATTCAGTTCACATGCCATTTTCATTTTTAGTAGCAAAAATTAATAATAAATTCAAATGTTGTAATATTTTGTTTTTTCTTTTGTAGAAAAATATTTAAATATTTTAGTGTAGATACGTGCATTATTAATTTGATGTAGTAGTTGTTAGCAAATTGTTATTTGTAGAATATATTTTATCCACTATAGCTGGCTATAGTGTTTTTATATGAATAAAAATATGAATACATGTATACGGAAAGAATTTTATATGTATTTATGTACATGTACATACATATGTATGTATACAGATAAAAAAGTAAGTTTATATGAAATGCATCATTAAATAGCCGATCAAAATCAAAATAGACAGACAGTTTGTCTACTTAATAAGTGATCATCATAATCCATAATATTATGAATATATTACGTATAGAATATGCATATAGCTAATACCTGTCTTTACCTATAGATACTTTGATTGCGATACATCTACTTATATGGAAATAAAAATTTTTATATGGTACATGTAGTCATTATAAATTTTTTTTTTTTTAAATTTACATATTACCACACACATACACATTTTTGTATATTAGCAAGGTGAACATGTTTGATAGACACTTGAAAAAAAATTATTATAATTTAATATAAAATTCAAGTATGTTAATTCATTAAGAAAAAAATTTTTTATCATGATCTAGAAATAATTTTTTGCTTAGTAAATATATATACTTAATAATATATGTGAATACTCGTACTTTGTTTAATTAAACTCAGAATTATTATGATGATCTGCTCGTTTAATATAAAATGCATTAAATATCTAAATGAAAATATCTAAATTTTGAACTTTTTTTGAAGATAAAAACATTGTAATAGAGAATTTTCCAAGGATAATAACTAAAATTTAAATAATTAAAAATTTCAAGATAATTAAAATTTCGAATAGCCATTAAAAATTTTATTTAAAAAAATATAAGAGTATATGAAATTTAAATCTGTATATAGGCTACATAAATATGAAACAATTATATTAGTGAATTCAAGGGTCAGTTATTTTAAGCAGATAAAATATGTCTATTTTATAGCGATATAATTAAAATAATTATGTAATTAAATACCATGTCACAACAAACTGATTTGTCAATTTATATGGGAATCAACAACAAATTTTAATTTATAGATCAATTTTTTTTTTTATACAATTACATGATTGTACCAAAAGTAAATCTATATTTTTGTATTTTATACACGTAATTGAAAATAAATTGTATAGCACATACATACGTTGGCAAATTTTTCTAATTTAAGAAAATATCAATACTGGCAAAAGTACCACCGCACGCATTTATTTATGTATCTTGTCTTGTACATATAAATACCAGTTAATGACTGATACCATTTTTGTAATCGATGTACATTATTTAAAAATGTAATGTATTTATAAACTATTTATATTTATATAATGCTCTGAACCATGCTCTAAACTGTTAAATTTTTAAAGTTAAAATTATAATTTTATCCATACAAAAAAAAAAAGACAACAAAAAACATCACAATTTAAAATTCTTTTTGACATTTGCGAAAAACGCAGCATGAGACCTTTATTATTAGGTTATGTTTTAATTTCATGTCTTTTTTATCGCTTACTATCGAAAAAAATAATATACATAAATATATTAATTGAATGGCATTTAAAGATAAACTAAATTTCATACCTGTAAAAAAACGGCAGTTTTTTTGTGCAATAATATTTCATACTTTTTCATACTGAATTTATTTTGTCACAAACGTAACGCAATATTCATAATATTCGCTTATGTAATTTTAACACATTTTAATAGTGTGAAAAATTGCTTATGTACCGTTATAGGTTTTGGGTGTTTATTTCAACAATTTTGTTTATTTTTTTTATTTTTCTGGAATACATGATGAAGTCGTGCAGAACGTACATAGTATGTACATATACATATGTATTATGTATGTATGCAAAAAATTGTCATTTGAACTGAAACGTACTAAATTTTCTGAACTTTTACGTATGTGGGTAGATGAAATGTGTTTTTTTTTAAAGATGAAAATGAACCAGAAAAAATAATAGTTAAATGAAAATTAAATGTATTCGCTCATGATTGCTTTATAAATACAAAATCTATGCACGAATTTAAAAAAGTTTTATTGAATATTTTGATAAATATTGACTAGTTTGTTGTTAAGTAATTCATTCAAGCACGCAAAGATATTTGCTGTAGCTATCAATCACAGGAACATAAAACAGGATATAAATTTTTACTTAAATAATTTACGAATTTATTTGTCACGAAAATGCAAAATTTTATGAATATAGAATATATGTAGAAGGATATAAATTTATTTGTTGAGATAAATAAAATTATGTCGAAATTACCAAAAGTTTAATTAATGCATTTTCTATCGAAAACTCATAATTTTTGTTAAACCAAACTTTTGATTTATACTAAATCCTTAAGATTTTCTACTTATCGTATTTAAATTTCCCAATGGATTAATAGTGTACTCTTGTACCCGTACAAACAAACACATTGTACTATTAGAAAATTTGTATTACTTATAAATATTTATATTTTGTGTGTACATTATTTTCATGCAAATAAATAAAAAAAAAAATAAAATAAAAGAAAATTATTTTTGCGTGCTTAATTTTGTGTAACACATAAATTTGTTACTGCTGAATTAATACACATACATATATAGTGAACTTCAATAGAAGAAAAGTGGAAAATCTCTATACACATAGAATTACGTGTAAATTTAGAAAACATCTTTTAAAATTTATGTGCATGAATCAAAGAGATACATAAATGTTAAAATACAGTTAACTATCGTGTTATACGGAGGTTATATTTACGGAACGTAAATCAATTGCATCATATAATTTTGGAGTAAATTTTTGCATTATATTAATTAAAATTGCCATTTATGCTTCGACCTGAAGTTTGTAATACATCATTTTATATTGTAACCATATTACACGATGAATATCTGTAATTTTTCTTTATATATGGTGTAAATTATCTGTGATAGAAAAAATTGAATTATTAGCAGCTAACTATGTATATTTTATTAGTCAAAATAAACGGTATTGAGGATAACAATATGCAAAATAAAAATTTATTCTTGATTTTATTCACATAATATGCTATGCTATGGGTACCATGGTGTACTCGTATAAATGCACCATGATTTTTACTGATATACAATTTTTTGCCACTAACAATATCATTTATATCAATACCACAATTAAACTTTGCGTGAGAATAATCCGTAAAATTTTTCATACTTTTTCAATTAGTATGTAGTTATTCTGTTTATTATTGATACTATCTTGTTTTTTTAAATGTTATTTTTCTCTTGTAAATTGTCGTTACAACTTTACACAGTGCATGAATGATATTTATGTGAAATTTTATACATACTATTATATCAAAAATACAGGCATAACATTTTGTGTTTTGTTTTTAGTATGTCATACCAACATATTACTAACATTAATGTTGATAATAAACATCATGTATGGAAAGGTATTGATTATATAGCTATTTCAATTTTGTTTTTTCTGATTTTCTTTACTGTGTAATTTTGGTGTGTTAATGTGTAATTTGTATAATTTTTTTATATAGGTGCATACATGTATATTTCTCATGTGTGAATTTCATCTGGTTTTGAAAAACATATTAAGGATATATGAGCATAGTTAATATATTATAGCTATTATCATCATAATTTTTTCTTTATTTTTGTTGAAATATCCAATTTTTATATACTTAATATCGTAATGAAAATATAACTATGTACATACATTAATGATAAGTAAATAATATTAATTTAAATATGCCTAATTAAAAGGTGCGGTGAAAAAATAACAACCACCTACTCACGAACTAAGTGAAAATACACGATTATATAGAAACGTATACATACAAAATATAATACAAAGATAAATCAAAATTTATTATATTTTCATATTATAGTTAAATTAATGATACTTATCATTTTTAACGCCTCTATTGATTTTTTATTACTTTATTTATATGTACATCATTATATACACATTACATTTTATTTGTTGCCTTGTCATTATATTTAATATATTAGTATAAATCGTGTTTGTGTGTATGTAAATGTATATAATTATAGGAAAAATTGTACAATACAGAGCTTTTTGTTTAGGCTCATTAAATGATAATTAAATTATTTATTGTTATGAATAATTGAATTATTATTACGAGTGAGATTAGATGTTAATTGAAAAATAAATTAAAAATGAATACAGCTTCATGTCATTTGTGTAGATCTATTGAACAAATTTTGCAATGCATTTTTATTTTTCCACTTCAAAATTGAAATTAAATCCTTTTAATATTGCACTTTTATTTTCAAAGAAAAACAATAGCACTATGTAATTTTTTACTCTCAACCTCGTGTCCCAATGTGTTACTGAAATTCCATATTACGAATATTGTACAATAAACCTTTAAACTTTTTTGTATTTTCGAAAAAAAAGAATTTAAAAATATTTGAAAACTTACAAAAAAAGTTTTAAGAGTATTAAATTGCAGAAATAATTTTACGTATACATATGTAAAAATATTATATGTTTGTTGTAATAAAAAAAAAATACGTGTATTAATATCTCATAATTTCTGTACCATATGCATTGCAAAAGTGAATATAAGAGAGCTCAACTAAATTTTATTAAAATAAACATGTAGTTATGATAAACAGTTATAAATTTGAAAACTTGAATTTTCTTTTCTTTTTTGTTGTTGTTGTTGTAGTTTTTCTGAATTTTTATGTTTATTTTTTAAACTTGATTAAATGATGTAGTGTTAAGTTCGTGACTTGTTCGGCCTTTTTAATGTATATACATATATACATGTACTACACAATAACATTCATAAATATTTTTATATGTACACATAATATTTGTATCTTTATTTAGTACACAACAAAGAACAGAACTTCGAACGCAACATTGTAGTATTTTTTATTTTTATTAATTTCTTAGTCATTTTTTTATTAACTATGATTGTTTTGTTTAAATTTCTTCATCATCATCATCATCATTATTGCCATAGTCATCATCATTGAGAATTTTTTTCAATGTACAGATAAAAGTAGATTGTACATTATTGTGCATATAGTCAGGGCAAAGCACACACAATGCATCTGTAATCATTATATAAAAGAAATAATATTTTAATCATACTCATTGCCCTCAAAACAAAAACAGATTTAATATTATACCAAAGTGATTAAATGTCTACAGCAACATTTTATTTCATACATATGTATGTTGTAAAAACAGAACATTTTGTTAATTATTTTATGTAATTAACACAGAATAATAGAGAAAACTAATAAAGATTCTTAGTTTCATACAATAAATTCAATAATAAAATTATAACTGTACTTGTAATACAGGATGATTCTAATATTATAAAAAATGCTTTAAAAAACTTGATAGTTCTTGAAGATATTGCCGGGGATCTTTATCTTATAGGTGTTCAAAATCGTCTGTCTAACCTTCGATATTTTTAAATTCTTTTGTTATCCTATACTTTGTCAACTAATAATATGCACTTAAGGTCTAATGGCGATTAATTAAATTGGTACCATTTTACATCACTATGTAGTGTGTACTGACTGATATTTAAAAAATTCATCTGATATATAATGAAAGCTTTGTGAACGGTAGTAATACTGCTCGTGAAACAGTCTAATTAGAAATTATAATAGAAGAAAATATGTACTCCCATAAGACCTTAAGTGCATAATATTAGTGGACAGAGTATAGTGTCCATACAGATGAGATTTACGATTTAACTAATTCCCTAATATTAAACCCAATGTCCACCCAAACAAGATTTTCTTTGTCTGCAGTTGACAGATCATACAAAATCATCCTGTACTTTTTTCTATTAACAAAAACTGTAGAACATATACATACATATACACATTCAAGACATATGGAAAAAAAATTAAAATAAATTGAATGAGCTTAAATGAATTCATTTACTTGCGTTGTGTAATGATATAAATCTGTACGCAAACATACATGAATTGTAAATATATTATACAGAAATGATTTCATATCTTTTTAGAATAACAAACACATTTAAACGATTTTGCTGACAAATTCAAAAATATATATATTTTTTTTAGATTACTAATTTTTTACTTTATAATTGTTTACTGTTAGCATGCTCTATATTTAATTGTATTTTATAATTCTAAATACTGTTGATATTAATTAAAACTTTAATTTAAACATGAATGAAATGTTAGAAAATTAAAAAAAATAATAAAAACATCTGTGGAAATGAATTTATACAAAAAATAAACAATTAAGAAAAAATGTTGATAAACATGAAATTGAAAAAAAAAGAAAGAAAAGAAACAATGTAACGAAATGAATAAATAGTAAAAACATATTGCATTAAATTGATTAGTTATACAGCAAAAAATGAAGGACAAAGACTTTACTGATGTTAGCAAAAATAAAAAATAAAATAAATAAAATGAAAAATAAATAATAGGAATTTACAGAGTGTAGGACACAGAATAAAGTACAAAATGTAATCGTAATTATGGCGTCAACATACATTCGCTGTATTTTTATATTAATAATCATTACATATAAGAAAAATGTTTGTTTCTATTTAAAGATTTCTTTATTATTTTTGCTATTGTTATTTTTTGTAACAGAATACAAAATGCAATTGTAAATGAAAATTCGTACGTCCACCCGCATATCTTTCCAATAAAAAAAAAAGGAGTAATAATAAATAAATAAATAAATAATTAAATAAATAAAATAATAACAAACAGATACGACATTATAACTAGACGTACAAAGTACACATACGTTATATGTATGTACGTGTGATAGTGATATGAAATGATACGTAGGTATGTGTCAACAACAAAGCTAAAAGAAATCAAAATTATGCTTGTAATAGCACAAATTTAAGACATTAGAGATGAGTGACAAAATTTCAAAACAAGACAGTTAAGTTGATCATTTTGATTATATAATTTTTTTTTTCTACAAAATTCCATGTAAACTTTGTAAAAAAAGTAATAGCAGTAGAGTGGCAGTAGTAAGAAAATACTAGTATTATTAAAAACAATAATAATAACAATATAATAATAATGATGATGAAAATAATATATAGTAGTACACATACGATCATATGAATATCCTTTATAAGAAATTCTATCATACCATCACATATAAAAGAGACTACAGCACGTACATATGTCAAATGTACAAAATATCTTCATTTATTTTTATTTAGTAATAAAAAATAAAACAATGTAAACATAATATTATCGTATATAATTTAATATAAAAAAATGTACATAATATAACACTACTATATATGAAAATATAAAATATACAATATCAACATATGTATATGAAAAACATTACAGAGAATTGCAAAATGCATTTAACATACGTAATTCATATGTATGTACATACATACATATATGTTTTACATGTACATATTTGAAGAAAAATATCTGAAATGATAGAAAAATTTTCCTTTTTCTCTTCTTTTTTTATATAATTTCTTATAATGTTTGGATTTTTTTTCTTAGGTTTTTGCTATGTCGGCACTTTTTCTTAAAATGCTAATAAAATATTTAATTTTAATATTCATTTGTGTAAATTTGTTTGAATAAATTTCTCTTATACAAACATAAATGTTATTTTATGTTATATTTATCATCGTATTCTTAGACTTAGTATAAGTGAAGTTTTAAGACAAAATTTACACAATTATACAAATGAATATTAAATACGATATGATTTTATCACATGTACATATAAGGCACATATTAGAGTATAATCAAATTTAATTAAATTGCGTTTTAATTAAATTAAGTCACATTTAACAATGTGATTATGTCATGTGTGGGTGTATGTTTATGGGTAGTTTGTCTGGGTTATGTACTTGGAAAAGTTTTTTAATACATAAAATTGGATACCTACTTCGTACTCAAAAAAAACAAAAAAAACACAAGACCTTTAATTTTTTTTATACAATTTTCATCTTCCTAATCTTCGCACGTTTTTGTATAGTATCTTTTTCTATTCAATGCGTACATACATAACATAACATATGTGGGAGATCACGTATTTGTAATTCATTGTACCCTATCATAAAATTATCTTATGATATTTGATGGAAAAACATTATAGAATATATAAACAAAAAAAGTCTAAAAAATTAATTTTCATTGTCGTTACTATGTACCTAAAAAGTTTAAAATAAACCTGTTATGATAGATATTTAAAAGTACAAAAAATAATCAATTGCCCAGATAGAAACAGAGACCATTTACAATGAATAAAAAAATCTGTTCGGGACGTTCAGAAATCGTCCCTTTTTCATTTAATATAATTTTCATTTTGAATTTTTTTGCGTTCTTTAAAGCAAAACTTTAAAGAAAGCTTTAAACTCTTCTCAAAAAATATAATTAACAAATCTTTTATACCTTCCTAATAGAAAATATTGTCATATTTCCAATTGGGTACTAAAGAACTGTGATAGCACCTACAAATAAATAAAAAACGAGAAATTTAAGTCAAAAAAAAACATTTAAATAAAACGTCTAAACAAATTAAAAGTGTGCCTAGATACATTATTTAAAATGATAAAAGATTTATGTGATAAGAGAATTTTGTTTGTTTATTCAACAATTTTAGAGACGATTAGAGTCCAAATTCAAATAACAAAAAATCGAGGTAATATTGCATAAAATATTTTATTTGTTGAATTTTAAATCAATAAAATGTGAAATTTCCATTAAAAGTAAAACAATAGTACAAAAATACAAAAATGAATTTAAAATTATGAAAAAGAAAAATACTATCATCAAGTAATAATAAAGATGATCAAACTGTGGGAAAAATATAAAAGTAATAGTAAAAACAAAACCAAAACAAAAGTTACAAATGAGATGATGTATACAGTACACAGACAGAAGGAGAAAAATTAATGCCAAAGTTAAATGATCTTAACACGACATTGAACTTTAAATAATAATGAGATTTGCGTCAAAAATGCTTTTTAAACACTTTTGAAGGTTACATCCAAATTTTCAAAGACAGGTCACAAATAAAAGATAGATGCAAAAAATTTATAACAATAATAATTAATTTATTGCATCCTCCTTTTCATGTTGGACGATTTAATGGTCGTTATTTAAATCAAAAACAATTTTTTTTTTAAAAACATAAAAACGTTAATTATCTAATTAACAATCAATTGCGACTACATTGATCGATTGCAGAGGAATGTACTTTGATTGATTATCACACTGTGTGATACTTTGAATACTTTGTATAAAAATATGAATGGAAAAACATATGACAAAGGAAAAAAAAAATGAGAAATATCTTTGACAATATTTCATAAGTTATAATTAGAGACTATTATTAATTTATGACAGCTGTCATATGATTACGGATCATTGATCATTGTATGAGTAAGTTTATAAAAAATTTAAAAAACAAATTCTTTTAAAAAACTAAGGCAGAAAAGTTGTTTATATGTACATATGTACATACATACATATGTAGATCGGCTTTCAAAAAAATTTTTTTCAAACAACAAAAAATAATAAACAAAATTTCAAAGCTTACCTCATTCAAACACAGACGATCTGTAGATGATCTATAGAATTGTTTTATGTGGTCATTGTTGTATTTCTGAAAAGTCTGACATCATCATTTGATTAATACACTTAAAATTTTCAATTTTATTTTTATTTTTATTTATTTTTTTACTACTATTATTATAATTTTCTTTTTTTGAATACTATCTCAGTATTGAAAATCATCGATTGTATAAGTGATAATATCATCGATGAATTTGATTTGTCATTTCAAAATTTCATAAATGAATTTTTTTCAAAAGCATATTTTGATATCTTTTTAAAACTACTGTTTAATTTAACAATTGATCGCTTTAAAAAATCTTTTGATCTGACAATAGATAAAAAAAAAAAAAACAGAAATTCATTGATGACGATCAATGATATTGACGCATGATGATGTAACAATAGTCAGCTGTTTTTCTATTTAATTGAAATCAAAGTTTGTTTTGATTTGATCACATTCACATATGCATTAATGATGTAATAATTATTTGTGGGCGGAAATTATCTACATAACTAGAATTAAGAAATTCAGATAAAGTTGTTATAATCTTCTATTGTGAAATAATATGCGATCTCTTGTTATGTGTAAGGCATGCTTTTCGCTTTGATCTTTATTCATTTAAAAAAAGGGTGAAATGTATGTATGACATACATACATAAAATATTAAAATACTACATCAAATTTTACAGATCAAACGAATCCTATCGAAAATATAAAAAAAAAAAAAACAAAAATACAAATGTAACTAGTAGATTGATAAATGCCAGATGATCAGATCAGATTACGTAAATAAATTATTTAAAAAATTCTATTTTCTTAATCGAATGAAGAGTTAATTATTTAGATGAAATTTTAAATTATTTTTTATTAGTGCATTCCTTAAATATTTGTTGATTTTTATTTTATTATGTTTTTTCTTTCCAAAATGAATTTTCACTTCCTCTTTTTATGTATTTATAATATTTAAAATTAAAAATTACAACATGACTAGACTGATTAGATGATGATGTGTTGAATTACGATGATAATTTTAAATAAAGGGGGAATTAAAAGCATATACATTAAAAATATGTACACTGAATAATTTTGTTTTTTTTTTTTTTTGGTTTATGACTCAATTCATTTGAGTGGTATTTTTAATTGACCATTGTCTTTTTTTTATTTCATTTTAATAGAATAGAACTCATATTAGCATATTTTTGTGTCTATGTAGCTACAAAAATATCTATGGATAAAAAAAATAAATAAATAAAAAATAAATAACAAGTTGTACTAAATATCAGAGATGGTAAACCTTTCTGACATTAGTGAACCAAAATAAAATGTAGGTAGGCAATGTAATTTTCTGACTTCAAATGAAATACATAATGATTTACAAGGTTTATTTCATGTTTCGATGTGACTTGTCACATTACATCTTTGTCGCATGGATCATGGATTCGTTATCACTGGACTACCTCTATTAATACATCTACTATGTAAAGAAAAATGAAAAATGAAAAATTTAAATTCCAAAAAGAAGTTTTTTGTTATATGCATGAATAAATTTTTTATGTATTCTTTTAATTATAGTACGAAATATACGGCAGCAAAAAAGCATCAAAAATAATGTATTTATCTATATTATGTTGTATTCTGTAAGAACATAGAGAATAAAATACGGATTAATCCAAATTAATATCAACATTATTGTAACCTAAACATTTTCGTTTATTTTTGTAGTCTAAGATTTTCATAGTTAAATATTAGTTGGTGGTATCACTTTCTTTATATTCATTTTTTATTTAAAGAAATTATCTACAGAAAAAGGGTGCAAAATTGTTAAAGGTAATAATAATACTCATACTGGAACATTGAGACATCATTATAAAAATTTAATGATGGTTATCTGGTTTATCGTCTGTAAATGTAAAAATATTTAGAAGACAAGACAAAAAAAATAAAGAAGGGAATAAGGTTATAAGAAAGAAACAACAATGTAAAATGAAATGAAGAAAAGAAGAAGTAATTATTGTATTCTTTTGATTCATTTTAAGTCTTAAACCCCAAAACTTTTACTAACAATTCAGAATTTAAATAATATAGGGAAGTAAAATATAAGAATGTAAAATGTTTAGACCGGGGCTATAGAGAGGTACGAGTTTCATTTATCTTCTATGTACTTACAACATTTGTACCTTAATTTGTTCATTATTTTTGTCTTAATATTTAGATACTCTTTTTATTATTATGACCAAAAAATACTACATTGCTTTCCATTTTCTCATGATTCTTTTTTTTCGTTTGGTAATCTCAAATTAAGTTATTAAAAAAGGGATAATAATTTTTTTTTTTTAATTTTAGGCTTTTAAGTAGACAGCTAAATAATGTTCTAACTAATAATTTTCACTTTTCTTTCTTTCCAGGTAAGAAAACAAAAAGAAAATGAATTCTAGCCATCATTTAGTTGGTAAGCAAAAATTATGATAATTAATATTTATTATTATAAAGTAACATATAAAATGTTTTAAATTTTCAAACTGAATAAAGGTTTTAAAGTTTCTGAACCAATGTGAAAAAAAGTTCGTTTTTTAAAAATCATAACTTAAATGAATATACTAGAAAATACAACTCACTGAATACATTGTATATAATAAAGAGTAATAAAATGAAATATTAATGATAATTAAAACAGAGTTAAATACTTATTAAATTTTACATATGTTTTCGACAGTGTTCCTTTATATTTACTTTGGCAAAAACAAGAAAAACAAATGGGAAAGTTTTCAACATCTCATTTTAAATTCATTACAACTCATCCCAATGTACATAAATGAATTTATTTAATTAGATTACGAATAATTCATTTCTAAATTCAATTCATTTTCAAAAAATTTACAAAAACCTTTTACGAATTACACATTTTTTTTGTAGATTCTATTTTAATTTTAATTTTTTTTTTGAGGTACATATTTTTACAAACATACAGGTAACAGACTTTTAGGAGGAGAATTTTTATTTTTAATACCTTTTTGTGTCTGAGGATTATTGCAAAAGCTTTATTTTGATGTTATATAAACATCATGTATTACAGCCGATATACACCAGGTATTCAAAAAACAAAGGTGGAAAAAAATTGTATGTTTTCAAATGCTATAAATGAAGGAACATAAAAAATATAAAAGAAAATATTAATTCTAGATTTTCTTAAAATAAAGTATACAGTGTTTTGTTGAAAACGAGCGTATTAAAAGAAAAATACTTGAACATGTGCATACTATATCATAATTAAATTTCGTTAAATGGAAATTTTGCTTATATGCATGTATGCATAACATATACGTGCATGAACTGCTAACAGTTTTTTCTTTTTCTTTCAACACTTCTCATTTGCAAATAAAATCATTCGTAATTGCATGAACAATTGTAAAGTAATGTAAGTACATTTGAAGGATTTTGATATGAAATATTACACTTTTCAAAGACAAGGAGAATTGAATTTACACAAAAGCGAGGCATATTATAAGAAAAAGAAATACGAAAAATAACAGAAAAAAAAATTTTATTTTTGTGCAAAAAATTTATTTTACTAATTGGTTAAAACTAAGAATGACATGCAACATGAAAATACAACTGATGGAAACTTCGTCATCATTATCATCAACATACCATTCATCTTAGCACGATTATAATTTTGTCTTTCTTTTTTTTTTAAATTTTAAAGAAAACGCTCATTTGAAGAGGTGTATTATTAAACATTCACACGATCATCATGAAATAAAGGAAAAATTTTAGTGATGTTTTTAAGTGGGAAAATAATAAATAAAATAATAATAACTTAAGAAAAGCATAAATTAAATAAAAAACATCACGAAACTGAAATATGTATTTTGTTCCGGAGGAAGAAAAATATGAAACCCACACACTTGGAATGTACAAAATTAAACAAAATTAAATACATGTTGCAATTTATTGCAATGTGCAGTACTAAGAGAAGTTTTCAATTTTTATTGTTGACGTGATAATGATGATGATGATTTGATTTGAATTCAAATGATGACTGACTAAATGTTTATACACCGCATTATACCATGACGCTTTCATGGTTTCTTTTGAAAAAAAAAAAAAAAAAAAATCTTGACAATTTCGTTTGCAAATTACAAATGTATTAAATGTTGACGAATTCTATACCATGTATAATGTGCAAACAAAAAGTAATAAAAATTTTGAGGAAAAAAATAATAAAAATATAAACAAAATAAAATGCAATAAAAGAAAATTATTTGTATTGAATTAAAGCACATTAAATAAATAAAATACAAAAAATAATTCAACAATATTACATATTGTAAAGAATGCAACATATATCGTATTATATTTTAAGTGCAACCAGTTTAGTAGTCATAACAAACAACGATGTCAAGTTGATAGAAATAAAAAGTACATGCCATAAAACAAAAATTGTAATAAGGGAAAAACGAGCTTAAAAAAGGAAACACACAAAAAAAAATGATAATAATAGTGTAATAATATTCGTATTACATACAATGAAAATAAAAACATTTAAAGTACAAAACAAAACACAGAAACAAAAAGAAAAACTTTTAATAGAAAGAAATTGTAAAAAAAATATCAGGAAACAAAAGAGAAACATAAAATTATGTTTAGCGTGGTACTTACTATACAGTAAAGTATCTTACACAGGGGTACCTATATAGTATCCTCCCACACTTTACAAATACAAAATGTGCACATACATAATACATATGCATGTATGTACACAGCACATAGCCCATATACTGAAAATTTTTTATTTTCGCATATTACAATTTATACTATACTTGTGTATTTTCTTTTTTAATTCTATTATTGTTACTTTTTGGGTCGTGTCAAATTGCTCCTTTACTTTATTCATATCTCGTATATGTATACAAAGTACATACATGTTGCTGTTACATGCATCATGCATGTGTAGGTTGTGAAAATTTATACGCGAATGCATTGGAAACTTTTTGTAGAAAATTTGATGTCATTTTTTTTTTTTTTTGTTTAAAATTTTTCCTTTAAATTGAAAAAGAACTACAAATAAATGTAATGAGAGAACTGTTTTTTTTTTTATATTTCTAAATTTAAATTCAATTAGATTTTGTCGTACAGAAATATGAGAAAAATTGACCTAATTTTCAATGCGTGCGAAAAAACATTTCTGTAAAAAGAGCTTTGAATTATCATCACATCAAAAGAAATATTTGATATTATTGTGAATCTTTTCACCTTTTTAATGTTTTTTTTTTTGTAACGTGAATGAAAAATTAAAAAAAAAATGTTTTCAAAAATTTTTTTTAAATTCTAAGAAAAAAGAATAAATTACTTATAAACATATTTCTTGTATTTCATTCCATTAAAAAATTTCAATGACATTTTGAAAGATTACAGTACAATATAATTTTCGAGATTAATGTGTGAAATTTGTTATATAGAATTTTAAAAATTGAAAAGGCCAAAGCACAACTAAATTCATCCAGCTATCTATCATTTGCTATAATCTCAGTCAGTCAGAGAGTTCTATTAATAAAATGAATTTTTTCGCGAATATACATACATAATTCCATTTTATTAATTTTCTTTCATTGTACAAAATAGATTTTTATAAATAAAAATAAAAATTTTTTTTTGAACTAACAGGGGGAATAATAATGTATAATTTACGTACATATGAACTTAAAAATTTTGATTGTATACGAAAAATCATCATCACAGTCAGAGGGGTAAAATATCTAAATGTTATAAGTGTACACAACATATATGAAGCTAATTTTAGATTAATTGCAATTTAATTTGATTTTTTAATTTTTATAATTTTTTGTTTATGAGATTTTAAACTGCGTACAGTATTCCATTGTTAAACACAATGTTTATATAAAACACGTATACTGTTGAAAAAATTTCTGAATTCAATCCCCCCTTTTGTGTGTTGTAATGTAAAGCGTTGTGTAACACAAATCGTTTAACATGAAACTTCTAAAGAATACAGTAAAATCGATTAACCATGTTAAACGATGAATTACTGTAATTGTGAGAAATTTTAAAACCCATCAACCTCTAATTTATTCTAAAAAAAAAAACAAATAAATAAATAAATTCTGAAAAATTATTAATTTTAAACGATAAGACATTTCCGTATATTGATTACATAGTCAAAGTCAGAGACATTGAAAATATGTACATAAATTTAATATAGGTATACATATGTAGATACATTTATAATAAATTGGAAACAAACATTAATGAGGAAGATATTAAATTGATTATCAAATAATTAATAATTTCATTATTATCATATTTTGATTAGAATATTGAAAAAACTTTTTTCATGTAATTAATGATTTCCTTTATTGTTTTTGATTAATTCAATAAATTGATACCATCTGTACACAGTGCAATATTTTCTTCAAATATCAGGAAAATTTGTACAAAGATTATGTCTCATTATGAAAAGTAAAATTTTACTTATAAATGCTGAGATGATGAAAGAAGATAGATGAAAGAAGAAGAATTATGTCTCATTGTGTATTGCTGTATTTTTTATGAATTTAAATTTTCTATACTTGTACATAACACATTTTCATAATTTTCTGTTTATTTGTAATTTTATTATACCACGTATATAGTAAGAAAATTGAAATCTTGACAATTTAAATTACCTACTATGCTACTATCTAATATTGATTTATTCATCAATGAAATTTATATGGTAAATTACATGATCATCATCATAAATAAAAAAAAATGCATCATATTTTTTAATTTTCATTCTAAATATGGAAGTAATATAATTAAAAATAAAATTAAGAAATAAAAGATGATATCATTCTCTTATACAGTATACACACATTGTAAAACGAATTATAAAATTGATTTAATTTTGTTTATAATATAAACGAATATATAGTACTTGATATTATTAAAATACCAGTATACAATTACGTAAAATAAACAAACCAAACAACATATTTATTTTCTTTAAACATTTTTTAAGCAGCTGGTTTATCTGTAATTTATTAACTTAATAATGTGTCTTATGTATTTTATAAGTTTTTTAGTAAATGTAATCAATTGAATAATAAGGTATGCATGTACTTTATGTCTTTTGTGTGTACATACAAGCACACAATGTTTATGCTAGATTATTTAAAAAGTATACATTGTTGTACTATTGTTTATTGATGATTGCAGTTTTTTAAAAATAAAAATAAAGTCGAGCTTAATGTTTTTTTTTTTTTTGTTTTTGATTGGAAATAATTGATAACAATCATTTATACTATATTCGGTCGCCGTACATATTTTTATCGGTACATACAATACATCTGATGTATGATACTTTATCCATACATTTTAATACACACATATACAACAAAAATAAATGTAATCCATTGTGAAATTCGATATGTATAAGTAGAGATGCTTTTGTTAATAACTACTTAAAATTTATGAACCTGAACTGAAAAAATATTTTTATTTTAAACGTTAAATTTTTAAATTGTATTACATTACATACTGTATACAAAAATCATTAAAACGGGTACTTTTAAATTTTGGTAGTTGTTGCACACTGCAAGGGTGCCTAGTGCCTACGTAAATTTGATTTCTTTTTCCTTGTGAAAAGTATGCAAAAACATCAAGTTTAAAATTTCGATGCACCAAAGAAAACATGTGCATAATGTATAATTAAATTGATTAATTACAACTTATTGATCATATGCCTTCAAGTAAAAGAAGCACCTATATTTAAATTGTCAAATTGTACAGTCCGAAATTTAATTTTTGTTATAAATTTTTGAAATATTAAAATTTTGTAATCAGATTTTATTAACAAATGAATTATGTTTTTTTTCGTATGCACTTGGTTTACTTGTCCAAAATAAACGCATATTTGAATGCTGACAACATGCCCATTGTAAATACTAAGTTCAGAAAGCACCCCATATCATAATATGGCATATCAAAAAGAAAAAGACGATTGAAATCATGTTTTACACATATGAGTATGCACATACATGTTATGTACATATGCGTAAATGTACTTTATTATTAGTGTCAATTTGAAAATTGTTTGAATTAAAAAATATAAAAATGTGATGATATGAATGAAATAAATTACAAAGCAAATAATAATTTATGATTTAGAATGTAACATACATGCGTACATATACGAGTATTAAATATTAAAAAATGACAAAATGTTGTATTCAGAATGTATACATGCCCAATACAATAAAATGCATTTTATTAAGGTCAAAATAAAAATATGCATCATTATTGCTATACATGTATAACGCACGTACATATATGTATATGTATGCATACTTATATATACTGATTATGTTTATATGAAAAATATGTCAATATTTGCTTATACATATGTATATATAAAATGATTGTACTGTGTCGTATTCAATGCACGCAATTTAATAACAAATTTGATATACCCTACAAGACTTTTACACATTCAAAAACGTGCATACATTCAACATTGCATTGCGAATTGCAAAAAATAAAACAACAGATAATGTGTAGTAATGTAATTTGAACGTTAATTTAAAAACAAAATAAAAAATTAAAAAATAATAAATAATTTATTGAAAGCATTACATGAAAATCAGTACAACTGATAATTGGTCACAATTATGTGTGTAATATAAATGCGTTGTCGTGAATGGAGTTTTTCTTTCGACATTCGAAACAAACATAAACACAGTGAACTCTATAGGAGATTAAAAAAAAAAAAAAAAATGTGGAAAATTTACATGCATATGTATATGAAACTGTTACATATACGTTTTGCCTTATACAAACATGTGTTATACAGATTATAGACTAAATATAAAACATTTTGAAATATTATAGATACATTTATTCGAGTACATATACCCAAACGTGTACCCAAAATGCATGTTATACTTTTTAGTTTTTCAGTTGATGTCATCAATTTGTACAGGTTGAAATTTTTTAATTTATGATGTGAATGATAGATGAATATTGTTTGGAATTTGATTAATTAATAAAGTGGGACATATCATTTCACTTCATATAAATTATTATTATTATTTTTTTTTTGTAAATTTTTAGTGTCAAAAAATAGAGTTTATTTTTCTCAACCCTTTTCTATTGACACCTCTTACAAATAATACATCTGATTCATCTAAAACATCTATCTGTCATCAAAAATGTCAGTCATGATAAAAACAAAAAGGCTTTTTTGTGTATACACATTACACATCAAAAACAGATATATGTACATATGTATTACTGCGAAAGCATCAGAGAGTCAAGTACTATAGTTTTACTGTGTATTTGCGTTCAAGCCTATAGAATTTATGAAATACACCCATTTTGAATGAGAAAATTTCATAATTATAGCAAAAATCCTTTTTATTTATCTATCGGAACAAACATATCGTTTTTTGTAACACTTCAAATTTTTTGGTTTTGGTTTTTTAATCTAATAAATCAAAAATGTAGTAAATTTTCACATTTTTTTTTGTCTCTTTGGAAAAAATAAATTTGTTTTTATTTTTTTATCTGTAGTCAAAATGCGAACTAGTAACAATGGTTTTCCTTGTTCTTATCGATAATTTTGACTTTTTTTGTTTTGAAACATAATGATGAACAAGGTTTTTCCCTAATGCATTATCAGATTTTACATATAGATTAAATTTCATTTGAAAAAAGAAGAAAAATCATTATTTATCCTTTTATAAACAATTTAAAAGAAAAATCGAAAAAATGACAAAATAAAAAATTGTCACATTATTTTGGTTCTTGACATTAAAAAAGAAATTGATAAACAAAGCGCACAAAATCAATTCTTGACTGTTTCTACAGTCGATTATAAACTTCTATAAAATCAGAATAATTTGATTACATTTATATATGCAACATTTGCTTACAAATTAGATAATCATTATTTATATCTTTCAATACAAGCAACCATATAACAGTATACATTCGTCTCTGCTAATTGTTATTATTGCAAATTACTATTTACTGTTTATAACTAGCAGAAAGATTTTATCTGTGATTTAAAGTTTATACACAGATTTATGTAAAATAGTGTACACAATATATAGAATAACATGTTGTTGTATTATTAGATATTTGCAGTTATACGGAACAAATTTATTTATGGTCTACGTTTTCTGGGTGGTCATTCAATTTTTTATATTCAACAATTTCTTGAAAATAGAGAAAATTAAACAAACAAAAAAAATCTATGAGTAATTTTCTAATTCTAAAATGTAATCAAATCTAAAATTTAATTTCCATTAAAATGTTTGTTATTTTTTTTTTACTTGTATACATGGTAATTTAACAACATTTTCATTATGAGGTTTATAATCATTTTTTTTCCAATTTCTATTTTTATATCTTGTTTAAAATGCAAATAAATTATGTACTTAGTTAATTTTTTAAATTTACAGAAAATGCACATTAGAATTAATTTAAATGATTCAATTTTCATTGCATTATTATTAAATTGTTGAAAGGAAATTGAGTAAACATATTTGTTCCTTTTGTATGTTTGATCAATGATATACTCGTATATTTAGTATTTATTATGTTTACTTTATTGCTTTATTTTGTGCTTATTAAAGCAATGAGATTTTCAAAATACGAAAAAAAAAGTTTAATCAATCTATTTATTTTTGAAAAACGATAAAATAGCAAAATATTTCATGCAACATTAAATCAATACAATTCTATTCACAGATAGTATGTAATTAATGATCGATTTAATAAAGTTAATTTTCGATTGAATTATTAAGTATATAAACGTACATATACATATGTATGTATGTACATACACGTACGTGTTTCTTTTTGATTTCTAAAAGTTAAATAATACAAATAGTTTTACTTCATCAACATAATGTAATCCAATTATGGATGTATGTAGGTACGTATATCTGGTTTTGTCTGTACTAAACAAATTTGCTGCTGGAAATAATTGATCGTATTGTATTTTAAAAATTATAAGTAACTTTCGTATTACATATAGATTTTCTTGGACAAAGTATAATTCAGGTCTCATAATTCAGTGCAACACTAGATTCAAGTCAGTTAATGAGCATCTCGACAAACGGACAAAATTGTGTACTAGGAAAAAAAAATTAACTGATGTTTTGGTTCTAATAGGAATACTCGTACTAGTAAGTTCTGTTTTGTCTGAACTATGTTACGCAAAACTCACCATTTTTTATATGTATTAGAAACCAAAACCATTGTCACAAAGTCCCCGTTAAAAACCACATTTTATGGAGATTGCCTGTATTTAAATCAAAGCTTAAAAAAAGTATCAATATAAAATAAAATCCATTCATACACTCGCATGTATATTTTTACTTGCTTTTCCTCTCTTAACATCAAAATTTATATATTTTTTTTTTTTGTATCAGTATTCTCCTACAATAATTTAGGATACAACATAAACAGTTAATTTTATAGAATCTACAACGAAAAAAAGGTCTTTGTACGGTTTATTGCTTTCATCTATGTTTATATTCATACTACCTACATTTAATATAATTTTTATTTCGATATCAAAAAAATGTTCATCCGTTTTTCTTTATAACAACAACATTCACAGCGGGAGTATCACATTGAGGTATCATTTTAATTTAAATCCAATAGATTGTATTTTCTTGCTTAAACATATGCACTTAGTGTTTGCTTATGAAATAACTATTCGAGATACAAAAAAATGAATAAATTTTAAATAAAATATCTTCTTATTTTCATTAGAATATTCTATGATATAATTTTTATTTTTTGATTTTTTTTTTTTTTTTCGTATCTAGATTTTTAGATGCACAAAGAATTCACATCAGGTAAACATATATGTATGAATGTATGTACATGTGTTCATGTGTGAATTAGAAATTCTCATCTACATAAAATTTAATCACTTCCGTTTACATCGTTAAACTAATTAACTTAACTTTTTTAATGTGATGATGAAAATTTTCTAAAATATTTACATATCAGTGAATATATTATGAAAATGATTTAATTTTTTTGTTTTTTTTTTTTTGTTTGGGATTCATTAAACCTTTATTTATTCACTTTTCGTTTTTGTAGAATGATTTTTGGTTTTAATTTTAATATACAAATGTTTCCTTTTTTCACACATATTTCTTTCTTTTTTTATTCATTTACATACATATAAATATTTAAATTAAAAATTCTTGAATATAATAGTGTAATAATCTTAATAATAATATAATTATAATTTTCATCGTAAACAGTAAATTCATACTAGGTACATACATATGTACATAATGTACTATGTATATTTACAGTGTTATATGAAATGATAAAACGACTGCACATTAATTTAATCGCTTAAGCAAACGTTATTTACATATGAATGTGCATTTTAATACATTGAAGATATTTTAATCTTTTCTGTACATTTTAATCATTTTATTTAATGCAAAAACGCATCATCAAAATAAGTATGTGTACATGAATTTGAGTGATACTATTGTACTGAATAATTTTATTATACTACTGTACTGTGTTCATATGAATCTAGTATATGCAATGTGTAATACGTCCAAACGATTTTGTTTTTGATTTGCTAAATTGTTATTAAAATTTATTTTCAAGAAACCTTGGCGTTTTAGATGATTTTACATACATATAGTACATAGCTATCAATTTGAATGATGAGTATTATAGACATCATTGAATATTCGTTCTAAAAACATTTCAACACGAGTACTCAAAATTTATGTACCTTCTCTACACTGCACTAATTACTTGGACGAAGTATAATATTTACTATATGCAATTAGAAGAACTGAAGGAAAATAATGTATGCACTGTAATATTGCGGTAATACATTAAAATTTTAAATAAACGACATACGACGGTATGCATGCATATAGTGATGAGTTTTAATATAATTATGATACATGATGCATTTAAAAAAAAAAAAAAGAAGAGAAAAATTTTCATAATATATTTTGTCCGACATTATATTAAATTATGACAATTATTATTATTTTCATTTCAAATGGTTTTTGTTTTATTTTTTTTTTTAAATAAATGACATATAAGATGAATATTTTATGATAAGACCGACAAACAGTTAAAAATTAAAAAAAAAAATTACATACAGTAAAAGAAAAGAAAAGAAAACGAGAAATTAAACATTATAACTACCATTATTATTATCGTTGTTGGTTATCATTACAAAAAAAAAGTATGAATACAACATATTTTTATGTTGTGTGTTCATTCATTATGTCAATATTAATAATTAAATGTGTTGTGATGATTTATAAGAGAAAATTTTCATTATAAAAAAATGAATAGTATAACACATTTAGAATAAATAAAAATGATAAAAACGCACATACATCCATAGGTGTGTGCAATAGTTAGTATAACAGTATATATAATAGTTTATATGAAAACATATAAAAGGGATCCATTATTTTCATGTAATCATTTACATACACTCGAAAAAGCAATTTAATTGAACTAATTATTATATCTGTTATTCTGTACAACTTAAACAACATTTACAAAATATGCATTTAATGCATTTGTGTGTAATTAACAAATTAAATTACAAATTAACTTTTATTACACTTTTTTTGTTGTTGTGGAATAAAATGACTTCCATTGTATATAAGAATAGATTGTGTACTGTATATGTAGAATTTTACTTTGTAATCTGAAATCTATGACACATGGTGGTACGTGCAGAAGAATAAGCTTTTTAGAATTTTCCAAAAGAGTTTTTGTATTCTTAAATTTTTTATGTCTTTCACGTCTTTTTTAAATTTCCTGTTTTAAAAAATAAAATATTAAGTATATAAAAATGCAATAAAAATCATGTAATTTTCGTCTTTTTTCATAAAAATTTCTTTCGTGTGAAAATTTAATCAAATTTTTTTTTTCGTATCGTGCATACTTTTGTACATACATATTTAGTTGGTTGATAAATCAAAGCAATTTTTCTTTTTATGAAAAACTTTATGATGCATATCTGTATGTATGATACTGTAGAATACTTATTACAGGTACATATGTGAAATTGTGATTAAAATTTTTCTTCTTCACCTTTTCAGTTTTTGAAATTTTCAATAAATTAAAAAAAAAAAAAATGTAAAATATAATTAACCGTTTTTTCTCTTGTTTTGTGATGTACAGTTAGCAATTTCATACAATTTTCTAGTGATATTAAATTTTTCTCTTTTTATTTTGTTCAAATTTGGAGCAATAAATTTTTTTTTTAGAATTTTCCTTGTTTATTTTGTTTCAAGGATAAATTTGGTTTTTTGGTTTTCTTTATTTTATAGGGTTTTTATTGAGCTAAATTATATCATATATTGCACATTATTTGCCATTTTGCCTATTTATATTCCATGTTTACGTGTTCAGAATAACTAATGCATGTGTATTGGAAAAAGATAAACCGTATGTACTTAAATTTGAAGGAAATTCAACTTTTATACATATTGTTTTTTTTTTTAATATATCAGTGTCAGTGTGAACGTTCACATGTACGTAATCGTATAATACATTAAAAGGTGTACATATATTTTATATTAAAAGTAAACAAACAGTAGACAGAGTTCAAACTTCATTAGATATTAAATATTTACAAATTTTTCATTTCTTTATTTATTTATTTGTAAAAGTGATATAATACACAAGGTATACTCGTACATTAAAATGTTTTAATAATAAGCACATATCTGTGTTGCATTATATTTATAATAATTCTCTAATATTTATAAAGATACAATCAACTGTAACATATTTAATAAGTATACTATGTGTGTATAAGATGGTATAAACATGTAACATATAACGTCATCATATATCAAATAAGGTGAAATCTAGAATTCATAATAAGAAAATATACAAAAGGGAATAGAATCAGCAGGAAAGTACTGTTTATATCTGTATCTACAAAATACGAATATAACTCAATCTTTCAAAATATCTAACTTATGAGAGTATTTCATATAAGAAGATTATATGAATATTATCTAGAAAAAGAAAAACAGGGAAAAATGCTTAGTATATTTAAAAACAAATAAACCTTCTTCTTCTATGTATACACACACACACATACACTTATGCTATATTAATATGGATGTACATATAATAAAAGGTAAATTCCACTCTTTCTTAATTCTCATGGAAATAATAATATGTTCATCTTCATCATATTATCATGTGAAAATGAAAGAATGTTTTTTTTTTCTTTCGTTATTTTTATTTTTTATTTTTTATCACAAAAATTACAATGGAATTTATCTTTCTGGGTGGTACATTACATACATACATATACATACATATGTATGTACGTACCTGATCGGATATGAAATAAAATTTTATGTACTTGCTATGAATGTGCATGTATTATGATTTTCTCACATTTTCTGTTTTATAGGACGTACGTTGTATACACATTTTACATACAGTATGTGTGTGTTAAATGATACGATCACATATACAAGTGTAAATTATATGTTTGGATTGAACATACATACACATATGCATGTAATCTTCAATTTATGTATTTTTTGTTTTTTGCTCATATCAGATACAAACCAAAACGAAAAGAAAACAGAATAGAATTCAAAAAACGATGAAAGTGAATTTAAAAAAAAACACAAAAAAAAAATTGTAGAAAAATTTATGTTATTTATGAGATATATAAAATGTAGACAGGTATGATAAGAATTTTATATTGAACAAAAATGGAAAACATGAAAAAAAAAAGGGAATTAGAATAAAAGCAGCAAAAATTTGCAGATTTATTTGTATCTGATGTATAGCATGTGAACGTGTTATGTGTATTTATTGCCAATATGTTTAAGAAATAATGTATGTAAATGGTAATAAAAAATTAAAGGAAAAATTCCTTATTTACATACTACACGATTTTTTTTTCGCACAGGAAGGAATTAAACAAATTTTTGAGAAAAAACAAAAAAAAAATCTGTTTTTCCTTTTATTAAATTTGTAGGTCTGTTCTTATACACACCCATAAATAATTCAATGTTTTTTTTTTTTTTTACATTAAAATGATATGAATTGGCATTTATTTGATATTTTGCTTTTATTTTTTTATCAAAATTAAATTTTAATCAATTTTCATGGATTAGAGAAATAAATGAGTTGTTTGACACCGCCAATCTAAAGGATCAATTTTTTTTCCATGTTTGTTCATGAAAAATTCAAATTGACAAAAATTGATACTCTATGCTTTTGATTTGAATTGGATTCTTTTTATTTCGTATATTTTGAATATTTGAAAGAAATTCTTTTTAAACTTCTTCTTTTTTTTTTTTAAAGATTTAAAACCTACATATTATCAGATATTATGATAAAAAACTAAACTGAATTTTTTGAAACTTTTTAAATTTACACCTCTTTTATAATAAAACACGTCTCAGTTGTATTTATTTACTAGATTTTGGCTTTTAACTTGAGTTTCGATAAATTGAATAATCAATGTGAACACAATATAATAATTGTTGGTAAACATTTAAAATTTAAACAATAATGACAATAGTAATAAAAATTCATGTTCAATAATAAATTATTTTTATTTACTTTTTCCAATATCACCTTGTCTCATTATATGTATCTATAATACATAATTTGTTTAAAATCATTTTAAACAGATTTTATTGAACTCATGTGCGTATTCATATACACAATATGTGTTCGTGTAAAGGGTACATAATATGAAACCACAATACATGAACAAATATTGGAATCGTGCAAAATAATCAATGTACGTGAATAGCAAATGTAGAAAACAAAGTACAAAAAAAAAAAAAAAAAAATTAAATCACTTTGTCACAATAATTATGTGTATTTGCAAAATGACATTTTTTTCTGTTAAACAAAAAATCATTTTTTCTGTTAAATAAAACATTTTTTTTTAAATAAAAAATTTCATATGTGTACGTGTATGTGCTTACATTTAATTATATGTATTTCAGCTTTTTTTAGTTTTTCTGCCTTTTATATAATGATCAAAGAAAAATACCGCGTCAACTTTAACTTAAAAAAAAAAACTTCTTTTTTTTTGTTTTTTGTTTAATTTGTTTTCATGTTCTATTTAACATCATAATTCTTTAGTAAATAAATACATATGTAGACCGGATAGGTAGGTAGAATTTTATAATTTGCAAAATCAAACATATTTTACTTTTCTCTTACTCTTCCTCTCGTTATTTTTAATAAATATTTTTGCGGTTTTTAATTTTTATTCATTTTAATTACAAACGTGATTAATATTAATGAAAATTGAAAATAAAATATTTTTTTATATTTTCTATAATTTTTATTTGTAAAATATACACATATGTATTTTTAAGCTTTAAATTTTTCTTTTCTAAATAATCGTGGCAATTATTTTATATTTGTTTAATTTTCTGATTCATTTTACAATTGGTTATTGTGTTACACGAGAGAGTCCACATGAGTCCACAATCACAATCCCACATATCAATAATTATCAGGTATATCCGAAAAATGTTTTATAACTAATAACATATTAATGTGTACACAATATGTTATTCTAAAACCTGTTGTTTAAAAAAAAATTCAAATATGAAATCGAGAATTAATAGCGTGAATCTATGTATATTTTACACAATTTGGTGGCAAATGGTAATTAATTAAGTTTATTCACCTGCAAGAATTAGTATTTAATTGTGGTTATTGTTTAGTGTTTATTTAATCATTTATTAAATCAATAGACCTAAATATAACAGTATGTATGTGGGCTTTTAAAATATTTGACCGATTTCAACTGTTTTTGTGAGAAATTCTAATGATGTAGGTATGTGCTATATGGCCATCATTACAAATAGGTACGCATTAGATACTTTGATGCAGTTAAAATCCACTATAGCTGTGATATATGAGCCAATTTTTTAATCAATAACCTTTAACCACCTTTAACACAAGATCTTATCCCATCATATATCTTTCTTGATTATTATTATTTTTTTCTTTTGATAATTGTTTCTTGACGTTCACAGAAAAATCGTTTACACACGTTGACATTACATTTTCAATTAATAAAATTTTCTTTGATATTTGAAAAAACACGTTGTTTAATTTATTTAACGGTTAATTTTCAATAATAATTTTTCATATCTCCATCATGATATGCGCGTGTGACAATGATGTACAGACATAAAATACAAGAGTTTAAGGTGTTATTCAATTATAAATTTATTTTTATGTTCATGTATGGAAACATATTAATTTATGCTTGTATAGTATTTTATATATACTTAACAGTACGTAGATAAAGGATTTAACATTAGTCGGATTAAAATTAAAATGCAATCATTAATAAACTGCATACTCCGATGAATACTACTATACGTTAATGTAATGTGTGTATATACATACATCAAAAAAAGGGTTGCCACCTGCCGGAATTTTCTTTTTCTCATAATTTTCTGGGTCTTCAGTTTCAAGCAAAATATCCCCGAATTTTCAGTCCGCATTTCTATTTTAATATAATCTGCTGATTCTCACATTTCTAGAAGAAAAAAAAAATTAAATTTTTAGACTCAAATTTTTGACTTATGAACATTGACAACCCCAACACATTAAAGTATTTTAGCGTTTATCGGTTTATCTTGTATATTGTACAATACATAATTTATCTGCATAATTCACGGAAACTAATTATTCATGAAAACCTAAATATATATAACTGCATACATGCATACATGTGTGTATGTATATCCTTGTAATAAACCTTTATTCAATTTTAAAACTTTTTTTTATAAATTGAAATTAAGATAAAACTCTATTATTACACCAAGTATATAATCTATCATGTATGTATGTTTGTGTGTATAGGTATCTAAAGTCTCTTTGCTGCTGTACTGTTTAATTTAATGAACATTAGCATTTGACAGTTGTAAACGCCATACCATATATACAAAATACAAATACTACATGACATTATATTTTGAGTACAACAACATAAACCCAGATGACATTTTACTAGACCGTACTATCATACTATGTATGTACCGTCTAGTGTATAAGCACTTTAAAAAATACTTTCATATTTTTCTCTATTTAAATACAGTACTTCAAGAAAAAAAAATGTTTAAGTTCTTTTGCTAGGTTAATTACCATTTAAGCCATCGAAGTGTAAATAATTCCGGATAGGATTAAACTTGCCAACGATTATACCATACGTACGTATACATAAACGTAAACTCTTTGAAAAGATAGGAAAGTACATAACGTATATTGTACTGTAGTTCTATACAGTCATGTTCATTTTGCGGTTATAATCCATTTAATTATCAATATCTACATAATATAATGTGTTGAAGTATTATATGAATTTCATTAAATTGATATTAGTAGAAATTATTGTAATTTAAAGATATAAATTATAGACACATCACATACCTGTATTCTACATATATGTACATACATTTGTATGTGTGTACGATGTGATGTGTCATTCACATGTATTTCTACCTACTTACATAATTAAATCCTACAAATTTCATAATTAATAGAGAAAATTTTTCTGTACGATATCTATTGTAGTAATTTGATACCACGCCTTTATTTTCATTAATTAATTTCTTAATTTTACCATTCTACTAGAAGTCATTTCTTTTATTTTTATTTTTTATTAATTTTTTATATTCTCGTTTTTTAGAAAATTATGTCATTTTTTTAATTAATTAATTTTCCAAAGTAAATAATCAATTATTGAAAATGAATTAAAAGCCTTGAATACATTCCTATAGAGTAATTGAATTTTTTTTTGAAAATTGAATTCATTTTTTTTAAATTTATTTATTTTTATTAATCAAAAATAAAATGTGTTAATGTTGATACATATAAATTGGGCACTGTTATTATGTTGTAAAACAAACAAAGCAATTTAAAAAAAAAATTTCAATTGATCAAAATGATAAATGAAAAATTTAAAAAAAAAAAACTGAAATATGAGTAGGCGTTAATTTATTATATTTTTCAATTTAGATGAATGCAGACAAAGCTTGATATTGAACAGAGGTTTCGAACCTTTGATATAGTAGATATTCGATAGTATCCTAGAAGTTGCCACCATTATGACGGGCACTTAATACATACATATGTACATACATATGAACATATATTAATTTAAAAGTCAATGCAATGTAATCTTTGAGTTAATAGAGTACATATGCTACGTGGATAAGATTTCGTTCAATAATCGAATACCAATATGTACATATGTAAATTGGTTGGAAATCTCAGGGATTAAATGTATACTCTGTACACTTATAAGTGTAGTATAGAAATTGAAGGTTTTAGTCACTAAAAATCGAATTTGATTATTATTGTTAAATGGATTAAAAACCAAAAAAAAACAAAAATATATATTTAAATATATATTTTATCAAGCAAATTGTTGTCATCTCATCTCGTAAGCTCAATAACCAATAACTTAATATTCAATAAGACATACATATGTACATATGTAATAAAATATAACATTCATATATGTATTATATTTTTATTTTGGTAACAAAAACGGTTAAAAAGATTTTTTTCACTTGATTTTATTTACATATGTACATAATAGAAATATGGAAAATATTTTCGAATAAGTTTGAAAACTTTTTGTTTATTTATAATTTTGGAATCAGAGTAAATAATAGACTTAAAAAAAAATTGTGATTTGATTAAAAATCTGACTTTTCTCAATCTTTACTACTGCTTAAATTGAAGCTTTTGCACAGAATCAATGAAAATCCCTTACAATTTAAAAGGAATAGTAAAAACTTAAATATAGTAACATTCATTGCATAAATTTCTAACTAACTAGTGCAAATTTGTTCACTCTAAATGTCACAATATATCAGAAACATTATTATATTTTTATTTACATAAAATTTTTCTATTTCTTGTAGTCCTTGATTATATAATTTTATCACTTTCGTTTCGTTCTTCTCTAATCTAAAATATTTCATTTACACAAAATACAACTGAATATTTCTTTTTTGTTTTTTGTTTTTCATATAAATTTTATCTTTTTTGTTTTTTAATTTTCAAAATTTATGTGTTACAAACTAAAATGAACAACAACAAAAAATGTCTCTGTTAATATAGTAACAATAATAGTGTATAGCAGTAGTAGTAGTAGTAGTAATAGCAGTATTAGAGCATAGAAAAGTTGTCATTTCCTGTATGGGCGTGAATATAAAATGAATACATGTATAATGCAAAATTTGCCATTATACAACACCATTGTATTGTGTGCATTTGTATTATATAAATATGTAATAATAATTTTCTTTAAAGAAGCAAAAAAGCATTCATTGTGTGCAAATAAAAACTTGAACCATTTTGTGATTATAACGGTAAATTTGAAAATAAAACGATATAAACTATAAAAAAAGAAGAAAAAAAATACACAATATCTAATATTTTTATGATCCTTGAATTTTTTTTTTATTTTCTTAGAAAAAAAAAGAAAACTACGTACGTACATACATATTTATATGTGCATATATTTCGGTTACGACCCTGACCAGGATATTTGAATTCTATCAAGCATGCAATCGCATTTATGTGTAATCATATGTACAATGTTGTGTGTATGTGTGTGTGCCACAAACAAATAAAAACAATATATTATAAATAATTTGCATGATATAAAGTAAGTACAGAACAGAGCATTCATTTGTATATAAAGGCGGTGATCCAAAAGTTATATCAATCAGAAGAAAAAATTCGAAGCGGTTAAATCTCGAGTAATTGGAAAAATTTTAAATTACAATTGTTGAAATCATTCTTTTCTGAGGAATTTTCTTAAGAATTCCATGATTTGTTTTTACAACACGATGAATAAACAATTTAATCTAGCTGTTACCAAATATAAATTTTCAAAATTTTAACTGGAATTTCTAAAACACCAAAAAAATACGTGTGTTATGTTATGAGTTTTTTTGGCCTACCGTATATATTATTCTTACATACACAAATGAAAATACAGTAGATATTTAATATTTCTGAATTTTCATATAGCGTGTGAAGAAAACTAAAAAAAACGAAAGAAAAATGAAAACCAAAACAAGGAGAAGTTTTTTTTTGTACTATAGTAGTTTCTTCTTCATTTTTAATTTTTCGTAAAACACACACACATACATAAGTTTTTTCGTTTTTGTCACAAAAAATAAAGATAAAAATGAATACATAAAATGTTTTACGTTATTTTTGTGTGTATTTTTTTTATGAAATAATTTTTGTCTTTTTTTGTTTTTGTGTCCTTTACACATATTAGTTTCTATACTCACAAAAAAAATAAATTCGTTTCCGTTGGAAAATCTACATTTAAATAAAATATTTATTATGCGTTGTATTTTTATACGGGTAAATGACTATGTCATGTACAGATATTTAAAACACAGTTTGTCATTTTCTTTTTTTTTTTTTAAACAAAAATAAAAAAACGACAAATAGTACGGAGGTAAATTTAGAAAGAAATAAAAAAAACTCAGTTCAAGGCAAAACATAATATCTTTCAGTTTTTTGTTTGTTTTCGTATTTTTCCTGTTTTTTATATTTGCTTTTTCTTTGGTATTCCTTTTTTTAAATAAATATCCCGAAGATAAATTAAATATGAAATACACACCACATCAAACATATTTAAAAAAAAAAAATAGAAAAACCAAAAATCAAGAAAGTAAAATATGAACTTAAAAAATTTTTACGCTTTTCCTTTTTTTTCTGTACCTTTACTTTTCCTTCCGAAAGCTTTGACTTTTGTTTTGACAATTCACGTACACGACACTATACATTGTTTCGCTATTATGTTTCATTCATACAGCAGCCTGACAGTCGTTATACATACATAAATGGCATCAATTATTCTTCTGATACTCAAATAAAAAAAAATAATTTATTCTTCGTTTTATTGAAACCAATCAAGACCCATAAATTTTATTTATTTTTATTTTGCATACAAAATTTTATTTATTTGTACCGTGTTGTTAGATTGTAAATAAAATGGAATTCTATATTTTATTTGAGGCTAAACATATACGATTACCTTACAAACCAACGATAAAGTTTACAGAATTTTCTATGTTAATAAATTTAAAGGGTTTTCAAGTAATTTTCATAAATTTAAAAATTTATGAACCAAATTATTCAGGAAAAATCTAAATTTCAAAGTTTTGTTTTAACCACAGAGTAGCTTTTGAAATTTAAAATGAAATATAGTGTACTAAACAAATAAGGATTCAACTCAGAAATACAATACTTTTTCTCAATTTTCTTTTGAATTTTCAATTTGATAGTGGATAAAATTCGATTCGAATTAAGTTTCACTTGGCGGACTACATCACACAATTTTGAGTAATACAGGTCCAAAGAATTGTGTATTTATAACAGGTCCAAGGAACTGTGTTTTCCGACAGAGTTCAACATGTGTCTGCACTCCAGGACTATAGCTTTGATGGGATGGAGTTAGAAATTTTGTTTTTACTCTATTAGTTAGTTTATTGTTTTTACTATACTAATCTTAATAAATATATAAATAAATAAAATTTTTTCATTGTACACTTGACTCTTTATAGTAATTTTAAGTATTTAAATCATTGGTATTTGTTCATTTCCAATTAGTCCAATGTAATTACGTATAAGATTTAAAAATTTTTTCTGTTACTTTTTATTTTTAAACTCATTTGTCAACATTGAAAAAAATTTTTTGCAACAATAGAGAAAATCAAAATAAAAAAAAATCAAAACAATTACAAATGTTCATAGAAAATAAGAAAAAAGAAAACAATGAAGTATTTACTGCTTAAATAAAATGTTTCATTGTATTTTTTGTTCGCAAACTCTGGGAAAAAAGGAAATTAAGAATCATAAAAATGTGAACAGAAAAATGAAAAAAAAAATGAAGAAGAATTGAAAATAATAATATTCATCATGTGCACATCATCAATAGAGTGATAATGTATATTGTAAAATATGTACATAGAGAACAAGATATTGTGGCAAAAATGAAAAATTTCTGCATGTATGTGTACGTAAAAAACCTCACATACACACTTACACCAAATTTGTATGCAAAAGAAAAATATTTATAATGCACATATCCTGAGGGCATTCATCATTTGTGAATGAAAAAATGAAAATTACTTCATGTGATCCTAATTTTTTTTTCGGCATAGATGTTATTGTTATTTCTGTCTATGTCCTTTTGCATAGTGTTTGTATTTTGTTATTTTTCGTAATCACAATAACAATACAATATAAAAATCAAGAAAATGATTTTTGATGTTGATATGATGAATTTCCGTTAAAGGCTGCTATTGTGTAAATGTTATATCTCATTTACATGTGCATGTTGACGTATGAAATATTAAATTTAAAAATGGACGGAAATCGAAATGTATTGTTCTCATATTCAGGACATATTAGTTTTCTAATTCAGTTTGTAAGTGCACACATACAAATGTATACGACTCTTTCTATGAGGGATAACGAACTTTACATTTTTTTTTTAAAACATCATAAAAAAATTAAGTAAATACTCTAGACTTTGTTTTTATTTCAGAATTATCCCTTCCTTGCCTTTAAAATGTTAAAGCTGATTTGAACTTGCAATATAACGTATTGTATACATTTGCATTGAAATAAATGCATTTTCAGAATTTCAAAAATTTTTGTTATATAAATTCTTTTTTACCAGATGCTTACGTAACTCTTGTTGTACAGTAACAAAAAATTTCTTTATATACATATACAAGAAAGAGTCATATGAAAAAATTGAAAAGGGGGCAAAAAATACATTAACATGAATCCTTCAATGTGTGCACTTCAATTTTCATTTGGGTTGGATTTTATTTTTAAAGGTAAAAAGAGCACAAAGAAAAAATTGGAATAAATATAATTCGATTGATTTTTGTTGAAAAACTTTTTAAGATATGAAAATGTGAAATTTTATTTCAATATTTCGTTTATGTATTTGTGATATGTATTTCGTGAATTTTGAAAATTATTAAATAAATTATTTTAATTTCGTAAAATATAATCGCATTATTGAATGTTAAAATATTTTTTGTTGTTAAATTTCTACACATAAAAAATTGCATAGAAATAAAAATGTTTTAAAATTTAATAACACGTACAATATATGAATAATGGAAAACTTTTCCCATTCCACAAAATATGTTAGGTGGATATGTGATAAATCATGGAATTAATCAAAATATCAAAAATCAATTAAGTATTTTCACAATTTCAATTTTTTTATGAATGCAGGTAATTTTTTGCAATACAGTTTAATTTGAACGCAACGATAAATTCGTCTCATCTAATATGGTTTCATTATACGAGTATGATAACATTGAATTTTATAAAAATCGTTTATCTACCATGGTACAGGCGAGTTGCCTGGATATTGTGCACGTTATGAATTAACTATTATAAATTGTATACGTTTTAATATTTATTCTATGTGTTATAATAATACAACAGAATTTCTAATGAATTTTTCACGACAATTCTAATTAAATCAATTAAAACTTTTAAATTCAAATTTATGTGTCATACGTTACACATACGTATTTATGTGATACAATATGCTATATTGTATCTACACAGAATATCAAAAATTTTATTAAAATGAAATTAAATTGACATTTTATTTTAATTAAACGTTTGTGTATTTTTTTTTTTTTTTTTTTTTCAAAAACAAAATGTAACGCATCATGACGACGCGATTCGCTCATGAATTAAATCAAATTTATTTTCTCACACAACATATGCAATGAAATAGGAGCCTTGTTTTACACACAACTATACTTTTACGTATGTATACAAAATGAATGTAATAAAAATATGAAAATTCTGATTTTAGTTTTATGTTTTGTAAAAATGATTTCAATATAAAATTTTTATACAGATAATAAATTTATATAATTTTCACTTTAGATCATACATTGTCCAAAATATACATAGAAATTAATGGATTTATTCATGTGTATCAATTATGGGAATCAATTGATAATGTAAACCATTAATGCAATTTTGTGGTTTTATTTTCTTTTATCTTTCTATATCTGATGAATAATGATAAAAATCAAAAATAATAACAAAAATAAAAAATAGATTGGTATAATAATATTTTGATGAATTTATTGACATTATATCATCAAAACTAATAACAGATAAAACAAGGATACAAGGTTATAGATAACCATCCCCCACTTTCTAAATATACATTATTGTGTGTATGGTTGTATGCATATACGCATACTACACATTTTTATATTATATTTTATGTCTTTATAGTAATGCTATAAATTTTACTATATAACAGAGATTAATTTTTTGTACAAATTTTCTCAATTTATTTTATTACATTACGATTATAGTGAATATATAAGGTCAACTATAGAATGTATGGTTTATGTAAGGCCAAGCTTCAAGTTGACTGTTTTATTGTAAATAAATATTTTGTACATCATGCACATTTTCACAAAAAGAAAACAACAATTTATTACATAACGTAAAGTTAAACAATAAAGTTCCTATGATGTTAGATGACGTATGTTATGTTGCGCATGAGATAAGAAGGATATTATTGTTGAATGACGGCTTTTCATAGATGCATATTTATGCTGCTTAACAAATTATAGATATCCTGTATTTTCCCAATTAGAGAGAAAATTATTTTGAAACACCCAGTGAAAATATGAAAAATTTTCTCTTAGGTTTTTGAAAACATTGAACCGAAAGCAACCAATATACTATTTATATGCATTACACGTTTTTTTAAGGTGGTACACATACATACATATACATACATATGTACGTATCAAAGAGAATTTGAAAGAAGATAAATGTATATTCTTTGACCTGGACCGGTTAAATGTACACATAATTTACCCTTTACGGTAAATGTATACATAATAGCAATTTAGAAAAATAGACAAACATATACATATGTATTATGTATGTATCTGTATACAAGGATAACAATAAATAATATGCTGTCATTGATAAACACAAACACAAAAAACATATTACAAAAAATTTTCTTGATGATAGAATACTATACGATATATTCATTCTTTAGTCATGTAACATTCCATGAAATGATATACATATATGTATACGGGGATCAGGATAACCAAAAAAGCTTCCCCTAAAAATTTTCATATGTACATATATGAAATTTACGTAAAATAAATGGCAGCATGATATATTCAGAGGTGACAATTCATATGTCATATGCCATAGATTTTCAAGAATCAAAGTGGTATGTGTGTGCTTGTGTGCTTTATGTACCTTACATTTTACTGCTTTTAAATTTAAAAGGTAAAAACTAAAGATATCTACTTAGGATAGAATAAAAGTTCACTTTTGACGATGAAATTTCTGTATATTAATATTGTTGTCATTCTTTAGATTTTTCTTTTTTTTGTTACAATATTAAATTAACTTTGACGCGTCAAATTCCACACCCGATTACATGTAAACAAATAAAAGTACATTACACGTACTACATTGATATACGTACGTATTTTATAATTTATTCGAAGTAAATAAATGTTCATTTTCACCTGACATATCACAAGATACCTTGTCATATACATATGTATGTGTATAAAAAATACCATCAAATATACATATGTATTTTGTTTGTTACATATTTTAGACATACTCAATATTGTACACAAACATATAGTGCATATCTATATGAATTTGAATATTTATACACAGAATAAACGACTTTTATATGCCATCATGGCGTACCTTTGAATAGAAAAAACAAATTGTGGATATTTTTCAATTGTTTTCTGTACATTTTCATATAAACTATGTATGTACATTAACCCTACATTATAATACAGTTTTCTTATTTCATTACACAAATAAAAAATTTAAAAGCAGAAAAACGTTACATATGCATGTATGAAAAATTTTTTTTAAAAAATGAGGAAAAATAGTGAATAATTTATAAGCAATTTAATAAAATAAGTTTACACAAAAAATATTTTGTTTCTTATTTTTTTTGGCTCACAGAAACAAGTGTACATAAATATTTGTTTATAAATTACAAATTTTTTTTTTTGTAAATTTAAAATTTGTTTTTCATTATTTGATTAATGTAAATACTTGAAATTTTTTTATTCCTTTTATTTCATTTCACTTAACATGATCCTATTATGAACAGTATTTGTACTTCATTCATAAAGTTTTTCAATGCAAAGTTCATGGACACATGTAAGACGAACATCTCATTTATGATTCCTTTCTTTCTTTAATTTTATACGAATATTACACGAAATCATACGATCTTTCGTGTTGTATATGTTGTATTGACAAAACTTTTTGAACAGAGTATTTTACACATACACATTGTGATATTATCATTATAATGATCATCAGGCACAGCAACTAAAATTTTTCCATAAATAAATTTTTGAATATCATCTGAAGTCAAGCACCTTTATATGGGGATAAGACTAAAAAGTATATGTATATATACAGAGTCCATTACTTATGTATATAAATGAAATATTTAATTGCCAATGGTTTTCAATGATAATGTATGTACGTGATGTATGATGTGGCTATGTGGAACATAAGTCCCATGCCAAAAATACCCTATGTTCTATACATACTTGAAAATGAATACATAAAATTAAAAATTCAAATCAAATATTGAATTCCTTTTAAGAAATTGATTCAATTTTTGAATAATACATTAAATTGATTCAATACAGAGATAAATATATTACATATACCAATTATACATAATATGTAAGTATATTGTAAGAAATATCAAATATTTGTAATTTTGTTTTTGTGGAAAAGTTTGTATTGTCTTTTATTTAAATTTAATTATAATACAATTTATCTGTGGATTGTTTAATGCTAACACGAATAAAATTATAATGTCTCGATAGAGTGTATATTATATTATATACCTAGATGATTGGTATATTGGTTGCACTACACTTTATCATATATTCTGTTTTGAAAACTTATATATTGCCGATATTTTATAAATCAATTATAGTTTTATAAGATGTTTGACCTTATAAAATAAATACATCTTTAAATTATTGTAACATATGTTATCTATGTACATTCTAAAATTGAAATCTATTTTAATATTAATTGCCGAAATAATATTTTAGATGTAATAATTTGTTTTTCGGCAAAATTGTAATGAATTAAATTTAAATTATTTAAAGTTGGAAAACAAAAAAGGAAAATTGATTGGTTAAAATTTTATTACCATAGGTGATTTATTTATATAAACAATATCATTAAAAGATACAACTAATGTTTCTATGAAAATTCATACATGTAAAAAAAAGTAATTTACCTTCGCAAATGGCCATATATGTAGATCAGTGTCCTTATATAATGGTCTGTACTGTAGTGTCAGATGATCTCTTGCAAATAAAATTTTTCAATAAAATTTTTTATATAAGTTAAAGTATCTATGTACATATGTGTAATTATTTAAAATTAATTTTTTTTTGGTTTGATGCCAATGGATATTTATAAATTTTAAAATATCAAAAACAAAAAAAAAAAAAAACGTTACATTTAGAATTTACATATGTATGTGTACATAATTTACATTGCTATTTATTCATTTACAAAGAAAAACATACATGAAGTGCATTTGTTTTCAATCATCATTTTTTTTTATTGTTTTGTTTATGTATACATGTACATATGTATATATAAATTTCCGATATTTTTAAAATTATTATACAGTGTAAATTGTTGTTCAGCAAAGAAAATTTTTCAATTATTACATCATCGTAAAATGTAAATATTTAACTAATTTTATGAATTTTACATTAAACATAGGCAAAATACTATTTTAAAATTTATTTGTAATTTCTTGTTTATTTTCATCTTCGTTCCTTTTTTTTGCCAAAGTGCAAAGCTATCCAATCTCTTTGTTAATCAAGGTAAATTAAATAGAAAAACTTCCTGTCTAACACCTAAAGCAATTTTTTTCTGTTTTTATTTCTAAATTAATGTCAACATATCTTTTGTCGTTTGAATGAAATATGTACAAGCAAACGATGAAAAGCATGTATACGTAATGTACACATCATACACAGAATTGTATGTACAAACAAAAATTTGAAAAAAAAAAAACAAAAAAAAAAAATCAGTGCTTCCTTCCTTCTTTTTGTATTTATATTCGTTTTTCTTTGTTATCTTCCTTCACTGCTCGTTAAAAATTTAAAATATTAACCAAATTGATTGTCCATTTTGTCTAACAACACTAGCCAGCATTTTCGTATTTTTTATTTTTGCAAATGAAAATTACCTTATTTATCCTTCCGTGTATTGAATGTTAAAATTTCCATTGCGTCTAATAGAAGGGTTGAAGGTTTTTTATTTTGTCGACAATATTGCTGCACGTTTCTTGTTTCTTTGTATGTTTTTTGTTTTTTATGTGTTTGTGAAAATGCGTTATACTACGATACATTTCGAATTGCATGCATACCATGAACATACATTATATTATACAAACGTACAACTTTCAAATCTTTTTTTTACGTATGCATTTTTTTTATTGTTTGTTGTATTTTTCTTTTGAATTCAAATCAATTTATTTTAAACACATATATGTATGTAATGTTTTCTAAGTAATTTAAAAAAATATATACATATTCGTATTGTCACCTTACCCAAAGTATTACATATGTATGTAGACTTTGTGACGCCAACACAAAACATATAACAATAAATAATCAATCATTCATGCTATATATGCATGTGTATGTATTTACTTGCATCGCATGTATGCATTTGTCCTAAATTCACGCCCAACCACCCACTAAATCAACTATATTGTAAATGTATACGTTCTTGTTATTATACACTGAACACAGTTTTGTTTTTTCATTTTTTGAATGAAAAATTTTCTATTTTGTGAAAAACCATATGGCGGAAAATGGGGTGTAATTGAAAAAATTTTAGTTCACAAAATGCACAATTTGTAGAAAATTTGTAGAAAATTTTATTTAGCGGTGAAGGTCAGGTGAGATTTACTATAAAAAAAAAAAAAAAAAAAACAGGGAAATTTATTATCGATGACATACTCATACGAGAACTATTGTACATATGTATGTACATATTGTCCTTGTTAAAGTATATCGATTTAAAAATTACTCTGGTACAAGCATGTACTAACAAATACTAGTAATCACAGCTATTAAATTAAAGTCATGTAAAAATATGTTTAAAATAAATTTAGTATAATAGAGGGGATGCATTATATTTTAATGTTATGTATGTATATTGTACATGTGAATTATTAGGATGTATTTGCTATATGCGTGGGTTTTACAATATAAAATTTGAACATGTTAAGAACATTTTATTTTTGGCATCAATAAGCAATCAAAAAAAAAATAATTCTCATTCTTTATCTGTTAATTTATAACCTACTTCATAAAGAACCGTCATTGAGTAATTCGCGTATATGAAATTTCATTCAATATATATTTGTGTAGATAAATTAGTCAATATATGAAAAATTACTAAAGATATAAAAAATTGCAATTACTTGACTGGCGCCAATTCACTTTATTATTGCAAAAAAATACCAAGAAGAAAAACACAAGGGTTTTGGAATGATACAACAGTATTATTTTGACTATTGAATTGCAATAAAATTCATTTTTTTTTTATTGCATACTCACTGAAGATTTATGGAATTTTGTTTATTTTTTAAATCTAAAATTTGATCCTCGAAATATACAATTAATTAAAGTTTGTTTGAGATTGCAATGCGACAAAATGTCAAATACGATCTAAAATAATCATCTATTTTGTTAAATTAAGAGATTAGCATTATGCAAATATTTTAATTATTTTCTCTTTCTCAAAATTTTAGAACATACGAATTTGAATTGTATTATTCGTCATAATTTAGCAAAATAAATCAATAATATTTGTCCATGAAAAAACGGACACTGTTGTATTTTTTTTTTTTAACAATCCTGAAACATTAACGAGACACATTTTGCCTTTTTTCTTTTATTTTATGTGATATGTATCCACATACAAGTAGTCCTCGATTATACGGACAAAAAAATGAACTAAAATCAAAAACCACGTAATAACTATGGGCTTCACATAATTTATTAATCGTGTTATGACTTTACCACCATTGTACGAGAGTAGCCTGTATTCAGTTTTTCCAATATTTTACGCATGAAAATTTTTCACTAAAATTGCATAATATTGTGTATACGAAATTACGAAATATTTATGCATCGTTGACTAAAATAAATTAATTGAATGGCTGGTGGTCTTTTACACATACGTATGCGAATGTGTTATTTTGGTTATGGTTATACATAATTTAGAGGAAGAGAAAACAACAGAACACGCCATTGTTATTAAAAAGTTCCTTGTAGTTTAGTACGTACATAAGTATTATGCATAAATATTCAGTTTGTTAGTTCCTATTTTATTCATATTATTTAATTCCGCGTTCCGCGTATGCTGTCTAATATAGAAGTTATTCATTATAAATCAGTAGCTATACACTTACATACTATATATAAGTATATTATGAATTGTATCAGTTGATGCTAAAATTTCATTTGACTGATGTTATCCCCGGTCGATTTTGTTGTGGGTTAACATATACATGCGTATATATATTTTACATGCAATTTCTATATTTTTGAACAACTTCGCTAAAACTCTCATTTATTGCATATATTAGAATGGAACGTACATATGTATGCATTTATATTGGTTTTGGATATATGGAAACATGTATATGTGTACGTGAAAATATCAAATTCCCGATTTATTATTATAGAAAATATATTGAAAATTTGAAGGAATATATCACACGTAATATAAGTCTAAGTAAAATAAAAATTTTGGGGTTAATATACCATGTACATACAACAAAAAGGACTAATGTATACGTTTATGCGTATATATGTACATACATGAATGTAATCGTATGGCAGAAAGATGGTATGAGATTAAAATTTCTGGATCATCAGTGCATATTTTTTCCTGAAATTTGAATGAAGCGAAAATATTATGCTTTTTTTTTTTGACTGATTGTGGTAAGTTATTATATTTTGTAACAACATTTACATGAACATGTTTTACTATATACACACATACAGAAAAGGATAACTTTTGGTATAAACAAAATAAAATTAAATTTACTGTTTTGCATGACAACGTGAAAAATGTTGTATAAGAGAAAAAAAAAAGAATACAAGGATTCAAAGCAGACGAACAAAAGAAAAATTGTAGATAAAATAAATTTCGCATAAAATCGTATCAAAAAAAAAAAAAAAAAAACAGAAAGGAAAATAAAATAAAACGGAAGTTGAAGGGTAAATTGATTATTATTATTCATATATTTTTTTAGTAGTAATTTTATGTACATAAAAAAAAATCGAAAATACTACGATACTACACTCAATTCAATTCTGTAATAATAAAGCACTTCCATTCATCATACTACAGAATACTATGTATGTACTTTAATGTGATGTTTTACAAAAGGATTTTTCTTTTTTTACTTATTTCACGTACTACACAAAATGACAATTGTATACATAAAATAATTATGTATACAATAGGAGCCTTAATTACAGGTTATGCGTATGTACATGTAACCCCTACATACGATTACACGTTTCAGTATCTACATACTTTACATATTTGATTCGATGACATGAAGATATGTACATATATACATATGTATGTACCTACACTGAACATGATTTTATTTATTTATTTATTGTGTATAAATTTTATATATTTGTATATTCCTAGAGCAATTGAGATGAATGGCAAAAACATTTTTAAATGTGTGGTATTGTGTAGTAATATTACAGCAAAAAAAAAATAAATCAATGAATTATGATTTTATGTATTCATTTATGTACATATTATAATATATTCATCTATATAATGTCTTTTTGTACAACCAATATACTGCGTGCTTGAAATTTTATAGCATTAAGGGTGAAAAAAGAGAAAATTAATAACAATAATTCAGAAATAAACCCTTTCATTTAAAATATGTACTTTAATTTAATAGATGAGAATATGCGTACATTCATAAACATGTATAGGTTGCACACATACAAGTATATTGCACAATTAAATCATTGTTTCGATTGCATAAATGAAGTATAGTAATATTAAGAGAAAATTATATATTGTATGTTACACAATATAAGGATCTGATTTCTGTATGTGCGCTCAATAAACAATGGATGAGAAAAATCAATGAATGTAGTAAGACCCACTATGTACTGTATTTCAATAGATCTTTTTTGCCAATTTTTGTGGGTTATTTTATTATGTAATCAATTTGATAATGGTAACCATATGTACAATTTATGTACATGTGACATGAAAATATGCATCAGAAAATATCAAATGTCAAAATGCTTGTTTTTCGGTTAATGAGGAATTTTCAAGTTCCATATAGAGTTCTAGTTCTTTATAACGTACAGTATATACATAATGCAGTTATTTATCAAAAACGTAAAATGCATTACTGAATAATTTCTTTTATCTTTCCTTATAACACACATACATACATACATATGAATGTAGATGATAGCACATTCAGGAGGCCAGAGCTCAAGTGTGGTTGTAGTGCTATTGGAATAAAGGGAGATAAATATATTATTATTATACATATCAAACTGCTTGTCGAAAAATAATAATGACAATAATAGTCAAAGAAAATACCAAAATACAAAAATTGCTGTTATGAATTGAAGTTAACACTAAAATTTGTATTCAAAAAATTTGTAGAACAATATTTTCTGTTTCTTTTTTTTTTTTTTTGTGTTATTTTATGGTTTTTTTGTCTGACTAAATTTTATTATATTCGTACGAAAAACGTAAACCACATATGTTCGTAGCAATTTATTTTCGTTTTCAGGAATTTTATTAGGATTAATGTAATGATATGAAAATGAATGAATATACATAAAAAGCTAAAAATATTTTTATTTTCATTTTTTTCCTCTTCGTTCTTGACATACTGACAAACCTAAAAAAACAAATAAACATACATTAAATATTTTGCTTTAAATGGGATCTACTATTTATTATGTGTATTTCCTTTAAGTGACCATTTTCCTGTTCATATAAAAAATTTATTGATTTTCCCTCTTTGCCTTTCAGTATTTTTTTTTGTCGAATTTATTTTCTTATGTTTATGTGTGCACTTTGTATTCATTTTACAAGGTTACATTTTTTCAGTAAATTATTTAGGAAGTTAAACTTTTGACCTGCTTACACAAAAAAAAAATTTTTTTTATTACCAAAGAAGGAAAGAAAAAAAAATGAAAACTAAACTGAAATAAAAATAAATAAAATAAATGACTCAGTTATTTAATAAATGAAAAATACATATGTTTTCGAATAAATTTTATTTTATGTTCTTGTCCTTTTCTCAACTAGGATCTGCTATTTTGGCTGTTGGAATCATTGATTCTGGTTATTCAAATACAATAGATTTAAGCAAATTTTCTAGTGGAAGGCTTAAAATTAAAATTCGAATGTTTTAATTGCAAGAACTGGAATGTATGAAATTATTTTTATGCATTCATAAATTTTATATATGTATGTACATAAAATTATTTGAATTAATTGTAACCATAACAGCCTTTAAAGGATTCTACATATGTACAAAAGATATACAGCCTTATAATACAATTAAGGGAATTAAATATGAAATAAAATTGCATATGTATGTATTTTTTTCGAAGTCCCGGAATTTATATGTAATACAAATGTGTGTGTATTACTTATAATAGTCATCCAAAATATTTAATATTTATTTTTCATTTTCATGAATTAAATTCTAATTACTGGATATAATAAAATTCTAAAAGGGTAGATATACAATTGCTTCCTGCACATATTATATGTACATACATATACATGTAAACATTAAATTTAGGCTGGGCATTTACTTTTCAATTAACAAAATTTTTTCTTTTATATATTTTGTAGAATTTACAAAATTCCAAATTAAAGAATTTTTTTCTGTGTATAAAAATAAAGTAAATTTAAAATACATTTTAAGGTATAAAGCTAAAAAATTTTACAGTTGGAAATTTTCATGAAAATTAAGAGCAAAATGTAGAATTTTAAATGAGTTCAAACTTAACTTATTTTAACAAAATTAAATATTTATCAAAATACACATATATGTACATACATATATTTAAATAATTATTAGGTAGAAGAAGAAAAACCAAAATTAAATTATAATCTTTGGCACAGTGTATAGAATCACCCTGTTTGCATATTTTAAAGGAAAGTGGCAAATATATGAAAGGCAAAAAATTGTTGGTTATACAAAACAAACAAGAATACATTTCAATTTTCAAATATTATGCTTATGGGTGAAAATATCTCTTTTCCTTTTTTTTTTAATTTGAAATTTTCCATATTTTGTTCATATGTCTATATAATATACAGAAAATGGATAAAAACATACACAAATGTGTTATAAAAGTAAACATAAAAGCTAGTGAGATGTGTATACATATTCATGCATAAGTATAAATTCATTTCCACGTATGAAAATTTTGATTAAATGGATGAATACTTGCCAGAATATATGTAGCAGCATATACGTTATGTACATACATATATCTCCTTTTACATAAGATCTTTATTTATATTAATATATTTATGTATCAACAACGCTGTATCAGATACGTGCGGATATACTTAATTTTTGTATTTCTTTCATTTTCTCGTTAGGCTTATTTTTTCTTGTTTTTTTTACATCCGCTGCAAAATTTAAATCATTTCCGTATTTTCCTTTTTTATTTCTTTTGTAAATGTATCTGAACTTGAAAAAAATCATAAATTTTTGATAAATACCAAATAAATACTACGTTTGGTGATTTCTTTTTATTAATATACATTTATGTACATGTTTGTAGGAAGGGTACAAAGTGGTAACCATATTATATCTGATTAGGACATTTGTATGGTAAAGCAGTAGTTTTATTTTTACCATGAAGTTAAAGTGTAAATGTGAAAAAAAAAAAAAGATTTTTTCTTCATTTTATATCATTGGAATTAAATGTAAGTGAAAAAGGATTTTTAAATTTAGCTCAGAAATGATACAAAACATTTTTATACATACATATGTATGTATTGTACATAAAAGCAATTGAGAAAAATTAAGCTCAATATCCAAAAAAAATGTTATGCATATACATGCCTTCATCCTCATGTACAGAACTTTAGGGTTTTCCATACGTTTACATTCACAAATTTTTATATGTACATCAAAGCCAATAAAAAGCTTAAGGCATTAGCAAGCATACATGTACACAAAGTAATTTTGAAAAAGAATGAATAGATAATTTTTGATAAAAATCCTAAAAAGTAAAAGATGCCTACTATGTAAGAGGGTTTAGTTAGATTTTGTTATTACTATTTTTGTTTTGCTGTTACATGAATCCTTTAAAATATTTTACTGCACTGTTTTGTATAACGATAAGGACGTGTGTAGTTTTCAAAAATTCATTTAAGCTAAAAATGTTTTCAAATTTGTACAACTTGACATTTATAGACATTAGAACTAACAAAATTGAATTTTAACATTTAAGACTTTCATCTTACTGGTACAGGGTTACTATAAAAGTCTGGAATCTAACGTTTTGTCTAAGCTTTAACTTGCATATCATCACACCTTCCATACTCGACGAACAGAAAAAGCAAACAAATATAATACAGAATAAAAAATTTAAAAGATATTTTTTATATCTTGGTATAACATGGAATAACATTAAAAACCCATCATTTTAATTAATTATCATAAATATGATATGGTTTCGCGTAAAATTAATTAATTAGAATTGTGTATATCTACTAAAAGTACATAAACATTAAATTTTATTACTTGTAATCTCATGTATGCGTACACTTGTACAATGTTTCTTATTTCATACTAAACAAAACGTTAATTGGAAAAAGAAATTTAAAAAAAAAATGAAATAAATGCCAGAGTTTTTATCATTTTTCTCATTTCGCTTATTTTAATGTATATAGAGTTTTTCTTTCGTAAAAATTCTGTACACGTTCTTGAGAAAACATTTTCACCTTCTGTATGTATTTTTTGTTTTGTTTTATATTTCTTTTCATTAAAAAATCTTTCATCATTTATTTGTATATTAATTCGAATACACAGCACATACACATCTCATGTTAACATGTACATATACATACATTTGTATTAATGTACATATCCTTCATACAAGTACATTCATATATCGTTGCTGATGGTTTACATTTTTACAAGTACATATTTAACTACCCATCTATTTAACTTTATGTATTTTTCATGCTGGCATACATGAGTGTTGTAGTAATAAAGCTTTTTTCTTTTTAATCAGGAATAATCAGGATATACAAGGTGTTTAGAAGTGTAGTTAAAGGAAGCTGACAAATCACACGAAGAAATAAAGAAAATTATATGAAAATTGAAACAAGTGATCATTTAAAAATTGAAATGATAATTTTCGAACCGAACATGATATCATAGCACAACATATAAAAGATGGTATAATATTTCTTTTAGTTTTCAAGGAAAATATCACCAACATGTAATTGGTTCGTCAATTATGTACATGTACTTTCGAATTTAAATTTTTTTTTTTTTTTTTAATCGAAAATGACCAATATTATATATTTGAAGCAAAGTATAATTCAAGCATTTTTTTTTTCAATATTATTTTCATTTCAATTTTTCTTTAATGACTGAAAATTTTAACCTTTTTCAATTAGCTCTTAACAAATTCTGTGTATAAAATTGTATACACCCTATGTATGAAGTGAAACATTTAAAAATTGTGTAAAATTGTTTTTTTTTTATCGCTAAATAAACACAAACTCACATACATGCGTTTGATGTATACGTGATTACGTATTTAATACACAAATGAGGTGATAGCGTGTGCCAAAAGAATGGCAATGACAAAGAATTTTGTTTTTCTTCTTTTTTTGCTATTTAACACGGATATACGTGAGTGTATACGTGATTATAAATAAGTGTATTTGCAAACATATATACATTTTGTGCAAGTGTGAAAAACGGAAAACAATAAAAAAAACATAAAGAAAAACTTTTTAATAAAAAATAACAGAAAAAGTAGAAAAACATTTATTGAAAATTTTCCTGTGTTGTATTTTCGTCTGTATGACACACCACCATAGACATTTTATAAGCTGTTTTAGAAAATTTATCATTTTCTATTTGCAATACATATACATATCTGTTTAGTGAGAAAACTAAAGGAAAACAAGGAAATATATACAGATAAATGAATTTACACTCAAACATTTTATGTATTAAGAATTGTCAGTACTTCTTAGTACAATCAGTTAAGAAAAATTAAAAGCACGTACCTATATTATTTTTTTATGATTACGAAAAGTACAAGAATTGTATTTTTAACGATGCAGTATTTATAATGTTTGTATTCATTATTTTTATCCTAGTGTATCTTTAACTGTTTCTATACTTTGTAATAATTCAATTGTAATACTTTTAGAACTTTTAATATATTTAAATAGAACAAACGTTAAAAGTAAAATAAAGAGAATGAAAATGATTTATTAGCTTTGGAAAAATTCTGATTTTGTAATTTATTTAAAGTTAAAAATTTTGTTTACACGTGTTACGTGTACATTATTTATTATTTTGAAGAAATTTTTAAATTTTGGTGGAAAATTCATGAAAAAATCTATAGTCAAAATCAATTAGACCCTGAAAGAGAAATTCGAAAAATGTCGTTTTGTGGATGCCTAATGAAAAGCTACTGGACTATTTGGAAGTCTATAAATTAAAGGAAGTAAAAAAATTATGGGTTTCTTTAAGAACCCACAATAAATATCAGATACTTTATGTAGATTTCCTAAAGCCGTTGTATACATTTACATTGATAAATTTATTAGCCACAAAATTTTAAATTTTTTCTAAAGAAAAGTGTACTATACAATGAAAAATTGTTTTTCGTTTAAATATACGAAAATTGATTGAAATTAATTTTTCATTTTCGTTTGCGTTATACATTTATTTTTGATACAATATGTGTTTAAATTAAAAAAAAAAAAAAAAGAAACAATAAGAAAAGAAAATTCTGCCTATAAAATTGAGAAAAAATAAAATATTGTATTTTTAAATATTTTGAAAAGTGAATAATTGAAAAGTTTTTAAACAAAAACTTTTACAATTTTTATATGTATGTTATACGTTTTCTCAATTTTTCTTAAATTTATTTTAAATTTTGCGGATATCAACAAACGGAACTGTTTTTGTGGTATTTTTTTAAATAAAAGATGTGGAATTAATGATATTTGTATTTATTATGAAAGGAAAGAAAAGTTTATTATCATTTGGCGCCGATCAATTCCAATAGTTTTTATCTTTTTATTTTGTATTTTTGTATTTTTGAAAATGCAAATCAATTTTTGATGTCTATATACAAAAAAAAATTCACGCATATACAATAATGTGATGCACATACATACATATGTATACACATACAGACCAGAGCTATAGCTATTTTTGCATATCTATTAAATCTAGAATATTTTAAAAAAGTTGTATATAAATATGTGAATATATGTACGTATGTATATATACATTATTATTATTATTATGCGTTCATTCATGTTCATATTTCTTTTTGTTAAAAAAAAAAAAAAAAGAAAAAATAATTTTTTTCGACCTACTTCCATAAGCACTTATGTGAATATTGTATTATCATGCATACTTATAGGGTATACTGTATACGAACACAGTACACAAATATCAGCAATTATCATATCATATCAGTAATATATTAAAATGCATCTCTTCTTTCATATATTATACATTTTTTTTTATACATATCAATTTTTTCATAAAGAAGACTATGTATATTTGTGCATTTTTTGTTTTCAATACAAGAACATAATATTTGTTTAAATTTTGAATTCGGAACGTTATGAATATTTTTTTTTATTATGCTTTATACACACAGTTTAAAATGTTATACAACCTGGTTTCCTAACTAGATGTATAAACGATTTATACTTGAATCCATAAGTGAAATTTTCAAATCAAAAAATCGAATTTTTTTTTTTGATTTGATTCAACCATTTGACGAACTGTTAAATGATCTGTCGACTATACCCACACGTGATACCATTTCATAGTATAGTACGAGTACAGTGCATTGGATCGTTTGTATAGTTTGTATTATATGTACGTAATAAAAGAAAAAAAAACAAAACAAGACAAAATAGAAAAATGAAAATTCCATAACGTATGTTAAACATGTAAATTTAAAAAATTTATTGATGTTATTAAAATCAGATAAGAAAAATATCAAAGTATCGAATATATAAAAAAAATGTATATCATTTGAAAATATACGCATTTGTATTCAATTAGAAATTCAATTCATATCACACATAACAATTATAATTTTTCATGTTTTCATTTATATAAATACGTGTAACTAGGTATTAGATGTCATGTAGATTTAACGGCTATAAAAAATTTTTTATATTTTTATTATTTTTTTATTTTTATTTTATAAATGAATTTGTAATTTATTTTGTAATTTAATTTACTTTTTCAGGATCAATTTGTGATGGAAATTGTTGTACAAATTCAACTGAATTGGAATTAAAACAAAAATCAACATCAAATTTTGAAAATTTATTACATCATCATACAAAAAGTTTACGTGGTATATTAGAGACAACATCAAATTTATTTCAATGTAAGTAAAATTTTACCTGAACATTAACATTTCTTTCTTTAAAACGTAGAAAACAAAAAAAAAAAAAAAAAACAAACAAAAAATATTGAAAAAATGCATTACGAATAAATAATGTACTTTTGTGTTATGCAAAATGCGAGAAAAGCAAACAAAAGTATGTACATAGAAATCAAATAAACAGGTGTATTTGTACATATGTACATATGTACTTATATGAATCGCAATTTTTTCTACCTTTTGATTTGTATTCACCTTTTTAAGGTTAAACAGATACAATAATTGATAATGGAAATGAAATTGATTGAGAGAAAAAATTTGCACATCGAATACATTCAATTGTGAACATTTTTAAAATTTTAATTTTGTGTAATTTAATTTGTATTTCATAGATGTAATGCATACTGAATATAAGAGCATGTAAATATTTTCTTTTTTTTAAAAAAAAAAAAGCGATTATACAAAAGCAAAGCAATGGAGTTGGAGGAAGAGGGGGTGAACTTTAGATAAATTTAAATCGTGAAAAATTCATCATTTTCTGCATTTTTTTGTTTCGTTGTTTTTTTTTTTATTATTATTATTTCGTTGTTTCTTTGAAAAATTAATTAAAATTCTAAAAAGCACGTTCAGTCAGTATACTCATGTAAATTTGAACGATGAAAGATTAAATTTTTTTTTTTCTTTATATTACATTCATACGTAGGTACTAGGTACATGTTTTAAGTAAAATGGATGTTAGAGTTGAATCACATCGCATATGTGAAAGAAAAAAAGGAGTGGTTTTTATAAATTTAAATAGGTATACGTATATATGATTCCATTCACAATTACTGTATATGTGATGTAGCTTTTTATATAATTCGTTTTTTATTTCTATATTTTAATTCATTTTTTACTTTTCACTTTAACTTGGTTTGTGTTTTTGTTTTATTTTTTCCTTTGTATACTTTATCTACATATGGGGGTCATACATACTATATTTTAAGAATCTTATACTCAGTTCATTTTTCTATTTTCAAACTTTCTCACTTTACGTCGCTTTACATAAGTAAATTTACCTGAATATACAATATATGCTGGACTGGCACATATGCAGGGTGTTTATTTACTCAAAATTGAAAACCCACAAAATATTATTAAACATGTTATTGACACTGTCATTGTCACATGTTTGAAATTTCGAACATTATATTCATTATACCGACAAAATGGCCGTTCAAATTTAATGTATAAAGTTAAATCGGCAATCCTTCTTAAATTAAATTAATATCAATTAAAATTTTTGTGTTATTAATTAGAAAGAAACACCCTACTAACATTAAATACTAAAATACATAGATACATACATATGTATAGGTATATATTTATAATCATTTGGGTGCAGTATAATCTGCATTCTATACATGTTGAGAGTAGTCAGCAAAACGATAACAACACAACAACAATACAACAAAACACATTTTATATTATTACATTTATATAAAAGAATAATATTTTCGTACAGAAAATACTATATTTATACAGAAATACGAATAAATTTATTCAACTGGGTATAAGCTTTACATGTATTATATATAAGATATTCAATGTACAGTGCACACAGGACTAATAGAAAAATATATGATGTATACACATTCATTTACTGTATTTAAAATAAGAAAACTTAAAAGAAACAAAATATCTTAGAAAAATAAAAATAAAAAAATCCATTGAATTACTTAAAGAAATTTGTTGAAAAAATTTTGCAATTCTTAAAACGTAATATAAAGTAAATGTCACGTTCTTTTCATTTTACCTATGAGGAGCATTTAACATTTTATATAGAACTGCATATAGTATACATAAATATATAAATAACAATAATAAAACTGTAAATATATTTGCAAATGTATTTGTGTAGATGCAATCTTTTATTTACGTACGTACTTCACTTGTGTGTATGTATGTATGTTGTGTGTATATATAGATATGTATGTAAATGTGCATGTGTAGATGCACTTCAGTGTCAGTCACTCTCCAGTTTGTGGTCGACTTAATTGTCCTTGAAATAGAAAAGACATATTAAAATGAAATTTTGTTTTTTTCATTATATTTTATTTCTGTTTGTATGTTTGCATATTTCAAAATGTTCACATAATAAAAATGAATATTGTATAGTGAATTTGGTCTTTTGAAATTTATTTTGTTGATTTTTTAAATAAATAAAATTGAAAAATATAAATGGGGATTTCTATTTTGAATTTCTCAAAAAGTTTATTTTTTATTTTATTGATTTTTTTTTGTTTATTTTGATTATCAATGTACATGTACGATTAGGGTTTTTACTATATAGGGAAAAATCTTTTCAAGAAAGTTCTCGGGTTCTCGTGTCTGTTAACCTATTGTGGTTAACAATGTTGTCAGGATGAAAGGATGATCACCTTACATAATCTAAACCCATTCTCAAACCGCTTTATACAGGAGTCTTCTGTACATATAACCAAAATCTGTTACAATTTAATTCAAAAAAAAAGTTTCATCTTAATTTAATTGTTTCAAAACAAGAAATTTTATTAAATTCCATTTCCAACGTTTTTTTTTTATATACAATATGTTATGTACGTATAAAATCATATACATTCATCAACAAAATTCTCATGCACACAAAAATTTCATGCAAATTTTAAAGAAATTTTGCGTATTCAAAAAATGGAGAAAAACAATATAAAAATAAAAAAATAAAAAATTTAATATGCAAAGAATTTCTAAAATTGATGTACGTACGTATACATATGTGGTTCATGAATGCATTCATACAATTTTTTACATTTCTTTCAAAATTATTTTCTAAAATTCATTTGTCATACAGCAATACAAATACGATCTACAAATATATACATATATTAAATTAAGTGCAATGCACTCAAATTTGTGTAAGACACAATACACATTGATATGTTTCCTAGTCGTGTTGAACTTCCAATCCCAAAATTTTTTATTTATACACATAAAAACATGGGTGCATGCATATGTATCTTGATGGCATCCTTTTTTGTAGAAAAGAATTCAAGACTTCTTGTATTGCAAATTCCTGTTGTTAGAGTGTATAATAACATTTTGAAAAATTGATTTATAACAACATTACATTCGCATGCTTGAAAGCATTTTCTATATTTGTAATTGGTTTATCATAAAAATTCAAATAAAACTTTTCTATGAATTTTATTTTTTCTTCATGATTTCTTGTTACAAAATAAAAACAAATTCTGTTGTTCTACTAAACGTATAAAAGAATAAAACATACAAATTTTAACTGAATTTCTACAACATATGTATGTAACAGTTGTTACAAGTTTATAAGCATTCAATTATAAAATACAAAAAAAAAACTGATTTTCAAAAACAAAGAGAAAAATAAAAGTAAATAGTAATTTTTTGAACCCTTGTCACTGTGCATTGTTACAAGAAAGAATTTCGTTATACATTAGTATTAAACTTAAAAATTCATGTGTTTCAAAATTTCATTTTCAAAAAGAAAAATAATTTTTTTTTGATTTTAACGATTACTTGGTACTAATTGTATATGCGAGTATACACATATTTTGTAAGTAAATTGAGATGCAAAAAAAAATCAAATATCACGTTCACTGAACTTATAAAACCCAACTATATTTTTGTATACATACAAAGTATGTGTATCGTACTTGAATTATTTCGAAAAGTATAAAATAATAAATTTGTAAATTTTAAAAAAAACGTACAAAAATATTAATTTTATTATTTCCTGTAAAAATTACAAAATAACTTTTTTAAATTCAAGATAAAATTGAAATATATCATGTACCCATGTACATATTTCTTTTGTATACAGGATGATTTATCGAAGCATAGATGTAAGGGTTTCTTATCTAGTTCAGTTGAGCCATTCCTAGCTTACTTAATCGACATAAGCTAACTACACGTTGTCCCTTCAATTTAGCTGAAATACTTATGTACCCTAACAGGATCCAGAGATTGGAGTAAATTCGAAGGAAAGAAAATTAAAAAAAAAAAAAAGTTTTTTCCGTAAATTTTTTTTCTCATATTTATGAATTTTCGAAACTAAAAATCTTGAAATACATCGACTAAACATCCTATATTTTCTGCTTCCATTTTTTTTTTGTTCGAAGATGCCGTATCTTTTAAACAAGAAATCAATATTTTTTTCTGAAATTTATTTGGAAAGAAAATATCAAATTTTTTTATGATATCATTTTGAACACATGCTTATAAAGTTATACATGAAAAATTACATTAATAATCAATTTGACATGCTAAAAGGAATACACACAATGCACACATATCATGTATATGTACACATACATATATATATTACGTACATTTACATAGTGATACATCTGCATATCTATATATGCATATGGAAGTGAATGCATATGTGCACAAGAACATAAGTGTGTTATAAAAGTAATTTGAATTTTAATATCTTTTTATGTATTAAATGCAATTTTCATTTAATCTACATAAAAAGCAAGAAAAAAAAATTTTTTTTCTATTTTTTAAATATTTATTGAATGAATTTTGATTAAATTTTCTTATGTATGTAAGTGTGAAATGAGTATTTATACATATACATAAGCAAGAATTTTATAAGAACAATTTCATACATTCCAAAAATTACTTTATAATAAACATGCATGTAGGTGTTTGAATTTTTCATGAAAAATAGATTATTCAATTTTTTTTTTAATAGTTTTATAGAATTTATTAAATTACATTGTAATTTAATTTGTTTTCTATGTTGCTGTAAAATATTTTCAAATTTAAGTGAAGTAGATATCATGCATTTTGTTTTATTCATTTTTTTGCATATAAATTTTCCAATACAAGTAATCTTCGTACTGATGTGAAATTTATGTGATGTGGTACGGAATTTACCACCAGTGAAGGCATCATAAATATAAGCTTTAATATGCTTTAACTAAGAATTAATTACGAAAGTTACCTCTATACTCTCTGAATTTCCAGTGGCACTTAGATTAAAAAAAAAATTTTAAAAGGTAAATAAACTATACATTTTGCTCGAATACTCTTTTTTTGCTTCTTTTATTGTTTCCGGTTTAATATATTCATATACAAATACACATGCATAATTGCTTAACCATAGAATGAATATGAAAACCACAAAAATGATATCTCGTCTTATAAAAAAATTATTTTATTCATATAACGATGATAATAATTGTGCTTATACTATATACATATTTTGAAATTAATTTTTTTTCCTTTCTGGTTTATGTTTTAATGCTCCTATATCAGTTACATAGATAAGATAAAAGTATAAATTTTTTTTTAATCTTTCAAAGGTTGTTGAATGCATGCATATGTTATGTGTAAAATAAAACATAAATATGACCCGATTCTGGCATGTATGCAAATTTACATCTTAGAATATGAAGAAAAAACTATATGAATGCACATTATTTACACTTTTATTATGTAAATTTCATTCATGGGTTTTCTTGCAAATATGTACACATTCATTTTCATGTACATACGTGTGTGGGTATTTGTACGCAATGTTCATGTTGTGGCTTAAAAGTGTGTAGGTGTTATTGCAGAGGTACAGTGAAAAAAGCTAGAATTTCAAAAAAACAAAAAAAAAAAAAAAATAGTCGTTACATTCAAAATTTACCAGAAGAAAATATTCATTCATTCATTTTTATGTTTTACGATGAACAGATAATTTGAAACCATATTATTTGTATTATACACCAACAATTTGTGAAAATACCATAAAATTGTGAAGTACAGATTACAGGCTCTAAATAAGCTAATTTAGAAGATACGGGCAATATACATCGAAATATATATGTAGGTACAATAATTATATCTTGCGTATGAACTACTATACAATATTTGTGCACAATAAAATCATCATAATCTAATAATCTAGAAAAGAAAAATGTTTTCATTCATGAATTACAAAAATTTTTATTTAATGATTTTGCATACAAACACAACATATTTATGTCGTAATATAATGCGATATATAAATGAAAGGTTAAATTCCAGTCGTTGATATCAAAAATATACGTTTGTATATTTTCTCTGCATAATGTAATTCGATACATGATGGTGCACCAAAGCCTGTACTTACTTCTGATTTTTTTATAATTTATTTATTTTCTAATATTACTTGTTTTGTTCTTTTACTTTACATTAATTTCAAAAATTGTAGTATGGTAACAAGAAACTCTACATAATTTTTACTTTAAAATCCGCATTCCTAATATTCATCAGCCATTAAAATCCCACATAGACACGTACCCGCGTAAGATCTAGAATGATAAATGTATGTACATAAATGTAAAACGATGAAGATACATTTTGCATACTCCAGATACTTAGCATGTATTCATTTTTATTAAAATACAAAATTTCTATAATTCATTTTTTTCTATTTATACGCATTGAATAAGTCATAATTTTCACCCACTCTTTGACTGGATGTTTTTTTCTTTTTTTTTTAAATTTTCATGTTTTTTGCGATTTATTGAAATTACTAGTGCTATGTATGTAGATGCATGTTTGGCATAAGGTTACAAAATGTTACAAGATTTTGGTCGTATGATGTTAAAATCATTTCGCTCTACGTACATATTATTCGCTATTTAACACAGTACGTACTCAAATAGTGGATTACTTTGGACCAGACCAAATATCCATATCAGCTTTTAGAGCTTATAATGATAGTAATGAGCATTTATGAGTTACTAGAAAAACATACTCTGTAATTAATTTTATAAGCGGCAGTGGGCTTCTATTTATTATTATTTTTTTTTTAAATTTTCATTTCAATATTTAAATTTTTTTTTCTAATTTTCGTTTTGCTTTAATTCAATTGAAATTTCAACAAATAAATTTTTTAATAATATATTTTAATTTTTTTTTCTCTCTTTTTTTGTTATTATCATTCAACATGACTGAATTTATAATACCTACTTTTTGCAATTATTATAATCCCGAACTCATCATCATCATCATAAAATGAATTAAATTTGACGTATACGTATGTTAAACTACATAAATTATTTAAAAATACAATTCAGTACATAATGAAAACAAAAAAAAATAGGAAAAAGTTGGTAAACATATGCACGTTTGTAAAATCTCTGCTTATTGTAAATTTAACGGAAATTACGTTTTCATACATCTACAATCAATATACACATGTACATATGTATGTACATAGGGACAATTATATTAGAGGTTGCAGAGAAGTGGTTATGCATTACGAATTAATTTAAAATGTATCATATCCATACCGTAATCATATCTTCTGCTTCTCCATATTCTGTTGTTGGTAGGACATAGATGAGTAGTAAACTGCTATCAGTAGTAATTTAATTTTGTTCATAAACTACAATTCTAGACTACAAATTTTTAAAAATCATATTTTTGTTTTATTGAATATTTGTAACTGAAACTAAAAATTTTAGTAAAATTATCTGGCATTCATTGGTCAGCTCTTTAAGTTCTGGACATATTATACGAGTTAAGTCTGTTATATAGTAATAATTCAAAGGTTTACAATCAATTTTAAGTACACATAATATGTATATGATAGCAAATGTTACAGATATGGTCATTGAGAATCAAGTCACAGTGATTATAGATTCTGGCTCATTTCGAGTTGCTATGGCTCATTCGAGTTGGATAATTTTTTTTTACTAATCTGTTAATACTAAAAACAATAAAAGATATATTACTATGTTTTACTGTACTAAACTAAAATTTATTCAAGTTTAATACAGTACTATGACAAGGGCTATATGTATAGTGTACAACATTTTATTATTTTATTATTCTCAGTTGTATATTTTTCATTTTACAAAAATATTGTGAACATTAATTATTTTTCAAAATTTACATAAACACACATACCAATTTTCCCTATACGGATATCCAGAGATTTTAGTGTATCCGTTGTAAGTATGTACGTACGTAGCGTATGTATGTACATATAGCGGCTAAAATTATTTTGTTTATTTATTTAATATGATTATAAAGTCTACATTATGTTTTTGTAATTAAATTTTTTTTAAAAACATGAGTACATACGGATATACACAATTTTCTCTACGTTATAGAGTGCACCAACCACCACTACAAATAATTGTTTGTGGAAACTGCAATATATATGTATGTATACTCATATGTATGTATATGAGAAAAGACAGATGTTTTTCCAAAAACAAAAAATAAAAAATAAATAAATAAAGGAAAAACAAATTTTAATGAAAATAAAGTTTTTGTTTTTTTGTTTTAATATTCATACACATAAAATAATTAACTAATGTAATGGAGATTAAGTCAAGTATGAAGGATTTTATTATTTTTTGAAAATACATAAAATTTTTTATTGCAACAAAAAAAAAAAAACAACACACAAAGGGAAAATTTTTGTTATTATACGAACTTTATTATTATATATTTTGCACAAACATGTATTAAATAATATGCGTATCTGTAACACAAACGTATACGTACATTTTAAAATTGGATTGTATTTATTATATTGGAATTTACTAAAAAATATTTTGCATTGTAAAAAAGTTAAATTCAAAAATTTGAGATTGTCTGAATTTACAGAATTTTTGTTTGTTTTATTGAAATTTACATCATATCCGTATGAAATGTTATGAAATCATATTTAATTTGAAAAAAACAAATTTTTTTTTTCTTTATTCAGAAATTCTATAAAATATGAATGCAAAAAATATCAAAAATACTTTTTTTTAAATATAAAATCATCAGAGAAGTAACATGAGTATTTCTTTAAAAATTCAAAATTTCTAATATAATTTTCAAAATAATATTACAGTGAAATCTGTCTAATTTGACTACTTAATTGATAGATACAGAAAAATTTGGATGGATTTTGCAATGAAAATAATGGATTACTTTCTTAAAAAATCGTAAATAAAAATTATTAAACTAAGAGTGCTAAGAGATTAATAAGAAAATTTCACAGGTAATTTAAGAAAAATGTCTAAACTGTTGTAGAAATGATTTTTTAAAAATCATAGAAAAATGGGTAGCCAACTGAGTAGCATAATTTATACGCCCTACTGTATTTTCTTTTTTTTTTTAAACAAATATCTTGCTTGAGATAAATATGCAGGAAACGAAAAATTCTTTAGAAAATTTTTGAAAAATTACAAATATTTGCATATAAATACTTCATGTTTCGAAATAGAAAAATAAAATTGAAAATATAGATTTCCTTATTATAATGTATGTAAGTAGTATAGATACGAGTAGTTTAATAAACTTCAAATAAACTTACAATTATGGAGAATTTGTTTCTTTTTATGTGATTTCTTTCAAAAATTCACATCATTAAAGAGAATTAAATTCATACATATTTCAAAATAATTTTCGCCTTGTTTTATGTTTTCTTTTTAATGTTTTAAAAAATGAAATTTACATTTATACATTTCTTTTTATTTTTCTATTTTTATTATTAGTATTTTTCTTTTAAATTCTATTTTATGTTCTAATTAGATTGTTAATAATGTAATTTTATTTAGAAAACATATTACATATTGTATATAAAAAAAACATCATTTAGTCATCGTTATCACGCAATCTTTAAATTAATAAAATTCGTTATTTTTTTCTAGAACGGAAACCGTACCCCAAAATGAAGAAAAAAAGAAATAAAAATCTTATCATAATATTTTTGATTTTTCTTTTAGTACATACTTTTTAGTACTACCACATAAAAACTGCGATAAGAGAAAATTATACAATGGTGTGGTATCTTAAAAAATTATGGTAAAATTTTGTCTTTTCTATTCTGATTACTTTGATTTTCTCATTTTTGTCTAATTTTATGAAATTAAAAAGTAAAAATAAAATTTAAAAATAATCATCAGAAAAAAAAAATAACAAAACAACGACAAAACCGGCCAGACATTCTGGCACATAGCCGAAATAAATACATCATACCAAAAATAAATTTTATGATGAGATTACATATCTTTTAAGAAAAATACTATAAAATGCCATAATGCTATAAAATATTAAAATGATATTTTTTTTAAGCAAACAAGCAAATCTTTAAAATATTTTTTTAAGATCATTTGCACAATTCACAGTACCGTAGATGGATGATTGTAAATAGTCTCAAAATTTACTGTGTTTTATTTTAATCATATTATTATGCTTTCGTTGTCATGCACAATAAATTTTATATTTAAAAAATTTGAAAAAAAAAAAAAATTATTTACTTTTTGCTTACTAACTTGGTTGTTGTTGTTGTTTTTGTCTTAAACAGAAAAATTATATTGATATTTTGTTCACACATTCGAAGTATTTTGTACAAAAACATAAGCATTTAAGATGCACAACAGAAAAATTAATTTTAGTGTGCATATCTTTAATAAAAAAGGCTACCACTCGCGAATAAAATTCAAAAAGGGGTTTAGTGGCAGAGGGTGAAGAAAGGGTACATCTTCAGTGTACAAATCAAAAATTTTTTTTTTCTAAAACAATTTTCATCAAAATGAAAACAAAAATATAAATTGGTTTCTTTAACACAAGTATGCAACATTTATGATTGATTACACATGTGAAGATCACTTACAATTTAAGCACTGCGTTTATAGCGTACATACATATATGTGTGTACATACAGTTTCTCTGTACTCTGTTTTTTGAAAAATCGAAAATTCGAAAATAATTTTGCTAAAAATAAAATATTGTACACTATATGTTCGTTTGTGACATTTACACACGATCATTTTGAAAATGTTGTATTTTTTGCACTACCAAAAATATATGTATGTGTATATATACTTATGTTGTATGTTATGTATATTTAATACGGATTTTTCAACGAATTTGTAAATAGTGTACATATTATTTTTGTATGCATTTAAAAATAAAACACATATTCAGATACAGAGCATCATAAAAATTTCACATCGTTCAGTGTGCATGAAAAATGTTAAATGTACTGTATACAGGGTACCCTAGGATAAGTGATACAAAGCGTCCAGCTTTTTACTAAAAATCATTATGCATTATCTTCCTCTCCGCTTTTCTGAAATTATCTTTTCAATAATCTTATCTGAAAGACTGAAATTCGATTTTTTCAACGAAACGAAAATATCGAACAAGAAAAATCAAAATTTTAGCATTCTGTGAATCTTTAGGATAACCCTACGAACTAGAAAGATAGATGAGTTCATTTAACTTTCTTTAATGGATACATATATAAAATCGATTTATTGTCTTGTAGTATATATGTAAATTTAACATAAATACTTGCATGTAAGTTAATATGAATTGTGACATGGATGAAATTGAATTATGTATGCATGCAATATAAGTAAAAATAATATTTTGTTGCAAAATAAATGGAAAATAAGAAAAATAAAAAGTGAAAAATTTTTTTTTCCTGAATGTAATATATTGCATGAGATGATGATTTACATGTATGTATGCATATATGAATTTTGTCTGCACGAAATGCCATCATTTTCTTGCCAAATGATTTTAGAAAAACAATCAAATTAAAAAATAAAAACAAATAAACTCAATATACAAACCGCCCACAATATCTTTAATGATCTATTATAATAATAATAATCATTGAAATGTCATGCATACACACTGTCACACTTATGCATTCACAATACCATAAAAATATACATATCATCTCCTATTATACTGATGTTCTACAGGCTTATTAGAAATTACAACCATATTTCAAAATTTGAAATTTTTTTTTCTAATAAAATTTTGAACGTGATAATACGACCACAATTTCGAAATTTTAATGAAATATTTATAGTAATATTCATGTGTGAATATGTCATGCGGAAATCATGGATGGTGATGATGATGAAATTTTTGTTTTTGATTTTTTTTTTTTTTTCAAAAGTCTTATTCTTTTTTATTTGCTAACAATCATCTTGAAATTATGAACAAAAACCCTATACATAAAATTTTATTGATAATTATTTTACATATGTTCACATATGCGTATAACCACATATTTATAATTCCGTGCACAAGTTGCATATTTAATGTCTTATTTTCTTAAAAATGTATAATCTTAGAACGATTACTATACATTGATTGATCAAAATAAAATTTCTACTTAACAGAGTATGATATTTTGTGAAAATATGTTCAATTTTTCACAAATTTATGAAATAGAAAAATTTTCAAACGAAAATTGCTAAATTACATAACGATGCCTAAATTTATTAAAATGAGATAAAGATATTTAAAAAAATATATTTTTGTCAAATTGTTTTCTCTAATAATAGGTGAATGATCTTTTCATAAACGATCAAGGAATTTTATTTTTACTCTGTACAGAGATCATATAATTAATTAATAGCATCAAAAATGTACTTCTAGTGTACATTTTTTTAATTTTCTTTAAAATGAAAAATTTTATTTAATGGTACACATACATGCCTAGTTTTCAATTGAAAAAAATATGTCTATGGATTTGTCATCCTAGTACATAATGAAATTCAAAATTCTATGAACTAAAAAACTTATTTGGACACTAAATTAAAAAATAAATTTTTATTATGTGCACATATCGAATTAAATTACTCAAAATACAGTTGTTGTTATATGTTAAACGATAAATTGAAATAAATGTTTTTTATTGTAAAAATAATTTGTTCAATTTGTACAAAAAAAAATTATGTATTCGCATAAATTTTATGTAATTGGTGCTGTAACAATGATCATTCTAATAACAAAAAAAAATATTTACATGCTTGTAAACAATTAAATTTATTGTGTATTTGTGTATATTGTGCAGACATAACTTCATGACTTTTTAATAACAAATATGTGTACAGCATAACTATAATAAAAATAAACAATATACCATCTGGATTATTTAAATTTATACGAATTATTTTATTTGAAACAGGGTGTTTGATTAATTGATATGTGCCTTTTAATAGGGTAAAGTAGATTCTTGATCAGTCTGCTCTTCCGTTTACTACCAGATTCAGGATCCGATAATATGTATTTATATGTATGTTCTTTGTTCTTATATTTTTCTTTTTCTCAGTACAATCTTTTTTTCTTTATCTGCCTAAGAGTAAACAGCACTTAAATCTGTATCGGGGTAAGTTTTGTACATCCTACTCTCTGCTTTCAATTTCAAAATTACATATTTCATAAAATTTCAAAATTACATACACAGAATTTGTTCTTATTTTTCATATTAATTATTTATTTTTCACCCTGTTGTCTTCAACATAAAATTTTTCTTATTAAATAGTGTAAATAAAAATGATAAGTTATTTTTATCTTTATATGTACAGTATATCTTCAATTAATGTAATCATCATCGTATTGTATTTTTGTCTCGTCACCATTCGTTTTTTTTTTTCTATTTAAACACTAAAAAATTACATTTAGTCCCTTTAAATAGATACACTAGATGGTAAAATGTACGTATGAATTTGTACATAAAATAGACAAAATACACAATAACATCGTAATAATAACAAAATTCTATCAACAAAAGTTTTCAAAAAAAAATTTTGTTTTTTAAAGAAATTATGTACACATATAAAAAGAATAAACGTGTGTATGTATATCTATGTAAGCATAGAAGAAAATGAAATCATAAAAATGTGTTTACAGATACTGTACGTATATATTAATAAAAAGTCAACAAGAAAATGAAAATGTATGAAAATAAACAATGACAATTTATACATATGATATGAAGACTAAGAAGAAAAAAAAAAACGTCAATTGTAAATATGAAAAAATTTTTCTTGTCCAAAAATAATTCAGTATCGTTTGCTTTTTACATGAGAATTTCCAATACGAGAACGTGAAAGTCAATTATTAGATTAAAAAAATTTTATTTTGTTTTGGTAGATCAGACAAGATACATAATGTATATACATAGGATAGGTTAGACAACTTTAAGTGATGGAAGAAAATTTCATTTTAAAAGACAAAACAATTCATAAAAAAATTTATTCATACCTTTTAAATATCTTTTTTGCCTTCTTGAGAAAGAAATTCATTTATTAAAAATTTATATTTTAATAAATCGAAATGTACACCTATCAGCGAGATTACAAATTTAGCTTTTACATCTTTGAGACACGTATGAAAATTGTCTTATAAGACACATATGAGACACTTCCAGTGTCACGAGGAAAGAAAACCTGATACACGGCTCACTTCCTTCACCTAGTGTCTCATAAGACAATTTTCATATACGTATACATATGTTTCATAATTGTCAGTTTTCATATATGTATGTTTCATATGTTTCGTGTGTATAAACAGTGATTGCAAAAGTATTAAATTTTTTAACTAATTCATTTTTCTTTTAAATCGATTTTATTTGTAGGAACACACATTGAAAGGTGTTTAGAAACTTCAAATTTAATTTTTAATGTATAAAAAGAATGTTTTTTCTTCCATCTCTACATTCATGTGTTGAAATTAAAAAATGTGCAAGAAAAAGAAAAACGAGAAAATGGACAATGTATTGCTGAGCTGTGGAAACAGTTAAAGCAAAATGCAAAAAAGAATTTTTTTTTTCCTTTTCTATCGAAAAAGTCATGAAATTAAATTTTTCTTGCCATATATTTTCCTCTTATTTTAGGAAAACTCTTTCATTGGAAAATTTAAGTTTAAACATAAAACTTTTAAAGAATAGAAACAGAAGTTAAATTTAATTTTTTGCTTTTATTTTATTTCAAAAATCTCTTCTATAAACACATACGTTTTTTTTTTGTACTTTCTCTAAATTTTAAGAAGAAAAATATCTTTAAAAACTTTTGTACTTTATATATATTTTTAACGAAATCCAATGATGATTTTCAAGAAAACTTACAGTACACATTATTTTTTCACATACCACAAAAATGCGCATATCAATATATAGTGTGACACTTTTAATACACTTTCAAAAAGTTTAAAAGAAATTTTTATAAAAGTAACTGATTCTACTTTTTGTCGTTTAAGCATTATATAAATGTACTATGTTAGAACGATATCCTAATAAAAGAAAAATTTTTAATTTTATTAAAAAAGGAAAAAAAAAAATCAAAGAAAAATAAATGATTTGTTTACTACTTAAATTGATTTTTAAATTGTTTATTAACTTGAGAGATTTGTTACATGGTAAATAGTAGAGAATTTATTATGGAAAATAAATAATTTGTGAATAAGATCAAAGAACTTTTAAAATTCCGATTTATATCACTATATGTACATAATATTTTATTCAAGCGTAATGTGTATAGGGAAAATAAAGAGTTAGTTTTCTTTTAAAATATATAATAATATTTATTATCCTTTCAATTATTATTAAATGTTATAAAAAATTTGTGACAAGCAAAAATATATGTAATATACTCATATATAATAAGAAGTTGAAATCGATAAAATCAGAAAAAGATTTACATATATGTACATACGTTTGATTGCGTTTTGTGAGTAATAATAAATATGGAAAATAAATTTATAAATAAATACTAAATGATAGGAGAAAAAATAGAAATATGTATGTAAACGACAGAAATGCTAAGTAAATGTTACTGTTGATATTAGGTATAAACATATATTTACGCGAACCATTTTATGTTGAAAGTGGTACAGGTTCAAAATTCAGATTTTTATGTCATTTGTACCATTGAAATAATTTTTGAAGAAAATTTAGAAAATAGCACAAATTTGGGAAAATAGATCAAAGTGAAAATTCGAATCGGTAGACAATTAAAACGCTATCACAAACGATACCACAGTAGACGTTCACGCTTTGAGAATAAATAAAAGTTTACCAAGAATTTTGGAAATGTATTTTGCAAGAAGTAAAAGTTCTTTAGGGATTATAGAGTCAAGTTGCGCAACCAAAATATTCCCGTTTTTTATTTCATAATGGCTAGATACAAGCATAAAACTTAAAGTAAACTCAAAATGTAGAAAATGGACTTATGCCACTTTCATAATAAATAGCTCTCATATACATACCCTGATTTTCAATATTATTCCTGTGTATGTACATACATACATATGTGCATTTTTAGTAAAATTTACAATTTGCATGCATTCATATTTACGATACGATATAATAGTTGACAGCTTTATTTTAATTTTATTACTTTTATCCGATTTCGACATACACTTATTTATGAATCAAATAATAAATGCATAATCATAAAATATTTACATAAGCATAAATTTAATATACAGAAAAAAAAAATATATACTAAAAATGGAATCACATAGTTTTACTTACACAAAAATCTAAGCATTTATATTTACGTAATGTAGATGTGTAGCATGTGCAAAATTTGCATACGTACTTATACGTGATATAAGTACAAATAAAATTTAACAACAAAAAATAAGAAGAAAATATTAAGCATATTTTTGTGATGTTTTATGTTAAAAATAATATTAATAAGAAAATTTTCTACAATTTCTAGAAATGTATTAACTCCACAGAATATAGAGTATTTAAGCTCTGGATACGTTGAAAAAATTATTTTAGATTTAAAAGCTGTTTTAATTGACTTCTTACTAAATTGCATATCGCAAATATTGAACAATTGTGTCAGTTTTGGAAAAGTAAGCCGTAGCAAGATCTTTAAGACAGCATGTATATATAATATAGAGTGAGAAGGCGTTGGAAATCTTTAGGATTTAAGAGCTATAATTACAATACTTATAAATTTTTGGCCCGTATTTCATATGTATGTATCTAAGCGCCGACCTCCGAATCGCCACTGATACACAGCGTTCGATAAGATATTTATGTGTATGTCATTAATAATTTACATGCCAGCATAAATGTGTTAAATTAAACCTGATTAAACTTAAGAAAAGGTAGATATTTTAATCAATAGAAAAATTTTCTAATTAAAATATTCACACGCTTCAATAAAATAGAGAGGAAGTTGAAAACAAATCAGTTAAACTTCATTACTAATATTATTTCGTTTTATTTTTTTTTTTTTAATTCTTTTGGTCGTATACATAAGTTTTTTCTGCCATGTACGTTAGTCAATATCTCCAAAGAAGAAAAAAACTTAAAAAAAGATGATTCTATTTGTAATAATTCCCTTATAAATTTCCTTTTACACTTTTCTGTATATTTTATCATTGTTATAGTTCCAGTATTCTGTTTATATTCTAATTATACGTATGTATGCATACCACGGTTGTATGTATGTATCTCCATCGCAACAGATCTTCTTGGTTTTTTTGTTTATTTGTTATCATCTATTGTATTAGAAGAATTTTTAAAGCTTCTTTGCAAATAGAAATAAGAAGACTATACGTAAGAAATTCAATACAACAATCTGTCCAAAGTATCTGTGGTTCTAGATATACAAATACATTCATGTTGATGTACCCTTTATATACATTATACTATGATAATGATGATGACGATGAATACATGATAATGGCGACGATAAAATAAATTCCAACCTGTCTAACTAAGCTTAAAAATAAAAAGAAAGTTGAAGGAAAAAAAAAACAATATTAAAGCGTGATTAAATTTTAAAATTCTTATTCTGGGTTGTTTTCCAGAAAAACAAAAAAAAAAACAAAAACAGGTCGCTACAGCAATGACTTGGCCTATACACAACAATAGGATACATATATGTATATGTACTACTGCATACCACACATAACAGGCCTTTAGTCTAGATATTGCACCATTGCTCTTTGCATACCATTACAATTTCTTTAAAAAGTCAATAATACAGAAAACAAGATAACAAATAGTAGGAGCTGTAGACGTAGTAAAAATTTCATTCATTTTTTTGTTCTATGAAGAATTTGATGAAGAAAAATTCAAAGAAAACTTTTTTTCATATCAATGTAAAAATTGAATTAAAACAAAAATGGTAAAAAAAATTCTTTTAATTTATTGCTTTTTTTAATGTCTTAAAGTATTGAAAAAAATGAAGAAATTAAATAAAAATTAAATAAAAATTAAATAAAGTAATTAAATTAAAAAATTAAAATTTTTGTACATACAGATTATTTGTAACAATTTTTGCATTTCTTTCACATACTACAATATCCTTCAGGTGTAATCCTGTTTTGTTCTTGTTTTATCCTGTCTTATTAACTTGAATTCAAAACAATATATTTTAATGTTTCTATACATAGAAATTTATTCTTGAACTCGTTTAAAATTTACTCAATTTACTTTTACAGATTATACAAGTTAGTCATTCTTCATATTTTGTATCACTACAGATACTCACATTCACATTTTAACGTGCATTTAACAATATTTCATCATCTTAAAGAAATACCAAAATCATCACAGCAAGTAAAAAAAATTAAAAAAAAAATTCTGGCGCTGTGCTTTTCAAATATTCATTTGTTTGTGTCTTAAAAATCAAAAGGTGAAAACAGAGGATGTAAGAAGAAAAAATTCTTTGTTGTTTTTTTTTTCTATGTTTTTATTTTACTTCTGTACTTCTTGGTCTTATAAATAAAAGTAAAGAAAATAAGAATGGAATGAAGATCATTTGATTTAGATAAGGAAAAGGTTAACATTGAAATGATATTACATACATATAGCGATATACAGAATGGACTTGAGACGAAATGGAATCTCTTGCATTGTTACTGGTTTAGTATGGTCCAGAACAAAGAGTCGAACCAAAAGAATTCTTTTTGTGTAGCCATAGATACACAACAAAATACAAAATGCAAATGCATGTAGTAGTAGTAAATGCTTGAATTGACTTTTATTATTATTTTTATCTTTTTTCAAAATTTTTATTTTATTTTGGTTTTTCATTCTTTTTTTCTTTCATTTTTTCGACCGAGACAATATACACGAACGATTGTACACCTTATATAACGATGGATGATGATGATTATGTTCCCACGCTTTAGCTGCCTCTAGAACCACATTCCTTTGGCACTTTTCGGATCATTTTTCTTTTTTAATCTCTATCACATATACACATCTATCATTTGTGTGTACATGAGCACAAGCGTTGACTGTATTCCAAATCATAAACTTTTATTTTAGTATAAGTATACTGTAATCATTGCACAAATTTACACATACATTTTTATTATTATTTTTTATTTGATGATCTTTATCTGCACTGGTCGATATTGATCATACTTCATTAAAAAAAATTTTAAAAAACCTTCAAAAGAAAAAAAAATTAAATTTTTTACTTCATAATTTATAAATGAATTTTTCTTCTGTCATTTATTAACTTTCTAATTTCTTCATTATGATTTTGATCTATTTCAAAATTTGTTGTCATTAGAACTTTATACAGAACTCTATACCTTGTAAAATCAAAATCTTTTTGATTATTTCTTTTCTAATTTTATTAATAATAATAATGTGATCGAATAAGAATTAATTACAAAAATTTGATAATGTATTTAATCTCATTGATCAGCTTTATATGTATATATGGAATGGATCAAATCTAAGTTTTTTGAGTAATTTTTAAAGTTATGAGATTCAAAGATAGTAATTTATTCAGATATTGATAGATAATTATTTATATATGTATAAATTATTTTTAAATTGATTGGTTCTAATAAATTTATGAAAAACTTAATTACAATTTTTTGTTACCTTCTAAAAGAACAAAAAATATAAACGGGGAAGATGACATGTTAACAAGAAATGTTCATTTATCAAAGAGATTTTTCCTTCATGATAAAAATGAATTGAATATGAAATAAATATAATATTTTCTTTATTTTATAAAAATAGATATTTTGACATTACGACTGTAGTACAAAGTGTATACATTCTTACATGATGAATAGTGATATTTCTATACGTAGAGGGTAGCTCTATTTTTGTTTTGTACAATTGTTGACCATGAATTTTATGTGAAATTCTGATGGTACAGTTCTGGTACAGGACACCAATTATTTACTACCAATGTTTTGAGAGAGAACCATTCATTGAATTAGATAGAAGTTTCTTCAGCATCTTCTAACTATTTAATCCGTTTTTCTCACATAAGTACGTTATTTTGCTCGTTTCACCAACAAATTCTACTAGTTGGTGATTGTATAAAGCAAAAGAGTCACCTTGTATGTACATATTTTTCTTAATCGATATTTATTAATTTTTTCCTTTGTTTTTTGTTATTCTTGTCACTTCTATTTTTATACCACAATTGCTGCACTGATATTATCTACATTCCTCTTCTTAATACCGTATTATATCTATATATTATTGTTATTGTTTTTTTTTTCGAAAATTCTTCCTGAATCATAAATTTATTTAACATTTCAATTATTCATAAATCTTTATTTATATTAATTTTCATACATTTTTTTTTGTCGTTATTGCTTAGTCGGTGGCATAATGTCATTTTGATTGTACCTGCATTATTACATTTATATAAATATCGTAATTTATTTCCTTTTCGACATACAATAAATAAAATGAAAATACTTTTTTTTTTCGCTTTATGAATCTATGTGTATTTTATTCATTTATAAAATTGTAATATGAATTTTTTTTTCTTTTAATTTTTTATTTTCTGTTCTCATATTTTCTTGCTTGTAATCAGATATGTAATAATGTTCGTTTACTTAATTCAAATAAACATTCTTGAGCGCCTGTATACACTATACATGTACATATGTATGATTTAACTATACTTGCGCTTATTATACACATACATGTGAAGACATTAAGATTTTACATACGTGATAAGACCATTAATTGGGTTAATGACAAAATATACACAGTCTGTTATATGCGGTTTTATTACGTATATTTGTAATCTTAATAACTATAAACGAATATGCGATATTGTATATATAAATATATTATATGAGAAAAATTACAATTTTATAGCTAATACTATTAAATATTAAATATACTGTATTGCAGGTGAATAGTAAATACGTAACATAAATTTGTTTAAGTTTCTATTAGATATTTAATTATGAAACAAAAGCAAATCATGATAATATTTAGTAATTTTAATATGATTCAATCTAAATCGATTCTAATTTAAATCATTAGAAACTTCCTTATTATTAAAAGTATTAATCTTTTAATAAAAAAAGGATCTTAAAAAAACAATTTGTGTACAATTTCCAATAATTAAAACATTTTCCAATTTCATATGCATAAATTTATAGGATAATTTCAAAATGAATTTATCAATACAGTTATCAACTAATATTTTTTTATTATTTTTTTTTTTGTTTTGTATAAATGAATAAACTACCGTTAAATAAAAATATCCTGAATTTTATGTACATATTAAATAAATAAAAAATAAAAGAAAAAATAAAACAAATACGTACTTAAAATTTTAGGTTGATAGTTAATTAAAGTTCAAAAAATATATTATGAGTATTTTAAGTGGTCGTTAAATAAATAAAAAAATGAATATCAAGTTTGCTTATGAATGAAGAGTATTTCTGATGCAATCCCTATGTACAAATTATACAACATATCATCAGTAATTAGAAAATTACGTACAGGTAATCCTCTAACAACATGGTTAGTAGCCATTCTTAGAAATTATTGTGCTATATGAAATCATTATAAAATGTTATAAGAGGATTTCCTGTACATTTATTTCTGATGTATACCAACATTCAATTATACTGTTTTTATTTCATTGCATTAAATAATTACTGGTACAAATTAATTCTACTTGTATTTAATTAAAAATTTGTATTTGTAAAAAAAAAAAAATCAAGTAACAAAAATCGATAAAATACATTATATCGGCTGACATTGTATTCATACCAAGTATACGTGATACAAAATGTGTACAGCATTTAATTCATTTAAAATTAAAACAGATTTTTTTGCTGTTTTCTGTCTGCAATTTTCTTGAATTTCCACTTTAATATTTTATAACTTTATCAGCAGTAGCAGCAGTAGCAACAGCAAATTTAAATTAAAATTCTTAAATAATTTCTTATTTTGTTACACATCTGCATCTCTTCAAGGCAACAAAAAAAAAATGAAATTGAGATACTTGTCATCAATTTAAATATTTTAATAAACTAAAAAATATATATAATATACATATGTACATATATTAATTTAGAAAATTAATTGACCTAATCAAAAACAAGTAGGGAGGGTATGGCTCAATATGAGATGTAACCCATCGAAGAATAAGAAAAAACCAGATTAAAAAACATGTATAAATTTCTTTATTTTATTTTAATTTTTTTTCGTGTCTATTTTTTTACATTTTCTGTTTTATTTATTGATTGTTTTATTTACTGTACACTTTTTTTTTTTAAATTTTTATTATTTGTTGAGTATTTAAAAAATGAATTTATACAATAATTTTTCAATTATTTGTGACATTAATCCTTAATTTATTGCATACATATACTATAGTGAAATGCAGATTTATATAGTAAAAGCATGAATATGTGTGTATACAAAATTTTGGCTTTGAAAAAATGAAAAAAATTCAATCAGTCTATATAAAAAATGCACAAAAATAAAATTGAAAAAATTATTATCGAACCAGTTTTATGCAAAAATATCTCAAATTACGTATGTACACATGTATTTTTCAATATATTTTTAAGTATAAACGTACGAACAAATTTTGTCTTTTGTGCCATTTTTTATACATATATTTTGTTATAATATTCGTCGTACATGTACACAGGGTATTTAAAGAGTAGATTTTAATTTGAAGGAAAATACCGAAAAATAGAGGAAATTGTACCAGAGAATTGGTCTATTTCTAATCCTTCTGTACCCACAAGGTTTTTTTTTTTAAAAAAGTTTAAAATAATCCTAACCGTTTTTGAGATACAAGACTAAATGTACTCCAAAGCATGTAACTTTTTCGTACTCTAATGATCACTGTAGTATAAAAAAATACAAAAAGCAAAAATTGCACATTTAAAAGCAAAACACCCTGTAGAAGTCATTGACATGTCTGACTTTTTTGTGATAACTTTTTTGTTATATTTTTTTTACCATCGCATTTTACTTGATTTTAAGATTATTATTATTTTTATTATTATGATTACATTATCATTTATATTATGCGATTTTTTATGGTATAACAAAACAAAAAAAAAAAAGATTTTTTTTATTTTAATGTTAGTTAGTAACTAGAATTACTAAAATGAAAATTTAGAAAATTTTTTTTTAAATATCAGACATAAAATTATTGACTACTGTATTTGTAGATAAGACTTCATCATTATCATTAAAAAAACGTTTTTTTGTTTTTGCTTTAAAATGAAAAACAAAAATAGAATTTGTTTATTTTCAAATAAAATGAATAGCATTAGAGAAAATATGATGAAAACAAGTTATTAAAAATAAGAGCTTATTATGATAATAATAATATCATTATTATTTGATAAAGAAAGAAAATTTTCAATTTTGATTAAAATAAATAAATTGTATGTAGGTAAGTACTTGAACTGAAAATTCGCAACATGTATACAATAAAAAAATTTAAAAGAAAATATTGAATGTACCCACGTAATATGTATATACTGATATCTAATATCTATACATACAAAGAAATACATTACCTACACTCTGCGCTGAAAAAATGTTTCAAATAAATTAAGACCAAATTTTTGTTTTTAAAAATTTAAATGACAAAAAATCCCGTAAAAATATTTAGTCCTTTTACTAATAGCATGTATTCCTTTAAAAATATTCTGAAAAATGTACAAAAAAGTACAAAGACTGTACAAATCGCTAGAAAAGTATACTATGTACATGATGTATATAAGATGTTTTAAAGATTAGAAACTAGAAAAGATCTTTTTTTGCTTGGGCTTTTCCACCTTGTAAATTTTTCGAAGCCATCGAATGACTTTTATAGGGCAGGATGTATTTATAAAATTGAAGCTTTATAGAAAAGAGATTAGAAAAAAATTAAATAAATAAGTAAATAAATTATGCTAAAAAAGAGACATGTCAGAAAAAATTTATTCATTCGCGTACAATAATAATCTGTTGCGTATGTATGTACCTGTCTGTATTGTAGTATATTTTATTTATGTTCATTGTCTAAAAAATGGTATCGTTATAATGTTTTCCAGTCTCATGTATTTTATACAAAAATTGATTGAAATAGATTAAATTATGAAAAGAAGACATAATCTGACATTCTTACTTTTTTTTTTGTTTTTTAATTGAGAAGAAAAAATTTTATCGTACGATTGTACGCTGCAATGTAAAGAGAAAACCTAGTATATGTAATTATAAAAAAATTGACTTTCAATTAATTCTGGAAATCCATTTATTATATTTATATGTGTATATCCTTAATGTAAAGTCATTGATCTTTTCATCTACGTAATACGTAGACCATACGTAAAATATAAATCATACCTCTGTGGTTATTGTACATACATTCTCACATATAAGTATATCTGTTTACTCTAAGTTTTATGACATTTAAATACGATGACATTCAGTACATTTAATTTATGAATGTAATAGTCTACTTTTAGAATTTTTATTTAAAATCAATTTTTCATTATAACATAGTAAATAAATTTTATATGTATGTTGGTTTTCATAAACAGATCGTTATTTATCCATTTATTTTATTCTATTTTAAATTCTTTACATTTCTACTTATCTATCCTTTCATGAAAACTTTTAGTAAAAATTCTTTTTTTTTTTTTTAAATTATTTTTTGCTATTCATGTTGTTTGTTTAATTTACTTTATTATACATGCATCATCGAATCTTTTTATCATGCAATCATCAAGGGTAGAGCTATGTTGTACTAATGCAAAAAGCAGTCTTAATAAAATCAACCTACAAATCTAATTAATTGCTTTTCAGTTGCACCATTGGAATTTTTCTGAAAATTTTTTTCATTTTTATTTTGCATTTCCATTTATATAGGTACATACATATGTATGTATATGAGTTATTTTCAGTTACTGTTGTATGCTTGCATGTTATAACTAATGTCCGTATATAAAACATTAAAGAAAACCAACTTTCAAGGTGCACATGTACACACAATTAAAGGAAAAGGTAAAAGAATAAAAAGAAAAAAATCTTGCGCTGTTGGAAAAGAGCCTTAACCTTGTTGCCGCCGCTTCTTTTTTCATTTTTAGTTTAGCCCACATCACCCTGCTAACTTTCATAAAACTGTTAGTTTTATTTCTTTTATGAATTCTGTAATGATGATGTTTCACGTATCGCACAGCTCACAAACAGTCAAACTTGTTGTAGTCGTAATAGTATACTTTTGTGATAAATAGTTTTTGTATTTGAAATATGCATATCTGCAAGTGCATTATAATTTACATACATATCTAATTTACCTTTACAACAAGTTGCTTTTTTTTTATATCAGAGAAATGTCTTCTTTTAATCCACAGAGTTGCATGAATATATTTTTTAGTGTAGGCACATATCTTGGATCAAGCAATTTTATATACGAAAAAAGAAAAACAAAAAATACTAGATAAAAATATGTCTATATATTGACTTTAGAAAGATATTAAACCATCAGATTGAATTTGACTCCATAAAGTTTATCTGTAAGAAATTGAACTATGTATGTATACGACAGTATCTCCAAGTATCTCTTATTTACGACAGAAAACACGTTCTACTCTACAAGAAATAATGACAAAAAAACATAATTTTCATGTTATCTTATTTTATTTAATTTATTTAATTTTGTGTTAAACGAGGTGGTAAATTATTACAGGTCTACATATTGCCATCAAAATACATCTCACACATCTTGTATATGACTTTTTATTTAATTTATTTTCAATGATGTGTTTATTATTTTCATTATTAGCAACAGAGATTTATTGAAACACTCATATGTAAATATAAAATACAAAATTGCCAACATTCAATTGATATCACTTCTAGCTATCCATTTGTATTTTTTTGTTTTTTTTTTTGTATGTCTACAAGACAAATATACATTACATAGTGTCTCAAATATGTAAGTTTCACAAAACGTAATTTTCCTCAAATTCAGACTTTATCAGGCAAAAAAAATCATTATTACTAGAGATATTGAAAAATTTGAACGTTAACAAATACGATTATTTTTATTTTAAAATTTGACTAAACTTAAATTTTTATTTGTAAATTAGATAGTGATTCAAACGGTATTTATCTATTATATGAAATCTATGATATCTCAGAAGAGGTTGATATATCGAATGAAAAACTTATAAGAGGCTTAAAAACAGGTTGACCTTTAAGACAATTAGTATAGTCTGTGACAATTTACTATGAGACACCATGTACATATTAGCATAAGTATATTAAATGTTTGTACTTGTTTATTAAATGCTGTTAAATTGCAATTTAAACAAGTAAAATTGACATTTTAGAAAAATTTTACAACATATAATAACAAAATTTCGTTGAAATTACTGTGTGTGTTTATCACATTTTCATGTTTTTTTGATATAAGTTTGTAATTAAAAATGAAACGATTTATCAAAAACCTCCTATGGGCTGTATTTTCATAGATACATAGTTAAAATTGATTTTATGCACATATGTATGCATGCACAGAAAAAATTTATTGAAGTTGTTATAAAATCTCATGTTTTAATTTTATACATGTATGCACGAAGTTAAATTATAAATCTGTGTTAGATGACATTTAATAAAATTTATCGTAAATAATAGAATTTTGTGAACCACATAAAAAACAATTTTTATTACAGAAAATACATATGTACATACTATACATACATATATTCAATAATCTACGTAAAAGACAAACAAATTTAAAAAACAAAAATTTATATTCAAATTTCATTATAAATATTTCATTTTGCATAAAATTAAAATTGATTGATTTTAAAATTACTTTTATTTAATTTTTTGTATATACATACATATATCGACACTGCTATTTTTAACTTACATATTTTTTATGTACCCTTTAACAGGCATTTTCCCTTTTTTTTTTTAAAGGGATTTTCAGAGTTAATATTGTAAAATAATTTTAGATATTTTCAGATATACAGGTAACGCTCGTATAATGCGATACGTGAGTACATTATATGTTTCAATCGTTTATTTTGCAATTCTATTGTCTTCATTCTATGTATCATGAAAATTGTGCTTTAAAATTTCCATCAGTTTCCACAAGGTGAAATTGCAAATTACACATAAACTACGAGTATGTGTTTACTATAAATCCACAGTTGACTAAAAAAACAAATTTGTAAATTGGCTTACATAAAAATTTCCTTAAAAAATATTGCGTTATACGAGGATTTCTTATATATCATGAAAATTTTAAATTGAAAAATGTTTTTCATTCTTTTAAACCATTTAAAATTAAAAGCTTTTCTTTTGATTTTGTATACAAGATGTTTCGAAATACTATAAATACATAGCTAATAGTTAACACATAATAAACCAAAATCTAAAAACCGGAAATCGTGAAAAAACTTTTTTAAACACATTTTTTTTTTATAGTTGTTATTTAATTCGTATGTTGAACCTAATAAAAATGAAATAAATTTTTCTATACATCACTATAATTGATGGTATATAGGTAGTGAGAAAATTGCCAACTGTTTTTATAAATACCTTAAAAACAATGAAAAAAAAAATGTAATGAAAGAAAAAAATGAAAAATAAATAAATAAAGACCACATCCAAAAGTGTATTTACACTTAGTTATATGTAAATGTGTTTATATGGATAAACATTAAAAAACCAAAAAAGATTTTTCTCTATTACCCACATAAAGAGCTGTCTGTCCTTCAATAAATTTTCAAGCAAAAATCAAATTGAAAAGGGTTTTGAAAAGGGAAAAGAAAAACAATACAAAAAAATAGCATCATGGATCAAGAGAAAAGTCAGAATACATACATCAATCAAATTGTGAAATAATAAAAATAATACGATGGATAAAAGGAAAAACCTTTCACCTGTCACGTAAAAAGGATATACATAAATATATTATGTATTCATACACATATAGTAAATACAGGAATAAATTTTGCATTGAATTCTAGGCAAGAAACTTTAAAAGGATAGACATTATGAAGATTGAAAATTTGTTAAATTGTTTTTCTTTGCCAACAGCTCTAAAATATTTTATGTATAGTATGTACACATTTATTAATAATAAATTTGTAAATAATTTGTACATTAAAATGTCATGATAATTGAATTATATTCCTCTACGTTTTATCTTGATGGTTGTACGTATATAGATGCATATACACATGTACGTATATTTTTCTATAATTTTTCATTTTTATCTGTAGTCTCTGAAATATTAATTAAAATTTTTAAATTTATCAGAAAAGGAATATTTTCCAGCTTGTCAATTTTTTCTGTATACATAATATATACATATACGTATGTATGTGTACAATGTATAATTATTCTAGATAAATTTTATATGACAAGTTAAATACTCAAAATTTCCTAACAGCAATGATACTAATAAAAATGATGCCATCAGGAAAAAGTGAAATTTCCTTTTTCTTTTTGTTGTTGATGTTGTTCTTATTTTAAATTCAATTTCTCTTTAATTCTTTTGATTTAATGGATTGTGACAGAAAAAGGAAGGCAAGAAAAAATTAAAATTTTTCATATTATATAAAATGAATATTTTTCTTCGTTTTTTTTTTTTTTTTTTTTTTTTTGTAAATTTCATTTATTCTGCTCATATATCACTGCTAATATGCAAATTTCTTAAAGTATTTCACAAGGTATTCTATTTTTCTTTGGTACGCAAGTTTTTTTTTTTTAAATTTTAATTTTTTATTTAATGTTACAGCATGTGTGCAAAAATGTATACATATCTATATGTACGCTTTGTAAGGTGAAAAAAGCAAAGAACAAATTTTTATTTCTTTAAATTTTGTTCATTCTTTGAAAAAATAAATTTCCCGGTGTTTTGTTTTCATTCATTTATCTATCCATTAAGAAAATGGAATGACGATAACATCCTGTACAAGTATACACAATTCTATACAAAAATAACAATGGAATTTTTGTTTTATTTTTCACGATATTTCCATTTTTAATATGCTAAGAAGTACTAGATCAGAGATGGCAAACATTTCTGATTAATGAGTTCAAGTTTAATAGATATTCTAGAGAAAGCGCTAAGACGAATTGTAGCGAAAACCAATGGTTAGTAATATTTACAGCGTTGAGAAGAAGAAAAAGAAGTATTTCAATAGCATTAATTTATAAACAACACAATTTTCTAATTTTAATGTAATACATGGAAAAGTTATTTTTGCCCTTTAATTTAATGAATCAAAACTGTAAGTTGCTGTCATCATTCCATGATGAGCCATGAGTTACTGTACGGCCCATGATGATGACATATTATAGGTTCGTTATCGCTGTATTAGATCGTTCGTACGTACTACATAAGATAATCATATTGCTGATAGTTTTTCCTACTAAAAACCAACTTCAAGAATAGAAAATTTTCTTCCTCTATTCTAAATAGTAGCATTTTAAGAAAAAGTACATAAAAAATTGAAGAAAATTTCTTTATGTTGAAAAAAAATTGTTACAAAAAAAACAAATAAATTTTCATTTTAAAAAAATTTGTTTTCATAACTTTCTCACAAAAAAGAAAAAGTTAAAAAATACATGCAGTCGAATTTTCATTTTATAGGTAAAAAAAGAATTAAAATATTAAAAATAATCTACAAGACAATGAAGAAGAGCACAAAAAAATTTTGTATGGATGTTCACTTTTCTCTTTTTTCAATAAGGCTGCAGTCCAAAACAGGGAATGGGATCTTATTGTAGGTGCAGGCAATTTCACTTTATTCTTGTAGCTTCTTATTTACATCACATTCTTGTTTAAGGCAAAAAAATTGCAAATAAAAGAATGACATAAAAATATGCTGTGTGTACAAAAAAAAAAAAAAAATAGAATGGAATTCATTTTTATTGGTCAATTTAAGGAGTCAAAATTAAAGAAAAAGAAAAGCCAATTTAATTGACGAAATTTTCTTGTCGTATGCTAGATACTTTACTAACGCTATATATTAGAGACTAGTACTATGACTAGATGTTAGATAGCCAGATACTATTTACAATCATTCTGGCTGAAGAACTCCATTTTTATGATGATCAAAAAACATTAAATGCGTGCATGTATATTCTCTTTCTGTAATGCAAATAAAGATATAATCATATTTGTGTATAACATATGATATCTGGATGGAAAATGATGCTTAAAAATAACAATTTGAATTGCTCAACGTATGTTGAATCTTTATTTACTTTTATTTTTTCAAAAGATAAATACTTAAGATACCGTAGATAATTTTTCTTTGCTATTTTCTATATCATTTTATTCGGTATGAGTTCACTGTAAGTTTAATAAGCGTGTGCTTATTATTATATACATATTTACATATGTACATATTCTTGTGTTTAAGACAACGTGAAGAAAAAAATATCAAATGAAAAAAAAAGAATGTCACAAAAAATACATGGTGTTGTGCTACAATACAATTTAATGATATGATTGCATACAATTTGTGTTACCATCCAAGAATATACTCGTATAAGAAGAATAAAAGTCATAATCATAAAAAATCAAAAAAAAAAAAAAAAAAAAAAAAAACACGAAAAATACAATCACATATTACATATTATAACTTCAAATGGGTATCCTAGGGGCTATCACTGTAACAAATTCTCAATTATCTTTGGCACAATTTCATCGCTTTACGAACGTTACATCCATATAAATAATACACCAAGTACAGAAGGCAGAAAATTGTGAAGGCGGATAAATATACACATTTTTCATTCCATATCCCACTTCTGGATTTGCTTTTTTTTGTCTTTGTTTTTACTTTAACTTTTCAACAATATGATCTTTTGTACATCCAAGTCCATTCCTTCATTTTTGAAATTTTCCAACTCACGGTGTCTAGATTTTTCCTTATTTTTCTTTTATAGCCTTTTTAAATAGTTTGTGTGATGTACACATTGTTCAGTTCATTTATATATTTTTAAGCACATAAAATACAATTTCTGTGTATGTGTATTTCGTTTTTATTTTGTTAAATTTTATAACACAATATTGTTACATTTTTTTATCTAATAATAGAATTATTTTGTTTTGTTTAGAAAAAAATATAGTTAAAAAAATTGTTGTTTTCTCTTTGAGAAAATTTTGAAGTAGCCTAGATAACGGAAAACCACAAAATTCATGAGAAAAGGACAATAAGTAATATACTCGTAAAGTGAGCGGTAATGAAAATGGTGAACATTTGTAACCTATCCTACAGTACAATGTGACGTACTTCATACTTTACTCCATTTAGATTTATCCTGTTTTACGTTTTTTCAATTCATCAATTTTACTTTACTCAAATTCTGCTGACCATCTAAACTTTGGCCTACCAATCAATCTCTGCGTATAAGCCAAATAAAAAGTTAAAGTTATTTTTATTTTTTCGCTTTTAAATAAGGATTGGAATTCTTGTAAAAGAAAATTTTAAAATATTTCGTCGCATCCATTCAAGCCAAGAAAACTTTTAGGAAAAAAGAAATCATAATTCCAATTTTTAGTTGTAATGCATTTAAACTGCATGCCAAAATGCTTTTTTTGCTTTGACAAAGAAAAAATAATAAATTCAATAAAAATCTTAAGTAAATACGAGATTTTTTCTAAATGGATTTATTAAAAAAAAAAATCGAGAAAGAAAAATAAATTGAAGCATAAAAAATCATGAGATTCTTTTATTTTTCCATTTTTATTTTCTCTTGCTTTTTTTTATTTTTATAAAATTTTTTAGATTTTTTTTTTTTACACACACCCTATTCCAGGGATTCCCAACAATTTATTTCTTTGTAGTTTCTACACACCATATAATAGAATATATTGCATTTTATTAAAACAGTGCCTCATATTATATTCTTGTTCGTAAATAATAATGAAAGATTTTTCTTCATGACTGTCAATGAGCATAAGTAAACTTACTGAAGAGCTTTATGATGCCCTCCAATATACAGTAAGGAATCTCTGGTTTAATTCTATATGTAGTAAGTCAGTTGTTTTTTTATTAAAAGCATTTTTATTAAAAAGCCTTTTATTCTTTCACTTCTTAAACAAATCTACAATTTTACATTTTCTTTTTCTTTTCTTTATAATTTTTATTCCGGAAAATACTACAATAATAAAAGTTGAAAAAAAAAAAAGATTACAACAAATAGCAGAAAATGCAATCATTTCCTTTCATTGATGAATGTAGTGTGCAGTATAAAGTGTACATAGAGTAAATTTTGTTTTATTCACTTTTCTTTAAAAAAAGAAAAAGAAAAAAAATCCTTTTTCCTCTATATCTTTTGATTTCTTTTATTTATTTTTTTTTATTTCGTTTTCTCAATGATTTCTTTTTAAATCAAACTTACACTTCATTCATATGATTTTTACGTGTTATTCTGTATTTTTTTTTTCTATTTAAAATACACGTACGTATTGTATACATATATATAGTTGTAATACATATAAACATATAGAACAGAAATGAATGAGAACATTTCAATTATTTCTTTTACGATCAATCATGATAGATTTTTATACAAAATGAAATTATCTATGGATACATATAGATGGATAATGGAATAAAAAAACCTAAATAAGTGGATTGTATAGAAATAGTACACCGTCATTTGATGAAGATGATACATAGGAAAAAAAAGAAAATAAAAATGTTGTAAGTGAAATTCCAAAATAAATATAAGCAGAAATTCACATCAAAAAGTGATGAATCAAGTTCTTCACATCTGACAAGGCTATTCACTTTTTTTTCCTTTTTTATTTAAGTTATTTGAGAAAATATAGTAAATGAAGGAAAAAATAATCATTGAAGAAATGAACAGAAAAGTAGAACTTTAAGTAAAAATAAATAGGAAAAATGTTTTTTTTTTCTTAAAAAAAAAAAAAAAAAGTAATATGGTGCTAGTTTGTTTCGGTTGATTAAATTGAGTTTGAGCTTTGAATGCTATTCACAGAGATACACAGTATGTATTAATGTACTTTTGTGTATAGCGTAATACACTATATAGTACAAAAATAATTTACAAATAAAACTAGTATAAGTAATATAATGACAATGATGACGATGATGATGATGATTGAAAATGTCAATTTTCAAGTTTTCATTCAAAAATCACATCATCATCATTATTGTGTTAGCGAGTCGAGAGGAGCGCTTTAATATAAACCAGTACATAAATATCAGTCTGTATATCTGTGTAGTGTAGTATCTATGTATGTGTGATATAGAACATTCCTTTCACAATTAATTGCAAAAATTCTTGTTTTTTTTTTATTTTTACTTTGCTTTCTTGTAATCATGTTTAGCGAGATTACATCAATATTTTGATGTAAAAGCCTTAAGAGGAATTGAATTGTGGTTTTAAAAAAATCTGATTACTACTATAGTAGACATAATTAAAAAAAAACAAGAAGAAATCGACTTTTTTAAATCTTTTTCTATTAAATGATACTTGTCAGCTAATTGAAAATTTATGCACATTGTACATGTGTATATGTGTATCTTTTGTATGAATACCCACATCGAAATTATCAAATCCTTTGTGTATGAGTATTTTCATTGTTTTCTTTTAATTAAAACATTTTCGAATCGATTTTTCTTTATTTTTTCAGTTAAAAAGTCGCAAGTTTTTTTTGATTAAATTAAAATCTCCATGAATGAATGAATTGAAGAAAAACATTTTTTTTTTTCATTCATAATAAAATTGTAGATACTCAGGCGTATAAATAAATTGAATGAAAAATTATATACATACATAGATAAATATTGGATCAGACATCGCATTGCATATCCGGTCTAGTATTTATTTTCATTATTTTATATTTTTTTACATGAATATCTTTTAAAGTTGTAGATCTTGTATTTAGCAATTTCTTAAGATTCTTATTACGTTTGTCTAGAATATCTGATGATTATGAATTTTTATTATGTACACGTATTTTATATCATGTCTGATGATGATTGTTATGAAGAGACACATAAAAGTAGAACTGGCACAAGTGTCGATTTGTGGTAATTCATTCAGTATACATGTACAACAAATATCTAGAAAAATTGCATAAAATTATGTAGATATATTCATATACACTAAGAAATTTTTCTTCACAATTTTATTTTTCTTAAGGTGTTGTATTAAATAATTCTGTATTTAATATATTAAGTACCTATGTACATACATACATACCTATATATCGCAACACAATTATACCCCACAAAAAAAAAAGAAAATTCTCAACGAAATTAAATTAAAAAATAAAAAATAAATATTTTCTTCATTCAAAGACTTAAAAACTTGTAATAATAGTAATTTAATTTTATTTTCTTTTTATCTTTACAGCCTACGTGTTAGAATTATCACATCAATCAGAAAATAAAACATTGCATGTATTCTCACAAGTATACAGAAGAATGCTACCATTATCAAGACAACTTATACATGATTTGTATTCAAGTATAAGAAGGTAAATTAATTTCTATATTACAAAAAAGAAAAGGAATAGAAAAATAAATTTAAAAATTATTTGCATTTATATTCTTAATTTTTGAGTAAGCATGTGTGTAGGTTTAACGTAGGAGAATAAAAATAAAACTTCATGAAGTTTTTAATACATTATAATTTTCTTCTTCTTCGACTATTTCAAGAATCAATTGATTTTTTTGTATCTTGGTCACTCTAGTCTTCAGTTCTAAACAGTTAATTATTTTAAAATTTTCAATTTCCACAATTTGAAATTCAAATTTTATCCGTTACACATCTAATAGAAAACTAGAAAAAAAAATCTACAAAGAAAATTTTGCAAATCTACGTTGTGTGAAAACAAAGCTCTATTTTCCGTTTCTTTATAAGCTGTCTAAAGCAAAAGTGATCTCGTAAAAGGTTGAATTTAGCAAAGATCACTTAGAACCTTTGAAATACCCTACGTTAGTACGGCATTAAGAACAGTTTCCATACAAAAATGCACTTAAAATAATTCAATCTGTCGAATAGAACATAAATTTAAAATGGATGCTAAAATTCACTTGGGTATCGAAATTGCCCATTTATTTCTCAATATCGACATTACAAATGAAGCATGAAATTGACCAACAAAAGTTACATTTTTTGTTCAAATAAATTTCAATCTAATAATATCAATTTTAAACCTCAAATTCAATACACAAATACATTCCTGAAATATCCTTAAGCATTTTAAAATTTTATATGTCATTCATATGTGTATTTTATAGCCAGTTAATGTATCTTACATACATATTCTGAAAACATCATTACATTAAATACACAAATAGTTTACTTTCCTAAATTATTTTAAATAAATATTGAATGAAAGTCATGATGTAAAGCAGAAAATTATATTTGTTCGACGGGCATATACAGAACCGATGAACAATATAACCGGAATAAATAGTGCACGTACATATGTATATAGTAATTCATTTATGTATATAGTAATGTGTTGAAATATAAACATATTTTAAGGTATAAAAAAAATATGAAAACGTGTACTAAATGGTAACATTCATTTGTTTGTTACATAAATAAAGAATTTTGAAAAATATTTTTCATGTACATACATACATATGTATTTATGTACGTGTTTGAAGAACACTATGCTAGAGGTAAGCCCCATTCTATAAGTGTCAATTATTATTAATATAGACAGTTTTTTCTGTACAGCACTGTAACCAATTGCCTTTCTTTCTTTTTATTAAGTTAATTTCATGGAACATATTTACATTTGTAAAACTCTAGATACTTTTAATAAAAAATTACATTGCGAATATGTATGTAAGTACATATGTATGTAACTATAGATACAAATTTGTTATGTACGAATTAAAATTCTGATGTAAACATGTTCGATTAATGAATTTCGTGATATTATTTAATATTGAATTTATTTTTGATTAGTAAAACAGTTTGTTTAGAGAGGTATTTAAAGAATTTGTGTCTGGAGGCCAAGGCTTTTAACATAAAACATATAACATTCAACAAAGCTGTAGAGTCATTGAAGAAGAAGAAAAACAATTCATGCTTTTTGATAGAGAATTATTGAATTATATTCCATCGTTACGAATTTAATTATGCAATAATTAAAGTATTTAGGTCATAAAGAAAATATTTAATTATTTTTTTTCTCTTTTACTAAAGGTCTCTTCTCTAATTAGCATTTATTTTTCTCTCGTTTGTCTTTTTTACTTACAGTCATTTAGTTACAACAAATGAATTTGAACTTGAAAAATCTATACATAAATTCTTTAGTAATTTATTTCCGGTAGCATATCATCAAGCTGTACATTTAAATAATGATATGGCAATTGGTGATTTACATCAAGATTATATTGATTGTTTAAAACGTACATTTGATGATTTACAACCATTTGGTGATATACCAAAAGAATTAAGTAAAAATTTAATACAAAGTATAATCCCAGCTACTGTATTTATTGATTCATTAGAAAGTGGTGCCGATGTATTAGCTAAAACTGATGAATTAGATTCAATGTATTTAACATCATCATGTCAAACGCATTTATTAAAAATAAATTATTGTCCTGGTTGTAATGGTATCGCAAAATATCAATCAAAAGTTTGTTATAGTTACTGTCTAAATGTAATGAGGTAAGTTTCCTAAAACAAAATGTACTATGTACTTATTTTTCAATATTATTTCCGACTACTTACTTTTGTATTCTATTATATATGTATATATTTTTTTATAGGGGATGTTTAGCACAATATGTTGGAGTTTTAGATAATCCGTGGTCAAATGTTGCTGAAGCAATCGAACGTTTAGTATCAACATCAATACAATCTGATAATGGTATTGTGAATACAATTAAAGGTTTAGATGGTAGATTATCTGAAGCAATCATGAGAGCTATGGAAAATGGTCCAGAATTAGAAAAGAAGGTATTTCATACATTTTTTTTTTAATAAAAATTTTATTAAATTTGCGTGTTATATCACAAAAAACTTCAAAACTCGTTCTTCCAAAAAAAAAAAAAACATAAAAGTATGGCGCTTTAAAATCAAGTTTTCTCTTAATTGCACATAATATTCTCAACCACTTAATTAAAACACCATAAACACATAATTTAGTACTGATGAAGTAAAAAAAAAAAACGAATTCCCACTTAAAAGAAAAAAAAAATTAATTCTTGATTTTAATGCAGTAGTATGTGTTGTACAGGTAGGCAACAGGCATACATCATATTATCCCCCACAGGAAAGCAAAATTTTAAAAACCTACTGAAAATATTTCGCACGAATAAAATGCAATACAAATGAAGAATATTGATACATATGCACTTATACATTTGAAATTCATAGAGGGCAAGGGCCTTTTAAACTGAGATAAAGGCCAAAGAAGAATTTTCAATTTGCATTCAAACGCGAATAATAATTCAATAGCAAGCAAATATTCTTTAGCATTTTACAAACTCCCCTATTCCCCGTTTCCTTTTTTCTTTTCCATTTTTGCTGTTTTTGAATATAATGAAAGATTTAAATATGTTCTCATATATGTAGTTACAGACAGTCAAACAAGATATTCTATATGGTACATATTGTAGAGATGTGTCTTTTGATGCATTGATACAGGTTATTAAGGCCCGCATTCATAAAGTTAACTATTAAATCTTGAAAATTTAACAAGCCTTAGCTTCAGCTTGTACGATCTTACGCTAGTGATTTTCAATTGTGTATCTGTGTGACTTTTAAATCCTTTTTTGGGAGTCTTAAGTCAGCTTTTCAAGAATACAGGCCTGAAAATTATTTTTGAAAAAATTTATGGGCGACCACCTTATAAGTACAATACAAGATCACAGGTACGTATATATATAATACCGGTGCATATCTAAAGAGAAAATAAAAATTTAAAATAAAGTAAAAAAAAAAAATGTCAGACCATACATTCACTTGAATGCAGAAATTCGAGCAGGCAGCTATACATACTCGTATGTATGTATGAATGTTAAATGTTTCATTTTATTTTCTGATTCTTGTTGAACGATGATGCTAAAATATTGCTGACGAACGACAACAACAATAATGATGATAATGTGTATTGGCTAACAATACAAAAAACAAAAAAAAAAAAATAAAAATAAAAATGTTCAAATTTCTTGAAAAAAAAAGTCAAATATTCTGAAAGTCTAGAAAAGAAGGTGGAATCATCAAGCACACATTTATGTATAAAATGTGAACAGGTTTTAAGGCTTTATTTAGAACTTGTCTTTATGTGTGTAAATACATGCATATTCGATTTATGCAATATTAAATCTTGTTATAAAGAATAAAAGGAATTTTAATAAAATAAAAATAAAAATTAAAAGGTTCACTTTGAAGTTCCTCTCGATATACAAAAAAAAGAAGAAAATACCTAACCTCTTCAACAGAATTTACTCCAAGAAAGAGTGAAAAATAAAAACAAAAATTGAAAAAGAATTGAATAACAATTTTGTTCCTTTCACTATGTTAAAATGCATAAAGGCCATCGGCTATGATCTTTTCTTTCAACTCATTATAATAAATGGACATTCCAATGAATGAAATCATCAAAAAAAAAAAAAAAATCGAAATGATTTCTTGTTTCCACACAATTTAGCATCAGATATACGTATGTATGTAGGTAAACTTTACAGAATTTTTCTTCAATTTTCAATGTGGAATTAATTTTTTTTTTGTATTTTAAAAAATTTTTTTTTAGTTTTGAATTAAATGACAAAATCTATTTAATTATGTGAATCTATAAGACAAAGTTAAAATTACAAATTTTTTCATGTTATCCAAAGATTTTCGTAATTTCGTATGGATTCAAAATTTATTTGTAACTCCATTTACACTTTCACTGTAACATTTTATCCTTAATGTCTTTAAGCTCTTCGTTTTGATATTTTGAATTTATTTTGTAGTAAAATTGAAATTAATGGTGCTCCAATTGGTACCGCATAAAAAAATAAATGAGCACATACATTTTCTGATTTACAACTACATGGGCAACCCTAAAAGATCACCAAAATAAAAATATGCCTGTGTATATAACGTATGTAATGTATTACGTACGTAATTTAATTAAAAATTTTTGTACTAATTTTCAATCAAGATATATACATACCTGACATTTTGGAAGATTACAGGATAACATACTACAGAACATTCTTCCTGTTTGTATGACTAAATATGTTATGAATTGTTCTAAATAACTGTAAACCATTTACAAATGTGAAAAATAAATTAGGAAACGATTGATTTAGTTGATTTTTATAATGATTCGAATTAAATGAAATTTTTTATTCCTTTTTAAATAGTGAAACTAATGATAATTTGGTATTATTCTTTATTAATGAATTTTTCAATGAAAATTTTAAATATTAAATATTGATAAGAAATAATAAAATGACGTTATATATGTATGTATAAATGTGTTCAGCTAAAGCGCGTGTATAAAAATTGTAAAAAAATAAAGCTAACTATACACTTAAAAGTTAAAATACTGAATTCCAAAGTTACTGCAAAATGAAGGCCCATAACGTCAGTAGGAAATGATCGTTTTCTCTTCAGGATATTAAGATTTGTCATTTAACTAGTGACATTTCTTTCATTTACTTTTTTCCAAAAAAAAAAACCTGTTCTCGCGATATTGACGAAAACCATAGAAACTACATGAATACAGTATAAAAGTCATATTATTATTTCAAATTCATGAGTTTCGAAATTTTTTTTTATTTCTTAAATCCTACAGATTTTTCAATTTTTTATTTTTATATTATTTTTTTTTTTTTTTATTCAACGAATTTTCAATTTAAATATGAAATTCAGGCATACATATTTGTTTCTGTTTGCCTGACAATATTTTCTTTTTTTTATTTGCAAAATAAATTTAATCTCAAGGGATTTTAGAATAAGTATTTATATAAATTCTAGATAAATTTATATGAATTTTCTTTTATTTTGTTTTTTACTAAAAAAAAGTTTTTTTTTTGTGTGGATTAGGAACACACATTATTATGACTATATCCACATGTATACACACATGTAGAAGATTTTCAAATATGTACGTATGTCCCATACATATCGAAAGGTGGTTATCTTTTATGCATACATATGTACATGTGTAATAACAATTTTCTATTTTATTTTTGTGTTAAACTGAATATTTCGATTTAATTTAGAATTCAATATTAAATTTAAAATCCATGTAATACGTAGGTATTTTTAATTTAGCATAAATATTTTTTTAACGATGTTCCAACGAACAGTATAAATGCAATGTAATGTACCTACAAAAATCATTACCATATAAAAATGAATATGGGTACTTTGTAAATTTACTTGCTAATATGATATTTACTTGCAAAATCATATCTATAAATGGATATACATATGTGTATGTAATAAATTTGCAATAATAATATGAAACAGAAAAAAAGAAAATTCAATGTACAGAGAAAAATCAATTCAAGATAAAAATAAAAATAAAATTAAAAACAGGATGTGAAAATATTATAAAAATATAAATGTAAAATAAAACAATTCTGAATTGAAAAATACCTGAATTTTATCTTTATAATATGCTGATATTGGTGATCTTACGTGTACAACTTTATGAAAGATGCTGTAAAGATCTTGTAATCATACTACATGGTAAAAATACATATATGTATGCATGTATGTATGTAGATGGTAATGGTAATACATATGTATGTGTATTAGATAATGTGTGATTGGGATTTGTATTTGGGCGATGTGTACGTATATCTGCCAACAATATCTAGACGAACTACACAAGATAAAAATGCTGCACAAAATATACGATGGATAATATGAATGTGGGAATCTTTGAAAAGGATAAATGATCAAAACTAAAGATGATCATAAATTTAGATTTTATTATATTTAGGTAGACTCTTCATTATATGCATTACACATATGAAACTTCTTTTTTTTGTATGTATGTGTGTAGGTAGTCGTTTGTTTTAAATAACGAAATATCCAATGTAGTATGCAATTTTCATACTAGTGCAAAACATTCTGCTTTTACGGTTCTTTTAATCGCGGTCTGTTTTAATTAAATTTAAATCGTACGTTATAATATGATGTGCGGTATAAAATGTACTCCTATATGCCCAATCAATTCAAATATTATAAATAAAACTGTTGTATATACATGTGCTATTTACCTGTATACGTCTTTGGTACACAGAAGAAGAAATAAAAGAATCGATCGTGTAGAGCTTTGACAAAAATAAAATATATAAAATATACTTATACTCACACCACACATACAATAAAAAAATAAAATATACATAAGTAGGAATAAAAAGAAAAACGGATTATGGTGACGATGATGATGATGATCATGCGATGATGATAATGATGATGGTGCGCTCCTTTGAAGATGGCGCACCTTTATAATAACACTCAAGCATACATATGTACATTAATAAATATAAAAGAAGGAATGGAATTTTCAATCATTGCGGTCATTTACTCTGAATTCTATGCATTTTTTTCTTTTTTTGATTTTGTTTTGGAGCTGCTTCTTTATACTTGTTATCTTGTGTTCTTGCTTTTTTCTGTACACATAAATGTGTAAATGTATGTGTATTTTAAAAAATAACCTGAAGGAATTTTAGGTACCAAAATAGAAAAAAAAAATTCGAAATGTAACAAAAGTGTATTACATTGTGTGAGAAATTAGATGAAATTTTGTTGACACATTAAATGAAATGCAACAGTATGGCTTTTGAAATTTGTTCCTTAATTAATTATAAATTATTATGATGATGAAATTTATTATGTTTTCAATGCGTACATAATCTACTGTAGTTCAGATATAAAATATTGATATTTCATGTAAAGTTTTCATTTACCGTGTGGGAAATTTTTAGTATCCGTTTTCTGCAGAAAAGTATAGTGAAAATTTATGATATTTCATATCAAATGTATACGATTTAATTTCAATTATTCAAGAGCCGTATTCACTAACAGATCTAAACATTTATTTTAAATGAAGGCATCTTATTCAAGTTTATTTAACTTTAAAATTAAAATTTTAATTCAAATTGATGAATGGAAAACAAATTTTAGAAATAAATCTTGTTGGTGAATGTATCTCTTAATAGGTATATTATTTTTAAAGCAACACGTACATAGTTTAAATCTTGTTTATTTAATAATTTCATAATAATGCTGTATATGTAAGATCAAAAGTAATTTGCGGCTGATTGAAATCTGTCCGTGTAATGTTCATCAGAAAAAAAAAAAAAGAAAAAATAATAAAAAAATACTTTTATAATCACAAAATTATTATATATCATAAATTGCAGTAATTCATTGCATTTTCAAAAGAATGCACTCTAATTTTGATCCAACTGATTTTTTTTTTCAAGTGATCTCTGTTAAATTTATTTTATCTGTTATTTACGTGATGTAATCACACATGTTTAATAAAACGCGTATATTACATACTTGTTTGAAATTTTACCGTTTACATATGCATGTATGTATAACAGATATAATTGTGCAAAAATACATAATCATAATAATAATAATAACAGTCATCATCATCACAATAATATGTGGTAAATAATGTTACTTACATTTATTATTATTACAAACACATGCTGTTTGTTACGTATACACACAAACATATATGTCTATATTTTAAACTATTACTATTATTGTGATCATCTTAGAGATACATTATTGTTTTATTTTTGAATAGCAAAAAAGGTCAGATTAATTGAAATTGTATACCATACATTTATATTTCATATGTACATACATATATGAATTGATCATTATTTTTAAACATTAAAATTACATACAATACTTATACATGTTAGATAAAATATATAGATTTATTTATTTCATTTTAAAATAAAGACAACAAATACAGAGAAAAAAAATCATTTTAGATATTTAGATATTAACTGTGAAATTTAGTAAGAAATTAAACTGTATCTATTTTTTATGCAAATAATAATAATAATAATCATTATCAAATCAATTTGCATGCTCGTCATCATCATCATATAATCATCATCGTATGACATTCAATTTGTTTAGTATGAATTGAAATGATCACATTCAGTGTTAAACACCTATTTAATTCACTAGTTCAATTTAATTCAAAAATAATTTTTATATTTTACATCTTTATGATGAATGAATATCTTCCACTTTAGAGCAATTTTTAATTCATCAGAACAACTTTACTGTATGTAATGACTAATGGTCATTCAATGTCATGTCATGTATTTGTCAAGGCCCAAATGCACGTACATGCATGCATGTATTATATTGTTATATGTATGTTAGTATTCATGCAAAAAAAAAAAGTAAAATAATGAATGAAAAATTTTATCTGTAATAAAAACATCATAAAACTATTTGCATTTTATTATTCATCATCATATATTTTAATCAATTTACAATGTCTTGTCTAACAAACAATTAAGAAATATAAAAGAATTTCTTTATGCATGTATGGATGGATCATCAATGACCAGTGACTGATCAACTGATCACTCACAGTTGCTAATATTGTACAGTTTAGAGAATAATAATAACGAAGTGATATAAATGATACTTAAATTCGGGAAGAATATTTTTTGATTCAATTGGATTTAATTCATTTTTTTTTACACTTTAAAAGAAAATGCTTTCATAATAATGATTACTACAGTCAACATTTTTAATATTTTTGAATTGATTTGAACTGATATGATGATCAAGAATAAGAAACCTATTTAAATTCATTTATTAAGATTGTTCAGTTTAAATGATCATTGTATACGTAAGTATGTATGTATACTTGTTGATGCGATGATACTTCCTTATTACAATTAAACACAATCACATTGTATTTTGAATTGGGCATAAATAATGGGATGACATAAAAATGTTGCAAACGAATAAAATTTTTATATAAGGAAGTACTTTAAGAGTTCCATTAATTTTTGTTAAAAATCATTCTTGTATCTGTAGTACCTAATACCCACACATGTACATATGACAAATCCGAATTTCGAAGATTTTTGCCAATGCAACCGAAAATGCCAATTCAAAATTTTCATGTTTTTGTACCTACCTACATACATACATACATATAACATATCTTTCATTTTTATTTTATATTCCTTTTGTTTTCATTAATAAGTAGGTCTTGAATAATTTCGCCTCTCTTTGTACTTATCATTCCGTATATGTGAACATCATTAAAAGTGAAGAAAAAAAAAACAAAAAAAAAATATATTTGTCTTATTTACCGTTATACATTAAACTTCCTTATTTAGAGAATGCGTGATACATGCTTGTAAAATATTACAAATAAAAAAGAAGAAGCTTATCCGCAATGCACGCATTAATTTACGATAAACGACCAACGATTTTTTGGGAATAAGAAAAAAATTAAATAAAATTTGAAGAATACAAGAAAAGTGTACAAACAAAAAACGAAAGATAAAATTGAAATGATTGACCACCCTGAGACTTGTCCAAGACAACAACAACAAAAAGAACAACGATAAAAACGTTAAAATGTTAAAATCATTGTTAATGACCATGATCAACGTCTTTATTGGTTTGATCAGATGATCAAATACGTTATAGTGATTTTGATTGTAGTATGGTAATAAAATTGAATATCACATAACAATTTTTTTAAATCCCACAGCCCACTATTATCTATGTATGTATTATTAAAAAAAAAAAAAAGATATTTTATCAAGCTTTTTTTATTTGGCGCTGATACTGCCAACATTATAAAAGTTGTTGATTCGTTTTACATGCATACATCATGCATTTGTATTTATCTCAATTATTACGTGCTCAATACATTTATGCCTTCTACCGATATTTATAACAATTAAATTATAATACGGAACGTAGATGAAGACGGGAAATAGTGGGGAAGTCAAGATACGTAAATTCATGAAAGGTAAAATAAAAATTACATTTTAAATAAAGAAAAATAAATTTATTTTTCGAACCAAAATAAAGTCAATTTTTTAACAATCGAGTACAAACCAAGTATCAGGGCTACGAAATCAGATCCACAATTTTGATTTTCAAGAAATAGAGATGAATGGATGATCTTTCAATACCCGAATCACAATTTTATCAAATTTTTTTTTCTGCTATACTACATGTTCCGTTTTACATTGAAATCTGAAAAATTGTTTTCACTTTTTTGTATCTTTTTCAGCTGGTAAAAATATTATATTAGATACATGTATACGACGATACTACACTGTTACATTGACGGTGATGATAGCTTGTGGGTTATTATTAGTTTTCTTTTATTTTTATTTTTTTTCTTTTTTAAAGATTAAATCTTTCAAATTCTTTCACAAAGCCTGAAGAATAAATAAAAGAACCAGAAAAACATTGAAATTGCTTCATTTAATTTAGAATTGAATTTTTTTTAAATCTTTTTAAATGTATTTTTTTTTCTTTCTTCTATAATATTATGGTATATTGATTGTATTTTGAGTGTATAAAGTACAAACATGAAAATAGAATGAAAATAAAAAAATGTTGAAAACAAAAGACTTATAGTTAACTAACGAAGAAGAATAAAGTATTCATTTTGCCCTTTGATTTTGTCCTTTACAATTTTCTTTTTTGTTTTTTCATTGTTATGATATTCCTTTTGTTGTAAAAAATAAATCCTTCGCAGACTTAAATATGTATATACATATATATACTAAAACTAAAATTCTTCCATTTTAGTTAGTATGTAATCATTTTCCTTTCAACTTTTCTTTTCTTTACATTATCCGTTATCATATAATTCCTTAAGAAATTCATGATGCGATAATGATGATGAATATAACTGTATACAAGCTTTTTTATAGCTGTTTTTGTGGTAGTAAATGAAAATCGATTATAAGAACCGGAATCAAAATAACAACATCAAAATATTTTTATGGCTTCGATTTCCTTGATATTCTTACATCGTAATATCAAAATGATTATTTATTTATTTGAAAATTTCTCAAATGTATAATAAAATAAGGAAATTTTTCTTGTAAATTTAAGAATTAATTTCCTAATGTTTTTATTTATTTTGATTGTGTCGTGCGTTCGTAATTTTTTTATATCCACAGAAACATCTGTAATGATGTGTATTGATGTCTTCAGATGTAATCTGTATTCTATGTACATACATATACGGATGTACATAGGATAACACAGTGGTTCACAACCTATGCCAGTTCAATTACTTATAAGATAGTGGTCATTTAAAGTTTATTCTATCATAAAATATACGAAAAAAGGATAAAGGATAAAAAAGGTTGGAATTCTCTGTTATAATATATTCGCAGACGTATTTGTTTTATACGTCTTCATACATCTATTTTATAAAAAAAAAAAGTGTGTATCTTTAATCTACTTAAATAAAACTAATCCAACAAAAAAAGGTATCAAAACGCACATGTGTTTATGTCTTCTTTAACTTTTAACAAATTTTACAATTACGACCTTTTCCTTTCACCTTAGTTTCTATTTTCCTTTGCTTCAGTCACAAAAAAATAGTTTTTGTTTTGGGATAAAATATGTTGTTCGATCATTATCACAAAAAGGATATACATAATATATAAGAAGACAAGAAACGTTAGACAGGTGAATTCATATGTACACACGTTTTCTAATGAAATACGATATTATGGTTATAGGGAATAAAACATTTATACTGATGTTCGATATATGTAGTACATGTTTTAAAGTTTGTTTTAAAGTGTATGTGCACCAACTATAAATGAGCATTTAAATTATTTTGTTAAAAGGATGTTATCGTTTTATTGTAAATTAATATCATACAGGTGTTGGTAATTTTTAACAGGCAAAAAAAAACAAAAATTTTAAATTATGTCATGTGCCAAAATTAGAAAAAAGGATGAATAGAATTGAAACAAAGGGATGAAATGAAGAGTTTTCTTGTATAAACTTCTATTTGAAAGTATTTTGGTCAAAAATAGTTCGTCTTTTGTTTTTCCTCCTACCGATATTGGTCCTCCCTGAGAAAGACTTATTTTTTAACTATCATTGTAAAAATAGAAGTTCAAATTATAAAAACTTGTCTTATTCGCATATTCTTTTTCAATTTTTCCAATTAATTATTACCAATTAAACCAGTAACAAAAATAAAAAACAATATCCAGAGAAAATTAAATTGAATCTGAATTAAATGAAAAAGGAATAAAAACAAAAATATTTAATTTACTTAATTGACAAAATAACAATAAAATTAATTTAAAATTTTTCTTTTTTAATTTTTTTGTAAATTACAATTTCAATTAAAACAAGCATAATACAACACACAACACGTACACACACACATGCAATAGAGAGTTTTAATAAGTTTTCGCTTTTGGGTTTTATTACACACGTCTGAAAAATTTATCAGGTTCTTCTGGGCTTTATGTACTTTACTTTCAAACATAAAATTAAATTACAATTAAATAAGAGGAAAAAGAGAAAATATTGTAGAATGAAAGCGTTCACACAATGTTTTTAAATTCAAAAATATTCATTTTTTTTTGTGTTCATTTAATACCCATTACAGTAAAATCTGTATATTTTACTACAATTGCAGTACAAAAAATAAATTGAGTGAACTTATTCAGATGGCAGTATAAAGAGGCAATAAATTTTCGATGTCTAATTTTCAGAGCAGAAAGATGGTTACATTAAAAGCGAATTTGTAGATACAGAAATTTACAAACTAATATGATCCAGTCTATTAAAAGGGATGACCAAGTCATGCGAATGGTCATCTCTTACAGACCCAACTGTGTTTCACATGTTATTTTAAAAAAAAAAAAAAAAAAAAAAAAAATTAAATTAATTCTTTCGATAATAAAACAAAGAAAAAATAACCGATTATGTGGAAGAAAGAAGTAAAAAAAAATTCGTTTAATTCTATAAAAATTATTTCGTGCTAAACTAAATCGATTGAATCGAAATTTAAAAGACATTTTAACAAATTGAACAGATTATAGTAAAATTAAAAATAAAAAACGCAATAAAAAAACAAAACCGATAGAAAATAGGGGATAATTTTTTTTTGATACATCAGATTGAATCTCCCATATGTTTAAAATGTCACGTATGCGTGTATGTGTTACTAAACAAATAAAACAGTCACATAATACAGAGTTTAGAACATTTTGATATAAACAACCAAAAAAAAAAAAAAATTTTTTTTTTATCCTTTTTATTTCTTTTAAATCAAAACAGCGGTAAAATAGAAAAGAAGGTTTTGCTTTTCAAATAAAAAATAAAAAAAATAAATAAACTTTAATAAAATGGAATTAGAGATAAAGAACAAAACAGAACTAACAGAAGACGGGTTAAAATGAAAAATAAATTTAAAAAATGAGACAAATCAAACTGCGTATTGAACCTGAAGAAGCCAGAAAAATGCAAAGAAAAAATAGAATACCAATGTCTTTTAAAGGAGCATAAGACCATATAATAATAAAAGAAGTTGAAGATGTTTTTTTTTTATTGATGACAAGTCGCCGTGATTAATCGGTGTTAATAAAAATGTCAATTAAGTCTGTTCATATTTAATGTCAATTCAAAATTATACACATGCATACATGATTTGTTATTAAAATGCATAAATAAATGATGAAGATCATCAGAAAGAGATTCAACCATAAGTAAATAAGAAATGAAGTTTTATATTCTTTTAAACCGGACATTGATCTTGAAGAGATTTTTTTTTTTTTTTTTAAATAAATATCTATTCAACTTGAAAATTATTTTATTTTGTCTTCTCGAATAAAAAAAAAGCATGTATCAAATAACAAAATGTTTTTTTTTGTTGAAGAGTTTCTTATTATTCTTCGCCTCTCTAAAAATTAAAATTCTTGTCATCATCAAGTCTGTAACCCGATGTAGGATTTGGGTTACTCCAAAATGTTCCACCATTTGTACCTAATCTTTGCTCATAAGTTTTTTTAGTTTCAGTTAACTGCTCTACTGCGCGTTGTCCAATCATTTATTTACACTTTGGTCTGCGAATTGATCTCATCTCTGCTAATTACATACGTTTATGGATAATTTGTCTTTATTATGTGCCTTTATCCACTTTATGTTATGTATTTTATCTTCCTCACAATTTTAGTGCCATAAAATATTTAGAAAAAAATCACATAAAGCTTGAAAAATGTTACAATTTTTAATTTAAATCGTTAATATTAGATTTAAATCTTAAAAAAAAATTTTTTTGTTTTGTTTTTCACTAGGTGAAAAAAACTTGTGGTACACCAAAATTATTACCAGTTGATAAATTATTAATGAACGATAGACCAACACAGCAACCATCAGTTAAATGGGCTACCCCACCAGATGCTGAAATTGTACATTTTCTAACAACAATTGAAAGATCAAAAGATTTTTACTCAAAAATTGTTGATAAGTAAGATATTATCTTCATGATTATAACTTGTTTTGTTTTTTCTAAATCATCAGATAAAATGAATTATTTGTCTTTGTTATTTCATCTTGTTTTTCTGTAGTCTTTGCAAAGATGATGAATATCAACAAAATGATCGTGATTGTTGGACTGGTGATCGTATCGGTGATTACACACAAACAGTTATGTCGACCGGTGTAGATGGGCAAAGATATAATCCAGAAGTACCACTTGTACAACATTCATATCCTCAAGTGACAAAATTGAATGAATTAGTTGATAAATTAATTAAATTACGATCGAAAATTGTTAATGCGGTAAGTAATGTGTACATGAAATAACGCTTCATAAAATTAACCACTATATATGATATCTTTATTTACAGTTGCATTGTTTTAGAATTTTCATATTCAAGTTTTCCGAACAAAAGAAAATATACATTTTTTTTTTCTTATTTTATTTTTATTAAAAATTCAGCTTCCATCAAATCCCCGATCGTATTCAGATATTCAAGGCGATATGGCTAGACATGAGGAGGAAGGTTCAGGTGGTTTACGAGATGATACGGATGATGATGATTTCAATAATATTCAAGGATCAGGATCTGGAGACAGTAAGTTATTTATTACGTTTTCATTTGTTTTTCCTATCCCGTTTTTCTTTTTTTGTACTATCTAAAAATTAATGTTTTTTCCTCTCTTTATAATACAATAAAAAATCAACAAAAACAACAATGAAACTCAGTGCATTTTAATTTTAATATGTTCTTTTTTTCTTTTCTTTTCTTTTTTTTTATTTACGTTATTGTTCCTGTACGTGTTTAATTTCAAATGTTTTTTCTTTATTTTTTTTTTTTTTTATATTTTTGTTGTTTTGTATAACTTCGCTATAATACTTAAACAAACACACACGCAATAATGTACCACCAATGGATAAAATCTAATTTTACACGCAAAAAAAAAAAAAAAAATTAAAAAAAAATAAATAAATAAAACAAAAACTAACACAACATCAAATCAATCAACGAATACCCCTTATTTCAGATCCAACCCTTGATGGGTCTGGATCTGGTGACGGTAAGGATACGAAATAAATCAATAAAAAAATGAAAATTTATTTCGTTATATTATATTTTCTTTTTATTAATTAAATTTTCTATGTTTCTATTGTGAATAACATTTTGTTTTGTTTTTAAATGTTTCTTTTTACTTTAAACAAAATACATAATTTGTATGATATGTGTTATGTTACATATTCTCTCATTATACACAACACACACACACACACACACACACAAACACTAACTAAAAAGAATAATATGCATTTCATATAAAATAAAAGAAAATTAAATAGGAGTAATTTTCATTCGACCATAATTTGATATAATTAAAGCAAAAGACATATTCAAAAAATTTAATGACTAATTAAGTCTTAGTTGCCAATTAACAAAATATTCAAATTTATTTATTCTGAATAGAAGCTTATAATATATTATTATCTTTGTTAATTGGCAATTATCTTAATTCTCAAATTATTTAATGATAATTAAATCAATGAATATGTTTCTTGTTTAACATGATCTTCATGCATTGAGCCAATATTTTTTCTAATGTTTATAAACAAATACTGCCACCATTACTAATAAATATATATTTTCCTATATTTTCTATTTTAAATCCGAATTTTTTTATTTTATTTTTAAATTTATTATTTGTAAATACTTGCATTGAAAAAAAAAAAGCATTTTTTATATGTGTTGTATATTTTTATGTACAATACAAATATTTTGTTATGTTGCCTGATTATAATGTATGTTATATGTTTTGTAAATCATATGTATTTGTTGTCCAAAATTTAAAAAAAAAAATTTTGTTTTTTGTTTTTGTAATGAAACTAATATTTAAAATTTTTTTTTTCATTTTTTTTTTTTTTGTGATATTTAGGTCCAACACCAATACCAGATTTAACAGCAGTTACACCACAAGTTGCTGGGTCTCCAAAATCATCATCAAATCATTTATTACCATCATCAATATTGACAGCATACACAACAATTTTATCATTATGTCTAGTCTTATTATCATCATCATTAAGAACATATTTAATAAGGCACTGAGAATAAAATAAATAAAAAGCAATATGGAATGTATAATTAAAAAAAATAAAATAAAATGCAAAATAAAAAATCTGTAAGAAAAATATATACGATTTATTGTGATTACTAGAAAGGGTAAACAGGATATTAAGGTACAGAAATAATATGAAGAAAATACAATTTTTTTGTTTAGCTTGGTAAATGGTTAAAAAATCATGTTTACCTAAAGTGTAAACGAATCAAGCCAGAGCTAATATGCACAAAGTGGCAGTTACATCTTGCTGCATGTTAAATAAAAACAAAAAAATAAAAAATAAAAATAAATAAACTAGAAATTTTATATGCTAGTAATCACTACACAACATATACATAAAAAATTATAAGTATATTTTTAATATTTTATTAAAATATTTTAATTATTGTTTGATTTAATTAATTAATTAATTATTAATTTTTTATTATTATTGCTACATACTATTACTAATAACATTGAATGGCACAAAAAAAAAAAATAGAAAAAAAATTTTTTTTTCTGCAATCTTATAAATTTCAAAAACAAAATAAAAAATAAATAAAAAATAAAAAAAAATAAAACTAAAAATTATGTGTACCATTTTGCAGATGAATATGTGTGATATATATAAATTATATTTTATTATTTGTTTTATGTAAGTTAAATATTTAAAAATAAAATAAGAAAATCTTTTAAATTGAATTAAAAATTTTCAAATTATATTGATAATAGGCAAAAAAAAAAAAAAAAAAATACAAAATTGAAAAAAAAAATCGATGAAAAATGATGCGCTTAAGTTTAAATAAAAAAAAACATATATTTTAAGGTGTACTTTCACTTAATCAAATATTAGAGATTGGACAAGTATATGTACACCTTGAAATAATGTCATCTTAAATTATCATTACTATCAAGAAAAATTTCAAAATTGAAAAGTGAAAAAAAAAAAAAATTTGAATACAGATCACATAATACGTAATTAATCTTCAAACGTGAAAAACATTTAAAAAAACAAATCACAAATTTACGAAAAGGAAAGCATTAAAAAAATTTAAGTAAATTTGCAAAAAATTTTCATTACCATGTACTTGACTTTTAAACATAAATTTAATTTTTATGGACGAATAAAAGAGCAGAGAGGTAAAGACAGGAAAAAAAATTTAACTTTGTGAATGTTAAGTACATGCCCACTCTTCAATGAAAAAAAAATTATTTTCTATAGGTTGTACGTGAGAATTTAAACAAAAACTCAAAAAAACAAAAAGAATTTCTAACTTTTCGTACATTCATTTTTTCTTCCATGATCAGGTAAAAATGTTTTTGGTTTTTTTTTTCCAAGGATATTAAAACGAAAGTGAAACATTTTATAACGTACAATAATCATTATAATTAAATACAAGACACAAGTACTTGTAGTTTCTATAAAATTCATTAATTTTTTTCCTCTCTGTCTGCAGTTTTTCTTTAGTCCTTTTTTCTGCTTTTCCTCCATACTTTTTCGTACAAAAAATTATAGGTAGTAAAAATTACGTAAATTGTTACTAAAATTTTATTATAAAAACGTGTGAAAATTTGATTTTTTTAATATAATGATGATTTAACAAATTCGTCAAGTATAATAATGTTAATTATGAGTTGTGTCTTTTAAACTTTAGATATACTCGTTTAGAAATGGAAGTCTTCAGAAAGTTCAGAAATTAATCTTTCCTTACAATTTCTATTTTGCCTTGTTACGTCATCAGTTAAAGAAATAAATATTATTTTCGGATTTTTCTAGTGTATTTCTCATTTGTTCCTTGATAAGTACACTGAACCATTTCCCTATACCTTCCTAAGGAAGATTTCTTTGTAATTCCAATTGAGTATGAATTTCAATTTATACATAAAAAATGTTTTTAACAATTTATTCAACTAAAATGTAAAAATTCAAGTAAAAATAGTAAAATGTTTGAAAATTTTTTGCAATTAAAAAAAGTAAGAAAAAAATTTTTTCATTATATCAATATTATGTAAATTGTAAATAGAGCCCATATACATAGATACGTAGATTTATTTTAATTAATTAAATTGATAATGTGTATGAATGGAAAATGAATTCTATTAAATTAAAATTTATTAATTATTATTAATTATTACTTTTAATTATATTATATTTTATTTTATAAAGTACATTATATACATATACACATTATATATATATACATATATAATATCATTAATTTTCATGTACCATTATTGACATTAACAAATATGTCGTTTTTGTTATTGTTATGCGTTAATTTCGATATTTTTGAGATCAAAACTAGAAAACAACTCTCAATATGCGGGCTATAGAGCTATTGACGAAGAAGAGGTAATTTTAATATTATTTAATTAATTTATGGAAAATTAATTTCTGTTTCGTTATAAGATTTTCTTTTTTTTTTTTTTTTTTGAAATTTTCCATTAATGTGTAATAAAGGATACCACATACAAACTACGTAGAAATGCTAATAAATTTTAAATTTCACTTATTTCAGTTCGTCATCAATTTCAACTACTATAAAAAATGTATTAAAAAATTTGATCACAAAAATTTGCTATATTCTGCAAAAATGTGAACAAATTATTGTTCTAACGATTATATTCTCTTATTTTTTAATGGATCTTTGATTTTTTTAAATTTTGTTTTGAAAGAAAAAGAAGTTGTGATAAAATTTTCTTCATTTCGATTGTCTTTTGAACATAAAAATAAAATTGAAAACAATTTAGTAATTCATTATAGAAGATAAAAAAAAAAAAAAATGTAGTAGTACCTTTGGTAGTACGTAATTGAAATGTTTGTAGGTAGATTGAAAAATAAAACACTAAACAGTATTTAAAATTAAAAAACAAAAAAAAAATGTGAATAAAAAATTTGTAAAATATATTCTTCTCTAAAAAGTTATAAAGTATCACGATTTGTGTTTATTATAACTTTATTACACATTATTAGAATACTTTTAAAATGAATGAATATAAGAAAAATACAGGTAATCCTCCTATTACGTAGTTCATAGCTATTGAAACCGTGCTACAGATGATTGTGTCACAAGGGAATTTTTCTTGAATATCTGACTATGTTAAAACGAAATCATATTGTAGCAGGATACTGTGCTTCAGGAGGATTATCTGTATTTAGAAATAAAATTTTTCAGTAGAACAGATAGAGATAAAGAAATTGTATAGAACAACATTAAAAACTAATGTAATTAACGGATAAAATTATACATATAATTATTAAAGAAAAACTTATATATTGCAATCAATGAAATGAAGAATTCGTAGATACTATGATATAATATATTTAGGAAGAAAAAAAAATTATTAAATATGAATTTTAATTTAACAAAAAAAAAATAAAAAAATAAAAAAAATAAAATAAAAATTCATGTAAATGTGAAATTATAAAAAAACAATCTATATATTTATTGTTGATAGGAAAAAAAATTAAATTAAAAAAAAAATTTAAATTGAAATTTATGTTTCGATGCTATACGATTTATGTCTAAATTTTAAGAAGACAAAAAAGTAAAAAAAAAAACTAAATGTATCTAATAATAATGATAATCCTTGTGTATGTGTAAAAAAAACAAAAAGAAAATAAAACTCTAAATATTTTAATGAAAAATGATTAATAAATAAATGCATATATAAATTGAATATATAAGTAAGAGTGATTATGACAATATGTGTTATTAATATATGTATGTTCTCTCTTATTCCTTTTTTTTATACAATTCTCTTTTTGATGCTACATTTGTTTGTTTTTTAATATAAATAAATAATTTTCATCATTTCGAGATTTTCCAGAAAAAAAATTGTGGACTGAAAAGAAAAGAAAAAACTGCCAAACATTTTCTTTTAGGTTGTTTTCTTATTCTATGAATTTTTTACATTTAAAAGTATATCACTTTTATATTCGTTTTTGTATTTTCCCCTCCCCTTCTAATTTTTATACATGCTTATGCGTACGTTTTCTTTTTGTTTTAATTCTTAAAACCAAAATTATTTGCAATGTATGTGTGTTTGGATTATATAAAAAGAAATAAAAAAATATTTAGCAACATTTGTACTAAAAAAATGTTGCTATGATACAAAAAGAAAATGAAGGTGTACTAAAAATAAAAATTCATTACACAAAACTTATACCGAAGTTATATTTGACTTTTTTACCTTTTATTATTGTATTACAGTTGTGGCTTATTTTTTACTTTTATTTAGCAATATGTAAAGTAGTATGTGTATGATAAAATTGCGCAAAAAAGCAAAATCATAACAATATTTCTGTAAATATAAAAAAATTATTTTATAATTCTCTTTCTTTAAATTATTATTAATTTTAATTATTAATTATTGCACATATGCATAACATGTTTGTTTTATTATTATATATCATATTTTATATTATGTCTGTTATTAAAACTAATTCTTCAAATAAATATACCTTATATAAAAATATGTATTTCTATATTAACAATTGTACACACATTTATATGTATCATAAAAAAAATAAATTAATTAAGCGTATGATAGTCCTCAGACTACTACTTTTTATTTGAGCCTTATTTTTCATCATATGAATATGTACATATGTATGTACATACATACATATGTCATATATAGACATTAAAGAAAAGTATGATTTGATTATATATTCGGTTATTTATAATAGATTTATTGTGGTTGTATTATAAAAACCAAGAAAATAGGAATATGTTGAGGAAATTAAAAAACTTATATGCATATTCATGTAGCAAAAAACCAGCCTATGAACTAACCCGCTATGGTGGGTGGATGATACAAACTTTTCCGTGGGAAATTTACTCGCCCATTGGTAGTCTAAGGAATTATCCAGTTTCTATTATTTTTTAATCTTTCTCAGAAAACAATACCCATCACGACACATGATCAAGAACACTTGAGCCCTCTTTGACATATGTATGTACATATGTATATATTCAAAAGCTAGCAGAAATTCAAGTGTTCTTACAATCATGTGAATTGCGCAAAATATAATACTGGTTAAAATATTTTGAGAAAATAATTGATTAAAATTTTTGCAAAAATAAATTTAAAAAAATTATCGTTTATATATATAATGAATGAATGTTGTATAAAAGAAAAATTAAAAATAATAAAATTAAAAAAAAAGGTAAAAAAGAAATGTAAATTAAAATTTAATATATACAAAATAATAACATTAATAACAAAAGTGATGAGAATGTTTATAAAACAAAGGTAAAAAATAAAAAAAAAAAATTGAAAAAATGCAAAAAATAAGAAAATGAATCGAAAAAAAAATAATAATATTTAGTAAAAGAAAAATTATTTTTTAGTTACGTAATTAATAAATAATAAATATAATTAATGAATAATTATTGTATAAAAAACTTATGAAAATAAAATTAATTAATAAAAAAAAATGGAATTACTTTAAATTTAAACAAATATTGTATAACTAGGTATTATAAATAAAAACGAAAAAACAAAAAAAAACAATTAATAAAAATGTTAAATTATACATATGTATATTTAAATAAATTTAAAAATGAAAATTTAAGATTATAAAGAAAAAGGAATCTGAAATGAAAAATAAAATTAATTAAAACAGAACAAGAAAAAATTTGTAGTTCATACACGAAATATACATCAAGTACATCAATGACGTATTAGAAGTACGATTGTATTAAAATTTAAAAGGATTTTTTTATATTTCTGGTGTTGGATCACAAATGTACATACGTTACGTATTTTTCATTACTCTATATTACATTCGTGATCTGTCTTCTAAAAACTATACATGTTATTCATTTTCAGTGGTTCAAGATATTTGCTTCCTTTTCCAAGAATGTCAACTATTTAAAAGGTATTAAAGCTGAAATCTTTGAAAAGTAAATATTTATAAGGAATCATTGAAAAGAATCATAGTGCTAACAAGTACTGTAATCATTGATGCAAAAGAATAGATTGAGTGAATCGATCAAAATTTATTGACTTGTAAAATCATTACAAGTATTCAGGAATATAATTTTCAGATTCAAAAATTACATCCTTATTTTACTTTTCCAAATTTAATCGTAATCATAAACAGAACAATGTAGTTTTCGGGACTAATTAAATAAAATAAAGTAAAAACTAAAAAAAAAAATTGCAATATATGTACCTACATAAGTATGTATAATATAAAATAGACAAATAACAGAAGTGGCAATAGAAATGCAAAAAAAAAAGAAAAATTAAAAAAAATTAAAATGATGAACTAAAATAACATAAAAAATTTTTTTTGCAAAATAAGACTCACATAATAACTCCTTAAAATCAGAAGTAAAAAAGAGTAGGAAATAGCTTTCGAATAAAACAAAAATTATTGCAATGATTAAAATTAATAATTAACAATTCAAAAAAAAAAATTATTATTAAAATACGTACATGAAAATCAGTAAATAATAAAAATAAGTTTAATTATTAACTCATCTATGCTCTATTTTTATTATTTTTATTTTTTCAAAAATTAAAAATTAAAACAAAAAAAAAATAAATAAATAAAAAAGAAAAAATTGTTTGTTAATTAAAATAAAATTTGTAAATGTCATTTTTATTTATTTTAATCTTGTATATTTTGATTTTATGAAACAGTTTTTATTTCCCGAAGATCATGACAGCGGTTTAATGGGTATCGAACAGTTTTCGTATTAAGACAGGTATGGTATGACTCTCGTATTAAATGAAAATTTTTCATTTTACAATTTTTTAACCCTAAACTAACACTACGGTCTGTCTGTAAGTTCAATTGTACTGGAAGATAACTAGTGCTCACTTATATTAGAAGCCGTATGGAATATTTGAACACTAACTTCACTTTAGACATGATTCACCAAATAAAGCTTTTTTTTTCAAATCAGAGTAAGGCCTTTATAGAGATTACTTTATATAAGAATTCTGTGAAGCTCACGAAGATTTCTTAGCGTATGATGAATTTTCAGGTTACCATCATAAAAACTGGCTTAAAGTAAGTACTTACCATTATTTGTAAAACGTACTAAATCGTATTATTCGAAGATTAATTGTATGCCATTAAAAATATAAAATTCAAAGTAAATAGAAAAATATCCCCATTAATATTTTATTAGTATTTTAGTACTTTTTTCTGTGTGATTAAAAATTCAAAGGCAATGAAGAATAAAAAAAAAAATTGAGAAAACTTTTTAGCAATTTTCCTGATAATTTTCGAATTTTTTTTTCATTTTGGGATGAAATTTTATATTTATTTTTATATTTATCTGTTGGTTTTTTATTTTTTCAAAACAAAACAAAAAATAAGTGATTGACATAAATAACATGATAATAAAATTTTAAAAATGTTCAAAAGTCAACTTATAATTATTCAAAAATCGAAAAATTTTCATTCATTTTTTATTGAAAATTTTAATTCATCATCTTATGATTTTTACTATTTTTATTATCGTCATTCCCATTTTCACAATTCCTATCGCAGTTTTTATTTCTACGGTTTTAATATAACTAAAGCCGATATATGTATGTACCTTAGATTCTATTAATAAATTACTGACATAATAATTTTACTTAATCTTTTAGAGTACTCCAATAAGAAAAATAAGAGAAACTAAAAGTCATCCTTTATTTCACAGTACAGCACTAAAAGTAATGCGAATAATGATACATTGTTGCCATTAAAAATGGAATATTATATGCACGTACATACTTAGTTTCATTGCATATAATAAGGCTGTGTCAGTAGGACACAGTAGGACTATTCAAAAAAAAAAAAAAAAAATGAATGTTTTTCTTCTATTCATTCTCTGATACCTCATAACAATAGTGTACAAATTACATACAAGACAAAAACAAAACTTTAGGCATAAGGAGCAAAGAATTTTTTTCACAATTTTTTTCTTTTTATTTTGTTTTACGTCCTGTTCACAAGAAAACCACACGACAACAACAACAAAAAAAAACTCCAACAATTTTCAACAACAACAACAAAAATGTAGTAAGGAAACAAAAACACAAAGAAAAAGATCAAAAGTTATAATAAAAATATTACGGTAAAGTAGAGTAAAAGTCGTGTACACAATAAGCAAAAAAAATATAAATATGGAAAAAAGGAAAAAACATTTTCTACAAATTTTCATATTTCATTTTTTTTTTTCTTATTTTTTTTTTTTTCGTATTTTAAACTATGTATGATGACTTGACTTGGTTCTATATCTCACATACAAAAATATGCAAAAAAAAAAAAAAATAAAATAAAAAAATTCAATGTTTTATTGTACTTAAATAAAGTGAATATAAAAAAAAAATAAATTTGTAACTGGCAAATAGTGAAAAAAATATTCATTAGAAAATAGGACAAGCAATGTGACATACTTCAAATTAATACATATGTACATATGTATATATTGAGCCAGTGGTTCCCATCATTTTTGCATGATAGAGTACATTGCAAAATACAGAGGACAAATTCCAATTATTTTTCAAATTCAATGTGATTTTTGACGTTATATGTATTTGATTGGTCAGTCACATTATTATTAGACAAAAAAATTGATAATTGATTTACTACTCGTAAATAATCGTTAATATAAACAAATTTCCATTTAGTGATTAAACATCTAGGACACACAAAAATGGATGGGAAAGTTTCAAGATGCCCGCCCGAAGATGTAGGGTTAGAAACCCCTGTATCAAACTGTACATGCTGATTCCTATATGTACAAAAAAATTCGAGAAGATATATAAGCATTTTCTTTAAGTAGATCTACATATTACATACACCATGACTAGGACATAGTATCCAATGTAATTCAGTCATTACATAACCATAAAAAATGAGAAGGAAAAATTTTTTTTTAGCTGAAAAGATAAATGCCTACAGCTTCCTGTTTTGGGTCTTCATTATTTTAAAGTTTTATGTTTTTTCGCTAGTAATAATTTTCTAGCCATTTTTATAAAAAAATATATATTTTTCTTTGTTGGAAAGTTGTAACATTTATTTAACTCACATATTTTATGATGACGACCTCCAAAAAAAAAAAAAAATTATGACAAAAAATTTGAATTATTATTGTAAGGATAAGGGATATCTTTCGATGTTTTGAGGACACGAAAGTACATATTCAACGCAAAATTATTTACAATAACGGAACTACAACAACGCAAACTTGTATTAAATTTTTATAAATTTCGAAACTAGAGTAACAGAGAATCGATTAATTATGTTAATCGAGTGGTTCCCTCATTAGTATTTTTTTCAATTGCTATAATAAATTTTAATTAATAATTTATTGTACCTTATATACGTGTATTAAAGAAGCATATTTGTAATCAGTATGAAAATAATTGTACGTACTTTAATTTTAAATTTATTTATCGGTACGTGTACAACTTTATACGTATGCATTCACGTTGCAAGTACTTTTATTACTTACAAATGCTTGAATTATTATTATTAATTTTATTTGAAATATTTTTCTTCTTTTTATTTTGTATTTCAGATAGTATTCTCATGTAAATGCTTTCATCAACAAGAAGCCATCCTGATTTTCTGATTTTTACTGCTATGTACTTGATGTCTTTTCATATTTTCACTCCTTTGCATCTTTACATTTTTGTTACAACACAAATACATGTACATGTTTTTAATGTAAATTCATGTTGTTTTTATTTTGAACTTCAATATAGAATAAAATTTTATTTAAAAATTAAAATATATATATGTACATTACATAGAAAAAATGATAGTATTGAGGGATTTTGTAGAATTTACACGTATATGTATATGTATGCATGTAGTGTAAGATGCATTTACATAAATTAAAAAAAAAAAAAAAAGGAAAAACAAGGTACAACATTTCATCTTTATTTGCATTCTATAAAATGCCCATTGGCACCCATCAGATTCTCTATTTGTACCCTGTAAAATATCTTTTTTACGTTACATTTGTGTACCCTTTTAACAAATTTATATGAATATAAGATACAAAATTCAGCAAAATTTATTTTTGGTATATTCATCTGATGATGTTCAGTATGATTCTACAATATGTGGTCCTTTGCATATCGTACATACTATAGAATCAATGTATTATCAAAATAATATACATGCATACATACGTATATTGCTTTTAATGTATAGCATATTTGAAACATTATTATGCATTTTCGTACAAAATTTAACTTAAAATCTGCATACATATTCATCGTGTTTAAATCTAAAATCTAAATTATTTATATAAGATAACATACATACTCTTTTATACATACATGTGGGAGGAAAACATTTTTCTTCCCTATGATATCGTGTTATTGTATACTGTGAACTGATATACTCTTGACCTCGACATGTATTAAAGATTACATGTGTTTATGTGTATACATATATACACATTGAATTTCTTAATATTTTATATTATGTATGTATGTATATGTATTCTTTAACAAAGTAAAGATTAAGTACATCCTCATGTTTTTCATTTTATCATCCATGTTTATCGTATACATATTGTTTTTCTATGTATCTATAAAATACATATGTTTGTTAAATTTTGTACAATAGATACAACAATGTATCTAAACTACAATACATACACAAACATATAAGCATACATATTGCAATTCATGTTTTTCTGAATTGATAAACTTGATTACATTTTTTTTTTTGTTTTTTGTTATCCTTTTACTCGTTTTTTATTTATTTTTATTGTTTTGTTAATGTTAAATTATATACACTTCGTACCTTATAATAAATTTTATACATTGTTATAACACATACTTCTAATAATTTATGCATTCGAACATAAAATAGGTTAAGAAGTATGCATATGCATTTTATTGTGTGTATGTACATAGATGAGAAAGAAAATAGAACACTAAAAATAAATAAATAATTCCTAAAAAATTATTTCTACATTGTAAGTCCTTGACGAAACTACGAAAACATTATACATGTGGTGGAAAGGAAATAAATCTTACCCGATAGACTGCAGAAAAAAATTCTGGTTTCCTTAAATAAAAGGACTCTATGAGTATAACGCGCTAACCATTACTCGTACGTAGTTTATTATACAGAGAATCACCCTGTGTATGTGTGTATATATGTTCATTTTAATTCTTTAAAATTAATGCAACAGAATATGATTAAAAATACATAAAAGGGCTTTTTTTTTGTTTTTTTGAATGATGTAATAAGCAACTTACATGATTTTTATTTTAAAATGTTATTAAATATTTTATAATTTAACCATTCGTAAAATTTTTTTAATTGACATGTTTTTGAATGCATTACGTATGTGACCGATTTCATTTCAACAAAAAACTAAATTTAACAACTCAGGTTGGGTAAGTACAATTTCTTGCTAAATTTAATAGAAAATCTGTCCCATAAAAATAACATAAAGAAGAATTGTTGTAAATGTGACACAATTTTTTTTTTTAAAGAATTTAATTACCTACTTTTTCCTTTTTTATTTTTAATTTTACCAGGAGAAATACAAAAATAGCAGTTCATGTAAACCAATTTACATTGTTTGCGAAAGAATAATAGAAAACACAGGTACATATACAAATACATATGAAAAATTTAAAGAAAAGAAAAACAAATCTGATTTTTACTAATTCTATTATTATTTTCGTTTCCTTGTTATTTTCGTCTTATAAATATAAAAAAAAAAAAATCTGTGGAAAATTCAATACCACATTAAAATTTTCTACATTATGTATACGTAATTGTTTCATGAATTTCTACTTAAAATAATATTTTAGAATTGAAAGTAACAAAAGGTTGTTAACTTACCACATAAAAAAAAATGAAATTTTTGTTTTTATTCTTTTGTTTTGTGTATACATTAAGCAAATGAAATTGAATTTTTGAGTTAATATGATCATGCCAGTGATTACATAAACAAAAGAAAAATAAAAAAATAAAAATATTTTTCCACATGCGGAAATATAAGTACGTTAATGTATCTAGAAATAGTTCAATTCAGACTACAGTTATACCAATATCCCAATATTTTTTTTTGTTTTACAAAAACAAATTTTACTATTTACTTTTTCCATAATAATTTAAAGAGTGTAATTATTGTAATGAAAACGAAAAGATAAAAGGTTTGTTTGACATTACGCATTCTATATATAATAGTCAAAATGATTTTACATACCCACAAAATTGTACTGGTATATGAAAATGATAGAAGATTTTCATTCATTTCACGTTTTTAGGATGAAACTTTGAATTTTCATGATTTTGTTCCAAAAATCATCAATTTATTAAAAATATTAACACACAAAAATGAATATGTACATACATACATACGAAATTTTTGTGTCAAATACGCACACAGTCAACCGGAAATCGAATATGAAAAGCATCAACTACATAGTTATATAACAACGCGACACAGAAGAAAAAAAATCATTTAGGAATTGATTTTTATGATAAAATGTATTCATTGAAAATGTGAAAATACTTGTACACAGGGTGCTTCGTTTTCGCTTAGAAAATGATTAGATCATGCGAAAATAACGGAAAAGAAATAGAATTTTATTCAAATTTTTTTTTTCATTAATTTCAATCGTTTTTGAGATATAGGGCCAAATATGCTCGAGTTCATGTAACGTATTTTTTTGTAGTTTTGAAATGGAAAATGCCAATATGTAATTACAACCCTATGTAACCCACAAATATCGTACATATACACATTTTCGTACACATTAATAAAACCTGAAGAAAAAAAATAATCCGAAAATATTTTTTATTATGAATATTTTTATGAATTATGCAATTTTTATTAAAATATTAAAAATACGATATTTTTTGTGACATATGTATTTGCTGTTTGTTTTGGTTTTTATTGAATCAGAGTGAAAATGAATTTTTGATTTTTTTTTACAAAGATATTCTTTTTTATATCCTTTTCGAAATTAAAATGAAAAAAAAAAATACGTATGTATATTAAAATCGAAAATCTTTTATTATATGGCAGTGTGAAAATATTTGGGAAAGTAAAAAAGGTAAACGAAAATAAAATAATAAATTATTGAAAAATGAAAAAAAAAAATATATGGATTTGTGCTTACTGAATACAAGAACGATGGTCATGAAGAAAAAAGGCAGTGACTTGATTTGAGCCGTAGCGCAGATTATAGAGTAAAGGCGCAAATTTAAATCAAAAAGTAGACAAAGATCAAGGAAGATGATATAGTAAAAGATGCCCAAGTTCAATAATAACAAGCCCAAGCTACTTAGCTTTCGAATGTCAACAACTAGAGGCAAACTACCACGAACAGTGATTGAACTACTTGATAGCCTAAATTGAGGGAAACTTATCGATTGAATTATTTAATTGAAGTTATCGAACATGAAGGATAAGAAGAAAAAGTACGTACCATGTTCAATGTTTCATATTTTAAAATATTTGTAATAATATCTAAGTCATGTAGTAATCATCAAATTTCATATATCATTTACATACTTATGTATGCATTTAATATGAACTTACCCGTACTTTTAAATTGAAAATTTATATCACAAGGAAAATTTCTCCCAACCAAAAAACAATAAGAAAAAAGACAATTTTTTTTTTATTTTTTGTTGTAGAAGATTACTTTAAATAGCGATTGTATAAATTTTGTTTGTCTGTTTATTAGATACATATATTGGATTTGCTTGCGTATAATAAAAAAATTTGTAATAGCCAACAATGAACAGAAATAAATGAAATAAAAATAAAAAACAGCCATATACGCACAAACGGCTGTATAAAAGGATATAATACTAAATCAGTTGAAATATTTTCAGATATAATAAATTGTCATTTTTTATTTTACAAAATCCCCCACAATCTATGTATGTATGTGTATGTGTGCACATACATTTTTTTATATTTTTCGGTTTTCTTAAAATGTTTTCTTTCCATAGACATTGGTTCATTTATATGTTCTATGTTTTCTGGTAGATTTGTATTCGTAAAACGATAAAAGACTTTTAGGGACTTATGTATACATAAATTGACATTACAGGCAACTCTCGTATTGAATTTTAACATTACATGAGAAATAATTACATGTTACACACAAATCACTTTATAAAGGCCTGTGTTACTAACCAAAAATTTTCTAAAATTTTTAAATCGTATTATACAGAAACTGTACTGTACATATAATAACAAAAAAATGTATTTTCTGTATATGAGTACGTAAGCTTTTTAAATGTTTACTTTTTATTGTGAAAATATCATCAATATATCAAAAAGGATAAAAACAAATTGTAAATTAATGTTAAGTATATTTTGTGTATACTGTAATAATGTAGCAAATGAAAATTTCTCTGTATTTAAATGGTGGATATAGTAGATGCGTATTGCGTGAGATACAGAACAGACTTTGAAATAAAGACGACTGTGTAGGAAAAATTAAAAAAAAAGATAAAGAAAATTGATTGCTCTTTTACCCTAAAAATGTAATTTTTATAATAAAATTTAAAAATTTAAAACATTAAATTTCTAAAAATTTTTATAACAAAAATCTTAATGGGCTGAAATATTAAGAAAGAAAAATTCTTCAATTTTTAATCTCTTTCCAAATTCTTGTTCGTACATATGTACAAACAACAGCAACCATACAGTGCTGGCAATGTGGTTCACCTTACGTAACAGATAAAATTTGCAATTTTAAAATGCATTTGTAGCACACATATTAAAATGTAACATTTTTAAACATTTAAAAGTCGACCATTGTAAAAAAATAAATATAAATCGCTTAGTATCACTTTGTAACAATTTGGAATTTCCTAAAAATTTCCATTTATGGTTTATCAACAACAAACATACTCGTGTACAATAGTTGAAATAACAATTGACAATCACATGTAATTGATGTATTTTTTATACATTTCAATGTATGTATTTCAATTAACTATATTCTGTGAAAATAATCGTAAATATGCAACAGAGCTTACAGGTTTTTTTTCTATGAAAATCAAAATCATTTGAACCGATACCACCACATACATATGTATCTTGTTAATTCAAGCATATAGCTGAAAATTTGAAATTCATCAAAATAATTTTCAGGTCTTATTGTAATATGTGTATTACTCTTATTAAAATAATTTAAAATAAAACAAAGTGAAAAGTACGCTATATTATATGCCTACTCATATGTCGTTATTTTGAATTATTCAATAACGTATAATGTATGTATATATATTTAAATGAATGCCAAAAGTTAGAGAATTTTTCATTTCGTAATCTTTCATGTAATGCGATTTTATGCAAATAAAATGAATTTAAATTACAATAATCACACCTCAATTGAGATGTGTACACTTTGAAGTTAAACGTAATGTACCGTATGTACGTCCGTATGCCGTATACTTGTATTGTATGTAAAAAACGATTTTCAAGAAATTTATTATGTGAATTTTTATTACATATTGTAAATACCATAGTAAGTAAGTTACAATTTCCATTTTATTTTTGCTGATACCAAATATAAGTATTTGAAAAAGTGACCCATGTACAAAAGATTTGTTTTTTAAATTTTAAATGTAATGATGAAGTCAAAATAAAAGTTGTAAAAGATGAAAAACTTTTAAATATTCTCCATAATTCATGAAGTGCAGAACAAGGCGTATTTGCTCAAAATTTGTCAAATTTTGCTGATTAAAACTCAAATTTGAAACCGTGAAAGATTCTTTTGGGTACTAGACTCCGTATAAAATTTTTCTTTTCTACTTAAATTTTTGTTGAATTAATTTACAGCAAGCAAAATATAAATTAGATGCATAGTAGGCGTTTTTGAAACTTACGATATAGTAATCAAATTAATCTCGTACGCCATACCATATACATAGGAAATAAAATAGTGAATGTCTTAATTTTCTTGCATTATTCAGCATATATGTATGTACATATGTATGTACATAGTATGTTCATACTTATGTATTCGTATAAATCTTGTATTTTATTAGAAAACCAGTCGCAATGTTTTAAATTTAATTAGTTACACAAATACAAACATTTTTTTTCTATCAATTTTTTAGATAAAAATTACTTTTGTCGTTTTGACTTTTATACCATAACTACACAATTATTTAGATTTGTAAATGCAAGCGTGTACACAAAAAAAAGTTAAGTATAAAATTACCTAATCTTGAAAAATTTGAAATTTTATTTAATATTATACGGATTTTCATTTTATGTAATAGATACAAAAATACGTATCTGCCAAAATTATTAAAATCCTTTTTCTTGTGTAGAAATAAAAAAATAGTGAAAACAATATTGAAAACTTTTTGATTTTGTTACAAGAAAAAAAATATAGAATCAATAAAAATGAGAGAAAAAAATATTGAAAACAATTTCTGGAAGATTTTCATTTTTCATTTTTTTTCTTGAATTTTTATGCTCACAGATATGAAAACAACGACGTGCAGGAACTTGTATTGTTATATAACATACATACATACATATCTGTTTATTGTTTGTATATGAATGAAAATTTTTTGTCCAATGTACTTTAGTAATACATGTAAAGCATGTAACTGCGATATCAATATTATATTGTAAGAAACTTTCATGTACAGATTGTATTGTTGATAAAGTATTTATTTGTCTTTTAAACTTTTTTAAAGGTCGTCAATGTCGACTTTATACATACTCGTGCATACATATGTATGTACATCAGCTATTGGAATTGAAAATATTAGTAGACAAAGGATGTCTCAGAAAAAATGAAAAATTTGTACAACATTTTGACAGGGTGGTAAGTTAAAAACTATAATTTTTGTTGAGAAAAATAAATTTCAACATTTAGATGTTAATGACTTTAATTAAGTTGAGTGCATTATAAAGCCCCGAATTTTGGCATTCCAGATGTATGTACATTATAATCTAGATTGGCTTATAATAATATTGATGATTTTATAAATCTTCCGAGTCCAAAATTTCTCGACTCACAATGTTTCAAAAGGAATAAATTTAAAAAAGAAACTTTAAATAAAATGTATTTTCTAATACTTATTCAAGGATACCCAGTGTATATACGTAAACAAATTTTCTTCGTACTATGCACGAATAAAAATGCATTCATGTTCCCAAATAACAACACTTACATATATAATATATAGGCGAAAGATATGTTTCGGTATTTTGTATTATATTTATGATGATAACATGATTTTCTGTTATGATTTTGTTAAAATTTCCGCATTTTTGAACTTTACACAAAAATAGTTTACGTGATCAGAATCTTTTTCTTAAGGATCATATATGTACATATTTGTATGAATGACATAAACATCATCATCAGTATATGCATGTATAATCTTTATACAAATTTATATTGGTGTGATATTAAAATATTTTTGTTTATTTTTCAATTTATTCTTTATTTATTATATTTTATTTATTCTTTTATATAGAATGTAGAATGGATAATAAATTTTTCAATACAAATACTAGTTGTAATATATTATTTACATAAAAATTTGATGATAAATACTATTATATGGTGCCAAATTTTTTTTTTATATAAACAATACCATTCAATTATATCAATTTGAATTTTTATTTTATTTATTTTATTATTTTTTTTTTTTTTTTGACTATATTATATTTAATGTCAACAATTTTATCAAAATTTAATTGTAAAACACCTGAAATAATTTTAATTAGAATTTTTAATTTTTACAGATTTTTTCAGTTACTTTTTTAAATACATTTTTTTAATTCAATATTCAAATTTTGAAGTGTAATTTATTGGTAGAAATTTGATTAACAAATTTATGTACCCCATGGGCTTAAATTATGTGTTTGTATTTAAATGTACATGGAGCCTGGTATGTATAAGTATACATACACCCATACAGCTTAATTGTGTATAATTTTAGTTGAAAGTTTATGCATAAAATATATGTACGTATAATGGAAAACACTATATAATATGTAGTATGTAGATTTACTATACACTATACATACACATATGTACATTTTATAAATATAAACCTACTACTACCACACATCATACATAATAATGCTGTTATAATCAAGATTAAATAATAATTATAATAATCTACAACGTTCCTACTGTATACCAGTCTTTAATCATACATACATTTAAGATTCACAGTATGTGGTATTAAACATATACAAAATACAGTAAACGTTCTACTTGTACACATAATTATTTACTTATTTATTATTTAGCTTCTTGTATCTATGTATACAGTATATAAAGTTGCATTTACGTACAAAAATAAATGAATTTATAAATAAGAAAGGTACATTATATCCCTGTTGGAAATATGAGAAAATCTTTCTTTAGGAGGGCATAAAGAAGTTTTCATGTGTACGTTATTAAAATCCATCAAATCTTTTTTTTTCCAAAAGAATATGAAAAAAAAAAAAAAGAATTGAAATAAAAAAGCTCTTCCAATTGACATCCAAAAACATACATATCCAAAAATATACATATCTGAATATACAACGAAGATTTCTATGTATGCATATAGCAGAAAATTTTCCAACTGTGATATTATGTTTTACATTATTTGTATGTTTCAATACAGATAAATTCAAAATATTGTAATTTATGCATTTACCTTAAACATACAATACAATAATACATAATTTTATATAAACATGATAATGTTTATGATTCAATACGAATTTATTATGTATGTACATATGTACATACCTTTATTCATCTCTTGTTCATATACTACACATCACAATGTACAGTATATACGTAGGTATGTATGTTGATATGAAAAGAGATTACTTTAAGAATTAAGATTAAGATTACGTATACTATATAGTATGTAAAAATAATCACTTAAATATTAATTAAAACATAAATAAAACTGTATACATTTTCTTTACATTACATATCATCATTATAATCCGCATGTCGTACATTAACATACGTAATCTAGTCGTATTGAAACAATAGTAGCTAATATTTACTTGACAGATTTTAAACATTTTCTCATATATATACTCGTACATACAAGCTTAAAATATGTAATGTAAACAATTTTGATGAATTAATTAATTTTAATCAAAAAGAATATTTTCAATGTGTGGTAATAATAATGATGATGATGGTAATTACTAGCTGCCTTACTAACACATGTAAAAAAAATAAAGTGAAGAAAAACAATCGATTATAGAGGATTTATTGATAGCAATATGTAACTAAAAAGTAAAATTTTAAAACCCTTTTATAAGTGAACAGGCTTATAAGTTAGTGATTATATTAACTACAGAAAACCACATTACATGCATGATTGTGTATATAGTTAATATGATAGCAAAACAAATTAAGTACACATTTCTCCTATCATTATAATTAATATACATATGTATGTAGCTATTTAAGCTAAGAACAAAACGAAATGTTTTTGCACTAAAGTTTCTATGAAACAAGTTAACTTTCTGTGATAAGTGATAATAAAAATACTTGTTATACTGCTTATATTGTTAAAGGCAACCTATTTAATAAATTAAAAATTTTATCTACTTCCTCTTTTATCAATGAAGTTTAGTAAGTAATAAAAAAAAACTTTATTCAAATTACTGAAATAAATTTGAAATTGATTGATTTATTACTAAAAAGAAAATTTATGATCATTAAAACATGTCTATATGCATATGCAAATTAATAGAGCATAAAGTAGTTTTTTATTTATTTACAAGTCACTACAGATTTACGTTGCATTTTTTATTTAAGATATTTAAACTAAAAGTAACAGTAGAAGCGTTTAGAAGTTAGTAAAATCTTATAAAACTGTGAAATACAAGGTCATCTATAGTATGTATTCATTAAGTACTTAAATTTTTTATTAACAGCCCACAACAGGTACATCCGTAATTTGCCTGAATAAAGATCTTTCCATACTATCTCATATCGATATTTAAATTAATTCTCAAAATGAAATGAAATTCACTTTACTTTAAGTGTAGAATATTGAGGATCAAAAATTCACAAACAAATATAAATGAAAACTTAATGTATGTACTATCATGTATGACACTTTAAAATTTTTTATTAAAATCATCTCTCTTTCAATTTTGTCAATAACACAATTTAAATCGAATATGCTGTAAATGAAAGATTTTATGAAAAAAAAAATATATATATTTAAAAAACGAGAACAATGTACATATACATATATGTATTCAAAGGTACATGTATGTCCATACGAGTGTGTGATACCAGAAATGACATATTCATATACATATATGAATCTTTTGATGATGATACATAGTAAAATAAAACAAGGATATTTGGTTCCACTTTCAATTGTGAAACATACACTTAATCCTTATCTGTGTATACACATATGCATTTGAATAAGGATTTTTCCATCATTGATTTATTATTCAAAATATTCATATAAGTGTTGTTTATATGTTCTGAGTATATTTTAAGTGTTTTATACAAGAACATCAAAAATATACAAGTACAAGAGTAAATAACAGATATTCTGTAAGGACAATTTGACCACCATTTTGTTTTGTAAACTAAGTAAAATTTGACCAGAATAAACGAGAGCTTATCTTATGCATTGCCGCAACATTCAAAAGTATAATCGAAGTACCCTTTGCCGTAGTAGATCATCTTATTTTTGGAAACTGTTCCTTTATAGGGGCAAAAGGAAGATACACAACAAAGTGTCCTTACTATATTTTCATGTTCTATGATATGCGTTGTATAGCCCCGTATCAACATCAATTTATTAATTAAAGTGGCCGTCTAATGATAATTTAAAGAAAAATTTTGATTTTTGTAAAAAATATTCAAGGTTTTTTGCTTTAATGACCTCAAATTATTTTCATTCATTTTTTCGTTTAAATTTGTTCTCATGTTAAATAAGTATACGTAGGTACAATGATTATCGCTTCCTACACTCGATAAAAATTCAAAACGAAAACATTGCAACCAATATATTCGAGTGTGATATGTGAGCGTTAAGTGAATGGAATTTAAAAAGAAATGTACCGACTACATACATACATACCGACAACTGAATGATATTTTTAAGTTTATCGCTTAACATGTACGTGACACGTGATACAATTGTGCTAAGAAAACGAAAAATACTGTAAAATAATAATAATTTTTTGATTTTTGAAATTAAATTGAAGTCTATTACCTGTTACAAGTATGACTTTTAATTTTACTGTTTAATGTTAATTACCGGTCGACACAAAGACTACAGTTTTCTCAGAGGATTGGACAGTGCCGCTGACTCTTCAACATACATACTCGTATGTATGAATTGTTCATCATCTGTCCTACCGCATTATGTCGCCGTTATACAGACCTCAAAAAATCCTAATTCAATTGATGATGACTGGCTCTCGTACAGCTTAGTCCTTGACCTTGTATACTCTATTTATTTATGTTAATAAATAAAAATTAAATAGTTCTACAGCGACTTAATACAAAAGGCAAAATTAATTTTAATCAAAACAGAAAATCTTTTTTTTTCTTCAGTTAAGATTTCGTTTAATGTATTCGTTAAAATGACATAAGCTCGTTTAGAACACAATCATATAATTCTAATAATCGTAAAAATTGTGTTTAGACGCTTAAATTGTAATGTAATTCAAGTATATAAGGCCAAAAAAAAAAACAAAGAAAAATCTAAAACATAGAACGCGATTTCTTTGGTTTGGTTAAATAGAGGTCACATTGATTTTCTAATATAAAAAACAAAACAATAATGAAAAGTGACATACATACAAAAGTATATCTTCAATTTATGTATGTAAATCCATAAAGAAAGAAATCTAACCTCTAACATAGTACATTTCTATTAATAAAAATTAAAAAAAAAAACGTTTTTTTTTTTTGCATACACTTCAAATAGTTAATTTTTTTTAAACTTGTATTCTTCGTTTCATATAAAAAATTGCTATATTTTGTGAATGATTTAATACAGAAGAGCAATCATAGCTCTCTGCTATGTATTATCTGATATAAGAAAGTATGACCGTAAAAAAAAAGTTTAAATTTATTTATTTATTTCAAAGTTAAAAAACAAAAATAAAAAATAAGAATCTAAACGAAAAAAAAAAACAAATAAACTAAATGATATGACCCTGAACTTATAAAAATAATGATTTATACACACATGATTATTTTGTTGTATAATATTTTATAGCGATTATTTTGAAAATTATTTTAAATTTTAATAAATTCTGAAATAATATCTGAATGAAAAAACATTTAAATGTGTGTATAAGAAACCTTCGTCTAAATCAGTATCTCTACAATCCAATTCGGATATAACACAGTTTTGAAAAACCAAACGTATGATCACTGTATTCTGAATTTCATTAAATAATACTAAATTTTATTGGCTTTTAGTATTTTCGATGTTTTTATATAATAAATTCAATGAAATGCACAGACATATGTACATGGATGAATACAAAAAAAAATGAATGAATGAATTAAAAATTTGTGCAAAAAAATTCAATTTAAAATTTTAATAAAAAAAATCATTTTAAATAAAATTGAATAAATACGTCTATATGTGGAAATGCACAACAATAGAATATAAATTAAAATAAAATTAAAAAATATAAAATAAAAAAATTTTCTGGTATTTTTATGAAAAAATACAAAATCTTGTTTATTTCAATTCAGGAATTAATGATTTTTATTTATGTGTTTCACATTTTAATTTAAAAAAAAAAAAAAAAAAAAAAAAAAAAAAAAAAAAAAAAAAAAAAACTTTCAAAACAAATAAGCTGAAAATTTAGAAATGATTAAATAAATTGAATCATTGCAAAATTTATTAAAAATATTATTAGAGGCGAAGGATGTGTGTTAAGCACTGTGGAACCATAAAAAAAAACTTTACTATAGAACACAAATGCATATACTATATATACATAAATATACAATTCCATTTAATATATCCCACCACTTCGACCACAGATTCTCTTAAAAGCTAGACCTACGCTTGCCTTCGTAATAAATGAAATTATGAGATTTTTCAATAAAGGGATAATTTTTTTAATGTTTTCGTCCACGTTTAACATACATATTGCATATAAACAAAAAAACACCATGCATCTAATAAGCACAGAACACAATAAATATATCCAAGTATAATTTTTTGTCTTCTTCAGTTTTTAATTCAATAACAAAAATTGGCAAAATATCAAATCCAATTGTCCATAATTTCGAAACGAAAAAAAAAGAACAGTCTTTCTACATATATTATTTTTATTCTTGAGTTTAATTATCTTCAAAACAATAAAAAAAAATCGTATATGTATATGTGTGTACTATACAGCCTGTATTCAATGGCTAATAAGGCAATGAACTTTATTCATCTTGTGCATTACATTTTTATTATTAAAAACTTCCTTTTTTTTCGAAAACAATTATTTTTAATTTATTATCATTCATATTTAAATGAAGAAAAACAAAAAGCAGGACCAGAAAAATATAAAACATTATTTAAAAATATTTTTAAAACAATGTGGGCCTGATGATTTTTTATTTTTTCTGTTTTTTTTTTTTCGTTTTACACAATCAAATCATATCAAATACGTATACATACATAGCACATATGTACATATGAGTACATATACGAAAATTGCAATATTGTTGTATTTGATTGTTTTCAATTTTTTTTTTTTTTTTTTTTTGAAATTTTATAAATTCATTCATTAAAGTATACGTACTTGAAAATTTAACATTACGTATGTATGTACCGAATTGAAACCATCATCAAATTAAAATATTCTCTTATAGTAGATGTGGTCTATAGAGTGTTTCACGATAAAATCAAAATCAAGTTTTAAGATTCATAACCAATATTCATTGGATTGAATATTTTACCACTTTTATTTGCAATGTGTCCAAAATAATTATGATAATCATGTGGCAAGTTTGAAAAAGTTTTTTAAACGATCATAGTCGTGAAGGGGAGAGAAATGGACCACTTCCCTTCAAAAAAATTTTTTTCGTGTTTTAGCATGGCCTATCTAGTTATTTTTGATATAATGTTTATTAGTGAAATACCTTGTTTATAGATACTTTAATGTTTTGAAGAATCACAACAACGTGTATATGCATTTAATTTGAATACATATTGCATTACCTAATTCAAAAATTTTGTATGCATTTGCTGGATAAAGGACTTAATTTTATCTATATTCAGAAAATTCATATTGTTTGCGTTTACTGGCGTTAATACGATGCTTAGTATTTGATTGCTTTAACTTACTAATATCCATTCTATGCATTTGAATTTGCAATTAACTTAATTTCATGTTACATATTATTCTTTATTATAAGGAAGGACATGTAAAACGTTAAACGGATATTTTTACGCTACAATGAGTATTGGATTTTTTTTCCTTTACATTCGTAAATTTTTTCTTTGATAATACAATTTTTTTTTATAAATTTACAAAAACATTTTATTATGCAATGAAAATCCTTATTATTTATTTAAAGGCTGTATATTATATGTCCTTGCCAATATAGTGTAGCGTGTGTACTTTAAATTTTCATGTAAGATGTGATATGCAAAAGAAAAAATCTTTTCTTCGTAAGAATAACGATAATGATGATGATTGAATGATGTTTAGTATTTTAACAATAAATTTAAAAATACATACATATATAACAATATAATATACGTACATACTTATATATTGAGTTACACAACAATAACCGAAGAAAAAAAAATGAAAAATGAATTTAATTTTCCTTTACGGTTAAATTCACATTGTACAATATGTAAATTTTTTTTTAAAATTTGTTTTAAAAGAATCTACTTACATACCTATATATGATGTATTCGTCAGCAGTTGGTAAACAGTACATAAAATTTAAATTTTATATTGTGCACTTATGTAGATATAATAGAATGATATTATGTAACAAATTTGTAAAATTATTGTAATGATATTTGTAAATTTTTCTTAATGTTATGACATTGTTACCAACAAGAGAAAGTTTTTTTTACAAAAAAAATAAAAAATAATATTGAATTTTAAATTTGTTCTTCAAATTTTACATCTTATAGCGTATAGATAGAACATCCATATGTACATACTATATCAATAGAGAAAAAGCTATGGTGCATTGAAATGTAAAAGAATTTAATAAAATCTATGTAGAATTTATATTTGCCCTTTTCTCTTTTTGAATTAAATTAAAATAAAAATAAAAAAATTAAAAAAATATATAAAAAAAAAGAAAACCTGCCCGTGACAGTGAACAACTCAATGAACACTGCCGTGACCAGGATTCGAACCTGGGTTACCACGGCCACAACGTGGGGTCCTAACCACTAGACGATCACGGCTATGCAGGTGATGGTTTCTGTTACTCTTAATTTCTTTATATCCAGACAATTTAATTTAAAAATTTTAATTAAAATAGAACAATTTAAAAACTATTGAAAAATTTTGAAAATTCATTTAAAAAAAATTATAAAATTAATTTGATTTATTTTCTTTAAAATTTTTTTTTCTCTCATAAAATTTAATAGAAAGGTAAAAAATGGGTAAAAATAAAGTTTTAATTGTTGGGAAAGCGCATGACTGTATCTACGTGTTACATTTAATAATGTACGTACTTAACATTTCGAATTATGTACCTACCTGCTATACTTCTCCAAGTATCCAACAATTTACTGCAATTTTTGTTGTTGTTATTGTTATTGAAATTTCAAAAGCTCCATTTTTGTAACGTATATTATGGAGAAGAAAATCCGTTACTTTTTTATGAAAAAAAAAAAATGAAATTCTAATCATTTAAAAAAATTAAAATTTAGAAAAACAAATTTAATAGTGATAGTGAAAATTAGTTAAAGAACGACTTGAGAAAGGATATGTGACGTCCTTGTACGTAGGAACACAATCAACTCAGTCTGGCCTAGAAAATCTGAATAACAAGGAAAATAAACTGAACAATTTTAAAATGATCCAAACTGACATGCAAAAATAACATGAAATAGAATTTTCTTTTATTTTGCTAGAATTTCTTGTACCACATTACTAAAATTCGTAATGAAATTTTTAAGTTATACTTTCAATTCTTCCTTAACTTTGCAAACGTATACGTATAAAGGTATGTATGTACTATATGTACATTGCATCTGATTGTATATACAATCGAATTTACATAAGTTCTTTTTTATGTTGTTTTCTTTTTTACCTTCTGTTTTTTTTTTCTTATAGATTCTTGAATATGTTAATGTACCCATTTTTGTATTTTTTTTTTCTGCGTACTAGAAAGTGGTATAATAATTTAAGTATTGGAAAAAGTTTTTCCCTGAATTTCTTTGTTTTTGTTTTTTTTTTTTGTTTTCATTTTACTTGCGTTGCTTTAATGGGGTGTTGTTATGTAAAAAGTTTTTAAGCCGAAAACCTTATTAGTTATATACATATCATATACGAGTATGTATCAGAAGTAAAATTTTTAAATTTTCTTTTTAAAATTTTCGCTGGTTTTCCTTTTTTTGTTCCTAGTTGAATACAAATGAACGTGTAAAATAAACAAATGCGAATAGATTGGATGTAGATTACCATTGATTTCTTATTATTGAAAGTATAACGTACATTATACTACCACTACCACTATTGAACTGATAGGTTGATAACTACATAAATACATACAAAATGTACAAGGACGTAATAGATACGCACATATGTATGTATATATTTTTTCACTCTCTTATTTGTTTGTTTACTCATGTTAAGTAAAAAAATTTTTTATAAAAAAAAAACGAAAACTTTTTAATGGTCTTTTATGTAGATTTTCTTTTACACACAGTTTTAAATTTTATTTTTTATCTCATCTGTGTTTGAATCAGGACCGGCACTAGGAAAACACAGATATGTTGCGTATTGTATCCTTTAAATAAAATTAAAAACAAATGCAAAAAAGAATAAAAAGAATATTTTTGAACGGGAGCTAATTTCGTTGCTTTTGTGACCTTTTGCTTAAATACAATTGAAAATTTTGTTTAATTTGTAAATCCGATGTCTCTGTTATTTGTTACATTATGGGCAATTGTCCTTTCTGCCCACATAACAGTGCCGGTCTTGATTTTACTCTACATTTCAAGTGGTTAAAACCAAAAAATTCGAAAATTTTCCCAAACAAAAAGAAAAAAAACATTCTGAGAGAAATAAGGATCTGTGATTTAATATATTCTAATGAATTTTTACTTTAAAAATTAATGACTTCTAGAAGTGTTTTAAAAAAAAAAAAAAAAAACAAAGTGAATGAATTTTATATTTTAAAGTATGTTACATAATTTTGAAAGTATAAAGGAGAGTTGTTGAATGTAACCATAATGTTATGATTACGATTATTAGAATAAAAAAATGTACTTTCCTCTTTTTATATTACTATAATCATGTTCATTCCATGACCATATACATCATCTGTTACAAATGGAAAAATTGTATGGAAAAAATTTTTATTGTATTTTTAATTTGTGTGTATGTAGAACACAGATTGTAGTAATTGCCATAAAAATGACAGTAAGTACACATTTATGTGGGTAGAATATTTAGGATCAAGGAAAATATTTTGCAATAATTGTTTATTTTCATCATCAAAATGATCATCATTGATGCTATAACCTGACGTAAGCCTTGGCCTACTTCAGAATATTTGAGAAAATATAAGAATGGAATTCATATTCAAATGATCAATCCAAATACTCCTTCTTTCATGTACTCGATATCCTTATTTAGTATTGATCAAACTGTAGAGATAATACACACATGTTCGTATATTCTAATTGCCTCTATTAATCCTGATGATGTAACCTATTTTTTCATTCCCACCAATTATTTCTCTCTTCTTCAGTTTTTCTACTTATTTTTTTTTAAATAAATAACACAAACTGTTACTCATTTTCCTGTACTTAATTTGCTCTATTATCCTTTTTATATTTTATACAAATTTATATTACAGTTCAACACCTTCTAAAAATCTTTCCATCTAATTCTCATAACGTGTATCTATCTAACACCCTATTATCCTTATTATCCTTTCCTCTTTCCCTTTTTTTTTATTTACAAAAGAGCGTATGTATATAAACCTAATGAAAAACATATTAGGAGTTGAAAAAAAAAAATGTTTACACTTCTATCTGTATTTGGTTTTTTCTGTTTTATTTTGTTTTAATTTTAATTTTCCTTAAACACTTGAAAAATTTGTTTTAATCACAATTTGCTTGTTTTTACAGTCATCATTCAAATAAAAATAAAAAAATAAAACAAATTTTTTATGACATATTTTATCAATTATGAATAACGATGAAAAGATCGTTCTCGGCATAAATACATACATACACATGTTATGTGTATTTGCGAATTAATTATGTGAACAATTTTTTATTTTTTATTTATTTATTTTTTTTTTGTATCACAACAGGTCATGTACACATCATGAACATTGAACTGTGTATATGACATAACTACATAGTACATACGAGCTCTAAAATCTTTGTATTTATAATTAGGATAAAAAACAGTAGTTAAAGTTTTAGTATATGTATGTGTAGGACATAGAATTAATTTCTACATGCACACAAAATCTAACATACATGATGATAATGGTCGATACACGTAATACGTTTATCGTAAACAAAAATATATGAGGACAATCATACACATGCATGTATACATACTGGTTTTGGTTTTGTCGGTTTTTGTATTTTATATGGAAAATCTTTTAGAAAAAAAAAAAGAAAACACATACATATCTATGTATGTATACATGTGTAGGTAGGTAGGTGCATTGATTAAATAAAAAGAAAAAGGAAAACTTTCTACAAACAAAACCGGCATACGAAAATAATTTTTCCAAACATCATATATATAATGTACATGCATTGATGTATGTGCCTACCACATTGATAGCAGTTGCATGTTGTAGATTTTATGTGGAGCAAGGATAAGATGATGATGACTGAAGAAGGAAAAAAACAGAAAACATTTTTAGAAAAAATAGTCATATAGGTAAAAAAAGAAAATTAAATTGAAAAGTCAAGGATACAATATGTATGCATTGTAAAGAGCGTTGCATGCATACGTATAAAATTTTTGTATAACTGTACGTAGCTGAATACTTATGTGTACGTGTTCAAATGATTAATAAGAAGTCAGATGTTTAAATATGTTCTACTGGTTAGGTACTTAAAATAATTATATAAAAAAAAATATATCGAGTGTTTAACAAAAAATGAAATTAAGATTTTATTTTATTTTTTTTTTTCAAATTTATAAAAGTAGGTATTGACCCACACAATGCGTACACAATCCTACACAAATACACCTTGCATAAATTAATTTTGTTGAATACAAGCAGACCTTTTATATAGCTTTATTTTAAGGACACTTTATTTTTGGAATGTGAAACACAGATGAATAAAAATCATCAATTCCTAAATAAAGAAAAAAAGAATTTATATTTTTTCATCAAATTATCAATCCTTTGAAATTTATAATTTTATGAAAATAAGTACAGAAGACGTTTTCTTTTTAGAACCCTTTTAAATTTTTCACGTATTGCATTTTAAAAAATACAAATTTAAATATTTTAGTTTTTTAAATGAGAAGCTTTAAAGCTGTATTCATAATTTTGCTGTTGTAAGGTTTTGTTTGATAACGCTTTTAATGCTTTAAAAATTTTGTTCAAACGCTAGACTAACAGAATGTAGATGGCGCGATATAAAAAAAATTTGAAATTTAATTTTTGTTTACTTTTTTATAATGTCAATGCCAAACGGAAAAATTTGGCGGGAAAACAAAAATTTTACATATGCTCCAGGAGGATTCATTCAGGAATCAGGATCAGATCAGTATCATTATCATAGTGTTCAGTAAAATTAAACTTAAAATAAAGTGCAGAGCGTGAAATTAGAACAATTACTAATCAAATAAATAAAATTTCCATTTATTTAATTTTTAATTTTTTGTAAGATTAAAGTACATTCTGTGTTTTCAAAAATTTTGTATTCATCATAAAAACTTGGATAATTTTTTGTAAACATTAAAAATGGCACGAAGAGATTACACTCAAGATAGAGGTACAGGCATCTGAAAATTAATTACCGTTTTTATCTTAAAAAATTGTCACAAATCATTTTTAATTAAAAAACATTTTTTTTACAGAATCAATACGGACTTTTTTAACAGAATTTTGTCTTACCGATGATGATGATGGGAGAAAATTTTTCAAATATGCAACACAACTCGTTAACATAGCACATCGTGAACAAATTTTAATGATTATTGAATTAGATGATGTAAATGAATTTAATGAATCGTTAGCTGATGCTATCATACAAAATACCAGACGATATACAAATTTATTCTCTGAAATTATAATGGAACTTTTACCAACGTATAAAGAACGTGAGGTTGCCGCTAAAGATTCGCTTGATATTTATATAGAACATCGACTTTTAATGGAAGCAAGAACAAGAACAAGAAATCAAATTGAACATAGAGATGAAAGAAATCATTTCCCACAAGAATTAATGAAAAGATTGTGAGTATTTAAAAAAAATAGAAGAAAAAAGTGAACATTCATGATAAAATTCAAAAATTATTGTATTTTACAGTGAAATCGTCTTCAAACCAATGTCAACTGAAAAAGCGTATTCAATCCGAGAAATCAAAGCTCAACACATTGGAAAATTAGTAACAATTCGAGGTATCGTTTCACGTTGTACTGAAGTGAAACCAATGATGGCGGTAGCAACGTACACATGTGATCGTTGTGGATCAGAAACTTACCAACCAATAAATTCAATGTCTTTTATGCCAGTCCAAGATTGTCCATCTGAAGATTGTCGTATTAATAAAGCTGGCGGTCGTTTGTTTTTGCAAACAAGAGGATCAAAATTCGTTAAATTTCAAGAATTAAAAATACAAGAACATGTAAGATAGAAAAATTTTGTTCAAAATTCAGTGTAAAAAGTCCTTTGTTTTTTTTTTAGAGCGATCAAGTTCCAGTAGGTCATATTCCCCGGACACTCACAATAATGTGCCGTGGTGAAATGACTAGATTAGCACAGCCAGGAGATCACGTTTTAATTTCTGGAATATTTTTACCTTTAATGAGAACTGGATTCAAACAGTTGGTATCTGGATTATTATCAGAAACATTCCTTGAAGCACATGTGAGTAAATAAACTGAAAATGAAATTAATTTTCAGTATAAGTCTAAGCTTTTATTTTATTTCCTTAGAGAATTATAACGCTTAATAAAACTGATGAAGTATCTGATCAAGACGCCGAGTTAACTGCTGAAGAACTAACAGAATTGGCACAAGATGATTTTTATGAACGTTTGGCAAGCAGTGTAGCACCAGAAATTTATGGTCATTTAGATGTGAAGAAAGCATTGTTGCTACTTTTAGTAGGTGGGTTAGATAAAAGACCAGAAGGAATGAAAATTCGTGGTAACATCAATATTTGTCTGATGGGAGATCCTGGTGTAGCAAAATCTCAACTTTTACGATATATCAGTCGACTAGCAATTCGAAGTCAATATACTACTGGACGTGGTTCATCAGGTGTCGGTCTTACAGCAGCAGTTATGAAAAATCCTTTAACTGGAGAAATGGTACTTGAAGGGGGTGCATTAGTATTAGCCGATCAAGGGGTTTGTTGCATTGACGAATTTGATAAAATGGCTGAAACTGATAGAGTTGCAATTCATGAAGTCATGGAACAGCAAACAATTTCAATTGCAAAAGCCGGAATAATGACAACGTTGAATGCTCGCGTTTCTATTTTGGCAGCTGCTAATCCAGCGTACGGTAGATACAATCCACGACGAACAGTTGAACAAAATATTCAATTACCAGCTGCATTATTATCTCGTTTCGATTTGTTGTGGTTAATCCAAGATAGACCAGATCGTGATAATGATTTACGTCTAGCTAAACACATTACATACGTTCACAGTCATGAAGAACAGCCGCCAACTGGAATTAAACCATTGGATATGAATTTAATGAGACGATACATCACACTTTGTAAACGTAAGAATCCCATCATTCCAGACGATTTAACTGATTATATCGTTGATGCGTACGTTGAATTGCGTCGAGAAGCTAGAAATAGTAAAGACATGACATTCACATCAGCAAGAAATCTATTAGGAATTCTTCGACTCTGCACAGCTTTGGCACGTCTGAGATTATCAGATCGTGTTGAACGAAGTGATGTCTCTGAAGCTTTACGTTTACTAGAAATGTCTAAAGATTCACTAAATCAAATTCACGAATTTCAGAAAGGACAGTAAGTAACTAAAAATATTTGGAAATAAAAGAAAATTACAAATGAAATATTTTTTTCCTTTCAGCATACCAAATACATCTGATAAAATTTTTGCTTTAATCAGAGAATTGGCCGGTGCTAGTAAAACAGTTAAAATTGCTGATATTATGGATAGATGCTGTACCAGAGGTTTTAAACCAGATCAAATTGATAAATGCATTGAAGAATACGAACAATTGAATGTATGGCAAGTAAATCAAACGAGGTCCAAAATTACATTCATTTAAAAAATAAAAAGAATTTTCATGTTTTTCTATTCTTATGTATCAATTTAATATTTTTTTAGTTGTATTTTGTATTTGGTTTGAATTTCATTTTTAAATAAAAACAAAAAAATATTTTGAAAAAAATTAAGTTTTTGGTTTTAAATATTCAAAATTTATTAAAGTAAATAGTCTCTTTGAAGATAATAATCATCATCATTAATGAGTAAATTAAGCAAGAATTTAAGTTATTATTTATTAATGAGATGGGTTCCATTCCACAGTAACCATTTGACAACGAAATATTGAGAAAATTGAATCTAGGCAAAATCCTTATAAACTTTTACATTTAAAAAGAAACTATTTGTTTTGCTAAAATTTTATTTTATTTCATAATAATGTAAATTTTATTTATAATTATGTTAATAATTTTTTTCTGATTTCTTATGTACAATAATAAAACTAAAAACAAAATTACATACATGTATATGTAGATATACGCTTTCCTTTTTAATTTTCAATTTATATTTTGAAAATTAAATTTAAAGAAACTGCCAATTTACAATTTCAAAAAAAAAAAAATTGTTTTGTAGTATTTTCAGCAATTCGATTAAAACTTTATTAAAAATAAAATTTAAATCGCAAATTTGTGACTACATAAAAAAACATATAAATCATCAAAGTTAAATAAAACTGTGGCTTATATTTTACTATTCATAGCAGAATTCGATACGCCAAAGACTTTTTGAGTCTTTGGAGTACATAAACCTGGTCAATACAGAACACATAAATATGAATTAACAAAAATAATTTACTGTGCAATTTTATAAAAAAAAAAATTTAAATTTTCAAAAAAAAAAATGTAATCTACACACGACATCGAATTTGTTTATTTGTAAAGTACTTTGCAGGGGAGTTAATTTGTTTTTTAATTGCATCAGTTTTGGACCTGCAGTAACTTTATTTTTTTATTTTTTTTTATTTTTTTACAAAAATATATGTGATTTTTTTTCCTTTCATTCTCATTTTTTTCTGCTTTATAATTTTTGCTAATTTTTTTTTTTTTTTGAATTTTTATCAGCTACAAAAATTTAAGACTATCTCAAAACTTTTTTGTTTTTTATTTGTTTTTCTATATCAAAACAACAAGAAATTAAAAATTACATCGATGTGTTATGAATGCAAAATACACAACATAGTACATAAAGCGATTTATATCTTAATGTCGTTTATTTTTATTTTTTTTATTTTCCTAGTAATTATATATATGTGATGTGAATGAACACAGAAAATTGAAGAAAATATGTACAAATACACAAATGTATTAATACAGTGAGACCTGTAAAGTTCATTACTTTTATAAATCGGTTACCGCTTCAAATTGATCGGTTCACTTCAATTTGGGGGATGGATTTTTATAAATCTCATGTAATGGTTCAGTGTATTTTATACCAGCTGTAAAAGTTGGTTACATTTTTCTAAACTGAATGTAGTCAACATATACAGGTCTCACTGTATTCATCTAATAAAATAAATATGTTTATTGCACGTACAGTTTATGTAATTTATTTTGCTTTTATCTATCTTTGTTTTTTATTTTGTTTAAGTGCTATATTTTGCATTTTCGATTAATTTCAATATATTGCGTGTAGGTATGTTTGACTACAAATTTATTATTTAAAATATATGTAGTATTTTGGTTTATTTTACATTGTTGAATTTTTATTATTTTCGCTTATACATTTTTTTTTTTTTATTATCATTACATTTCTAGGTAGGTATTTATATTTGATTATTTCTTTGTTTTATTTTCTATTTTACATTGCTTTGTGAATATGGATTAATATATTATAGTTCAAAAATTTTAAAAAATTTCTTAGACACTCAATTTAATCATTATCAATTAAATTTAAAAAAAAAAATCATTCCTTAAGAATTTCGGTCTCTAATTTTATGTATGTACATATTTGAGTCTTTTTTGTGTCTATGAGGTTTCTCTCAAAACTGTTGACAAATGATCATCTATTTGTAAGTCATTGAATTTCTTTTTGTTTTTACAAAATTGATGATCATTTGAGACCCATTTTCTTTTTTTCTTTTTTAAACTAGAGAATTTTAAAATCCAATTAAAAAAAAAAATACATCTTTTTTGTGTGTTCTACAATAATAGTACACTTGTTTTTCTTTTACTGATTAAGAGCAACTTAGTGCAACAGCAATGTCGTCAGCTCAGACCTGAAGTTTTTTTTCATTTCTATAATGTTCTTGTTTTGATTTCTTGTATCTGTGTGCACTTATAACATAAAACTAATTATCTACAGAAAAATTTTGGTTTTTCTCAAATCAATGCATTCTCAAATATTTTTTACTCCTTTTTTTTTTCTACTGTTTTTAGCCATTCTTCTAAGTGTACGATTTTTTTTTTTTTTTATCAAGTGGATTACAATTATGTAAGATTTTTTTTTTTTTCATTTCATTTGTTTCAATAATTAAATATACAATAATTGGTATGTATGTATTATAATAGTAGTAATAATTGGTAATAATATATAGAAATTGAATTAATCATTTAAAAATTTCTACATTTTTTTTTATCTCTTTATTCATTTTATTTTTAATAGAAAAATAATAATCTTTCCTGAGCTGATGCCGATAATAATCTCCATGTACGTTTAATACTTATATATTGTACTAATGCACGGACACAAATTAAAAAACCGAACGCCATTATTAACCACCATAACCATGAATTTTCATGTGATGCTAAATCAGTTGAATGTTTAACAATTAATGTCCATTTAGCTAATGATAAACCAAAACCAGATAATGCACCATATCTAGCTGCAATTGTATGACAAAAGCATGTTAACATTAAAAAACCGATCCAATTAAATAGGAATGCGACCATGAATGCTGTAACAAACATAATATCTGTACCCAATAAACCATTATCACTTGTTAATGCTTCTGGATCAGTTGCATCGATTGCAATAAATGTTAATGCTGGCTGTGTACCAGTACCAGTTGTACGAGTTGTAATATGTGGATGTGTTAATGGTGGTGGTGGCGGTGGTGGACCCAATTGATGATGATGATGTGATGTTAATTGTGATTGCAATGATGGTGGTAATTCACCATTTAACGATTTTTCCATTTGTACTTCCTCATATGTTGGTAATTTACTATGAGGTGGTGGTGGTGGCGGAATTTGTTGTGACATATCTGTTGGCTCATATGGTGGTGGTGCACTAAAATCAGCTTTTGGTGGCGGTATATCTTCTGTTAAACCGGGCGGTGGTTGATTTGGTGGTGGTGATGGTGCCATATTCTTTTCTTGAGGGATTTTTTGGCTGTACGCGGTTTCCTTTTCTTTTTAACCTGTTCCTTGCTTTTGAATTTAATTTAGTCTGAAAATTAAAAGAATAATAAATGCGTAATTTTTATTTCATTAATTTTTAAGTATGAATTACGATAAATTAAGTGATCAAATTCAAGAGCACAACAATAAATTTTATTAATTTTGATAGAGAACCGCTGTATAAATATACAGGCATACATACATAATCAGCAGACTATGATTCAGATATATTACAACAAAAATAGGTATTTTGATTAATTTGATTTTGAAGTTTGAAATGCCTTATCAGGGGATTAGTGTTCACTTTTCAGTCAGGGTTTTCTATATTCTAAGTGCAATAACACATTAAAAATATTTTCAATCAAAAACAAAGTACACTAATTTCATTTTGATTTATTTATTTTATTTTTTTTGTGCTGTCATTAAATTTCACTTACTTATTAGAAAATTCGTATTTTTTTTCGTTGCTTGCTCTTTTTTATTTCAAGGTGAAATTACGTACACATAAATGTTATGATTTTTTTTCAATTGGTAGAGTACGTATGCACGCGAAAAAATTTAAATTGCCACAAATTAACACCAAATCTAATAATTAAACTTTTTCCTTTTTTATTATTTTAAATCTGAATAAAAATCTCCTCTCTACCTCCCGTCTTGTTTACTAAAATTTATTTGTGTGTTTTGTTTGTAGGGGGCAAAGCGAATGCAAATAATCATAAATTTTTTTCCTTTCTTTTTTTATTTATTACAAAATGTCAAACCTTTTCTTATTGTGTTGTTGTTATCGTTTTTATGACGTTGATTTATCTGTTTCTCACACTACCAACAAATAAATAGAAAAAATTTATCACTTTTTTCAAAATTCTTCCTTTTGGTAATCACAAAAATAAAAAATAAATATTTTCTCTCGAAAATCCAACTGTCGGGTTTATTTCAAAAATAATTTTACACAAATTTAAGTAATTTTATTTTTCTTTTTTTCCCTCAATTGATTTTTCGCAAAATTTATCAATTTATTTTAATTTAATTGATGAGCACAAAAACGAAAAAATTTTTATTTTTCTTTCTTTCTGTCTGTATTCGATTCGCCTAGTACACCTTTTCAATTCGACTTTTCTTTCATTGGTTTTATTTGTAAAATTGTATCAGATTATTGACATAAAATAAAGCAGATAAAAATTAAAAATAAAATGCGGTAAAATATTAATATGGACTTTACTGTAGAGCAAGTATAATGCTTGGGACGGGGTATGAAGTATAGGTCTGGGTCTACGTCTGACTAAGTGACTGATAATGATAAACTAGTCCGTGCTCGTTGAAGTACGAGTATATGTAAAGATAACTTTGGTATGTAGTGTGAAGCTAGTTTGTTTAATTCAAGATCTGTTTAATTGTACAATCTGAAAAAATGTGGTAGATATAACAATCGCATGTCACAATTATTCAGTTTCATCCCAGTTTTCTTCAAATTTGGTAAAAAGATCAAAAATTAAACAAAATCTTACAATGGTTCAAAATTTTTATACTCTGGATCTTCCAAAAATCCATAGTACACACAGCTCACAGCTGACTCATTTAACAGTAGTAGAGTAGCTATGTTTATTATTTTTTGAATTCTCTTTTTTGTTGAATTTATCAATTCTGTCACTTCTTTTTGTGTAATGAAGAAGAAGATTGATTTTGGTTTCCTTCTAGTTCCTTTTTTCTTTATTTTTTTCTACTATTTTTATTTTGACATTTCAAATTTGTTGATGTTGGTTGACGTTTGACGTCTGTCATTTCTTTTCACATTTGTGACTGCCTTTGGTATGTACCAAATTTTTGCTTTTCTTTAAAATCTAAATAAATTTTAATTTTTTTAAAATCATCCTTAAATATTTGTGATGTAGAATCCTTAATTATTATTCAATCTACAATACTAAATTTTGATTTTTGTTAATTTTGCCCAAAATAGGGATTTTTTCTAGTTTAGAATTTTAAGTGTTTTCGTGAACATGATAAAACTTCCTAATTTCATATAACATATATTTTTTATTTTTCAGTGGTAAATTAATTAGAGGGATAAAATAAATAAAAAATGGGACGTGTTATTCGTGCACAACGTAAGGGAGCTGGATCTGTATTCCGAGCTCATGTAAAAAAACGTAAAGGAGCAGCTAAACTTCGACCATTAGATTATGCTGAGCGTCATGGATATCTGAAGGGTGTCGTAAAGGTTAGAAATTTTTTTTACGAACAACATAGCAATGTTTCTTTATATTGTAAATATTTTTGTTGTTTTGTTTGCAGGAAATCGTTCATGACCCCGGTCGTGGAGCACCTTTAGCTGTTGTACATTTTCGTGATCCATATCGTTATAGAATTCGTAAAGAATTATTTATTGCACCAGAAGGTATGCATACTGGACAATTCGTTTATTGTGGTCGGAAAGCCACTTTACAAATTGGCAATGTAATGCCACTTTCATCAATGCCTGAAGGTACAATTATCTGTAATTTAGAAGAAAAAACTGGCGATCGTGGTCGTTTAGCACGAACGTCTGGAAATTATGCCACAGTTATTGCACATAATCCAGATACTAAAAAAACACGAGTTAAATTACCATCAGGCGCTAAAAAAGTAGTACCATCTGCCAATCGAGCTATGGTTGGTATTGTAGCCGGTGGTGGTCGTATTGATAAACCAATATTAAAAGCCGGTCGTGCTTATCATAAATACAAAGTTAAACGTAATTGCTGGCCAAAGGTACGTGGTGTGGCTATGAACCCTGTTGAACATCCTCACGGTGGTGGTAACCATCAACATATAGGTAAAGCATCTACTGTTAAGCGAGGTACATCAGCTGGTCGTAAAGTCGGTCTTATTGCTGCACGACGAACTGGTAGAATTCGTGGTGGAAAGGGAGAAGCTAAGAAGGAAGCTAAATAAGTTATATTTAGCTAAAAGACAAATGTTTGTTTTTATAATGTACATTCAAGGAAGAAAAAATAAAGAAAAAAACAAAAATTAAATAATAGTATTTGTTTTTTGTTTTGAAAACAGAAAATTGTAGTTAACAGGACCCATTAACGAGTGATAGGATTGGACACAAGAAAATGCTTAAAAATTCATAAATTTTTTATTTGTATTTTTATTTGATCAGTTTGTTGATATATAAATGTTTACTTTTTTCTTTGCCACTTACAAACTACATTCTAGAAAAAAAATCGAACAGAAATTAAGATTCGAACATAAAAACTCGGCATTTCAAAAATTTCGCACAATTTATTTGCATGTGTATTATATTCGTCATCGTATATACCTCGCAATTTGTTTTAATTTTTTTTTTTAGTCATTATCATATTTATTAGTTTTTATGTATTTTTATTATATATATATATATATATATGTAAAGAATTTTCTTAAAAATTTTCAAACTAATTACACAATTGTATTTACTTCTACATACTATATATTCCTTTCTTATTTTTAACATGATATTTTTTCTTTTGTTATTTAGTCTCTTTCTTAAAATTCTTATGAGTTGAAAAAGTTCTTTATTATTTTCGTTTATTCTTTAAAAAAAGAAAAGAAAAAATAATGGTCGTGTCATTGTCGTGGTCGCGTCTACAAATTACCGTCAGTATATTTTTTAAAATTTAAATTGCAAGTTTTCCCTTTTCATTATACATATTTTTATAGCATATATGCGCATATATACGTATGTATTTAAATTGTTTTTTATTTATTTATTTTTTTTTTTACTCTATTAATTTATTAATTAATCTTTATTTTCATATACATAATAATAATATAATAAATTTTATTTATGTATATTTGAATTTTTTTTAAGTTGTGTAGAAAAATACGACCCTTATTTATAATGTGTTTTTAAATTTAAAAAATTTTTTTTTTCATTTAAACTTTATTTTTATTTCATATAGATTAAATTCATAAGCATCAAATGAACGTTAATTATTGCAAATATTCATCTTCATATCTTACAAGGTTGAAGTAAATTGCAATTTACAGTCATTTGCTGCTTATGGGTTCAACTAGACTTTATAATCTTCTCTTTACTTTTCAGTTTTATTTGTTCTTTTTTTTTTTGTAATGCAAAATTTCTTTATCTAATTTATATTTTGTTGTTTATTATAAATTTATTTTAACTCCTTAACGCTCGTTTACGAGTACATTTATAAGCAACTCAAATAATTCTAAAGCAACATTAAATGTGATTCAAGCGTAAGTATAGTCTATTATTAGTATCTCTTAAGGGAATGTAACTCATACAAATATGAAGTCTCTTTAATGAATTTACCAATTCCTCCTGGATATCAATTTTATGAACTCCAGATAAAAAATTTTTTACCTTTGATATATTATAACCGAACATAATTGGACTATAAGCGTTAAGAAGTTAACAGTTTTACTTTTTCAAAGTTATAAATTTCTAATAAAATAACTTCCAACCAAATAAAAACGAAAGCAGTGTTGTATCTTGATTGCCCTTGGTTTTCTCATTTTTTTAAAAAAACTATTAGTACATTATTTTTGTTCATAATTATTGTGTTTTGTCGTTAATTTCGCATATTTTTATTTTCAATTTATCAATTTTTTTTTTAGTCGTCATCTTAAATACATATTTGTAAAATTTATATAATCAGTCCATTTATAGAAAATTACAATTTTACTTTTTTATTTGTGTGAATTTGTATTTTCCCCATATTTTACACAATAAATAAGTTGCACTTTAAAAAGTTCTCATTGCAAGCAGTTTAGGTATGTACGCAAGTATGTACGTACGTATAATGTAATATGCACGATTAGCAATGCCTTTATATTATGTAAAATGGCAAAAACAATTTTTTTTTTAACTTTGTATAAATTACAATTAAAACAATTTTAGGAGAAAAAAAATTGTTTTCCCTCTCCCTTCTTAATTCCAATATTAACATTTTTATTTCAGTTTAGTTATAAATCATTTCTTTCACATTTGGTTGAATTTATGTGAATTGTATTGTTTTATTTTATTTTTATTTCCTGCTTATCAAAAAACAATTTTACTCAAAAATGTAGGAATTAAAAAAAAATAAATAAAATGAAGGAAAATTACGAATTAATCAAAAATAAAAGATTTTTTTTTTTTTTTTTAAATTTACATTTATGTATGGTTTATTATATTTAAATTGTAATTAAATTTAAATGGTTTCTCTGTTAAAATATAAATTTGTGACCACAAACAAAAACAAAAAAAAAATCTTACTGTAATTTATCGTATATAGATTTTGCTTGCTTATTAGCAATATTTTTTTAAAAAAATAATAATAGTATAAAAACAAACTAAAAACAAAAAAAGAAAAACAACAAAAAAACGAAACGCCAGTACAAAAAATGGTTTTTTTTCTCTAAACTAACAGAAATTTTTATTTAACTGAAAGCAGACTAAAAAACTGTAATGAAAAAAGTTCAAAACATTTTTTAAATTTTGTTTCGATAAAAATAATTAGTGGCAGACATCTACTTAGCAATAAGAATGAAGGATATAATCATGTGTTTTCTAAAATTGAAGATATGTATTTTGCTTTATTTTCCAATACATCATCCAGACAATTTAAATATGATCAAAATGTTATCTATTTGAATTGTTTAGCTGGTATCTTAGAAAAAATCAAAAATATCTTAAATCATTGGGAAAACACACCTAAACGTGATATCGTAGATAAGTATCAAGATTTTCATGATTACTGATCCCGTACGAATTTTCGGTGATTTATATATTAAATCTGTATCTATTTATTCGAAATATCATCTGTTATACCTACAATACGTAAATTTAATCTATAAAAATTGTTTACACTTGGATTTTCACGATTAATAATTATGAATTTTTGTTTGTATTTTTTTTTTTCTTTTAATATATAAAAAAAGATTATACTCTCACATACACAATACACTTTTTTTTATAATCTAATGATAATCATAATAATCGTAATAATAATAATAATAATAGTAGTTAATTGTAATAATATAACGCGATAATTAATTTTTTTTTCCTTTTAATCAATTGTTTATTCTTTTCTCTAAGTTTTTTTATTGTTGTTTTTTCTCTTTCTTTTTCTATTCTTTTTTTGTACTTAAATTTAAAAAAAAAGTTTTTTTTTTTTTATGTTTTGATACATGTATAATTATTTTAATTTTTATTTTTAATATTGTATACATACATACATATATATATTTTTTGTATATTTTTTCTTTTAATTTTTAATCATATAAATTTTCTTTAAAAAAAAATTATTTACTTTAATTTTATTATATTCATTTAAATTGTAATAATAATAATGGTAATAAGATCACTAAATAAAACCCGTTTTCAATAATTCAAGATATTTGCTTGTTATTTGTAAGTTGAAGGGTTTATTAAATTATTGACCCACAGTCACTAGTCAGCTATATAATTTGAATAGCTGACATTATATTGAAAAAGCAAGCAAAATCTCTTGAATGATTAAAAACGAGGAAATTTGTTCATAATTCTCATAGTAATTATAATCATAATAATAATGATAATTAATTAATTAATAATCAATAGTATGTAATCATATAGTAAAATGGCGTTTCATTGTAAAGAGGAAATTTTTTATATATGTATATATTTTTTTCAACTTTTTTTTATTATTTGTATTTTTTTTTTAACTTTAAACAAATAAAAATATTTAAAAAATGGAAGAAAAACAGTTTAAAAGTTTTTTTTTTTATATTTTGTTTATAGTTAAGAAAAGAATTTTTTTCTTGCTTTTTTATTTTTAAAATACTTTTTTATTTTTCCATATATTTTGTATGATTTTTATTTATTTATAATAATGCGTTTATGTATACATATATGTTTGTTTTGCTTTTATTTATTTTTTTTTTCTCTCTTTTAAACTTATATTTTATACATTGTTCTCTTATTCTTTTTCCTTTTTGTGTGATTTAAAACTGAATTATTAATAATAAATGGAACGAGTTATGAAAAACAAAAAAAAAAAAAAAGATTTTAATAGAACGATAAACAAAATTATGATCTTGTAAGGCATATCAAAATACAATGAAAAAAGAAATAGTATCGTTCTTAATAAACCCACAATATAAACTCTTTTTCCTTATACGCTACTTATCACTTTTCATTCAACCGCTATAGAATTGATGAATTGTGATTCTTCACTTAATTTTTTTTTTGAATACCTTTTTTCTATCTACATTTTACAGCGTTATTAAATATACTCATCAGTCAAATTGAGTAAAGCTACGACTAAAAATGTTCGAAATTAACGATCATATTTTATACTTTTGAATGCTTACAAGAAATCATTACAATTTTGTTCATTATAAAAAATAATTAATTTAATAATGCACCTTGTATATGGTAACCTTGTTTCTCTACTAAACTTTTGTGATATCTAAGAGTTACCTCCATTATCTATTTTTTTTTTCTTTTTCCTTTTTTTTAATACAAGGATGATTATTGTTTCAATTATTGTAAAAAAGTAAATTGTCTTTTTTATTTTTTATTTTAAAGTATTTTACTAAGTTCCGATACTTTTAATCATCCTGTATTTTATTTTTGTAGAAGAAAACAAAAAATTTTAGAATGAAAATTTTTGAATTTGTCTAAAATTGATAATAATCGATTAAGCCAATGATTCGACAGCTTATAGAATACAGCGTTCTTCAGAATGAATTTTTATACATGTTCACGATCAGAATTTACAAGTAGTTATAATTTTGTTTTCTTCTCATATTTTTTTTATTTATGTTTAATTTTATTTATTTAATAATAATTGATAGTAATACAGTAATTTTATATAATAAAAAAAAGTACAAAACAATAAGAAATAATAGAAAACAAACAAAAATAAAGAAAGAAATTACATCTAACAACGTAGAAAACTCAATAAAAATTATATTTTTCTATATCTTAACTTTTTTCTGTATACATTATTTTATGTATTTTTATTATTGTATTTTGCTTGTTTTTGTGTGTGTATTAAATGCCATCTACCAATTAGCCATGCCAGGCTTATTAAGTGTCATAAAATATATTTGACATGATGAAGCACCTTTGGCACTACTAAAGAATACCTTATCATTCCTTTCACAAAGGAACTTTAGACGTTGAGCTTTTTTGTGCATAAATACACCATCTAAATGTCCAGTTTCAACTGATCGAATCTAAAAGTTATGATAAAAAAGAAAAAAAAAAAAATTAAACCACAAGCAAAAAAAAAATCAGGTAAAGAACTGAATAATTGAATTGAACTAAATAACTTAATATAGTTTCTTGTAATAAAATATTTACCTCAATTGCCTTATTGCCCCAGCCCATTATTTGGCCTGTACCGATATATGCTACTGATGTTGGCATTTCACCCCACTAAAAAAAAAATGAGTTTTAGGACTTTTACAATAATCAAAAATAATATTTTCGTACTTACTTGTAACACAATATTTTTAGAAACACGACCAACTGTATTCACGTAAACACCTTCATTATCATAACATAATAATAATTGCATACCATTAGAATTGGGAAGTGCCACAATACAATGTGGAATAATTGCACCCTGAGTCTGTATAACAGAAATACAAAAATAAAAAAAAAAATTAAAATGTAAACAATTTAAAATAATAAATTCTCTTACATGTTTAGGAAGATAAATATCATAGACCTCAGCTGAATCTAAATCAACAGCATGAAAACCCTCAGCTGAACCATAAATAACTTTAAGTCTAGATTGATCTTCAATTGTTAAATCGACAAGTAACGGTCGATGTTCTAATTCACCAAAATTCTATAGAAAAAAAAAATTAATTGAAGTCATTATTTGTGATGCTTACGATTCAAAAATTATTTATACCTTAAATGCCATAAATTTATGATATGGTTTTGGTGCCCATGCATAAATTTCGATTGAATCCTTTAATGCGATCACAAGAAATTTAATTCTTTCATATTTGACTATTTTAAAGTGTACAGCTCCTTGTAGATCCCCAACATTTATCCAACCATTACGTCGTTCAACTTGCTACAAGGTATAAAAATTTACAATTTTCAATCTTTTATATTGATTTCTATTATTTTTTTTACATTTACTTACATCTGATAATCCGTCAGTACGTAAAATTTTCGATTTTAACCATGATAAATAATAAACTCGTACACGATTCTTTTTACCAGATATTGTAACTAAAATATTTTGTCCTTCGAGTACTTCCATTTGTTGAAATCTTCTACGTGATATTAATTGATAAACCTTTCAAGTTTAAAGAAAAAAAAAATTGTTAATATTGAAATCAAATTGATAAAAAATAAATAAATAAATAAAAAATAATTACTTTTCCTTGACCGGATCTATCCAATAACATAAGACTATTTTCTGTACCTATCAATAAATTAACACCCCATAATGCTGCACATAAAATTTCTGAACTGAAACGTTTCTTATATTTTCGAATTTCTGGTGTATCACTAGCGGCATCATGTGATGTTGGTGTTACATTAACATTAACATGACTTTCACGACGTGATGGTCCAGAACCACCACCGGAACCAGCACCAAAACCGAATGTTAGAAAACTCCTTTGTTTCTGTTGTAATGCATTTGCATGTGGTGGTAATAATAATTGTTGTTGTTGTTGCGATGAATAATGTTGATGATGATGTGATGGAGATAATTTATTATTATTTATTAAATTATTATTGCTATGACTATTATTATTAATGCTACTACTACTACAATGATTATTGCTATTATTGATTATATGACTGCTCGATTTACTTTTACTAATTAAATTATTAATTGATTGATTTGGACTATTTTGTCTAGAGGATGATGATACTGTAGAATGTGGTGATGAGGAATTTGTGGTAACAATAAAGGATTTTGATGGTGTGGAATGCACTGATGAGTTAACGGCCGCTCGATACTGTAAAAAAAAAACGAGAAAAAGATAAAACAGAAAAAAAGAGAAAAAGATTAATTCAGTTAGAAAAAATTTTTTTTTGTTTTTAAATTTAAATTTTTTTTTTTTGATCATCTTTGATAAATGGAAAAATCATGAAATTTTTTCGATACCAATATTAATTTACGATTTAATTCGAGTTTTTATAATTAAAAAAATTTTCTTACTTCCGATTACTCACGGTTCTGAAAAATTTCATAGTTTTTCTTTTTATCTCCTCTTAAACATAAGCATCGAAATTAATAACGGTTATTTAGAAAATTTTTTATGTGCAATTAATTTTTTTTTTATTTGTAAAGATTTTAAGTAATAAAAATTTTTCAATCCCATTTTCCACATTATTATTATTATTTTTTTTTTTAGTTTGGTTTTATTAGTTTAGAATTGGACCAATACAAATCATAATTTTTTATTTACAGTCATGTGCAAAAAAGTTTTAGTACTCCATTTTCATGAATTAATTGTATCCGCCATTGTTTGCCTTTAAAAATTTTGTAAATGAAGTAAACCATTTTAAATAATTTGTTAATTATTTTGAACACGATCACGACACAGTTATGAATAGTGGAATCACAAACAATTTTGCTTAATCCAAATAAAACCGTCAATATTACAAGTAACGATAAAATACTAAAAAGTTTATGGTCCATTATGAGCATGTTCAAGTGAATACATTCGTGCAATGACATCCAGTTGAACATTATGCTCATTAATTAATCACATCAAGAAATTGTTATTTTAATGAAATTTAGAGATACAATTGATAATTGTTTGTAACAGAGAACTACTATTTATTTATTTTTCAATTTTTTTGGCACATGACTAAATGCATTACGAATGTAAAACACAAAATTTGATTAGTAATCAATAAAAAAAAGGGCAAAAAATAAAATATGAGACAAAATTAAGTAAAAATTAAAAACAAAAAATGTGATTAGTCTTTCCCAGACGCCCCATATATTAAAGAATAAAACAAAAACCTAGACAAAGAAAATTTAAGTAAAAGAGAATACAGTAACTATAAATGAAGAAAAGAGAAATTAAATTATATACATATGTAGCTATTCCGTACTGAAGCAAATTTCTAATGCCTTTCAAGAAGAAAATCTGGAAAAACACTATAGTAACAGATTAATAATTTTTCTTTGTTTTTAATTGTGAATTTAATTTGTGTTTTGTGTATTAATATCAGTCTCTTAATTTGTTCTTAAAAAAAGACATTTCACTATTTAGTCACATTATTTTTCATACCACTGTTTTATCATTCTTATTACCATACAATATTGAATTGATGTTTTATTCAAAATTAATGTTTCCTTTTCTTTACATAGTAAAAATAGAAAAAAATTTTTATTTATTTATTTTTGGATCAAGTGTTAAGTCAATGATGTATGCATGTGTTCACTATACCATTTTGTGGCTTTATGGAGATCATCTCATTCTTTATTTTCCAGAAACAAGAAAAAAATAATCAGTCAATCAAAATCAAATAACTTAAGAAATGCATGTACTTCATGTATGTACATACGAGTAAAACTAAATCTACACAAGAAGAAAAATGTTCTAAATTTAGATCATACGGCTGCATAAAATAAAATAAAAAATGAACAAAACTTTGATGATGTAACCAAATGCAATATAACAAATATTATAAAATCAATATATCTGACTACAATTTAACAAAATTTATTTTGAAAAAGACTTAAAATTTTTTTGATTACTTTTACATTTTTTTTATGTTTTATTTAATACAAATTTTCATGCTCATAAGAAAAATTAAATCAATTTAATATGTATTGAATATTGAACATCAGTTTTAGGATAAGAAAGGGATTAAAATATTTACAAAAACACTGCATAATAATGGATATTTTTTATTTCAAATGATTAAAAAAAAAAAAACAAGCAGGGAAATCGAACTACATACAGGCAAATGCAAATAACCTTCGTATATTATGGTACTTTAATAAGGCGGTTTCAATATAACACAATTTAATATCGTGGTAAATATAAAATTTAGTTAACGTGTTTCTGGGTAACTCACTCTCAGTTTTATCTCATATAACAAAAAAAAAACTGATGTGAGTTTCGTCTAACGCGGCATTTACCTAATATGAAATTTTTGTGAAACGTAATCTTCACACAATACGAAGGTTATCCTGTGAATATTTTCTACGTAATAAAATATGAAATTCAAAAAATTTTTGTTTTTATTTTTTCTTTTGTTTTTGCCAATGAGAGACTGATATACTTGTTAACACAAAACACCGTTTTTTTTTTTGAAAACAAAAATTCAAAAAATTGGTCTGTTTTATAATGTATTAACGTAAATTGAATTTATTATATTTTCAATCTACATAATATGTAGGTAGGTATATGAATAACAAATTGCAGAATAAGTTGAAAATTTTAAAGACAGGAAAAAAAAAACATGCTTGAAAAAAATTGTGGGTATTTTTTCTTTTAAATTGATTTTGAATATTTTACCAATTTTACTGCTGTTATTACACAGAGTGTTTCACTAGCGGACATCAAGGACAGATCAATCTCCACTTATGACAATTTAAAAAAACACTTTTTTGCATATTGAAAAAAATCTACAATTCCGCATATTAAACATACATATAAAACACCCTGCCTGCATTATTATTAAAAATTTTATAAAAGAAAGAGAGAGAGAAAAAAAAGCGACAGAAGAAATCTAGGATAACGAATTAACAAAACGTAAAAAAAATTCGAGAATAAAATTTAGACCACTGTATTATAAGGTAAAAGTTTAAAAACAAAAGTACCGCAAAAAAAATACAGGGTATTTTTTTCAACAGCAGCTCATATACGATAATTAACGAAAAAAGAATAAAATAACAAAAAGGATACAAATATGATTAAAAAATGAACAAGAACATGATTGTGATGTTATAATAAATAAACAAAAATTAAATATAAAATAGTAAACAAAGATAAAAGAGTAAACAAAATTACAAAAATTACATAACGATGCATATTTTTTTTTTTGTAATATTTTGTAAATATATTTAAATATTTTTAATTTTTTTTTTAAAATATTTTTTTATATATGTGATAAGCATATTATACTTACTTACAGGGATATTATTATGGATTAGATTTTATTTAATGTATTTGGTTAGTCCATTGATAGGCCGTCAGAGCTCAAACGTCGCGGAAAGACAAAACACAAATGAAAAAAAAAATTTTTTTTTGTTTTTTTTTTTTGTTTTATGTTGTTGTATGTAGTAGCATTTTATATTTTTATTAATTTTAATTTATTTTTTTTTAATTAAGAAAATCAAATTTTAATTTTTTAATGATAATTTAAAGAGAAAATGCAAAAAAGTAGAAACCAAACAAAAAGTTAATTTTTTTTTTAGGAAAAATTTCTTAATTAGTCACAAAATTGTTGTGTATGTACTTAATTTTGCTTTATTGAAATTTTGAAAAAAATTTTTTTTGCTTCTTAATAGATTTTTGTTAAACCCATTTGCATCATTATTATGTAGCTCATACATGCGAATTTAACCACTTGTCACAACTAGAGCACGTATGTATGTACATATGTATGTGTATGAGCCTTTTTATTGATCAATTAATATACATATATGATCAATAAAAGAGAGTACATTTGCATTATTTTGTCAAATCATCCATTTTCACCAATTGCATGTATATGCAACAGAAAGCATATACATATGTAACCGTTTTGGACATTATAACCGGAGCATATAAATATCATGCTCATACATAGTATATGTATGTATGTACATTAGATATGATATATGTATATGCGTGAATCACAAAAAAATTAATCAAAAAAAAAAATTCCTACAAAGTGTCATTAGAATAAAAAAACACTAAAAAAAAAAGTAAAAATATAAAGGATTGCCTCTCGAGAACGCAACAGTATTGTTGCGTTATCCTCAACTGATAATGACGATATTGTCGTTATTGACACAAAGAAAACATTTTTGATGATAAACATTTTTTTTTTAAATTTTCTGTGTGATGCAAATGAGTTACTAGCAAAAATGTAACAAATAAATGAATTTTTGAAAAAAAAACCTCGTAATTTTTTTTTTAGTAAGTAATTCAAAATATAAAAATAAAATTTGAATTAAAGAAAAAAAGAAACCAAAAAAAAATGAGTAAAAATTTTCCAAGTAAAAATTAAAAATAAACCTCATCATCAAATTAAAATTCGAAAAGAAAAATTCATAGAAAACACATTTGAAAAATTTAAAAAATAATAATAAATAAATAAATAACAAGAAAATGAAACGTAAACACTTACCTCTTCACTTGATGATTTATCATGTCTTGGTGGTGTTGCTGGAGATGCTTGACTTAATAAATCTGGTAATACACTACTTGTTCGAGTACCTGGTGTACCAAGACCACCTCCGCCACCTCCACTACTTTCACCTCCACGATTCTAAATTCATGTATATATACAACATTTTTAAAAAAAATAAAATAACGAATAATAAAATTAGTAAAATTCAAAATTTTTATATTTTCTCAAAAAAAAAATATTTAAATTCAGACTACAAATAAAAAACTCATAAAAATTAATGAAATTTTGATGAAATTTCAATTGAGAATTTTTTCATAATTAAAATCTCTTTATACATATTAAGGAGAAAATTTTTCTTTAAGTTGTGTTTTCTATTAATTACTTAATTTTATTGATTCCTTCTAACTAGTTAAATATCTTATATATTTTTAATTGTTATACGAAGAGGACAAATTTTTTTTGTTTTTTGTTAAATTTAAAAATATTTCGTTACAGGAAAAAGCTATGCAAAATTTATTAAATTGTAAAAACGAGAGACAGAGTTAAATTACATTAATGGAAAATATGTGAATTAACATACACATGTTACTAAAGGATTTGAAAGGAAATACAATACTTCATTTTCGAATTTTGAAAAGAGTTTTTCGGTCTTGATATTTTGAAACATTGATTCTGTGGGTCTTGTTTTTTTCAAAATCTGAGCTGAAATTTTTTTTAATTAATTCACATATTTTCTGTATTTAATTTTGCCCTCAAATATAAAATTGTACCTTTTTCTAAATGTAAGTTAATTACTTTACAAAGCTAAAATATTTTAATCTGAGATCCATTAGTGTTATACACGCAATCTATATTATGTATTTTAGTAACGTTAAAAATTACGAGAATTTATTATTTACTTGAAAGTTAAGATAGAATTTTAAAATTACAAAATTAATCACAAATGTGTAAATAAAATAATAAAATTAAAAATAATGAAAGAGAATAAAATATTAAATATAAAATAAATTTTAAAAGGTAATATTATATATACGTAATTATTAAATTGAATCGTTATATTTTGAAAGTGATAAAAATGCAAATTATTTTTCCGAAATTTTTTAAATAATTTTTCGTTGATCATCAAAATTTACATTCTTCTAATATGAATTACGTTCTTAAATTTTTTTTTTCTTACATCACTTTCAAAATAAACATTTATATTTATTTTTATTTAGTACTCCTTTAAATATGAATTTTTCATATAATTAAAAATAGTTCCTACATATACGTTTTTCGTTTAAAGCTTACTGGTATTTAAAAACTACTTTTCTAATTTATCCCTGATATTTTTTTTTGTACGAAAATACCTAACAATGATTAATTTTAGTAGGATTTCTCTATAAAGCAGTACTCATAGATGTATAAATTCATCATTGATTCTGTATATGTCACTTTATAGAGATGAATCCTACTCTAGTCAGTAAAATTAGAAAAAAAAAAATAATAATAATGAAAATTAAATAAATTATGTATTTACTTTAAATATTTAAGTAATTTAAAAATAATTAATAAGCTGATATTACATTATGTACGGTAGAAACCATATCAAAAGGACATTGAAAAAAATATTAAAATTTATTCGTTATAAGCTAGATATATTTCTGTTGCTTCAAGCGATTTTAATTTTTAATCATATTATCCGTTTCGTTATTACAAGTAATGTCCTTATACGGTTTTTACTGTACATATGCTTATAAATAAAAGGCAAAAAATAATTATGATTATATTTCAGTAGATTTTGGTTTGATATTAATGGAATATATTTTTTTCTAAATAAAGAAAAAAAAGCAAAGAGGAAAAATTAAAACTAAAACATAATAATCATTTATGGAACAGGACATTAGCGGAAAAATATAAAATGATGTAATAAAGAATAATGAATTAAAAAATAATAATAAAAATTAAACTATAAAAAATGATACGTTTTTGTTTTTCATACAAAAAGGTAGAAAACGTTCTAAATTTTTCTTCAGTAAGAACAAAGAGGGAAAACAAGGAAAAGTAAAAATCTCAATACCTAAATATTGTTTTTTTCTATTATTACATAAACGAAGTAATTATTCCATTCTACAAAGAATACAAAAATTAATAGGAGCAAATTATCGTTTTCATTTACTTAACGGTGTTGTACACCTCTTTAGGTGATTTCTCACGTTAATGTATACCTATATACTACATAATTTTTTAAATAAATTTTAATTAAAAGAAATAAACATAAAAATTAATATTAATATTCAATAAGTCTTTAAAGCTTTTAGTTTTTATTTTACAAATGGTAGGGGTTCTATAGAAATTCTTTTTGGCTTTACTTTTACTTTAATTTTTACGTTAGAAATATTTTTAAAAAAAGTTAAAATAAAATAAAAAAAAATTGAAAAAACAAAATCGAAAATATTAAAAATTCAAATTAGATTTGAAAAAAAAAAATACATATTATTGACCTTATCGTTATTTATTTTTAATTTTGGGCAAGGAGAAAAAGTAATGAGTTGTTAAATTTATGTTTGTGTGTAATTGGTTTCGTAATTTATTACAATGGTGTGTTAGGAAAAAAAATCGAGGATTGCACTTAAATTTCTTTCTTTTTTTTAGTAGGATTACTATGATTCTCTGGGAAATCTTTGTTTTTAATTTTAATTTTTTTTTTTTTAAATGTAGTAAGAAATAAATAATAGGAGGGAAAACCCTATATAGGGCTTTGAATATTTCATCTTATTTTGATAACAAATTTATACTGTAAAATACAACATACAGTTATCATGTTGTAATAGAAATTATTTACAATAAAATATAAGAATACATGCTAGCTAAAATAGTTACATTAGAATAAAGAATTATCATTAAAAAAGTTCTAATTTCTGTTTGATACAGTGATTAAAAAAAAACAGAACTTTTTTTTTTTTTAATTTTAGCAAATTTTGAATTTTTATTAAAAATTAATTTAAAATAATTATCGTTTCGAATTACTTGAAGAAAAAGATTAATTATTATAATTTTATGCTTTGATACTCGGTGTTTGCAAAAAAAAAAATCCTAAGTGTAAAGAGCTTAATTTTTTTAATCACTGTAGTTTTATTGTTTTTGTTTTTCTAATGCATTTTATTTTGGAATTATATTTCAATCATATAAGTAGGTAATTAATATAAAATTTTTTTCCTTGTTTTTCTATGTATTTCACAATGATGACGTAATTATGTTTATGTATACAACGTGTACAAAATTGTGTAAAAAAAAAATAAATAATAAAACAAAATAAAAACGTGAAGATTAAAAATAAACATTTCACATGCGTTAATAACAATTACATTTTACTAATTCTTTTTTTTGTCAATTTTTTATATAAAATCAATAATGATATTTTCTCCACATATTTTTTTATTTATAAACTTATTTAGTATTTATTTTTATAAAATTAATGGTTTTATTTTATTCGTACTGTAATTTAATTTAATTGTGCTTAAAATCTATTTCAAAATTTTCTTATAACACAAAATAAATAAGAATTGAAATTTTGAATGAGAAAATTAATTTGAATCGAAAGTTATTAGAATACGATATGTTGTACTTTCCAATATTAACCCATTTACATCTGAGCCAGCGAATTATAGCTTATAATTGATGACTACCTTAAATCATCACAAACAAAATAATTTATATACGATGGTTTTCCGTTATCATCAAACGCGAAATATAACATATGCATGTACAATCATGTGAATGTTAATTTTAAAAATCTCAAAATGTTTAGAAATGAGAACATTTCATGTTTATAAAGCTAACCATGAATTTGTGATGCAAATGGGTTAGAAAAAACAAATAAAAATTGTTTGTAAAAAAAAGGATAATTTTGAAATAAGTAAACTAAAAAAAAATTTAATTTATTTTTATGAAATAAAAAAAATAATAAAATGAAAAATAAAACAATAACAGCATAATTGTAACTATTAAATAAGAAATAAAAGAATTATAGAATATAAACAAAATTAAAACATACATAAATAATTGTGTATTATAAACAAAACAATTTTGTCGTTCTTTTATTATCCCAACATTTAAATAAATATAAAAAAGAGAAAAATAACAATACATACATAATTGGTGATTTTTTATTTTTTTGAGTATTTTTTAAATCGTCTTTTTAAAAAAAAAGAAAAAAAAAATAGGAACAAAAAATATGTATATATGTTACATACAGATGAAATGCATAAAATGATGGGTGCATATACGATACATAATTTTTTTTATATATAAATAGTAATGTGCAATTACATACATACAAAAAAAAAAAAAATGGATGAATGAAAATAATGGATACAATTATAAAAGTTAGCAAACATGTAATAGATAATTTTTAAAAAAAAATTTTTAAATTTTAATACAGTGAAATCTGTGAAGTTGACTAGAAAATTTAATCGATTTGTATTCGTACACTTTATTTTTTTATTTATTTAAATATTTATGGCACTGCCTGTATCTTAGCCAAATTTTTTCGCATCGCAAATAACCAACGTAGACAAATTTCACTGTATAAATCCCTAATATGTGCTTTAAGATATGATAAATGGATAATACAGAATGAAATATTACATACATATACAAATTATTATGAATTCATGTACATACATACAATACAATGTTATTATGATTACATATGTTATTTTTATTTTAAATGACAAAATTTAACAGATAACAAGGCATACACATGTAAATAATTTGGTGCTTTTGTGTGCATTTTTTATTTTTTGTACATGCTCTTCTTTATATATTTAAAGTAAATAACATTCTTATTTTCTAATTTTAATTAAATATTTAAAAAAAATTAAAAAAAGACATAAATAAAAAAAAAATGTGTTACTTAAATTTGTACACATAATAAAACAAAATAATTATATTGTTTTGATGTGATCTTTAAAAGTGACAATAAAAAAGAAAAAAATTAAAAGAAACTAATGAAAAATCAATAGAAAATGACTCAAGTGTGAAAATTGAATGACTCAAACGATTGAGTAAAAATTTGTTTGATAATTTAAAATTAAATTTATCCGAATGAATAATATGTAGACCACTTTGATCATTTTAATACCTATACGATAATGCAAAAATGTAATTTGAATTTTCATTTTTATTAAACATATTGTATAATCAAACTGAAAAAATTTTCGTCTCAATTTTTATGTAACTAGACATTTAATTATACATTTTCTATTGATTTTATAAGATTAGTTTTTGAGTAAAAATGTGAGAATTTTGGTTTTTTAATGAAAACTTGCAATAAAAAAATGAAAACAAAAAGAAAATTTTGTGTAATTTTCTTTTAATTTTTTTTTTAAATGGTACTGAGTTTTTTTGGATTTTGTATTATCTTCTTATTTTTAAAATTTTTTCTTTGGACAACACAGAACGTTAATAATTTAAATCGTCCTGTCCTGTTCATTCAGATTACCTGCTGCTGAGATGTTAAAAACAATTGTTGTTGCTGTTGTTGTTGCCTTGCAGCTGAATTACGTAAAAATATCACTGATTCTGTTTTTTCACGTCTTGGTCGTAGAAAATCTAAATTTTTTGCCGAAAATGTACTTGTCCAACTAGAATCAGAATTATTAGCTGGAGATTTTGTTTTATTTGATTGTTGTTGATCTGGTGAAGAAGTTGATGACGATGATTGACGTTGTAATTGCTGTTGCTGTTGTTGATCTCCACCACCATTACGATTTGACGATGATGATGATGGTGATGTAAAATCGGTTAATATTGGTTCTCCTTTATTACGATTTCTTTGAAATATGGCACTTGAACGTTGCTGTATTTGTGATGTTAAATTTAAATTACTTAAACGTTCACCAAGTACAGCTGAATGTCTTTTAGATAATGGAAAAAAATCTGAATTTTCTCTACGAAATCCACGTACAAAATTTAATGGTAATTTTGAATCACTATCTTGTCTTTTATGATTTTTACTATTATTGCCGCTATTACCATTTATATTCAATAATGGTGAATTATTATTATCATTTAATTGTTGCTGTTGTTGTTGTGATGATCCACTACCAGATGATGATCGTTGCTTATTTAAATTGTTTAAATTTGAATTTTTTGATTTTGATAAATTAGCAACAGAAAATATTTCATTTTTTATTTTATCTTCTAATTTAATACGACGATTATAATCATCAGCCTCTTTTTTATTATTACCATTGCCATTATTATTATTTCCATTGTTATTATTTGATTTTTGTGGACTATTGTCAGCACTACTTGATGTTACCTTCATAATACGATTCGATGATTTCAATGTATTACCATCATTATGAGAATGATGATGATGATGATGATGATGTTGTTGTTGCTGTTGATGTAGATTACCATTAAAATTCATCATTTGATCTAATGATTTACGATTTATAAAAAATTTCTCAACACCCCAATCACGTAATAAACCAGCGTCTTCATCATTTTCTGATGCAGAAGATGCAGTTGCAGGTGATGATGTTATTGATATTTGATTCTCAAGTTTCTATTATACACAGAATGGTTTGGTTTGTTTGTTTTTTTTTTTTTTTTGATTTGTTTGGTTATGTCATAGTTTTAGTTTTATTTTTATTTTTTTAATACATGAATTTTATGGAATATGTGGTGTATTATGTGATATAAAATAAAATGATATAATTAAAAAAAAAGTAAATAGTGATTGCATGATGATAATAAACGAAAAATAGTTTGTTTTTTTTTTTAAATCAATTTTTTGTTTTTTGAAAAAAATTATAACAAATAAAAAATTTTTTTTAATATATAACAAAGTGCATTCGTTTACAAACATTTATATTTAATATATATATATCAAAAAAAAATATAAAATCATGAATGAAAATTTACATACACGTTTATCACAATATGTAATAGATATTTATAAATGGGTAATAAGACAAAATATTTTTGTTTTTTTTTTTTTTTATTATTAGAATACAGATTTTTATTGTTTTGGTTGATGTATGATTTTTTTTTTTTTGATTTTATGTCAATCGATACACAGATAATAGAAAAAATATTGTATAAATTTCGTTAGTAAAATTATAGAAATGAGGTTTTATATTTATTTATATTTTGTTTTTATTTGAATTTACGAAAAACCAAAAAAAAAAAAAAAAAAACAAAAAACTAAATGTAGAGTGGTGGTGGGGTGGTGGTGATGATGGAATAAAAAAATTTTTGTTTGTAAGGATGTAAAAATGGAGATTATAAAAATGAAATTTATTGAACAGAAAATTAAAAAGAGTTGAATTTTATTTGAAAAGAAAATCAGATTTAAATATAATACAAGGAAAATGAAAGATCTATATTTCGTTTACTTTTTTTCTTTGTATTTTATATTTTGAAGCATAAAAAGAAAGAAAAGAAAAAAAAAATAAACAAAATGTCGAAAAAAAAAACAAAAGAAAATAGAAGACCATAATAATTTTTTTAAAATTAAATTTTGAACAAAAATAAATAAAAGAAAAAAAAGAAAATTAATTAATTTCGCATAAACGATTTATTCTGTTTTTTTTTATAAGCTTCGCCTTGGTTTGCTAAATGTTTTATTTATGCATTTTTAAGAGTACATGTATGTATATGAGCAGATTTCTATAAAGAACCGCAACCACTTGTAAATTAAATTAAATTAATAAAATATTTAAATAATCGAAAAAAAATAATAGATTATTTTTAATTGTTTTTTATACTTTTGATTTGTATACATAATTTCGTTTTTTTTTTTAATATTTGAAATTAATGCAAAATAATAACAATAGGAATAAATGAAAAATAAATAAAATTAATGATTAAAAAAAAATGTTTTAAGATAAAAATTAAACAATGTAATATATGTATATATAAAAAAATTAATAAAACAAAATAAGAGAAAGGATCACTTAGATAAAAACTCGTATATCAATTTAAAACAATTTTTGGTCTTTTTTTAAGTGAAGAAATGAACACATAAATACGATTTTTTCAAAAATGCAATACAATTGATCTTCATTCAAATTATAGTGATTTACATTCGAATTATATAATAATTATTATCTTCATTCGATTAATAATCAAATAAAAATGATAAATAATATACTTTTAACAGATATAAAAAAAATTCAACAAACAGATAAAAAGAAGGAAAAAATAAAATTAAATAAATTTTTGATAGTACATTAGTACGTATCCATGTAGCTTATTTCACGAGTAAATATTATTACGGTAGCAACAGATATATTATACAGGTCAACATTATTTGGTGAAAAACAAAATTGTTTAGTGGTGAATCTATTTTCATTCACTTCCCCGACATAGTCATTGCAAAAAAAATTACGTAAATAAAAGACGATATAAGAATGCATTAACCCAATAAAAATTGATTCGTTAGCTATGAAGCTTCAAATCTGAATGAACAAGATTTTTTATTTGAAACAATACGTTTCGAAAATTTTACTTTTTATTTCATTTTTTCATCAACATTTGACCATTTTCGAAAATCTCTTCTAATTTATTTTTCATAAAATCTTTTGCTAATTTTAAACAAAAAACGGTATATTATCAGAACTTTCAGTATCTTGGGAAATCATGGGAAATTTATTCATTTTCTTTTTTCCTTCTTGCGATACGTTGATTATACATTCATATGTATAATAAAATTTCTAAACATGAAATATAATCTTTGTTTATATTTTTAATATTTCATCTTCTAAACATGCTTTAACCACAAACGTAAAAATAAATATAAAAATATAATAAAAAAAATAAATAACGAATTTGCAAAAAAATACGCAATACATTTTCTATTATGCAATTCTTCACCATTCTCCTTCAAATTGAGTACCAAATTTATTTCAAAATTTTATTTTTACACTACCAAAAAATCTAGAAGCATTTTCTTATGATAACATTGTAAATCATACACACATTCATATGGTATATACGAGATTTCATCAGTGATGCATTTCACTTTATTTTTATTTTTTTATTTTATGCTTTTGCGATTTTCCAATTTTTATACAATAATTTTCCTTCCCAAAGAAAAAAAAATGCAAACTGCATTTACTGAATTCATTTAAAAAAAAATATATATATTAAAAAGGAAGAGAAATAAAAACAGATACTGAATTTTTTAAAAAATCACCAATTTTTGTTTTTATAGGAATTTTTGTAATTAAAAAGAAAAATGAAAAATAAAATAAAATAATGGCAATCCGAAAACAAAAATTATTTTGATTTTGAATTCGAATTCAAATTTTAATAAAAATTTACAGAAGAAAATTAAATTATTATAGTAAATTAGAAAAAAATTATAAAACAAAGTAAATGAAAATTAATTTCGTACGTTCGCGCTTTTTTAACGTTTATTTTAGCAGGTTTTTCTTGTTCAATTTTATATGAAGTTTTCATTTCTTTTTTTTTTTTCTTAATGTAATTCATAGAATAAGAATGATAATAAAATGATATATATTTTTTTTTAAATACTTTTTTCATTTGATTACTTACCCTTTTCATAATTAATGTTCTATCACCCGCTTGATCGTCATCGTCTGGTGTTGGAGGTAATGGTCGATTTGGTGGTCCACCAGAACCAGAATGTGTTGTAACTGATGCATTTGATGTATCCTCAGATAATGGTGCTAGCCCAGGCCTATATGAAAATTCAGGACTAACAACAACAAAAGCAAATCCAAAAAAAAAAAACACAAAAAACACAAAACAAACCAAAGAAGGAATGAAGGACAGAAAAGAAAAAATTGATAGCAAAAGTATGATAATGATGAAATGAAATGAAAAAAAAATGAAAAATGGGAAAAATAATGAAAAAATTCAAAATGTGAATGAAAAAAAAGAAGAGAATAAGAAAAAATATGACAATGAGTTTCGATTCATTTTTGATTCAAAATTCTTTTTTTTTAACAATTACAAATGAAATGCAATTAATTAAGAGAATTATCATGATTGAGATAGGATGGGTAACGTAAGTTTTTGCTATGTGATTATGCATTAAATGATGAAAAATGATTCTTGTTTTTTATTTTTGTTAATGAAACAGGAAATAAGGAAATAACTGAGTTGAATTAATTGGTTTTAATTTGACGAAAACAAAAAAAAAAAAAAAAAAAACAAAAAACAAACAACTTACAGTGGTTTTGGTGGATCACTTGCTAATAATGTACCATCGTTTCTTGCCCTATCATTTGGCTCTTCTGGTTCACTGTCTGAATCGCTGCTATCAATTGGATCCAATGGATTAATTGGCTGTGCATGATGATTATTCGAAATAGCATTTGGTGGTGCTGGTGCAGGTTTAAGTTGTCCACCACCAGCTGATGGTGTTGAATTTGATGATGATGATTGTTGTTGTTGACGATTATTACGAGGTGGTGCCTCAGGTTGAGCTTGTTGTGGTGTTTGTTGTGCTGATTGCTGTTGTTGTTGAGACTGTTGAGAGACGCCCAATTCATTTAATTGTGCTGCTAACATGTCCAAATCCTATTGGTGATATAGGATTTTTTTGTGGTTTTGTTTTTTTCGTTTGATGTGTTGTTATACACATGTGATTGGTCGCAGTAGTAGTAAAAAAAAAACAAGGGACAACAAGAAAAAAAATTTTTTTTTGTTTTGTGCTTTTTTTGACGTGTTACAAAATTACAATAAGTAAAAATAGATGCTTTATTTGCATGAACATAACGAGAACGTCATATGCATATGAGATAACAGAAAATGGTACGATATAATTTATAACAAATAAAGCAGAATAGTATGTATCGGTATATAAAAGCAGTAATTTTACTAACTGATTGAGTTTTGTCTTAAAAAACTTTTCTGTACTTTTTTTTTTGTTATTTAATGAGAGAAAATTTCCAAATAATGAAAAATATAATAAAAGCGATGGACATGCCGCAATTTATAGATGTGAATAAAAAAAAAAAACAAATTTGTAGTAACGATTAAAAATGATGTATTTAACGTATAAATGAGTTTTAAACAATTTGAAAAAGCTTTTAAAGATGTAAACGAAAAAAATTAAGAGGCAAATGAATGAAACAATGTAGTGTAGTAACACGTCATCAACATTATGATGATTTTTAATAATCGAGAAAAAAAAGATAGAAAACAAAATAATTACTCGTAATATGAGCATTTCATATTGAGCCTTTAGACGTGCAGTATAAAGCCTACGTTTATTGTATGTGTCATCATTTTTAAAATTTTGATGTATCAACTTAGAATATGTAAGGTATATAAGTACATAATTTTTTTTTTAAGAAAAAAGAATAAAAATAAAAGGTTTAAAATTGCAATAAATAAATAAAAATAGTAGGGGCATTTTCAATAATGCACACATTGTAACGTAAATGTAAATTTATAAAATTAATAGGATGCAACTAACATTTTGCTGTTAATAAAAAAATAATTTTAAATATAAATAAATACATACATATGTATGTATGTGAATATAAATTTTCCAATCTAAAAATTTGATTGCCAATTTAATTATGCATTAATAAATATGGATTATTGAAAATACCCCGGATGTTAAGAGTAAAATAAAAAATTGTCACAAAATTTCGTTTTCGTTAAAAAAAAACAAAATTAAGATAAAAACAAAACCAAAAATAAAAATAAAATAAAAACAAAAAAATACTAACCTCAGGCCTCCTCGGTGGCAGCTGTACATTTATTCATATGTGTGTATTTTAATTATTTTGGTTTTGATTTTATTGAGAAATGATTGATTGATCCAAAAATATAAGTAATCCACAAGTGATTTTGTGTTTAAGCCAATTATATATGATTTTTGTTTTTGATGTATTCATGTTTATTATGTTGATTCATCACACACACACATGTTAATAGAAAGATATATATGACAACATCAATTCAATATTATTTCGCATATAAATACGTATATATCAAGAACGCGTACATTCAATTAAATAAAGAATATAAATTTAAAAAAATAAATAAATAAATACAAAAATATGTACACAATCATTTATACACATGTGATTACAAAATAGAAAATATATGGTAGAGTATTATTTATTACAAGAGTACAACGGCAACAAATTTTTCAATAAACATGAAAATAAAAAAAAGAAAAACATAAAAAAATGTAAATAAAAAAAGTTTAAAAATAAAATTTTATAATAATAGGATACACATTAATACTTATAAATTAACAAAAAAAAAAAATTATTTTTTTTTGTCTATATATTTTGTGTCCATTATTTGTTTATTTATTATGCAATAATTAAAATCTTTTTCTTTATGATAAAGACAATAATATCAGACAAAAATATGTATTGCATAAGAACATACCATAGGTTTAAACATATTCTGTGAATTCCTTTGTTGCTGTTGCGGTGTTTGTTGTTGTGCAACAACAGCTGCTGATGATGCTACTTGCGATGATGATGATGACGAACTAGAACTTTTTGGTGTTGGCGGTAAAGGACGATTGGCATGTTGTGGAGGATCTGGTACTACTATTAAACGTTGTGGTAAAGCTGGTCTTGATGGTGGACCAGGCTCTTCAATTTGTTGTCTTTGATCACGCTAAAAAAAAATAATAATAATGACACAGAATTTATTATACGACAATTTTACTTTAATATAAAAAAAGTGCAAAACACATACCGATTGCGGTTTTTGATTCCTATTCGCTTGTGGTTGATGTTCATTGTTTGATATTGTACGTCCTTCTTGTATTTGTTGAAAGTTACGACGTAATGTATCACCACCTGGTGCTTGTATAATTGATGATGGTTCACCAGCAGTTTGTGGTTCCTCGTCATCATTATCTGAACCAGAATAACGATAATCTTCACGTTCTTTCTCTTGTTTACGTTTTTTACATCGATCAATATGATCTTTTAATTGAATTCTAACTTGTCGTTCAGTCGGCTGTTCTCTAATAAAAGGATGCTTTAAGAGGTGCTCTGTGTAAGGCCTCTGATGATAGTCTTTCACTAGAATTTATAAAAAAAAATTGACTATCTAGATAAAAATACAAAGATTCATTTTCAATTAAAATAATTGACGTCATATTTATTTGCATATAGGAACACATTCATACATATACACCATTATTAGGTCAATATGGCATATTTTAATAAATAATAAAAAAAAGTCTACAATGTTATGTAGCAATAATAATAAAAATAAAAATATATCATGTAGGTACTTGTTATGCAGATAAAATACCGTACTAACGACAACCTACACATAACATATACGAGTAATTCTATAAAACTGATTTTTTTTTCTCATTTATTGCTTGTACATATATTTTATTTAAACCTGTCCTAAATTTATTTAACTAAATTGAATTGAAATACAAACAATCTTCGCAAATTGTATTACACAAAGTTTTATATCGCAGTTTATTTGTGTAATCCACAATTTTACCGTACTCACTTAACATAATACGAAGGTTACTTGTACATGTATGCATATAAGAGCACATTTTTTTTAGTATTATTATTTGTGACCAATAAATTAAATAAATTTTTAATATCTTTATTTTTTATTAGTATGATTACAAATATGAAATAATTTTTTATTATTATTATTTTTTTTTTTTTGTTATGACTTTTATATTGATAATTTGATTACATATGTATTACTTCGAAAACGAAAAAATAAATTTTTTTTTTAGGTTTTTATTTCAAGGAGGTTTAATAAATATGTATGTACACATTGAAAAAAAAATTAGCAGCAAATCTACAGAATTAAAAATAACGACGCAATGACCTTGCTTATCTAATAATACTCTGAATTTTACTTATATTGTTTTACTTGCTTGCTTGGTACATACATATTTCTTGCATGATAATGTTAATCATTTTTCAAAAAATTTTTTTATCATAGTTTCGATAATTTCAAATGTTGAATACAAAATAAACGACGGTATATAATTAAATGACATAAACAATAAAATTTTATCAAAGAATTTATATAAAAATAAAAGAAAAAAACAAATGTAAATTTTATTAGATCTTTAAAAGCATTGTTTAGAATTCATATGCGACATACAAATGCTGTAACGTATTGTATAATTTTGTGTGTCGATTAATTTATATCATAGTGTATTGGAGATGTTCAATATGCAACATGTTGCATAAACCTTAATGTTTATTTATATTCGAAAGACCAATCACATAAGATTTTCCACATTTTGTTTACCCTGTGTACAATATAAATTCATATCCAAATCGACTAGAAACTAGATTGCAGAACATGTTGAAATGTATACACACAGCATTATAGACAAACTTATTTGTATAATTTGTTTTATATTTATCTGAATTAAAAAGCAGTTTATCGTTTTTATTTGATATGATGTTAAAAACGCATTTCCGTCAAAAAAAAAAAAAAAAAAAGCTTGCATTATTGTAAAATTCATTCTGTACACGATAAATGAATTTGTTACATATTTTTATTACAAGCTTTTCACTGAGAAAAGAAAAAAGAAAAGTAAAAAGGTTTTTAATGTGATTTGTAATGTAGTCATAAAATTGTATGTATGTGATCCGTACATCATTAGGAAATCTGATTGCAGATATTATAGTTACAGATCTAATCTAAGAGATCTTTAAAGTAATTCAGTTTTTATATTTTGTAATTTTGTATCTTTTAGTTTAAAAAGCCATGTATGTAGATACCATGAAGTAATGTAAAATTAGAAAGAAAAAATGTTTATTATAAAATTCATTTACACATTCTTAGAATTTTAACATAGAATGGTACATATGTGTAAGAAAATTTATTTCAGAAATTTTTTTATCATTTTCTCTGAATATGCATGTCAGCATGTTTGCTTTCTATGGCATTTAATCATTTTTCTTCAATTTATTTATTTTTAAATACATACAATAACTATAGAAAATAATAAAGATTTTTAAAATTAAAAGAAAAAAAGTAACAGATTAGAAATAAAAGAAGGTCTTTCACACTATTTCACATCTCGAATGATTTTTTTTTAATTTTTATTTTTGTTAACTTATTTGAAATTTTCATTCCTAAAAAACCAGTGACGCATAACCATCAACTTGTTGTCAAAGATAAGACCTAATCTAAAATAATACTTATTACACATAGATGCTTTTTTTGTTTTTTCAAATATCTATAACACAACACAATAACTCTCTAATATAGTCTCTAACTGTTTTTATTATATTATAACAATATAATTATATATCGTACAACATACAACAGGGTGATTCAGAGTGCTTTATCTTGTCGTAGGCCAATGAAAGGTCTTGATCAATTGTATTCGTGAAAGTAGAGGAAAATGTAGTGGTCTGATAAGGTCAACTATACGAATTTACGAGCTACTGAAATCTTTTATTCAAAAAAACAGTAATTTCAGGTGACATAGTTGAAATTTACCTTTCATTACAAATTACAGCCACATATACGATTTATTTTCACTTTTCTCATCAAGACTTGATCAGTCTGTGATTGTGTAGAACGAGAAGAATCACCCTGTATCCATGCTGAATTTTTATATTCATTTACACTATTTTAATTTTCTTTGCTTTATTGCTTCTTTTTTCTCTTCTTTTTTCGTAGTCTTTTTTCATCTTACGCTTATAATTTAGTTGTATTATTTTTCATCAATTCTTTTTTTTTCTAATTTCTTTTTTTCAAAATTCCTAATCTTATGATCTGTTTTTCATTAAACGAAATGAAAGAAAAATAGAAGAAAAGTTTATAAATGCATGCTGTAAAATTGAATTATTAAAAATATCTCTAAAAATAAATTAAAATCATTCAAAAAAAAAAAAAAAAAGAAAATCCGAAAACAAAATTTGAATGGAATAAGACGGAAGAAAAAAGTTCTAATGCATTATAGACTATGTACGTATTCATGTTGAAAATTCAGAGTTCTTAATTAAACAATAAAAATAAATTCTAGCTAAAGTGCTGTAAATGTAAACAAAATGAATATTAAGGCCCATATTCATTAACCTGAATAGTCTGCAGGTTAAAAGAATCAATTTGGAAGTGCTAAACCTAGACAAAATTCAAGTCCAAAACAGTCGTAAAAATTTTTATTGCGCGTTCATGTGAATCCCTTGTTTACAAATTTTTTAGCATATCCTTGGAATTCATGAAAATCTTAATCAATTCAATTTGACTTTTTTTTGTTTTGCGGTGATAGCCACTATCCGACGGCCAGAGGAACACTTCTTAATTTTATGATGCCATTACTTTGTAAAGGGACTAATTACTTAATTTTTAATAAGGGTCCGAGAACAGAAAAACTAAAACTTCAGCGACTGTAAAAATATCCATCAGATGATCTAGGTATGGAATTTATATTTTTAAATAAAAATTTAACATTTAAAAAATAAATAAAAATTTTATATTACATGATGTATACTATACAGTATACCTAATGCATGTACATACAATTTTACTAGTCATGTGTACATAAACATCTAATGCTATGGGTAATATTAAATTTAGAAAATTCTTTAGAAGAAAATAAAATTATGTAGTATAGTGTAGTAACTATACAAAACAAAAATAAAATCCATACTATAAGTGATAAAATATTGAAGAAAATGTAATGTACGTGTTTTGTAAATATAAAATTGATGTTACTTTTACATTTATGTATGTATACATACATATTTATGAGATGATTTTCTTTTTGAAAGCAAAACGTATGCCCTATGGCCCAAAAAATAAAAAAAGATGAAAACTGAGAAAAAAATTTAAATATTGAGAAATCAAAAAAAGTAGAAATTTCTTTTCAATAAAAAATAAAAATCGAAATAACAAGTTCAAAATGATACAGCATATTAAGTATGTAGGTATCTGTCTATAAACCAATGAAATGAAGAATGAATTTAATGTTTTTTATCTATTTTTATTTTAGTTTTTTAGTTGTTGTAAAAGTGAAAAGCCATAGATATGAACTATTTATTCTCTATAACATTTGGCTATGATCAGTATATAAATAACAATATTTTTACTTCTGTATATGTAGTCTGTGCTATACAATTCCGCATAAAATTCTATATTGCAAGCTACAACTTATCAAAAATTTATTTTATATTTCTATTACTAAAATTAAATTTTATAATATTTTCCTACATATTACAGCATAATACTGAACATATGAAACATGTATGTAAAAATAAATATCTATTTTCAAGAATACATACTTTGCATGTAAGTATGTATGGTAATAAATATACATATGTATGTACGTAGATACTTACCAAGAACCGTGTCAATGAACCCATGAAATTTTTTGGACCATTTTTTCGATTTAAGACGTGGAGGTGAATTACGTGGTATTAAAAATAATGCTCTCATTGGATGTAAATCACATAATGGTGGCTGTGATTCAGCCATTTCCAATGCAGTTATACCTAATGACCATAAATCAGATCGATTATCATAGGTCGCGTCCGGATTTTCATCACATGCAATTACTTCGGGCGCCATCCAATATGGTGTACCTAAATTATGTATGAAAAAAGAAAAATTTAATATTTACTATTTAGTGTTGAGAGTAAACATTTTTCAAATGTGACATTGGTTGATTTTAGTTTTGGTTATGGTGATGGAAAAGCGGAAATATAAAATGGAAAATCTTATAATTAAGTATTTTCATCAAAATATCACAATAATTTATTTAATTTTTAATTGATTATTATTTATATTTTCTTTTGTTCTTTTTTTATCTACATATTATTAATTATGCTCACTTCACTTTCAAAATCCCCCTTTTCCCTTTTGCCATTTGCTTCTTTTCTAACCAAATATAAATTGTTGTTAGCATGGTTACGAAATTTTATTTTTATTTTTTTTATTTAGATATGAATAAATTAATACGTGATAGGGTAATACACATAAAATACAAAAAAATAATTTATAACGACAGTTAAATGTTAAATATTCATCATCATCATCATTTATTCACATCAGGTTAATTACCTTTTCATAGTTATTATCTTTTTTTCCAAATTCATCAAAATCATTAATATAAAAAAATGTTTTTTTTTTTTTGTAGATATGTTAATCATGTATAACATATGTACACGAGTGTATCTATACATATACGAACGTATACATATGTACACTCGTTTACAAAAATATATATTTTTTTTTTTGTATTGTGAATTGCAAAATACTTTGGGAACTGGAACTAATGTGGGATTTGAATTAACAGAAAAAATAAGTTTTCCAGTACAAAATTGAATTAACAAAACGAAAAAAAAAATATACAAAAATACAAACAACATACGAATAAATGATCAATGGATCATAGAATTTAATAATAAACAGTTAACTATCAAGAATGACTGATCATCATTTTTGAGGTCAAGAATAGATGAATATTTTGTAATTGTCATTTTTTCATTTGCAAACATTTTTTTGTTCTGTTACTAAGATTTAACATCCTATAAGAAATTTTGTTGATTTTTTTTTTTTGCTAAATGTACCACTATTTGGCCATTATTTTGGATTTCATTATGTCGATTGTGATCTGACCAGTTTTCAAAGTTAAAAACAGTGAAAAATATTCAATTGCCCAAAGTATTTTTAAATTCTTTATAGATGTGTATAGCTTTTAGAAGTTCACCTTATATAAACATACATATATAGATAAGATGAGTATCTTCTTATTTATTGTGTTTTTTGCTTTATGTATTTACTTTACACACGTTTTATTTTACATGTAGCGGTATTGCCATAAAAATCTTATTATATACCGAATAAGGTAAATCAAGATTCGGGACACGGAAATTATAAGTATTTGTTGTTACCTTGTTAGATTATACATCTACATTTTTTTATATATTGGATTAAATGAAAAATAAGAAGAAGAAAATCGTCGTGGCTTTGATCTTCTCTTACTCAGGTGTTAAGTAAATATTTAATGTATGTTGTAATGTAATCAATATTACAATACAATTGAAATTCTTTAAGTATCTTAAATAGACTACATATATATAAGATTAGATAAAAAAATATGTACATTATTTTTTGATTTATCTTTACCTAACATGATCATGTTAATATGATATATGTTTGTATGTAGTTGTATACCTATATATACTTACCAATAAATGTATTTCTTCTTCCTATTGTTCGATCTAATTGTGCTGATACACCAAAATCAACCAATTTAACTTCAGCATTATCAGTTAATAATACATTTTGTCCTTTAATATCACGATGTATTACTTTATTTGAATGTAAATAACTAAGACCACGTAATATTTCACGACATATATATGCGATCCATTCTTCTTTAAGGCTTTGTCCTTTTGTTGATTTTACTAAGTCTGTAACAGAACCAGCACCACAATATTCCATAACTAACCATAATTGATCATCTTTACCAGGTGGTGATTTTTTTATAAATGCACCATAATATGTAGCTATATTACGATGATTTGAATATTTTTTTAATACATTTATTTCTAATTTAATTTCTTCTTCTTCATCTTCAGTTACATCCATTACTTTAATGGCAGCTAATTGTCCAGTCTTTGTATGACGGCCCTTTTTATTTTTATTAAGAACAAAGAAAAAAGATAAAAGAAAATATTAAATTTTTATAGGAAATATAAATTTTATTTTTAAAACTATAAAACTTTAAAATTTTTAAAACAAAACAACGGATATATGAGAACAACAACCCACAACATTATTTAAAGTTCACATGAAATTGTGTATTACACGCATGTAAAGCATATAATATACAAATGTATGTATATTGCACTTTGCATATGGTTTGTATGCAAAAAACAGTTTTTTTTTTTTTTTTTTACTTTCCACTAAAATCATTTTAAAATTCATAATATAGTGAACATTGAAAAGTAAAAGAAAAATAAAGAAAATAAAAATGCGGAAGAATAAATGTTTTATTATTATTGAATTGTTGTTAAGAACATTTTATTTTATTCGAATAAGAAATACATATGTACACTCCGTGTCACAAAAATGTTCCATCAGTCTATGGGAAGATTTCCGAAATTAGGTATTCTATAAATTTAAATTATGGACAAAATCTAGCAAATACTCGTATTATAGATCCTTGTTTAAAGAAATCTTTTTGAGAGTACGTTGGAAAATCTATAGCACAAATAAGTTAGAAATACATATTTATAAAAATTATAAGCTACGACGAAAATCGATAAGAGGATCAGAACAGAAGTAATTATAGTAAAAGGACTCAATACTTGTCTAGTTTTTTCACATACATAATCGAAATTTTGTTAGAATGAATCGCTTTTGTGGCACAGGGTGTATGTATACCATCATCATCATTATAATGCAAATGCACGTATGTATGTTTGTTTTTATGTTTTATATATAAATCTTTTATGGTAGGTTAAGTGTGTCTGACTAGCCATTAAATACACGTATGTAGCATACGTATACATACCAGTATATTGTGCTTATGATAAGTAAAAGTACAATAAACTTTCATCATATAATAGTAGTGATGAAAAATATATGTACGAGTATATTATTACAATACTGAAAAATTAATAAATATGTATAATATTGTAGATTTCATATTGATTTTATACGCCCATGTATGCTTCCTTGAACGTTCATTCATATAATAATGAACTTTTAATACATGATACATAATTATATTATCGATTTATTACTTTATATTTATAAGTATTACAATTTTCTCACTTCTCATAATCCATTTAATATTTTTGCTATTTTTTTTTTTCAAGTCTAAAATTTAATTTCCTTTAAAGAAATCTTTTTTTTTTTTGTACTTACTTCCTTTTATAATAAAATTTTCTTTAGAATTTTTGTTTGTCAGTATGGACAAATTTTTAAAATCTGATTCACGCATCTATAGAGATACATAATGTAGTACACTTTTGTGTACGTATAAAATATTTTTATTAATAACAAAAATGATATTAATGTCTATTGGATCAAATCAATTATAAAACCATTAATTATGATTCATTAATTGAAATTTTTAAAATATAAAAGGATGACAGACAAGTCAGTCAAAGTCAGTCAATAATATAAGTACATGAATTATTGTAATAAAAGCCACAAAGCGAAAAAAAAAACATCGGTTTTTAAAAACTAACAGAATATTTTAAATCATGCGGGATGATACTGAAAAGTTAAAAAAAATTTTTTAATTCTGTTTATAACAATGCAACATTGACGATAATAATACGAATGATGAAATGAAAATAAATTTTAAATTAACAATTAATTGACCTTATCACAATTTACAATACATTAATTGTATAGTATTTGCATGCATGTACATACATACGTGTATGCATATGTATGTGCATATAAATTTAACGAGTACGGGTATACATGATCAGTCCTCGCGTATCGCATGTGTATGGTTATTAATTTGCATCATAATCGTGAAGGATATTCATTTTGAGATATTTAAAATTCTACTTGGGTCAATTTTTTTTCTTTAAAACAAATTTCCAGTTAAAATTAATGTTCGGGCTGAAATTTTACATTTCGTAATTTTTTTGTTTAAAAGGTGGATAATACCTACGTTGTGCGTAATATCCTTTTTAAGAATACCATGAAATATCGTCATTTATGTATGTTTAGAAGCAGAACGACCACATTTTGCTTTAAAATTTTTGAAACTGATTTATTGAAATCATGTATGAGTTATCAAAAGTTCAAAACTTGCCCCAATTTTCCTCAATTGAAGCAAAACAAAATTGTCTCCAAGAATGATAAAACGAGTAAAATTTTAAATTTAATGTTTTTTTGTTTTGGTATAATATAATATGCGGCAACAACACAAAAACATTAATATCCAAAAAAGTTTTATGTCTACAAGTTTTATTTATGTACTTTGTTTTTCGTAATAAAAAGAAAAAAATTTCTATACTGTAAAAAATCACTTAACATGCGAAAATATGTACATAATTTTATTTTGTATGTAAAGAAAATAATTTTCGTTGTTATGTGTGCGAATAAAATTTTCCATTTTTTTTTTATAGTTTTCAGTAGAATTACATGCACATAAACAAAACAAACGTAAGAATGAAATTTAGGGTAAAGAAATTCATGAGTAATTTGTTTTCATCTGGAAAATTTTTTTTATTCTTTATTTATGGTAAAAACGTGGGTTTATAAAATATATGCAAACATGTGTGCATGTGGTGTATTGAACTAAAAGTGTATTTGTAGTACACACTGCCGCTAGTAAATATTGTGTGTTTATGTTTAGAAAACTATGATAAAGGATACGCGTATATATGAATCAATTGTATACATGACCATCATTTAATGCACAGCATTGATATACGGGTTCTGCTTCTGGTAATATGTCTCCACTGTCTGAGTGTCTGTGGATCATAAAATCAATGTCAGTTACATTTGACAATTATCAAATTTCATTTGACAAATTTAATTTTTTTTATTCAACATCTGAGTTAGATTACACTTTTAATTTCAGCGTAAGAGAGTCTAAATTATCCTTTATCGTAATATTCGTTTTGCGTGCTCTTATAACAGTGTATTTATATAACATTAACCATTTTAAATAAATAATTGAACGATGTAGATATGTGTGTACTATTACAAATGAAAACGGCCCCATGTAGATATGCTTATTAAAGGTTTACAATTAGGACATATGACACAGTAATAGAAAATTCTTCCTTTTTTTTATTTCTATTCCAGGTGTTTTTCTTCACCATTATCGTCATCATTGGCCCTATAAAATGTTGTAGGCCTCAGCTTGCTTTACAATACTCGTATATACTTCCATTTGGACTTGTCTTGTATTGTCTTTCCCATTCCTTTATATTTTAATGTGCTGCACACAAAAATTAAATTAATTTTTTATTTTAGCAAAAACTAAATTTAACTTTGTCGTAATCTTTATTTTGTAATCCTTTTCCGTTTTATTACAATATCTTACCTGTTATTTTAAATAATTGAATAACAGCAAGAAGTAACATTTTTTTTATTTTTATTTTAATTATTATTTTGTATGTGTATATTTGTGTCTTTTAGTGTTTAATTTAACATGAACGTTGGCCAGAATTATCAATAATAGAAAAACTTTATTATTTGCATAGAAATTTTTATTTCTAACAAACGACTAGCAAGTAATAAAATAGACCTCCTATATACATGTTAAAGTAGTATATGTGTCTAATTTGAATTGCAAATTGGAATAAATTTTTAATTAAAATTCAATACAAAATTATTAGTTGACAACGGTATAAAAAATAAAAAAAATTGTACATACACAAAGAAGGAAAAAAGATACATGTACATTTTCTTTCAATTTTTGTTTTTCGTTTTATTTATAATAAAGAAGTGTGAATGTACATATGTCTGCATAAAAATATCAAATGTGTATATATAGTATACAATGGTTTATTCAATGTATGATTTTTATTTCTTCATTCATGTTTAACTGCCATTTTATTTAATTATATTTTTATTTTATTTTTTAAAAATAAAATTAACTTTACAATATAATAGATATCTACATTTATGTTTAAGCTAATTAAACTCTAGACTTTTTTATGGATTTCACTTGAGTTGACTTTATTCTGTTTTTCATTTTTTTTTTCTTATTTTATTTGAACTAAATTTTCAAATATCCATCATAATACAAATATCTGCTAATATTTTTATACTTGCAGTGTCATGTATATGTAACTACATAAATTTATGCAAACACTGAATACAAGCATCCCTCGAACAGTACGATTGTTCAAAATTATAATATTTAAATATTGATAATGTATATAGGTCTGTCAATATTTTTAAGAGAACAGCTCGTTAATTTCATAAAATTCAAGTATCGTATTATTATAGAGATGTCTGTTTCTCTTGTGCATAATTTTCATTAGAGAATAACAAAAATATTGTGTACTAGTTTAATTTGTATAATTAAAAAAATAAAAGAAAAATTATGTTAGAAAAATTTAAAAATCGTGAAGAAAAACCATATTAATAATTCAGTGTCTCATGTGTAAAACTTTTGTTTTGAAAAAATGCATGTTATTATATTTTAATAAGTCATGCATGTATTTAAAATCTGTAACATATATAAGTATTTACAACAATACAGGTACATTTCTTTTCTATATGAGTAAACGTTGTGTTCACATATGTACGTACATAGTACGTGCATATGTCTGATATTCACATACAGCCTTACATATTTGCACCCTTTTCATATTACAGAAAATGCACATTTTTCTTTTTTTTTTTCATTACTTATGTATTTGGTATATGAACAACTAGTTTCCTATTTGCTATTTTTATTTTGTTTTAAAAGAAATCTTTTAAGTACGAAGAAAATTTGTGTTGTTCTTATTCCCATACTTTATAGTTTATACTTTATTTACGTACAACATAAGTGCATATGTGTAAAACATGAAATGCATGTAATTTCGTTAGTTAGATTATATTATACCCGACAAGGTTGATTTTGTGCATTTTATTTTAAATTATTTTATTGTTATATGTTGTTATAATGTTATTGTTATATGTATGTTTTACACAAATACTTGTTACCATACTTTCAGAGTACCAATGTAAATGTAATGTATAAAACTTTTTATTTTTTACTTTCTTCATTGAAAGATTGTAAACATTTTTTAAATGTATTTACACATGCTCAAATTTTTGCTTTTTATTTTTTAAATTGTGGTTTCTAATATACATATGTACCGTGCTGTCGTTTTCCCAAACTTGAAGACAGTGTAACAGACAGTATTTTCGACTAGACGATAGTACTGCAATATCAGACATAAAAAAGCAGTAAAAATACTGTAATTGTAGCAAAACGACAGCACTGTAACTTTTATACTACTTTTAGGTATTCATCAATTGAATGTGAAACATGAGATTTTATATAAATATGTATGTGATACGAAATACTACGTATAAAGTAGCCCTTATGATGCGATATTAATAAAATGCAATTCATAAAATTATAGCAAATCTTGGATTAATGTGGACCCTGATGAATCAATTTTTGTATAATCATATACTTAACAGGGAATTTTTTTTATTATATCCAAATATAATTTTGTAAGATTTTTTTAAAACAAATTATGATCTACATACATGTGCATTAGGTGACAGTATTTTGCCGTTAATTGAGGAACAAAAAATCATATTGCTTTGTTTTAAAGTAAATTTCTTTTCCCACTGATTATTGAACGAAATAAAGGATTTGTTTTCGAATCAAAACAGCCCATCCTACTCATTTTACTATTTCGAAATTATTAAATCAAAATAATTTTATATAACTTCTATATATTTTCTATTTTATGTATTGTACATATACATATGTGTATAGTCGATGTGACTTTATTGAACTATTTAAGTATACATACATACATATTCAGTACTTTTCTATTAATTTGATCATTTTATCAAATACACAGTACAGCATATTAATACAATAAACTTATATCTAAATTTATCAAAATACAATTTTCTTTTTGTGTATAGGTAACACCCATATAATGTGATTTTGATATAACTCGCAAAATTGTAACACACTTTAAGTGAAAAAATTGTAATAAACTTTACCTTGCAAGACACGAAGGTCGATTTGAGTTTCGCACAACGGGGTTACTTATTTAACATCCATATAATAAGAGAGTTACCTGTATGTGTCTCTAAATATAAATTGTATTGCATTTTTGTATTTTTAGTTTCATTCTTCTTGAATATTATTACATTGTATGTACGTACATCAGGGTACAACGTAATTTGAAACCACCTACATAAACATTTACATGTACATTTTCATGTGTATGAAATACAATGTATTTTTTTTTTGTGCTTTCCCTATGTGCATACATCCCCATTTATCTTTCTGTATTCATACAATTTTTTGTTATTCAGATAATACATATATCCTTTTTTCATACATATATAATGCAATTTAATAATAATAAAAATATTAAGGTTGAAAATAACATTATAACAACAAAAAACACATGAGTAACAAAAAATAGAAAATTATTTTATAACAGAAAGATATTGTATATTGTATTACATACAACGTGTCATATGCATATACATATTTTCGATATACAAGAGAATATAATTGTAACAAGGATACTTGTGTAATATATAAGGATACGTGTGTTTAGTTGTTATAAATTCCTAAATGAATTTAAGTTATTACCCATATCTTTACAAATATACAATGGAGTATTTTGATTGACATTTCGATTTTATAAAAATGTATTAGGATTTTCTTTCATACATTTAAATACTCTTTAAGCAAGTAGAAAAAAAAAGTTATCAATAATTCAAGGATAAAATATAAAAATTTTGTTGTATTATTTTTTGTTTTGCAATTTTTGTAACTTTTATACACACGAAAATATTATCTTTGCAAATTTAAAAGGATATGTGAATAATAAGATGGACAGGCATAAAATTAAATTTTACGCCATTTTATACACACACCAAAAAAAAAAAAAAAAAGACAGGATGAAATACAGAAGAAATAAATAATGAAATTATAAAAAAAATTATCAGAGGTTCTATATCAATTTTGTAGTTCTTTTTCCTTTCTAGGATATAACTAGTTCACATGGAAAAATGAATGATTCCAAATAAAAACACGAGTATGTGTCATCTACATACATTGATAGTCACATTGCATTGTCGTGTCGTTTTATATTGGTTAAACAGTCCTCCTTATATATATACGCATATTGTGCCCTATATACATATTTCATTTATTAAAATAAGTAAAAATTCCCTTTTGTATAACCCTAAAAATATTACACGTGTATACGAAACACAAATGGATATCACACACACGATATATGTATGTACATACACTCCGCGACACATGATTATAGGCAGGCCTATATTCCAGATATTTAAAAAACTAAAACATTCTAAGAACAGGCATGTTGATTGTATTGAATAATAGGGAATTCCTAATTACGGTTGAAATTTTTAAGTGCATCTGATGCATCATACGATTTTTATGGATTTTTACCTGAAATTTAGTATAAAAAGGTGCGACACATGAATATAGGCACTAGTAGTTTTTTGCATTTACTGTGAAATTATCCATTTGGTTTTTAAATATTTTTGATGATATTGTGATAAAAGTACAAAAAATAGTTAATATATCAAATATGGGTCGTGGAAAAAAATTAACTGTTGAAGAAATTGGAAAAATTAAAGCACTAAAAGAAGAGGGATATTCAAATAGAACAATTGCAAGGAGGATCAATAGGAGTGCCGGTGTAGTTGACGGATTCCTTAAGGATCCTGAGAATTACGGTAAAAACCAAAAAGGCAGAACAAGAAGAGCAACAACGGCAGCTGAGAGGCGAAGAATTTTAAGAATTGCCTCGAATTCCTCGCACACGGCAAGACAAATTAAGGAAGAAAGCGGGACAACAGCTAGTTTGCGTACTGTACAGCGCATATTAAAACATGCTCCAACTTTACAACGTCGTCGCCTAAAAAAAAAGCCGCCATTAACCGCCAGACACAAAAAAATCAGACTTGATTTCGTGCGAGAACACATGATGTGGAACGACGAATGGAAACAAGTAGTTTTTACTGACGAAAAACGCTTCACTTTAGATGGACCAGATGGATATGCGTTCTATTTTCATGATTTAAGAAAAGAAGAACGTTTTTTATCACGTCGTCATAGCCGAGAAGGGGGAGTTATGATTTGGGGCGCTATTTCTTACAATGGGCCCATAGCACTTTCTTTTATTGACGGACGACAAACAGCAGAAGGCTATATAGATTTATTAAATAATGCCAAACCAAGAATGATCGAAAAAATGGCAGGTCAAGAATGGATTTTTCAACATGATCATGCGGCTATTCACACAGCTAGAGCAGTTAGACGGTGGTTCGAGCAAGAAAATGTAACGGTTTTAGACTGGCCTTCCTTATCACCTGACCTAAATATTATAGAAAATGTATGGGGATGGCTCACCAGAAAAATTTATGGATCCGGGATACAGTTTACAAGCATAGAAAATTTAAAGACAACAATAATAACTGCTTGGGATGAAATGCCAATAGAAATGATAAGAAATTTGTATAATTCTATTCCAAATAGAGTTTTTGAAATTATACGCCATAATGGTGGCAATACACATTATTAAAATAAATAAATAATTAAAAAAATATATTTTTATTATAATCCCTTACACACTTGTGTCAATAATCCCTCACAGTATACACATAAACAATAAAAAAAAGGGCTGCCTATATTCAAGTGTCGCACCTTTTTATACTAAATTTCAGGTAAAAATCCATAAAAATCGTATGATGCATCAGATGCACTTAAAAATTTCAACCGTAATTAGGAATTCCCTATTATTCAATACAATCAACATGCCTGTTCTTAGAATGTTTTAGTTTTTTAAATATCTGGAATATAGGCCTGCCTATAATCATGTGTCGCGGAGTGTATATGAATGTACATATGTGAATATACTCTTTATGTATCTTATTATGTAAATAAAAAATCGATATGAACATGTCTTTTCCTTATTAAGGATATCCACATGTTATCATGCATACATGTAACATATATACGTATCTCTCTTCATACACAAGGAGAGAAACACAAAGAAAAAGTGTATAGATTTGCCCGTATCCACGTTTATGGTTTTTACACGTGTGTGTGCATATAATGCAAAAATTTTCCTTTAAATTTATATACATTTAAAAAAAAAAATTTTTTTCTAAAAATTTCTCCAATGAATCCTGGTGTTAATAATACCAGATAGATTTAATCGATAATGAAAAAAAAATATAAATGTATATAATATACATAATATACGTATATGTTGACGCATTGGACCATTAAGCAAACGTGTAGATACATACAATTTTTTTTATTAAATAAAAATAATTTTTACATGCATGATTAGGTAAGCATATAAGCAAAGTATGTGCTTAAAAAAGGCAGAGTATAAAAAAAGATATACAGGAAAAAGGAATGTCCCGTTTTTTTTTCTTCCTTTTTTGTGTTTTCATATAATATTTATGTGCAGTATATTGGGATTTGAGAACAAAAACAGAGTAGTAATAAATAATAATAAGACTAATTTTATATTACAAAATAAAACATTGAATTGTAAAATCTGGAAAACTAAAGTATTTTCTTTGTTTATAAAATGTGAAATTATTTCATATAAAAATTTCTATAATTTATGTAAAATGTTGTCCATGTATCGTATTATACTTGAATAAACAAAAGAAAAATTTTTTTCTATGCCAAAAAAAAAAAAAAAAAAACAATAAAATGATGGTGAAATTTTTAGTATTTCAAAATAAACTAAAAATCAATTTTAAATGAACTTCAATATTTTTTCTTTGTATTTTATTTAGATCATAAACATTGAATTTTGTGTCCTAGTTTAGTTTTATACGAAAATAAGTTAAAAAAATAAGAAAAAAAAAATCTAGAAATTTTATTTCCACTGTGCCAAATGGACAAATTTTAAATTGACAAGTATTGAATTGTACAGTAATTTCTCATTTAAAGCGGTTTCGTTATAACATTATTTTTTTTATCCTGTGATATCTACAAAATTTAATGCGAATAAGTCTCTACAAATTTAGAAAATTACATTAAGGGAATTACATTCGAGCATATAAGTACATATGTATATAAATACAATATGAAAAATGTTTGTAGAAAAAATAAATCGTTTTAAACGAAGGTTTACTGTATTTTTATTTGATTTCAAAAATTAGTATAATTACTTTCAATCAATCAAGCAAAACTTTGGCTGTTAGTGATGATAATATCATGAACTGTTTTTATTTGTTTTGAACTAGAAAGAAATAAATACATTAAAAAAATAGATCGAAAAAAAAAAGAAAATTCAATGGTCGACTGAGGTTGTATATTTCATTGTTAAATATCATAATAATGTAAAGAAAATTCAAATCAGAAATTAAAAACAAAAAATTGTTTTTATACTGCATTTAGTATTGTATTTGCATTTGCATTCATTATCGTATCATTATTAAAAATTAAAAAAAAAAATATGGAGATAATTCTTGATATTCTTTTCATTTAAAGAAAAAAATTCAAATATCATGGATACTTTCAATGATTTATAAATTTGTAATCAACTTTAAAATCTTAATATCTTCATTTTTCATACAAGATATTTTCTTATTTTTTCTAATTTCCAATAGTCCTTGATTGCCTTGCATTTTTGTTTTTTTTTGAAAAAAGACGACAACTATGAAGTATAGGGTCTTCTTGATTCATGCCAGGTTAACAAAACAGGACATATCAAAAGTTGAAAGTTGATCGTACATATATAGGTTTTTTCAAAATAAAATAAAAATTGTTACAATTTTGATTCATTCAACACACGTAGGCCTAATTGATAAAGTAAATATACATAGATAATATGAAAACTGTTAAGACTGCGACAAGCTTGAATCACTAAAAACGGGAAATTTTTTTTCGTTAAATGTCTATTAATATCTTAATAATACCTTCATATAAATATATTTCAGTTTTTATTTTATTTTTTGTTTGATAATTTTTCTTTTGTTTCTTTTTACAGTTCATTTCAATTCCTATATTCATATATATAAACTGGTGCGTATAAATACAAAATAGAGTAATAAATTTAAATCAAAGAAGCAATGTCAATCGTTGAACTTGGCTTCTTTCTTTTCTCTCGGGTTTTTTTTTCTTTTTTTTTTCCTTTTTTTATTTTATACGACACTGTATGTGATATGATAAAAGCAATAATTTTCCTTTTTTATGTTGTGTCTATATTTGCGTAAATCATTATTATTTAAATTTTTTATTCTTTTGTCATCGTAAATTCTGAATTTAAATAATTAAAATGAAATTAAATACGTACGTACATTTAAAAGACAAAAAAGGGGAAAAATAAATATACACGCTTGTGCGTATTTGAAAAGCAGGGTGTCTATATTGGATTTTTTTTTCTTCTTTTTATTTATTTTAATTCAAGTCAAATTACTCCCCTATATGAATAAGGGATTTATTAAAGGATTCATATAATTTCATTTATTTCTTCATTAAAATACTACCACCCTTGATTTACCTTCAGAAGCTTTAATTTATCAATTGCTTTCCATTTAAAATAAAATGGAAGTTTACTACACTCCCAATCAGTAACCGGAAAACACTTATTTTTTTTTTTTTTTGTTAATAAAATACAGATTGTGATTTTTTTCTATTAATTAAATATTCAAAGCAAAAATTATAAATTTATTGATTCAGTAAGTCAGTTAGTAATTTAAATCGAATTAAATGAATATCTCTGTTCCATAAAGAAATATGTACATTAGACAATAATTATGCATATGATAGTCGTCGGTTCTTTTATAGTAAACATCGTACATATAAAATTATTGATATTATTTAAAAAAAAAATGTAATAAAATTCGAATTTCTTTGATAACTTGCATTTACTGCTGGCTGACTAACTGATATTATGGTAATTAAAAATTCTAATTAAAATTCATATAATTTATTTATTTGTTCATTTATAATTTTTATTTTATTTTATTTGTTGAATTATAAAATTTAATATTTTTATTTCTTATATTCTCTTTTTTTATGTTTATGTTTTTAATTAAAAAAAAAGAAGAAAAATATCTCAAAGTTTATCATCAACAGAACTAAAGATAGTACACACTTTATGCGTACATATGTATTCTTTGGAAAAAATTAAAATTTCTGTAGACTTCTTATTAATGTAAAAAATTGAAGAAATTTTCTATGTTCATTGAACATTAATGAAATGATTCAATAAAATGTTTAGAATACACAAAAAAATATTATAAGAGATAATATAATTTTTTAAAATTAAAAAAGATCAAATATATCAATATTTTTCTTACCTTGTATACTTGGCCGTATGTACCATTACCGACAACTTCAATTAACTCAAATATACCCGCTGGATCCTGTAAGAAAAAATAAAAATTAAAATCAATAATTTTTCTTTATTTGTAATTATTATATAATTTTAGTAATTAAAACAAATACATATGTCATTTTTTAATAGCAAATCAAATGAATTAACAGAAGAAACTTATCTCTGATATAAGTTTTTCTAAGATTACTATTTCATCTTCATTATCATATCATAACTGATCGATAATAATTTTAATTTCATGCTTGATCATTTTTCATGTATTATCATTTTTATTTTTCAATTTTTTTTTGTCTTGTTATGCATTAGACATTTTATTACATTAATGGGTGTCATCATCATAATTATTATCATCGCTTTTGAAGCTATCGTAAATGATTGATATAGCGGTGTATATACATACGTATGTATGTATATAATGAAAAAATAAAAGTAATCATAGACGATTTCAGTTTCACCTATGACAATAATCTGTAATAATGTTAATAATAAAATATATGAATTACGTATTTCGATTGCAGAGTATTTTTTTATACAATAATTTAATGTGAAAATGTCTTCGAAATTGAATCTATTGTTGTTGATATTAGAGATTTGATTGTATCCATCATATATAATTGCACATCAACGATAAAATCTGTATTGTACCCGATTGAAATAATAATAACAATAATAATAATAATAAATTCAATTTAGTACTTGTTGTATAGTCTAAAATTGGAAAATGTATGAAACCGGATTCCTAATAATTTTATAATTTTTACTTCATCTATTTTTATATCAAATAATAATATATTTCATACGTACAAAAGAAATATAATTTTATTCATTTAAAAATGTGTAAGGCATATAAATTCAATAATTTACACTATAGAATATGTATTTCAATTTTATTGTATTGTGTATAGTACTTTCTTCTAAGATACCTTGCAAATGTCTTAATAATGAACTTTACTGTATACATATGTACATACATGAGCGACTATATATATCGTGGTACACTGCACCATATGTACATACACTTCACGTACAATTCAATATCGTAATAATTATTATTAAATTTTTATAACTAGAGTTACATAGTTACTTGTAGATCTATTGTAAAAAAAAAAAAACGTGTTCAAGTTTTGTGTAATGTAAACCTACATTCGATGGCTTATAAATATTTTTACCTGTGCTATGACTACAATTTTTTGTGTAAAATTCTTATTATCCAAGTTTCAAGAGAAAAAAAAGAAGCAAAATTCCATATTTTTGCTTTGCTGTATTGTTAAAAAGTTACGCAATGTTTTTATTTTTGGTTTACTTGTATTCGTATATATACACGTTATTTGTGTATTATATTAAACATTAGCGTAATAATACGATCATGTAATATTTGTTTAAATGAAAAATATTATCAAGTATATATATATGTATAATATACCTGTATGTATTTAAAAAAATTTTGATATTTATAACAAACACCAGGCACACGTATTGTTATTCAGGTGGTATATAAGAAAATAAAAAAGATAAAAAATGAAAATACAGAATAAGACTCAAAAAAAAAAAAAAAATCAGAAAATATTTAAAAAAAAAAAAAAAAAAAAAAATATATAAAGAAAATTGAGCACAGAAATGTATAGATAGTCTTCGTATTATACGGAGGTTATCATTGAATCTCCATTTTATACGAGGTAAAATTTTAGATTTACTACAATTAGCAAATCGAGTCATACTGAAACGCGATTATAAAGATCCTGGTTTTACAAGGTTTACCTATGTAATGGATAAAAATTGTTTGCATATACTATATGTATGTACATGACTTAAACCATTTTTCAATAAATATATTTATACATAATACTCTTTATGAACCTCATGTACAATGTGTACACAAACACAATACACAATTGAGTAATATTCGTTCTTTTTTTTATTACAAGTTGAAAAAGAGAATTAACAAAATATGCAAAAAATACTAATGTTGAAGGTAAATTGCATTACAATGCAATTGAAATTAATTCGTAAAATATTACTCAAGTGAACTGAATTGTAAGCAGTTTATTTTCCGACATTTAAAAATTTTTAAACGTAAAAGGGAGGATTTCTATTTTCTTTTCAATTTGTTCTAAAATTCATTACTCCAATTTTCCTTCTAATTTTTTACAACTCCGTCTTCATCTTCTTTTAGCATCCTAAAAGTGCCATTATCAATCTAGTAACAATTCGTTACTATTTTATTCTAAAAATTATATTCATTGAATACGCTATAAACGAAACCTAGGTGCCATAGAAATAATCTTGTGATAATTTTATTTTTCATTCCTAAAACAGATATGTAATGTGTTAAGTTCATATTGCAAAACACTATAATTTTATTTTTTATTTTGTGCTACAGCTCTTAATAACACACATATGTATTTGCATTTATGAGATTTTTTAAAAACCATTTTGAATATTTTTAAGTATTTAAAAACGCATAACCTAATATGTAAATGACATTAATTTTTCTTCTGCATATAACCATTTTTAGAATTATAATTTGTATATAATGATTTCTTGTTTTTGTTTTTTCTGTTGCATTTTAAATTTCATGAATTCCTTTTACTTTTTTTTTTCAATTAAAATTGAATATAAGTACGTGATTAAATAAAATTCACACACATATGGGGGAATTAACCTAAATTATAAGTAATCAGTAAAAATATTCAAAAATTATAAAGTGACTATTAATTTGTTTAAAAATTCTTTACTATCGTACTATTAAAGGACCTTCATTAATATCAATTTTCTAAATAAAGTATAACCGAATATCTATATCTGTAAGAGGTAATAAAATTTGAAATTTGGTGTAATTTGTAGGATTTTTTATTTCTGTATGATAAAGTAGGTTAAATTCATTATTTATGAACGTTTCTTCGATACTTTGTAGTAAAAAAAAAAAAAAAAAAAAAAAAAAAAAAAAAAAAAAAAATGAAGAAATCAAATTTTCAAATAATTTTCTAGATTTTTCTTTGGTTTTTTCTATAAATGAATCTGATATTAAATACAAAATAATGTTCCGTGTCTTTTTAAGATTTTTGTTGTTTTTCTTTTCTCATGATGGATGACATTGCAAGTTCAATTCACGTATCATTAGGTGCTCATGTACGTATAAAATAAAAAATAAAAAGACTCATACCTACTAAAATATTCTCAAAAATAAACTTGATATAAATTTAAATTAAGTATCATACATTATAATTAATACTCCATTAAATTAATAGCAACCATTTGAATTTAATCGTATTTGTTAGTACTGTATTTGCACAATATAGATAACTTCCGTACAACGTGACGTTTTCGATACAATGCAAATGTGATCGAACGTAATTTACAAATTTTATCTAAATTATTGGTTAACATAGATTTGTATCTAAATCAAGAATAGACGAGTATGGAAATAAATATTCCATAAAATCAATACTTTCAATACAAGAAAAAAGGAATTTTTGTATAATACGAGGTTTACCTATACATACAGAAAAAGAACTTAAATTCCATAAACGTGGTGTTATTTTTTCCGTTTTAAAAAAATTTTATTATTTAATTAGTAAAACCATTTATGGTGACACCTAGATTTTCTGATGAAAATAAATCTGTACATAATATTATTTTATATGTATATTATTGAATATAATGCACTCAATTTTATTCGTTTAATTGTCTATACATACATGTACATACATAATATGTATGTAGATATATTTTTATGGTATGGCAAAAGTGTGTACAGTCATGCATTAAAAATAATGAATACATACCAGAGTATATATATATATATATATGTATATATATATATAACTAAGTACATATATTTATAAAACGACTAATATAATAATGAAAAACTAAATTATAGTGTATTATCTAAAAAGACAAGCGTAAATAATTTAACTAACTGACAAAAGCTTTTTTTGTTTCTGTACATTTTATTAAATCAAATTTTTATTTTTATTTTTATTTATTTATATTGTTTTTTTTTCTACAAACGGGACAATTTCATGGCCGCAATTGTATACGTTGTGTATAATATATGTAAGCATATGTGTTTTTATACATACTGGGGTATTTGTTTTCCAATATCACTTCCGTATTGTAAAATAAAAGTAAAATTTAGAATGTAGTACAATAATAAAAATTAGTCATCAATTAAAATGATATCGAAAAATCCGATAAATAAAACAGCAAAATGTTTGTACATATGTACATGTCTTACGACAATAAATAAAAACAATAAAAATTTTAAAAGTTATAGATACATAATTTTTTTTTTGTTTTAATTTTAAATTTTGTATTATTTATTTTCCTCCTATTCTATAAAACTCTGATTTTCTTCTTTTTCTTTGTGTTTTTAAATATTTTCTCAAATTTTTATTTTTTAGTGTAATTTTCTTTTTATTTCAATTTTACATATACATACATACATAAATAAAAATAATACTTCAATGACAAACCAATGTATTTGTACTTCAATGTAAACAATTCAAAAATAAAGGAATATTTTTAAAAATTAAAATTATTAAAATTTTAAAAAACAAAACAAAAATAATTATATAAGAAAAACAAAAAAAAAATAAATAAAAAAAAAACATAAAATATTAAAAAAAACTAAAAAACCACATTTTATGTGAACTAGAAAAAAATCATTGAAGGTTATTACAATTCAGTTAAATAACAAAATGAACAGAAATATGTATGTGTAATAATAATAATAATAATCCAAAGACAAAAGTATGTGTACATGTACATAAATCAACATAATAAAGTATTATGGAAAGAAAATATAAGAATGTTTATAATGTGATACACGTACATTTTCCCATATTATGTGTACAGGGTGATTTTTGTTTGCTCTGTACAACCGAATTCATGAAAGATTTTAGAAACAAACAAAAAGAATTAGGGTTACAGGACTAAATAATAAAACAAATCATAATAGATCTTTTGATTTTTCAAATAAAGTACTAAAATTTTCAAACAATTTGGTATTATTAATTTTTTATTTGTCTCATCGAATTTTTTACTAGTTTGCATCATTGCAAAACAAACAGAATCACCCTATTAACATTCCAATAAGTTTTAAAGGAAAATTTAGAATTAAGTATTATCATTCTCTATATGAAAAATACTTTTTTTTTTAAAGAAAATCTATTTTCTAGTTGAGTAATAAATGAAGGGGGTTTCATAAGGTAAACATGGACTAGGAGTTAATATCACATGCATATATGTATGTATGTATTATAGTGAAATAGCACTCATATAAATGCATTAAACGTACACCCGAACACGTTTGTTTGTTTATTTGTATTTCTCTGCTTTGCTTTTCTTTCTAAAACATTTGATGTGTGTACACATTCTATCAAATGTGAATGTGCATTTGAAAAAAAATAAAATGAATGCAGTAAATTTACTGCATTTACATTTATAAATTTATTTTCCCTTTTTTTCTTTTTTCCTAAATTAGAATTCATAAAAAGTAAAAGGGTCACAGAAGTTACATACTGACTATATGTATCCATGTGTTTTGTATTTTCTTCTATTTTTGAAAATACGATTATAAAGATGTTTAAAAAACAATTTTTTTAATTTATTGAGGTATTAAGGAATGTAGAATGAGAAAATAACTAGATGAAATTACATTCTTTTTTTTTTAAATGATAGAAAAACAAAACATAAAGAAAATTATGAATTTAAGAAGGTAAATAGAGGAGAAAAATAAGAATACCTATTACGAGAATGAAAAATTAATTTTCTTTTTTTTGTAAATTCTCATTGCGCATATACACACATTACAAATCATTTATTGTTCCATTACTTATCTAATAATAAACGCTAACATGAAATTACCATCGTTATTATTATATTTATTTTTTTTATTATCATTGTTATTAGTTTAAGTAGCAATTTAGAAAAAATTTGAATTTTTAATTTTATATTCATAAATAAATTTTTGTTTCTATGTAAATTATCTTTAGTGTAGAGTAAGAATTTGAATGTGTAACGTCACTGTTTGAATATGAAATCCGTTTTTATCATGATATCTGGTGAACTTGTGTAGTTGAATATCTTTTTAAAGAGCTTTATTTTTATTTACTCTGGCATGTACTTGCAGAATGTCTTAGAATAAATGTTATTTTTAAAAATAGAATTTTTAAAATTCCTGATTTTTTCCTGATTTTCTTTCTTTAGGAGGTTTGAGCCTCCGGCTTAACTGACAAAATGCCAGATAAAAATCTAGATAAAAAAATTTTAAAAATATTGCTAATTAAATAACACTTGATACTTGATATGTTCAAGAACTTTCAATTCACTATTTTTCAGAAACGGCAAATTTTAGAAGAAGTATGGAATCATGGAATGGGATTTGACGATTTGAGGAATAATTACATTTCTTCTGAGACACTCTATACAGACTAGATACAAAATTCAAAATTTCAAGAAATAAGGAAGAAAATTAATACAATTCAAATTCAAATTTGATCTTTTTTTGTTTTATTTTTTTTTTTAAATTCATAAAATAAAAATTGTATTTTTCATAAAGAATATTCTTATTATTGTCATTGTATTTTAATAATTTTCATTTATTTCTTGTTGGAGGGTGTTCCATTGTTACCCGAAAATACATTTTTAATATTTTGTATCTAATAAATTTTTTAGTTTTAATGTTCGAAAAAGAAAAAAAAAAATGTTTTTGAAGCATACTTTTTTATAATTTGTTAACTTTAACATGCTTTAACTAAGTTCTTGTGCATACAAAAAAAAGGAACAAAACGGAAACATTTTACAATTTAAAAAATTTACATGACTTTTACATGACATGAAAAAAACTTTTTCATCTAATGTAAATGTACGTATATATTCAAGTACACTAATTTGAATAGAAAAAGGTCAGGATATTTTACCAGGAAATGTGTCCTTCTTTCACAATGTATAACAATATATAAATTAACATAAATTATGAATAAGAGCATAACAACAAAACTTTTCTTTTGATGAAATAATACACGTGTTTCGTAAAGCATGTACAAAATTTTGTGGATAAATACATAATTTCTATACTTTTTATATGCTTTCATATACGAAAGTTTTAATTAGTTTTGTTATTTTTTGTTTGACAATATTATAACCGTTTTTTGTATAGAATATGAATATGATATAAATTTTTTTTTTATTAATTTGTTCAAATTACTTTACAACAGTAATTATCAAAATTATGTTTCTAAGTACACGAAAAGTTCTTTTTTTTTTCTTCAATGTGAAATTTTTTTTTACTAAACCGATTAACTTTGAAAGAAAAGTTTGTTCTTGAGTTTTTTTTATAAATCTTTATTAAAAGAGTGAATGGACAAATTTATATGGTATCCAAGATAAATTTAATGGGGACATCAAATTTGCGTTTCAATTAATAGATGTTATTTTGGATAAAGGTTTAATTTTGATTTTGAAATAGCTTTTGGTAGCTTTTTAACAAACGTTTTTCAATCAAAATCATACAACGCTTCGATTACCCATTATCTCTTTTATTTTTTGTAGAAATGATCTGCTTATGAGATGTTTGCAATACAAAATAGAAGACAAAGTTACATCCATTCATATTTTGAATATCTATCGATGACCATAGTTATGATTTTTTCTTTAATAGTTTCATAAAAAAGTAATTATTTTTACGCAAGCACTAAGTAGATTCTAATCTAATAAAAAAAAAAATTAATCATGATATATAGATGATTACATTGATATTGTTGTAATTTTTCTGGTATTTTTATTTTGCAATTCAATTCAATTCAATTTTTTTTACTTTGTTTCACTTGATTGAGAAAATAAAGAGGAAAAAATGTACTCTAAAGTTAAGGAATGAAGTGTAAACACTTATAAGGGTCAGCTTTTAAGGCCTACATTATTACAAATATCATCAAGATTTTGTTCTTATATTTATGTACATACATACATATTGTATTTAAGTACGATAAAACCTAATCGACTAGAACTGGTAATTTACGAATTTTGTAGTAAAAGATATTCATCTCTCATCATAAGTTTCTTTTGTATGTAATAAATTCGTAATATATAAAAAAAAAGTTAAGTGAACATACACATAAATATCTTTATAGGTATATTTTGAAAACTTTTACGCATGCATAAGTACTATGAGATGATGATTGTATATGTATTTGTATACATATATTCATACATATACCGAGATTATTAGACGTATAGTATCCATACTCGTAGAAACACACAATTTATTACTTATCATGGTACTTTTATTTTCTTCAAAAGAAAAAACAAAAATTATAAAAAGTACCAAGTAAACCAATAACGATTTAAGGTCAAATAGGGCAGAAAAAATTTTATTGAACATTATAAGTAGTACCACTACAAATATGTACTAATAAAAGTGGTTGATTATATATATACGTTCTCCATATACATAGTATAAAATTTTATTATTATTATTATGATTAGAGTGAATTAGTTGAGTGTTTATGTACGATCACATTAATACAGAAGAATATATACACACATGTAATCACGTAAAATGAGGAATAAAGGAAAAAGAAAAAAAATTGAGTGTATAATTTAAAGATCAAAATCAAAGAATTAATGAAGGAAAAAGGGTTCTCAACCATACTGGATGTTTGTATGCACTTTAAATGGAATTTTTGTGGTTTTCTAGACTTTTATGATTTTTTAATTATGGGAACCATGCATATATACATATTTACGTGCATTGGATTAGAAGAATATTAAAAATTAAATTAATATTTTATACTATGCAATACACATACCTACTTATGTACAAATTTATAAGTGCAATACATAATAACACTTATGGTCAGTAATAAAGGTAATTCTTTGAGAAAAATATGTACATTACATATTAACAGTCTGAGAACCGAAAAAAAATTTATACATATTTATAATCTCTTGTAATTGATTGATTGATATACACCGGAAATATTGATAACGAATGCAAGCAAGTAATCAGATTTTTTTGATTTTTTTCTTTTATTTTGTAAAAATTTTTGAAATTTATCATTTTTTAGTATTTGGCATTAATCCTAGAAAAATTCACAAAATTCAAAATAAACATAAGAAAAGAAAAAACAAAAAAGTAGACAATTAGGTATTTAATATTTTATAACGCATTACTAAAATAAAATGTTTGAATTAAAAATATTAAACAGATTACTTCCGACAAAAATAATCTTTAATGAATACATATTCTTCCTCCTTCTCTCTTCTTTTCTCTGCATATCATTTAATTAAAATGTGTTCATTTGTGTATATCAACAAAAGAAGAAGAAAAAAAAATACAAAAACGAAAACTAAAAAATTAATTTCCAACAATATTTTTTTTTTATTTTGTTTTCAAGATTTTTAATTCTAAAAATAAAATTCGGTTATTTATTTTTACGTAACAAAAACAGAATCAAGTAAAATTTGTATTTGTATACTTATCGTTAAGACGATAAAGCGATGAAGATTTTAAAACAAATGTGTTGTTGCAGAACATTTACTGGTAAATATCAGAAAAATAAATGGTATGTAATTGTATTTTCGATAGATATGAAAAATAATATTTCCTACTTTTGAAATAGAATAAATATCGTGTAAGCCATTTTTATATTTATGCTATAATTTAAAAATGAAAAGAAAATTACATTAAATAAAAATACATATTTAATATCCAGATTGTATAATGTAGAATTTTTGCCAATCATTTTAATACGATTTTAAAATATGTATATTATGTTTCTAATTAAAATCTAATTTAATGTATTAATAAGATAAAAGTCTTTACACAAAATTGATTACATTTAGGCTATATTTGCAAATGTTAAATATTTGCAGTGATAGGATCTGCATTTTAGAGTATAGGCCCCAATCTCTTTAATTTGTATGATTATTATTGTTCGATGTCTGTGAGTCACAAAAATATATGAAATTTCTAGACTGTATTTAACTGTTAGACCATAAAATGACTGCTTTTAGTAATTATTTGACATTATAAAATTTTATAAAACGATGTTAATACATTTTGTGTATACAACAGATTATATTTTTCAAACACAGCCTTATTTAAAATTTTTTTACAATGCTTTTATCCAAGTTTTCATAATAACTTGTTGCACAGTGTATTATACGATACCCACACATAGTGTTCAAAATTAACATATGTATTACAATAAATTGATCATTGAAGATACAATGCCAGACTAGATTATATATTCATTAAGTCTTATATTGTTTTGTCATAAAAATGAAAATTATATTTTCGAATTTTTACAAATATACATATACTTTAAAAGTTTTCTTTCCATGTATTTTCTTTATGTTCAGATTAAAAATTATACATTTTTATAATCATGTAAATTAAAAAAATTTTAAAGTAAACACAATGTGTATCAGATAATAAAAATTAATGCTACCGTTAGATACATTTACGTACACATTATGGTATATATCCACGCGCCTTTCTATTTAATTTTTTGTTTTTTAAATTTTTATTTATGTTTTTTTTTTTTTTTTGTATTTAAATGCATTAAAAACAAGTAAAATAATAAATGAAGAAAATTTTCATATTAACGCCAACGCGTGTATTTAAAATAAAAATGAAAATATATGTACCTATTTTTAATATTTTATGCAATCAAATGTGGCATGCTAATAAAGTCAATGTATTTATGTATGGTTGCATGTAGTACACATGTATGTATGTATGTGATATCTGGTAATATGTACAAATATATGTAGTAAAAAGTTCAATCAAAAACAGATTGTTTAAATTTGGAATATAAGAAAGTAAATGCTTATATTGATAAAATGGATCGTTTTGTATGTATGATGTATTAGATACTCTACACAAATTTTTATAAGAGCATTTACAGTTTTTGTTAAACACGTATGTGTATATATATGAGGTTTTTCAAATCGTGGGAAAATTTTATTTTTAAAGAAAAAAAAAACTTTCATTTATTAATAGTGAAATAAAATAAAATTTCAAATGAAAATAACAAAATGATTTTGATTTTGTGTGTAGAAAAATTTTAGCTACTACTTTTGAACGTATCCAGATTTCAAATTAATCTGTATTTTTTTTTTATCTTCTGTTACACACATGTAATTTTATTTATTTTCTTCTTTTAATAAAAACAAAAAGGCCCTTATTTTTATTTTGGTGTTTTTTTTTTTTTTTTGTATAAAGTGATACTGAAAGTTTATATATAACATAAACACAATAATGGTTTACATTATCATAATTTTTTTTTTCAAATGCATTTTATTTTCTTTGTTCACGTTGTATATACATGTATATAAAAGTTTTGTTGTTTTTGACCACTTTACACACTTTAATACATTTTAATATGAAGAAAAGTAAATTATCATACTAATAACGTTTAGCCTACGAGACTATCAAATCTACTGCATAAGTACATATACTTATAAATGTGACCCATATTATTTTAAATGCACATTAGTAGCTCTATACGATATTTTAAAGTATATGACAAAAAATTAAGTATCTAATATAATTTAAAATACATAAAAATACAAAGAAACAAAAACGAATATTGTTGACACTAGTGTTAATTATTGTCTGGCGTCAAAGTACTTTTTAAAAAAAAATGTTTTTTTTTTTGTTTTGTTGCACTTTTTCTTCATGACCGTTTTATTTTTAGCTTCTTAACTTCATTTATATGAAATATTTGATTAATATGAAGGCACCTCCTTTTAAAAAATAAAAATAATATTTAATTCGATTTTATGTCTGTATGTTTCTTAATTATGCAATTTACAAAATTAGAGAGAGAAAGTTTTAACGGTTTCTGTTAATTTTTTAATTGCAATCATTCACTCTTGATGATTACTAAAGTCATGTTTAAAAGTAAATATTATAAATGGATGATCAATATCTCGACGTTTTAAAATGGTTGACAAGTCACAAAAGAAAGTACAGCTCTTAGACTGCAGCGACTGCTAACAGGAACAGGAAATTATCTTTAGCAATAGTTTTTTTTTTACATTTTTTAACTTTTGACATTTGCCAATTTGCAATAATAAACTGCGAATAAAGCTATTGCACTTTATGTAGGTACATCCATTCAATTCAAAATTTTCAAATACATTTTAATTCATATAACAGTTTGAATAAGTAATGAATTATTATTTTTATTTTGATTAAATATAAAATTTTTCATGACTTATAATGATGACGATGACTATGATAAATTCTGTTTGTAACGTGACCGATAATTTTTTTTTTTTTCATTTAATTAATTTTGCATTAAATACGCCTAGATACCTGTTAAATGAAATTAAGGTCACGAGGTATATTTTTACATTTTATTTTTTTAATACTTCTTAAATACATTTTATGTCGTATATACATATTATTCTTACACGTACATATAAATACACAACTTTATTTGTCTACAGATAGATTGTGTACATTTATGATTTATGATTTTTAATATCATTTTTCTTTTTCTCATTTATATTTTCGTTAATGAATATTTAGAAAAATAAAAGGAAAAAAACGTTGACTATTAGAAAATTGTTTATAACTTCATGAGTACCTATTAATTTGTAGGTACATATATTACCCAGATACATACACGTACAAAAATTTAAGGTAAATAGAAAAAAATAATTAATGAACAAAAATAAAAAAAAAAGTAAAAAAGTGAAATCTAAATTAAATCAGCATTCAAAAAAATATTTCAATCAAGAAGCAATTTTTTTAATATTTTGAAATGTTTTTTAAATGACCATAATTACTCTATAATTGTAATGAGGTTAAATTTAAGTTAGGAATGACCTAAATAATTTGTCATCATTAAGTACCACTGTATATCAAATTCTTTTGAACCCAATTTATTTAAGGGTTTACATATAATAAAGCCCTTAAATTTACTTTTTGTTTAAAAATCTGTTTTGTAAATAACTTTATTTTAACAATTTTTTTGATATCTGATGAATCAGCTTAAATTTAAATCTAAATGGTCCAAAAAGATTCAAAATCATTCTTATTTGCTGTATTATCATGTTTTCCTTTCCAAATGACGTTGAATACATTTTGCTTTTCTACAAAATAACGAGTATGGGTATGTCATAAATAAACACAAAAATTATCCTCCATTTGTCGACGATATGAATTATAACTTTTTACCAAAAAAATGCTCCTTTAAAATCATAGAAAAAAAAATTTTTTTTTTGTTTATTTGTTCTTAATTATTTTTCTTTTTTTTTACAAATATTTATTTTTTTAAATTTGTTGTCAATTTTATTAATTATTTATTTACATAAACGCATATGTCTACAAGTGTACATACATATGTGTACAGTAGAATATTGCTTACTCAGACTTTTGCTTTTTTGTAAACAACTCATTGGGTAATGATCATTGGGCACATATGTATGTATGCGTAGACAGCATAACTTTACATGGCATTATAATAATTTTCATATTTTTATTTGTAATAATTTTGTATATATATATATATACACACTTTATATTGAATTTAAACACTTAATGAAAATGGGAGTGTCTTAATATCTATATTATACATTCATAATAAATGTAGGCAAAATAAACATAATTTTATATTGAAAGAAAATCAAACATACACCTAGCTATTACAAAATTTTATAATTTTGTTTTTCTTTTTACGGTTTTGTGTTGCAAGTGTACGTATACGTATTTAAATAATATGAACCTGCTGTATTGTAATTTTGAAAAATACAAAATTTAATCCTGAAAGTTGATTTATGAAATAAAATATGTACATACATACTACATACGTACACGTAGTTAACAGATAAATAATTTTTTCACTAGGTAGGTATGTATATATTAAAATTTTAATTTTAATTTACCCAGTAGCTACATATATGTATATATATATACATTGTCCCTAATCGATTTTTAATTTTTTACTTTTTTTTTAAACTTTAAAATATAAAATTTATCCATTTATGTATTGAAAATTTCAAAAATCATTAAATATCGTTATGCATGAATTATTAGTACACACCCGCAATATTATATTAATGATTTGTTTAAACTTAATTGAAGACTTTGCGTTGATTGTATATAAGTCATTAAACATGTTTAGAAACTTGTTAACAAAATTTTTTTTTAAATATTCTGATTATTAAAATCTGTGTCCTGTGGTGGGTGGTAAAGTAAATTGTACTATCTGTTCTACATTTTTTAATGACGTACTTAAATGTAATTTAGTCCATAACAAGTAAACAAATTAAATAAAAGAAATACGAATAAAAACCATTCTACAATTAATATAAAACAAAATTAATCATACACAACTATGTATAGCTAGCTACATACATTATTATATGTATGTATGTACAATGTACATATGTATGTAATTGTTTGCATTGCATTACATATTTAAAATATGTTACCGATTGATTGCTAAAACTAGACCTATAGTGAGAAAAAAGAGAGAGTAAAGAGGAACACGTAATATAAATGTAAATAATATAATTTTATGATTTTGAATGAATGTGTCTACGTATGTATGTACATATATACTTTGTGTGACTGTGATTGCTTATTGCTAATGCAAAAATTATTAATCATGCAATTTAATTAAAATAAAAACGATAGTAAATAATTATAAGTAGGTATGTTGTGTTACTTTTGTTGCTTGATAAATCATGGTCATTTCGATAATAAAAATTACAATTATATAATGACTAAGACACATGTTCACCAAAATCATATTAAGTTTGATATTTGAATTCCTGAATGGAAAAAATTTAAAAATGGAAATTTTACAAATAAAAATCTAGAATTTATGATAAATGTTTCATTCAGGATAATGATTTCATGTCATTACAACAAGTTGTTTGATTACGAAATTAAATGAATGAATAATGTATAAATTAGAGATATCATCCATTATGAGTTAATCTGGGAATTTTCTCTTTGGATTACGTTTTATTACCGCAAAATTAAAATTCACATTTTTCAACTAATACATATTTAAAATGATGAAAAAAAAATTCAATTGAATTACAGTTTGTAGAGGAAAATAAAACACCTTATAGTAACCACTTTACTATAATTTTTATTACATTATCATCATTAAATGAAATTAGGTTATCAATTTTGTATGTGCATATACCACAGCATATAGGTACTTTGTATGTATATGTACATTTCATAATGTGTGATACTACTAGATTTGTTTGTGCTACGTACATGTTTATTAAAAGTCTTTCTTGGAATTCTTTTATTGTAATGTATACATTTTCAAATCCTATTCTATGTAATAAAGAATCATTGACATTATAAACCGAATAATATAATATGTGACTCATTTAATAAAAATGCTAAAAATTGATGTTGATTTTATTATTAAGTGCTGATGGTGGACGTGGATTAGATTGGGTTGAAACTTTGATGAGTGTTAAATCGAATGAGACACTTTGTTTATATTAACTTTGTGTATATATCTTTATGATGTAGGTACAATGTACATACATGTGTAGACTATATCTAGTCATATATAGATACATACATATATGACAAATTTTTTTATTATTGTTTTCGATCGCTACCGATATATGACGTGACGAATTGACGAGGTAAATTGTACCGTGTCCGTGTAGCGGTGTAGATGTAGTTGGCTCTTGGCTGGCTTATGGCTAACCTAACCAACCATTATCAAAGTCATTATTTATTCTCTGTTAACAATATAAATTTAATTTAAGGGAAATATTTTTTTTTTTGACTTTATTCTGTATTTATTTACAGGTTCTAAACATCGCTATGTACATATGTTTGTATCTTATGCATATACCTACCTAGATACTTCTACATACATATGTCCGGTAAATTGGATTAAATTTTTATTTTTTTCATATTTTCATAGTTTTGTTCATTATATTAAAAATTTCTAATTTATAAAATATATTTCTTCAATGTATAGGTAGGCACACATTTTAGTTTTCTATATAAGAGGTCATTGTCCGCAGACGCATTGATATGTTAATGTGAATGTGGATGTCTTGTTTCATTTTTTCTTGCTTTATCTTTTTGTTTATTTTTTAATTTTTGTACATAGTATGTACATTCTTCCTTCTTTTATGTTACAAAGCACGATTGTGTATGTACGATTGTACATGTTTTTTTGAATACACTGTGCTGTACATAAAAAATATTATTATAAATAGAATAAAACTAATATGGTGATAATAATGTGTCTTATCATCTGCAAAAAATTGCAAAATTTTAATCACATATAAAATATATACATACATAGTATGAATTGGTCGTGTGTGTAATATGAATTGGTATAAATGCATACATTATTATACGCCATAGAATATGCGAGATACAAAGATGAAATAAACGGACCTTAGCTTTGATATTCTTTCGTTGACTAATCATAACCATACCATCATCATATTATTATCATCATCGTTATCATCGAATAAGACATTATGCATGCATATAAAATCAAAGGCAAGCAAAGCATTATATGTATGTATACCTAAACACAATTCATGGATGAATGAACAAAAATAAACCAGTTAACATACAGAACAGAAAATTTTTAATATGCACATACCTACCTACATATTAAAAAATAAAATTAAAATTAAAATAAATAACATCGATGATCATATTATAATAAAGTAAGCATACATTCGACCGGGTTAACAAAAAGTGCAAAAAAAAAAAATGAAAATCGAATACAAAAACAGTTCACATTTTATTTTATCAAGATTAATTTTTATTCTCACCAGTCACCATATTATGCCATGCTCATATATTCATATACATATGTATATACATGGTACTTGTACAATACGTACATATGTACATAAATTATGTTTTTTATTGTCTTGGCAGTGCTCAGCTCACTGCTCAGTGCAGTGCAGGCAATTTTAATTTTTTTTCCTTTGCAAACACATAAACGTACAACTCATATGTGGGGACGTAGAATCGTACATACATACAAACATGTGTGCTGTTGGTTTGCTAAACAGTAGATAAAATATATTTTTTTGAATAATAAGAACAAAATAAAATGCAAATCATAAAAATGAAGATGTTGATTTCTTATAAGACCAAGAAACTTTAATAACACAAAGAGAACACAATCCAAATTCAATCAACAAATAACAAAAACAAAAATAATCAAAACTCAAATTCAAAAGCGAAAGATAAGAAAATTTTACTCTTCCCCAATCTCTCCCCTACCTAAACAAACAATTTACTCTCCTCCTCCACCCCCGGGATCCAAAAATGTTCAGTTTCAGTTTCTGTTCTGTTCTGTTTCTGTTAAATGTTAAATGCACATACTGTGGTGAATTCTTAATTAATGTGGAGTTCTAAATTTCCTCTTTTTTTTGTTTTATTTTTTGTCTGTAAATCTGCACTCTTTATAAAATTTATAAAGATAAAGAAAGAAAAAAAGGTTGACATTTCTTTGTGCAGATATTAAATTTTATACACACATATGACAAACATATGTATGTATGAACATGTTATATTTATGATGATCGCCCTGTTGCCATATACACATATGTATGTGTATTTATTGAGATTGCAATTGATTCGTTTGTTTTTTTGAAATTTGATTTTTGTAATTGCAATAAGAATATTGCCATGTTCATGTACTGAGTACTCATTACTCAATTTTGCCGTATAGGAGGTAAATAATATTCACATGCACATGTATTTAATGTACATACACATATCAACATACTGTACAATATTACATTCATAAATGTTTTTTATTTTTGTTTTTTCTAAATGAAAAAAATTATGTGCATCACATGTGTCCATCATATTCACTTTCTTTTTATTGTCATTTTTTGCCGTGCTTGCATGCAATTTAATAATGCAACAAAAGACAGTCAAGACAACAAAAAATTGACAGTAAATTTATTAATGATTAAATTCTGTAAATATCGTAATTTCAACTTATCAGCCATACTATTCAGCAATTACGGTATTGGCTGTAAACCGGATTTGTTTATATTTTTAAACTACATATTTTTTATTTACTTATTCAGCTCATAAATTAAATTGAACTTATGATCAAAAATTCTAATTTTATTTCGACATAAAAGTGTACATTACAATTTATATTTTGTTATTTTGTTTTTATTAAAGTTTATGTAGGTAATAAGAAAAAGAATATTTTTTTCTATATATATTTATATTGAAAAAAAAGCCACACCTTAATGTCTAAAGTTAAAGACGATGAATGGATATATGTATGTACATAAGATGAAAGCGGAATTTCCAGTTTACTTAAGAATTTCAAGTGTATGTATATTTATATTATGCCTACATGTACGTTATTTGGATAGAATACAAATGTATGCATAATTCAGCAGAATAGATCATGTGGAATTATTAAAAAACATAAAATAAAAAATATAATAATGATCAAGCAGACTCGAATAATTCTAAACAAGCAAAAAGCAAATTGTTTTTCTTTTTTGCTTTTTTGCTGAGCTGTTAGTTTTCATTTTACTGTCTTTTTGCTTTTAAAGTTAAGATGATTGAACTTGAATATAAAAAAAAAAGATAAACTAGAAAACTTTTAAAACACTGTTTTATTTGCAAAGTGTTTCATATGATGTACTAATGGATACAAAATTACATTTCAACAAGAATACCTACATAATAAGAGGTACACAGATACAGAATACCGTAGTAGAAACATAATGTATGGTAGGATGCTGGAGCAAGATGCCACAATTTTAATTATAATGATTTTCTTGTTTATGTTATTCATACAGGTAAACAGTAATAAACCTGCTGATATCTAAATGCACAACTTTAAGAGATCACCTCTACTTTATAATAAGTAGGTAGATATAAAAATGTATAACAATAAAGACGGGAAAAATATGCTTAAAATCTATTAAAAAATTATTTACAATATTATAGGAAAAGTAGTAAGGCAAGTGAAGTGGCAAGTCAGCAAAATAAAAATATAAACGTGCATACATATATGTAAGTATTTTTTTTTTTTTTTTCAATACTTACCTTTAAGGCATTCAAATCGATATCGTCTAGCGAACAATTCACTGATGGGGCCATTTGGTGCGCCATTTTGATAGTATTGTGTAGGTTATTTTTTTCTTTTTTGTATGTGTTTTTGGGGCTATCTAATAATATGAATGATTGTGACTTGTATTCCTTCCTCGTCTACTTTGCTTGTTCTGCTATTACTTTTAATTATAATGCTGATGATGTATTATGTTTTTTTTCCCAAATTTTTAAATATGTTATTCAATATGTGTGATTTTATATTCCTTTTTTAGTGAAAAATTTTTTGTTATTTCCTGTTGTCTAATTTTTGTTTTCCTTTTATTTTTTAATTTTTATTATAAAATAAAATAATGTATATGAAATAAAATAAATTGAAATTTAGACCAGTGGCCCATTAATATGCCGGACAAAATTTACAAAATAATGATGATAAAAATAGAACCGAGTAAAAAATAAATTGAATTGAACTGAACTTAAATTAAAAAAAAAGAAGAAATATGCACTTCTTTTGAACATTCACTTGCTTGTATTACACTAGAGACACATTAAATTTTTATTTATTTATTTATTGCAAAATTTTCCCTTTTATAATAAAATGGTTATTAAAAGCCATAAATTTAATTAAGTGAAAATTTACTGATATATCGGTTCTTTTTTTTTGTTCGACTTCCATACACAGTTTTCCATGCACAGAAAAAAAAAACCATAAAATATAATCCGATTTTGAAAACCAGGAACCTTTAAAAACAAAAAGAATTTTATGTAAATTTACGTAAAATCATTTATAAAAGAATTTTTTAAATTTTAATTCGACTTTACTTTTTTTTTTTGTTTTTTGGTTCTGTTTTGTGGTTCCACGCCCGACTACTCGCTCGTTGCTTTTTTTTTGTTTCTTTTTTTTTTCAAAATTCACATACTATAACAACAAACAAGACACTTCACACTCAAAAAGAAAAAAATTATTATCAAAATTTCAGTTTTTTTTTATTTTCTTTATTACGAAATAAGGAAAAAAAATTGAAAACAAAAAAAAATTCTGTTATTTTTTTATCTCAGCACAAAAAACTTCAACTATGATTTCATTTTTTCTGATCGTTGTTTTTTTTTGCTCATGTCATTTTTTTACCAGTATGTGTGTGTGTAAGAGGTTTTTTTTCTTTCTACTACATATTTTCTGTTTCTCACTTAAAATTTTCAAAAAAAAAATTTTTTCACTAATCACAGAAAATTTGTATCTAGACACTGGCAAAAATTAAACAAAACAAAAAATGAAAATGAAAATAACGTACCAGAAAATAAACTTTAATTAAAAATTAATCCTTTATTTTTTTTTTTTAAACTATGGATGCAATTTGAACACAAAAAAAAATTGATAATTCCTTATTTATGGGACGACGACGACGACAGCACAACCAATACGCGACGACATCTCATCAAACAAACAAAAACTCAAATGATATGATATCAATATAATATTATACCACAGAATGGAAAACTGTAATGTTGAATTTCGCTGTTTTGCAGACAAGATTTCTGTTATCTGATTTTCAATTCAAATTCCACTTATTTTTATGCTTTCAAATTCAAATTTAAAATATGTAATGGGAAAAAAATTTAATTATGTAGCTGACGCACCCTACAAATTATTAACTGCATTTAGATTTTAGTAGTATTTTTATTATTTGATTTTGAGATATTGAAAAATAAATGCATAAGAAATAAAATATGTTGTAATGTAATAAACAAGGAAATAAGATATTTTGCAGATTTATTTCGGTGTTTTTTTGTTTTATTTAATTAAATTGTGGTGAATTTCTGTTTAATTTAAAATTGCATATTGTCTATCTCTTTTTCAAATTCAAATAAGATTTTGTTTTTGAATTCTTTTTTTTTATCTATAGATTTTTGACAGCATGAATTTGAACAGAAACAAAAAGTATATATTCAAATAGAGTTTCCAAGTAATAAAACTGTCAAAATTTCGAACACATAAATGCACATATATACAATTGTATTAAATGTGTTTCGAAGATATTTCGAAGACATTTCGAAGACATTTTTTGCAAACATACAGCAAAGAGCATATATAGAGTTTCCACTTGTCTGTATGTTTGCAAAAAATGTCTTCGAAATGTCTTCGAAATATCTTCGAAACACATTTAATACAATTGTATATATGTGCATTTATGTGTTCGAAATTTTGACAGTTTTATTACTTGGAAACTCTATTTGAATATATACTTTTTGCATACAGACAAGTGGAAACTCTATATATGCTCTTTGACAGAAAATAAAATTTTTATAATTTGTCATGTAGATGTCAGACATTCAAAACGTACTGTTGAACGGTAAAAATTATTCAATTTGAATTTTGAAAAATTTACAAAAGTACGTTACAAAATAGCAATTGTAGTGGAATTCGAAATTGTGGAAATGTTACAGGGTAGAGCCCCGTGTATAGGTAACGAGTTTTATATCCTTGTAAGTATTCATGTTGAGATTTAAACAGATAATCGATCCGGTCTTTCCTTGCTGAAAATTCTATACAAAAGGATCATGTACAGATAACTAGTAATAAGAGATAAATGACTCTCGAGTAATAAGAAATTCTCTTGTTTTAAATTATTCTTAAAAACTTCGTTTATTTCATAAATTTTATATCAATATTTAATTAATTAAATATTCTTAACTTGATTAGTTTTTATTATAATTTTTTACTTAATTCAAAATATTTTTATTATCTTTTCTTATTTTTAATTTTATCGTTTATTTTATTTTTTTTATTTATTTATTTATTATTTTTTTTTATACATTTTTTTTTTTTTTGTTAATTTGAACTGATTATTTTATGATTTCGTATTTTTATGTTTTTTTTAAATTGAAAATATTTTTAATTTTAATATTTAACGATCTTCTTATTTGTTTTATTTTTATGTTTTTAATTTGATATTACACGAAGCTGTTTTCTTTTACATTTCTTAATAATTTCTAGAAAAATTTAATTTTTTTATAAAGATAACTATGTATGTATATTTAATTTTAAGCTCTATTTACTTTACTATTTACGTTAGTTTCGTTATTATTATTTTTTTACGAATAAACAGGAAATTTTTTTGTTTCTGTTAAAAATTTATAAGAATAATGTAAATTATTTTATATTTTTTTACTTTACAATTTTCCATTTAAATTATTTTATTTTTTAATTTTGAATTTATTTGACTAATTTGAAGATGTTTAAAAATTGTAGTGAAATATTTTATTACATTATTAAAAAAAAAGTGTTTGATTTACAAAAATTCGCATTATTTAATACTGAAATTATAAACAAAAGAAAATTGATTACCAAAGAAAAATAAATAGAATATTGACTTGTATATGTTGTATGTATATATGTATATTATAATAACATTTTAATTAATTTTAAGACATTTTCGGATTGTTTAGATTATTTATTTTATTTTTAAAGACCTAACATAGAACTTTTTTAAACTTTATTTTCAATAGAATTTTAATATAAAGTATAAAGAACTTTTTTTAAACTCTTGAATATGATAATTGGATTTTCTTATAATTTTTTCATATTTCATAAGTAAAAGATTTTTATTTATTGATTTATTTATTTTTTTTTTTTACTTTATTATTACGTAAAGGCAATATAAGAGATATAGTTTTTTTTTTTTCTTTAAATTCTATTTACAAAATATGTAACGATATAATTTTTGTGTAGTTTAAATAGTTTTTAAAGTGCTTAAATTTGAAGATATTACTAATAAATTTTTGTGTACAAACTTTTTTTATTTTTGTATATGAGTAATAGTAGAAGCCTTGTGCAATAAAATTTTGTGCTATCAAAATATTAAAAAAATAAAATAAAAAAATATTTTATATTTTTACTCTATTTTTTATTATACATTTTTTATTTTCTTTTATTTTACTTAGATTACCATGGATCCTTTCTTAATAACAAGAAAATCCACAGGTTATTTATAATTAAATAGATTAAAAAAATTGAGAGGTTTTTTTTTAAAAAGTAGCATTAAAATTTTTTTAAAAGCTTTAGTAATTTTTTTTTTAAATTTAATTTTTACGAAAAATTATTATTATCTTTTAAAACAGTTTAAGAAACAACTGTATGTATATGCAAATGTACATATACGATAGTTGATAAATAGTATAAAGGCTTGTAAATAGTAACAGACTATTTTTTTTTAAATTTTCTTTAATAATTTAATATCGATATTTAATTCACAGACTAAGAATTTTTTTTTTTTAATCACATAATTTATTTTTTTTTTCATTTCCTTTATTTTACTTAGATTTTAATTTAAAAAAAAAAAAAAAAACTAGACTAAAATAATACACAATAAAATAGTGCTTGTGCTATACAGAAATTAATTTATTTTTATATTATACAGACAATTTTATTTCATTTAAAACTATTTATTTGTCTATTTTGTTTTTTTATTTTTGTTTTTTATGATTTATTTATACATTTTTACAAAATTTATTATATTTTATAGAAAATGTTTGGACGTTTTCAATAATGCTCATTTGCCTGCACATATATGTAACTTCTATGATATTATTTGCGTTTATCATCAATGGCATGACGAATTTACTTTCTAAAGGGCTGACTGATAGCATAAGACATTTAGTGAGTATTAATTTGCTTATTTGATCAAAAATCTGACAAATGTCATTTAAAAGCTATGCAAGTCATTTGCGATGCCAACGTGCGTTATTGAAAATGCCCTTAGAACAATAACAACAATAAAAAGTTATTCTGATTTTTAATTTTTTTTTATATCATTTTATTTAAGATTTGTTTTTTAAATTTTATTATATTTTAAAATAACAAAATTACGATTTAAAAATATCATAGATTTTTATAAAAAATTATAAATCAATTTATTTTATTAATTGGTCTGTTTAATGTGCATTTTATGTATTTTGTGCAACATTTACATACACATTATACATACGTATGTATATACATATATTTTCTAATGTTTTTCATTAACCTTAGTAAATATAAATAACATTAACGTGTATTTTTTTGTGTCCTTTTACCTTTTAGGAAATTTTTTTTTCTTTTACTTTTATCATAATTCTAAAATTTTATTGTGTATTAAATACAGTGGCGAAGATAAACATTTTATTATATTTTTTTTTTACATATTTATTTTTTCTTCTATTATTCGTCAATTTTTATTTATTTTTTTAATGTATGTACAATGTTTTGATTATTTTATAATTCTATCCAATTTATGTATTTACAAAATTAGTATTGTAGTAATTATTAAAATTTAACATGTTTGTTTAAGCTTGGGAATTTGCTTGTTTTTCATTTCTAGGTCTTATTAATGGTGGTAGTTTGGACGAAAAAACCTTGACGGGATGGGAGTATTCGATTTTACAAATCATTAGAGCCTAAGATTTCTATGATTATTATTATTATTATTTTTTTTTTTTTTGGGTTTATAGTATGTATGCATGTCCAAATATGAACGACCAATATTATTCGTTTTTAACGGAAAATTCATATGTCACTGATGGCATACACTAATGTTAAATTAATAGTAAGGGATAACACAGAAATAAACGAATTTTTATTATCATGGCAACTGAATTTTGAATTCAATTTATTATGAAACTTTTATTTTTAAATTATTCTTTTTTTATACTTTTTTATAAATATATTTGAGATTCGTTGAAATTTTTTGTATTCCGTTCTATGTATCTAAAGACTTGGTCAATAATTTTTTTATTTATTTTTTTCTTTTTTATCTGATTATTTTATTTAATTTATTTATTTTATGTTTCTAAAAATAAAAACAATAAAAATATTTACAGTTACATTAAAAACAAAAAAAAATTTTTTTTCTAAAGAAAGGAACTAAAAGAAAAATAACTCTATAAAAAGAAAAAATCTTTTCGTCAATTTTTTTAAATATTAGCAAGACATTGATCACATACATATTTTGTCTTATGAGAAAGTCGAATAGCATTGCTAGTCTTTTTTAAAAATAAATTTTACATATATTTTTTCTTTTTCAGTTTTAATAAAAACAAAAATATTCTAGATACAAACATAAACGTTTAGAATCAACAAAATTTAAAAACAAATCTTCACCGAAAACAAATTTTTAGGTAAAAATTTTTCTTAGTACCAATATCGGTACATTTATCTGACCTACATAATAATGTTAACTTTTAATAATGAATTTAAAAAAAAAACGATAACAATTAAAATAGTAATTTTTTTTTTGTTTTTCTTTAACAGAAGTTTCTCAATATTTTTGAATATCGATGAGCACACAAAAATTGGACAAAACGCGTTATGGTGCCCTCAGACATACAATTGGGTACCTCTAACTTATAATATTATTTTATTTCGTTATCTTTTTTTATTTTAAATATTTTTTCCTCTTTTGCTAAATTCATTTTAAATATTAATTTAAATTTTAAGAAAAATATAATTTTTTTTTTTTTTTTTTGAAAAGGACTCATATACATTTAACAATAAATTACACAATTTTATATTTTCCTTATACCTTAGGGTAATTATAATTTTTTTTTAAAATGATTTATGTAATAATTTACATGAGTTTATTTTGTTTTAATTTTATTTCTTATTCTTGTAATTATGCGTATGTATGATAAATTTTTATTAAATTCAAAAAAAAAAAAATATATATATGAGAGAAAGAGAGAAAAAGAAAAACCTAGAGATGGTTAAAATAATATGATTGTAGAGAACAATTATACTCTGAAAGGCGATAATTATTATTTCAAAGTTTAAACACATTTTTTTAAATATTCATGTTGATTCAAATATGTAGTATAAAATAGTATGGAAGAATATCGACTCCAATTTGTTCTACTTTTTCTCTTCAGTTTTATTTTAAAACCTACTAGTCAGTTTTTTTAAGATTTTTGGTAACATTAAAAATTTTACTAAAATTTGATTGAGTTTTTGATGTTATTGTGCTGCTACTATCCGATAACATTTTATCTGCTGATGATGATGAAAATAATGAAATTACTGATGGTGATGATGATGACGATGACGATGATGGTGTACTACTACTACCACCAACAGATGATGGACCGTGTTTTGATCGTTCTAAATGCGGTGGGAGTTGTAAATTTAACGGATCTCTTAAACGACGTAAATCATATTCAATTTCAGCTATTTCACGTTTTAAATTATTGTATGTATGAACATCAAAACCTTTCTTTTTGGCACGTTTATGTATTGTAATGAGGTATTGACGGTCTCTAACATCTGGATAATTATATTCCTGTAGAAAAAATAAATAGATTATTGAACATTGAAAATTTTATGCAAACAAAAAAAAAATATTCGATTTAAAATAAACGAAAATCTATTTTTACTTGTTTTGTTATACAATAATATGCGTATGCTGCCATTGCTGTACCATATGTTACAAAATATGTAACCGGTTCCATAATATCCCATGAGTATTCCCACCATGTTAATCTAGCCAATATACCAAATTGTACAGACATTAAACCTAATCCAACCCATGTCATAATATTCGTTTTTCTCACAGCCTTTGAATTTAATTCAGCTTTTTGCTGCAAAAAAAAAAGAACAAATAAATTTAAAAATTTTATAGAAATCAATAAAGATTTTAACTCTACAAGTTCTTTAAAATTTTAATGTAAAACAAAATAATGAATTTTGCCCATTGTAGGAAAAAAATCTTTGAAAAAAACTTCAAATTCTGTTAAAATTCAAAGCAAATTTTTTATTGATTCACGAAAGCAATTTTCAAAAAAGCACAGTAAAATGCACAACTTGGCTTCAAAAATTAAAAACCAAAAAAGAGACCTTCTACCTAAAATGAGAAAATCTTATGGCATTCTTGTTAAAATTTTTCTATTTGTATAGAAATTCTGATGATGCGGTGCGAGGTAAAAATTTTTTATTAAAATTTTATTTTTATTTTTATTTTTAAGCAAATTCCCATTTTATGAAAAAATTTCAAACCTTTTTGTTTTATGTTTCTGACATACATATTAAAAATATCAGCATAAATTATTACCGCAATCACCAACCTACCATCTTACCATCATTTTCTCATCTGAAAATTGATTTGTTTGTTTAAATGGAAAGAGAATAAGTACTTAACAGGTTGTAAATAATTTGTATGAAATATAAATGCTACTCAAATGCTTTTTTTTGTTAAGTACAAGTTATTAATTGTAATGTTAAGAATTAATTTAAAATGAAAATTAGCAACAAACTGAGCCACACATACATATGTACACCGTTATACTTGGACATTCAAGTGTACATTTAATTGATATTTTTTAAATGCATTGTTTGAAAACAATCACTCATAAGTGTAAAATACGTAAACTTTGGTTTCTTTTATTGGACGCAATTAGTTGTGGTATACAAGAAGTGATAGCATAAATCAAGTTGAGAAAAATTAGTCTGGCTGAATTAGTTTAGCAATCTATGTATATTTTTTTACTTGAACTGAAAATCTGATGATAAGTTGCTACATGATACCTGAACTAAATCCAGAGATATGAAGAGTCAAGAGATGGGTCATCTAAGGTTTATGGGATGGGTGAAATTCGGATTTCAAAAACATGGCAACAAATATTCGATATTAGTGCATTTTGCAAGTATCTTAGTATCTCAGTTAAATATGCCTGTACATTGCGTTATATTTTACAATTTTTAAATTCTTACGAAAAATTGGATTGCATACATTACATATGTAATCTGTATAGTGACATGAACTAATAGATGGGATTGTGAAAATTTATATGCATGTTTAGAGAATACGACAAAGAAAAGAAAATAAGATAAATTTTTCACATACACATGTATAGGTGCTATTTAATTTTCCATTTTTCGTAATTGTCTTTTACTATTTTCATGGTTCACAGGAAATTAAAATAATTATGTAGGAATACCACAACCAAACAAGATAAATTAAATGTTCTCCAATTTTCTTACATGAATAAATGTTGGATTATATCGTAAATTTTAAAATTACAACAAAAAGTGATGTTGAATCTTTAAATTTAACGTAGATGTAGTCGTAAATTTCATTGCTGGAACATAAATTCAATAAGATGGGTGATAAGCCAACATTTTCATACAATCATTTAATTCATTCTTCTTAGCTTACTCACTTACCTCTTCTAATGGTGTTAGTTCATATCTTAAATTTTCTAATCTTTCCAAAAGCTCCTTTTCTTTTTTAATATGATATTCACCGACATGTAATGCCTCGTATAACTGCAATAAAAGAAAAAAAAAATATATGAAAAATTTATGAAAAGGATTTTAATCCATTGAAAAAGGACTTCATTGTAATAAATTGTATATAAATCTCTAAAGATAAATAAAATATAAGCACATTGTGTAAGTTATGTTATGTATATTAAAAATTATTCGTAACGGAAAACCAGTGAATGCATTTTCATACTTGCAATGTGGATAATGTATTACCACCATTCACTTTCATGCTGTATACATATGGCAACAGAAATTTTTAATTGAAAAATATCTGCAATAAGGATATAAAATGGTTTCTATTTTTTAATAATAAATATGAAGCTAAATATTAATTAAATTTAATGGCTATTTTTATTTGTATCCTCTTTAAAGGACACTGTTTTCCGCGATTTCTGAATTTTATCCTGTTTGATTTATGATTTTTAATTTTTTTTTTAATTTGAGTGCCAGAATGCAACATGACGGTGGATCCAATAAATATGAAATGCTTTTACTTTCTTTCCCAATTACTTATTTTTAATTTTAATCGAAAGTTTTTAATGGAGCTTAACTTATACAAAAATCGATTATTGGCAGACTGAAGTTAAAGACAAAAGTCTAGAAAAGAGTGAAATTTTAAAAATTTTCCGATGAAATTAAAATTACTATGAATTGAACCAATCCCTAATGAATATAAATGTCCAATAAATTTAACAATGTCAATTATTTCATGTATGATAAATTAATACCAAAACATTCATTTATTTTTGATTTTTTTCAATTTTAAAATAGAAATGCTTTTTACATGAATATTGCATACATAAACCTGAATAAACACTTCTACGCATTTAAAAGGTTTTGTATGTTATACATATATATATTAAACTTTAGAAAATTGCTGTCACTGTGTATTTGTGAACGTGACAAAAATTCAATTTAATGAAATACTACTGTATACATGCATGCATTCTATCTGTTTCAGTACACGAATATTATATTGTATCCTTGTTGTATACAAAATATACACGATCATCACTGTATATTGATACACACAACAGGGTAAAATCCAAAATCATCGTTTGAATTGAATTTGAATTTATGTTCAGCATATTGAAATGCATTATACGTGTGAATCAATAATATTTTGTTATTGTGTATATAAACAAACAGAATGAATGTACGTAGAATACGGAAATTATGTTTTTCTTTCAGATTTTCCAGTTTTCAACACATATTTCAAAAAAGTTTACGTAAATATCAAATTTTTGTGTACATGTGTGATAAGTTTGAATGAATTTTAAAAGAGCGAGAAAAGTTTTATACGTTATACGTATACAATTTTTGATAGGTGGTTCATTTTATATAGTTTTCATATAAATTGAAAACCTGAGATTTTTCAAATGATATCAATTTTCTGTCTGTGGTTGCTTATTTCCATTTCTGTATTTATTGGAAAAGTTTAAATTTATAAATTTTTTTTTATTTTGTTTTCTTATAATTAGAAGTACAAGTATTTTGTTTATTTATCAGTAGAAATAAATGACGATAAAGTTTATTTAAAAAATAAAAACAGAGGAAATTTCTAGGATATTTACAAAATCTAAAGTTGAACAGTTAGGACAACATTAAAGTTTTGGTCCTTTGTCATATACCATGTGTTTACACAAGATATATTGTACATATTGTACGAATACATGAGCCTTTCATTATAATTGAGTTCAAATATTCGTATATGTATGAGAATTATATAGAGATTGTAAATACGAGGATATGAAATGGAATGGGGGTAAAATTAAGGATTGTATTTATTGGATTACGAGACAGTTAGGACATATTTTTAATTGGAGTAGGATAAGCGAATTTATCGCTGGAATATGAAGATAATTAGGACACATTTGTTAAAGGCATGGGACGAGATATTGTATAATTGGAGTGCAGAGACAATCAGGATACATTTAAATGTGTATATTACAAATTTTGCAGGAAAAACTTAAGAAAAAAAATAAATAATAAATTGCAAAATTAAATTAAATTTAAATGAAATTAAAATTTCTTGTTCTTTTTTAGTTTGTATTTTTCTTACCTGCGCAACAACAGCTCTAACATCACCTAATTTCGTTAATTCCTCTGTTGTAATTTTGTCACGTTTTGGTGGCGTTACTTTGTATTTTTTATCATTAACGAACAACCTTTAAAGGAATGATTAAACAATGGAAAATTAATCAAACATGTCAATTATGATTCAATTTAAAAAAAAAAGAAAACTAACGAATTTATAAACAAGATTCTATTTTCAAATGTTTCAAAAGTTATCAGGTGCTTTTGTTTACTTATTTTTTTGTTTGTTTAGATAAAATCAAAAACGTCTTAATTATCTTACATTTTTCACGTTCATGCAAAATGGCATAAAATAGAAAAAAATTGAAAAATAAATGAAATTTTAATAAAAATTTCTCAATAATCAAAGTCTCATCTGTACATCATTTTTCATACAAATTCAAGTAATAAATCAGAAATTGAAATGTTATATTCATTTTGTTTTTATTTAAACAGAGAGAGAGAGAGACAATAAAATGCACAGGACGGCAAAAAATTTTTTGCTGTTGGAAAAAATCGAAAAAATCAATTTACAACATGTTGGGAATAAAATTGACTTCTACTATAGAGAGAGGTCTACTTCTGTTATACTCGTACAATGTAATATAATATAATATACAATGTAACAATCTCATTTCCAGCAGTTTCAAATATAAAATCAATCACCAACAGCTTTATTGATAAAATAATAAAGATTAAATTCTTTTTCATTTCTTGGACAACAATAATTTTCATCATAACATTAATCATTATCATTTAGCACTTTGCTGATAATCATTACATTGCCATTATCCTTGTTAATCATTATTTTGTTTTGCACTTCTCAGACATTATGAAAAAACCACCCAAATGCTAATGATTATAATTTATATGTACATATTTATTTATTTTTTAATTCCATTTTATATTCTTGTTTAGTCTGTGATTATTTATAAATTTTTATTTCATTTCATTATCATCTCATCGATCGACCTACTTAATGTTAGTGAAGTTCGATATACCAACATCAAGTTATTATGAAGAACATGCATCGAATTTTAGAATCATTATTTGCCTTTTACTTCATCAAATTTATGTATATATACCAAATGTACATCTTTATAGGACGTGCAGTCAGTTACCTTGATATCTATCTATTCGCATCATCAGGTTCTTAATATTTTGTATCATATCTTATATGCGAATATTTCTCAATTATTATACACTTCTTATGTTATCATCATAGTAACCAACAATTTAAAAACATTATTGTAGCATGACTGTACTTTACAATTTGAATTTATACTATGTACATACCTTCGGCCCACTTTAGAATCTGTATAGACAGAGGTGAACACATATGTACGTGTACATACAGAGATAACAGAATTTTTGTTTTTTTTTTGTAGAATATACATATGTACATATACACTCAAACATACATGCATGACAGTAATAGAGATACCGAATTGATTTTTATGAAAGCAATTTTTGTCCATTTCTTGAGTGTTTCGAGAATTTACATTAAAAAGTGTTTTAATGTCTCATGTATGTTGAAAATTTAATGTAGTACCTTTAAGTGTCTATAACGCAAAAAAAAAAAAAAAATAATAAAATAAAATATAAATATACAGTAGAGGAAAATTTTTGAACGAAATTTTCCTTCATTATCCTTAAATTTAAGTGTAGATCTTAAAAATAAGATGGATACAAGAAAAACAGCTACACTTATTTCCATGACCTACGATATGATAAAAACTGAATAAAAAAAATTAAACTAAATAAAAAATTTCTCATGGCATGAAAATGTTAAAATTTCAGATTTGAGACTTTAGATATGTACATACATGAACAAAACATACGTGAATTTATTGATTTCCTAGAAAATTCTATTTCATTGTTTTTTCCTCTGTAGGACTTTTTTTTATTTTCAATCTTAGAAATCACAAAACATTTTATGTGCTTTTCTATTCAATTCATTTTTTAGGTATGTATAAATGTACTTAACATTTGCACATGTACATGAGAAATTCAAAAAAAAAAGAAGAAAAATGAAAAACAAAATAATGGACTTTTAGGACTATTTGTTTAAACTATAAAAGGACTTTTTCCCATTAAAATTTTTTGTGATGATAAAAACAAATAAAAATCATTCACAAAGAAGGATATTGTCAGAATATAAAAAGAGTATTTATACAAATTTTTACAATGTATTCTATTTTCTGTACGTAAAGCACAAAATAGGTACAAATGCTACAGTATTTTGGAGTAGACTAACATTCACGTGATAATGATGATGATTATATTTTTTATACACATGAGAAATTCATGATATTTAAAAGAGTTCTTGTTATGAATTTTAAATAAAATTTACAATTGTAATAGTAATACAAATATTCGTGTTGTTTTTCAAAAAGGAAATTTTCTTTTCTTATATAATCATTTCAAGTATTAAATAAATAATTTTTTTGTTCAATAAAAATTATCATAACAAAAAGATAATAATTTATGAAATTATTTTTGAAAAGATTTTCATGACTTTTTGAATGTTTTTCTTTTATCGTTATTATGAATTTAATGAAATTTTAAATTGGAAATGATTTAAAACAATATACATTGCCGAAAGTTACAGAACTTTATAAACTTATCATTTTGTGACATAATTCACTAAAATATTATTGCTATTGTTTTCCTGTTTTCTTGTTTTTCATTTTCTTAAACTTTTGAATTATTTTTAATTGAAATTTTATATGTTGACATAATTATATCTGATGACAATAAATAAAATTAAAAACAATAAAAAAATTTTTTTTTTTTTTTTTATCTTGATGACTTTGTTTAACATAAACAATAAAGGAAAATGGAATTACTAATTAAGAAAACATGATTTTCATGATGACATCTTGGTTTTTCCATTGAAAGAATATATTCAAAGCTTTAAAATTAATTTTATTTATTTTAAGAATATTTTAATTTAAAAGAAAATGAACAAATTTAAACGACGTTTGACAGTGAAAGGGTTACAACATTAAACATCAAACCAAATGCAAAATTTGAAGCGATCATTAAAGTTCTCTGATTACCATAAATCTTTTTTATATTTTTTTATTTTAAAAATAAAATTTAAAAATTGTAATAAAATATACATACCAAAATGGTTCATCCATTAAACTTTCTATTGTACATGTTGATGCTATTCTAATACCATCTTCATTAAGTATTGCAGCACGATCAATGCCACGATCTTCAAATTTTAACATATTTATTAAATCACCTACATTATGTGATACTGGTTTTAATGCAAAACGGCATTTTTCATTACGACTAGGCAGTGGAACTGTTAAATGTGGTAATCCTTGTATATATTTAACAGTAACTTCTGAAAAATTACAAAAGCAAAATTAGGATGTAAAAAATTTTTAACTACAAATGTATACAGAAAAAATAAAAAAATCAAAAAGTTAAAAAAAGAAATGAAAAATATAAATTCCAGTATATCAATTGTTAGAATAATATATGTATGTGTATTCAATTCAATAAATTCAAGTCATTGTATATATACGACGTAATAAAGTAAAGAAAAATCAAAAAAAGCAAAATTTATATTGTATACAACGTATTTTATTTTTCTTAATTTTCTATTTTCCTTTAAATCCCTAGATGAATTCTACACAACAGTGCTGTTTTGTGTCCTTTTCTTTTACAACACCTAGAATTTGTATTTTTTTTTTTTTTTTTGTGAATACATATTTTAGGTAGAAATTTTTTTTTTTTTAATTTACGTTTTGAATTCAAGATTCCCCTATTTTCCTTTTGAAAAAATAGAAATGTGAATGTACATACGAAATGTAAATGTACACCATGAAAGGAAATACGTATGTATATACAGTGAAAAAGTCAATTTTATTTGTTTTATTTTTTTCATGCTATTTTACACATTTCAATTCAATTTTAAAGTGAAAATATACAAAGAAGTAATGAAAAATTATTTTCTTTTTTGATAGCAAATAATACATGCACATATATACATATACACTTTCCTTTGAATAAAATCCAGAACCTTTTATTTTATATTATACTTTAAAAGGTGGAATTTATTTTCATTTACTTTTCACTGTTTTTCTGTGATACTCTGAATTTATGGATAAGTTCAAGAAAATAAAATTTCACATTTTCTAAAGTACATGTTTTATTTTTAAAAAAATAGTAAACCATGGGAGTACTTTTTTAAGTATTCAAAAGCTATTATGCTTTTATTTGTACATGTGCGCATTTGTAATTTTTATCTGTAATAAATAAATATAAAAAAGTTATTCTGTATAGAAATGATATTTTTCTTTTCGTTGTCAAGTTGTATGTTTATTATGTCTGTCTGTCTCAAGGTGTATCAGAATATTACGTGTCATAAATTCTTAAAGTTTAAAATGTTTTTAAAGAAAGTTATTTTAGATACATTCCAAGATACATTGTACCTTGTGAATTTCTGGACATGCGAATATATAACATAATGTAATTGATATCATCTTCTGAAAACTAAAAAAAGTTTTTTTTTTTTTTCGATCTTTAGAATTTATACTGTTCAAGAACAGTAAAACGTTAAAAAATTTCACATTTTTACACTTCATTGAACCACAATTGACATACCCTAGTGTCCTAGGCGGGAAGAATAACTTAGATATGAACAGATAAAAAATCTGTTCTCATCAATGACCAAAATTTAACTCATGACAGTGAAGTTGTGCAAAATTTCAAGAAGAATTAATGTTTTTATTTTGAAAAATAAATAAACAATTCATAGAAAATTTGTATTTATACGTTACTGTTTCGTAGCAGCTCAAAAACCTTGAATTTAAAAGTATACTCAAATTATTTTCAGATACTTCATAAAATTACAATTATTATTTACTTTTCTCATTTAAACATCAAATTTGCAATTTATTCAATTTTAATTAAAAATGTTTTAATTTTTCTTAATTTGTTGATATAGTAAAATTAAACATAAAAATTTATAAGCTTTGAAGTGCATACATACATATGTAGGTATGTACATATCTCAATCACGAAATAGAAAGATGATATAAAATTTTTAATGTTTTTATATTTATGTAACTAACTAAGAAAAGTTTTCCATTTTAAAAACATTTTTATGATGATTTATAATTAAATTAAGTTTCTAAATAAATTGCAGAAAATATGTGTACGTAAAGACAAAATATAAGTATACAGATATCCAAGCAAATATACTTATATCCTTAAATAATGCATGTATTTTTAGTTTAGATCATGATTAAGAAAGATATAGTTAGAAAGAAATCTTTTCGAGATTTTTTTTATTTAAGATAAATTTAATTACGTGTCGTAGTATTGAAATACAAGGATACACAATCTAGAAATAGACATATGTACAATTTGATAGTTTGTTAATAAGGAAATAATTCTGTCTGCCTAATAAGCTTGTTTTTTATTCTTCTTTCCTTTTTCACCTAACTTTAAACAGGGTCGTCTGCTGTATCGTTGTTATTTATGTCCTAACAAGGATTTGTGTTCCTGGAGCTGTATAAGAGGAAAATGCTAAGGCACTAGATTGATGGCTGATATTAACATGATAATGATTATGCGAACATAGACATTTTCAATTGTTTTATAAATCTTGTAAATTAATACCGAAGAAGGATATATGTATGTATGTATGTATTTAAAAATTTTCACGAATTTTTATATTTCGATTTCTATCCGGTTCCAAACATGTGTGCCATAATTATCACAAATGAAAATATCAGAAAACTGAAATCATGATTTTTTCTTTATTTTATTTTTTTTTTACGTACCTAGTTGTTAAGCAAAAAAGAAATTTATTTACAGATACGTACATATATAAAAATGTATGTTCATGTATCAACCATAATAAATAATTGATTAAAACTAATTAGTTTATCACACAAAAAAATTTTTTTTAAATGCACAACAAAAATTCTTTCTCCACCCCATTTTCTCTTCTTCTAAAATATGAATTAATTTCTTTTTATTTACCTTGAATATTTAAAACAATATGTAACTATATGTACAAATGATGATGAATATCTAACCATCTAACTAAGTTAATTTAATTTAATTTGCAATACTGCTAACTTACATACTCTTGCATACAAAAAATATCAAACTTTCTCGGTTAGTTAATTAACAGATACATCACATAATTATTATCAGATCATTTATAAAATTTTTTTTTTCTTGATTAATATTCGTACCTGTAATAACATTATTACATACTGATGGTGGTGATGGTAAAATGCAAAAACAAAAAAAAAAGAATTTCCACGTTATGATATTTTCTTTTGTGGTATGTATGACTGATACATATGTAGATATATAACATGTATTTGCATAAATATCGTACATATCGTAAATAATTTTTTTTTTTTATTTTTCTTATTTTTCGCTAAATGTGTGATGGAATTTAATATACAGCATATCATAAATGTTTGTATAAACTCACCGCGTCAAAACTTTATTAAATGAAAAGTCAAAAAAATGCACGTTAGGGATGCGTATTACATGAATATGTAGAAAAATCAAAAAATATAGCTCAGTAGTTAAAATTGTGCATATATTGATATGTATGTGGATTTTCTATATATATGTACATACGTATGTATTTTTGAATGTGTAATGTAATGCATGTGAAATATTGCACTCATATGTTTTTGTTTTTTTAAAAAGTACAGTAGAGTATTTTATATACGGACGGACATAAATGTATCTATACATAAATATGTATAACTATCTAGCAAATGTAAAATGCATGCATCATCACCATTATCACCATCACATCAGTTATATGTACTTATACACAAGCACATATCTACACTCATACATACATATGTTCGTAGTCAAAGTACATTGTTCCAAAAAATCGTTAGTGCATAAACTAATTTCCACCTTTTTTTGTGGTTTATTATGTTATGATATATGGAAAAACATACGATTTTTTTTTTAAACAGAAAAAGAAGTAAAATTTTTTTTTTCTACATATGATCTATCAGTCTAGTTTAATCAAATAAAAGTGTATTAAGTATTAATTCAATTTATATGTACAGTAAGGTACAGAAAAAATGGAAACCTTAATAAAACCAAAATAAAATTGAGATAACAGTATTTATGATATCTAATTAGTTCCAAAATTTATTTCATGTTGAATCGAAAATATGTGCCTTTTAGAAATAATAAAAAGTGATCAAATATTCGAAAATTTGAAATTTTCAAACTTTGTCAGGGAAACTATATCATAATCTCGAGAACGAAATCACATCAGATGGTATCAGATAATTTGAAGAAAAACTCTATTAGAAGCAAAGGCTATTCTAAAGAATATTCTAAAGGAAAAACAAACAAAAAAAATTTGTATGAATGCTTTTATTTTATGTACTCTACTGTAATCTAGAACATAATGTAATTATTAATAATTTTAAATTCTAACTGAAATATTTACCGTAAATACATGCCACTCTATTATGTATGAAATAATTATGCGCGATGTATTTTTTAAAAGAAAACACAGAAAACCGAAAACAGAAAATTTATTTATTTATAATTATTATTACTAAGTATTTAAAATTACCATTACTACATTATTGAATAAAAAAAAAAAAAAAAAAAAAAAAAAATGTAAAAACATTGCGTGTTTTTCACTTACGAACAATTCTACATAGATATTAAGAACGCGTAATTCGGACATTTAAAAAATCTGATATTTTTATGGATCTTTATTTGTTATTTGTTTATTGTTTAATTTGTTCAAAAATATAATAGGTAATAATAATAATAATACAATAATAATAATTTTTTAATGTAGTTTTCTAGGCTAATTTATAGCTACTACACATACACACAAATACACATTTTCAAAATTTATGACGGAAATTACATACATACAATAGTCAGTCAGAGTATACGTATATATATACTGTATATTTTATATTGCAAAGAAAATTAACGATATCATTTTCATATACATATTTATGTACCTGTGTTGAGATTTTGATGCACTGTACATGAACGAAACAGTTGTGGTTGAGTAAAATATACAAAAGTTTAGAAAAACAGAAAAAAACATTTTTTTTTTTTCAAATTGAATTGTGGGTCGATTTTTCACTTATAGTAGCAAATTATACATATAAGAAATGTGCAAGCAATACACGATATGTAATCATGATGATGATCCGTTCCAAAATGCAGGTAAATGAATGGTAAATGCACGCAAGTTACGAAAGAAGAAATTCGAGAAAAATTAAAAAAACAAATACAACAAGAAAAGAAAAGCAAAAAAAAAATTTTTTTTTTTTTAATTGTAACACTGTACAAATTGTAGATTACATTGAAGTTCCGTAAACTCTATATTTTGTTTTATGTTTAACGTTTTTTTTTTTAAATGATTTTCAAAGTCAAGATTGAAATTAATCGCATGTATTTATAAAGCTCATCGCGTACAATATTCTTCTGTTGTTGTTTTTTTCTTTTCAGGTTTTTTTTATTTTTATTTTTATTTTATTTATTAGTAGGTAGGTAGGTATAGTATCTATTAGATTTCGTTTCTTTAATTTTTTGTAGTTTTTTTTTTATTTTCATTGTAATTTAATTAAATTTATTAATGTAATTCGAGTTTTAGAGTTATTCAATGTGGTACAATTCAGTTATTATTGTGAATTTCACTAAGTTAGTTCGAATAAAAAATAAAATAAAGCAAAAACCAAAGAAATTACGGAAACTTGAATATAAGAAAATATTTTAAACACTTGAATACGATATCTAAGAAAAAAAAAAAAAAAATCGGTAAACTCTGAAAAATCAAAAATTTACAAGAAAATTAGAAAAATCGATTTAGGTACTGCAACAGAAATAATTTAATTTAAATAAAATATCACAATACCGAGTATTTATCATAAACAAATAAACAGGGAATTAACTATGCATAAAGTGATTAAGAAGCGATAATTAATCAGGAATATAAAAAAAAAAAACAAAATTCAAATTAATATCTTTTTTTTTTTTTTAAAGAACGTTTTTATAAAAATGTACAGAAGTGTGCAATAACAAAATATACAGAAAATGAATACAAGATTTTTTCTTCAATTTTTGGTTGAAAATTGAGTGAATTTTATAAATTAACATAAATTTTGTAGTTCAACAGCAAATGTATTAGATTGAAAAAAAGAAAGAAATCAAATTACAGTGATTTGCTTAATTTGTTGTAACATTTATTTAAATATTTATTATTTTGTGGCTCGTGTTACACCACCATTCACCCTATGACATTTATATTTTATGTTCAGTGATTTATTTGTTAATCTTTACAAAGTGATAGTAAATATAAATAAATAATTTTTCATAATTAAAATAAATTTATATTTTAAGTGAAATGCTGTCATTTACAAAAAGATCTCTAATTTAAATAAACGAAAGAAACGAAGAGTAAAATTTGTTACGATTGTAACGATAGTAACAAAAACGTGTATTTGATTTTAAAGTTAAATGATAATGAAAGTTCTATTCTCTAAGGATATTCAAAAGTGTGTGTGTGTGTGTGTACATGAACTAATTTCTATTATATCAAAGAATATTATCTGTATTAAGATATAGAAATGCTTACATAGAAATTTCACTTTAACTTATTATTTTCTAATAAATTTCTAATTAAAAAGTTTTTCTCTTTGTATTTAATGAGGATTTTCCTTCTTTGTGTAATTTGAAACTCCTTTGACTATTAATTTATTATTAAATAAATATAACAACAGTTAATTATATTGATATGAAGCAAAAGATTATGTTTAAAATTTAATCATTGGAAGAAATGTTAGATGATTGGTGCTCCTACAAAAGTGCCTTTCATCTTAATTTATTACCTCATACTCTATTTTATATTTTATTTTCCTAAATGATTTTTGTTTTTTCAATTGTTTACTTTTTTAAGTTTTATTCAGTTTTTCTATTTTTTTTGTGTCCTTCTATTTTAGTGCTCGTCTTGTAGTGAACATCATTATAAAGCTTAATATTCACTTAGTTTATGTTTTCTGATTACTTTTCATCTAGGAATGATATCTTTTAACTTTGACTTGCTCCGAGCATCCGTACATTTATTATTCAAAATATAGCTGAGTCTTCAACAATTCTTTTTTAATCGGTCTTGGGCTCATGAAGGCTTCCTAATCTTATGCAGTTATAGAGCTTTTAGCGACTTTTTATTTCTACGCTCTACTTTTTCCCGGTTTCTATTTGATATTGTTAGTGCAATACATTTAATTATAATGAATTTAGTGTGAAAATTAAATTTTCAAAAATTTACACATTTTATAGGTTTTTCATTTTAATTTTTTTTTTCTGGAGATTTAAAATCGATTAATAAATTATCTGCTTTAAGTATTTACATACAAACAAATAAATTTTCATTTCCGATTTATTTATTTTTTTTTTGCTTTTTATTTTCAGTAGTACATTTTAATTTCAAATTCAATTTTCATTTGAAATTCAAATCACGTGCAAACATTTTTTTATCTTTCTATTTTTTTTTTTTTTCATTTTTCGACGTTTCTTTTGAAAGAAAAAATTTCACGTAACGTATATATATAAAAGTGTATGTGCATCAAATGCTTCTAATGCATAGTAGAGCGCATAAAACATTCATTTTGGCCATATGTATATATCCTACATACGTATGTATGTACACTCTTATTTTATGTCCAGTATAAATAATGTCTTAAACTAGAACATTTTCATTACAAAAATTTATTAATACGTTATTTTATTAGAAATCATATACGTTTTATGAATTTGCGATCTATTCATTTACGCCAGTTAAATAAAATGATTGACCTTTTTTGTCTTTTTAAATTACATTCTGGCATCTCATGAATTTTAATGAAACAATATTCTCTTTTATTTGTGTACAGTCATTTTATATCTGTTTTTCTGTAATATTTAACAGGATCTTTGCTTTTAATTTATACGCTTATACCTAATTTGTAAACAATTTTTAAATCGAAAAAATGGTAAAAACTTAATTATAATTTGAATGAAAAATAAACGTTGAAGGATAAGGAAAACATAGTCCACAAATCAAATGTTTTTTTATTCTTGTACTTATTGTTCTTTTTATTCTTAAAATTAAAAAACATTATGAGGAAATTTTTTAAAAACTAAGAAAACTAATTTAATGCTTCGTACATTTCAGAAACAAAAGAAACAAAAATTAAATAAATGCCAAAAGCTTGAGGTAAACATATAGGCCTGTATGTTTACTTATATTCTTGAATTTTATTGTTTTTTTTTTCTTCGTTTGATTGTTTCTGTGTAGATAAAATTTTGCAAAATTTTTTAGAATAACTGCAAGAGTACACTTGAAAAAATTCGAACATTTTTTTTTTTTATTGAACAAATATCTACAATACAAATATTTAAGCAGTAGAAAACAAAAACCAGTATGAGGGAGGCTATGACCCGTTCAAGGTTGTGATGTCGAAAAAGAGTAAGAAGACTTTAATGAAATAATAACCTAGAAAAAGGATATATGAAATAAATAGAAATTTTAAGTGTTTGACAAAATAAAATTTTTTTTTCTGACAATTATTGTACACTCACAAATATATTCGTAGTCATGCTTATACAACAGCGAATGAATTTTCATTTGATAAAGAGAGCAAAAAATAAAACTGCATTAATGGCGTCTAAATGACTATCTATTTTATAAGAAATAAAAAATAAATAGACAACCATATGTATGTACATATTTATTCGTTTCGTATCCTTTTCGTTATAGTATCAAAGTTCAAATAACAGACCATGAAGATATAAATTTTTTTTTCTTTTTTTTTTTCTTTTCTACACAAATGTTCTATGTGTATCCTCCTTAAATTTTCTGTTTATTCATATGACATTCGAATAACTGCTAAAGAATCTAATATGTATTTGTTTTGGAATTGATCCAGAAAAATTATAGATACATAACAAAAAAAGACAATAATAAAATATAGGACATATACATATGTATGTGCATCTTCTGTTCTTGTTTTTTTTTGTTCACATACGTAAACGGCAATCCTTTTATAGTCTTTTGAAGGAAACCAAAGTTCTATATACATAAAAAATTGGCCCAAAATTTGAATTTAAATATTTTTTGAATTTAGAACATATTAATATGTACAAAAAGGACATGCATTTATTTTTCAAAGGTCTTGAAAGAGATTTCAAGTCGATATGAATGAATACAAATGAATGATTGTTTTGTCAAAAAAAATAAAAAAATAAATAAATAAAATAAAAATTTTATAAAATTTTGATCCCTTCTCAATTTTGAACAATTTCATCAGAAAAATGTTATTTCCCTAGATTTAATATATCCTATTTATTTAGAATTTTTAAGTAATAACACATTAAAGAACTTTTAACACGTAAATACGTAATATTCGTGCGTGTAAAAATTTTTCATGTATATTTTAAATTAAATCACTATTTATATTCTTTTTTTTACCCAGTTATGAGACATATTGATACTGAGATTTTCCTTGTTTTTTCATAACATGTAGTAAACGAAATTTGATTAACAAGGATCACGTAACACATAAAATATATAAAACTTCATCATTATTAGATGATGATGATGGAAATGATCGTTCGTGCGAAAATAATATTTTCTTCATCTTGTTACTCTTTTAAACAAGTTATTATACATACGTTCGAAAAGGATTCGTCATTTGTCTTTTTATTTTATACATATCCATACATTTGAAAGGGGCTATTTTCCTTTATCATTAGCACTACAAAGAAAGGAAAATAAACTTTAGTTAAAAACTAGATTTTCTGATTGCTCTACTGAAAATCATGCAATAATGATTGAATGATGAATTTTCTCTCTCTTCTTCTTCCCTTAGGGTTTTCATTTATCGTATTGGATGTTCTTCCAACAGTGAACAGCTTTATTTTGAGTTCATTCATCATTAACACCAGCATTGCATAACATTTTTTTTGTACTTATTCTCTTAGACTTGGGTACTCAGAATTTTCTTCTAATATACTTTTAGTTTTTACAAAAAATCTTTCTCTTCTTTTTTTCCTGGAAAATTTTTACATAAAATAAGGATTTTCTTTAAATACTTTAATCTTTTCTGTAATTTATGTAATGTTAATTTACTTTTTTTTAATTTTATTTTTAAATAATAAAAAACTGTGCAAATAAATTCAAAACTAAAATAAAATAAAATTTCAAAAGAACACAAAACAAACAGTTTAATACACCGAAGTAATCTCATTTATATCATGGAAACAAATTTTAAAGTTTTGAATTTATAAGTAACAAAATTACAGTATGAATGTACATACATGTATGTATGTAGGAGTGTACATGTACAACGCATGTAATAATACATTTCTAAATTTCTTTTATAAGTTTTATGCACTAAGAAAATTTCAAATTTTTTTTGTGTATTTGTAAGTCAAGAACATTTTGCATTTTTAATTTTTTTTTTTGAAAATAAATTCAATTGGATTAGTTTTAAATGCAATTCAATTTTTTAAGTAAATAAACATAAAAGTGATTAATTTAAAGACAGATAGCATTTAGCAAAAGTTTATGCTTATTGAAAGTGTGTTTAGCTGTAATAACACAAAGTGAATAAATCCTGTAACTAACTGGACTACATCTCGAAGAATTTAGCAAAAATATTAGAAAAAAAAAAAAAATAACAAAAATATCAGAGAAAACAGAATTTATCAAAGAAAATATTCTTGTAAAATATTCATCTTCTTCTTCTTTTTTCGTTTTGTAATAAAGAATATAATTAATAATTCATCAAAATAGGTTCAGGACAAAGTCATAGTCTTTGTTATGGAGGTACAATGGTTAATGGATATGTTCGAAGTTCACATAAGAGAAAAGATAAAAAGTAAGTACATGCGAAGTATGCGTATTTTTTTTACAAACATCTTATTTATACTGAATTTTCTAAAATATACAAAATTAAATTACAGTTTTACCTATTTTGAACATTTTTATTTAAAAAAAAAAAAAATTAACGATTTAGAAATGTATGTACATATATGTACAATTTTCCAAACCAACATTGTTAGTTACTGAGCACAGATAATAGTCTCAAAGGTATTAACATGAAAAGGTATCATGAACATGTGATTAATGAATTGAATTTCAAGACTATCTTTATTTTATTTATTTACATAATTAATTCCTATACACTTATAGCCAATCCAATTCAACTTACTTTAACGACAAACAAAATACAAGTAAAAAAATAAATTTAATTTAAATAAACTTTTTGATGAAAAATGAAAATTTTCATTAACCACTTGTCAAAAATAAATATGTATATATTTACTATTTATTTTTCATCACCATAATAATGCTAGAGGAATTGATGTACGTTACATGCATTATCATTATTATCATAGCAACAAGTATTCATTCAAATATATAACCCAAAATACACAACCAAAAAACAAAAATCGATAATTAGTAACTGTCTACCTTCGTCATATTGTGGTTTTCCTATTTATATAATGGTAAAATTATTTTGCGAGTTATGTCATGGTGTAATTATGTCTCATATATCCTTTTAACCATGAATATCGTGTGTATGTAACATAATTATCCACATAAAATTGTCAATTTTTTAAAATAATAATTGTGTCACATTAAAAATTTTTATAAGCACACATCACATGGGTTGTATTTGTGTGTGTAATCGCCTTTATCCTTGTGCAATTTACTATATAAATTTAAATGCTATTTTTATACATGAAAAATCAATTTTGAATTACAGTTTGATTATTATCAGATTTCGATTAAATTATTTTTTTTTAACAGTACAGGGTGTTTAAACGAATAGATGGCAGTTGATAGCTTAATTCTAGAAACGAGAAAAACCTTTACAACAGTATAATTTTTGAACCGTAAAATTCATGTAATAGATGTACATGTCACTTTGAATTAATGTACCATTGAATTTCTTCTAAAAAAAAATTGTTTCATTTAAGTGGAATTCAATGATCCATGTATCTATCGTCTTATGCGTAGCTACAAGTTACATGAAAACGAATTAAAAAAATATCAATTTTTTTTTTGTTTTTGTTAAAATTTTTTCTCATTTCTTTAATGTTGAGAAGATTAAATTGTACTATATTACACGTGTAACTAATTACATATAAATATTTTGTCTGTAAATTTTTGTATGTGTAATCCTCTTATTAATTTCAGATATTACACCAAACGAAAATTTTCCAAGGATTAACAATTTAATTTATTTCTGATTTATAACTTTTTTGTTGGCGTTGTTGTTATTTCATTTAATTAAAAATTCTGTTTTTTGATATTGGCAGCTGCAAGGAATTATACATTTTCTGTAATTAAATGCCAAAAATATAAGTAACTGTGATTATATTGCAATTTAAATTTTTTTTTTTCTTAGAAATAAATTAAATGTATAAAATTTTCGGTTTTTTTTTTTTTAAATATACATTAAAGCATATTTTCTTCCATTAGCTCCTTCAGTCTTCTTTTCATGAAAATACAAAAATATTCAGTAAAGAACTTCAGATGTTTAAATCTCAAATTTCTAATTTTTCATCACGGAAAAGCTAATAATACGTAAAATGTTCAGATGACATATCATGTGACAAAATCTTTTTTGAAGATACAATTTTCTTTTGATTTCTCTTTTTTTCTTTGTATTGTATGTGCATGTGCGCCTCGCGGAAACAATTATTTTAGTGTGTGTAGGAGGTATAAATGACAATAACAAGGATAATACAACGACAGTTTTGATGACATAAATTGTTGTCGGTTGATGATAATAATGATGTTGATGATGATATGCTATATAATGACAATCATAATGACATAATTATATTATTGTATTAATATATTCTTTTGAATGTAGTTTTCAGGATGTCGTCTCTTTAATAATTTCATCTTCATCATCACATATATTTTTTATATAAAAAAAAGGTAACATGAAAGCAGGATTTTTGTTTTTTATATTTTCTTTTTTTCTATTATTATCAAGTGTACATTTCATTTTTTATTCAAAATTATCTCATCACTTTTCTTATCCTATTATTGTACGCAATTTAACGTTATCATATTTTGTATGATTACTAAACATCGTTTTTATAATTACACATAACGTATGTTAGAGTGTGTTCTCAAATGACCTGATTATTTACTCATGTATGAAGGATGCAAATTATTATTATAAATCATGTAGGATTTAATGGTTTAAAAGAAAAATGTAACACATTATCATCATCAAATTGAGATCTCATTATATGTATATGAAAAATATTGAATGGAAAAAAGGTAAAAAAAATTCAAATGCATAAGAAATGGAAACTTTTTAATATAACTCGTCTTCTGAGAGTTCTTTGTGTGCAAAATGATGACTATAGTGAATAAAAGTCACTCGTCCAGATTGACTACAGAAAAATAGTTTAACATGATATATACCTATATATAGTGTTACTACATTGAGCACTAAGAGTTATACTAAATGTTATAAGCATTGTACTTGCAAATGGTAGTGCATGATTTTAACGAGACAACTGTGTTTCGAACATTTTTTTTTTTTTTGATAAGTTTAACTAAACTTTTTCTTACTTTCTATTCTAATTTCATTTTTCCTTTTATTCGTTTTTTCATCACATTATGATAAAGTTTTCTTATTTGATGTGCATGACAGATGTATATAACACGATCTTAACATGCATTACATTTGCATTTAACAAGCAAAACAATACAAGCAAAAAAAAAAAAAGGATATAAAGAAATAAAAAAAGGATGTATCTCACTAGAACTATTCAGTACTAAAGAATAATTATGTATATCAAATTGTGTGTGCATTTCTTATGTAAATGGTATTAAATCATTGAGAAAATTTTAAAGAAAAATATTTTTCTTCTTTTTTTTTGAAACTTTTAAAACCGTCGACGAAAAAAAAATTGGATATAATTTAAGGACATTTTTAGATCTAACGAAAATGAGAAAACGAGAACGCTTTTTATACTTCTGCATATGATGAAATTTTCAATTTAAATATTTCAACAGGTGGTGGTGCGGTGCATTTTACGCATTTCATTAATTTTCCGAATTCATATTATAAAAATGTAAATGTAAAAATGTTAACATCATTATAATTCACTATCCTACCCAGAGGTTAAGGCTTCAATATAACATTCTATAAACTGAAAAGGATTCTACTTACATTTTATTTTGTTTTTTTTTATCATCTACAAAATAAAAATGTAAAAACTTTGAACATGAACTTCTTTCAAAACGTACACATGTATGTGTGACGTGTGCTCGTATTTTTCGCTGATTGTATTTTTAAATTTTTTTTCCTATAAATTTCCTTACAAAGGTAAAACATATTGAATAAATTTCATTACCGTACAGGTGAATTTACATAAAAGAAATGATATGTGAAATTTCGAAAATTTGCAAATGAAAATCACTATATAGCCTTTTATCAGCATCGTACGTTATAGATAATAATACAGATAATCCTCGTATAATATGATTTCAATATACACGTTTGATTAAAGTGATTTTCATGTAATCCACAACGTGAAATTTTTATGAAACCTATTTTCAATACGAGAATGGCCTGTACATTAAAAATGCTGAATTTTATAGATTAACTGGTTCGATGGTTTAGAAAAAAAGATCTTTATTCAACTTCTTATATTATAGCATATTTATAGTTAAATTTTTGCAGTTATATTGAATTTAATGTAACGTATATACATTGCATTATTTACATGTGTATGTGTGTAAATATCCATTGAATAGAGAGAAATCAAAAAATAAATTCGTTGAATCGTTCAAGAAGGAAGAATGTGGCATAGAATTTTAAAATGTTCACTTATTATTTAAAAGGCCTAGAAACATAAATAATTCTCGCTTTACTATACTGCACTATATGAACATATTTGTAAACCAAGAATTTCTAACGTTATCGATGCATTTATGCGTTCATAACTATGTATATATCCCTACATATGCAAGCATATGCAGAAGATTTTGCGTGTTATATAGTCTTTTGTTTTTCTTTAATTTTTCTTCTCGTAAAATTGCATATTGCAAATGATGAATTATTCATAAATTCGTACATATATAAAATTTAAAAATAATTTATAGAAAATATTTTCCATTAATTTACCGTACGTATATATCTATGAGAATATATTATGTAGATATTTTTCTTTAACTTTTTTTCTAGTATGTATGGTAAAATATCTGTGTGTGTGCTCTATTACACATTAAAGGTACTTGAATTCAATATTATGTACATATAAACGAGTACTTCTTTATTGGATAAATTTAATTTTCATTATATGCAATCAATTCTGCAAATACATACGGATACTTAACTGAATATTTGTATATTTTAATAAAAACCATTTAATATTGAATTGCAAAAAAAAAAAATTTTACTATTTATTTTGCTTTAACGTTATTTAGTACGTGTATATATGATGATCATTGCAATTATTATGATCATTATGTGTTCAGTCAAACGTATAAAATGCGTGCAAAATGTACATATTTCATTTATTGAATTTAATTAATTATTTAATTAATAAAGAAGGTTTCTCTATTATGAGTAAATTATATATTAAAAATAAATAGATTTTATTTATACTGTTTGATTTTTATTATTATGAATTTTAATATCCTTGAATTAATTTAATTTAGTTGTCAATAATCATTTCATATGTATTGCGTAAAGATCTGTAGAAAATTTCAAAATTCTATGTGTTTAATACATTTGTGTATCTAGTTTTTTTTTTTTTTTGTAAAATTTTTGAAATTATGTTGTATATTAGATCTTTCGAAATTTATCTAAATACATATTTTTTATTTGTACGCACATTTTATTACATAAAAGCAATCGTTTATTTTGAAACTGACACCAGTTCTTAGTCCTGAGTTTATTTCGAGATTAATTTTTACACTCTATTATCATCATCACAGAAAAATAGTCCTAAGAAAAATTTTCCTGAAGATAAGAAATCAGCCAGAAATTATCTAATTCTAACCTGTGAGATGTTTTTCCTTCTTAGTTCATCTTTTACTCTTATTTTCACTGGCGAATGAGGATTGAACTTAATTAACATAATTTTTATTCAAGTTAACAAAAGATGTTATCTGATGTTGATCAGGGTGAGTTTACAGAAATTTTACCAGGGTATTAATTTTTACTGTCTTCAAATAATCTAAAAGACTAATATTTATAACTTATGATCCATATCAATTTCGAAATGAATGACTTAGTTATTTTTTTTTGTTTTGTTTGTAGAGTAATAAAATAAAAATAAATTTTAAAAAAATTTTTTACAAAATAAATTCTACATACATATATAAAGATTATTCTGTTGAATTTTTATTATTTTAAACATGGAAAATAATTCATTACCTGAAAAGAGACAAAAAAGAAAAAGGAAATTTTAATTTTCTGAATATTTTTTTATAAATGACATAATTATTAAAATGAAACTATATATGACTACAAATATTAAGCACTCGTATATGTGTTACAGCAAAAACAAGAATTATAATAATAAAGAGGATTTTCACTATACATACATTCAGTTTGGTACATGTGTTTGTGGTATTATACACCTAAATAAACTACTCGTTTTATTTTTCCGCATTAATTATAATGAAACTTTTATCTCATATGAAAAATGATAAAAATTTAGACACGTACAATAATTATTATTATTACAGGTACTGGTATTATTTTTAAAAAAAAAAAAAGAAAAATTGAAAAGGATCCAAAATTACAGATGTAAATTTATCATTTCCAAAAAAAAATTGTATCCTGCATATATCGTCTACCAACATTAGCTTCCAGCAGTAGTTAAAATGTATCATGAATTTGTTGAAATTCATGTTACGGGAAGGACCAACTGTATGATTGTACATAATAAGCCAAAGCCCACAACGTTTACTAAACATTTTTACATCGTGTTACAGAAGAACTGACTGTTACATGATCCAAAACCTTTTTGATATAACTTCTGTATATTAATTATAGATGTAAAAGTAGAAATTGGAAATACTATATCTATCCTCATACGTACATATTCACATAACTATTTTGCTCGTTTTTTAGAAAATTTTTAGAATAACTTTGTATGTTTATAGTATACATAATTTGAATATTGCATAAATTTGCATAAATATTTTTTGTAAAAATGAAGAAGTGTTCGTTTAGTAATTATACTCTATAGTACTCTTTAGTTTATAGTTTTGACTATAATACGTATTAAATGAATATTAAATTAAAATAAAAAATAAAATGAAATTTTACATACTCAGAATATACTCGTATAAGTAGTAGAAAAATTACACAAAAATTAATTATTTTCTTTATTATTATTAATTTAATGTAAATTACATTTTCTTTTATTTAACTAACAAATTATTCTCTGTTATTTGATCCTTGTAAAAATGACAAAGAATTTTTAAAGTATTTATTTTTTACTTGAAAATATAAAAAGCTAAAAAAAAATAATATTAACATTTTTCACTAATTTAATTCAGTTTCAACTCATCATAATGATATATTTTATGTTAATAATATCCCTGAAATTTGTTTCTTTTTTCTTCTTCTTCTTCTTCTTTTTGATATTGAAAATATAAAGTATTGGTTTTATTTAAGACATTCGAAGGAAAAATCAAGTAAAAATGTTTGGAGCAACTTAAAATAGCAGATATGTTTAAGTTAAAGAAGTTTTACAAATTGGAGGAAAAATTCTGAAATGGTAAGAGATTTTGAAGAAAACCAAGGTTATTAATCTCTTTTTATTTCACAATAACTAAAAATTTCTAAAAACTATATTTTCCAGAATCCAATACATATTTGAAGAAAAAATCTATACCTACGGAAGATGTTCATTGTATTTTTTTTGTTGTTTTTTTTAAACTCCAGAAAACAAAATCCATTGTATTAAAGTTAAATTTAATATTTCTTATCATCAAATTTATATTTCCTTGAACAGATATTCGTATATGTACATACACGTATGTATATATGAGATTTTGTCTAAAAAGGAATAGAAACCATAATAAAATAAAGAGGATTAGACTTTACACACATAGAATATTAGATAGATATGAATACAAACTGAATGAATGGGCAACACTTACATACTCACCCATACATATGTATATACATGGACGTACGTGAGTATATGTAATAAAATAATAAAAAAGAAAAAAAATCAAACCATCATTAAATTTATTTTATGATGAGTATGAGCATGAAAAATTGAATGTGAAAAATTAAATAAAAATTATTTTTCATTAATTTTTATTATAATGATTATGAAGGCTTTATTTTATTTAATTTTTACTTTTTAAAATTACTTTCGTCTATTTTCGAAGAAAAAAAAATTTAGAAAATCCCCTTGGAAATAGAAAGCTTCTTTTATTCATCTAATACAAAATGTAGATAATATTTCACTCCTTAGTGTTTTCGTTATATTAAATGTAGTTAATAATAACATTTTAATATTTCTTATAGAGTGACTTAAAATATGGCAAAAGGAAAACCATAAATAATGTGTATAAAGATATATAATTTCTTTTTCATGTTTATTCATCTATAAAATAAAAATATCAGAAAGAAAACTCGTATAAACATTATTTTTATCTCTGAATATACTATCAACATTGTATTGAAGAGTAAAATTTATATAATGTATTTTCTATATGCTCTAGAGGGAGTTGTATAAAATTTAACTTTTTAAGAATTTTTGAAATTCTTGTGCACAAGTTTAAAATAAGAAGGGAATTCAATATAAAATGCATCAAAGTATCAAAAGAGAATTTTATTTAACACCTAATTTAATAATAATTTTCTATTAACAAAAAAAAAAAAGGGATAAATAATGGATTCCAAATGATACCTTTAATTTTTCATTAAAGGTAAAAAATTTTCAACAAAATATTTTGCATTTGATTTGAAAAACTTTCATTTACATCAAAATACATCAAAATTCAAATAGGAAATTGTCCATTTATGTTTGTGTATACAAATTGTTAGTAATCAATTTTGAAAATTAAATTGCATTTAAATATGCATTCACTTGTGTATGCATACATACACGTATTTTCCATTTTCAAGGAAATAAATTGTAAAATTTTTCATTTTCTATATTGCATATATGCGATAATTGCGGAAAATGTTTTTTTTTTTCATACTCCGTCTCGTATGAACATTTGTATTTAATTTAGAATCTTTAATTGCTAATGAGTTAACACATCTACGTATGTATAGGTATATAGATATTACCAGACATATCCTGTTAATTTCTGCATTTTTTTGTTGTTTTGTTTTTACTTCAAGTTCAAAAGTTAATTAAATATTTTTCAAATTTAGAATTCTCAGGTATCGTAAATTTTACGTATCATTTCTACATAATTAAAAAAAAAACAGTGGCAATACGAAATTTAATAATGTACTACAAATGTAAGTACATACAAGGACTTTTTTCTCATTTTATTTAATTCGAAATGTTTGAAAAATGATGTGGTTTGTTTGTTTATACATATTTTTGCACGTTATAAATCTCAGCATAATAAATTAAAGTTCATTTTTGTTCAACATCATTTATATATCACATCACAATATAAATTTGATTTATTTTCTGTAATAACAAAAAAATTTGTTGTTTACACATGTGTGGTACAATATTTGTATATTTTTGTATATTTGATTCAATTTTTAAAAATTTATATAAATAATTCAAATACTCTAACTCAATGAATTCAGGGAAATCAATCATTTTGATTTACATACATACGCGTATACATCAAAAGTTCATACGATGTCCTGACTTATGGGATTTTTTTGTTTATACCGTAAAAGTAAGAACACATTGTACCTATACGCAATAAAAGTTACTAACTGAATACATTATCAAATCAACATGTCAAACATCGAAACACGAGCATCGAGGCAGAAAATCAGGCAAAATGTGTGCATATACAGCCACATGCCATGAATTTTGTATTAATATGTAATTTACACAATCACACATAAATTACTTACATACATACTCTGATATGTACGTAATGTAGTATGTACGCATATTTAATCATTAGCAATCGATTCAATTCATTTAGTTAAAAAAATACAATTAAGTTTAATTGCAATTGTATTAAATTTACAAAACAATACATTTACGCAACTTTACAATTCAAAAGTTCCAAACAAAAACAAAAGCATAAATGTGTTTGTTCAATTAGTTTAATTACAATTAAATATATTATGGGTCGCATCAAAAATGTATACGATATTAATTTTTATTATTTCTGATATATCATTATCATATAGGTACTCCTTCAATAAAGTAGAAGACAATTTACAATGTACATTTGTGATTGATTCAGTCCTCGGGTTTACACAAACATAATAACCTGATGTTAATAAAATAATGCGATTATACATATACTAAAATTATAATTACCTGAATACACACGTTTCTGTACATGTACATGCGTGTATATCATGCATTCATTTTAAATTTTCATCATTAACGAATTATGTAATTATAACTTCATTAAAAGTAGGTCGACATACACACTTATGTGTATGTCAAGTCAAAATAATAGCAATTAATTTGTTAATTTTGTTAAATTTTCAATAATTTCCAGAATAAATAATAATGAACCAAAAAAAAAAAAAAACGTTTAATTGTATGAATTTAAAAGGTATATTGTTCGTAGTACATACAAACGAAAACAACTAATATGTTTTCATCTCATTTTCGTTTTATTAAAATTATACTAAATAATTGTTAATTAAGTTGAAATATACAAGAAAAAATATACAAAATTCTGGAAAACCAACTTCAAAGTTTAAATTTTTCACTGAAAATATTTTAATAATAGCGAAAAATAAGAAAAAAAAAATGAATAAAATTTACAGGATATAGAAAAATATGCACTTGTGTGTATTGATATGTATGAAGCTTAAAAATTTGATTAATGTTGCGTTTACTGCAATATTGCAATTAAATATATGTGCAATGCATGTATACGTAGCGTAGCGCATATCAGATAAAATTTTATTAGTGCAGAAAAATGATTTCCATTTATGTACAAACACACATAGATTTTCATTTATACATTTAGGATGTACGTGGAATCGATGGTATACATACGTACGTACACACATACAATATGTGAATTCGTTTTGTAATTTTGTTATTTTTGGCTTGATTTGTAAATTGCAGTTATCTATGTATGTAATAAAATGATGTTCTTTAAAACATGTAGTTTCAAAAACAAGCATTAATCAAAATTCTTTCGCTGAGTATGTACTAATATTCATACTATGTGTAGTCAGTTTGCCAGTTTGTTATTGTAATTTATCATTCAATCAATTTATTTTATTTTATTTTTTTTGAATTATTCCATGTCGATATTTGAAGCTTTTATGTACGTGTTCAGTGAAAAAATGCACAAAAAAATATATCAGATATAGTACAGGTAAAATGAAGTTTACTTCTTACAAATTGAAATGGTGAAAAGAATTTTTCAATTGAAAATATATGTTTTCTATTTCGGGGGTTTTTTTTAGCAATTTATAGCTGTGATCTACATACATACATACGTGCATTGTATTTTTCAACTCGATGTTTACTATTCATAGAAAAATAAAAAAAAACTAAATAAATAATAAAATCGTTTGTTTTTAGTATTTTTCGAAGTAACGAAAAATCAATGCTTTGAAAATGTCATCGTATTATTAATTTTCACTCTATATCCTTTATACAATTTATTATCATCATAAAATATTTTTGAGCAATGTTATAGTGTTATTGAAAATTTTCAATAGATATTTACATATATTAGTGGGGTCATGAACAGAAAAAAGAAATTATTTTCATCTTCCTTACTAACGCTACAGTTGGAGCCATGACCTTCTGATTATTTTACATAAATAAATACGAGAATAAATTTTTGCTTATAAATTATTAAAAATCACAGAGTGAATACAAACTATGTTGGTAAGGAAGGACACATGAAGAGAGATGATAAGTGATAACACATAGGTGTTGAACGCAATGTTAATTGTAAACTTGAATTAACATGCGGTTGTTGTAAGTGAATGAGAAGGACTTGAAGAAGACGGTACTGAATGAAATTACAAAACAGAATTTTGTAAATTACAAAAATTGAAGGAGCAATTATACAAGAAAAGGGGACTCATAATATTCAAAAAAATTATTGATTGAATTATTTATTTTTCAGAAAATAAGAAAGAAAATAAAATATTTCCAATTGAAAAATTTAAATTTTCAAGATTCTGATTTATGTAAATTTTATGGAATTTTTTTTTATATTGTAGACTAATTTTTTTTATTAAATAATTTTAAAACCAGAATAATAATAACAAAAAAGAATCATGAATATTTGCATAGATCTTGTTTACTATACTTTCAATTCAATCACTTCCACTAAACAAATATAATAAATAAATTTATTCAATTTATTTCGAATACATGAAATTAATTTTAAATTAAATTAGAAAATCAAATAATAACAATGATTATAGTCATAATACCATTAAAAATAAATAATTGAATTTTATCTAGTAAACATACACTGTAAATTACGTGTATATATTTGCAATATAGTACATATAATACCAAGTACAACATTGCATTATGCACATATTTGATTTAAAATTAATTACTTTATAAATGCTGAGACGTGTATTGTGCGTCTGATATATTCTGATATATTATGTACATAGATAAATAACTCTTTAATTGTACACACACACCCATATAAACATTATATGCTTGTCTGTCGTTCATGCACTTATAAAATTTCTTGTCTTTCTTTAACTGACATATACTTCATTGTTGTATTGTAGAATACAACAATTATAGTAAAAATTTTATAATTTTTCGTTATGAACAATAAAAAATAAAATGACAATGCCAAAACATTAAAAAAAAAAAAAACTTTACGTAGTTTTTAAAAATAAATTTCATGTCATAATGATGCAATAAAATAAAAGTATAAAATTGCTACTGTTGTTAGGTTTCAGTATTAAAAAATAAAGAGCAAGTTATGTGGACAATATCATTTTAATGACATTCATTTTATTTTTCATTAAAACATTAACAAAGATATTAATTTTCTGAAAATAAATTTGACTTTTGTACTCAAATTTAAAAAAAAATGAAATAAAATTTATTTAATAAAATCCTTTGAAGAGTCCTTTATAAAGTTTTGGAATTATGCCAAAGAAAAAAAAAAAACTGAAGATATATAAAATTTTTCTCTCATTCTTTTCATTTTGGAAAATTATGAATCAAAAACTGAATAAAATTAAATTGATAAAGTTTTCTTCAATGTATGTAATTTGTGTAATTCTATGAAAGTTTTAAATTTGTTATTTTTTGTAATATGTTCATTTTAGCGTATAAATTTTAATGTTTAAATTTAAAAAAAAAAAAAAAATTTTTTAAAAATTATTTGATGTAATTCGTTAATATGAAATATACAGAATATTTTTATTTTGAATTTAAACTTTTATAATGTTGTGTAAGTACTTTTTGTTATTCTCCGCTGATTTATACTGACTTATATGTATTCGCTAATTTTATGTATTAAAGGATTCAATACACGATGATAGATTATTTCAATTTATAATCTGCAATCCATTCAATTAATGCACTTAACTATGGTAAATTTTTGTATAGCTCAACTGATGCATTCTAATTATCCTAATGCAAACACATTGTTTGCGAAACATTATTATATAGTAAATATGCAGTATGAGGATAAATCTTTATATTTTTCCTTTTTTTTTTTCGTTCACGTAAATCTAAATTTCACTACGGTGACAGGTTGTCTTGTCATCTCTATTAGATACTCCTGTACAAACTGTATATGCAATTTGATGAATTTTGTTCACGTACTCAATAGTCATTAAAATGTATACAATCTTCAGTATAAACTAATGCAATTTATTTAACGATTCAAATGCAAATAAAATTGTTGTGCATAATTTGAAGTACTCGTATACTACGTTCATGACGGTGATGGATATTTCGTGAAATTCAATTTATCTAAAATTTTCTTCTTTGTATATATTTACTTTTTTTTTTTCATTAATGACGTAACGGAATATAAGACAGACGATACATCTTTTAACAAAAAAAAAAAAAAAAAAAAAAAATTAATTCCTACTTATTTTCATCGTGTGATAATGTATGATAGTATCATATCTTTTTAATGTCATTAAATTGCATTCCACATTAAGATGTCAGTTAATTTTATTTATGTATATAAAAACATATTTAATTTCTCTTTCGTGTTTATATCATCAGGTAGTATAATTGTAACAGGAAAAATTAAAAAATTTAAATAATTGCTACTAAACAAACCTTAAAAAATATATTTGAATTTTTTAATTTATCTAATTTTTATTATTTTCTGTCTACTTTCATAGAAGATACAAATGCAGGTAATCCTTGTATAACCACGGTATTTTTATGATACAACTTTATCATGTATTAATGTACGATATGAAAGTTGGCCTAGTGAAATTCGCATAATATGATTTATATAGTCCGAAATTTTTTTGGAATGTAGCATTTACGTATGTAATACGATAATACCATGATATAATTTGTACTTCTTGTTAAATTACTAAAATATGTCATTGCTTTTGCTTCTTTAGCATACAAACGAAATTTCTCTTTTAACTTTTTGGTTATTTAATGACCAAATACATATGTACATATGTATATGTAAATAAAAAGATTCAAAAAAATTATAAAATTTTGATGATTTTCAATGGTAGATAACTTTGCTATTTTGTCCTCTTCATTACCACTTGGCGTTTGAACTTTTTGACTTTCTGTTTGAAATCAAAGTATTTTCCTTGACACGAATTTTAAATTTTTTTTTTAAATATTTTTTTTAAATGTTTAAATGTCAAAGTTTTCTTTGTTGCACAATTGACATGATAAAATTTAAAATGTTTATTTTTTTAATTTTCCTAAAAATTAACTTTTAAAGTAACATTTTAATCTTTCATGGTTAATTTATTGATGGAATGTGTACTTAAACATTTCTTAAAATGTATGTAATTAAAAAATTTTATTTAAAAAATATTTTGTTTTAATTAAGAGGTAGAAATGTAGACGTTATTAAAGTGAAGAATTTCTAGTAGAACTCATATACGTATGTATGTAGTACACGTAAAAAATATATTTCAAATGAAAATTATATAATGGCATAGTAGAGGTAATATCATCTAACCACCCACCCATCCGTACCCACAATTCATTTAACGTCTATGAATGTATGTAGATTCAATGCTTTTGAGATAAGAAATATTGTGTATGTACACATTTATGTTTATGAATATTTTGTTTTTGATAACTTCATTATACAAATACCTTCAGACTAGAAATACACTATTTCTCTGTTACACGCAGTATAATAATTCTTACATGTATAAAACAGGCAAAATTTTTTTTAGTATTCTAAGCATGCAAATACATGAAATGTGATAAAAATAAATTCTTGTACAAAATAAGAAAAAAGTTTACATTTTACATTTCTGTATTTATAGTTATACATCATAATTATATACAGAAAATATCTTAAAAAAATATTTAACTCAATTAATTCATATAACAAAATTTATGTTTGAGTGGCATTTCAAATTTTAATTTCATTTTATGTAAGTGCGTACGACTTAATGGTGTGTGCAAGATTTTATGAGAATTTCGGAAATGCACCACGGAAAATTTGTATTTCTTACGTAGTAAAAACAGAATTTTTTCAAACGAAAAGGAAATTTTTCTTACAATTTTTTCTTTTCATTTTCTTTTGCACTATAAATCAATTTGAGCCTATTTTACAGTTTCTATTTATGAACTTGTCTTTATTGTCATGTATTTAATCTTGAATCCTGTGTATATCCATCGAATCTTCCGAACCTGAGGACAACTGTTGAATAAATTATAGTTATCATTGAAAATATGTACGACGACTATTTAATGAATATTGAAATTTTAAGATAATAATTCAGAAGATTTATTTTTGTGTTGAAAATATCTACTGAAAATTTTGAAATTAATTAAAATATTATTTTAAATTTTTACAACTTAAGTCCTTTAATTCAATAATGTTCAATTTATCACTTGGTTGGTAAATTATTATTGTATTGTCTATGTTTTACATTTTTTTCCCATGGTTCATTTTTCATTGTCATTTGTGTAAATTGTTTTTCATTTTAATGTTAAGTGATTTTTTATTTAATCGTCTGTACTTTGTACAACATAACATGACAAAATGAATAAAAAAAAGGATAAAATGATTAAAGGATAAAACAATCGAATAGAATCGAAATTTATATTTTACATGACATAAACACGAAATCCCATGTAATAAATTTTATAAAATTTCGAAATTCTTAAAAGTTATTGTATTATTTGCTTAGTTTCATTGTTACATGCACAGAAAATAATTTACACATATATATCAAGTTGTGTATGTTTTATAATCGCATACATAGAAAATTCTACTTTATTGTTATTGTGTATACAATTAAATGATGATAATAAAATGTTAAATGGTATAGAATTTTCAAATTTTATTTGTTAAATATTATTCTGAGGTTATTATTATATTTTGTTAGTGTGTATGCGTGAGTTACCCGTTTAGTGTGTAAGTATACCCAAAGGAAAATACAACTTTATGTACTATACCATATCACATTTGTGCATTAAGTGCACATTATCACATCACATATCCAACAAAATATGTTAAACGTTTTTAGACAATGAATAACATAATCATTAAAATTTTGAAATAAATATGAAAAGTTTATGAAAGATAACACTTATGCACATGAGTAAACATTTTATTATGTTTTTAGTTGTTTTTTTTTTTTTTTTGTTTTTGTACAATTTTTGATTTATAGAGTTTACCAATTTTATGTCACAATGAATTTTCCAAAAAGTATAAAAAAGTATTAGAAAAATTTTTATCTAATATTTCCATTAAGGATTTACGATCGCTGATATGGAAAATATATTTTGTAGGAAAATTATCAATTTCCCAAATGTATTCTGAATCTAATATAATAAACAACAATATATTTTTCTAATTACGAAATTAATGAAATAATTCAAAACATATTGATAAATAAATTTATCAGACATCCTTTTGATTATGAACAAATTTAATTTAGAGAAGAAAAGAAAAGTCAACGAATAAAAAATGAAAGAAAACATTTTAACTGTATATTAATTGAACAAAATAAATTGAAATTCTGTAGATTTATTTGTATAAAAGTGTTTTCTATAGTGTGTACTTTGTGTATGTACCCAATCATTCATTCATTGTCTTTAAATCATGTTTTAATCGTTATTATTTCAAAACGATAAGTAAATAAAATGACAACAATAAAAATTTAATCGATTATTTCGTGGAAAATGCATAAACTATGTATAACAAATTGTTGCGATAATATAACGGATAAGTAGAAAATAAATAAAAGAAATAAAAGTCATTGGAAAAGTGAAAATTCATTGAAAATAATGACCATTTTACTAGTGTTAAGGTTTCTTTCTTTTTTATTTAAGTATCAGACAGGATGGTATAAATAATGGCAATTGAATGACAGCATGTATTTTTGTAAGATTTTCATTTTTATTTACAAAAACGAAAAAAAAAATCAAAAGTTAAATAGAAAAAACCTTCAAACGATTACAGTAAACAGAAATAAAAAATAAAGTATGTATGTTCTTCTAACAATAACGGACATAGTACTACATGAAAACGTTTTTGTGAAATATTAAAAATTTAATAACGTTAATTTTTTGTTTTTTGTGTCTCTATTTGCATTTATTACGCATTTCAATAAAATGCAAAAAATTTGTTTAAATGGGAAATAAAACAAATAAATTTAAAATTAATAAATTTTGTGATTTATTTGATTTTGTAATTTGATTCTATGAAAGAAATAAAGTAACAGTATGTATACGTTCGTAATCACGTACGAATACATGTGTATACCTATAAGTACACACACTTTGTAGTGCTTATTTTGATGAATTTTTTTTTTTCATTCACATTTTATAGCAATTTAAAATAAAATTAATTCATTCTTTTTTATACAAAAAAAAAATATTAAAAACGGGGAAAATTGAGTAAATAATTGTACTGTTGCTTTTCATGAATTTATTATTTTTCATAAACAATAAACAAAAAGGAAATGAAATAAATTTAAGTAAAATGGTAAATAAATATGTAAACAATGAAGAAAAGAAAATAATGATATCTTTTGTAATATAACAAAATGTGATAAGCTTTAAACTTTGATAATGAATTATTGCTATCATATAGCTGCTATTATTATTCTGTTTTAATTGAAAATGTAAACACTCAATTTTTTTTTTCTATTTTTATGTAAAGATAAGTAGTATGTACATATACTTAAAGGTATGTATTATCAGTCTGCAAACATACATTTCGAGGACAATCGAAAAAAAAATCTTTTGATTTTGTGAATCATCCGTACATATACATCATATCAAAAATTATGATAAAAATGTGAATTATTTTTAAGTTGACACACACTTTCAAAGATCTAAATTTATGATACGATGATAACATTTTGATTTAAAAAAAAAAAATCTTTTAATTTCAAAGAAATTTCAAAATGATATTTCTTATATAGCACGTAAACGAATGTGATCATAATTTACTTTTTAAAAATATCTTCAGTATCTATGATCTTAAATTTTAAATTTTTAAATAAGAAATATTAAAAATAAAATATTTTTAGTTCCATGAATTCTAACTTAAGTTTCTAATTGGTGTACAAAAATTTAATTTAATTATTTTAAAAACAGGAAGAATGAAATTATTACAAAAAAAATATCTGTCCTCAAGCTTTATTAAATTTTTTGTTATTAATTATAATGATTGCATTTTTATTATATTATTTTGGTTTATGTGATCACCATAATAAAATATCAAAATTTAATGGCCACATTTTATATACATAGTTAGTCATCATATGCAACTACTGATACACAATGAATTTTATTATTCTGTATGGACAATAAAGCAATATCCTTCTCCTGTTTTTACTTGTACACCATTCAGATACTAATAATAATAAAAAGATTTTATTATCATTATTGTTTTTATACAACTGAGAATTAATACATTTATTATATTAAAAAATGTATTTTAATTATTATCCGAATAAAAGAAGCATAAATTCAAAATATTTCATATTTCATTTTATAATGTATTTATGAAAATATAATCGCACATATCGTAATCTGATGTAGAACATAAAATTTTCATAATGACAATTTTGTTTTCATTTGTTTTGCATTCAGTGGGTTTATTCTTCTGTTTTAATTTGTTTTTTAGTTGTTTTTTTTTGTTAATTACAAAAATTTCAACATATAAAATAATAGCGACAAAAACTTGCAATTGCAGTATTAAATAATTACCAATGCATATACATATGTACGTATGTATATGTACGTACATTGTGCAAAAATACACGTACGTATGTACATATATTTGTATGCCGATATTGTGTTGAAAGTTTCAATGACTCTATATTAGAGTTTACATTATGGACTAAACTTTGCAGCAGCGGTTTCCAATCCTATGCTCCCTTTCGAGCACTATGATGCATGCACTTCGATGCCTTGTTCATGAACCAAATCTTAAGGATACATTGTCGGATTAATCATTATACATAGTCTCTTAAAGGATAACACTGGCTTGCTTTAAAAATAGATAATGCTTATGACCGTATTTCTAACAAAATATTTTATAATGTTGTCTAAAGTACAAGTAGGGCGTAAAAAGGTTGAGAACCTCTATAAGATAGGTAATTATTGTACCTACGTAAAATATAAAATGAATTCTGACAGAATTAGTTTCTTTTTTTCCGTTTTTGTTTTCATTTATTGTTTGATAGTCATTTTATTCACTTTTTTTCTATTATTTAAAATTCAAAATCATGAACAGGAAGTGAATTATTCATACGTATATAACAATGAAATTATGTATTATTATTATTATTATTATTTTGCACAAAACATATCGTATATTTGTATGAAATGTATGTTATATGTGGGTTTGAGGAAGTCCCTGTGGGGCAATAATATAATTTTTTTGTACACTACTCTATCACTTTAAATTTAATAATAACTCTATAACTAACAAACAAACAGCACACGTATGTAGATACAAACATAGATACATTATAAAGGTAAAATGAAATTCTTTTGTATATCAGCTTGATGGACTTTTGTCATTCTCTTATATTTAATTTTTATTGCATACCTATCGTCACTTTTTTTTAAAAAACTAAAACCATAATAATAATAATAGTAATAATAAAGGAAAATATATTTTAAATAAAAAATTATTCGGCGTAACGGAATGATAGCGTTTTTGTTTTATTTTTTTATTTTTTCATATATACATACATACATGTACAATGTTACATGAATGCAAAATTTTAGGTGAACAGGTAACCCTCGTTCTGAATGTATTTTAATTAAGTTCTGTGTATGATAAATTGTGTTAGTGAAACTCATTAGTAATCTTTTCCATTATGTTAGACAAAATTGGAAATTATGTAAAAACCACGTCATTGAAGTATGCGTTAGTTAAGAATTTGTTACAATTTGCAAATCGTTTTCAAACTAAGGTACAAGAATATCGTATTTTACGTGGGTTACTTGTAAATTCTTTCTTAAACTAATACTCAAATGTGTAGCAAATACGTAACAGTAAAACAATGCAAAATAAATGTATATGGTTTGTTCATATCTTTTGTAATATGTATAGAAACATTTTTTTTTTGATTTTTCATTTTTGATGTTTTAATTTTTGGAATTTCTTTAATTTAAAAATACGGTGCTTTATTTTAATGCAAATAAAAATTATTTTTTTTTTTTTCTTTTTTAAACCAAAACAAAAACAAGTAAAAAAAAAACAAAGAATAAAACAAAAAACCAAGGATACAAAAATTTCAATGTTATGAATATGTCGAAATATTTTTTTCGTTTTTTAATATACATATAATACATTTGCACACACATATGTGTGTATGTATATGTATATTTTAAATGAAAATGATGAAAATCTATATTTTATTTTGTTGTGTGTACAATATATACATATGTATGTATGTATACTAAATTTTTATTGAGTTTTGCAATTGCAACTGATATTCGAAATTTGGATATGGAAATGTGAGATAAGAGGAAAAGCAACAAAAATCAAATTTATTCAAAGGAAATTTATAACGAAATGCAAATATCTTTAAGCATAAATACTTGATATAGACATCTCCCAAATAATGTGGTTAATTGAAATCCAAGTTCCATATATGTAAATTTATAGACGACTTTAACTATTATTTTCGTGTCATTCGAGATTATTGGCATTTAAGGCTTTTCATGATCTTCAACAATATTCACAATTTCCCGTGATTTCCGAGTACCATGTTATTGGAAGGATATCTGTATGAGTCAGTATGTAAAAAAATATCTTTTCTCTAGTTTTTTCTTTTATAAAAATAATGAAATTTTATATTAAATGTAAAATTCTTTTATGTTCAAATTTTTTTAAATTTTTTTTTTATTATTCTTTGTTTGTATCATCATAATATGATAGCTTTTAACGTTCTCAATGAAACTTTCAAAATTCATTTGAGAAATACTTGAATTTTATTTTAATTAAAAAAGGAAATAAGGACTTGTTCAAGTTACTCTAAGATAAAACAAATGTGTATACATACATTTCATGAGAGTTATTTATTTATTTAAAAGGTTTGAGATGCTAGACCAGATGACAAAAATTTTAGGTGGAAATATTAAAGAAAAAAATGATAAAACCACCAATATCAAATGATAGACACCGATTATAATATCCATGAATAATATTCGTAACAATTTTTATTATATTCATATGTATATATTCATTCTTACTCAATGTGAATTACTTGAAAGCTACAAAGTTCAAGAACATTGTTTTTTTATTTCAACACATACATACATACTCAAATTATTAAAAAGTATAGAAAATTTTTTGTAGTACTTAAGTCTTACATACAGCCATTATGAGATATTGATTTGTTTTTAAAATTTTTTTAAGCCATTTATGCAAATTAAAAGCCCTAAAATTACAAGATTATATAAAATGTAGAAAATGTGTTTTCTGGAGATGTTGCTATCAAAATATATGTAACTGATGTAGAGAATTGCACAAAGTACTAAATAAAAATGAAAAATTAACTATCATAGAAATAACACTAAACTAAGTGACAATTTAGGCGAATAACAGTAATAAAAATTTTTGGATTTCAAAGACAAATTCAATTTTCTATAGGAAATCACTTAATGCTTGATTGCGTGAAAAATTCAAATTATGAAACTGTATATAATTTTTTAAAAACAAAAAATTTGGATACTGTAATTAATGATTTAAAAAATTTTTATAAGGTCTTTTTCCGTTTGAAGTCTTTAGGCATATCTGATTAAATTCTCTGGAAATTATGCATGATTAAAATCAACATTTACGTCATGAGGAAAATCATCATTAATTAGAGATGTTTAAATGACACTAAATTGAAATTTAAACTTTGGAAGAAGGTGGGTGGTATCACTATAGTTGTCTGTTACCAATCATTTCAATTACTCATCAAAAATTGTTAATGTCATTGTAATGATCGCTTTCATATCATTAAGGTTTTGCTATGATTTTGTGTGAAAATTATACATAATTTACCGGAAAACTATTACTAACAACTATGAGGGTACTGTATTTAAAAGTCATAAAATGTCACAGACGAGAAAAAATGTCTTTTGTTGTATTCCTTCTTATTCAGTTTTAAATCCTAAGTGGACCATAGCTTCCTCCACAATCTGCTTCCATTAGCATATCCTCATATACTTGTTACATTATTCTAAGTTGCAGTGTTAGTCTTGCATATTTCTTTATTTTTACCACAATTCTCATTTATTTGTATTGGTTCTGATCTTCTTTCATTTTTTTTTTGAACTATAAAAATAAGCCTTTTTAAAGCATGAGTTTTGTTTGAAACAAATTTTTATAACAAACAGTGAATCATTTAGAAATGCAATTAAGAACTCTAATTGTTTCACAGTGAACACACAATTAGAAATTCAAATAAATTAATGTAAAAAAAAACATTTTGATGTAAACATTAAAAAAATCAACAAAATGACCAAAACAAAGTAACTAAAAAACCGTCACATTTTTCCACGTTTTCACTATAATAAAAATCAAATTACTTTCATTGTCTTTCGTCATTCGGAAAAACAAAAAAAAAAAAGAATTTTTTTTCTATAACAAAAAAAAGAGCGAAAACAGGAAAATTGGGTAATTTTGTTTATTTTACTTTTACTTTTCTTAGACCTCTTAACCATAACTGTTACGTTTAAAACAAAAAATAAGAAAATTTTGTTATCTTGATCTTTTTTTAAGTAGAAAAGTTTCTTTAAAATATGGCGACTTCTGGTAAATTCATATATAACATAACATAATTCATAACATTTTGTCTCATTATAACTGTAATACAAAAAAAAAAAATACCTGGGTGAACATAACATTATCTAATCAAATTAATTTTTATCATCGCATGTAAAAATAATCTGAATTTGAAGATTACACGAAAAAAATGAACAAAAAAAAGATTAGAATTCCAGACCATTTTACTTTCGTTTTTTAAAATATTCTTCCAGTTATACCCGCATTTCTTCAAACTTAAAACTGTCATTACGTGTTTTATCGTAAAAAATGTAGTACAAGTGCAAGTAAAATTTATTACATATGCGAGTACTTGTAATGGTGTAACGATGATGATCTTGTAAATTAAACGAATGAGAAAATAAAATAAAGGTAAATGTGGAAGGTTCATTGTTATATGAATATAGGGGGCACATATGTACATACTACATATGTAGATATGTAGAGTTGATCGCGATCGTCACCACTACCAACAATATTTTTCTCAAGTAAACACCAGTCCACATGAATAAAGTTGTTTCACTAAAACAAGGTGATTCTATTTGCTTTGTATACAACCTCCGCTGACTAATAAGTAGGTGGGTAAACCTCAATCGTATGATTATTAGAGGAAAATGAAGGAATTTCTATTTCAATATTAGAGCATTGAAGCTTGGTCTACGGGAATTTTAAACAAAATTGTAGCTGATCTCTTAATCTTTTTAACGAGATATTTAGATAACAAGAAAATGAGAACAGCGATTTTACAAAGCACACAGAATCATCCTGTATTGTTTTATTTTGTTATTATATATGAAAAATATTTTTAAATATACAAAACATTATACTATAATTAAAATGTACGAACATTTTACATACACATACATACAAACGTATGACAGTGTAAATAATACATGCATATTATCATACCCGGTGTTGTTTATAAGTTAAGGTTTAAAAATTGTACATTTAAAAATTTTTCCAGTATTAAAATAACCATGAATGAGACTAGTAGACTTTAAAATTAGATACCTAGATATTTGGAGAAAAATTTATTTACATTATTTGTTTTATAATTGTGTGTAACAGTGTATTTAGAAATTTTTAAATTTAAATAAAAATAAATTTTTGTGATTTTTTGTTTTCTTCTGTTATTACATCTATTTTTGAATTTTGATTTTCTATTTAAAAATTAGAAAAAAAAAAATGATGTTTTTTTGTTTTTCCCAAAGGTGTTTCATGAAGCGTTACAATAAAACACAACAATAAAAAAACAAGTAAAACATTAATTGTTTTTATTTTGTGAAAAATCTAATAGAAAGGGTGTTGTGCAGTGAATCGTTTTATTAAAATATCAAAATCTAGTATACAAGCTTTTTAGCATAAAATTCTGTACATTTTTTTAAAAATACATTTTGAAGTGATTAACATACATTTGTGTATTTTTTTCATTAAAAAAAAAAAATAGCATTGTTTCATACGATCAAGCAAAACTTAAAAGTGTAACAAAATATTATACACAAAAAATTATCGTATACCAGTGGCCATGAAATAAACAAAATGTTAAATTTTCTTTTAAAATAAATACAAGAATTACAGAGTTCTCATTTTAACACAATTGTACCAATCTGTACCTTGACTTACGATCGTATATGATTTCTACTTATAAACTGTTATACTGGATGTAAAAATAAAAATATAAGTGGTTAAAAAAAATCTATGAATAAACATTTAATTAATTAATCATATTTTTTGATTTCACCTGTAATCATACATAAATTGATAGTATTAATTTTATCAGTATTAAATTAAAGACCTTCAACTTTTTTGAAAATATTTTTATTATTACTCTATCGGTGTATGTATATTAGATCTTATGTAACAAAAGATATCATATTTTATTGTTAGTATGTATAGTTAATAATAATCATATCGCTATTACAATTATTTTCAATTGCATACAAAATTAAAAATTTTTAATTATTATTGATCGAGAATTATTTATTTATCATATAATTTACGATTTATTAGTTGATTAAGTTCAATTGTGTTTTAAATTAAAATAAACATAAAAATGTATTAGAAAATTCAAAATAACAATAAAAAAAAAACAAATATTTATATAGTAAGAAATCGGAATTTAATAAATTTATTAGATAATATATGATTTGAAGTGTCATTGTCATTTTTTATCAAATTAATTTATTAATAATAATCACGGATAATTTTCAATTTCGACTTGAACATTGGGTTAGTATAAAGATAAAATTTTGTATTTTATAAGAACAGTAGAAACCGTATAAAGGGACACTTTAAGAGGATAACAAAATGCAATATAATATTAATGAGTTATTTTCGTTATCTAATGAGGTTTATTTTTATTATAAAAAACCTCATTTAATGATATATTCGATCCGTCGTTATAGGCAGTATCCCCTAATATACTGTTTCTACTGTAAGTTTTATATAAATTTTTATATGTATGTATCTATCTAGAGATAAAAAGAAAGATGAATTTGCAAATCTATATTATAATGAAATTTCAAAGTTATACAACAGAAATTAAAGTATTAATCATGCATACGAATAAAATTATGTAGATGTAGAAAATTTGATATGCTTTTATTAAATGTAGAAATGTATTGTACATACATATATGTATGTGTACACTGATGTGTAGTATAATATATATAAAATTACTACTATTGTTCCTTTTATAATACCATTAAGACTTTGCACATGAAAATTGAAAAGAAATTTTAATTATCATCTTTGGATTTATGTACATGATCACATAAGTACAAACATATTGTATGCGTATACATATGTACATATGTATCTACATAGATATTATGTTACTTACGTACGAAATTTGACTAAAAAAAAATTTTTACGAATACAATATGTTATTATTTTATTTTATTTTCAAGCTTGTTTTTTTTATTCAAGACTCATAACAAAAAAAAATAAAATAAAATAAATTTATTTCAAAAGAGAAATATTGTTTTTATGTGTATCTACATAAATCGTATAATACTGTTGATATTATGTTCAAATATAATTTTTAAAAAAAGTTTTAAAAAGTAAATAAATTAAAAGTTACTAATTTTTTATCATAACAAAAAATAATTTTTTTTTTTTTTCATATTTTATTAAGATCACATGATTTTTTATTTTAATTTAATTTGCATATTATACAGCGGTTGTGTAATAAATTCATTTAAAATTTTATTTTAATTTTTGTACATACATATAGATAACCCTTGTATAAAGCGGTTTCAATATATCACGATTTTAAATTACGAGAATTTTTATGGAATTTTATCCTGTATTCTGTATCCTGTATACTATATGGAATATTATCCTCTCTAAATATTTAAAATGATAAAAAATGTCGTATGAATTTATTGTCATTTGTTTTTTACATATTTTAATAAAAAACTATAAATTTTTAACTACCATGTCTGTAAAAAACCAATTACATTATGGCTTTCTGAAAAATTATTCCAATTATTTTCTTATGATATTTTTTTATATTTTTTTCTTTTACGTTATTTTAACGTCGATATAATATCAGCAAAACAAAACACATCGAAAAACAATTAACAAAAAAAAACAACTGAGAGAAATGCATGATTGACTACGTGCATTTTTCATTTTTCTTTTTTCAATTCTCTTTTCGCATGTATTACAGACACATTTCGAACATTATGATTATTACTGGTGAATAAAGTTTTCGTAAGCCTCCTGTAAGCAAGTTTTCTATCCACTTTGTTTTTATCGTGGTAAAAGTTACATGAGTAATATGATTAGGAACATAAATTTCTCTTCTTGAAGTTAAAGAGATCTATTTAATGTTAGCAAGCAAACATTAAACTAAACATTTGTCAATAAATATTCATGAATCACGAGGACATTTGATTCGAGTTCTATGTTTTGGGATTATCAACACTTTTATTCTCGTTATTGATTTGTGCAATTTATGAAACGTACTACGCGAGAAATGCATATATTTCATTTATCTGATATATTATGAAATCGCACACATTATACCTGCATATGTATGCTCATGTGTAAATTATAATTTATTACGTGAAAAATTATTTCATTTAATTTTACTATTCATTTGAATATTAAAAAATGATTATTATTATTGAAACATGTTTTTTTTATAGCCTTATGGCTTTTTTATTTATTTTTATGTATTTTTTTTTTATAAATTGCACTTGAATATTAAATGATATTATGAACTTGACTTATATTCAGAACGGAAAAAAGTAATATTGATAAATTAATATGCTTTTCCACTTGACTTTTCAGTATATTTTATTAATATTTTTTACTCTTTGTCATTTAGTTGAAAGGAAATTTAATTTATTTAACTTGAAATTTAATTTAATTTTTAAATATTTTTTTCTCTTGCAAATTTAATTAAAATTGAATATTTTCAATTAAATTTACGCAGGTTATTTCTTTTATCTTTTGAAGATTTGTTTTTGTTTCTTTTTATTAAATTGAAGGAAAAATAAAAATTAATCCGCAAGTAAGTAAACCTTCATAATACTCAACTATGAGGTACATAGATGAGTCGTAGAATTTATGTAGAAGTTCTGTAGATAACGAAATTTAAAACGAAGATTCAACAAAAGTCGTTATAAATCATCGAAGAAGAAGAAATCGGTGTTACTCTGTTAGAGGCTTATTACAGTAAATCTCAGAAAGTGTCAAATGTACTCCATTTGCGCTTATCATCTTCAAGAAACTCATTTTGATAATTATGAAAATACTACTAATGAGCTAGTATGAACCGTTCGATCACTAAGTCTTTAAAGTCAATGACTAGTCATCAAAGGTTAAAATCTTTGGTTTTTATTTTCTGAATTTGTAAAAGATGTAAAGTAAATCAAAATTTAGGATATCTGATATTTTTCCACTTTGTAAAAATGTAACAGAAAATAAAATGAGGTAAAATAATCAAATCCTCAGGAATTTTCCTTTGATCAACTTAATAAGATTCTATCTATTTGCAAAATGAAACTTGAAAGTGAAATAATTAAATTTTCTTTTATTGTATTACGACTGTAGTAAATTTTTTTTTAATGTTTTAGAAAAATTTCAACAATAAAATGAAATTTATTTTTTTGTCTTTAGTAGAAAAAAGCGAGAGATAAATTAAAAGATATAAAAATAAAATTATTTAGATATTCTCTATTTACTAGAAAACAAAATATTGTCTTATTTAATTATTTATTTTATTAACTTAATTTTCTTTTAGCCTTGATAACGCTGCAGATGACATGATATTTTTATCATATAGATAACATAATTTTTTTTCTATTTTTAACACGTTGTGATTTCTACTTTTTATTCTCTTTTTGTTAAATATTATTTTGAATTGTCTTCTTTAGGCATGAAAAAAAGGAAAATAACTACATCTAATGTTTTTTATTACTTGAAAAAAAAAAAAAAACTTCTTGTAAGAACAGAATTAACATTGCATTTTGACTACAGACAACCTTCATGCTTTTATAACGTGATGCTTTTATAACGTGGTTTCGGTTTAACATGATTTACAAATTTTGATAAATTTTCATTTAAATTGCGGATTTTTATTACACTGACTTTTGTATAATCCACAATTTTATCTCGCATAACGCGGAAAGGTGACTGTTGAATTTCTCAAACGCGATTTACTTAACATAGGAACAAATGTATGTAACTCCTGCATAACACGAGATCTACCTGTACTATGAATATGTACATATATAATTAAGAAAATTTCCTGTCCTATATAAAAGAAACACATAAAACACTCGTTGTCGGTATGACATATACCCATAAATAACCACTATATTTTATTAAAGATTTTTATTTTCGTTAAATCACAAGTATATTAATTGCTCAACATGTTAAAACATTAATCTTGAAAATTTATTAATGGAAAATCTATAGTATCGAGCTACAGTTTCTTAAAATTGATTTTTATATATATACATATGTATATGTATTTTCACATTCGGAAAATAGGAAAAAATCATTCATTTTGTTGTTCTTAGCCAAACAACAAATAATTATGTATGCTAAAAGCAAATGAAATATTTGTTATTTGTATCATTTCCTGTATAACGTGCACACACATAAATTTATAGAAGTTTTAAATATGTGTGGAGATATAAATTTTCAAGCTCCGTTTACGGAAACACTTTCAATTTTCAAGGTATGTATATCACATACCATGTAGTTAAATATAATGTCATCTACATTTTATGTGAATAGTAAATTTAGTGATATCATGTGATATTGATATGCACTTGATAAGGGTACAACCTAATCGGAAATACGTTGGATTGAATTGCGTGCATTAATGCAGTACTCGTATATAATAATCATAGCTCATGTATATCAATTATATAAGCCATTATAATACGAATGCATTGTTATATGCATAAACTAACATTCATAGAGAATTATTGTCATTATAATTTTCCTTATGTCTTTTATGTGAAATGTAAATTGAAACCAAAACGATATCTTAACACATACTTCATGTATGATGCTGGTGTATTTTATCTTTTCCTCTTTATACGACAGTATAAAGTAACACAGTATAAACATACACATGCACAATGTGGGTTTCATGGGACAATAAATAAAAGAAAAATCGATTTACCTTTACAAATTCTTACTCAGCAATTATGAAAGAATTGAAATATTAAATGTTTAAGGATCAAAGCACTCAGCATTTTAATGAATAAATAAAAAATATGTACATATTTCCTTTCAATTATACATCAATTAAATTACAAAAAAATTTTTTTGTTCAATTTATATACTATTTACGTCACTGATTTTCATGAATTTCTCGTTTACCCGATTTTCATATACCTACCAGCAGATTTTGTTTACGAAAAAAAATTGTACAAATAAATTAAAAAATCTGAAACAGAGAAAATATTAAAAATTCAATTTATGAATTTATTTTTTTACTCGTTTATAATAAAAACGAAAAATATAATAAATAAATTGTTTTTTTTTTTTTTTAAATTAAAATTGCTTATATAAAAAAATTATTTTTTTGTTTATCGTCATCATGGAAGTTCAAAAGAAACAAATCATGCAAGCTCTCTGTAACATTATGACTGATTTAATAGAAATTGATTTTTTGCTATTATAACAAATATATACACTGAAACATGTCAAATTGGCCACTTGTGTTATTCGACAATTTTTTTAAATTAACTATAAATTTTTACATTTTTGAACCTCCTTATAAATTGGAGATTTGTTTATTTTGGCAATGGGACATTGAGCTGTATTAAAAATTAATTAACAATCTGACAAACACTCGTACATAGATAATGAGATAAATCCATTGGTTTTCTATGGCTTGGGATGGCCTACTTTAGTCGGTTAAAATAATTTTCAGACAGACATTACTGTAAGCATTTTATACAGAAAATTCGGTTTTGATTTTATTTTGTCGAATTTGGAATGTACGAAATTGCATTTTACCTTTCATTTTTTCATAATGAAAAATTTTTTTTTTTTAAATTATTTAATTAAATTTGTTATAATGGAAATTAATTGATTAAAATTAAAAATAATAATATTAAATTTAAATGCCGAATATAATGAGTTCATTCACTTTAATACGTATGACTACGAATTTTATTCGTAATGTATGTATTTAGATTATGTATATATCATTAGAATAATTTAGATATAATGAATTTTCATAATATATTACATCATATAATAAGAAAATGATGTTATTACAAGCATTAGAGCTTTATTATCAAAATAAATACATACAATCATAGATGAAAAACGAAAAATGGAGGAAAATATACAATGAAGATAAAAATAAAATAAATAAACACATCTTTTAATTTGTAATGTTATACCGCCTAACAATTATTACATACGGTTATCGTACGTTTTAAAGAAAGATATACAGGCAATACTCATTTCATGTAGAGAATTTTATGTATTAACATTCTGAATTTAATAAATCGTGTTATGTTAAATTCGTAATATTTATTGTATTCTATGAAATAAAATTGTGGATCACACATGAGCCTCGTCATTAAGACATGTGTTAACCAAGAATTAGACACAAATCATGTTATACCAAAATTGCGTTATAAAATATATATCTGTATAGTAAAAATGTCTCGTGTTGTACAAGAGTTGCCTGTACTTATATACCTGAATTTTGAGCATGAATTTTAATACACAACACCGTCATTGTTATTATAATCATAATCAACAACTTATGTTACAGATGTTACATAAATGAAAAAAAAAAAAAAAATCCAAAAACAAAACTGTAATACTCACAAAATGTATGTAATTTAATGTTACAAGTTTATAATTTCATAATTTTTAATGTCTCTTACCATTTTACAATGTTTACCTGACGTTTACTTGAATAGTTTTTTTTTTCTAAATTAATGGATTATTTTGTTGAAATTATATGACATTATGAAGATTAAATGTTGTATACACTGTATGTATGCATTATTATCAAATAACAAATTAATTTATATCTGATAACATATAATTCATATTTTGTTCTAAGTATGTGTACACATGTACAGTTGTTGTTTACTTATTTGGAAAATGTATACCACTTAGGCAAGTACACAAATGTATCATTTAAAATGTCAATATTTATAAAATGATATTAAGTTTATGTCATTTCAGCCACATAACAGGTTAGTGTATACCACAGGTATACGTAGAGTAGAACAGAAAATAGATATAATTTTGTAGTTATTACATAACGCAATGTATTAATTTCTAACACTGTGTTTTTTGGAGATCCTTTAAATTAATACGAATAAATTAATTAAATACTTGTAGAACAACATCGGAAAAATCTAAAAAATTTCCAATTTTAATTCTGATTTATTTGAACATAAACTGATAAATTTTGATCAAATAGGCATACTGATTTTTGGAAATTCCCGTTCAAGTTTTTAATGTTCCGAAATTTACAATATATTTAATAGCTCTTATTAATTCAAAAGCAAACAAAAAACCATGATAGAAATCGTGTGTTAAAAATATTTAAAGTTTAATTTTTTTTTCAAATTTTGATTGAAATTTAATAAAAGCTTCATATACATTTTTTTTTTCTTCTTTTTTCTCAAACATTTAGAACAGGTGATCTTAGCTCAAATTACGTCGATCGTGTACGAATTGATCGTAATTTATCATCAGCAACAGCAGCAACAACATCATTATTATCAGATCATAACAATAATAACAATAAACAATTTATACCAAATCGAGGATCCGGGTGGAGGCAAAAATCTGTATCACATTCAGATTTAATAACATTACAAAAAGCTGCAATACAACAAAAAATCCAGCAACATCATCATCATCAATTACAACATAATCGTTTACGTACAGCTAGATCTTTAGATAATAATAATAACAACAACAATAATAATTGTAATAATAATACCGGCAATAATAATAGTAATCTTCATGAATATTATTCACCAATAGAACCAGAAAAAGATTATGATATTGAAAACTACTATGATGATGAAAATTGTGATGGTAAATGATAATGAAAATACCCAATATTTTTTTGTTTGTTTCAAACATCATCAGGAAAATGCTTTTTAACATGTTTTTTCTTTGTTTTGTTTTGTATTTTCTAACTATAGCAGACGACAATGATAAGCATAATAAAATTATAGATCCATTTGATATTGGTAATGAATCTTGCAGTTTACGTCGCAGCCGAAGTTTAGCTGTTATACGTGAAGAAACTTTTAATGATTTACAAATAACAAATGTTAAAGAAAGGCGATCACAATTAATACCACGTGCTAAATTAGTTAATCGTAGTTTCTTCAAAGAAAGGTATGTAAAAACTTTTAATGATTTTAAGGATATTTCTTTGCCGAATATGGAATCTTAAAGATATTACAAGCCTTTAACTAGTTTGTTAATTAGTTTGCTGACGTGATAGGAAATCAATATATCTTCTAACCACCAATATACAAAATCAGTTTCTCCTTACCTTTCAATTACTGTTCTTAACTTCCTATGAGACTGGAATTCAACCTTCAAAAAAATTATGTGACATAATTCGGTATACTGAAGCGATAGTACGATTTCTTGACAATACACTAAGGAATCTGAATCTAATTAAATTTTTCATTTTTTATCTTAACATTTTGTTAGATACAAAAGGAAAGCAACTAAAAATTCATTTAAAATATTTAATTTCTCATTTTTTATGATGGTAATAAAAAGTTATTTAAACAACAAAACAGTAAAAAAGGATTTTCTTCCATGCATGACCGAATTCTAAAAAATTTAAAAAGTCATCAAACAAAAATATTTAGATTTTTAAAGTTAACATCTAAATCTTTCAGCTTTAATTTTAATCTATAAAGTAATACTTGTCATTTTTAATTGATATAATAAAATAACAGAAAAATAACGCATATTTGTATACTGAAAATTTATTTTGACTAACGTTAAATAAAAAATATTAAAAGTTCGACGTTCGTCCTTAGATCCACACATATAAAAAGAAAATAAATTGAAAACTTCATAAACTTACAAAAATACATTTAGATATTTTATTGTATCTAATATATAATTTATGTTCATATAAAATTTTTCCATTTATTATGGTATTTGTAAATAAATTTTGGAATATGTCACAAAAGTTTTCTAGTCTACAAAATTAAATAAAATAAAATGTTTATTACTGAATAAAAAAATACGTTAATTCGATAATGACTTCAAATATAATACTATACATACATGATAAAATTGTGACTTGAATGACATGATTAGTCTCTACAAAACTCATTATTTAATTTCGTTTTTCACCATACAAACTCGTACAGTATTTTCATAGATAAGAGATTTTCATGGCACAGTGTATGTACATTGTACATATTAAAATTTATTCATTTATTTTGATTTAACGGTTTATTATTATATTCTTTGATTATGCATTTATAAAGAAAATTGATTTTAGAAATTTTTTCACATTTGCCTTTTTTGTTGTTAAAAAAACTGTAGGTATAATAAAATATTTTTGAATTTTTAAGGGCCATATTCAGAATACAAATTTATTTTGATTTCATGATAATAATTCTGACTTTTAAAAGTGTTTCAATTTTATTTAGTTTGAACAATTTTTTAAACTTAAAATTGAAAGTAATATTTTACAAAGTTATATTGACATTAGTAAATACGGTCTTAAGAACAATAAAATATAAAGAAGAAAATTTAAATTTTAGTGGAAATAGTATAGTAGAGTATTTTATATTTAAAGACAATTTTTGTTTATTGTTTGAATCTAAGTACATTGTTTGATTTTCAATGTAAACTTACATGTACTATCTGTACAGACTGTCTTTGTTTTTCCATATGACGAAACTTAAAAGCATACATTTTAAACAAGTACCCAGATATTTATTTGCATTTTTGTTACAAAATTGTTTCTATCATATTTTCGTAATGCACACATGTAAAGAAAATTCTTATGTTATCTACAATAGATGATAAACAATAGATGAGTTTTCATTTTCAATAAAAACTTGTCACTTGATGTCAACTTTCATCATTGAAATTACCAATAAATGTAGCTTTATGTTCATACAAAGTAGCAGATAAGCATACGAATTTAATTTCAAATTTATGTTAGCCTTTTATTTATGCATACATGTACGTATTTTAAAAATAAATTACAGGTAAGTCTCGTATTACACGAAGGCTAGATATAGAAATTTCACGTTAAATAAATCATATTTCCATGTAGAACTTTCATATGTATATCACAAATGGTATTAAATGAGAAAAAAATAAGGATTACGTATAATTGTCATTATGAAAGTTCATATTAATGAGAAAAGTTTGAAACCACGTTGTACAAAGGTTCCCTGTACATACGTGTACTTGCATGTTAGTGTATAAAATTTGATAGAATGTACTACTAAAACTTGAGTATTAAATTCAACAAAAAATTGGTAAATAAAAATTTGCAAAATTCATGATTCTTTAATGTATACATATGTATATTTACCTACATATTTTCTATGAGACATTATAATATGTTCTTGTATTTGAGATATTGCATGTGCGCTGTAGTATTCATCGTATCATGATCACATCAGAAGATGAAGACAAATTTTGTATATACATGTTAAATGAGGAAATATTTTAATTTTTTTATTGAATTTCCCACAATTTTAATTTTACATTCACATAAATACTTGTATATGTGCCCGAAACAAAACCGCATGTACCTATATTGTGAACAAAAAATTGCAATTATATAATAATCGTGTATGCATAGTAAACAGAATGTATAATACACAAATATACAACATACACCTGATATGAGTGTGTAAAAGTTTAAAACTAAATTATTCAAACTTTGTTTTAAATTTAAAATTTTATTTTTGATTATTCAAAATAACATCATTATAATCTGAAGTATAATAAATCTGGTAATCAAAATAAATAAAAAAGAAAAGGAAAAAAAATTCAAGGTTGAGAATTCATACGAGCACAAGAAAATAAAAATTTTTTATTATTACCAGGAACGACAAAAACGACAAGAAAAAAATTTATATATACATACAAAATATTAAATTTAAAATAATATGACATGAATCAATAGATACAGATACAGAGAATATAAAAAATGTACAAAGCACCGGTCTACATACATACATACATACGTACATATTTGTTAGGGAAAAAACATTCCCTGTAAATTCATTGAAAAGAAAAACTTTTTTAATAACATCATGATTTTTTGAGAATCAAAGTCTAAAAAATTTAATTTTAAAATAATAACAATAATTTTTTTGGAATGATAATTACAGTGCCTTCGCGATAACTTGAACCACGAACAACATGATCTATTCACTAACATGATTGTCCTTGAATGATTTGAATTAAATGAAGAAAATTTAACATTGCTTGATTTGAAGAGTTGATAGATTAACTATTCATGCGTACACTAAAATCTTAACAAAATTGTTACTTAGTAGATTGAATAACGTTTTGAACAATTCAAAGTTAACGCTAATATGCTGTATTAAATTTATGTTTCGCTTTTATTTTAGAAGCTCTAGTGCTTTTGTAATTTTTTTTTGCTTTCGTTTCATATGATTTCTAATGATATTCATGCATGTATACACATGCTTATTTTATTTTTGTATACCTTTGACAATATAATTGATGTCTTTTTGACATCATAATTTAATAAAAAGTAAAAACTAAAAAAAATTACCAGGTAATAAATGTAAGAAATATCTAGACACGAATTGAGATTGCAAATACTTGTACTCGAACCTATTATTAAAGCCAGTCAGTTAGTTAAATCATCAATTAAAATTTTATTCGATTTGTTTGATTAATATAATCGAGTTTACTACTATTACCTCACATACGCATCTATGTACATATGTGTGTACATGTATGTATAATACAATTCAGAACTATTAGAACGATTATCTATTATGATTACATATTTTATACATTGTTTTATATTTTGCTTTTTTTTTTACTTTTTATTTATTGTATATTGAATATACGTGTAGATTTCGTCATAAACATAATCACCATCATCATCATCATTTACATCATCATCATAATCATAATAATCATATATCGAATAGTAATACAAGTTGCCGTATTGATGATTGTTGTGATGATTGTGAAGAACAAGATAGTATTGATAGTTGTGGTATTGATGAAACGCAAACATCTGAAACACGTGAATCAGATGATTATTATGAGAATTTAAAATGTTTAGATTCAGTTAAAATATTTCATTCATCATCAGCAACATCAGCGACAACAACATCAAATTGGCAACAACAAAATAATCATAATCATAATAATACAAATAATTCAAATAATAACGTAAACAATAATAATATATCAAATAATGATAAAAGTGATTTAGAAAGTTTAAATTCAGATTATTTTAAAAATTCATTACATCAAAAAAATCAACAATTGGATCAACAGCAACAACATCAGCAACAGCATCATACGGTAAGTGTACTTAAATAATTATACTTAAAAACAAAAAATTAACCTCTTATCATTTTTCTATAATTTATACAATTTTATATTACATCACATTATTCAAAGTTTTTTAAAAACGAAAAAAAAAAAATTAAATTACAATGTAACAAAAAAAAAAAAGAAAAGAAATAAAAAAAGCAAATTAATTATTTTTAAATGAAATATAAAACTTGTTGTAAGTTACGTAACTTTTTAATGCATGATATTGTGCGTTTTTAATTTCAATTTACTGTATTAGGTATACGATTTTATTCACAGTATTATATTTATATACTGTACTCTAGTCTATTTGTTCACTTAATGCTTAATTTATGTTTTCAGACTTTATTTACTCTATATATACTCTTATATGAGTAATTTACTTGAATACATAGATTGTTAAAAGTTCAAGTTACTGAACAAAGTTTAAACAATAAACGCATATACGTAACGCATTAGGCATATATACGAGTAGAATATGAAAACTATGTATAATTACTCAATTAACATAAAACAATTTTTAAAGCTAAACAAAAAAGAAGAAAATGAAAAAATTTATAACAGTTTAAAGGTATTTTACCTGTACCTATACTTTAGTCACATTAACAGAGTATAATAAATAATATTTTGACTTTTAAGCGCGTTGACTGTGACATTGATTTTAGTGTACGCTATACAAACATTTGTATGAAAGGTTTCAGTTACACCTCATAAATAAAAACACAAACAAGAAATTGTGTCTCTGAACTACGACGACTTAACACGAAAAAACAGTCCTATGCGTTTATCATCGTTTGCGTTTTTTTTTTTTGAATATTCGTGAGGAAAACCTTGTAAAAATTTTTTGTTCGGCCGTATAACTAAGAATTTATGCCACAGTCTCAATTTTCCTTAATTTTTCTCGACAACTAAGTTTTCAACCTTACATGTGAAAACAACTTTTGAAAACTAAGGTATGTAAATAGAATTTATCTGTATTTAGATAAAACCGCGGTCTTTGAATAAAAACGTTCATCATTAAGAAGTTCAATCAACATGTTCATTTTTATGTTTCCTTAACTACGTGAATACAGTGTAAAAATAAATTTTATTATTTTTTTTAAAGATTTTCAATTTTTTTTCTATTCTCGTATACGCCTATTTTTAATCAAAACATTTTGAAAAGAATTTTTTATCTGATTTTATAGATCAAAAATACATATGTATGTACATTATATGTATATAAGTAAACATCATGCACGTACATACGTAAAAATGAATAAAAGATTAAAATAATGAAATTTCATCATACATAGAAGTTTTTATCTTCATTTAATTTTCACTTGAATTTTACATAAAATTTTCTCATACAAATGTATGTACATATGTATGTATACGCACTTATATGACATGAACATTTTAATACTGGTTTGATATTTTTTTCAATGGGAAAACTCACATCATACATACTCGAATCCTTATAATCATTTAACCTATATAAACTCATTACTATATTCATTGGTATTATACCTTTATGTATTCATTGATTTTTTTAATATTCAATTTGAACAGAAAAAAGTTGTATATAAATTACTTTTGTTTTGTATTTTTCTTTTTTCTTGTTTTATTTGTATTTTCGTCCTCCTTGAAGTTATTTGAATATAAACATCAAAATAAAAATAAAAATAATAGATACAACCTATAGATAGAAGAGCACATGAAACAAAACAAAATTATTGTTTATATGTGTATATATGTTCCCCCTATTTGTTTGTGAAATATCCCATTTAGTTACATTCTTGTGTATTACAAAAGCCATTGAACAAACAGGACAAAGGATATAGAGAAAAAAAATTCTTCCTTTTTATTGTTTTCAAAACTTTTATAGAATTTTTATTTTTACACTTTTCTGAGGTTTTTTATTTGTTTATTTTTTTTTCATTTATTTTATTTTCTTTTTTAATGACTTTTTTTGGTTTGTTTTTTTCTTTGCAATTTTTGATTTTTATTTATTTCTCTGTTTTGTTTTGTTTTCATTTTTTCTAAGGTCAATTGTTTGACTTTTTGATTTTTACTTGATAATAAAAAAAAAAACAAATGAAGATAAAAAGAAAAACCATATTGTTCCCTTTCCTTTCAGTATAATTATCATATTTTCAATTTTTTCATTTCTTTCTCTGTGTTAACTCAGCTAACGAAATTTAAAGTATGAATGAATACATAAAAACTTTTTTAATCATATTTTGATATCTGAAGGCCAAAAAGCAATGTATAAAATAAGTAAATTATTTGTATATTTTATAAATTTTCAATATTTGTATAGCATACAGTGCAGGGTTCCTCGAACATTTCGGAAAGTTACCAAAAATGTCCGATAATCTTAGAGAAAAGTTACATTTGGGCGTATAAAAGAGTTATATATGTTCCGTAAAAACTTAGCAAAAATTTTCTTAATGGGACTTATGAACTATTTCAACGTAGGAAAAATTTGGAATACCCTGGTATCGTGTAAATTTATGAATTTTAATTCAATAAAAAATAAAATAATAATAATATAATCCCAGAGACAATCAAAATTTATGATTTTAGATTTTTTGTGATAGGCAAATATTTTTTTTTTTTATAAGGTCAAATGAAGGAGGTTGAAACAAACAAAAAAACCAAAAGAGAAAAGAGTTTAAAAAGGTCAAATAATTCTTCTGAGTATTATTAATACATTTTTCATTTTTATGAATAAATATTTTCGAAACTTTTGTTTATTCATTAAAATTTGAACAAAAACCAAAAAAATTAAAACCATTAGACATAAATCATGAAATTCAATTAAAACGATTTAAAAATGTTTTTAAAAAAAGCTACTCGTATCTGGAATGGGTAAAAGAAAGTATGTTAAAAATATAGTTTGCAAGGAGATACAAGGCAATTCATAAACTTTATCTCATGAACAAAAAGAAGAAAAAAAGAAAAAAAATAAGAACAAATGTGGTACATTATAGTATAGTATAGAATGGGTGGTGGTGTAAATGTGTTATGATAATTTCCTTAAATTTTTGTACATAATTATCTTTCTAAAAGTTCAGATATTTACAGAAAAAATAAAAAAATAAATAATATTAATAATAAAAATTTTAACCCATTCAAACTAGTTCATGTTTTTATTCTTCATTTTTTTTCCTTTCTATGTAGACACCAAAGAAAGAACGTCAATATAAGCAGCAACGTAATTATCGTAGCCGTAGAAGTGATAATCATTATCAAGTATTTGATATTGAAATACATCACGATAATAGTCAAAGTAGTGCATTCCCAGAAACAACGACAACATCAAATTCTGATCATTCTGATATATCATGTTCAAATCCAGAACAATCAGAAACAGAACGTGAATCAGAATTTCATAATAAGGAAAATCATCAAGAAGAACAACAGGAACAAGAACAGAATCAGCAACAACAACATCAAAAAGAAAAAGACGAAACAAAGGATATTATTGTAGAAATTCAAAATTTCGAATTATCACAAGATAATGATAATTTAATTAATCAAGAAAATCCATTAAAAAATATTAGTACGCAAGATTCAAGTAATCAACAAAATAAATTTAATTTTGAACAAGATAAATACGAAGACCTACATTTGGTAGAAAATCGAAAAGGTTTTATAGCATATGATTCAGTTTATCTTTCTTCAGAAGAAAGTACTGATGAAACAATAATCGATCAAAATTATCAACAAGAAAATGATAATGATAATGAAGAGGATATAAAAAATTTAGAAAATATATCGATCAGGAATAATAGTGAAAGTGTGTCCTTATTAGAAATATCAATTGAGGATGCATATGATGAAAATATAAATGAATTAATACAAGAAGAACAAGACGAAGAAATAAATAAAACTGAAAATTATCAACATCACAGCAATGATAGTTTACCTGATAATGATATTGACGATGATAGTATTTATACAGAAGTAGAACAAATTAATAAGCATCAGCAAATAAATAATAATAATACAAAACCAAAAATTTTAGCTGTTGAAAAGAAATTAAAACGTTTCTCAGATTACGCAATACCAACAAAACGTGGATTATTAGAACATTTAACTTATATATCAACATCAAGAGTATTAAAAACAAATGATGTACACATTTTAGATACATTTCAACAACAATCGATAAATAATAATTTAATTGATAATCAATATTATAGTTTACCAGATATAAATATTGGTCGTAGTTTAAAAGTATCAGAGCGTATCGATGCAAAATTAAGATCATCATATAATCCAATTGAACAACAACAACAACAGCATCAAATAGAAGATAATATTGATACATCATTAACAGGTAATTTTAAATCTACGCTTCGTTAGAATTAAGCAATGAAACTACATAATAAATGTAATTTATTTTCTTTTTTATTCTATTGTCTTACAGGTGGTGACGAAGAATCATTTAATCAAACAACGGAAATCTATGATTCAATTAAACGATTTGGTCGTGCACATAAAAGGGCTAGGCAAAGAGAATACAGTGAAATTGATTCATTAATAAGTGTACCGCCACCTCCACCGCCTCCATCAATAATTGATTCACCTATTATAGAAAATCGTAATAAATTTGAATTAAAATCAAATTGTTCTAAAGATAACGAGAAAAGTGTTAAAACAAAACATCGATTAGAAATTGATTGTATAATTGATAAAGAAACAGACATCATATACCAAAGCGAAAAAGATACAAAAATCAAAACCAAAGATAATCAGAATAAAGAAACTTTAATCCAAAAACAAGATAATAATCAACAACAAACACCATTATCATTACCAGTAATCGATTTTCATATTAATCAGGCAACGAACAATTTTCCTGATGGTGGACAACAATTTAAAATAATTGTAACTGATGTGCATGATAATGTTATTGAAGAAGATTCAATCGAAAGCACGAATATTGTAAATGATAACAGTGACCAAGACGAACAAAACGAAATTAATACGAATAACGATAAAAACAATTCAATCCAACAAATATCAATAAAAGAACAAAAACTTAATGATAAAATTGAAATTCCGATTAACAATAAAGATAACATTACTACCGCAAAATTGATTACTCCAATACAAAAACAAAAGACAAACGCAGAAGAAAATCCAATTAAAGTTAAAGAAAAGTTAACACTTCATTCTTCTTCTGATATACCAACAACATTAAGTAAATCAACAGAAAATATATTTAGAGCACATCGTGTTACGATTTATTCAAATGATATTGAGTTGAATTGTGCAAAATTGAAAATGTCACGTCCACAAATTTTACATGTAATCGATTCAAAACGACTTACAACTATACAAAAGGATAATAATAAAATAAAAACTAAGAAGAATGACGGGGACAATAATGATACAGAAAAGGAATTCTTAGAAAAAGTTGATTCAGTTAAATGTTATTGGTCTAAACTTATTGAAGACGAGAAAACTTCATCTTCATCTGGTGATAATGGTGAACATCATCATCATCATCGTGATGAAAATAATTCGGATGAAAGAAATTTTGTTACTAGTATAGAAGATGAATATCCGGAGGTGACAATTCAAACGACGACAACAACAACAAAAAATCAAGAAAAACCCGAAGAAAGTCTAAAAATGCAAAAAGCTCAAAATGATTTAAAAAGTTTCAGTCCAACAATTGAAATTGTTGAATTAGAAGGACAAAAGCAAGCTACTATTGTTAAAACACATCATACACCAACATATCCATCACAACAAGATACATCGTTGTCATCTCCAACTGAACAAGAATTTGATCATGTACGTTATAAAATTATGAAATCACAATTATTTCGTAATAATATTTTAACACGTTGTAAAAAGGAAGCACAATTTGATGGTTTAATACAGTATTTACAAGATTATAGCTTTCAAGAGTTATTGACAAATAATAATGTTGTAATTATTGAACCGGTACGTACGAAAATTGAAAAGCCTACACAACAACAAGATGGACAACCAAAACCAGATACAATACCATGTAAAATAACTGGTGGTTCAATTACTGATTCATCAAAATCTTCATTAGCTGGTAGTAGTGGTGTAACATCATCACCTAAACGACATTTCTTTTATCATCCAGTTCGTGTTAATCGTGAGTTATTAGAAGAAGAATTACCAAATCCAGATACTGTACGGAATGTACGTAAATTATTTGAAGAAAATCTTTTACTACCAAATAAAGAAAATACCAAAGAAAATACCAATTTAAAGACATCACCTACAGCATCTACAAATAATATGAAACCAATAGAAACTATTAATCCAGTTCATAAAAGACGTGCACTTAGATATTTAACAATTGATACATCATATGGTAATGATAATAATAATAATGGTAACATTGGTGGTTTACGTAAATGGGATTCAGTCAGTTTATCAAGTGGTGTATCTAGTGGTGATTTATCATCACCATGTGAATGTAATGAGAATGATGATAATTTACGTAAACGATGTATCATGCATCAGCATAATCATCATCATCATCATCATCAACATCATCAGCATATGTCTGATGATATGTCTGATGGTCATCAAGAAAATAAAAAATGTCAAGGAAAAATTTTGTCTAAATTATCATTAGATAATCATCAGATAAAATTTTATAATAATGATGATGAAGCCATTAAAAATGACCCACATGTAGTAAAGGATGAAAGAGAAAAGATTTATGCCAGCATAGAGAATTTATGTGAGGATGAAATGTATGAATCATACTATGTTAGTGAGGTAAGTAGTACATTTACATATGTACATACAGTATATGCTTGTGTCTCATAGATATATTTACATGTGTGTATTTTTCACATTTATCTTTGTCTGATTTTAATCAAAGTCAGAAGAAAAGTGATTTTCATTTTTGTCGCATTCTATCTAATCATGTACATCTTTTCTAGGATATTTTGGAAAAAATTCGTGAATGTGGTTCAACAATCACATATTATGGTGGCCGTGTAGTGGATAATAGATCGCCAGAATTAAATCCAACAACAAAAGCCATTATAGAAGAAATAAGAGGAAATGATAGGAATAAATGCAGTATATGTCAGCCAAATGATTGTCCACATGAGGATGAAATACGAGAGAAATTTCTTGATAAAAATCATTTGGGTAAGTATGTACATGCAAATAGAGAAAAATGTGAATAATGTGAATAAATAAATATTCTTTTATAAAGGAATCAAATTTAAACTAGTCAAATCAAATAGTTGTAGCAGTCGTCTTGAACTAGTCGGAACAGAACGTGAACCACAACAAAATAGCAAATCATCATCGCCACAACATCAAAATAAAGATGATGAACCCGCTGAAGAAACTGTACGTGAACTTGTACATCGTTTAGAAACTGGAACTATTCATAATAATAACAATTCAGTGCCAAGAATAATTGAATCCCAATGCATTGAAAAAATTCCACGTACAAATACATTAACAATAAATAATCATCTGATGGGATTACCAAAATCAGATTCATTAGAAATCGTAAATGTCATGAAAAATGTCACTGTTAATAATCATTTAACTTTAAATCCAATTACAACGACAACTTCATCACATTTAAATGAAAAAGAAAAAATTAATGGTAACCTTCCCTCTTCAAGTTCATCTTCTGATTGTACAAATTTACAAAAAGTTTGTCGTAATAAAAATGTTGACCTTGCATTTAACATGACAAAATCTGGATACAATAATAGTAATAATAATAATAACAATAATAATGAAAATATAACCACAACTACAATCGCAACAAATGGAACTAACAAACAACCAACAATAATACAACAGCATAATAAAAAAGGGAATGATAATAAAATTCAAGAAAAATTGCCTTCATCGTTTGACAATGATAAACTTGAGAGCAAAAAGAATAATACTAGTACAATTGAGAAAAATGGTTTTGAACAGAATTCAAATCGAAATACTGCTGCTGTTTCTACTACTAGTACATCTGTTGTTGGAAATAAAATAACAGCAATGAATAAAAATAAAATTGAATCAATAAAAAAATCTGACACAGCCACAGCAACTTCTAGTGATCATAAAGAATTTAAGTATAGTACTTCATGTAATGAAAATAATGATAGTGGTATTATACACTGTAAAAATACAACACTTACAAATGGCCTTCATAAAATTTATCCTCCTGCTAATACAGCATCAGTGATGGCAACGAGAGGACTTAATAATAAAATCGATAAAAAGCCACGTAATTTAAATGAAAGTGAAAATGATAACAATAGGACAACAGACCAACAACAACAATTAATTGCAGATGCAATGGTGAAAAAGTCAAACACTGGTAAGGGAACCACAAATCAGAATAACACATCATCAATACAACCTCCGTCATCATTGAAATCTCCAAAAGAAAATGTTCGAAAGAATTCTTTAGTTAAACATTACGTTGCTAATGATAAAAAATTAGTGGAAAATCGTAAATATGATGAAATTGAATTTGAGGAATTTGAAGTTTATGATCCAGTAGCGGCTGCTGCAAAACTTCTTGAAAAAGAAAGAAATTCTTCTAATGATAATAAAATCGATAAAACAGAAAAATTATTGAATCGAAAGAATTTTGAAACATCAGATGAAAAGGAACCTTATGATAGTTTAAATGAAAGGCTTTGAAATGTTTTGATTTTCATCCTCTGTTTATTTCTCTATTTTCGTTTATCCTTTCAATTTAAATGGATTTTGTAATGGATCAAGAGTAATGTAAAATAAGTGATTAAATTAACAAGGAAAAATTTGTTGAAAATATTTGCTTCTTATTACCAGAATATCGTCATGGGTAAAACAACGATTGTATGTAAAAAAATTTTATAAGAGATCTATCTGTGGACATATCGGTTAGAGTGTCTATATTTAACGTAAATGGATTTTGTATAGGAAATTTAGTACTTTCTATTTTAATGGTGTATTAAAAAAGAAGAAAATGATAATTTCAAATATATGTTATTGTTATTATTGTAATTATATTAAGGATATAACTATATTATATTATAAAAGAATAGCCTTAAAGGGAAATAATAATATATATATACGTTATTATCACATATGCATGTACGTATTTGTTTTACTCTATACTATATAAGATTAATAATATTTTAATAGTTATTGGGTGTTGGTCTATGCTTACAATAATAATAATAATATGTATGTATGTATACGAAAATTATTATTTATTTTGTCACAGTAATCTACATATATGCAAATATATACGTATAAAATGAATGTTTATTAGAATTTAGTTATTATATTATGTGTAATAAAATTTTTATAGTATAGTCTGTATGTACGTTTATCGATATATGTACACACACATTTATACAGTACATACAAATAATGTACGATACCGATCGATGACGAACATTTAACCATGTATAATTTTATGTTATAATTTGTCATATATTTGTATTTAAATAAGGAAATAAAATTGTATTTACATGCCTATCTACATATATATATATATATCTATTACATATAAAGTCATAAATTTTGTTTAGTTTTATTTTATCATTTCATTTTGTTTTTTTTACTGTACCAGGACTATTAATTACTTTTATTATAGAATTTTCATATATTATTGGGCAAAAATAAATAAATTATATTATTATAGATCATACATGTAAGGATGCAGTCATACATTATGTAATAAATCATTTACGACAATAAAAAAAAATTGTATTTACCTGTACTATCTTCATTATGTTGTTTAATTGATTTTGAGTAATATCTTTTACCACGGCGACTCCATGTTTGCTGAAAATGAGAAGAAAAAAAAGTTAAATGAAAATTATGTTAATCGAAATTTTCGTATTTTCATTGAGAAAATTATTAAAGTAAACTTAAAAATAAATTTCATGCAAATGTTAAAGCATCATGAGCTAGCATTATTCAATAACTTAACTCCAATGGATGGCTAAAAATTTGGTCATCCCTTATCTGTAATTCAAAAGGTACGAAGCAAGTATTTACTACACCATCCCACTAATGCTATGCCATGCCATAGGTAGTGTGGTACGCACGAATAAAATTTTCTCAAAATCATATACATATATACTTGTCACATTACATGCAATAAGTAGACATTTATCCTTTTTTACTTAAGGACTTTTAAAATTCTAAGTGAAATATTTTTATTTTTACAATTTATTTTAATTCACATAATTAATCATTTATAGCAACATTTTCCTTTAATGTCCACTTTCCTTTCCTGTTATTTTTCTTCTTGATCCTTTTACAAATTTTAAGTACATAAGGAATAAATTGTCTCTCAAGTAATATTATGTACATTACATGAACAAATAATAAGTGCTAATGAATAAAAATGGAGAACAGGTGTTAATACTTGAAAATATCATAATAAGTAAGAAACTTTCATTTAAAACAACCTGTTGCATGTGTATTCTATTTTCTATGTAATTGCAATAATGTCACATAAACATATGTACATAGAGTACACTTGTGTATGATTTATATACATATGATACTCAAAAACCCTACAGATATAAAAGAAGTCTGTATAATCCTCTTTAAATACAAAATGATATTGATGAGAAAATTTTCTAATAAAATTTCCATTGTGAATTTTTAGATTGATTCAAATATTACTAATAAATTTAATAAAAATTTTATATACTAATCGAATTGGGTGTAATGAAAGATACATTTAAAAATTTGAATTTAAAATTTAATTAAACGGATTTACTTCTGTATATGTATGTACATGAGCACGAGTGTATTTTTGTCACGTTTCATTCATATAAATAACCGCATTACTTTGAATGTTATCAATACAAAATGTTGGTTAGAAAATTTCTACAGTTTCAAATTAAAGAATCCTTCAAGCCATAACGAACACGTATAAAATTCGTATATTACTTTTAAAAAATTTCATCTACTACATTTATGTATTTCATTAAAGCAAAAAAAAAAAGTTTTTTTGTGGTTTTTCATTTTATTTTCATGTTTTTGAAATATAAAATGCATTCAAATATGTACAGTGAAAGCCATATAAAACGATATCGAAGAGAATGGTAAAATGCAGTCACTAAAAATTATTTTTCGTTGTTTTAGGCGAATTATCCTTATACAAATGATTTTATTGAATAAGACAATAAAATTTTCTATGCTAATTTGAAAATTTAATATTTGATTACATTACGAACTTTATCCTTTATATACGATTTTTACTGTATATAACACCACAATATATAAAATGTGAAATGCAAATTTAAATGCAAATAATAATTCTCATTAGTAATGCAAAATAAAAAACACAAAAATAAGTACATATTACAAAACAAAGAGAAAATTAAGAGAAACACAACAAAATATAAAACAAGGATGGAAAATACGAAATAAAATGTATTGCGGTTATTTGGTTTTTCATTTAATTAAATTATATTAAATTTTTTCAACAACACAAAAAATATATGTATAATGCGTAAACAACACAATAATTTAAATAAATTATTTATCGATTTTATACTGTTTACAGTAGACAAAAAGAATTGTTCTAAAAATAAAATTCATTAGGTACATATTCTAACGAAAAATAAATTTTTAGGTTATTAAAGAATATTTCAAATTAAATATAGTTTTCATAATTTAACAATTTGAATTAAATTTGATCATAATTAACATAACCAAAAAAAAAAACTAAATAAATAAAGGAAAACCATGAAAAAAGGGGTATATAATAGATGTTGACAACATTTCTCACATTTAGACGTAAAAAAAATTGTATAACTGCATAAATGTGAAAATATAAAGTTATTCCACCGCACATTACGTTATGGTTATGTACATGACATACGACTACACGGTTAATTAAAAAACAAAAAAAAATCCTTGTTCGGTTGTTTATGTGTCGTCTGTACAACATGTATGCACGATACAAATAATAATTGTTAGTTACAAAAAATTCTGTACTCCTGTACAAATTTCCGTGACAAATAAACATAACTAATTTTTTTTTTTTCATATTTTATTTAACTGAAAAATTAGGGACATACATATAGTACATATTCATATTGTATATTTCATCCACCGTTCAGTTGTTGATTTTGTTGTACAATTAAAATTACATATAATCGAACACATACAAATAACAGACTTTCAACAGAAAATGAAAAACATAAGCATATGGGCAGATACGCACATACATAAATACATATGTATGTATACAGGAATATCTAATTGATGACAATAACAAATGAAAATTTATAATAAAATGATCAAATATTTTGTTCTTTAGTTCTCATTTTTATTTTTCATTATTGTACATATTTCAGTAAAAGTTTGAAGTTTATTCAATTTTCTAATTAAATTGGTTTAATCGTGAAAACTTTAGATATTACAATTTGAAAGTTATATAACAACAAGAAGTAAACTTATATTATTTACAATAATTGAAAATCGATGTTACCTCATGTACATAATAATAAAACATGAAAATTTTATCGTGTTTGCGTGAAAAAAAAAATTTAAAAAAAAAAATACAAAACGTTTCAACCAATTTACTTTAACTGATGGTCTCGGTTCAGTCTTAAAATTAGCTCTTTATTTTTACATAAAAAATGAATTTTACCTTTCATAACTTTCGCGAATAAATTATGAAAAGGATATATACTCGATTGCGTGATGTATTTACAAATTAATAACCTCGATCATATTACAATGTACGTCGTCTATAAGTCTACAACATCAATTTTGTTTTTTTTTTTTTTACAATGTTACTTACATATGTATGTACGTACATACATATGTGATTATCGATTAATGGTAAACGAATTAAATTTTCATTTAATTTACAGTATTCTTCTTTTATATCATAAGTCGTATACATCAACCTTAATTATCATAAATCATGGGGTTCTCAACCTTTTGCCTACAGACAATCCTATGGGTATCATAAATATACTCTTTGACCAATTTGTATATGTACATCTGTCGATATTCAATCAAAACGAAAGTTTTGTCCGCTTTAATAATTCTCAATGAATAAAAATATCATATTTTCCTAATTGCATATCACTACTGCACAATGAACACATTGTAAATACAATCTTTTGTGCAAAATATTTTGTTTAAAAATTTCTCATTTGCATCTGTTTAAATTTAATGTCATTCACATTGACTGAGTTTAAAATAAAAGAATAATGATCTAAAAATATCTGCCACCCATCAAAAACTTCGCTTTTATTTTTGTTATTTGAAGATTTTTCTTTTTCTTTTTCTTTTTTTTTTGCTTTGCATTAAATACTTTTCACAATATATACAATGCAATCGCAAAATAGAATGAAAATAAAAAGAAACCATTTAATGTTTAACAAAGTGTAAATTTTTCTGTATGTTTAACCTTCTATGTATATCATCTAAATGCATCGTATGTATATAATAAAATATGTTATTGTGAAATCGCGTATTAGCTATACATACATATAAACAAAATTTCATGATGCATTTTATGATTTTGCAATTTTTTCTTACTTTTTAAATTAACAAAATATAAAGAAAAATGCTAACATCTGTTATTGTAGAGATTTTTATTTTATTTTCTTATTTAACAAATCCATAAATCAAATGGTGTGTAAATTTACTGAATTCTAGTGTATAGCTATAAAACGTGATAAATATTTTATGTTTAATATATAAATAAAATATACACTATATATTTTGAACACTATGTATGATCTAGAATATGAAAAAAAAATAATAATAAAATACATAAAATCAGAAAAAAAGATATAGAAGGCCAAATTTTCACTGAGGCCAAGGATCTATACTTATAGGTCTGTAAAGCCCCATAGAAAATGTAGTTACACTTTACAAAAACATAAAATGTATTCAATATTTGTTCAAAAAATTTTCCTTCTTTTCACATAGATTTTATTTAATTTTCTTTTTTTTTTTTTTTTGGAAAAATCAAAGTAGAAAACATTTACGTGTATGTACTAGTATTACTTATAAAATTTTGTTAAGCTGCTTTTCATATTTTATACTACACTTTAAAATTATAATTTACAAAAAGTATAAATAAGCTTTTTATATTTTAAAGAAATTTTATTGCCAGAAACTTTTAGAAATTTTATAGTTTTATAAATAAATTTTTTTCTAAAGAAAAATTAATAATTCAATTAAAATATGTACATAAAGAGTTTTCAAGAAATGTATTTGTAAAGGGTTTTCCATGTTTTATAGTGTTTAACCTTAACCATCTTCTGGATAGTCTTTTCCATAATTTACTTCTACTGTTGTGTATCTTTTGCAATCTGTTCTATTCTATCTGTTCTTATTCTTATATTTTCTAGGCTTTTCTTCTCGAGAAAATTCAATTTAATAATTTTCTTCGTTATACGCACTATTTTCTCTTTCTCAACAAAAATGACAACAAATTCTTCAATTACCTAAGTTTAGGATTAAAAAAAATTTTTTTTTGATTGAATCACCCTATATAACACACATACGGAACTTATGTCTGTACTTAATTCGTAAGTAGGAGAAAAAAAAAAAAAAAAAAAAAACAAAATTGTCGAAATAAACATTTCATTTTCTTTTCCTTATAAAAATTTGTTATAACTAAACAGATGGTGCTTTTCTCATGGAAGACAATTCAAACGATGTACATATGAATATTTGTTTTATTTTTTATTTTTTTTCTCATTATATATTTTGTAGATACAAACAAAAAAACTAATTAAATAAAAGAAATAACCGTTATAAAATTGATGTCAAGTAATTATGATGATTTTAATTGAAAATTGATTTTTGTTTTAATCTGTTATGAAATTACATTACATACATAAAAATTCTACAAATGTGTATTTATCTATTGGAATTTTATTGATTTTCTAGGAAATGACACATTAATTAAATGAACACGATAAAACATTTAAATATCAAAGTTGAATTTCGTTTTGTTTAATGCTGTTTTCTGATTTCATTGAAATTAAAAGGATATTCATGTTTTCATAACACGCCTGCCACATGTTATATAAGTTTACTCATTATCATGGGTTTTACTTATTTATTTGTAAATGATAAATGGATGTACGTATATCGTACAAGTTTTAATTAAAGCAGTTCGGATTAGACTAAGCTCAGGGTACACATAAAAAGATTATCACAAAAATGGAAGTACAAAAAGATATACTAAAGAAAATATTTGAACTAAGTTTTCGAAGAATTTTAAGTTAATATTTCTGGGCAAATCATACACAGAAATAAACTCATTGTGTAGAAAATTTTCACAATCAATTTTTTTTGTAAAATTTTAAAATTCATTTTTGATTTAGTTTTGTATGTATCCTTCATTGAAAAATATTTTTACGGTATACCAATGAAGCATATCATATAATATGTGGTAATTTACCATTTAAGAAAAAGGAAACAATAAGAAAAAGAAAAATATTTTTGTTGCACATTTTTTCATTTCATAAGAAAGGACATTTTTCAAAAAAGGAAGCGCAAATATGATTATGGAACTGGAAAAATTATAGTACATTGAATTTTCAACCTAAATTTTCGATTTTCTTTTTCTCATATGCTTTAATTTATTTTTCTTTTTCTTTTGGACATAAAATTCATTTTATGAAATTCTTCTGTATCTTAAATTTTTAATAAGACTTTAATACACACCAAAAATTTTCGTAATTTTGTTAAGAGAAAAATATGTTTTTTTTTTTTTCTTTTTAGTTTAAAAGCATAATTTGACCTATATAATGTGTACAAATTGCTCTATGTTATGAGCAATGAAAAACTGAAATAAATTCATAAAAATTCAAAGGTGGTATGTGATATATACATATGTATATGTATTCTGTAAAATATATACCATAAATATATACATTGCGTATCAAAATTTTGCTGTCGTAAGATAAATTAAGGATAATGTTATATTTTACTTTTATACAAAAAAAAAAGGATTATGACAACATAGATACGTATGGTTTCGATATACTTGAGGCCAAAGCTTGACATAAAATATAAAGTTCTAAGGGGTGTGTTGAGCTAATAAAGATGATCAAGTCTCGATATATGCATATAACTACAACCCATTCCCCATTTTTAAATCTCTAAATTGCATGATGATGATGAAAATTTTAAATTAGGAATTTTAATTAAATTTTCATATATAACGTATGTTTCGATAGAGATTTGAACTTTTTAATGGTTTTGTGGTTTATTATAAATCCTTTCAAAATATACGTACAAATTCAATTAAAATTGATGTACATAAAATATTATTAAGGTGCTGCATGTATATTGACATGCTTAAAATGCAAAATTTTGCATTAAATAAAAATTTCAATGATGGAGAATACAGTCCACAATGATGATAATTTTAATTGAAATTTAATTTTTTCCAAATTTTCTAAGGTTCTTTTTTCTTTTTAAAATAAAGTATTCAAATTTAATGTTATTCTATAAATTCTGATGTAGACATCAAATTAAACATTCAAAGAAAAATTAAAAAAGAAAGCCTTTTTGAAAAAAGGTCAGTAATTCACAATTGTTTTTCTTTATAATTTTCCCTACAGCATTCAACCTTTTTTCTCAGTTTATATATGTAGGTTATGTTTCATTTAAAAAATAATTAATTTCATATTATTTTTATTTTTTTATTTTCCTGCCTAAACTCGTGCAAAGTAAATTATTCTGTTTGTTTATCTGCTATATCAGGGCTTCCCAGTACTCACAGACATCATAACATATTTTGACTGATTTAGTTACGACCGTACCCTGGATTTTCGATTTAAATTTTTTTTTTGTTATGGTACTCGACTCATCATACTGAAGCTCTAAAATATGCGCTAGAGATAAAAAGGTTAAAAATTTCTGTTTTACATAGCTTTATGTAAACGATCATTTTTTTTTTCATTTAATTTTTTTTCATTGTTTTCGTTTTGAATTTATTAACGTTTCATATACATAGCAGAAAAAAAAATGAATTCCAATCAAAAACTCACAAAAAGAAAAACAGAGAAAAATTTTTATTTTATAGCAGACATTTTTTGAAATGAATGAAAAATCTGTTGAACGACAAACATGTCTCATTAATATAATAATTTTATGTTAACAAATAGTAGATTTATTGCGAATATGATGTGTTATATAGAAGTGAATTCACCACATTTGTCTTCATGTACGTGTCATCATGTACATGAAAAAATTTCTGTTCAAAGACATTAAAAAAAAATTAAGAAAAATATTTTAATTGTATATCATTTTTATGCATTTAATAAAAAAAATCAGGATTTTTCCTCTAGATTTGAAAAGTATGAGTAAAATACACAGATTTAGAGTTTCAAGAGTTTTAGTAACTTACATAAACATGTTTAACGTTATTATGCAAATTTCCATATAAATGTATGTAAAAACAGAGACAAACTTCTAGTATATATTTCAATAGAAAATAGCAGATGTTTACATAAAGTTTAAATGCATTCTTTTTATATACTCAGTAATTATAATGTGCAAAGTAATTATAATTTTTATTTTTAAATTCGTTCATTTTGAAGAGATTTTTATCTATAATTTATATTTAAACTGAGTTAAATTAAAATATCGTTCTATATAAAAGCATTACACATGATGGTAAAAAGAAAGACAACAAAGCAAGCAAACACACAAAATAAATAAATGAGGACACACGAAATTTTTATTTATAATGCCATCCAGGAAGTTAAAAAGTTAAAAGGATAAACAAAAAAAAATAGCGAAAAAAAGAAAAATAACATTTTTGTTTATTAAGCAATTATTGTTCGTTAACTTTGTGTACATGTATACGAATATGTCGTATTTAATTCATGTTTACGAAACCTAGAGACATGACAACAGGATATGTTCTACAATTCTACATACACCTATATATGTATATATTGTCTGCTGTTTACATATATGTATACGTAATGCCATTTATATGTACATGCATAATTTTATCATATATAGCTATGATACAGAAAGTTTCATTTTATTTTATTTTATTTTTTTTTTTTTGTGTATTGAAAAGTTTTCGTGCAAATTGGCGTCATGCTGTTTTAAACTACACACTTACATACATACGTAAAAGTTATAGTCAAATTTCTTTATAACATTTATTTCATGTATGCATGCATTTACATACATAAATTTGTCATATCCCTGCAAGCTACTTCATAAATTTAAGAACAATTTTTTCTAAAGGTTTTTTAAAGTTTTTCTTTTTTGAAATGAATCCAAGTTGCTTCAAGTAAAATTAAGAAATACAATTTTTTTTTTATAGTAAGTATAATCAGTGCTATCGTTTTCCAATACAGTGCAATTATGACGTGTTCGAATATTCCATACAAAATAGTTTTTTTTTTTTTTTTTTTTTTTTTTTTTTTTTTTTAATACGAGCTACGAGTATGGTACCAGTTTACTTTTGCATTTTTGTTCAGTTTCATGTTTCATGTACATATACTGGACTGGTCTGGCTGATCTCTGGTATACATAGCAAAATCACACAACATAGCGGTCTAGTGTCTAGTCAGTAGCATAAATAATAGTTGATTAGTTGCCTTTCAGTTGCCACTTGAATGGGTGGTATTGTACATTGGCTCTCGAATTTTATTTTTCAAATATTACATTTATTTTTTTAACGGCCGATATAAAACAAAAAAAAATTTTTTTGATTCTAAAATAAACAATTATAGTAAATAATATGAAATAATTATTTTTTGGTAAAATAATTAAAATGAAATTTATTTTCATTTCGTACATATACAGAACATATAAACAAGACAGAAGACGCCGCTCTATTATAAGTTGTTAATTTCATAATATTCAAAATTTGAATTTTTAATTTATTAATAATTTTCTTTCATCTAAGACATTTGAAAATAAAAGTAATACAATCAAAAATAAATACATATAATTCTAAAAAAACAAAACATTATTTTCATCTATTGCAGTATTAGATATCAAAAAGGAGTAAAAATACTGCAATTGCAGTAAAACGATAGCACTGAGTATAACTACATACATGTATGCATGTACACATGTATGTACATCCGGAAATAAACACGTACATACCGTGAGTATTAGTGACAGTGAAATTATGTAATTTAAAAAAATGATTTCAAGATAGGGCAATTTAGCTATAAGTATTTGGCCTTGTTGTCTTAGGTAGGACAAAAGTATCATGACTCCCATTATACATCAAATATACATTATAGCAACATTTTTCTTCTTTTTCCTTGCTCGTTTTTTTTCCAGTTGTATTTATTATATTTTCACTGACTTCAAACTAAATGAAAATTTCAAATACCGTGGCCGTACTACAGGGAGTGTATTTCAAATTAAAAGTTTGATCTCAAAACAGATCATTAATTCAATTTCTACTTGGATTGTCTATTCAAAAATTATGAGAAGGTCGAAAAAACAAAAATGTAAGGACAACGTCCAAAATTATTATAAGTGGCTAAAAACGACTAGTGGAATTGTACAGTGTTGTACAGTACAGCATTTTTTCTTATTCTGTGGTTTTATTATTATTTATTCGCATGAAAAATTTCGACAATCAAAATTGCATTTAATTACAATTATAATTTAATTCACATTTTTGTAAACTCATAGACTACATAAGTATGTAGTACTTATACAGAATATACATTTCAACAAGTTCATATTTAATTTACACACATTAAAAACTTACTTGTCATATCGTGATAAATGAACATTTAAATTAATTTTTCGTTAAATACTAACATCAACTGTTAAAAAAAAAAATTAAAACCCAATATGTAGGTATTTGCCAAAAAAAATTTAAAAATAAAATACTAATGGTAAGTACAAATTAAACCAAATATTTTTTACTATTTTAATTTTTCACATTTTTCTTTTTAAAAAATGCAAAACAAACAAAATGTAAAAAAAAACATTTAAAAAAAAATTTTTTTTCATTTTTTTATTATTTTATGAATACGACAAAGAATTAAACTACTCGTATAATTCTTTTGTCGAAAATACATACAAAAAATTAAAGAAAAAATCTTAGAAAAGCTATGAAAGTTTAAATGTTAAAACTTTAATCCTCACAAAAATAAAACACATAAAGGTTTTCTTTTCTACAAAAGTCTATACTTTTGTATTTACATATATTCTTTATTATGTGAGTTTTTTCTTGTATACTTATAATTTTGTGAATATATAAAAAAATGTTTGTGTTTAAAGACTCTAATACGATATTTAGATTTTATGCTTAAAGAAATTTAAAAATAAAAATAAAAATAAATGAAAATGTTTTAAAGTTGTTGTTCATTCTGGAAGTTGAACAATTTTTTATAATTAAACAATACAGTAAGAATATTATACAAAGGATACTGTGTATATTACACCAAAATCCACTAAGTAATGGTGTAAAACATCAAGTAATGTCATCAAAAATTGGATTCTCAGTTTGTTTTATTGTAGTTTACACTTTACACAGAAGCGTAAATTGTGTCATCATATAACGACTTCGTATTTATGAGAACATATCGCTTAGGACGATTAAACAGAGCCGCTCATGTGACATCATTCCCACTCATACATCATATTATCACTCCCTCCAGTTTCCATAGATTTCTACCGAATATCCTTTCACTTTTTTTTTTAAACAAAATAACTTACGCTGTTTACAAAGCAAAATTCAAGAATGGAACAAAAGAAAAACCTTTTATGAAATTTTCCACGTTTATTTGCGTGTCTAAGTATATTTGTTTTTTTTTTTTTGTTCATAATTTTATGGCCTCTTATAACAGTCATTGCTTTTTCAAAAACAAAATAAAAAAAAAACATGAAACAACAAAACAACGTCTTCCTCTCGAAGTTATTGACCTTTTTGTTTATGATTCTTACGTTGTAAAAGGTTTTGGCAAAATTTTTGTTTTTATGTTATAATTAAATTATACTTACATACATATGTATATAAAAGTAATGTAAAAGCTTTTGAAATGATAAAAATTATATAAATAGCAAAGTAAATTGAGTAATGTTATACTTACTTGGGTTTCATTAGGTAGATGACATAAAATGCTGCTATGACGAAATGAGGAACTTACCTATGTATATAAATAAAATAAAAAAATTAAAAATATTAAAAACACATTTAAAACATTTGGATTATTAGAAATTTTCATGAAAATTCGCGAGAACAACAACGAAAACTTCATTTCAAAAGTTACCCTGTACCAAAGCAAATTTTCGATTTTTACTAAAACAATCGATATAATTTTATTTAATTGAAAAATGCATGCTTAATAAAAAAAAACTAAAAACTAATACTCCATGTAATGTACGTGACTTTTATTAAATAATTGTTATTATGTGAAACGAGTTAACTGATTTCAATATTTTTTTATTACCTATCAGCCTTAGGTCGTCATTCATTGCATGAAAATGGAAATTTAAAAAAAAAAAAAACTACTGAAGCTGAATGCATTTTCCTGTTTTAGTGCGAGCAAATTAATTGGAAAATATATTTATTGAGTAGTGTGCACTGTACAATTTTACTCAGTTAATTGCATATTTTTCGCATTCTAACACCATTATTTTAAACTGTTCATAATTTTTACTCTCTCTTTTCTTCCATTTAATTTTTAAAAAAAAAAAACTGTTAGGTACATTATATTAATTTTTCGTTTTTAAAGAAATTTTAAAATTTTTTATTTTTTCGTTGATTAGCAGACAAATTAAGAAAATCATAAAAAAAAATATTTTTAATTTTTTTTCATTTACGCCTTTAACATTAAGATATTTACTTAATTATTATATACAGAGAAATAAAATTTTCCGAAATTTTATCTGAAAATATTTTGACAATATGCCAAAATGTTGGGCCTACGTATTTTGAAATCTTTGTATTATGCTACATTTCATTTTAATTTATTTTTTGTTTAATTCGAAAAATTACGATAAGAACAGAATCACCTCATTTGTGTCATAATAAGCATCATGCATGTAGAAAATGAGTATGCAGTGTATTCGATTTTATCACATTTTTTCGTTACGTTTTGGTTTTGTGTTACATGCGAATAAAAAGTATAAGCATAGATAAGTGATTCGCGTACGAAGGCTGTTCCAAAAACACAGGAAATTTTTTCACGAAATAGAACATTAGAGAATTAAAAAAGCCGGAAATTTAAATTGAGCATTTTTAAATTTACACTAATGCAAGGGTAGAAGAGAACAAAAGTTTGATCATTGATGAAGTATTCATTATAGTTTGTTCGACCAAAGCTTAGATGTCTATATACGTCTACAGTCTTTTGAAAAAGCAGCACAGTATAGGAAAAATACTTCAAAATTTAATGGCAGAGTTTCTTGGAGGAGGATAAAATTCACGCCCAAATAAAAGGAAAACTGACAATAATGATAATAATTGTAATTTTCAAATCACTTTAATTCCACCCCTTGATGTGTACATTTCTAATTTTATCTCGTACGGGAAAACGTAACAATAGCACCACTTCCATATAATAAAAAAAACATTCAAAATGTCAGAAAATTATGAACTAAATCAGATAAATGAATACATAGAATATAATATATAATAATTTTTCAAATGTGACTGCTATATGCTTAAAATAATTTAAATAAAATAAATCTTCATGCCTATTACGAGAAATTGAAATTTGAACCATCATTGAAATATTTTTACACAATGTATTTCACAGTTCTACTTGGTTCTACTTTAAATATATGCCCTGCACAGTAAGTTGAACGTTGATACACAGATACGTACATTATGTGAGAATTAATTTAAATGCTATTTTCGTTATTTGACTGGCTCTATATATGTATGTATATTTTTGAATTATTTTTATTAAATTTTATGGGTGCGTGCTGTTACTGTTGCATACATGTATTGATGAAAATCTACAAAATATTCCATATACAAAGGCATTTGTGAATTTCTGAAAATGTTGGATAAGAAATGTCGGATAAATGAAATAATTTGAATATAAAATATTCGCAAGTTTTCATAAATTTGTGTACTTGCTTTTCAATACGATCCGCTTAAAAAAATTTAATTTAATTCATTTCTCCTTCAGTTAAATAAATTACTAAATTCCTTCAGTTCATTAAATATAGGAAAAGGAAATCAAATATCATAATTATTTGATTTTCTATTTCTCAGAAAAAAAAAAATCTTTTAGTTTCAAGTAAGAAAAATATCTTTTCCCTTGCACAAGATTTAAAAAATGTAATCCTATTTTCTTTTTTTAAAAATCCTGCTTACACACAAACACAAGAAGTAACTATATTTTGTATCTGTGTGCAATAACAAAATTAATTAAAAAATTCTAACATGAAAAATAAATTATTACTTGTAATCCTTCATTTTATTTTTTTTGTTTGTTTCCATGACATTTACTCTTTTAATATTAAAAGTTTATTATGAAAAACTAATTAAGTTTTCTTTCAATTTTACAAGAAAAAAAAACCTGATTAAAAACTGTTTATTTCATTTTTTATTATTACTAAAGAGAAATTAAACAGAAATGACGATGAAAAACTTAATTCTAAATACTTTCAAAAGGCATGTTAATATTTAAGAAGAATAAAACAAAAAATAAAATAAAATAAAATTTTCTATTCAAAAAGGATATAAACATGTACTTATGTTTTTTGAAAATAGAAAATGATGATATATTAAACTCTAAAGTACAAATAAAATGTCCATTCAATAAAATATAAGGAAAATGTGTTAGACATATGGGAAAAAGGAAAAACTTCTACATAATACCAATATGTTTAACCACAAATGACATGGACATACATATGTAAGTATAGGTATCACAAGAGCCATATATGTATGTATGTGTATATTTTATCATACACAAAAATTTATGATATACTATTTTATACATAACATCATTTTCTATAAAATCTACAAATAGAAAAAAAGGAAAAAATTTTGAATAGAAGAAAATTCGAGAATTATACAGAACAACAATATAATCATTATTATTTTATATCTGATAAATTATTCAAATTATATTCGTTACAAAAATGAATATAAAACGAACGAATAAAATTTGCTGTACATCTAATATTCATAATATACATACAAGGACTATTCATGCATGTATGCTGAACTACACATACATGTGTTCTATCCTGTTACAAAGTATTATGAAAACTTATTTTAAGATAAATGATTTCTTTGTAAAAGAAAATAAAGAATAAAAAATATTATTACAAAAGAAATATTTTATCGATCTTTTTGTAAACGTGTGTAAAAATTAATAATAAGAAAAAATATTTAGGATTTGAACATGATACATATACTGGTATACTCGTATGCTCGTATGTATGTGTGTATGTAAATCTAATGATGTGAAAATTATCATATTGTCTGATTTGAATTGGTATAGTGTCTGATGTACATAGTTATATCAAACAAAATTAAAATAATCAGATTGAGATGAAGTAGATAAAAAGATAAAAAGATTCCACTGGCAAAAACAGTAAATATTTTAAATTTGAACAGAAAGAACGGACCAGAAAAATCGATAGATCAAAGCCAAGAAGATTTTTATAAAAACGAGATGTAGCAAAAGATATCAGAAAACTTCATAAGCTAAAAAAATATATGAAAGATTATACATAGAGATCATAAGGTTTAAAGTTTCCATTTTACAGCAAAACAAGATCAATCTTAATGGGTTGTAGTGCTGATGAAGGACAAGATATAGGCAGTACCATCACTATACCACCCTAGAGTCCAATAAACTTACGACAAAAAAAAAAAACAAGTAAACAAAATTAAAAATGAAATTTTCATAAAAATTAATAGTATAAATAATTTATTTTAACCATGTTCTCTTTTTTCATGACAAATATGTTTACACTTTAATGTCATCCCACGTCTATTTCATTGGCAAAAACTCACAAAAATAAAATCAGTTTATTTGACACTCATGAAAATTAATTTATTCATGATTTCAAATTTCGATCTTTCATTTTGTGAAATTAAAATAAACATGTTTCACTGTGGTAGACACTGAAAATATTAACAGAAAATTATTATTTTTTTTTCGTGACAAATTTTATCTGTTTAGGCTTTTAACAAAATAAAAATAAATGGTTTTTAAATTTTATTTTAATTCTGAGAAAATAAATTCTTGATTTTTGGCAAATTTACAAGAATACGTAATTTTATTTTTATTAGTCCAGGTAAAGAAACTCAGAATTGTAATAAAATAAAAATGTTTGAAAACGTTATATATATACAGAAAGAATAAAAGTTTAAGAAACATTTTATCCCCAGTGAATATTTTTTACTTTTGTGCTAAACTGCTAAAAAATTAAAAAAAATTTTCATCAAATCTAAAATCAAATTATCAACATTAGGAATTATCACGGAATTATAAGGAAATTTATTATTTCTCGGCGGGTTATTTTTATTGAGTCACTGCCTTCTTAGTAAACTGATTATCATTAAAATAAAATTTTCATTCAGTTATGTTCCAAATACATACGTAATGAATTGATATACTCGTATATAATTCAAGGATATTCTAGCTAATTACAAATGGTGACTTCAATGAAATTATGAAAATTTCTTTAAATTTTAATAATAAAAAATTTGTTTAACTTTTAGAATTGCAAATACGAGTATATGTAATGTACTGTGGTATTTTAGCTTATCATTTACATAGATTATAAATATATTTATGTATGATAATGTAAAATACCCCAAAATATAATAAATCTTCTCACCGTAATATAACAGAATTTATGAAAATTTTCCTTCATAGTTATGTAAAATTGTTATCATCATAATTCATATAAATAAATCATAAGATATATAAATTGTTTGTTTAACATATTTTTTGGACTGATTCTCTCTTTATCATTTCTTTAATAAATAATAATAAAATATAATGTTAACATATGTATTATCGTTTAAATGAATAATGACCATTTCATTTTTGTGTGACAAATAAATTCATTACATATAAAAAGTTAATATTATTAAAATTCTCTTAAAGGGGGAAAAATGAAAGGATATTATTATTACTATTTTCTGTTTTTTTGTACAAAAGGAAATTGATAAACAATGACCTTCTTGGATGTTAGATTGATCCTCTCACACAATCACTAATTTTATTAAATAGAGAAATTGAAAAGTTAGTTGAGAATTTGGTTTAAAATGAATAAATTGTAATAGAAATTGACCACAAACAAAAAATAAATGTTTATACCTACGTATGTACATATACAATTAGTTGACAACAAATTAAAAAGCAAATATTTTTACAATAAAATTTTTATCATGTTGTAAATTTAATTACAATCCAATTTATGTTACGATCACATTTTTTAGAGTTTGATGATAAAAATTTGAAAAATTGTTACAGCAAACATTTAATGTGATAATAAAAATCTTTTCTACAATAAATACCGATAATCATATGTACTTCTCAAATGAATAATGTTAAAAAATATTTTAAATTATTACCTATTAATATAGAAGGTTTTAGCTTAATTTTGGTACTTAATGATAATAAATTAAATTGCAATAAAATATGCGATTACATGAATGATCATACATATGATCATTAAATGCAATTTTGCACAAATTAAATTAGGTGAATAAAAAAAAATTCCAATGACCTTATTGAACTGATTGTGTATCATTTTGTTTTTTTTTTTTAAACTTGCGTTGTGTTTAATCTTTACTATTGTATATATATTCTCGCGCTCATGCCAATATCATTCGTACAATTTTTTTTTGTAAAATAAATTTGATTAAAGCTTTTTTAATTGAACACAAGCTTCATAATATCTCATTTAAACTGTTTTGAACTTTTTATCTTTTCTTTGTACATTATTTTTTTTTTTTGTACATTAATTCCACATAAAAAAATAAGTATCTACACGTCTACATTCCATCATTATAATAGGTGAATGATTCATGTGATCGATATGACGTGATGTTCATACTTATATAGAAAAACCGGCTCATTTATAATTCAATAGAAAAAATTTCTTTTTTGAATTATTTATGACGTAAAATGGACAACACAAATGAAAATAAAAAATAAATAGGTAAATAAACAAAAAAAAAATCTAATTAATAATTTATAAAAATATAATAAATAATGTATTTTCCATAATTACAATTGAATTTAGATATTTACTGTAATTTAATATTCTACAATATTCTGGTCATTATTGTCATCAATGCTTTTATCATTATGTACCTATTTTATTGCTATTTGAGTTTTTATTATTATAAAACAAAAACACATATACAAAATATCTCATTCAATTAACTACATATGTAAGTAGTTTTAATTTTCAAAAAAATTTTTATTTAATTTTAAATTTTCAAATATGTGATCAACATTATAACATAAATGTGGTTTACTTATTGCATATAGTATTTAATTTTATTTTATTAAAAATAAAAATAAAAATTAAATTTATTTTTTAGCATTTTATAAATTGGATTGTGGTTGAATTTTCTACTTTATTTTTAATGCATTTATTTCGTATAAATGACACGTGTATAAAATATAAATTGATGGCTGTGTTTGAAAATGTCAATTTAATCTTTAATAAATAAATTGCAATTGTAAAACATTATTTACAATCATTTGACATTCGACAATCAATTTTCATGTTTAAATAATCAATTTATGTATGTAGTTACATTTTGAAACGAATCATAAAGGTACAACATAGTAAAACTTTTAAATTGCAGCAAATATTTGACAAATGATTATCAATTTGCAGTTTGTATTACTTAACATAATGCTCATATACTATTTCCAAACAAAGCCATATTTGTAATGCATTTATTGCATGTACATAATGCATAATTTGTAAATTAATATTTACAATTCAATTTTAGATACAAATATGTAAAAATTAAAATATCGCAGGTTTGTACATATTTAATTTTAAATATTATTGTAGATTCGAAAAAATATTAAATTCGGTTTATACAAATTGTGATTTCCATTTAATCTTTTCAACAACTAAAAATATGTAATGTTATTTGAAACTAAATTGGAATTTTTGATTTAAATTCCATATCACCACTAAATTTAAAATTTCAATAATAAATCATGTAATTTAGATTTTCTTTTTTTGTGTTCTTGCCACCTCTGTTTGTTGTTAAACCGACTTTTGCCATGTTTATTTAAAAACAGAAAAAAATTAAATCGCGATAAACTATGCATGAGAACATAGAAAAACATCTTGCATATTTTTGCTTTCTACATATACCACATGGATGTTATTTTCAATGTTTAACAAATTCGTTTATCTAGATGTAAAAACTTAAGCGATTGTTGTTATCATGTTTTGATTTTTTTATTTTTGTTTTTAAATAAAATTATTTTGTTTTTCTTCAATACATAAACGAAAATATATATACAATAAAAGTTTGCTTCACATTCCAGGACATAAAAACAAAATATGTACGTAAACACACATTTTTTATACAAGTAAAACATTTAACGAAGTTAAACTTCGATTTTTATTGGGTTTTTTTTTTATTTTCTGTCTGTTTTTCGCTATTTTGCTATTCCCAATATAAATGATTTCTACCTTCCTAAACGTTCACCTACAATTTGCGATACATCTCTGTTTTGTTATGTAATACGGATATTAATTTTTGTTTTGTTCTCATTGTTATCAAAAAATGAAGATCTCGTTTTCAACAAAATGAAAAAAAAAAAAAATTTTTTTTTTCTGGCAATGTTTTAATAACAATAAAATACTTATAATCAGATATGTTGTGTACGTATGTGATACATAATTTAATAATCACGTACATATGTACCTGTATGTATATTGTATACCGTATATGTACCTTCGATGACACACAGGACAGAAAAATGAATTTAGTGATACAAAATGCTTTCATAACTCATACATATTTCATAACGTTTGCATTTTTATTTAATGCGAAAAATTTTTTGTATCATTTAAGATGTCATTTATTTTGATAATGGTATCGCACACCAATGAAAAACAAATCGTAATGATACATAACGTTATTGTCGGTTTATAGTTGAAAATCGAGTAAAAGGACAGGCAATCTACCATCGTACAAATTTTCAATAATACGAGAATCAAAAATAAAATAAAATCTTATCCTTGGCATTATGAACAAAAACAAAAAGAATTTATTTCATTCGGATAGATAAAATACACCATATAATGCAAAACCATAAAAATTTAATCAAAAATAAAAAACTGATGAACAGTCAATCAAAAATTCTGATTAAAAAGTTTTGTTTCTTATTATCTTATATTTTTGATATTTTTGTTTTTATTCTTTCAGGTACATGCATGCGTATGCTTGTTATTCTTTGTGTATGCTACCATATAAAATAGGATAAAATCTTATAAGTACATGTCTAAAACACAAGGACTAAACACAAAAAAAAAATCAAAAGAAAAAATAGATGAACATACTTATTTTGTTCGTAATAAGATCCTTATCAAGAAGAGTAGACTATTATTATTGTTTTTTGTTTTTACTGTTCTATTTTATAAAACTCAAAAAAAAAAAAAAAAAAAAATAGAAATGTCATCAAGTTTTTTTTTTTACACATTACAACATATCCAGAGGGTATAAATCAAGTTAAGAGAAGGCTCATGGATTTTAGGCTTTAAATGATCTTTCAATGATACAAATTAGAGAATATATATAAAACTAAAAACTTTTTAAATAAAACTTTTGACTCATTTTTAACCTATGCAGAGTCGAATACAACTGTAGTGTTCTTTCCCATCTTTGGAAAAAATTTTCTCATCATCAATACAACCGATAAGCTCGTGTAAGATATAATTTTTATTTAAAATAGTTTTTATATATTTTTTACAAAGCTTTTTATTTTCTTCTGACAGTATGGACTTGTGCATGCTATTTACAATGCAAATGCAAAAATCCACAAAATTTTATTATGCAAATTTTTATTATTTTTTATAATTTCATTACATTGCAAATTGCAACTACAAATGCCAAATATGTCATACATGTCTGTATTTCATCTATAGTAAGTACATGAATGAGAAATTTCAGACAAAAATTAAAAAATAACGTTGTTGATACATTAAATGATTTTTATTTTTCGGATTACATAACGTAATTTCATTACACTTTTGTCTTAATGTTTGTTTAAATTATCATCTCATTATTTTTATCTTGAACATTGTTGTTCTGCACATTAACAGAAATACAGTAGAAATTAAGCTAGATTTTCCTTTTTTCAAGATAAGAACGTACATAATCCTTTAAATTTAGAAATTTGTTTAAACAATTTAAAATATAAAAAGGAGATAAAAACAAAAACACAATTCCTAAATCCTGATAATTTAAAAAAATAATTTTTTCTTATAATTTTCATTTTATACATTTTCATTCTCGAAACATCAGTAAACACTCATACGATGTTTTTTGTTTTTAATGGAGAAAAATAAAAATATACATACATATGTGATATCTTCATAACCAATTTGTGTACCAAAAAACAACAAAGATACAGTAGTAATAAAAAAAATGTCTTGAATGCATTTTCGTTTTTTTTTTTTCAATTTTTCTTTGTTTCTCTCGAAAAACCAAACTAAAGCATTTAACTATCATGCTAATGAAAAGCTATGACCACTAGTATAACATAGAAAACTTAATATATGGTTTGGTATGGTTTTATGCAGGAGATTTTGTTTTTGTATTGGCTTTTTTTGTTTTTGTTATTATACCTGACAACATTGTGTTACATATACAAAGGATAACGTGTCTATCACCCACATTTACCATCAGTATTTGGTTCTTCTATATTTATTTTTTTTTTTGTACAGATCTGAAATTGTTTTTGAAACATTATTTTTCTTTCTGCTAATAGCCTGATCCTTTTATGATGAATATATTGTACATATACATCTATGTACGTATACACAAACGCTATAATACCCCACCTGGCTTGTTATTTTGCATGACCTTTTTATTGTGAAGTCAGCTTTAATATTACAATTTTCATCTGTTTTTCTATTTTTCGTTGTATGCTTACGTTTTTTTGTTTGTGTTTTTTTATTGTTTTTCCTTCTATACACACATTTTCTCACTACTGTTTTTGTTTTTTTCTATATATGTGTGTATACCTCATTTTATTTTTTTTTAAATATTTTGCTCGTCATGAATACTGAAATTGTAGCTCTTTCATTTTAGTTTCTATTGTTATACAGTATCCATATTTAAGTGATTTAATATTATAATATATACAACAAGATGGCTCAGAAGTTGGACTACAATTTTAAAAATTCATAGCACCTCTCTTAATAATAACAAATATTTTCGCCTTTAAAATTGAAATTTTTACATTTTTTTCTGATGATAAAAAAATTAGAACCATTGCTAATGCTATTAGAAATTTTATGAAAATTTTAACGGACATTTGGAGTTTTTTTTGAGTCATCCTTTATATAAGAATTATGTACATAATATTGTATACATATGTGGCCCATAAGTACTTTTTTCTGAAATATTCATGTTTATTTCTGCTTAAATATTCATCTAAAGACAATGTACAAAAATAAAGAAATGCATAAAAAGCTAACTAACGCTTATTTTACTGATGTCTACTGTTTTTATCCTGATGTTGCTATTCGGTTTTTATTTTTCTATTCGCATCTTTAAATTTTGTATTATTTATGATTTTATTCACTTTTTTCTGTTGTATATGTGTTTAACATACATACATAATAAAATGACGTATAGTATTATGACTGTATGAGATACACACAAAAAATTTAGCATATCCTAGTCAAATGGCAAGGACATGCATTAGAGATGTCTTTTTTGGAAGTAATAAAACAAAAAACATGAATTATAACGATGTCTTCATACAGACATTGCGGACCCGCATGTATACATATAAAGAAATTTTGTGTACCTTTGCATAAATTTCGTGCTATAAACATGCCATACTGCTTACAGATATGTTGATAAAAAATATTGAAAAAATTCAAATATGCAAACAAATGTTTTCTCTAGAGCGATATGCACAAATATCAACACAAATTTTAAATAAATTTCTTTTCATTCTCATTTTAATTCATTTTAAATTTTGTAAACAAATGTGCTCATTTTCTTTTCTTTTTTACTTTAGGCATTCACATTTTTTGTTACTATAGCATATTTTGGTTGAAAAAACGCAAAATGAAAAACATGAAAAATAATGACAGTTTGAGAATCTTATGAAAATAAAATTGCATAAGAAGAACGTATGTACGTGTGTACTTCAAAAAAAAAAAAAAAAAGTTGAAAAGAAAAGCAAATACCATCAAAGTGTTAATTGAATACTTGTTTATACATTCTTTGTACGTTTTTTCCTTTTGTTATAAACAAAAAGGATCAGGAGAATACACAAGAGAAGAATACTTATGTTTGCCACAGACTTATTTTTCATAAAACTCTTCAACTTTGCAATAAAAACAGTTGTATATAGGGTATTTGAATTTGTTTTACACAATCACCGATAACGATATAACAATTTTCTATGATTTCTAATCGAACGTTTTATTAGACAAACTGGAAAATTATCCTGAATGAAAAATCAAATCTTCACTCCACCAAATTGTACTTTAAGCAAGACAGACAAAATCGTGCACCCTGTATTTTAAATTTGTTTTCCCATTTTCTTTTTCTTTTAAATAACTAATGACAATTTTGTAAATAATTAAGAATTCCTGAATATTTTTGCAAGTGTGTAATTAAAAAGACATTTTTATTTCTTAATTATAAATTCTTATAGTTTATATATACATGAATGAAATAAATTTAAGAAAATTAGGGTAAGAAAATTTGTTTATTATGAAAAGATTATTTTGTTTCTCTATGTAGATGGTTTTATTTAATATTAAATTAATGCAATTAAAGTAAACGATGATTATAGTGTACCGAATTTTAACATATACGTACATCATACGTACGAGTATATTCATATATGCATCCAGTTGTAAATAACAATTCATTTTGGTTTTTTTTTTATTTTATTTAGAATATTAAAAATCAATCCTTTTTCATATAAAAAAAGTTTTTTTTTTAAATAACGAGAACAATTTTCTCATTAAATATTCACGCTAACAAAAAAAAAAAATAAATAAATCAATAAAGAAAAAATTTTGTGTAAAACTTGGTAAAACCCAACAATAAATTTACATTTACACAAAATTCAGAAAATATTTCAGAGCAATTTAATCTTAGATTTATTATAATTTTTTTTTTTTATGTATATAAAATCCAGTATCCATGTTACATATTTTTTGGTTTACCTCCCACATTTTATAATGAATAACAGCAGAACAATTTATGTTTAACATCGAATTTTCTTTTCTTTATTATTATTTTTTTTTTTTGATTTTCCTTTTGTATCTTCATTAATGTCATTATCTGAAAAAATGTTTTGTAAATGAATGCCAATTTTCTCAGTTTTTTTATGTATTTATGAAAAAATATAAACAAAAAATCTAAAAAAAAAAATTAAAAAATATAGAACAAAATGATAAATGTCATAACTACATACAGTCAGGGTCATCGCTTGAAATTTATTTTTGTAGCTAATTTTTTTTGATATGGCAAATACTAAATAATAAAATGATTATTATTTTTATTTGTATAATATACCACAGCGATAAACGCAAGTTTTTCTATTTCGTTCATAAGATTTACATAATATACATACATACATACATACGTATGTGTGTGCATGTAGAAAGAGCTTCATAACATCAATAAAATTCGCTTTTATTATCTACATTTGTTATTCATTTGTCTACTGATACTGTCTACAATTTTTACTTAATTTTTTGATTTTTAATTTTTTTCTTTCTTTCTTGTTTTAGCTCTGTATTTTGTTTGGTCAATGATCTTTAATCAAAATTTTAAATATGTTCACACATATAATACGTACATATACATATATTTTTTTTTTTTGAACGTGTTATCAGTATAAAATAATCGTTTGTGTTTACAATAAAAATGTACATCTGTATTTTTTTTTTTTTTTTCTAACGCATAATTGTGTTACTGAACACACATAATTTATTATCGAAACCAATTTTGATATTATTAAAATAATAACAAGCAAATTGTTTGGTGACAAATTCGGAAAAGATTTTCTTCTCTTTAAACTTATTTCACCGATGTCTTTTTTGAGTAAGAATACTATTCGCCTTTTTAAAAGACAAGAAAAAGAGATCAAACAAAAGGAATTATCATTATTAGAATGTCTAGAATAACAATAAAAGTATAGGTGGCAGTGCTTGGAAATCTATAATCATTTCAAGGATAAAACAAAATGATCACAATATCATAAGAAAAACAATAACCATATACCTAATTAAAGATGATATCGTAAATTCGTAAACTAAGCTTTAGAGATTTTAGGATAGGCCAAAACAAAATTTCATACTACGTTTAAACGTTTTAAGATCCTGAATTATATTTGTTATGTTTCCATTTATCAATATTCACCCTGTTTTATTAAATACGCAATTATCCCACTTTAAATAATTTCAGTATGTGATTTAAATAATAATTGCCCTGTATATGTAATGTTATTTAATGCTTAATAGTTTTAATTATTTATTTTATCTAACTTTAACTTACTTTTAATAATATTTTATGTGAACATAAATAAATTAAATGTAATTTTGAAAAATGTAGGAAAAGTCATATACAAAGTCTCAAGAGGGAATTTTGTACATTATATAACATGCATATATGTACATAATTATTTTATTCTGTACAATAATGGTAACTTACCGAATAAATACGATAAAGTCGAATATGTATACACAAGAAAATGTGGTAAAAGGGGGTAAAACGTACAAAATAAATTAGTTAAAAGTCTATATAGAATAATTTAATTTTTTTGTTTTGTTTTTGTAATATATACATATGTACATATGAATTAAATTCATGTACGTTAGACGTTAGTTGTACGTACATACATATGTGCATGATGTATACGTACTCCATTTATGTATGTATATGAAATTAATTTACCTTGGCTGACTTAAATAAATTTAAACAATTCCTTGTACACGTGTATTGTATCTTAACTTTTAAGCCACAAGCTATATAAATACAAGCATGTATCATAAATAAACCGACAACTGCAAAGATGTTAATTATCAAGTCAAAACACATTTCATATACATATGTATGTACATAGAGAAACGTACTTATATGCGGATACACCTGTCTGAAGTAGGTTGAAATCTAAATAAAAACATTCAACTTTTTATTTAATTTCAAATAAAATTATGTAGATCATCTCAAGACACTAATTTTCCAATTTATGAACTAATTTTAATTTTAATTTTTTTTTTTGTACTTCATTTCTGTATATTTTCCAACTTTTTCACATGAAAATTTTCATATGAATTTTATAAAAACGTTTTAATAATATTTCTGACTATATAAATTCAAATCAGAATGCAATATAAAATTAATGGGTACTTATTAAGAAATTTAATATATTTTTTATGAGAGTTTCAATGACTTGTTAAAGTTGTTAATTTATAAAAAAAGAAAAAGGAAAACAAAATGCGGAAAAATAGAAAAAGTAAAAATTGTTTTGTTTTTTTAAGTGTAATTGAGAAGTTTATTGTAGAGTGTAATTAATGATTTCCATACTTATTGTGTATGCATATAAGAAAAATTTTTATTTAAAAATCAATTGAAGGAATTAATAAATTAAAGTACTTAAAATATAATTAAAAGTTTTCAAGTATACGTATAATACCGTTTTAGAAGTTTTTTATATTCACATAACATATAGCAGGAAGCCAGAATCCTTCAAGGATTAAAGCACTGGAGAGAAGAATAAGAAGATACAGTGCATGCATGTACTCTAATGAGTAATAACTTAGAAATTATTTCAGATGACCAAAATAAAATCAAGAGAAAATAAAATTCATTCAAGCAACCAGGAAAGAACCTTTTCGATTTCATTATTGGTTGGGTGGATGTTATACTTAAGGATTATGAAAATTTTTTCATAAGTCATAATTAATTAATTTAGTATTTATATTAAGCTAGTATCTAAATTATGTACATACATACATATGTATTTGTACCTGTAATGTACCTATACATATCAAATGTTGAGTATTTACATAGTGTATATAGTATATATGTACTTAATGGTCAAAAATATGAACATATACTTTAGCACGTGTTTTCCACTCAATTAAGTGAAAATAAAAGGAGAAAAAAATATAAATTTAAAAACGAGAAAAACACATACATTTGTAAGGAGACGTGATGTTTGTGCTGTACATATAGACAAAAAATATAATGACGACAGTCTGGCGGATAAAACAAACCAAAGCCAAACGTATATGTATGTATATAAGTACTCGTAAATTTTAATTCCAATGAATTATATTATGTAGGATACAATTTTATTACTGTGTATACTTTGCAAAATAAACGAAGAAGCGTATGTATACGTACACAAGGATATTTTTTTTTTCAATTTTGTTTTTTCACAACGGAATAAAAGGATGACATTTTCTAAATTAAGAACAATTGTATTTATTTTTGAATATATGTTATATACAATAGAAATAAAAATCATACAGAATAATACAATGAAATGATAAAAATAAATAAAGGATTTTTTCCGTTTCGAATAAATAGGAAAAAAATATTCTAAGGATTTTGAAAATAAATAAGATTGTAGTATATATATACGGAAGCATATGCTTTTTTGTTGTAGCTTACAGCTACCACTCATCTCTGATGATAAGGATGATGTATCATTATCATCATCATCTAATATATCAGCCCTCTAAACAAACTGTATCCAGCGAATACATACCATCATACATATGTATGTACACGGTAGGTATAGATATATGTATGCTTGTCAACAGCCAAAGGATATATTATGTATATGTACATGTAAATGATAAGAAATGCTGCAATGCGGACGCATTAAACTTTTCTTTTCAGATTACAAAAAAAGATATAAATTTTATTTTATTGAAAAAAATGTTTTTGTAACAAGTTTATTTATTTAAAGTAAACTAACTAGTAAGTTTGGTGTCCTTTTTCAAAATAAAGAAAATTCAAATTATATTTAAATCTAATTAATTATGGGATAACAATAATGGATAAGTAAAACCTTTAAATATTCAATTTATAGACATTGGCATATGCACATACATATATCTATGTACATATCTGTATTTTGTATAGATTTCAGCCTATTTCGGTATAGTTGGGTATAATGAAGTGTTGTTAATGGTATAGAGTTCCGTGTTTTAAATGAGTTAATTTTGAAAAAGGATATTTTTAGAATATTGTTTTGCACCATATGGAGGAACAGAAAAATTTTGTTATCCTTCCAAAATGGTTTTATTTTATTTATTTTTTTTATTTATTGTACAAAATATTTAGATAACGACTTTATAATAAACCATTCATGATTTTGATTATCCAATAATTTCTTATTCTCATTTACCGCCCTGTAAATTTTTCTTATATATTTTTTTTATTTTACTTTCTCTACTTTCTTTATTTTTTATCGTTATCATTCACACACACACAACACTGTTGTCCATTTTTTTGACATTACGCCTTGTATATGTATATACGAAAAATAACTAATGAAAAGCTCTAAAAAAAAAAAAAAATACACACTTCCAAAAAGAAATTCCAGCTGTTCGGTTTTTCTTTTTTTTTTTGTTTTTTCTTTACTTTCTGATAATGAAATTTTTCACAATTGCCTTAACAAAAACACACACTTATTCAAATCACAAACATATATTTGCACACATTCAAATCTGTCGCTGTACAATATATTGTATAAGAACAAAATCGCCACTCATTCTTTTACTTTACTTCCATTCCATAAATAAACACTCACTCATTCCATTGCACTTCATTCATACTTTTCATTTTGTTAACTAACAAAAGTTAAAGTACACACGGTAATGATAACCAACAAATTTTTTAACTTCTTGTATAAACTTTTTTTTTTTTTTTTGAAATTTTTTATGTGTATAGTATATGCACAGTACATGTATAGTCCGTATACATATTTCTAATCAAAATCAATTCATATATATGAGATATTAACACGCCTTTTTATTTATAACAATTTTTCATATGAAGCATGCATTTTTCTCAGAATTTTTTTTTTTTTTTTAATTTAATTTAATTAAACTTACCGAACTAATTAATGTATTATTTATTGTTATGGTACGTAAACCATTAAAACGTTTCAAATCAACACGAAATAATATCCGATATCTTGGAACAACACATACACCCGTCGCCATATTTAATAGTTTACTACTGTAAGTGAAACTGAATCGAACTAAATATACTGTTTAGCCACAGTACTTTATGCCACTGTCCTAGTACTTTTATGCTATGCCGTTTTGGTTTGCTTCAAAGTTTTGCTTGATGTTTGAAAAAATTTTCCAAAATAGAAAAACAAAAAACATGAAAATAAACAGAATAATTTCAATCTTTCATTCATTTCATTTTTCATTTCTTTTTTTTTTGTCTCAGTCTCAGAATTCAATTCAATTTTGTTTTTTTTTTTCTTTTTTGAACGTGATTTCTTCATCGTCTTCTGTTTCAATTCAATGTGGTAGACCTATGTATAGGGTGACCAGAACTGCTACTGAGAAAAAGAGGACATTTTAAAATAGAAAAAGAGGACAAAAAGAGGACTTTGCAATGTTCAAGAAAAAAGCATTAATGAATATATTTGATGTAAAATCAATACACGGTTTTATTCAAAATTTAGACGACATAACAAAATAAAATAAAAAAATCAAAACAATTCGTTTATTATTAACAAATAATATCCAACTTGAAAAATTTTTCGGTAAAATAATTTTCGATATTCATTGTTGCTTCTGCAAACCGTATTGTGTTTTTGTGTTTTGCTGATTCTAAGTGCTGTTTTAAATAAAAACGGGCTTTATTTCCCACTGAAACAGCCATGCAAGCAGTGCAAATTGCTTCATATTTCGAGCTTTGACTTTTGAAAAAAATTTGTATTGAGCAAGAAATTCATCTGAAACAACGAACTTCCTTTTTGGAATTTTCGTCCTTAATTTATAATTATCTATAATTTAGGTTGTATTGTAGAAGACAGAAATTTTAGAGATCGAATACTTGTTCAACTTTACCAGTTTAAACACTATACGACGATATTTTTAATCGCTCTCAATTAAAACCATTGATAATTGATCTATTAATTGACTTTTGACAGTATTTCAAAATCTAAATAAACCAAATTAAAAATTTAACTAAATAAGCTAAATCTACATTTATATTTTCACAAAATTACGAATTATTGTATTTTGAATTTTGACAATAAGCTTCATGCTTACTGTAAATGATTACTCTGTAAGTTTCTGAATATTAGATTTGATTAGATACATTTTTCATGACATTTTGGTAAAGGCAAAGAAAAAATACTTTAATGACGTTTAGCAGATGAGAAACATGGTATGAGAATTCAGCTGATAAATGTTGTACAAGATATTAAAAAACCGTTGAAGAAAACTATAATAAATAATTATGTTACTAAAAAATAGAGGACAAAAGAGGACATTTAAGGAAGAAAAGAGTAAAAAAGATCCCGACTAAAAAAGAGGACATGTACTCTTTAAAAGAGACATTCTGGTCACCCTACCTATGTATATATATGTGTGTGTATGTTTGCATGCATGCAAAAAGCTTTTATATCACTTTACAAAAACAAATTTCTTTAATTTTCGTTTGAATTTTTGTTATCGCTAAAATTCGAATTTGAAACTTTTTTTTCTTTATCAAAATGAAAATGAAATGATAAATGAAATACATGCGCACGTGCAATATCAAAAACTTTTATTTACAGTAAATATGCATTTTTACACTTTAGAAAGTTTTGAAAATCGACAGGTTTTTTCCTTTAATTTGCAGGCTAGAAAACGTCTAGAAAATAAAAACACGTTAGTTTGGATTTGAACTAAATTTACATTTGAAATTTTAGTGTTTTAATCCGTTTAAATGTAGAAAATGATTTTAAATTCCTTGGAAGAAGAAAACAAATGAAAAACTTGAAAAAATTTATCGACCAAAACTCTAATCTTCAATCAAAGTAATTCACACCCAAAAATTTATTTCATTAATTTTTTCAAACAAAACCAACTGAAAATTTGACCAATAATTTCTTTCGTCGTTTTTATTTTATTTTAAATTTATACTTTCTATTTTCTAGTTGAATCGGAAAGTTTCTAAACGCCTAAATGGCTTTTGCGCCACCTGTATGTACAAAAACAAAGTAATCATTCGATAAAGCGCATTTCCTTTGCCGCAACAAAATGCAATACACCCACTTCCTTTAAATTACTTTTATATCCCACGAACTTGAAGGACACCGAAAAATCAGCAACCATTTTTTAGCTTCCTGCTTTTCTTGATTTTGAAAATTCGTTACTTTTTCCGTTAAATTTTAATTCAAAACTCAACACTGTAAAGAAAAACATTTAAAAAGCGTTTTTTTAATTTATCTAAAATGAATTTTGTATTTCTTTTTATTTTATTTTAATTTAACATGGTTTCAATTTGTTATCTTTTTTTTCATGAATAAATGCACATCGATCTGGATCAATATTACGGGATTTTAATTGAATTGAACGTAAAATCTCATCACAAAGTGAATAATTATCTAAACAAAAACATTCACTCTTCGGTAATGGTTTAGATTTTGGTTTACGACATTCTGAAAATGATGGATATGGTGCTGGTATACTAACACAATCCCATGGTTTACGTTTATTTTCACAATATGCTGGTACGGCGGCACAACCAGGTAAACATATTTTTGGACATTTTTTATTGATTGTTGGAGCAGCTGTACATCTTTGTAATTTTTCATTATCTTTATTTTTTTCACGTTTTTTTATTGGTACAGATGGAGGACATATTATTTGATCAATACATTTACGTGGTAAACTCTCAGCCCATTTTGAATTTGATATTTTACTAATTAATGGAATTCTACTTTTTTTAAATTGTTTTTGCTCATATTTTTCTTTTTGTGCTTCTGCTAACATTCTTGCATTTTGACTTTCATCACATTTGACTGTACATTCAGAGCTTGGTACATAATTTTTTAAATGTTTTTTTAATTTTGGATCAACTTGTCTTACTGGTCTTTTGGCCTGATCATCCTTACCATTACAACCACCAAAATATCTTAAATTAATTTTGTTTAATGATTTCAGTCTTTGATTATGTAAATTCATTTGTTGTAATATTGATGTTGAACAATTGATTACATTTTTTACAATCTGTGACATATTTTTATGGTGTTTTTTTTTTGTTTTGTTTTTTTTTTTAAAGACTTTTCAAGGGATACGAAAAATTTCGAGAAATTACATTACCGGAAATTTTGCCTTATTTTCAAAATTTTTTTGAAAATATGTATGTAACTGACTGGCGATAAGATTAAACAAATGATTAAAAAATGTTGGCCTTCTAAATATTAAATATAAATTTTAAAGCTATCAGACATACATATGTACATACATATGTATATGTATGTACATGATTATTTATTAGTCTCAATGTTCTGTGTACTTAAAGGTAATGTCAGGAAGCTGAGATGACCAGAATGAAAAATCAAAACGTTTGCACCAAGATCTATGTTTGCACAATGGCATGTAGAATTTCAAGTACGAAGAAATACCATCAAATCGTTGGTGAAATTTGATGGAACATGATATGGGTAGATCAAAAATTGATATATTAAATTTATAGAGACATACATACATACATATGTATGTATGTACATTATAAATTTGACTGGTGGAAAATTCTCGCTTGAGTCAGAGACTGCTGTAGTGCCTAGAAAAAAAAGACTATTTTAGAAAAATTTAAGTAAAAATGGAAGCGGCTCTTCTCGAAATTTTTCTCAATTTATGAGTCTTTAACCAACTTTAACTATGTATGTAAACATCTTTTCCATGTAGAATGTATATACATGCATAAAACGTAAGTATGTGTGTGCGTATATGTATGTAAATTATAATCAGTAAGTACACAGAATATAGAGGAAAATTTTACACTAGCATTGCTTCTGTAATACAACCGATTTTAATCATTTATGCCTGCATAGTTGCACACAAAACATAATGTCTGTAATTGTAGAAAAAACCGCATTATATTTTTCAAATAAACAAAGACACAACACAACCATATTAAATATTTCAAAAATATGGTACATATGCATGAACGAATTTATCAAAAAAGAATAAACAAAAATTCAATTCAATTAAAGCAACACGATTAAACCACTAAAATGATTAATCAAAAATTAAAATTAAATTCAATTGATGATTGTATTTTTTCAGGATTTACGCGTTTAAAAAAAGATTTGTACATATGTATGTATGTATGTACAAGCATACATACCCGTGCATACATATATACGTGACATACATACATATGTACAATGCGTACAATGTAGCAGTACCGAAAAACAACCATTAAATAAAACAAATTTTCATTTTTGTATGTTTTATTTTCTCATTTTTTTTGTTTCCAAAAAAAGGGAATTTTCCCAAATTTTTTTTTTATTACTTTCAGAAAAAAAAAAATAAAAAGAAATTATTTAAATTCTCGAACATAATAAATTTACATTATTTTCTGCTTTTTATTTTTTGTTTTTATTTTCTTAATACCCATATTGTACACACATTACACAAAATAATTACACATACTTTTTTGCTCTACATACACATACAAATATTTTTGTTCTCATTTTTGTTGTTGTTTATTTGTAATTTATAGTATGTATGTACATCATTTTTTAAAAAAATCATAATATATGTACATAAATTCGTTGTCAAAAATTAAAAAAAAATTACAAAAAAAAATAAAAATAAAGTCTACATACATACATATAACGGATAATGTTAATTAGTTAATTATTATTATTACTGAATACAAATTACATAACCTGACTTTCAAATTAACTTTAATTTTATTTTATTGCTTTATTTAAAAAATATTATATAATAATCGAGTTAAACTTAAGACCGTTTTCAATAATGCATGATTGCTTAAACTGCAAATCGATAGTCAGATTTACATGGATCAGAAAACTATTTGTTCGCTGACACATATTACTTGTACATATTACAGAGTTGTTGATTCTTCATTTTAAATAGTTTTTGGTTTATAATCTTGTAATTGTGAATTTTATTTTGTGCATCATTTAATTTATTTCAAAAATAAAATGGCTCATTACACAATGCTTCGCATTTTGTTCGATACCATGAACATATAAAGTACCTTTAAAAGTATTCGTGCTTAATACCATCTAAAAAATTTTAAAATAAAACATTCGAAAAGTTTCTAAAAGTTGATGAACTTGATAGCTATTCGTTTTTTACATTTTCCAGCAGTTTACTTGTACCTAACGAATGTTAATTGCATATCATTAATGCTATGCAAGCCATAAGCAACGAAAATTGCATTATTGAAAACAATCGTTTAACTGAATTTACAAAAAAACAAAAAATTTATTTACTTTGTTTTTTGTCTTGCCATTAAATAATGTTGTACTGAAAATAAATTTAAAAACTTAAAATAAAGACGACAAAAAAAAAATTAAAAACGGCTTAAAACTTAAAACAAAATAAAAATTGTGCAATACACAACGATAAATTTAATAAACTAAAAGGATTAAAAATTTTGAATAATAAAAAGAAATCTGTAGATATTAATTATAAGAAATTTAAATTTAATTTTAAAAAAAAATCTAAATTTAAATGACTTAACACAACAGTATAACAAAGATGTTGAAGGTATAATGTATACCTTCTCATTTTCTTCTTTTTTTATTGATACATAATTTTTTTTCTTTTTCCATTTGAAGCGCATTTAATGTATTCATCTCTTAAAAATTATTTCTCTAAGACATAATTATAACGCTAATTTAATAATTTATTTATAATTGTAATTTAAGTTTTATATTATTATTTTTTTTTAAATTTATTGTTTTCTGTTTTTCAATACATCGTTTTACAAATACATATGCACTTGTTATCTTCTATAAAACAATTCGTTATCGTTCTTTTTTCTAACGATTATATTGTTCCTTAATTTTCTTTTAAATTTTTAACTTTTTTTCTTCTGTATTAATTTAAAAAAAAAAAAAAAAAAAAAATTATACAATGAGACCTGTAAAGTTGGTTACATTCGTATAACTCGGCGGTTACTTTTGTAAAACTGATCAATTCGTAGTATGTATGTCTATTAGTAAATTTTGATATTTATAAATTTTCTCTATGAGCCGGAAATTCTGGACATCGAAAAGTATTTTCTATGTACCTTAATCAATTGCATAGATTTGGCTTGCAAATAGCCAACGTAGACAGGTTTCACTGTATTTTATTTATTCACTAGGTTTTCTCTCTTTTATTATTTATACCTTCATAAGTTTCTAACTGGAATTTTTTCCTTTACTTTTATTATTAATTTTCTTTTATTTTATTATTCATTCTACATTCTTAATCTATGTACTAACATTTATTATTCTCATTGTAATTATTACTATTATTATTTTTATTAGTATTTAAAATAATGAGACACTTAAATAAATTTACAGTAGTATTGACTTGATTCCTTTTTCGTCTTCTTCTTTTTCGTTTTCTTTTATTATTATTTTGTTTTTTCATTAATTTTAATTCCATATTTGAATTATCATCAGCTCTGTATATTTGCTGCTGCTGCTGTTGTTGTTGTTGTTGTTGTTGATGGTGGTGATGATGATGGGTCTTAGTTGTAATTAAAATATTTTCTATATTATTATTATAATCGTCATCATAGCTGTTATCATGATAATCATTATTATTGTGATAGTATTCATTATTATTCTTATTAGCTGCCACCGTAATTGCAGTTGCATTAATTTGTATTTTATTATTATAACGATTGTGACGATTTTTATGATTACTATGATGATTATGATGATGATGATAATGTAGATGATGTTGTATTTTATAATGAATATTCAATAGATTAGCGTATCCTCATGATGTTGTTGTTGATAAATCATCTTTAAGCCATTGTGGTATCGGCCGTGATCCTAATTTTTTTAATAATTTAACTAAGGCTGTATTGTGACTGAGGTAATATCTAAGTGAAAATAGAGAAACAAAAAAAAATCTAAATTTAATAACTCGAAATCATTTTGCTTCCATTTTTTAAATAAAAAAGTAATTAAAGAAAACAGATTTTACAAAGTTTTATATGTTGTCTTTGCCAAAAATATGCCAAAAATTTTATTTTGATTTGTAGTTTAATTTATTTCTCAATATGATAACATAGTTTGATTAAACTTTCTCTTAACACTCATATAAGAATGCTTAATCTTTAAATCAATTTCATGATAATATATTAAATCACTTAAGTAGTTCTCTGTTAATGAAAAACTTCTTCAAAGTTCCCATTCAAAGAATTTAAACTATAATTAAAGTAAAAGAAGAAATTGTGTACACACATACATTGTATTTACACTTGAATATGCTTAATCTACTTTTTGGATTTTGTGGATATATAATATAAAATTTATCTATATACCCACATATTGATCTAACAATATACCGGATGTTTCAGAATAAATGTCATAAAAGCATAAAGGATTTATTTTTCTTAAAACTCGGACTGTGATTAAAAGGGAAAATAGATATTTTCCTATTTTTGTAAAATTTTCATCCTTTTGTTCTAAAAATACTGCTTGAAAATATAATTACTTCTATGCAAACATTTCACAAGGCGTAACTTAGGACAGTGATTTTTGCTAAAAAAGAATTTTTAAAACCTGAACTTTAATAATATTCGTTGTCTTAGCTTTCAGAGATATAAAGAGTGATCCAAAAGATATTGCCAATTACTTTATATCACTTACTTTGCTTTACTTTCAGTCCTTATTATTTGATTGTTGTGTCCTTTCAGTTTACAATATTTCAGAAAGAGTAGATTTTGGTATTATGGGGCACCTCTTTTCCACGGCACATTGTGTGTATGAACATATATTCCCTTGTTGTTATTAAATTATATGTTTGTCTAATAAGATATTTGTTTTAGATTTAAAGTTCTTTAAACCTTTTTGAAAAACTTAAATTTTTTTTTTATTTTGCTCAATTTTAATTTGGTTTCTTTTTCAAATGGTTTTCATTTAATATTATTTTTTTGTCTCATTTTTTTGTTTTTTTTTTGCTTGAAATGTAAAGTAAAAAAAATGCATTTTCTGATATACAGTATGCACATATCGATTACGCTTGCATTAATGATTGAACTTTTTAATGAAAAACGCATACACTAATATATAAAACAAAAAACCAAGAAAAAACGGTTTCAAAAAAAGTTTCCTAGTTTTTTCTTTTTTCTGGTCATTTTCCATTTTATATATTTTTTCTTCCCCTCTTAATTACATTTATTATAAATCTTTTCATAGACCAATATATTTTTCTCAGTTTTTTTTTAAGATATATTAATTTTTAATTGCTATGGAATATCCCCTACTTATTGTTCTTTATTGTTAAAGATTCGGATGCAAACAAAAATAGTTGTCCATGATTTTACAATATGAAGTATTTTATATATGTATATGTATAATGTACATACGTTTAATTTTTGTAGCCTGTCCTATTGTAATCAACTTTGAGGGTTTGTTTTTGTTAATTTTCTATTTTTAAAAAAATCTCTTTTTTTTTTTCTTCTTTAAAAAAAAAAAACTGATGGTTCATTTAAAAACTTTTTTAAGTGTACACGATGTATCTGTATTATATACAGAAAAGCATTAAGAATGTGTTTTTTTCCTTCTCACTATATGCAATTCTATATTATATATTATAAAAATTCGAATAAACAAAAAAAAAAAAAAAATAATAATAATGTAATAAAAAAAATAAATAAAAAGTAAGAAAAAAAAAAACAAATTATACGATATCAGTTCTTTGAAACAAAACATTGAAATCAGGAAAAAAAAAATTGGAAAAAAAAGTGAGAAAAAGAGTATATGTAGATAAAAATGAAATAAAAAGTTTTCTAAAAAGTACAAAAAAATATAACCATATCATATAGATATTCTGATGTGTATATACGACGTATCCTTCTCAATATATATATATGTATGTATATACATTTTTTTTTTGGTTTTCTTTTACGTTTTTTAATGAATAGAGAGCAATTCAAATGTGAAATGATTTTAATTTAGTTTATCTAAGTTTTTTTGTTTTAATAGCTACACTTTTTTATTTTATTTCCCCAAAGTTTTGATTTTTGTTTTTTATATGTGTATACACATTTATACCTTTATAGCTAGTTTAATGGGAAATTTTAGCTTGACTGTGTTTGAAAATGTAAATTGATCATCAATAACAAAAAACGACAATTGCAGTCATTTGACCGTTAATAAATTTGTTTTAAATTAAATATCAATTTGTGTGTCACTTTAAGTATAATTTTTAAACTGCAACAGCTGTAGACGCTGCTGACAGAGAATTCACCATTCGCAGGTATTTGACATTTTTTAAATTTTATATGCTTTTAGTTTGCAATTGAAAGCAATACTAATGCAATTTGGATGGAAATAATATTTTCAAATACAACCCATTATTGCAACACTGAATAAAAATGTGTACAGTGCAAAACATAGATTTGTCAAACACACCATTTTTACTTTCAGACTTTTTATAGTACGTAGTTACATTTAGAGTAAAATATTGAGCGCATCAGTTTAGAATAGGAAAAAAAAAATGATGATATAAAAATCGTTAAATGAATCATTAAATTTTCTGTATTATAATATAACTAAGTAATCTTCTTATTCTTTATGAAATTGGAAATGGAGGTCACTTCATTTATTTTCATTTTTTGTTAAAAGATAAAGAATATAAAGACTAGATTTGTACTATAAAAATGGAAAACTTTTTTATTTAAAACAAAAAGAAAAAATTTTTTTTTAAGAGTTAAAAAATTAAGTACAAAGCAGCAAAAAATGAAGATGTTTTGTAGTTGAAACACAAATTCCATATACAAATGTAAATATGTACATGTATAGTATACAACTCTCCCACATAAGTAGGTGAGAAATAAATGAAAAATAAAAATATTTCCCTGCTCTTCCTTTTATTCTTCTTTATATAAAAGAAAAGAAAAAATGAAATAAAAAATAAAACGAAAAACATAAGAAACATTAAATTAACTGCTTCGTTTCTTGTCTTTATATATTCCCATATCTTGTAAAGTGGTTGGTTAGAAAGTTATAAGTTTTAATGTACAATTCAGTTTTTGGATATTTTCATGATAAAACTTTTCTTCATATTTACCTACATATATAAAGGATGTTTCATTAGATCATGCCGAGCTTTGGAGAAATATCGCACAATAGATAATTAGAAAAACATTGAATAGATGCACGAATAATATTTAAAAACTATGTGACATAGTGCTTTAAAAAGAAATGGTCAACATAAAACCATTGAGAAGATCTAGACTAAGAAAGAAGAAGATAGAAAAAGACTTAAGTTCATTTGGGAATCTTTTTCTTCTTTTTCCTTTGGCGCAACAGCTCGATGTGAGCCTGAGCCTAATCATCATACGATTCTATCATATCTTTGGCAATACCCAACTGGAAAAAATTGTCATATATAGGCTCACAAGGATGATATATTCTCTCAAGAGATAGTATGTGTCTATAGAATCATGTTTGAATAATAATATTTTTTTGGTCAGTAAAACAAAACTTTGCCCCATGTACATATGTATGCTCTATATGTGTATTATATTGTACATATTTCATACGAATATTTTACATATTTGGGCCATCCCAAGAAAAAAGAACAAAATATTTAAATGCCTTCCTTTCCTTTTTGTTTTATTTTTATGTACATTCATTTATTCATTCATTTTTGTTCATATTTCAAAATAAGATAAAACAAAAAAAACAAAAAAGTAGAAACAAATTTTTTTTTTTGAAACTATCCTTTCTATACAGTTGTGTGGTTATTGTGAAGAATAAAAGGATATACATATGTATACGTATATGATATTGCATTATATTCTGTATTGTACATAAAAATGAAAAAGCAATTATATAACTTTTCATACTTTTATAGCAATTAATTCACATCAAAAAAGCCCTCTTAAAACGAATAAAAACTTTGTACATACATTTATAGAGATTATGCATATCTATAACTTTATAATTTCTTTTTTATTTATTGTATTTCGTTTTTCTGTTTTTCTTTTTTTTTCTCTTTAAAATCAGTTGATAGTTTTATTATGTTATTGTACAATAATACTAGCATCTAGTAGTTGTACATCTGTTATAAGTACAGGATTCTGTTATACACATGTATATGTAGGTGGTGGATATATGTATGTATATACAACATGCAATGTCATATTGGTACATGGATACATAAAATGAAAGAAATGAATGAAATATTCTGTTGTCCTACTGACCAACAACATTCTTTTTTTTTTTTTTTGTTATATTTTCTGTAACATGTTATTATGTATTATCTTTTGTTTAAACAATTTTCCTATTTTAACCAACCAAAAACCTTTCTCCTTCCTAACCCTGTTGTCCAGATATTTTTAATTCATTGTTGTTATTTTTATATTATTAGTTTATTCTCCCTTCTTATACAAATGTATAAATGTTCCTTTTATTATTATTTTTTCATCGTAATGAAAAAAGTAAAAAAAAAATGAACAACATGAACCAATTTTCCTCTTATTTTTCTGTTAAAAAGTATTTGGAAAAAAAGAGAAAAAAAAACGAAGAAAAATTCTTTTATTTTCCGATGTTTTTATCTTGATTCTCTGAACGAACTACCATTAAACGATACTTCTGGCTATATATGTACTCATTTTTTCTTGTAGTTTCAAAATTTAGCAAACATTTGTTTTCAAACATTTTTTTTCTTTTTTTTTTTTGTTATACTCAATGTATTACACACAAAAAAAAAAATAAAAAAATAAAAATAAATTAATCGTATGATATTCAACAAAAGTTTTATTGATAGTCCTAATAATTTAAATTTAAAAAAAAATGACGAACATAAAGGATGAGACAAACTTTCCACAAAAAAAAAACGGGCAGATTGTTTTTTTTTTTTTTTGATCAAATTAAAGTCATTTATTAAATTAACTGGCAATTTGTTTAAAGTCCCTTAAGCGTTCTTTTGCAAAAAAAAAAAATGTTTATATCGGAGATAAAAAACAGAAAATTGCTGTTAAAATTTTCTTTAAAAAGTAGAAGATTAACATGGGATTTAGAAAAATATTTTTCACTTTGATGACTGTTTTTAATAAGTTGTGTTATAAAAAAAAAAAATGAAAAACTGGAAAAGCAGAAATTCAAAGTATAAAGAAATCAGTTCACTTGAGCTATCTGAAATGTTAATACCTTGTAATTTTTTACCATACACAGGGCATCCCAGAATAAATGTAGTGAGATATTGCGGTTTAGAAATTTTAACACTAGAGATAAAATAATTTAAGTATTAGTTAAGCCATGCTGTACATCTAAATCATCAATTTTGCAAATCAAGAAATTTAGTTTTCTAATAAAGATCAATTTGATCAAAATCGTATAAGAACAGAATTGGATAGAACAATCGACAGTTACATATTATTGGCTAATTTTAAAAAAGACGATTTTTCAATGAAAATTCGATCTTTTTCTTGTATACTGTACAATATTTGTGTTTATTGTTAAAAAGGTAGAAATCCATCAACATGTTTAAAATAAAATAAAAAAAGTTGCAGATATATAAAGTTTTGTGACAATTTTTTTTTCAGACTTATAATGGAACACTATCTGTATATATCCTTGATTTTTCTATGATTTTTATTTACATTATCACATTTATATTTTTTTTTTATATTTTTGAATATAGATTTTCTTACCTCTGTAACAATTTTAAACTTTTCTCATCCATTGGTGGATATTGACGTCCTTTTGATTTACCTAAACATTTATTACGATTTTCACCTATCACTTGACAATAAAATCCTTTTTTATTATCATAACGTAAATGCATTGAATAATCGTATTGTGGTTGAATTTTTAAAAAACGTTGTAATTCATTCATAACATCAATTGGATTTAATTTTAATTGTTCACCATCAATTATATGTAATTGCTGTGATTGATAGAATGTTAGCCAACGTTCTAAATGTTGTGCATATTTACCAGGATTCAAGCAACGATTTCTTAAATCTTTTAAAGGTTTTGGTGCTAAATCACTAGCTGTTATAACCTGTGAAAAATATAAAAGAAAAAAAAGAAAAAAATTTTTGTTTTTAGAAGAATGTACAGATTACATTTCTTTTTAGAAAATATAAAATACTAGAGAATACAAAAAAATACATATGAAAGGATCGAAAGATACACAAGAAAACGAAAAATTTTATGCATACATGATGAAAAGGAACCTGTGTATGTGTGTATACACAAATGATAGAAATTTCGTATTAAAATGGGATATAAATCTAATTTTAAAGAAATCTTAAAATACATCTTATTTTAAGTAAGTATACAAGTGATTCTCGCATAACATGATATATTTAACATGTTCATAATCTGTGATAAATTCTTGTTTAAGACTGACTTTTCGATGATATTTTTTGTATATCGAACAATAAATCATATATAATATAATTTACATTGGCATTTTGGTATCTTCCACATAATAGATACGAATACTGTCTGTATAAAATAATAGGTGAAAATGCGAAAAGAAAAAAGAAGACAAATTACAAAAAGGAATTGAAATTGTATACATTATATATACACGAAATGTACGTGTGGAAAGAAAAATAAACTAAGATAATAATTTTGTTCAATTGAATAAAAATGGTTTCTTCATTTTTTTCTATTTTTTCTCTGAGCTCGATATAATATCGATTTGAGATTTAGGATATAGCATAATAGAGAAAAATGGAGTACATAAAACTGAAACCTTATAAAATGTTTTTTTTTTTGACTTTCTTTTCAAATTGGATATTCTGTATTTCTCTTAATATCCTTTTACATCTTTTTTTCTTTAAAAAAAAAAAATAACGAAGAAAAGAAAACATTCTTTTTTCTGTGGAAAATTGGAAAAAACGAAATAAAAAATTTAAAAAAAAATAAATTAAAAATTATTACTAAGCTTGTAAAGCAAATGAAAATGATAGAAGGAATATAGATTTGTTATGCATTAGATCATAGGAAATCTTTGATTTTTTTTTTTTTTTCATTACAAAGATTTTTGAATTTATACAATTTCGAAATTAAAATCTAAAGAAGCACAAATTTTTCTAGTCATTTAATTTGACGTGTGAATAAAAATAGCTACTTTAACATATGTAAATAAAATATTTTAGAGAAGGATGCAGATTTTTCCTTTTTTTTGTTATTTAGACAATCATTTCGTCAAACGTCTAATTTTGAATTCAAACAGTTCCTCAACCAGGTGACGTATTTAGATCAATAACAAATTTGAAATTTTGGTTAAAATCAGTGCTCAACCCGTTTGGATAAGATTTGTTTATTATGCCAGGAAGAAAGCCTACAAAATGAAAAGAAGGGGCTCTTTCAGTATCAAAACATCGGTAACAGGGTTGGGACTTTACTGCAAGTGCAGTAGATCTACTGCGATTTGTTGGAAAACTGGTCTACTGCCGCAGTAACTCAAATCTACTGCGCTTTTCTCGACTTGATAAAAGTTTCAATCAAATTTATAACAATTTGTTATAAAAATTTATTTTGAAAATCAAAAGGTTTATTGTTGTTTGGTTATACACATGTACATATGTAAACCTAGATATTCAACTTTGTACATCCCTGTAATAATTTTTGTTTCATTCCTATAATTGAAACTGTTAGGTTTAGAATATATTTTGAAGAATTTTCAAACAATGAATTTATTGATGGTGTTAGACTTTTGAATGTCAAAAAACATTTACTGGCGTTTTACATAGAATTTTGTAAACAAATTCGCACGCGTTTTAATTTTAACGATAATAAAATTCAACTCTTGAAATTTTTAGAAGTGAAAGAAATTGTTAAAGGAAATTTACTAACTCTTCAACCAATTCTTCAAGCATTTCCTTTTATTAATGGAGATATAGAAAAACTTAATAACCAGTGGAGATCTCTTCTAGGAAATAATGAAATAATTGAAAATTATTACGATCCAGATGTTGTAAAATTTTGGTCAAGTTTGAGAAATAAAACCAATTTACTAGGTGAATTTGTTTATAAAGAATTAAGCACTATCATGCTTGAATTATGCTGTCTTCCACACAGCAGCGCATCAGCTGAACGTAAATTTTCCAATTTAAATTTAATTAAAACTGATATAAGAAGTAATTTAGATATTTCAACAGTAGAAAATATCATGTTTTGTAAGGAACTTCTTGATAAAAATGAAGATTGTTGGGATCCAGATTCGAGTTCTTATACACATAGATTATTGGAGTATTTCAAGCCATTTAAGTTTGTAAATGGTGAATACAAAAGACTGGAAAATTGATCACATAACAATTTTTTTTATATATTTAATGGTTTTTTTAGTTTTTTTTTTTTATAGAATTTTCGTTAATTTGTTTTATTTAATTTTGTTATTTTTATTAATTAATTTTATTTGCGTTTTCGGTTAAACTTTATTTTATATAATTGTTTTTTATTTTATTTAATTGTTATTTTATTTATCAAATTTTTGAGTTTTATAATTTGAATAAATGAATATAAAAAACACTTCAGTGTTTTGAATCATAAATTTATTTATTTGATATTTATATACGAGTATGTACATTATAAGTATTTACATGCTATTATATAGTTTTTTTTCTACTGCACTTTTGCTCAATCTACTGCACTTTTTCGTTGAATCTGCTGCCCTAAATACTTAGAAAAGTCCCATCCCTGATCGGTAACTATGTATATGTGTACTCAAAAAATTTCGTTAAATAAAATCTCGAATGTTTGAAAAAAAAAAAAAACTGTTCCGAATTTTTTATCAATCATTTAACTTGCTAATTAAATATAATCATTGATTTACTTTTCATACACATCAAAACATACAGAAGGTACGGTATGTACACTTTTTTTTAAATGCACACTGTACTGTACATACATACATACATGTTTTTTTAAATTACAGAACACTCTGCAGCTTCTCTTTCCATTGATATCACTATGAGTAGATGTATTTAAATAAAAATAAATCTTATTGGGGAAAAAAATCATAATCATAACAATAAAAAAAAATTATATATGGGGCATGCAAATAACAAAATAACAACAAATTGAAAATATAAAAAAAGAACAGAAAAACAAAAAACAAATTTTTTTATCATGAACTTTCCTACAAATTTTTATTTTATAGCTTAATTATTAATCCCTTGACCCTTTTGTATATACATACATATGTACATTTATGTATACGTATGTAGTTTTTTATGCATGTAAATACATACAATGTTATACACATGTATGTATACACCAACAATTCACAAAATTGTTTAATAATAATAATCAATAAATTTTGAACACAAATATAAAATATAAAAATTCGTAGGGTGTGTATGCCTATACATACACGACTTTTTTTCCCGTATTTTTCCCTCATTTTGAAAGAAAATAAAGGAAAATGAGAATAGAAAAGAAAACAAACGACCCCTTATTTTCTTTTCCGCTTTTTTCACATTGATCTTTTATTATTGACCTTTGCACAAAAATTTTTAAGTACTGTTCAAGTATCACAAAAAAAAAAAAAAAAACAAAATGCTTGAAAAAAAAAAGAACAGAACGAGGAAAAAGGAAATAATAATGACGATGATAATCACTACAAAAAAAAATTGTATACCCTTCAGCAAATAATACTAGTGAATGCTATGCATATACATATGTACACCAATTTTCAAGGATATAAAATTGGTAGAATGGAAAAATAAAAGCTAAGAAAATAAAATATGATAAACGTATAAGAGAATAAAAATATATAATAATAATACAGTGTATAAAAAACCAATGAATATCATCATCAGTTTGTTTTTTCATATATCTACGTAAATTTTCATCTATTTATCTATTCATAGGTACGTAATAAATTTTTGAGGTAATAGAAGGAGTATTCAAAAGAACAAAAAAGGATATTTTATGTTTTTCTTCTTTTTTTTTTTTAATTTTTTATTTTGTTTTGATGAAATTGTGTGTGGATAGAATGTTAAATGGAGTAAAGTAATAAAAGAAAAGAAGAAAAGAATCTGTTTTATTTTTATTGTTCCCGAAAAGTTTTCGCCTTTAAGAATTATCCCTTCGGCATTATTGTATTTTATTTTCTTATGCATGTACACCGCAATATATACATGTGCTTACAAACAAGCATAAAAACCATGAGCAGGTATAGAAAAACCTGCTTTTAATTTAAAACGATGACGACTAGAGACTAATCGCATCACGAACAGGCTTTTAAGTAGGCTTGAACTACATCCATACGTACGTTCAGTGGTATATATATTTTATTCGATGCTCTTGTTTCATAATGGAAAGCCATTTTTTTTTATTTTAATTTTTTTGTTTTGTTCTCATTTTATATTTTATTATTATTTTTCCGTTTTTCCTTTTTTTTTTTTGCTTTTAAATTTTTTCATTTTTCTATGCTTGAATGATAATAATATGTGTGTAAATCTACGATGATGACGATGATGGGGTCGTTGAGCTTTTCGTTGGTGGAATGATAACAAGGATAAATAATTAAAAAAAATAACAAAACTCATAAAGAAAAAAAAAAAAAATAAGCAAACCAGCAACGGAAAAAAATATGAAGGAATTTTATATGAAAGACTATGGTATGTGTATAGAAAGAATGAAGAGAAAACAAGAGAACCCTTAGGCTTCTGGTTATATTCATTACCATGCCACACGAGACCGACAAGCACTAAAACAAAATGAAATAAAGAAAAAACGTATTGTTTCAATTGAAGTCCTATTTTTCACAGAATCCTGCAACCCTACACCAATGAATATACCATATAGGAATATATTATATATTGTGGCAATGTGGCGATTATAAACGTATGCATTAATTTTGTCAAACAGATCCAGCTCCAGCAACAGAGTATATATATTCAGGTCCGTATCCATAAAGCTAATTTAAATTTAAGACCAAGAAAAATCGATTAATTACTGTAAATTAATTTCGTAATTTAAAAATGAAGATATTTTTGTAAGACTCTAAGGTTTAAAATTAGGAAAAATTAACAATTAATAAATGAAAGCTTAAACAGAGATTGTTAAAAAGATCAAGGCTTGCGAAGGGTTGCAAAAATTGAAAAAAAATTGAAATTATAAAAACAGAGTTTGAAAGTCAACTTTATGAATAATTTGCCTTACAGAGGGAAAAGTACATTTTTACGACACGCGACAACAGAACGCATTCAATAAACCTTATATATATATTTTATTTTTATATTGATTCCTTCGTTTTTACTTTCTTCTTCATCGCATTTTCATTCACTTTTTTATTTTTACATCTTAACAATTTATTTTTTATATTTTTTTTCAATTTCGAAACTATATTTCAATCGAAACTATAAAAAAACGAAATATTTTGTTCTTTGTTTTCTCTTTTTCTTCTGTTTATTTTTATTTTTTTGGAATTATCGTGTAAATAAGTCTGATTAATTTTTTAAAATTTTACAACATGAAGAAAAAACCGTTTTTTTTTTTTTTTCGTTATGCCATTTGTAAACCAACCAAGACAGTATAATAGCAACAGGAACAACATTGTTTTTATGTTCTATTTTTTTGTATCCCTCATTCCCGCAAGAATTATAAAAGCCAACAAATAAAATGAAATCATTAATGAGAAAAAATTGTGAATTTATTATATAAGCATACACAAAAATATGGCATATGGTTGAAATAAAAATATTTACCATTGTTTTTCATATATTCCGCAAAACAGAAAACAAAACAACAGCAAAATAAAAAATCATAACATTGCAGAGGACTCATTAACGATAAAAAAAAAATACATTTTTTAAAATATTGTATTAATTGTTTAAGTAAATTGGGGATTTTATAAAAAAATGAAAAAGATTTTGTGAATTCCCTTAAATACCAACAGGATATAAAAATGAGGAAAAATAAATTTATATTATTTTGAAATTCTGCGTATGTAATGTTTGAAAAGAGGATTAAATTTTTATTTGATTTAATGTATATTATTTACCTGATAAAAGCTATAATTATTTGCAATTGGATCACCATGTGCACGTGTATGCTGATACCATGAATATGCTCTTTTTGCAGGTGATATTAAAATTGTTACAATTTTAGCATGTGGTAATAATGCATGAACACGTTTTGGTACAAGATCACCATCAAAATATGTCGCAGATTTTTCAAACATATATTTTGTTGTTGTTACTGCTGTTGTTCCTGTTATTGTTGTTGTATTCGATTGTATTGGAAAAAATCCCATATACCAATCTAGGCCACGATAATAATTATTACCATTAAAAAATTGAATTTCTTCAAATGTTTCAGGACTTGGTATATTACTAGCTATACTCGGATGCATACTTAAAAATGTATACAATGCTGTTGTACCAGTTTTTTGTGGACCAATGACTAGAAATTTTGGTAATGATTCACATGATTTATTTTTTGACCATATTTTTATATGTCGTGGATCATCACATGGATTACCCCATACTGGATCTGTTTCTTCAGGATGTAAATGAAAATATGTTTCACCTAATTGTAATGGTGGTGCAGAACTTAATTTTAAATTTGTCCAACATCTAAGAAATTTTATCACTGATTCAAATGTATATAAGGCTAATCTATCGGAACCATAATTTGACATATGTGTCATAAATATATTAATTGGATTATAAACTATTGTCTGAAATAATTCACCACCTTGAATTGATTCATCTAATTTATCACGACCACCTGGATATCTATCTATATACATTGTATGTGTAAATAAACCACACGTTTGTCTTGGTAGCACCATTATATTACGATGAATAAAACCACGTCTTAATCTTGCTGGCCTTAAATGTGGATACTCTTCTGTTGATGTTACTTTAATATTCCATACTTTTTTCCAAGCAGAATACAATAACTCATGCGTTGGATATACACCAGAATGATGTGGTGATACCGAATAACCAGAATCAGTTGGTATACCTTTATCTTTTGCGAAACCATAATTCAACATCATTTCATTCATTAAAACTGTTAAATTATCATATAAATGTGGCTGTTGATGATTCCACATATGAGAAAACCAATTAAATTCATGTACATTTTTTAATAACATATCATCTCCTAAATTTTCTTCTCGTGTTCCATGATGAAAATATTTTCCAGAAAATCCAAGATTAAAACGAAATCCAGGTACCATATCAGCAATACGTTTTTGTGTTGCAATTAATGCTTGAACATCATCTGGACGTAATCTAGTACCTTTTTCACCAACAAATATATCATCGATATCAACTAATATCATTCGATTTAAACTTAAGCTAAGTTGCCCATGGCTAAGATATGATAATGAATCCAAGAATAATAAACGATGTAACCAAAATCGTAAACCGCTACCAAAGAATATTCTTTGAATACCATCAAAACGTCCATGATCTTGTAAAACGGTAGCTAATGGTGGTTGAATTTGTCCATCTGTTGGATAATCTTGTGTATTACGTTGTGCCCATTCAAATGGTTCATATGTAGAATGATTATGTTGAAATACAGCCCAATCATCACCAGGTAATGGACCCCATGCAGTATCACCGGCACGTGTTAAACGTAATACTGGTGAACCAGGATTTAGGCTAGCATCACGTAAACGTAAATTTGTATGTACGTAAAGTGGAAAACCACGTAATTGTGCTGCAACTAATGTTTCCTCACTAGGGCTAACAAAACCAATGATACCAACAGAATATTCACGACAATATTTATCTAATAATTCACGATTCCATTTATCCATATTTAAGTATTTATCAAGATTTTCAAATACAATAACACCATAACGTCCTTTATCTAAATTTGTAAGTACTGGTAGACTTTTACCAGCTACCTCAACTTTATATCTATAAAAATAAAATATAAAAATGAAATAAAATTATGATATGATATACAAAAAAACATTGAATTTATTTTAGTTGTTATTAAATTAACACAAAAATCATATAAAGAATTTTTTTCAATTTTCTTATAACCCATAGAAAAGTTACAAGTAAAGCAAAAAACAAAAGTATCACCTTGGGTATTTGCACATGTACATAATAAAAATAATTAATTAAGTATGTATTATTTTATTTTCTTTATATTCAACATATGTATGATCTACAATATCATGCGTGCTTATATTTTGCATTTTCCCGTAATGAATACTTTTGAATTATACTGAATTAGAGAATAATTTTCATTGCAATATCGTTTATTTTATTTCAACAAATACAAATAATTCAAAAAGTATATGCATAAACTTGTACGTGCATGCATATGTGTTTAGACTGAGTGTAACTGTGTTCGTACATTCTAACAGGGGAATATCAACTTTTGAGTATAATTAAAAATTAATAAAGCAGTTTTCAAAACTTATATATTTGAATTTTCATGAATATTCTTTTGTTTTCCTCTGAAAATTTTTTATTTTGTTTTGTTTTTCTTATGAATTTTCTTCTTATTTTGTTTTTTAATCCTCCGTGTTGAGATTTAATATAACAACAGACGATGACAAAGTACTTAAATATCACAACAGAATTTAAATGAAAACGAGGGATTAAAAAATTGTTCTTCTTCATTTTAGAATTTTAAGTATATAAATGTACAACATATACACAAGGATTTATGTATGTGTGCATGTGCGTTCATATAATAAAATATATAAATCTTCAGCTTCGTGTATATTTGTAGTAATAATACACGATATATTCATATAATTTTCCCTGTAGTAAATTAACAATTTGATTTCTTTTTTTCACTTTCATTTCTCTTATTCTCATTCTCAGTGTTATTATGTGTACGTATTTATTTATATCTTTATGTATTTGAATTTAAAATATTTCTTGAAAATTTTGTGAATATACATACATATGTATGTATATATATCGTGTGTATGTAGAAAATTTAAAATTTTCGTTGGCATTTTGTATTATTGTCATCATCAACATCATCGTCATCATCAACATCACTGTCATTACACTGAGTGACAAAATTTAATTGCTTTTCTTTTTATTATGAAAGAAAAATAAACACGGGAAATATTTACGTTGTAAATTTTTGGATAAAAATTTAATGAAAATAAGATAAGAAAATTTAAAAAATATTTTAATAAAATAAAAATTCTTTATTTTCACATAAAAATATTTTACATTTCAATAATGAAAGAGGAATTTTCTTATAAATACATATGTAGCTTGATTCATCATATGGAAATGAAATTGAAATATGTAATGACAGTAAAGAATGTATTATGCAGCAAGATCATTTAAAAGATCAATTCGACAAGTTCAAGGTTAAGAAAATTTCTATTTTCAGTAAATTAAAAATGAGTAATTTTGTGCAAACATTAAATGCAATTTATACGAGTGTGTTAAGATGTTCATTGATCAATAAATTTCTTTTCCTTTTTTTTTGGGATCATGATCATTGACATGATCAATGTTCATTTGATGAAAACTATATGTACTATGAAAATGTTTGAATCGATTAAAATAGAAAATTCATTAAATTCTCTTTAAAATATTTTATATATTTACATTAATCATCATGCAAGCATTAAACTATAAATCCATGGAGAATCCTCGCCTCTTGCAGAATTTTCTATTATGATATGATCTTGTGTATTTGTGTACTTGCAACAAATTACATTAAATCATCAAAATGCATTTATTTTTAATGTTTTAAAATCGAAAGATATTTCTTCTTTGTTTTTAGATTCAAATAATTCTGTTATCAGATATGAACTATCAAAAATATTTTTCGTTATATTTTTCTGTATGATTTTACATTTAATCATAAAAATTTCATTTAAAAAAGAAATGTACTCTTGTTCATGTAACATGTAAATATCATGTTATCAAAAAAAAATTTTTTTTTTACGTTTTAATATAAAACGTGATTTTCAAATACAAATTCCAATTTACCTAATAACTACTCATAACTGTAAAAGAGAGATACACCATGAATTTTTATTAAAAGAATTTTAATATTTTTGCATGTTAAAGAAAATAAGGTGTATATGCTCTTTGGTATTTTACCTACTGACATATATAGTTAACCTTCGTATTAAATTACATATGTATGTGTTATGTGAAACTCAATAGTAAGCTGGCACTTCGTATAAGCTAAAATACAGGATTACGTAGAAACAACATGTCATAAAATTTATAAACCATATTGCAAAAATACTGTGCTATACGAGGATTATCTGTAACTACTTATTATATAATTTCGTAATACGATAAAATGAACAAAATAAAAATACATACATAAAGCATGTAGACGATTTTTAATCGAATTACATTTTTTTACTAATACTAAAAATCATGTAAATTTTGAACTTTTTTTTTTGTTTTTCCATAAACTACTAAATATTTCGTTTTTCTTCTTATCATTTCTTCTGTGTGTCTAGTTATGCATAGTACATATTTTTCATGGTTGCATGTAAAATATATATGTATATGGTCATTAAAAACGATAACGAAAAAACCATATTATTAAAATTGTTTATTATAAAACCTAAAATAATGATTATGGATATTAAGGAGGTATTTTCATATTAAAAATGAACATTTTACGAGAATTTATAACATAAAATGAGGAGGTATAATCCTATTGGATATACATACATACGTACATTACCTGATATTAATTTGAAAAACAAAATTTTTTATAAACCATGCGATATTATATACATATATGTAATTTTGATGTAATCGTCTGATTATAGTAAAACTAAATTAGGACCTTTTTTTAGAATAAAACCCAACCTCTTCCCCATCTTCTCTCCTAACTCAGAGCCGAAATTCTGCACAGTTGAGAATGGTCACAACATTGAAATTTTAACACCAATCAATACCGCTTACGATGATCCTTGCGGTATATTTTAATTAGACGTAAACTAAGAGTTAAATACTCTTCTTATCAATCAAATTTTTTTATAACATCAATGACAAACTTATTGTCTCTCAAAAGATTTTTTACAATTTCTTCTTTTATGTGTTAGATTGTTAATACACATCAACATCGTAAGTTTTCCACAAAGTCCAATATTTCAAACCATGATAAAAGCCCAAATAACTTGACTATCGTTTTGTAAACTTTACTTAAAAAAGTTATCATATTGGTATTCTGTTATCTCAAATTTTCTATTACATTCTTCCATTTAGCTTAACTATTCCTGATCCTATTACTAACATCTAATATTACATAATAAGTTTTTTACCTATATGTATATATATATAAAGTTTTTCAAAAACATTTACACACTCATAAGAAATTCTTACAACAAAACAAATAAAGAAAATAAAATATGCGTGTATTTCCATGTATACGTAATGTAATTTTGTATTTTATGATAATGATCAACATTAAAACAAAATTTAAAGTCCATTTAAACAAGAAATTTAATATAATCAAAAAGAAAACCCTTAAAAATACGTTAAATTTACATCAATATTTCTTTTATTGCATTTCGAAAATAAACATTTGTACGTATACATATTGTGGTATTGAAGCCTTCAAGGATAAAAGCTCATTTTTTATTCAACAGGCTTACAACAAACAGAAATAAAAATATTCATATATGGGATTGTATACGTACACGAATAATTGAAGATTATAATACACTTTCAAATGTAAATTTTTTATTTATTTACTTTTTCTATTCTTACTGAAACATATACACATCCTTTTTTGTGTTTTTCTAAATGAATTAATGTCTTGTAGGTGTGAAAGTAAAAAAAAAAAAAGTTAAATTTGCAAATGTAAAGAATTTTTATAACTACCATTATTGTGTGTTATTCATTTATCATTCTTGATCTGTGTATATATTTACCCTATATGTACATATTTATTTGTGTGGCACCTATCTAAATTCATTTATAGGTTAACTTTCTTGCGTACACACATACATACATCTTTTCTTCTCTTTTATTATTATTATTATTGACTTTATATCCTTGAGGAAAAATGTATGGAAACGACATAAGTACGTATGTACATATTATAAACTATGCAAGAATTAAAAGTATTGTATTTTTGTTCTTGTCTTAGGTATTTCATTTTCTTCGAATGTTTTCACACTTGTCTACACGCTTTTTCATGGTTAAGAAATGTTAGGAAAAATAAAATTTTTTTATAATTAGTCATTTAAGAAAAATTACATTTATGCGTGCAGTGTTTATTTAATTTACACTTTTTTTTTTATGTGGCATTTTGTAACAGGTACCAGTTCGCCTGTTACGAAAATAATTTTATGTGAAAAGAAAAATTTTTCTATCACTTTTCATTAGATTTTCTTTAATGTACGTATGTATATATATACGAGTACATACGAAGGTGTTTTTTATTGGGGATGGAAAACTTCAAGAAAAGTTTTCGTCTTTCCTTTTTGGGTTTAATGGAAAACGAAAGAAAAAACAAAATTATTTCTAAAGATTTTTTGCTTTTCTCTCTCTCACCTATGTATATGGCATATTGATTGATTGAGCATTTTTCCGCTTATCAATTTCATTTTTGTAACTTATTTTTTTCTTCTAGAATTTCAATTTACAAATACATTACATTATTGCGGTGAAAAATTTATTACACAAAATAATTCTTTTGAAAGTTTATAATAATTTTTAGAAATAAACTCAAATTAAAACTGACAACTAAAAAAAGCATGTATTTCATTTAAGCGAAACGAAACCCATTTTTTTTTTTTTTTTTGTTACTTAAAAAGTAATGTGCATATGTGTACTTAAAAAATTACACTAAAATGATATACTTTACATACAACTATTTATATGGACATTTATATGTATGTTGTACGTTTTATATAACAATTTATGTATACTAGAGGGAAAAATAAATTATGTATGTATTAATGTATTCAAATAAAGCAATTGAAAAAATTCATCTTTATTTCTTCTAATATTTTTCTGCATCTAGGTAATGGTTTACTTTCAATTGAAAATCAACTTTAATTTTTTGAAAATGCATATAACATGTTGAAAAACATATGGTTAACAAAGTGTTTGTACATAGATTTGCTAAAAAATTTACATGCATTTTTACAAAATATACTGCATGTTTATGAAATGTACGTGTATAATAAAAAATGTAATATATTTGTACGTATTAAAAATTTATATAACTAGAAAAATTAATATATTTTTGTATTTTTTTTTTTTTTTTGTATGCATTACAAAATATGTACACATACGACTGATATATTATCGAGTGTATTTAAGCGAGTACACATATAATAAAAGTTATTTTTTCAAAAAAATTTTTCCATATTTCATAGATTTTATTGAACTATACACACAATTACTAAATAGGTATTGATAATAAATTTTATGAATAAACTGGAAAATGTGTAATAATTTATAGATTAAAAATGTATATGCATTTTTTTTTTTTTCTATTAAAAAACCAAATTAGAAATGATACATGATTATTATACCAGCTGGAAATCATATGCTCTATGTAACAAAACGATATGGTACTCAAATCATAAAAGATTTATTTAATATTCAATTTTATAAGATACTATTTTTTTTGCTGTGTTTGGAAACTCAATCTACGTACAAATTGCAAGAGCATCGTGTACAAGATCACAAACAACGATTGTTAAAGACTTCAAAATGCCATGTAATGTAACCCCAATTATCAGTCATATATCAATACATGCCATACTTTAGAAATTGTGTTTCATTTTTGTGATTGACATTAAATATTTGACAATTATCTTTTTTTATATTGATCAATTGACTTCTCTCTAAACAGTTTTGTATGTATGTAAGTATGTATACGTATGTACGTAAAAAATAAGAATAATTTTTGCTAATTTTATTTAAGTAAATATACCAAAGAGGTAAATAAAAATTCGAAAATATGTGACGTAAAAATTTTTTACTCATTTTCTATACTATAAGTACATTCAAAATTTTCACGATTTCTTTTGATTTACACACTTACATATGTGTGTATTTGTATGGGATTTGGATTATCTGTATGTGAAATATTAAAATTCATGTTGTAAAATAGTTTGTTTATTTATTTGCACGAATAACATATACTCGTAGCATATAAACAAACATACATAGTTGCAGCTGCTATAGCTTCATTGATTATTCAATGTATTTACTACTAGAATGCATCATTCCTATATTACGTAAATTTCCGCATTGAGATGAATTTAAAGTTAAATTACTTCACATTTCAGGTGTACAATATAATTAAAATTCATCATTCGTAATAAATTAAATTTTAGTATTTTTTTTATTTTTATTTTTTTCGTGTTCGTGTGTAAAATAATCAAAATGTTTTTATTTAAATTTGAATTTTTAACAATTAATTATGGATTCCTTTTTTTTATTTTTTCAATTGTATTTAAATAGTTTTAATGTCACTCCTTTGTTTTTTCTAGATTCTTTGATAAAAATTAAAAAAAAAAAAAAAAACAAAACAATAAAAGGTATGCAACGGATTAATGCTTTTATAATTTTTAGTTCAAAACATTAATGAACGTTGTCTTTGATTGCTTACATTATCAAATAATATATATTATACATTTTTACTACCCACACACACCTTCAGGTGAAAACATGTTTCTTACTTCGTTAACATTCAATTTACGATATCAATATCTAATAATAATAATGCTACTCTCTGTATCTAAAGCTAAACACAGTATACAAATATCATATGTATAATATACTCGTATCTATACATATGATCGCTATATTGATGTATTACATGTTCGTATATATACATATGTATGTATATATACCATAACGCCAGTGCTATCGCTTTAAGTTCGAAATAAACGTTTTTTAGATTAAGTCTCCTGAATTACGATACTCTTATATTTTTTCAAATGTTTTCATTTGAATCATTGAAATTTGCCTTATAAAAATAAGCAATTTTCTTTTCTTACAACTAGTCAGTAACATAAATAATGGTTGCCTTTCAGTAGCCCGTTGAACGTAAGGGAAGATGGGTGGTATTGTACAATATTCAAAATTTAAATTTCAAATTTATAAATATATAATTTTTTTTGTTTTATTACATTTCAAAATAAATGCAATACATATTGAACTAAGTGTATATAATTCTGTAAAACATTATTTTCATCGAGAATCCAGTATCAGGCATCAAAAGGCAATAAAAATACTGTAGTTACAACAAAAAGATAACACTGATTGATACATGCTTTAAGATACATATATGTACGTAATAAAATACCAAAGAAAAAGAAAAATGAAACAAGAAAAGTTATTTTCTTGTACCAGAAATTAAATCTGTATTATACTTGGTAATTATTTTATTTTGTTTATTTTTTTTGAAAATTGATTAAAGTAATTTGGTATTATTTGTACGTACTGCATATGAAAATTGCCTTAAAAGATACAATCTGTGCACATAAAACCAATGTAGTTTAATACGAAAGGTGAAAAAAATAATTGTAAAAAAGATACATTTCCATACATAGTCGATATTTCGACTTCATGTTCGAGATTTTATACATAAAACAATAATGTACTGTCATTTGATATTACAAGTAATAAGTTAAATAACATGATTTGATATCATATTTTCAATTTTTTTCTTATATTTTCCCATTAAATAAATTTCTCAATACTCATTTTTTTAATAAGCATCGAAAAAATTTTTAAATTTCTCTCATCAATCTTTTTATATCCTTCAAATATTGGAGTTTGAACAAAATGACCTCAAACATCTCTAGCATTTTCTTCTTTTAACATTGTCGTTATTTTTTCAGCCGAGTGATTATTATGGAGAAAAGAATATGTGGGAGTTGTTCGACCTTCCATCATTAAGAAATAAAAAAAGTGGAAAAAACTTGGAATTTGTGAAGATTGATCAAATTCCAACAATTATTTACATCAACTAAAAAGAACATATTCCCCAATCCATTAATTAAAAATTTCATAATTCGAAAAATTTCAATTATAAATTTGTATTTTGTAATTATTATAATTTTCAAAAACAATAACAACGGTTCATTATATTTTTGTTTTTAATCCAACCAAAAATAATGGGTACACAAAAAATGCATTTTACTTAATGAAAAATAATAATAAATTTTCATTACAAAATAAATCTCTCTATAATCTACATAAATGTATTCATAATTAAATAGAAATTCATTTACTTTATTTGATATTACATTAACGCATTTATTTTGTATTTATTCGTATACATATTTCGGCGTTTCAGATAATAGAGAAATTCGATTAATTAAACTTTCATTTCAAATTAGTTATTTACTTGATTGGTATTGAATTTTTCATTATTCATAACTAAACCGAAATACAATATTTTTAATATATCGTTTTGTATTTGAATTTTTGAATATAAAAAACAAAATATACTGATGAAAATGATAATATGATATTCATTTTATTATGAAAATATTCAAAATTTCTAAATACTAACAACCAACATTGATAGAACTTTTTTTTTGTTCTTTGTTTGTAGCATAATACCCTACTACATTTTTAACCTAAAATTAGCAATGTTATACTAATTTTGTTAAAAGTATTATTTTTATATATGTATGCATCTTTAATGGTATTAATGGAAAATAATTTTTATTTGAGCAGTGCCTGGCTACATTCATATTCATAATAGTCATTATAATTATATCAATAAAATAATTGATGATATTTAAACTAACTGCAGACCTAATATACTGCAGATAGGTTTTTTTTTTTACAGCGCGAAAGGATGAGTTTACAACGGATGGGTATCGATGGTAATAACAATTGAACAACGATAGGTATTGATTACACCTTAATATTTATGCTCTTGAATATATTCGATACAAAATTAATATTTTTGCCAATTTTCATTTATATTTGACATATAAATCTTTTTTGAAAAGAAAAAAAAAATTATTATTTTTTTTCCTAATTCAATATTCATGTCCAATTTATCGGATATCCACGTACATTAGTTGCTTTTGTGTAATGCATTGTATTCACAATTCACAAAACACGGATGATAATAATAATTAAGGTTTTTTTTTTTCGTAAACATTTTTTCCCTTGTTTTATTATAGTCTTTGGTATACGTGCACATTATGCATTATGGGCTTTCAAATAAAATATGTAAACTTTGGAATTAACACACGTACATACTATATATGCAATACATACATATTTGCATATATGAATTGTACGTACTGCATTAATAATATTCTCGTGTATTGATGACATTATTTGCCTACTGTTAACAGAAGTATAGCAAAGCAACAAATATTAATTTCGATGTTATCATCATCAAATAAATGTTTTATTTATTTATGTATGAAGTACACATTTATACGCACTTGCATATAAAGATAACGAATTTTTCACCATTAATATATATAAAAATAAAAAATAAAAAAACGAACGACAAAAGTGCGTAGCAAATTTCATACATATGTATGTTATGTACATATAAATAAATCGTCATTTAAAGTTTTCCATTTTTATTTAATACATAATAAATTTATTGAATTATATTTTTTCAGTTTGCATTGACAAAAATTCCAAATATTACAATATAAAATTCAGTTAAATTTGTACACCCAAAATGAATAGAATCAATGTTATGCATCTTTTTATTATTGTTGCTGTTCAAATAAAATATGCATAAAATGCTATAGACAGAAAATTTGTTCAATTTTCTGTGTAATGTACAGGGTGAATACATATATGCTAATATGACAGCATTGTACAAATTGTCCAATGTAATTTTCTAAGTAGACTTCAAAAATAACTTAATCGACAGTTATCACTATTTAAATTTGAATTTTCTACTAAAAATGATGAAAAAATTATTTTTTTAAACTCAATAATTTATTTGAATAATTTCCAATCACTTTCGAGATATAAGATGTTTAAAAAAATACAATTTTTACATGATTTTACTCGTCAAACACCCTGCTGTAAGCATACATTTTGTGCACAAGAATTTTTCAAATAAACGTACCAATATCGAATTATATATACATATTATTATACATACATATACTTTACATTATCGTGATTTAATATTAAATTTATTGCAAAAAGAAAAACAAATTGCGATAGAAAAAATTTTCATTTTACTCTGTTACAGAGTTAAATAAAAAATTTTGAAAATTTTTCCTATTTAAAATAAATCATGAATAATTGGATATTATTTTTATCCTTCATAGAAAAATAAAAAACGAGAACAAGCGTTTTATAGTAAATTTATGCATTTAAAGTCGAAGTAATGTACCTACTTGCATGCAATAAGAAAATTTTTTATAAAAACAATTTTTAAAAAAAAAATAGCATCTATATGTAATGATTTTATTACCTTATACGATTGTAAACTAATAATTCAGCAATGTCACGTCCAAGACGAGAGTAGGTGGTTTCAACAAATACTAAAACTTTTGGATCAATACGTAATCTAGCCTCAGAACGATGATCTGGTGTTTGTGATGATATAATTTGTTGCTGTTGCAGTTGTTGTTGTTGTTTACCATTTAACATACGGCAATGTACTAATGGTGATGGTCGTGTATCACGATGTATTAGGCTATGAGAAATTAAAAAAAAAAAAACAAAAATAAATGAAAAAAATCTCAAAAAAAACTTCAATACTACAAAAAACATGAAGAATAAAAACGATAATTATTAAGGTACCCATGTAATTTATAAAAAAGAATATTAAATTCAATCTTTTTCCTTTTTTTTTGAAAATAATTTTCGATTTAATGAATGGATTACATGATGGGTTGAATTTCATGATGGCTTGATTTTTTCTTTGTGACAAAAATACAAAGAACTTTATGAGACGTTGAAGTATTGTACCAAAGATTTAATGAGTTTCGTCTTACATTGGTCAGAAGAAATTTAAATGAATCTATGTATATATGTAGGTTCATGGCGCATTTAATAGACGTGCTATGCAATTAGTTTTCTTGTACCATTTGTACCTTATGTACATAAAAAACAAAGATTCATGATATTAATTCTTTTTGCTTCATAAAAAATTAGAGCTATCATAAGACCAGAACAAAACAAACTTCATATTAATTGCATCAAAAGCATCGTCATCATCATCATCATCAAAGTGGGTGGTATTTTATTTTCTATATTCCCTTGTATACCTAAATTTTTAACCTTTCTTCTTTTTTTCTGTTTTCTTCTTCTATGAAATGCATTATATAAGATACACGGATATACAGGGTGACGTTATTTGCTTCGCTTTGCCATAATTGCCGGCAACAGAGTTGAACATAAGGCTAGCTAATTTATGATTTCATTTCTTTTAAAGGGGATAACAAAAATAACATTGGGTGGTATTAAAGTTTCACTAAATTTTCAGTGTGGCACAATATCATGATCTTGTTGCAAACATTAGAAGATACATAGGTATTCTATTGTTTTTAAGATATTGACAATCTAAAGACCTAACTAATAACAATCTGTTATTAAAAAGATACGAAAACTTCTTTAAGGTTTCATGCCAGTCGAATGTTTGACATTTAGACCTTTGCACTTAGAATCACCCTATATGTTACATAAAATTGACAATACGTTTTTATTTTACTTCTTAAATTAAACACTAAAGTAAAAATGAAATAAACGTTAATGAAGATATGGTACGTGACAATCTTATTTACAAAACAAAAAATTGAGTAAATAAATAAATATAAAAAAATATGTAATCGTCATCATAAGTAAATATGTAGAAAGACAAATCAATAAACAAATGTACATAACATACCGTCTAACATTAACAGTAGAAGAGAAAAAAAAATATTAAAATAAAAAGTAAAAGAAAAATAAACTTTACATAATATGTACATACAAGTGTGAAAGATGAATGAATGAAGTGTGTCTTTTTTTTTCTATTCTCAAGTAATAATCACAAATTACTTATTATAGTATACAGAAAAATTCAGTTTATTTGCTAATTAATTTTTCTTTTCTTTTCGTTTTTTTTTTTCATTTACTTTCAATACTTGAAATGAACGTGCTTGGAATGAAATTAATTGAATTTATTTAACACCACGTTATATTTTTTATTTTGATAAAAGGGAGATAATCAGAAAAGAAGAAAAAAAAATTGTAATTTATTTAAAAATCTCAAATGTGACAAGAAATACTTGAGTTTTGACGTTTTTTTTCCGTTTGTAATCAATTGTCACATCAATCTAATTCAAAAAGTTTTATTTTAATTTTATGACACGTTTTCCAAAACTCATAGGTATGGTATGACATGGAATTGTTATTTTGATGACTTTTCAAAAGCCAAAAGATTAAAACCCTATATGATTGCTTTGTTATGTTATGTGTGTATATGTACATATGGGAGAAATATGGGAGAAGGTGTGTCATCAAATAACATTTCTTATCTTTTTCTTGTAATGCATCAATGATTATGCAGATTGCATTTAACTAAATCTTGTCTTATTAGAATAGACACATTCATTTATCATAGTATACTTTATGTTTACATGATTATTTTGATTTTATTTTTATTTTCTTTACAAGTTTTTACATAATATTTTGATATTTTAACATTTCATACAAAATTTAAGACAGTTTTTCCTTTAACAAAACATTGACTTCCTACATAAGCCTGTACCCGAAAATACATTTTTGTCAAGCATTTTCAAAGTTTAAAAACTTGTTGCGTCCGTTATGTTTAGTTAACTTTATTTTTTATTTTGTAAAGACGGTATTATGTCGAAGATAGGACGGAGATAGCGATGTAGTTTTTAACACGACCAAGCCATAACTCTATGGCAGATCTTACGTAACTGATCTTCGAAAAAAGAATTATTACGTAACATTTAGATTTTTAAAAACGAAAAAACTAAAAATTTAAAATAAAACAAATAAATAATTCGGAAGTTCATGATATTCCTTCCTTCTTAAATATTTTTTGTTATTTTTCATATTTTATTTGTTCTGGCTTTCATTTCTGATGTTTTCTATTTTATCTTATCTTTTTTATTTTCGTTTACATAATAATAAAAGAAAACCTTTTTTTTCATGTTGAAATAAAAAAAAAGCAAAAAGACAAAAATGAAACTTTTGAAAATTGAACTTAATTTTTAAGTGTAGTAGCATTTTTTGAATATTTTTTTACACAAATACATAAGTACAATATGAATGAATACTACATACATATATATATAGTATAGGAAACTTACAACAAAAACAGAATAGACAAAAAAATTTATGCATAAGAAATGAAATCGTGCCTAGAATTTTAAAATGACTTTTTTTCTTCTTTTTTTGTGTTACAAAAGTTATGTATGCATTATACTGTCATATTCAATCTACAGAAAAAAAGACAGAAAATTATAATAGGGTGTTTCAGTAGCTTTAGAGGATTATTAAAAACAACTAAAAACAGATTTTTGTTTAATTTTTTTTTTTTTTTTTAATTACAATAATAGAAATATGTTGATATATAAGCATACATAATATTTACATATCTTTTGTCGTCTACAAATATGTACATACACGTATCTTATCATACATGTAACTGGAGTTCGTGGATTCATCATTTTCCATTTTCTCATATTATTTCATATAAGTACGTTTAAAATACTATACATTTTTATGTTTGTACACTTAATCATCTCGAACATGACTTGAAATGCTAATATAATCTTCCATTTGAAAATTTACAATTTTACTAAAAGATAATAAACGTTTTTACAAGGATTTATAAATTAAGCCATACAAAAACATTTCCAATTTAAACTGCTTACAGTCATTTACTTATAATGTAAACATAATTTCATATGAATGAATGTGTTGTATAATGTAATTGTATAGTCTTCTATCTATGTATCTACATAACATGGAACGTATTTTTTTTCGATTTTGTTGTTATTTATCTGACATATATCGTAATGTAATAGAGATAAAACTTACAAAAAAGTAATAGTACACGCATCAAAAATAAAAATAAAAGTATAAAGAAATTTTCCGCCAATATTTGTCCCTTTTCAACTTAAATTCAATAAAATAATTTTTTTTTTTTTATAGTTTTTGTCTTTTGAGTTTTGATATCTATAATTTCACTTTGATATACAGTGAAACCTCCGAAAATTGATGATTTGTATAATCCAGTCTTTACTACACCTTTTTACCTTTGATAAGATTTAGAGGCTTCAGTCTTTACTAAAGCCTACTTCCTCAGCATCTTGGCCACTTGCATATATGTAAGTTGATCACATATTTCTGCGCTACAAGTGTCCAACATAGACAGACCCTACTGTACAACGTATACTTTTTTTATATCGAAAATAAATTACACTATAGTATGACATTGATGTGTACGATATGATTTGAATATTTAATTCATATAAAGTCTTCGTACATATCACATGAGATTTATAGTTAAGGGAATATGAAATAAATTTTATTACTTGATTTCTTTTATTCTTTTTTTTAATACTTATTTCAATCAATTAAATTGAGAAGTAATCACTTGCATTTAAAATGTATTTTTTTTATAACATGAAAATTGTTAGGCATTTTTCATCGATTCAAATCAGAAAGGACAATTCGTTCTGTAAAATTTTCAATATATGTACATATATATATGTATGTATGCGTTGACACATTACAATTATGACAATTTCCTTTTATTCACGTACGTATTAAAATTTCTCAATAATAATAATATATTTTCCATTTTATTTTATTTGTCATGATATTGCGGTTCTTTTAAATATTCCCAAATCCGACAATTTTTTATTTTTTGTTTGAATCAATTATGGTTTTTTGGTTTATAACTGAAATTATGCATTTTACAATTGAATATTGGATAATAATTCCCATAACGAGACACAAAAAGAGACAAAATACTTATGGTTACTTTAAATTATGATCAAAATTAATGAAAAGTATACAAAAGAAAATGAAGAAAACTCCATCTATGATGATGATGATGATGATATTTACATTCAAATTAACTAGAGTGTCGTTCCCATGATTGAATTATATTTTCAATTCAGGATATTAAATTTCTGAAACACAAAATGCAATTTAAAGTCAACACATATGTACGTAGACAATGTTGCCTATAAGATAAAAATACATATCGTACATTATACATATACATACATATTATACATATCGTGTAATACAATCAGTTATAGGTATAGAAGTAAATGCAGTTTTAAAACAATAATAATAGTTTTTGCATATGTATGAAACATTTACAAGGTATTCACATGTAAAGAACAAAAGGAATAAAATAAGGATAAAAGGAATATTTGGAGAGGATTGCATATGTTCTTCATACAACAGAGATTTCAAAATTGATTTCAATGTATTATCAAAAAAAGGCTGAAAAGTTCTTCTGCAACAAACATATGTGTATGTATGTAAGTACATGCATACATATATACATATGCACGCATATAATATAGGAATTATGCATATCTGAATGCACATCACTTTTAACACTTACCCAACAAATGGTCCACTATCTATATAATGTGTATAATATAATATAGTAACGACTGTAACTGCAAATAGTGCCAGTACACATCGTCGAACATTTACAGCTTTTAATACAGGAAAACATGGTAGTATACAGCACAGTCTTGTGATAATAGTACTGCTACTACCTGAAGAATAACTACTACAATTACTATTGATTTTACTGTTGTTGTTGTTGTTATTATTATTATTGTTGTTATTATTTCCGTTTCCTTTTCCATTAACTATTTCAAAACCAACTTTTTCTATACTTTTACTACTATCATTATTTACACTAGTACAATTTCCTATTATATTATTAATATATTTGCTTCCATTAATCCGATTATTGTTGTTACTATAACAATTCGTCGTCGTCGATGTTGGTGTCGTCGCTGTAGTTGTCATTCTACCATTTGCATTTTCATTAAAATTACTATTACTTAATCCTGATGATAAAAGATGCTCTGTAGAAATGCCTGATAATGAACGTAAATGACCATTACCTGTATATAATAAATGGTCATCTGATTTTGTATAACAATTATTTTGCTGATTATTGTGATTTAATAATTCGTATTGATGTTGCTGATTTGATGTTATTGAATTTATATTTCTCAACAAATGATTTTCTTCACCTTCATTTTCATTAATTGATATTGAAATAGCCGATAAAGATGGTGATGGTGATGATAAAGATATTGTTGTAGATGATGTTGTTCCAAATGATAATCTAGTATCAGGTCCATTATCAGGTTTTGTTTCTTGCATTCTATTTAAAGAATTATCATTAATTCTTTCAATTGATGATGATGATGATGATAATGAATTCTGCTGTTGCTGATTTTTGTTATTACTGCCATTATTTGATTTCCATAAGGCTGTCTTTGTTTTTTGTGGTATAGTCATTGTGAATTTATTAAGAAAATTGTTGGGGAACTGAATTTTATATTGTGATAAATTTTACTCAAATGATGAGTAATTTAACTTGTTCTTGCTTTTACTATTTTTGAATTTTACGTAATTTAAATTCAAAATGATAAAAAAATTAAAAAAGCAAAATACCGAAAATCAAACAAAGTCGAATCGATTAAAAAAAAAAAAAAAAGCAAAAAAAAAAACATAAAACAAATATTTTCCTTGTATAGAACGTATATGAATCGTATGCATATAACAATTTTACAGATATATGTACGTACATATGTATTATGTACACGTTTCGCCTTTTTTAATATTTTATAAGGCGTTTTTTTTTTTTCAAATTTCGTTATATTTGCACATTGACTTTCCCCCAGCAATTTTAAAAATGATTCAAATATTGATAAAATTAAAATATTGATTTTTTTTCGTATTATTTTCTGGTCTCCTTTTTCGTTTATAAAATGGCACATAAAATATCTCTATTCCTTTTTTTTAGTTATTTTCTCACTTACTTTTTTACTTATTCAATATTTGTTTGTTTTTTTTTTTTTTTAATTTTGTTTTTTATTTAAACAAAAATTAAATTAACAAATTAAATACACTTACTTGTATCTATATTTGCAGTTAAAAATTTTATTGTATGTTTGTTTATTTTAAATTTTATGTGTGGTTTCAACATCAAAAAAAAAAGTGGCAAATATTGTAACGTTACACAGATTTGATTTTTAATTCAATTAAAATACAAATTTATAAAATTAACTAAAACAAAAATTACAAAACTATACAAATTAAAATCATTAAGTATCGATGATTATTACAATTACTATATAAAAATTATAGAATTAAAGCTATGTTGCGTTTAAAATTTATCTATCTTGGAACATAGATATCTTGATGAACATTCTTGAGTAAAAGTGTTTTGTTTTGTTTTTTTAATTTTTTAATGGAAATAAATAAATAAATTGTAAACAGTACGTGTTTAAATCAATAAAAGTATTTTTTTTTTTTAAATATGTAGATTTAAGCGGTGGAACAGGCCAAAATTTTTATTAAGTTGTAGAGCCAATGATGAATTTTTGGTTTTTTACCTTGATTTTTATTTTTCTTTATATAAAGTTCACCTTTTTTTTTTCTATTCAATTGTTTCAAAAACGAATTAAATAGGTCTCATTTTTTAAGATTTCATTTATTTTTAAATTTTTGTTAAATAAAATTTTATATTCAAGTTTTTTGTTTTTATAACCGTGTGTATATGACACAATAAACAAATTAATTATTACTTTGTTTGATTAAATTTTTGAATTGCCATTAAACAAAAACCGTTGAATTTTCATTTTACAGAGTTTTTAAAATTAAACGTTTTTTTTTTTTTTTTGCTTTACGTATACGTCGTTTTATATATGAGTTTTTATTTTTGTTTTTGGGCTTTATAATTATAAGACAATAAATTTTATTTTATTTTTATTTTAATTTTTTTATTTTTTAACTTATATGTTATATTGCTATATTTGTTGTGTTCGCCACTTGATATGTTTCCAAATTTTTAAATAATCAACAATAAATATATTTTTTTTTAATCGAACTACATAAGCCATTTTGTTTTAAATCGGCAATTGAATTAAAAATTATTATTCTACTAATTTTTGCAGCTATTAAAATGGTAGTAGTTATAGTAGTAATAGTAGTGGTAATATTATTAATGTTATTTAGTAGATTATAATATAATATTATTTTTTGATTATTATTTCGATTAATTTTATTGTTGTTTATTTTATTATTTTTTATTAATTTAAATTTTATTATGAATAAAATTAAATATATTTGTATACAAATTAATAAAATATAATTATTATTATTATTGTGAATTAAAATTTTCTTAAAAATGTTTACATTGTTTACATTTTTAAATTCAAATTTTATATTGTTGTTATTATGAACATTTGTGTTATATTCAATGTTCTTATTATAAAATTTTATGTTATTATTAATTGATTTTTTTAATAATGATGATGATAATGATGATGATGATAACAATGATAACGACAATTTTAATAATGATAACTGACAGGATGACAACTGTGATGGCAGTACAAGTAACATAAATGATAATGTCAATTTTCGGTTATTCATAACGTAAAAAATAACAATATAAATATTATATGTATTAATTTAAATTGCATAATTTACATAATTTTCATTTTTATTATTTTTATGTGATTTACTTTTTTATTTTTATTTTACACATTTTTTTTTTTTTAATTTTTAAATTGCACACTGTTTTCACTATTATGATATGTTGTTGTTGTTGTTATTGTTATTGTTTATTTCATTTTCATAATAATAATAATTATTATAAATAAATCCAATTAAATTATATAGAAATTAAAGCGCAATTGTATTATATAATAATACTTTACGCGTTCGTTTTATTTTTTTTTTGTGATATTTTATTTTATTTTTTAATTAAAATTTTTCTTGTTCACGTCCACTTATGCATACAATACTCGTAGTAAATGAACAAATTATAAAAATATAACGACGTGATCATCATATTAAAACCAATAAAATTCGGTTGATTAAATCTGAAAAAAAAGACAAAAACAAAATGATTTTTTTTCAGTTTTTCATTTATACATTTTTTTTTTTAATAAAATAATTACAAAATTAATCAACATTTAAAAACAGAAAATAAATAAGAAAAAAACAAAACGAATAATATCAGCGAATTATTATGAATTATCAAATGAAGAATTTTTTTTTTTAATTTATTTTAAGTCAAATATTTTTCTGACAGTAGAAACCATATAATAGGATACGACCAATCAAGTAAAAAAAAAAGAAAAAGAAAATCGAAGGAGAAATGTCCAAAATTTTATGAATTTCATTAAATTCCGAAAATTTCTAAGCTCAGAAAGGATAAAGAATAAGAAAATTTGGGAATTTAAAATAAAACAAGGACGATGCCAAACCAAACATGGAAGATCTCGCAAATTTTAAAGAAAAACATACAATTTGAGTAGGTTCCAAAATGAACGTTTCAAAGAGATCACTTATAAGAGGGAAAAGAGATAGAATTAAAAAGTTAAAAATGTTTCATTTATTTATATAACATTTTTTTAATAGGTATAAAATTATATGGCTCATGATGCAATAAACCATCATGTAAAATATTTTTTTTATTAAGTACAATCGATGCTTGACTCTTACTATACAATGCCAGTATTAACAATAACACACAGCATTATTAACAAGGCAGATAATTTTTACTTTTATATTCCAAAGGATATATACACGTATACGTTCATGTATTATCATTATACAAATAATGCATCAAGAAATGCAACATACAATATATGTATGTTTATATGTACATGTACATGTACTATATTTCTATGTTCAGAGTGAATTTTACGTACATACCTATGTAGCCATGCTGTACTGTACGGAATATTAAATTATACATTTTTTATTTATTTAATTTATGATGAATTTTTTTTCATCTTTTATTAATAAATAAATGATTTCAAAAAAAAAAAAAATATTTTATGTAGCATTAAATTGTTTATTAAGTACGTACATGAAATTATCGTGTGTACATATACGTATATACATATGAAAATGAAATCTGTACATATACGTATGCACGCATTATATATGAATATCATCTTGTATGTACATATGTATGTATTTATATGGATGTTGTATATTGTTGTATATAGAAGTAATGAAAATTGTTCCCAATAGAGCGTTGAGTATATGTGTATACCACGCATATATAGTATATACGTATACACTTTCCATACTGCACATTTGTACTTAATCATAATGCATCTTTTTCATAAAGTAAAAAAGCTATTATTGAAATTTTTCATAATAATAATATGTGTACTGTGTTTAATATGATCGCTATAATATACCCAAAGAGATTAAAAATTTTTTCTTTTTTTTTTGTGTTTATTATTCTTTTTTAATATTTATCTGAGTCTGAGTTGAGATATATTTTCTACTTTATTGGGGCTCTTCTGTAATTAAAAATGGATACATTATGTTGCAGCATAGATACAATTCTGCAATTAGGATAAAAATTTAATTAGGACAATTGAAAAAATAATAAAAACGAAATAAAAGATTCAATATAGAGACAAATCGTAGATATAAAGGCAAGGCTTACATATGTATGGCTCTAATGTGAAAGAAAAACGAAGACTTAGCTTTATGTAAATATGTATCTGCACTTACGGACAAATCACTAGAGCACCGTCTAAAATGTGTGCGAAGATGTTTGAAAGGTTTTGAAAGATTTATTATTTGTTGACCAAAAATAAACATATGCAATTCTCTTCAACAGCATTTCAGTAATCTCATGTACATATGTATGTAGCTACTAGAGATGCATTTTGAAATTACATGTGGTTACAAATGAGGTATGTAAACATTTTATTGTTTGTCATGTGTTTTGCAAATGACAATCAGGTTAAATCAAGTGACACGTGAATAATTTTTACATACATACATATGTACATATTTTTCAAGAACAGGTAAAAAAAAATTATACAAAAATAAATACATTAATATGTATCATATTTCATTTGATTCTGAACTTAAGTTATCTATTGAACTGAACTACTTGTAAATCAATACCTTCGTATAAGGTGATGGTATACACGATCAGAGCAGTTATTTATGTTTTGTTTATACTGTTTCAATAGAAATGTCCATTACGAAAAATCTCTATTCGTTTTTGTTTTTATTACTATAATTTTTTTTTCGATAGTCTAATACCGTAAAAGTCATTAAATATATGAGAGATCAAGTAATCAGTTTATTCCACCTACGATAAATCTTATGATAAACTACAGCAATTGTATACAGCAAAAATATAAAAAAATAAATAAATAAAAACCACTATACAATTTTATCAAAAACATATAAAGATAAAAAAATTAATTCAAAATATTCATGTATACGACATTAACTAATGTATCTACAATTTACTCTGGAAAGCAAAAAAAAAAAAAAAAAATTTAGTTTTATTTGTGCCCATTTTTTTTTTCCTGTTGAGTTCATCAAATCGTCAGTTGATGATATGATGAAATAAATTTAAAATTCAACTGCTTTTATTTTATATTGTATGCTCTGAAAGGTGTGCGTTGCTTGGCGAAGATGCCACGTGTGTTCAACAATACTTCCTCATCAGAAAGAAAATATGTACATGTAATCATTGCCTTATCTATACATGTACATGCATCACTTTGAGACAAAATTTTTCAAAGAAAAGTCACAGACCATGCATGGTTACGATTAAATGAAGTACAGTGAATGGATGATGATAACATTATATGTGGATGGAAAACCCTTTTTAAAAGATACTTTTGGCTTTTAGTCTTTTTAAAAAAAAATTATAATAATAATCTTAAAATGTTGTAAATAAGTGTGTATTCAACAATAATCAAGCATTTTTTTTTATATTCTATTTTAGTGTGGGCTTTACATTTTAAAACGATGGACGATGAAAATTTTAACCATTTTAAATTGTACAATAACAAGACGTGAGACATGTATATGCATATAGAGATACCAAAGGTATAATATGCGTGTGTTCATTATAAAAGGTTGGATTGGATTTCTTTTTACACAATATATATGCTCAATGCTGTAAAAGTGATGCATACATATTATGTAGGTGTTGAGTACCTCATATTAAATTTGAATGATGCATTGTCCAAATTTAAAGCTCATATGATTGCCGTTTGAAATTTTATCGAAACGGGTTGTTGGCTTGGCATATATGTACAGCAGATTATCTAAAATGTATTTCATGTAAATTTATAAAAAAAATTTTAACTTAAATTGTCCATAACAATTTATTAAAGTATAAGAATTTCAATAGAAATCTCATCATAAAAGAATTTAAATGTACCGATGCATATGTCATCATAAATTAAAACCAACCAAAAATCCCTAGTCCATACAATTATTGCTCCGAAAAAAAAAAAAAGAAAATAGAATAAAATAATGTATCTACATATGAATATTTTTTTTTACATTTTATATACACATGTATATGTATGTACACGTTTGCTTAGTAACGTGAAAAAGAATTGATGTTGTCAACTAAATTAAATATTTTTTTAGCATTATTCTACTTTTACTAAAGTCCAACGAAAACGAACAAAAAAATATGTTATTACATTTTAACCTTTAATGTTTACGTAATACTACAGTGAAATCATTTTATACAATTTTTTTTAATTTTTTTTTTAAATTTTTATAACCAAGACAGTATATCGATATTTAACAGTATGGTGAATACAAATGATAATGATAATGGTTTCAATATAACCCTAGAAATAATTTTTTTTTTTTTTTTTTTTTTGACTTCCAAACGAAAATTCGAAAATATGTATACATTCGTACATAAGAATGAAGAGAGAATGAAAGGAAGTAACTAATTCTTATCAATTGATTTATTATTGAATTCTACACATGAGAGGACACATTTTAGATATAATCAACTTTCTTCTTCGACACGTTTAGTTCTTGTAAAAAGCTAAGGGTAACATGAAACTTTATATTATCTATGAAATCATCAGATATACATAAATAATGTACGGATTTGTTTTAATAATCATCGAATCTGTAGCCTAGGCTACACAAAGTATTTTAAGAATATTTTTTTTACCACCTGATTAAACTAAAATCATCTTATAAGTACATATACATTATACAATTTGAATTTATATGATATGTAGTGAAACAAAATATTTTCTGCTTTGATTATGATTTTGTAAATAACAGCTGATGAATAAATTTTTGTCCACACATCAAAAAATTCAATATCTAAAATGAGATATACCTATTCTTATTCTATGAAACTGCTTATTATGTAGATGTCCAATCAACATATTGCTTTAGTCGCGCGATATCATCAGGCAATATGTAATGTGCGGTTATTGCATTTGATATAATGAACTTGACATGTTATGAATGAAGTCATAGAGCCAAAGTAATGTTTACATTACAAGCTATACTGTACAGAGTACATACTGTATAAATATAAATATAAACTGATTGATAATTGTTTATATGACGTACAATTTTATGAGATACTTGAGATGGTTTTTCATAGCGCACATAAATAGTTCTTTAAAAAAAATTTGACGATTCTTTTTCTATTTTGTGTGCAGATATGTGTACATATAATATATGTCAGACTACTTATAAATGTGGTTATTAGCTAATTAGGTCAAGCAGTTCTCTTTCTTTTTATTCAATATTGACCATAGAATGTATTAAATGATAAACGTTTTTTTAAATTTACTGACTACAATATACATTTTTTTTTTTAATTAGATTTTTATTTGTTGTTTATTTTATATTTTTTAAATTTATGAACTTAGTTTGTAAGAAATCATACCTGAATGCTTAAATTTCATAAATTCTCCGATAAAATTATCTAGAACATATTAAGCTCATTGCGAATTTCATTTTAACAGCTTTCATAAATTAAAAAGTTTTCTCTCCTATTATTTAAGTAGACATAAAAATAAATCATTAAAATTCTTTATTTTTATTTAATACATTATGTACCTACATATGTACATTGAATTGAATTAAACATGATATCTCAAAGTTAATTTAAGTGTAATGTAATGTATTTTATCATCAATGTTTTCAAAACACAAATAACAGTATGTATTGATATTGTTATAATCTAAATGTTTCATAACTTAAATCAAAACAAACATCATTACATGTTCATGTTATTTTAACTTACATACACATATTCCTACATACATACATTCATATGTACCTATATGTATTGTTTAATATTTTGTATTTTAAGAAATTATTATTTTTTCTTATACCTATCAAAATAGAAACTTTATGATGTAAATAAATAAAATACATGTAATAAGTAAAATAATAATAAGTAATAAATATTTCAAAAAAGAAAAAAATAAATAAATAAATCTCTATGTAATAAGGCACAAAGTTATATAAGCGTATTATCACAAAAAAAAAAAAAAAACAAAAATGGAAAAAAATGAAAAAATAACAGAAAAGTTGTTAAAATTTATGATTATGACTAGCATTATAGTAACCATTAGATACATAAGTACATACAAGACAAAATATTGTACCATCTCACGTATATTGTGAAAATCTTCTTCTTATTTCAGATCACTATAGAATAATTACAATTGCGTTTTTGTAATTTAGATAATTGCTATTTAGGTAATTCTTTGACGTCAAAATGATGTCATGAAAAAATTTACAATTGCCAAAATCGACACCACAAAAATTTTTCAGAAAATACAGAAACTTACTAAATTTTCTCTTTCACATGAAAAAAAGTGCAAAAACCCAAAACTCACTGTAGACCTATACTGTAATATGTGCAAGATAATACAATATAAATTTTTTGGTACATAGGTATATGAAATTTCTCAGTGAATATAATGTAATAATTTGTGGGATGAACACACACATAGTTACAATGTACAATTTTTTATATACTCAAAATGTCAGACAATCAATCAAGGAAAAGTTTCTCGCGTGGGATAAATTTTTATTTTAAAAGAAAAAACAAATTCTATACATAATCTAAAGAACAGAAACAGGAAACAAATGATTGTTTAAGTTTATATAAAAGAAAAAAAAAACGTATAAAAAAAAGCACAATTTCATCAACAAATTTTGTTTACCTATTGTATATATGTACATATGTATGTAGGTACAACACCTATATTGTTATTGTACAATGAACACAATTTAACAAATTTGTAACTATAAATTGTGTTGGTTTTTGGTTATTTTGTTTTTGTCACGTTGATGATTCCCTTAAATAATTCTGTGTAAATGTATTTAAGTTGTACATTTGTATGTAATTAATTTTTTTTAAACAAAAAGTTAAATGTTCTTGAAGAAAAAATTGTAGATAAAACTTTTTGATCTTCATTACAATTTGGATGGATAGAATATGCAACTTACGGGTATCACTGTTTTACAGAAAAAAAATTTAAATAGTATGAGAATTATTTACATTATACGCGAACATATAATTTTCAGAATTTTCAAAATGTGGAAAGACCTAAGCACTTTGTTTTTAAATTGCCATATTCATCATCAAGCTAAGAACACCTTGGAGCCGTTTATATTAAAAGTAAAAAATAATCTGATTTCTAAGTAAAAATGATAAAAAACTGAAAAACTAGTTTTGAATTTCTTAATTATTATATCTTGAAAACATCAATCGTGTAACGTCTTTGTCATCTAAAATTTTTTTAATTCAAGTACCTATTAAGATTTAAGATTTCAATAACATTCATTTTAACCTATTCATTCATGGCTTCATGCCTGACTGTCAAAATAATTCAATAATACATAAATGTGTGATACCTACTTATTCAATGTAAATGCAGAGTATGTACAGACTGCAGATTCTGTTATTCTTTTTGTGTTGCATTTAATTGGCTAACGACGAGTCAGATGTACATATGTTCTCCTCTATAGTATATTTTTTTATGAGTAAGGAAATCGGAAATAATATAGTGACTCGATTTCCAATCATTCAAATTCCAAAGTCAATATTGTTTTGCTATGTAGGTATATCAGGTACATGTGGAGTAAATTATATATGCAAGAAATAAGAATTGGCACCAGTATATTATAACTAGCAATACTGCATTGCATATTGACATCAAATAGCATCACAGATTGAATGTTCCTGTTTCAGGTTCATGTTCATATATAAAAAAAAATTGAAATTCAAAAAGACTTTGATTGCTCTGATTTTGTGAAACAATCAAATTTGATATGGTTTATCTGTTTGCTTGCAAGATGCAAAAGTGCACACATGTATGTAGGTATGTGCATAACGTATACTATACAATAGAAGTGAAAAAAAAAAATAATCGATGTCTTCAAATAAATTGTAGAGGAATAATTCAACAAGAATACGAAAATGTTAAAAAACACAACATGCGTAGGTATGGTGAAATTCCATATCCATAACAGAAAAAGAGTGGTATCTATTTACATTTACACTTGTGTACATACATTATATTCGTGTATGCACATATTCTAAAATTCAAAGAAATTCGCTGTTAAACGTTCATTTTGTTTTTATTTCTATTTAAAAAAGGAAAATTAAAAATTTGAATCTGAATCCTTCTTTTTTCATTTAAATATACGGGTGTATTCTCATAAAGTGTGTATATTGGAATCTTTTGCAATTTCATATACAGATGATTAAAAAAACAAAAAAAAGACAAAAGAACTCATCCTAATTATTATATTCAAGAAGAAAATATTCTATTATTATCTTTCATCGTCATCATCATCGTCATCATGAGCTAACAGCAGCACAGAGGTAGTTACAACAGCAGCAAGACTAGCAAAATAACAAAGCAACAACAAAATCATCTAAACCTAAACATTATTTAAAAGAACATTTTAATCCACATGTCTTATGAAACATGAATTTTTACAAAAAAAAAAAATTATTTCATTTCTTATAATGTATGCATGTTTTCATTTATGAATAACGTATGAGAATAGGATAGGTTTGATGGCTTGATGGCGGGTAAATTATATGCAGATTGCAGATCCACGCTTATGCAATGATGATGGTGATGATGATGATGAATCAGTTTCACTTTTATTATTATTCGGTTCGGTAGTGTAAAGACGTAAACGTGAAAATCTTTTATTTTTAATGTTTTCATAAAGCAAATTCAGAAAGTGTTAAACTACGTGTATATATATATATATATGCCAATGATGAATTACTTGAAAAAAAGAAAAAATAAGTTAAAATAAACTTAAAGACTGAAAAGACGAGAAAAATGATTCAAGCATACAAATTTTTATAAATTGCAATCAGTAAACAAAACAAAAAAGAGAAAGAGCTGGTTCCTACATGATACAACAGATTAAAACAAATAGGAAAGGGATAGAGGACTCCTTAAAAACAAGGTATGTACAAAAAATACACAATGAATATGCACATTTGCATATTTTTGTATATTTTTCGAATAGATTAATGAAACATGAAGACTTTTTTTTATTTTTATTTTCTGCTATTTTCTTGTTATAAAGTTTTTCATTATTTTCTTTTTGAAATTTATTCGAAAATAAAAACAAAAATAGTGCAAAAAAAAAATAATAATAAATAAAATTTTTGCAGCTGTTTCATTTTAATTTCAATGTTTTTTTTTTTTTTATTCATATGAACAGTATGTACTCATATTTTACAAATATTATAAGTGTAGCATACATGGGGATTGTATACGGTAATCCTTCTCTATTCCCTGTGTAAGAGATTTTGTACAGGATTAAATAGTATCTGTATTTTAAAAGATTAAAGAGTTATCGAGGTATATAATACAACTTAAATATTATTGCAGTGTATTGTATAGCCAATTAATTATTTAATATGAGCTGGATATTAAAAAACAAAAATCAGAAGAATGGGGTTGGGGGAGTTATATGTTGTTATGCTATGGAAAAAATAAAGATACATATATATACATGTTTTCCTTTTAACTAGGAAAGCGTGATAAAAATGACAGAAAATATTTTATGTTATCTAAAAAGGTTCTTTGAAAATCAATAAAATAATTAATCGTTTTTAATTGAAATTTTCACAATCAATTGATTAAGTACAGTTTGGAATTTCAGGTAATCATAATTTTCCCTTATCATTAATAAGAATTAATAACGACTATTTACGACGTATATATATATATATATCTTTGAATGATAACAAAAATAATCTACGTTAGGTATTTCCCATACGATTTCCTAAATAACATTATAATATACATTTCAACAACAACAAAAAAAAAGCAAAACAAAACACTTCAGTATAGTTACTCCCACTTGTATATATGTATATCACATGTACATACACACATGTGTAATATGTAAAATGCGACAGTTTTCAGTACATTAATGTAAAATTCACATTTTGAAATCATATATGTATGTACATTTTTTTTAAAGATGTATCTGTATTTTGAATAATTCTTTTCAAATAAAATTCAAAGATAAGAGGAAATTATTATTTTTATTTTTTTGAATAAATATGTAAAAAAAATGTAGGCTGATTTTTTTCTTTTATTTTGCGATATTCAATTTTGAAATGATGTAAATAATCTAAAAATAAATTTTTATAAACTAAAAAAAAATGGAAAGATGTACAGAAGACTTGCGATATGTAGAAGATTTGTGGAAGGAATTTCATAGGGTGAAAGCTAAAAATTTTTTTTTCTAACTGTGAATGTTTGTGATGATTGTTAATTGTTTTATGTCACCTCTTTTGGAATTTTCTATTACGTATGTATATGTGTATACTATATACCTATCGAACGATCAATCTATTCGAAAGTCACCTGTATTCTAAAATTGATAACAACGAAAAAAAAGAAGAACTTTATGAAAACTGTATAAATTTAGAAATAAACTTCATTTTTGTTTACAATATTCTTTTATATCTATTACAAACGTATAGGTATACAAAATACAAAAGATTTGTTTCATTTTTATATGTACGTATATTTTCCCATGTTCTGTTTGTTTGTTTGTTTGTCTGCTTTTTTATTATTTTATTTAACATATCCAATCAAATTGTTTATTGAAAAAAAGATAACTACCTAAAAAAATTTTGTATTCCTTTTTATCATGAGGTAAAAGCATGGGATATGTTTATGTGTACAAAGAAAAAAAACTCATATAAAATAATAACAAGGAAAAGAAAATGTTTTTTTTTATCTTTCTTGGTTTGATAGTATACAATGTTTGTTTATTTAAGCGCAATTGCTTTTCCATTTTTACTTGCTTATTCAACAAAAAAAAAAAAAAAAGAAAATTGAAAATAAGAAAATTATATAGGCATAATACGAAAAATATGATATTACATGTGAAAAGTATGATCATGATGATATAAAATATTTCTTATTCTTATTATACGCAAAATACGTGCTCAGAAGTTCTTATATAGATCATAGCAGGTGAAAATAAAGTGGAGACACTTTTTTGCGTTTTATTCTTTTAGACACAAAACATTGCCTAAAAGTACAGACAACAAATCGCCTTTCGAAATTGAGCGTATTCATAACTAAACACATTTTGCTTATGTGCAAGAAAATACACTAAATCGAGTACGTTTTTCCAACAAGTCAGATGATGTCAATAACTTGAAATTTAAAAATAAATGAGTGTCTTTACTTTACTCTTTGTATGTTGTGTTAAGCTACTTATAAGTCTTTAGGAAATACAAACAAGTAATGGAAGAAAACATACTGTATTAAATTTATTTATATGTTTATCGGGAAAAAAAATACGCTTTAAATATTTTGTCATAACAGCACACATCATTGTGACAAAATATAGACAATTCATTCATCATCAATTTTATTTTTTCTTGTATAGTGTACTTACATATTTTACATATTTATTTAAGAATAAAAAAATATGTCATCATATGGGATGTTTTCACGTTATATATACACAACAATTTAGAACACAGTTTTTGAAAAAACTCAAAAGGCCCACATTGTAAAAAAAAGAAAAACTTTGATTATAAAATATGTCAAGTCAAAAGTAAATTTATTTTTTTTAGGAATCTCTTCTGAAAATACTTAATTTTCAGTATGAATTCAAAATGACTGTGTGAATTGAGTAGTTTACCAGTCGCCATTTAATCGGTAAATTACTTAATACATTCTGTTCTGTACGTCTTTTCGTATCTGAGTTGATTTTTTGTATTCTATATCCAAAAATGGTTGCTATAATAATTATGTAATTTTACCACCTGCTTACATTTTAGATATAAAAAATCAGACATTATGATAATTATGACTACACGTTACATATTCATGTACTAAAATTTATGATATTACTAAAATAAATTTAAATCAACACTATACCACCTAACATTATATAAATACACGTTAGGCAGAGTTAGTCGATTAAATCAATACGATCATCAAGATTTTAAAACAAAAACCAGAAAGTCAGAAAAAAAGAAATTAATTTCATACTAATGTACACTTTTAACAGCTTTTAGACTCTAAAATCTTTTCTGTTTTTTCTTAGTTATTATTTTTTTTTTTTAAATTTAAAATTCAAGACGCCCAACTGATATTGATTTTTAATTTTTATTCAATTGAGTTCTTGAAAATGTACACATTTTCGTCTGTGTTTAAATTCATTTGTATTTATAATATGTATTTGGTATATGGGCACTTTAAAAAAAATAATGTTTTTTCAAGATATTATACATACATATACGGATCGATTAGAAAGGAATGTTCCAGAGATTATTTACCAACTGTGATATGTTATAATTCATTTTATGACTTTTATATTTGTATCTTTCATTATTTACACTACGTTGAAAGCTATACATATATGTATGTCTACCCATAATTTTATGCTACAACTGTGGGATAATTTAAATTTGAATTTTCCATTTATTTCTATACCAATTATTAATTCACCAGTAAATAAATCTAAAACCATAAAATGTATTAGGTTTTATGGTGCATTTCATGTTATGCATTTCACTACTATGGGGTAAACAAAAAAATTGGTACCTAAAACATACATCAAATCATATACATATATATATAGTGTTTAAAGTTAGAACCGTGATCATTTATCTTATTCACACTTTTAATAGATTCCGCCTTTTTTTTTTTGTAATCTGATGTGTCAAAATAAATGAACGCTTCCGGAATCATTCAAATCTGTATTATAAAATTAAAATCATAAATTGTTATAGTGTAAAATGCAACAAAAATTAATAAGGGTGAAAGTTTAGTTCAAATTGTATAAGACAATAGCATCTATGGTACATACATATACCATATGGATGAGAATTGACAACCGCAGAATATAAACTAAAGGTCAATAAAAATGTTAGATATAAGGCAGAATATCTCCTGAGATCCCAAGAAGGTCCAAAAAAATAATTAAGATGTTCATTTGATTTTGGCACCATTTAATTCGATTTCACATAACGTTGCGATCTTTTTACATGGACATTTTATAGAAAAATAATTTTTAAAATTTTCACTTTTATAACTGGTAAACGAAAAATGGCAATTCTTAGAAATAAAACGGGAAAAGAAAATGATAATTCATAAAAATTAATTTTTAAAAAAATAGATATTTTTTATGACATTGTTGGCATCTAATAGTATTAAATTTCAAATAAAGAGATGCCGCCTTTTCATACGAAACATTTATTAAATGTTATCGCATTAAACAGATTCATATATGTATAAAGAGTGTATGTAGAAAAGATGTAGATAATAAAGAATAAAATACATATTTACACATAAGCGTATATCTATATATACATATGTTTCACTTCAACACATTTATTTCTCATAGAATAAAAAAACATTACATTCAGATATGTATGCATACACGAAGTATTTGATTTCATGTGATAATGTAGGCGTTTTTTATATTATGCTTTGTAATTAAATTTTTTTAAAAACATTATCATTTCATTTCTAATTTGTACGAGTATTTAATTAAAGTGGCATGTATGTATATCAATATCATATGTATGTAACAACATAAGTATATGTAATGTGCTTTTAAGTTTAAATCACACTAGTACAGAATACAGATTGTAAACAAAAACATTTAAACATAAAATTTTTTTATGCCACCAACTAGCAGGTAGCAATATTTTTTTTTATTTTATAACTCATAATTTTTTTAAATACACAAAAAAAAAATCAAAAAGGTAAAAATGATTTTTCTGTAATGTCAATTTTTCAAATTTTTATTCGATTGATCGTTTTCTAAATCAATTAGAAGTAAAGTCCCAATATCAAATATCGAATTCATTTTTATTTATAAGGAAGAAATTTGAAACCTTTCAGTTGTTCAATTCTTATGATAAATTGATAACTGAATATGTAGATATGAAAACAAGTCGATTTTCATAAACTTTTGTTGTCTTAGATAAATACACATGTATTTTTTACATTATCATCATTCTTTATCAAAAAAAAGAAAAGTTATTTAATTTTATCACCTTACAGGTCTTTTGAAAATTGAAGATCTTGTTAAAGAACCGTTGAATAGCATACACTTTTAAAATAAATTAAATTGAAACTTGCACATAATACGAATCTGTATGTGAAGGTTTCCTGGTATTTATACATATGTAGATACATATATTAATAAACAAACGTGCACAAGTTTTAAAGACAAAGTATGGATGTAAACAAACTTGTTTTCCCATAGTAGACATATAAAATCATTATTTTTTGTATTTGATAATACTACATATTATTATTATTATTATAATTATCAATTTAAGTGTACTTACTTAATAACTTTAATTTCAATTTAACTTAATTACGAGATTTCTTTGAAGTTTTTTTTTCTGTTTTCTCTCACAATGAACTTCAATTAACTTGAATTTATCACATCATTTTTTTCGCTATCTTACTAAACCATATACATATATGTACGTATACATTGCAATGAAAAAGAAATAAAAATTTTTCATTTTAGTATCATAAATTTCAAACGATTTAAATCAAAAAACAGATATTAAATAAAAATTATGTATGTTCATATGTATATCTTTTACTCAGTTTTTTCCCACATGTTATAAAAGAGTTTTTGCATACGTACATCACATAGACATACATATGTACCATTATGTACGGTGCGAATACACGTGCATTGTAAAAAAAGTTATAGAAACTGATAACATATGTATAAATACATGTGTTCCACAGGTATACTCTATATAATAATAAAGAGTAGGTGGTATCATTCTTCAAGAATCTAGATTTTGACTGTAGATGTGATGTTCATGTATTACATATGTAGGTACACATACAATTTTCAAGGAGAATTTACAATGTTAAAAAATGGTAACCAGCAAATACCTACATACATAATATGTAGGTATTTAAATGTGTACTTATACTTATTATATGTTAAACTAAAGTATGTTCTGCAAGTTGTTGAATGTACCACAATTCATACGTTTACATCATATATGCTTTGCTATTGTACACCATATAAAACATAGAAATTCAAATATGTACATTTATATGTGTGTAATTAGAAAATGAATGAAAACATTGTCGACCGACCGGAACTACAGAAAAACTAGAACGAGATTTATATACTTTCTATATACTGTACGTACTAGCAATATCTTACAGTAGTAGTATAAGAAGAAGAAAAAATTAACTATTTTAATAAGTAACCACATGTATACATACACATACGTACTTTACACTTTACTATAAGAATATTTAAATATTTGTGATTTTATATACATATGTACATAATAAATATGTAGAACTTTAACTACCACATAATAATAATAATGATATACTGTTTATAAGTTGGTACAAGTATATGAACCCATGAATGTGCGTATTCATAATAGGGTATGTAGGAGTACTTTATATATATATGTATACTCTTGTATATGAGAATAATTTTTCTATAAGGTTTAATTGCTATACTTTAAGTTAAACAGCAAAAATTGAGTACAAAAAAAAAAAAGAAATAATAATAAGAAAAACTTAACTTGAACAAAAAAAAAACAAAACTGAATAATAATAACATCATAATTTTAAATAAAGGAAAAAAAATTATTGGAGAAAAAACAATAGAATAAAAATTTTAAGAGCATTGTAAATAATTTATTATGCTAAAAACTTAGGTAAACTCTATGCTTTCTACATGTACCTTTGTATTATCGAGAAAAATGAAAATTGGAAAACTTAATTCCGTTTATTCTTCTTTTCAATTTTATACTTGAATGAAAATAATAATAATTTTAATAAAATTCAAAAGTTTTGCATTCTTAACTCATATACTTGTGATTTTGAAGAAAATCAAAATAAAAAATTAATTTTATTATTGTATCAATTAATCACACATACACAAATAAGAATATATTTTGTAACCTTTAGTTAAAAACCATTAATTTAACTTCATTATACACCACATAACTTGTGTACTACCACAAAAGTTAATTTTTTAACAAATTTTCAAATTTATCGACTACATTGTAGACCTGCGTTTCACAAAGTATATATAATATATACACATGTAAAATTTTATTATTTTATTTGAAATGTTCCAGTGAATAAAAAAGACAAAAAAATATCAACAGGAAAACTGCTTTTGAAAACTATTTTCCACAATAAAATAAAATTGACAAGGTAAAATAAACAAATATCAAAATTACATTATAATACTCTAAACAACAATTTTGCTCTTGAGCTACATACATACATACATGTATAACATCATTTTTTTCATTGTTATTGAAATGTAACAATTCAATTTACAAATATGTGCATTTGATTTATTATTGAAATTTTTGATTCAAATGCAATTGTTTTTTAGAATGTATCTGCCATGTATTTCATTGTTTATTGTTAACAGTTCAATTAATAAATTAAACAAAATGAAAATGATATGAAATGCTCTCATGATAACATGTACATACTTACATATGTATGTATGAATACAAAATCTAATGAATTCTATATATTTACATATAAGTAGATGTTTGACAAATTCGAGTACTAAAATTCATATTTTAACTTCAAATTCATTATGACTCTAAATGTCATATGGTTCTCTCAACATAGAGTTACCAATAATTCTTAAAAAAGTCTGATCTCTCAAATGATGCAGCTTAAAATGCATTGTTCTTTAGACTTTACATTTCCAATATATAGAGAATACAGGTCAACTTTCAATTGGAAAGGATGCTCAATTTACGACCTTTCAAAATTAGCGATATTGTATGGAATATTTAATACGGCAACAATTAAGTACTTTATTAAACTGGGACTGGAATTGATTATGCCGCACCAAGATGAATAGGTAATTTTCAATATCCTTATATTTTCTTTTTGATTATTTTACAAAAAGTACTAATTAATGTAAATTTAAAGAAAAGAATGCGAACTCCAAGAAACTTTCAGAAATTATTATTTTATTATAAATACTTATGATCATGTGAATATAGTGATTTCTTTGTAGTTTTCTCTATGGATATTATATTCAAAAAATTATTACGTTGTGTACTATTATTTTGCAAAATCTCAATGGAAATTATCATAGGAAATCTTCAAGAAATTTATGTACAATACATATGAATAATAAGTTAGATCTTTGCTATTATATTTTGTTCTATATATTATATAACAAAAATGTATAAAAAAGTATTCTATTCATTAAATCCCAAAAGTACATACACATAGTAGATATATACACATACTGAGTTTTCTAAGATTTTGTACATGTACACATTTGAGAATGTGTGTATTCTCACATTTATTAGACATACCATAAGAAATATTTCAAAGCTTTTCTTTTTAAATCAGTACAAGACTACTGTTATTTCCTTTTTTTTCTTAATTTCTTTCTATATCATTTTCTTTTCATTTTCTGCCTTTATTTGTATTATATATATATATACGTTGTTGGTACATAATCTGAATTTTTGTTCCTTTTTTTCTACTCAATTTATTTTAACTCATCAACTTCAGGATTAATAATTGGTCTCATAAATAAACGTAAAATTATGAGTGTATTCGTTAAATGACATCAAAATATATGTAATGTATTCTAAATTTGTGTGTATATGTGTACTTTCTGGCTTTCTTCATTCTTTTTTTTTTTGAAAATTAATTTTCCTTAGTTACCATATTTTCATTTAATATACAAAATAGTTCAAAATTTGCTCTTACATCACACAGTCAGTACACCACGTGCCATAAAAATGCTTCAAAATTTAGCTAATCTAAAAATCTCTACATGTAGTTAAAAAAGACTAAACAAGTATTGAGTCAAGTTTCATAGACTTTCTCTATCGTGTAAATTCTTAGGGTTAAGATGATGATGTTGGAAATTTTACTAAACTGAAACATTTTGGTGGCACAGAGTGTACATATATACGAGTATATATACGTTTTACATTTTTATGAACGTATTGTGATATATGTACTATAAATGTGGCATACTGTACATATAATTTAGTCATTTCTCAAATGAAAAAGAAATTGAATATATTTTAATATATATGTATATATGTACATACATATTTCATTGTTGTTTCATTTTCTTATACATATTTTGTTTTGTTTATTTTATGGTACAAGATGCTTTCCTTTATGTGTGTATATTTTGCATATTAAAATACAAAAACATGAATGTAAAAAGAACAATATTCATACGAATGTACGTTAAATTTAAGCTTTTTTTGCAAATAAATTTGCACATTTTTTGGCTTAAATTATGTGCTGACATTTAACACAAAATATACAAATTTGGCATAGTTACTCATACACACAAATATACGCACATGAATGAATATTTTTTGTTTTTGTTTATTATTTTTGTGGAAAAATGAAAATTTTCATTTTTTTTTAAAACCATCATACATATGAAAATATTTTTTCCCATTTGTTGAATTTTTAAACTTTATTTTATTTTATTTTTTTAAATAAAATTAGAATTTTTATGATCGTTTAGAAACAAAAATGAAATTTCCATAATTTGTACAAATACCTCGTATTAAAATGCATTCACATTAGATCTAAGATATAATGTAAGCTAAATTGTTCTTGTGAATGTTTTAAATAAAATGGTTGATGATTGACCAAATTATTTGTCTAAATCATAGAAATTTTAATTTTAATTTAAATAAATTTGATTCTACACAAACACTGTTTTGTTTCTTGTGTAAATTATTTATATTCTTTCATTTACTGAAAATAACTTAATTATTTTCAAAAAAATAGACATAAAACAAAAACATAATATAAAATTTAATTTTGTATTCAATCATCAAAAACTTTTTTTTTTTTTTGAATTTTGAATTTTTTAAATTAAAACTATCACTTAGAAAAAATTGAATCTATTACTTTATTGCCCTAAATATAAGTATAATATTCCATTTATTTTTTCTACATACAAACATTTGATAATTATGTCGTGCATGCTTTTCTAAGTAAATTGTATTTATAATTATATAGTACGTGAGATTTAAATCAATAAAACAAAATTACAGGCTGTAATATATTCACATGAATAAACAGAAAAAAAAAAAGAAAAATTATTGAAATAAATTAGAACGATGATATGGATATGATATTATAAAATGGAATACATATACATACTATATAATTAAATTGCTGCCAATCTTTAAAAGTACTTCAAGTCAAAAACATATTTAAAACTAAACCATCCACCCATCCATCTACCTACCAATTCTTTATTTATTTTTTAAATACATCATACATATACTGTATATATATGTATCGATCGATTTTGTCGTCATCATCGCCATCATCATCAATATATGCAAAATGCATGTATGTATGTATGTATGTGTATTCGATCGATTTTCAATATCTTCATGAAATTGATATAATTTTAATATTGTGTGTGCACAACAGCCTTTTGTGACTTATACATTATTAGTTTTCAATGTTTCCTCGTTTTCTTCTTTTTTTGTTAACTTGAATGTTATGAAAAATTGTATGTACTATATGTACGTATGTACATGTATGGTCGTTCTTTCTTTTTTTTGACAAGTGTGCTAGTGACATTTTTCATATTTTCTCTCCTACAAATGTATGTTTTTTTGTTATTTTTCCTAATTTAAATTTTTTTATTTTGTATTAAGCACACGTCAATATTTTGGTTCGTATGTTTTCATGCCCTCATTGGTTATTGTTTCAAAAAAAGAAAAAAAAAACCTGAATCTTTTCACATTTTGAATTTAAAACCTGAATATGAAAATTTTTAAGGACATTCGACAATAGAGTATTTTACAATGTTCAAGCATATACATATTTTGTATGTACACAAATAGGTTATTTTACACGCATTTTGTAATCAATTACATATACATATATGTACATTGTACATAATACGCCCGAGAGTACATTTTTTTCGAAAGATCTTATATTGGATCGTTTTAGGAGGACCAAAGAAAATATGACTGAGAGCGATGAGCATTAACGATAACTGCAGCGAATTGTCAAATTTATTTGAGGTATTCTAGAGATAAAGTTCATATTTAAACCTAATATGTATTCAAAATTTTTTTCACATGCATATCTTAAATTTATTTTTAGAACAATCACAAAATGAAATTTCAAGGAAATTAGTTTTAATATGCATATAATCAAAAATTCACATACAATTCAGTTTCCTTTCCTTTCTCTGTTATATTCTCTTGTATATAAAAAAATGAAAAATAAATATTCATTAATCCTGTCAAGTGAATTGTATCAAGGATTATACAATTATACCTTATAAATGAATACTTACATATTATAAATAAATTGTATACTAAAAATTTTGTAGCATTTATATAGAAAAATCAGAAAGCAAATCAGAAAGTAAATCTTTTTCTTTTCCTTTTCGTGTATGTTTTTGTAATCTATTATTATGTATTCATTGAACTAATAATAATTTTTTTTAGATTGTACATAATGTGGAAATATTTAAAAAGTTATTTTCGTTTTGGATTTTATTACATTTTTTTTCTATGCTATTTATTCTAACATTTATTTACACCCTAAAAATATCGAATACAGAAAGAAATCAACCCTATTCAATATACGATATGTATAGTAGACATATACATAGACGAGTTGTGTACAGTATATATTTTAGTTCTCTTAATCAGATTTCATTTTGAATACCTACCCTCACTCACATGTATGTATATGTACTTACATAACACAATAAAGTGTATTGTACGTAAAGTGAAAGGACATCAAAGTTTTTTTTTTTTTTTGCTTTTGTCGGTTAGTAAAAAGTATATGGTATATTTACTCGTAATTTACTACCACTACATTTCTACACAAAACCGCATAAATAAAACTTATTTACGTTTAAGAAAAAAATGTTTATTTTCATTTTCAAGGATATCTAAACAAAGGATTTTTCTTTTTTGGGTTGTAATTCGTCGTCGTTCATGTCTTAACGAACTCCATTCATACCGTCATACATATGTAAGTATAGTTAGAAAAAAAAAAAAAAGAAAAGGAAAATAAAAATTGTAAAAGAAAAACCTTTAAAAATCCATTGCTTTGGAAAAATGAAAAGAAAATAAATTTCTCCTTTTATTTGAAAAGAAAAGTTTTCTACGTTTTATTACGATCTCTTGTTAATCTAAAAAAATAACAAACAAAAGGAAAAAAAACTGCTTTTTTTTATAAGGTTAAAAATTCCACTGTCGATTATATGCATACATATGCTCTTGGTTGATGTATGTACGGTGTATAAAACTAAACAACTAAACGAAAATTAATGAAATCCCTTTATGAATATCAAATTTATAAGAAATATAATAAAATACAAATCTTTTTGTACGTTTGTGTATTTGCTTAGATAAAAATTATAATTTTGATTTCTTCAGTTTGGTTTTTGTTTAAATATTAAAATGTACATACAGTCACGGTCAATTACAATTAGCAATGGTTTAGAACTTCAAATAATATTTATAACGTAGCCATTGAATAAAATAGAATAGAGGATAAAATAAGAAATTTCAAATAATATATTGCACTACGTAAGTAGCTTTTGTAAATTTTGAATATTTTGTATATTGGACGAAAAATTAGCTTAAAACATTACGTGAAACTCTGAAGTGTTGTCATTTAGTTGGCCGTAATTGTGTGTACATATGTACATACTATACATACACATACATATGTATGAAAAATTTATTTGTAATAAATTTAATGAATGCAAAATTCATGACGTGTATTTTATGGTTAATTAAATTTATTAAATAATAATTTTCTGAATTTAACTAATTACAAGTAAAAAATAAAAATAAAAACCACCAGACCCCAACGTTCAATTGATAAAATAAATCATAACAAGGTTAAATTGTACGTTATGGGGAGTAAAACCTATTTTATTTTTTTATTTTACTGATTTCTTTTCTTTTTATGAATGAGTATACGATGTAGCCCACTCGTAAGTTAATTTTTCGATTTATCAATTAGGTGTCAGTATACCGAATACAGGGTATATCTCACAAACACTTTATGTTGTAAATGAAAATTTAGTGATTTTTGATACATTTTACTGGGTAAAACCCTGTACGTAGTAAAACTAATTATAAAAATTTCATAGTCACAATTTAAACAGATTTATGTCACAATGAAAATGATATCGTAATTTTTTTTTTCAATTTTTTTAAGGAATTATAACAAGTATGTAGGAGTTTAGTACGTACGTATATTGTTTAAACATGTATACATTAGTATGTACTATATACCCTATTCCTATACTGTTGTCAAATTTTGTTTTCATTCAGTAAATTAAAGTATACCTAGTATTGAATTTTATTTTATTTTTTTTTTGTCTTTGATTTTCTGCCTACTCTGCACGTTTTTTTTTTTCACGTATTGTATTACACATTTTTGTCTATTTTTCATATTCATTCATTTGTTTAATTTTTGAATGTTTTAAAGAAAAAATTTGTTCATAATTTAATTTTTTTTTTCATCTGCTTGGTTTATGTAAAATAGGCGCATTTCACTATAAGTGTTAGGCGTAATGAAATTCACAATTGACAAAATAGAAAAAAAATTTCGTGTTACATTACAAAAGTCAGAGTATATATCATAATCAAAGTGCATTTCTTTTTTTTTTTTATTTATTGTCATGTATTTTTTGTTATAACCATGATTTGTCTTTTTCAATTCTGCTCAATGAAAATCTGTAACAGCCTACCTACACTCATAGTAATTTTTATTGAATGATCTCGTTTTCTTTTTTTTTTTAATGCTTTTTCCATCATTATTACATGTACCATATTCTATGCATACATATATACATAGAAGACTGTACATTGAATTGTAAATAAAATTTATGATTAATAAAAAAATGAATTTGTATTTTTATACAAATTTTGATGGATGTTATATTTTAACTAACAGACACATTGAAAAATTTAGTGGCCGTTAATTCTTAATTGTCAATCAACACGTTATTTTCCAACTCTCAATTTATTCAACTTTGCTGGGCCTTATGTACATGAACTCGATAATGTTTACAACCCCTTTTCTAACAGGGCGTCTTTTATCATATCAAGGGTATTCTTCTTTGTTTAAATTTATTAAAAATTATTATATTAGAATTATCAATCGACAATCACTTATTAATTTAAAAATTTGAAAAATAAAGATACAGAGTTGAAAAATTTGTTGAGTTCTAATTTTCCAGAAAAATTCTCTATGGTATTTTATACATATTAATTAAATTGACAGTCATCTTAATCTCTCATTAGTAAAACAAAAATTAAATTAGTTAATATTTTTTTTGCTTTCCTTTAAAATAAAAATTCATTCATAAGATGCAACACTTTGAAGTGTGATACAGAAAGCAATAAAATAAAACCGTTTTCTTTTTTCTATTAAAATAATATAAAATAGTACGACACACTTTTGAACGGCTTTTTCTTTGGGTTTTTTTTTTTCAAATTTCCAATGTAAAAAAATATGAATGATTTAATTTTTCCTGAACATTTTTTTTTATTTTCAATTAAAATGTTTTTAATGTTACACACAAAATTTTAATGATAATAAAGTTATTTAAAATGATGTCTTGCCTATAAACTTTGAACACATCTAAGATTGAGCATATAAATTTAATATAATTTTTTATACCTCTGTAATCTATATTAATTTATTTTATTTTTTGTATTTTGCTCTCATTTATATATTTTCTTATCTTGAATAAAATTCATTTTGATTTGATGTTAATCATTTGACTGAGATACTAAGTAGAAAAGTTTTAACTTTATGTAAACGAGATTATAACATGTTTTTTAAATTTTGATTAACAAATAAAAACCAAAGAAAAAAAAAACCTTTTAATTTTTTGATGATGATAATCATAACAATAATTATCATATTTAACTGTAATCTATAATATTGCGATGATGATAGGCATCATCACGTCTTTATACACGTATGTATATTTTTTCTCCCTGATATCATCATCATCATCATAGCGCTTCATTAAAATATCAGTTTTATAATATTTACATGGGCCTAATTGTTAATTTGTTTATTATTTTATTACATTAAAAAAAAAAAAAAATCTTTTTAAAATGGTTTTGAAATAAAAATTAATAAATGATTTTTAAATGCCTTTTGTTTTTTTTTTTTTTTTTTTGATCTATACAAGTTTTTGCCGAAACAGTGGTTTATTATTCATAAAATTTCAAAACAATTTTGATTGTAAATCAAAACAATTGTTTAATCAAATAAAAAAAAAAATATAATTTTAAAGATTAGGGTATTAAGCATAGACGATGTTTAAATCTGAAAACAATAAGGACCTGTTTGTCTCTTGTCGATAAACAATACCGTACAAAACTTAAATCGTTTTGTATGATTTAAAAATAACTTATGTTCGAATTATGTACGGTACGTTAATAACAAGAGAAAAACGTAAATTACTATTAAATCTATGTATTTCTCGTTCAATTAATTTGTATGTACGCATAACAAACATTTTAAAAAACTAAACGGCCATTTGATGAATAGCAATTTGTTTTGTCATTGAAAATTTTATCAATGAGTTGTTTTTGTTATTATTATTATTATTAAATTTCTGTTTGATTGAATTAACAAGATTACCGTGTAAAATGAGATTTTCCATTTATTCACCCTGAACGTATACAGGTAATTCTCTTACAACACAGTAAATAGGAAGATATTACCTCAATTTTGTGTATTTAATATTCAATCGTGCAAAGATATATATACATAAATATAGTTGAGTACTTAGTAGAATTTTTGATTGTGTTAAATCGAAACAATATTTTAAATAGTCGTTTCCGCCAGAGTTTTTTCAAAGTTCTGAATTTTTGATAATGTTACAACGAAATTGTATTGTAACATACCGTAATATGTATTTTAGGATGGTTACCTGTACATATTCAGGTAGTTATTTTTCTTTTTTAAATTTTTTGACTGATAGTTTATTTCCTTTTCTGAAACTTTATTATTTTTATTTGTACTTCTTTTTCCAAATTTCAATTGAAAATTTATTGAACGAGAAACAATAAAAAAAATATGTACTGCATCTTAATAACAAAAAACCTAATTAATTGATTTGTATATACAAAACAAAGCCAAAAACAAACAAATGCGCATACTAATCATTCTGATTAGTAAGCGTTAAACTGTATAAACAGGTAAGATAAAGAAAAATTAAATAGTTTTGTTTTTATTTTGAATTAATTTCTTTTGCTTATTATTAAAATTCTTTATTATTTTATAAAATATGATTATCGCCGACAAAGCAAAAAACCAAAAAAAAATCATGTGTGTATTTAATATATAGTATATATATATTTTTTTTTTGTATAATAATAATGTTCAAGAAAACAATAAACTTAATTAACTACGAGGTCAAAAATAGACGGATACGTGTATGTGAATTACTACACATTCATTTGTATTCGATACATTATGAAAACAATAAAATTCAATTCTTAAAATTCAAAAATGGTTCATATAGTACCTACCTATTCACGTATTATTAAAAATTCAAATATACACGAGTATAATAAACACCTATTTTTTGTACGAATAAGTAATTAACTAATCAGTGAGAAAAATGTTTTATTAATTAAGTATTTTTTTTTTAAATAGTTATAAACATTTAGGCGTACCTGCTATGAAACAAGAAAAGAAAAATGAACACATGTTTGTGTTAATGGGTAAATTTTTTGTGTAGGCAATAGGCATAGCTGAAATACCCAAATATGATGATAAATTTAAGGGGGTGTCTGTTTTATTTCTTTTTACAATTACAGATAATAAAAAATGCATATATCTAAATTATTAAAAATTGTTTTTAGGGGCTAACTTCCGAAACGAATTAGAGTTTTTCATTACTTATGTAAGACAGGGTACCTATACTTATTTATAATTTAACAAAGCCTCATCGTATTTAATAGTATTTTTTTTTTTTTTTTTTTTTTTGAATCAGAACCTGTTCGTGTCACCCAGAATTTCAGTCATCATTCTTTCCTTTGTGATTCTTTCCTCTATGCTATAACAAATAAACCACAAATCACAAAATATAGAAAATTGTAAGAAATTCATTTACATTTCAAGTACGATTTTTGAATCTCAGGCAGATATTACGTACACCTATGTAACCATTATAATCAGTACAGTATATTGACCACATGAAGTGCATTGAAACAAGGATTTTGTTTCTTTGATAAATTCAATTCAGAACAAAATAAAGATTAAAGATCACAAACAAAAATCTCAGCATCTGCATCTATATATAATCATCATTGCAATCGAGAAAAAAAGATAAAAAATAAAGAAAATCCATTTACTAAACCAGAATTTCAAGGAAAATATTTCTAAATTTTTTTTTTTTTCGTATGAGTGATTGTACATTTTTGTACAAGAATTTACGAATTGAAATATTACACAGGTAAAAATTGTGTACCTACATACTCGTTGTACTTAACAAGTAAAATACGTATGATTTTTACATATTGTGTAGACAGGTATAATTATATGTACAATTGTACAGCAATGTGCATACTGCATACATAAACATAGGAGTGTACGCATATATAGAATATAGGTACATGTGTATCTTTTTCATTACATTTTACGATAAAGAAAAATATTTTATGTAATTTGCATTTTTAATTCAAACATTTTATTTATGTATTTTTATTGATTTTGCAATGTAAACAAGTTAAAATTAATTTATAGATAAAATATATAGTACCAACAGCAGATTATTGTATTACAATAGTACTGATGGGGGTAGAAGAGAAAATGATAAGCACAAAAAATTACTGATAACTTTTTAATTTACAAGTTTTCTAATCTTAATTGAAAATTTCTAATTAAAATATCACATAATTAAATAAGAAAATTAAAAATTTTATTATGCAAACAACAGTACTAGTAAATGCCAATAATTTTCATTTCTTATTTTAATTTAAATGTGTTTTTAAATATCACTATAAAAATTTATTTAACTTACATTTTATTTTGTATTTTATTTTAATTAACTGGACATTAAAATTAAATATTTCATTCATGATTTAATTTTTTGTCATCATATTAAAACACAAAAATTCTCAAAAAACAAATTTTTTTATTTAAAAAAAAAACATCAAAAACATCTGTCAAAATGACATATACATATATACACAGAGAGAAATACACGACATATATAATTATTATGCGTCAAAATAAAAACATTTTTCCTTCAATTTTTACTGATTTTAATTATTATTTATTTTTTTCTTCTTTTAATTGGATTTTGTTTTCTTTTTGTAATTCTCGTAGAAAACACATTTTTAAGAAAAATGCTAAATTTTAATTTCACATATCACAAAAAAATAATAACAAATAAAAAATAAACACTATGGAATATTTTGTACAGAAAATTGATTTTATTTCACATTCTAAAACTATGTAAATATTATTTATGCACAATATATGTATTATTGTATATACAACAATTGAACCAAATAGCACAGAGACACCATCATATCAATTCAATTACTACTATGCAATATAAAGCAATAAACACGTTTTTTCTATGAGAATAACAAAATCCGACTACAATTTCACAAAAATTATTTTCTGATAAAAGCATTTTATTTTCTATACACATTTCTACTTTAAATCTACCACACTAGAAATACACTCGCAGTTATACTTATTTACGTATATATATACAATATACATTCAATAAAACAAAAATAAACAACAAAATATTTTTAAAACAAGAAAAATAATTCAACACAACAACAACAAAATTTCCATTTGGTGAATATTTTGGTTTTAATATGGTGAAAATTATTAGTGTTACCACTTAATAGGGAAATTTTGTTTTTTTAAAAATGAAAATGACCGTTACAAAAAATTCTCTGTTTTTGTATAGTAGTTCGGGTGTTAGATCTAACCGATGCTAACTTGTAGAAGTCCTTTTTTCTTCTTTAGGTCCCAATAGTAAATATCCTAGATTTAATTAATCAATAGATTTTGTTCAATCCTTCTGTTGATTATTTAAATAAAAAAGATTTGACATAGCCCTTTAAAAGTAAAATATAACAGAATTTTTAAACATTCCATTTACTTCTCTTTACACTCATTGTAATAAATCTTGATTGTATCAATGATCCTTTATTAACCATGTCCTAGATGTTTAACGATACATTGCTTTGTTTCTCCTTTCATTTTTATTCTTTTATTTTGGCTAATTTGAATCAGATTATGAATTTAAAAAATATATGCGAGTAAACAAAACTTTTCTAGTTATACAATATTAAATTGACAATAAAATAATGAACATACATATTTTATTTCAAATAATGAAAGTAATTAAATCTGAAAATTAGAAATTTTGCAATTACAAATTTGCATACAACAATTTACTTGTATTATATACAGCAGATATGTAAGGTATACAATATTATCTGAACATTAAATGAGTTTCCATAGTATCAAATAGTATTGCATTGTACATGATTATACTCTATACGATTTATTAAATACCAATTTTTGTGTATGGTTGTATGTATGTATTGTATTCATTAACTTTTATTTGCTTTATTTTAAATAACAAAAATACAGATACAGGTATACATCAGGTACATTAACAGATGAAATATACACACTACAATACTTTACAATTTATGTAAATTTATATTTCTCTTTGAACTTCATTATTAGCTTTTATCTTGTATGTATGTGTATTGCATCTAATCTTGGAAATTAATTTGCATTAAATTATTATCATATAACAAACTGTTTTTTTTCCTGTTTTTTGTATAAAAACAAAAAAGTAAAAACCGATTTACGTATTTACTAGAAAAAATAACAAAAATGAAATTGAAAATAATGCTTCAAGACATTTTCCATTTGGAGATCAATATTAGAGAAATCCGCTTGTATTGCTTATATTTTCCAATTATAGATAATCTAAATTTGACCCTCTTGTATTGTGATTGGGTAAGTAGCAACCTGTGGGCAATCAATGTCATATCGATTACGTAAATACTTGAATTTTCAATTAAGTCAACTGGTTGGGTCCTGTGATCAAAAGCATGCGAGCTTCATGAATTTTTGAAATCTTAACCCAGGAGTTTAATAAGAAAAGATTAATATGAAATAAAAATGAAAAGATGTAAAATGAAAAGTAATATGTTACTGAACTTGCGGTAGTTCAAAATGTTTCAAATAAATTTAGGAAAATTTTTTTGTAAAATTAATGATAAATGATTTTTTTCAAAAGCAATATTTTTTTATTTATTTTATAATGACTCACAAACAATATTATTGTGAGATAGATTCAAAATAAAATTTGAAATAAAAACAACGTACCATGCATTGTACGTGGCTACAATATGTTAGTAACTTTTTCAAAGGAAAAACTATACATATTTTTGTTTACTTTCACCATAGACCAAGTATTCTATATCCAAGTATTTGGTTCGTAATACTTTGCTTTCACATATATAACACATGAGTACACACGAACACACATGTACAAAGAAAATCTGCACAAACAAAACAAACGGAAGATATCATAGAAATGTTACTGCATTAAATCTCATAATCCCAAATCATTCATAAATTTTAATTTTAATAATAATAAAGAAAAGAATAAAAAAAAAAGCAGAAATGCTTTTGAATATGAATACACAGTAACATAACGTGATTTTACTGCAAAATTTACTATGTAAACATTATCTATTATTTCGTATGCTTATGTACCATATGTACATATGTGTACATATAATAAAAGAGTATTTGTACATTTTTCATATGTGCACATACAGCAATTGTGTTCGTGCACACGTTTTATATACATATTCATATTTTTAAAGTTTTCATATCAAGCATGCCTGTAGTATATTTTTTTAAAAATTATGTAAATATTGTATGGAAAATTTTTTTACTTTATACTCATTTTATATATATGTAGGTACATACATACATATATAAGAATAAAACATACAAACACAGGCATTTAATAATGCGATCCTCCAGTAAAGAAGACACATACTGTACATATAGCATCTAATATAATGATCATCTTTTAGTATAGAAAGGATATGTATACATACATACATGTGATACATATGTATGTACATGCATTAGTAATGTATATCAGTGGCACATTTATCCTAGAAATTTATTCAATTTCATATTTTTCATTTTTTTTATATATATTTTCCTTTTCTTTTAAATTACAAATTTATTTTATTCATATTTTCTTTTTGCATAATATTACTACATTTTTCTTCTTTACATTCGATTTGCAGTTTATTTTACATACACGAGATATTTTTATATCTTAGGAGAATATAACTCATTAGGAGATAAAAATTGTGTATTTGTTTTTATTTGTTATCCTTACAGAACCCAATGCTATACAATATATGACAAGAGAAAATTAACTTGAAGAAAAAATATTTTTGCATCTTTGAATGCCTTAAATTATTCATAATATGGCAATTTTCGCTTCATTACTTTCATTAAAATATTTTCTTTTGATGATTAAATAGTATTATAAGTAATAGATTGGAAAATACTTAGAATACCAAAGAAATTATGAAAGAATAAAATCATCTCAGATAACCATGGTTGAGTAACTGATGACGAAATTACTTTCACCCTTTCACTTATTTATTTAAAATTAGTAACGGTAAAATTATTAATAAAATTTGAAAAAGTATACCACCAGATATGAAAAGACGGATTGTAACACTGAGGAAATATTTGTATACTTGATGTATTTACTGAAGGTCGACACTCAATATAAACTATATAACGTTTTATAAACTGTTGAATCATTGAAGAACAAGACCGATGTCTTATAAAATTTTTTGTTAATTTTTGTATACCAATTAAAGGTTCAAATGAAATTAAATTTTTTTTTTCTAATTAAAATTATTAATTTCTAAAGTACACATTCAGAATCCTTGTGAAATTAGTTCAATAAAAAAACAAATGTTTTCATTACATTTCAAACATAATTACCTAAATACAAATTTTTTCAATTAATTGGTTCATATTGACATACTAAAAAAAATTTTCATTGAATTTTTTTCAATTACATCATTTTCATTTTATTTCTTTTTGTAAAAATATTGTTAACTATATGAATGTACATAATCTATACAAAAGTAAATATACATACATCGTATATTTTTAGTGGTATTCGTATGTGTATTTTCTTTTACTATATAGGATTTGCTTACTTCATTTTCTCGTTTTATTGATGGTATTTTATTGATTTATGTAATTGAATTTTTTAAATATCAATTAAAATGTTGATAATAAAAGGAAAAATAATTAACTTTATTAAATGTAATTTTTTTCTTTACTGCCATAATTTAATTTATTTCTGATAGCTTTTCATTGATAATAGAGAACTTCATTATATCGTATTTCATTATATCAGAACACACACACACATACAACCATAATTAAATTATATTTTTATTTTTATTATTTATGATTAAATAAAATTGAAAATTATACATAGGGTATAGACTGCAGGACATACATATGTATGTACATATATAAAGATTTTAAAAGCTTTATTATTGTATAGAGGAGGAATATATAAACGTATAGTGAAATTTTTCCCAAAGATAAGGTATAGATGATATCAATTTCTAATTTATAATTTTAAAATACTGTTGAACTAATACTGAAAATAATACTGTGAAATACATTGTGTGTATGTTTATCAAAAAATAATGCATACATTTTTTTTTTAATAAAACCAATTTTCATTACTGTAAATTTCAACTTTATTTTAAACATGTAAAACATTTTAAAAAAATTGACTTACAATTTACAACGTATAAACCTTATTAAGTTCATTTTACACAATAGTATTAAATTTACTTGAAGGCAAACTTTTATTTTCGTATAACTTCCTTATACGTATAAAATCATCACACGAACGTGTATGATATTCACATAAACAAAGTAATATTAGCTAATTGAAATCGATTTGGCGTCATCGTCTATAAAGTCTAGACTATTAATATTTTCTCTATTTTTCCTTTTTTAAATGTAATAATTTTTCTTAATGGCATTTATGAATTTCTTCATTTCACCTGTAAGTTTTAAATCCTATTTATTGTTAGTATTACATGGTATTACAATAAAGAAGTAAATGTATGTTAAAAATGGTTTTAGAAAAATAATAATAATCCAACAAATAATAACTATGTATATGTAACATACACATGAGATAAAAGAGTTTTATCGTTTTCTAACAAAAAAAAAAAAAAAAAAAAAAAACAATGTTTGCTATTTTTGTTCAATTTTCCTTTAATAAAGAAAAAAAATTTCATTACAAATGAATAAATTTTTTACAGTTTTATATTTTACAGGGTGTGTCGTGAGTAGACACATATTCAGTAGTAATTGATAGATTCTACAAAAAAAATTACTGAAATCTTTTCATTAGCAGAAAATATTCCATGAATTTACTTTTTATTTTGATTTTTCTTTTTTTTCTTTTGAGTTGATGATTCTTTCTTTAAATTGATCTTCAACCATTTCTAAGATATCCCAGACGAGTATTTACTTGAAAAATACCCTGTGTGCTATATATAACCACATTACACTACAAAATTGTATGTAGGGTATATATGATTGCATATCAACTATAAAATTTAATGGTTGTTTGATTTGTTTGCATGTATAGAGAGACACATAAAAAAATTATTGCAACTTTTATTATTATCGTTTTTTTGTTTTTTTTTTGTTTTCAAATAGTTCTTTATTCAGTTACAAAATAAAAAAACAAATATGACGACAAAAATACAAAATATATAGAGAAAATTTCATGATATTTTTATATTTTGTCTTTATGGCGAAAGTAAGGACAATAAAGTAAAAAAAAAAGAACAAAAACTGAAATAAATTGGTATGAGCAATGTTATACACGCAGTTAATAAATTATAGTCTTTTGACAGTAGAAATTAAACAAATTTAAAAGTGAAAACCAAAAAATGAATAAAAATATGTAAAAGAATGCATAAATCGTTGGAAAAAAATTACTTTCAAATATTGTTAATACTAAATTCTATTGAAAAAGGGTAAGTTACATCAGGTTACATTTACAAGCGGTAATAAAATTTAATCTGGTTTAAAAATGGCGAACATTTTTTTTAAACAATTATTTTTTTTTTCTGATTTAATAAATTCTTGATATTAATCCTTATCTTTTCAATTTATAAATTCAGAAGATTATTAAATTGAAATACTTGCAAATACATACAATCCAATGAATATAGTATATTTTTGTTTCCTATGGTCTTTCTCATTTTCCTCATTAATTCAAATGATCATGAAAATTAATGAGATTATCTTTGAATTAGATGGGGAGAGGGCCGGATTACGTACACTTATTAACATACCTTTATTTCGTAAATAAATAACGAGAACAGGCATACATACACAAAAATATACCAATGGTACTATTGACTTTAACATTTCAAATTTATTCAGTGCTGTGAAAAAAAAATTTTTTTTTCTTTTCTTAACTTTTTAAATCTGTTACAATTTATATTCTTTATAATTTTATTACTTTCTAGTATTATACAATGTGTTATATATAATTTTTATTTTTGTATCTATTTTTATTATTATAATTTAATGCTACAGGAAATTTGATGATTCCCTTCATTCATTGTTTTTAAAATAAATAGAAAAAAAATATATATGAAATTTATATAATTCTATTATATAACACGTTGTATAAGTCGTGCCCTAATAGAAATACATATATATACACTTATTTTCTTATATCCTTTTTAAGAGATGATGTTCCTTTTGTATATTTTGCTTTTCTCATTTATACTTGTATCATTTTCTTATAAAATTTTCTCTAATTGTATTTAAAGAAAGTATTTTATATAATTTTTTTTTTTGCTTGCCTTTTTTATTTAAAAAGATTATTCTAAATTGTTTGTTTTAAAAGTTTCTCAAAAAAAGAAAAAAAGAAAAAAAGAAAAACCCGGAAAACAAGAAGTATTTCATGCATACACAAAGAAGAAAACTTTTTTACACAGCACAATAAAAGGAAAAAAAAATCAGTTTTGTTTCTTATAGAAAACAAAACGGAACCAGTACACATAGAAAAATTAAAAGAATAGAATACAAAATGTAATGGACATTACACAGGAAAAGAAGAAACAATATGATTTAAAGTAAAAAGTTTCAATCGTTCTTGGCAGAGGTTCCTGATTTTATATGTACGCCTCGTCGATATTCGATCAAAATGAAAATGTTTTCTGCTCTGATAATTCTCTGTGAACAGAAATATGTATATCGTAATAATTAGGAGAGTCTCAATCTCTAAAAATTCCTGGTGTGGTATCGTAATGGGACATGCTGGCCTAAGTGGACTTGTTTGGGAATTGACGAGCGACCAGGCCTCTACCTACTTACCTATTATGAGAGTCAATGAAATTAAATGCCAAAAATCATATTGATATTGATATTTTTAGATTTTGCACTTCCATCATACCAATATTTTAAACCGTGCTTTAGACTACTTTTGGTCCGTGTATAAAAAAGGCAAAAACAAAGAAAGATAATTATCTCCCGAAAAAATTTAAAACCAAACTAAGTATGAAATTGAAAAGTTAGAAAAAATGAAAAAATAAAAAAATAAAGAAAGACGTTTTAAAAAATAGTAAAAAATGAATCGGAACTATTGTTTTTGTTTAAGTCAAAAAGTGAACGATTTAATGGATGAAATAAATAAAAATAAATTTCTCAAACAAAAACAGAAAAAAAAGTAACTAAAACTGAAATAAGTTTTACATTCAGCCAGAAACCAAAAAAAAAAAATGGAGTAAGAAATATTTTCTTGAAAAATTCTTGTACGTAAATAATTTTGAATTGCTTCGAGTTAACATTAAAAAAAAATTCCTACAACATTTAAATAAAAAGCAAAACTGAAATACTTTTCTTGGTCCTGAATACTGGTCCTGAAGTGTTTTGTTAAGAATTTAATGTTCAATTTATTTTAGCTTTAATTTTTCTTTATCGCATTTTTGATAACAAGATAAAATTCTTTTGAATTTTTAATTGTTTTTTTTTTATACAGTGTGTACGTTCACAATGTATTCATTGAGAAATTTTTATCAAAAAAATTAAGCATTAGGTAAGGAAAATGTGTAAATTAATTCGTAAAGTTTTCTCTATACCTTCTATACAAATAGGATAAATTTAGAGTTTGGCAAAACGAATTTAAAGAAAAAAATCAACTTTTTTTTTTAATAATTTAAAAATAACAGAAATAAAAGTTAATACCAAGTCAATAAAGATTAAGAAAAATTATTTTCTCTCCTTCTATTCGCTGTACATAATAAAAATGACTTAATAACATTTTATGTATATATGTACACATTAAAAATAAGTAAACATACGCAGCTTGTAGATGTGCAATGTACATAGTACGGACAAATTGTATAAAGTACATCACATAAGTATTTAAGGCTTTTCATGAATTAATAACTTATAAACACTCAACAATGTTCATACGTACATGCAATATATGTACTCTATACACTTTTACACCGCATTACCTCTAAATAAGTTACAAAATAAAATTTTATATCTCTATTGTACATACATAGATCAGAAGAATCTTTTATAAAATAAGAAAGTTTATGATTAAATGTTTTTATATGTATGTGCACATACAAACATACATATATATAATCAGTTTGTATGTATGTATAATCTATGTGGTTTTATATATATTTTTTATAGCCAATTTCTATACACACATATTTAAATATAATGTTTGTCATAAAAGGTATTGAAAGGTTGAGAAAGATTTTCATATTTATAAGTTTATTAATGAAAATATCACTTTATGTAAAATGATATACTTTAATCATGTCTATGAATTGTTTAGAAGCTTTTAATACACATATTTAGGTACGTATGTTGATTTAAAATATAAAAACACGAGGAAAATACAGGTAGTCTTTTATTAAAAAATGTTGAGAAAATGCTACTGTTCTTATCGGTTATACGCACAACGAAAGGTAAAATTGTTTTATAGTATGAATGCGAAAGGTATTATGATAGATAGAAGGTGATACTCGTATGATAGAAAATTCTTTAATACCACATAATTTTCATGTATTCTGTAAAAGAAAAATGAAAAAAAAATTCGAATAGAATTTTTTATACACATAAAAAAGAAAATTGTAAATTTTATGATAAAATATTTACAATATTAAAAAAAAAGACAAGGTTTAAAAAGTTTTATCTGAGGGAATATGTAACATATCAAACACATGGATTGTTTAGCGTTGAGAGAAAAGTTGAAGCATATTTAAAAAAAAAAAATTGATGTGTATGCTTTCTCTTTGTACAAAGTTTTAATTTCAACAAGAATGTTTAGGTGACACAACATAAGACATTTAAAGAACTTAGGGAGGAGATCATGGAATATGTAACTATAAATACAACGAAATATACCTAAACCCTCTTATTAGATATTAGATACTCGTAATTGGAATTAAGATAAGAAAGATAGTAAGATACTTGACTGATTTGTTGGTGCATTAAGAACAGGATCGGGTGATTCTTGAAACTACCAAGGAAAAAAACAATTCTTGGATTCTTCATTTTTTTTTTTTAAATAAATAAAAAATTTTTTCAATAAAAATGAATTTCTGTTTCTATTTTTCTTGATAAAATGATAAATTATTTTTTATTTCATATTTTGTTTTGTAATCTATTAAAATTATTATCATGAGATTATAATGCATTTTAAAATGTTTTGTTTGTGTTATACTTTTCGTTATTTATTTATTCTTTTATTTTTCTTTTTGTACTCTCTCTTGTATAATCTTTATCCTTCAAAGAAAAAACAAAAAAAATAAGAAAAAAAGAAATATTTCTTCTCTTTTTTACGACATTTCATATTATAAAATGTATGTACGTGACATAAAATTCAATTTTTCTTTTTTCACACTTTCATACATACTATAAAATGTTACGTACGCTTATTGTATAATCTAAAGATAATAAAAATACGATTAAATATGAAATTTTCAAGGAATAAACTGACAAAAAAAAATAAAAATAATATCAGGATTTTATATAAATGAAACTCATAAAAATTCTATATAAAATAATAAATTGTATATACCTATATGTACATATTATTTTCATATTTTTATATCATCAATATATTTTTTATTTTATTTATTTTATATCAGAAAATTTATCATAAGTATTTTTCTTCTTTTTTGTTTTTTGTATGCGCCCTTAAATAGGACATAAAGAAATTTTTGAATAAGGACAACTTGTACACGTACACATGTTGGTGATTTATTCATTTTATTTATTCTAGTGAAAATATGTTTTTTTTTTTTTGCACTTTGCATAATAGCAGACGCTCATTCAATGATATTCAATAATTTGTCTTTTCTAATTGCTTACCATTTACACAATAAATTGTAGAAGGAGACAAAAAAGAATGACCCATTTTATTCAACATTTCAACATTTCACATTGAGTATACGTAAACTTATGAATACTAATGCTTTGAATACAAATCAAATATTTACTATTTTCTAAACACGTACGTACAATGCTTCCACATAAACAGTGTAAGTAATTTAAACAAAAATATTTATCGACATTTTTTTTTATGTGTGCTGTTTTGTAAATGTAAATTACATTTTGTGGTTTAAAACACTTCATTCATATGGTCTTTGGCACTTAGATATTTTTTATTTTAATTTTCAAATTCATGAGAAAACCCTAAAATAAAACAACAACAGCAAACAAATTCCTTTTTTGCTTTTCCCATTTAAAGCAAGGAAAACTTTTTGCTGTTCATTTAATTTAAAATGAGTTTTCAAAACCACGTAATTTTAAAAATAAATTGATTTATTTTCTAAGTAGTTTTCTTTCTTTTTATGTTGTATCAACTTTAATTTTCATTTTAATTGATTTACGATGTTCCACTGAAAGGAAAAGGGAAAAAGGAAATCTCTACTTATTTATTAATGATCTTTTTTACCTTTATGTTTTTTTCTATTACTTCTAAAAAAATGAACTCAGTAGAATGAAAACTTGCCTTCGTGTACTTGATTACAAAAATCAATATCCTACAATAAAAAAGAAAAAAATGATTTTTAGTTTAACTTTATTGCATAATATTTCATAAAATTATTCACAAGATTATTTTTTTCTTAAAGAACAAATTTTCAGCTTAATTTCTTTCATTTCCACGTGATAAATGAAATTCAGGAGTTTCGAAATGTTACACACAAAAATTTAATATATTGCATAAATTTTTTGCTATTTGGTGTATTGTAAAAATACAACAAGATATGACTGAAAATTATGATTTCATTTATTTTAGCTACAATTTATTAAGTTTGCAGGCAATGAGACATTATTTTTTCTCTCCTTGTAGCATGGGTTTATTTTTTTTTCTTTCTTTTAGTTTAATGTACATTTTGTTATGAATAATTACTTGCTATATTTTATGCACTTGAAATTTTGTACATTTGTTCGGTACAATCTACTGTTTTGTACATTCTACTGGAAAATGAATCTTTCTCATTTAAAAGATGATAACCTAATTTTCCAAAATTCAGTCTATCAAAAAATTGAAAGAAAGGCCTCGCTTTAGACGGTTAACCAATTTAAATTCAAGTCATCCATGTTTTTTTTTAGTTTTCTTGGTCTGTGCCGTGCCGATGGTATTTATTTTTTTGGTGCTTATTTCTAACTCTTTCAAATATAGAGGTACACTTTACCCCCTTATGTTTTTATTACTGAATATCTCAAAATTTTGACTAAAATAAGTTTTTTCTAATTCAAAACAAAAAGAAAATATTCAATATTAAGGAATTCAAATGAACAATACGTTCTTACACAGTATGCTCGTATGTATATGTATGTATTCCTAACACTTGGTTACCAAGATAAGATATTCCATAGAAAAAAAAAATTAATCACATTACTTTTTCAAGAGTTTTATTTTTTTTTTTTTTACATTAGAATTTTATCAACATTTACTACTTATCATTTATGACGTGTATAAAAATAAGAATCCTTGAACACTTTTTTGCAATTACAAAAATTCATTTTAGAAAACAAAATGTTCAGATGTGTGTGTACATATGTTTAAAGGAAAATATATATTGTATTCCTGGTTGACACTTTGGGACACATATAGGAAAAAGTAAATGGATTTCACATATTATAATAAATATATGTATACATATGTACAACACTTACCATACACATCACTGTGTTGTATCTACAATAATATAATATATATTTAGCATTTTTATATGGGAATACTACATTTATCATGAATGAAGTGTATACAATAAAATACAAAAAAAAAAAACGAACAAACAAACAGAAAATATCATTTTTCTACGTGTATTCCTAACCTACCAGAGAGAATATATGAATCCTTCAAGCGAAAAATAATACATATTAAAAAAAAAAAACATATAGAGCACAAAAATATATTCCTATAACAAACCAAATAAAAAAAAAAATAGAATACAAATAAAATAAATATAAAACTCATGTAAAATAAACGATTTGTGTTTTGTGCTTAGAGTTTTTTTTTTCGTATTTTCTATTTTCATTATTTTTCCTTCATTTTTTTCATAATGTAAATGTGTTGAAGTATCTTACGTAAATTTTATATATATGTATGCTATTTATATAAATGTACATCTGGATATTTTATAGTTTTTTATGTTCTTATTCATATATACGGTCATAAGATCCTTTATTTCTTTAGCTGGTATACAAGATGACGAAAATTTTTACATTTAATTTACATGTAAGGAGGAAGTAGGGGAAAATATTCCATAAAGAAAAAAAAAAAAATTGTACACCCACCATGTCCTTTTTGCTGTATAGAAATTTTATTGTATTGATTACATATTTTATATTTTCTTGTATTTTTCATGCATATGTTTTTCTTTGATATTCATACCATATAAACGTTAGAAAGAAAAATTGAAGGTGTGACACATATGAAGTTGAAGGAATTGTTCAAATGGAAAAACACATACATACATATGTGTACTACATGTATAAAAAAAGTGGATATGATATGCAATATGTTGTTGTAATGGTAAACTTTATGGTAAAATTTGCAAAAATTTTTTGTGCGCTACATTGTTGATGTGTGACCTTAGTAGACAGATAAATTGGAAATGGTAATGGTTGGTAATGGTAATGACGATAATGATGATTGGAAAAATATATTTATCTACATACATTATATACATACATTGGTATATTACACTTACAGACACATTATGCTCTTTTATGTATTGTATTTCATTTACACTCCAATTTTTTTTTTGTTATTTTTTCTTATAAATGGTAAAAATGTATCATACTTAAATATATTTAGTTTTATATTTTCAGTTTTTTTTTTTATATTATGTACACTTCATTGCATTGCATCTACATAAAATTATTTTTATTGACTTTTCTTGTTTTGTGACTTTTGTTGTTATTTTTACCTACAGTCCAATACCTTTGTATGCTTTATAAAATAGGAGAAAAAAAAAATGCATTCTTATAACAAAAACCTATTTCTGATATGAATTTCATTTTCTTATTTAGAATGTTAGGGGAGGAGGGTATTTTTTTATCGACTCTAGGCAAAAACAAATAAATTTACAATTTTATGGCTAAATAACAATAAAAAAGTAAGAAGTAAAAAAAATTTAATAAAAGTAATAAAAAAAAAAAAAAAATTATTCAATATAAAATATGTACACCTTTTACGCTGGAATATAAATGAAAATATGTTTGTATGCAGTTTTTTATTGATATATTTTGATGACATACATTTTTTCAATCAAATACGTTTAGAATCATAAAATTTGAAAACATAAAAATATTTCTATATTTCTATACATTGAATCCTCAAGAGATTGCCAGATCGGCAAACCTGAAAACCTGAGGAAAGAAATAAAATATCTTGTTAAATAAATCGTACAGGCGATGTTTGAAAATGTAATCTACATGCAAACTGTATGAGCAACGTGTTTCATTTTGACAATTTTGTATATAAATACATATTTAAAAAAAAGATTAAAAAATGCATCATGATATCATGTAATTTCTGGAATGCAAAATGTTTAAATGAAATCAATGTCTCATCTCATAATAATTTTCATTTATTCTACTATTAAGTAAAATATGCAAATATTTTGTTTTTAATTCTTATCATAACTGGTTATAGAAAAACAAAACATTGCAATAAAATTTTTCTCAAAATATCACGAAATGAAGGCTTAAATTAATGTTTACTATTCAATATATAAAATTTTTTTATTTTAATCATTTAAATATTTCGACATTTTTATGATGAACATCAACTGGTATGAAAGTCAAAGAAAATTAAGATTATGTACATATGTATATGTATGTACACGAATACATCTTATGCTATGACGATACGGTTAATTTACTTTGAAATGGACAAAGTTTGTGGTCTCATGTTGTGCCAGCAAATAGTCCATTTACATGAAATGATTTACATTTAATGTGTATTCATATGTATTTTTAAATGCAGCACTAAATAAAGTACTAAATGTATCTTGTAAATAGATACACAAATTACATATCTTTACTATTTACATGATCTCTAATAAAGAAAACAAGTTTACTAATATTATTTACGCCTACTATATAATTCGATGTTTTCTTTTATACATACGTATATATTATTAAATTGTTATTAGAGGAATAACATTTAAATGTAAGTCAAATCTCACAACTTATTATCAACATTTTATGCTATTTTATTACGGTGATCTTGTGTATCATACAATCTTCTGGTATAAAGAAAGTTAAGCATACTCATGAATGTGGTGTAAGCGATTTGATTACGATGGTCATTAAATTTCTTTTAGGTCATTTGGTTTTTTTTTTTCTCTGTTGTTGTTATTTTTGAGTTATAACATTACTAGAATAATGTTAGAGAGAAAAAAAAAGTTTTATTAGTTAGATATTACAGATTTACTTCTTAAATATGAGGAAGTTTGAAATTTTTGAAAATCATTGTATGTATGTATGTTCGTAAATTTTAGATAGGTTTGAATATGTAGGTGGATCAAATGTATCTGCATCAAGAAAAAAAGGAAACAATGAAAATTAAATAAATCATTTAAGTTAAATTATAACAAAAATTAAATGAACATATAAGGTTATCGAAAATCTATCAACCATAAAATGACATTCATAATTTAATCGTTTACCAACAGAGCTCATATTTCATAATAAAAATTTTTTATTATTATTATTCTGTTCTTGTCAATCAAAAAGCATTTTATTTAATGATGTGTGCTACAAAATCATAATTTTGTCAGAAACATAGAAACCAAAGTAACTGATGTAGATGATTTCTAAATGTAAAAGTAATCAAATATCCATTAAATTTGATGATATGTAAATGCAAGTGATATAACGTATGTGTTTTTTTTTTCCTGAAATAAATTTTCAAAAATTTTGAAAATAAAATGATCTTCGTTTTTTTTTTTATTTTGTTTTTAAAACAACAAAAATAAATTTTTTGGAAGGGTTGTGTGAGTTGTTAATATTTCAAAATTGTCGAAGTAATAAAGTCCCTTACATTTTTAATAATACTCGTATGTTGTTGTGTACATGTATTTTATTTTCTTTTTATTGGAAAATAAATGCAACAGAATATAACAGCAATTTTTCAGGTGGAGAAACGTTTTCATAATAGAGTGTCGTTAGAAACAAATTATATTGTTATTACATAGAAGATATGATGACATCAAATCGGATTTATTTGATAAAGTTAAAATATGTGTGCACTAACACTATAATTATCTTAAGAGTACACATAAATTCGTACTATATTATGTCATTAAAAGAAAATTTTGTATTTTCCAAAAAATGATATCGTCGAAAAATTGCAACATAAATCTGTACAAGTCACAAAATTGTTTGCAAAATTTTTACAACTTGTGTCATAGTTTATTTCATATAAACTCAAAATAATGAAAACAAAAATAAAACAAAAAAAAAATAAATAAATAAAAATAAAATAAAAATAAAACAAAATAAAAAATACCAGGAATATTAAAAATTTTACAATTTTAGATAACAGAACAATATCAAATATCTTAGTAAAAAACAGAAAAAATTATTTTTATAATCACAAAATGATATTAAATTTTAAAATAAAAAATAAAAATATGTATGTACATAATTTTAATTCAACAATAATAAAATATCAAGAAAAAGGATTGATATTGCTACTTTAATAATAATTCCTTTTATTGTTAAAATTTTTATTTTGTTTATTTTTTCTTATCATTTTATTTATATTCACGATGAATTGAAATGATTTTTTATACATAGACGAATATAGTAATGCTTTTATAGTAAGTAGATTTTAAGTATTTTTCTTTTTCCTTTTTTCTTTCTTTTTGAAATGAGAATACACGTAATATACGCTTGTATTATTTCACTATAAAATATTAATATTTTTATTTAGAAGAGAAAAAAATAATAAAACCATAAGAATAGAAACACACACTCTATGCCATAAAAAAGTTCCATTTTAACACATTTTCGGAATTACTACAGTTGCAGATGCCAAATTTACAGAGAAAATTCTTCTAATCTTACTCAGACAATTACGAAAAGTAAATCTAAATTATTAATTTTTTCGGTTTTATATATTGAAATATTTTTGTAACGCAGAGTGTAAAACTATGCACAGCAAAAATAAAGAAATTTTTTTTAAACTTTTCATATGAAATATTTAGAAGAAAAACATTGAAATGAAAAAAATTTTTTATAAATTTCATATTGTAAAATATTATTTTGTGGAATATTTCTATAGATGATGGTGGTATATAAGAAAAGTTTTCATTTGAGTATTCTGAAAAATATTTTTCATTTTTGTTTTTCATGCGCTCTTACATTTTATAAATTCAAATATTAAATAAAACAGAGAAAAGAGTGAAAAGAATGAAAATGTAACATGAGAATTGAATTGACATTTATTGAATTTTAACAGAAGAAAAGATGATTTTTTTTTTTCAAATATATCATACGAATAATTTCAAAAAATCATTATCATTTTTTTTTTGTCAAAGTTAAGAATATGGAAGTAGCAATGATAGCAAGAGTACAGCAAAAATATAACAATTGTACGGGTTTAGTTATGTTTTATATTTAACTATATTTACAATTATAGTACAACTATACAGAAAATTTTCCAGACATTTTATTTTCCTTTTTTGTCATGATAAAATATCACATGTTTTAATATTGATAATCATCTATATTTTTCAAAGTGCAAATAAAAAAAAAATTTTTTTGCCATTTCATCAAACCCATATTTTTTGATTTTGGAAAAAAATGAATTGCAAAATTCCATAACTTTTTTCATTAAGTGTATTACAACATTTATCACGAGCTTTAATACATATGTATATACGTATATTTTTTTTTATTTATAGGTTAGTAATTGTTTCCTGTGGAAAATTGGACATCTTTTATTGGCTGCAGAGTACTATATAATTTTATAGACGGTAAGTTGGGAAATTTTCTTATTTCCACCCTTTTTCAAGTAATTTTAATCATTAAATAAATAAAATTAATTTTAAGACTGGAATTTAAAATTTTTCTTGGTCAACATTTTATAATGTACAAATAAAATTTCTTTGTACATTTCAATAAACAATTTAATAACATGCTATAAAACGAACAAAAGGAAATAATGACTGTATAAATTTCAATTTAATAAAATAAACTTTTTGATATATGTATAGGATATTACATGCAAATTCCCAAAAAAACAAAAAAAAAAAAATTTAAATTCCAATCTATACAAAACTGAGTTGTATAAAAGTAAATTTCTTTTGAAATTATTTTATAGAGGAAAAATTTGTTTGTCTATTTATATGGAAAATTTATTAACTGATTAAAAACTATTATATTTTAAATTCTATTTTCTATGAACTATATAAACTTTTAATGATATACAATTTATTTTAAATTGCATTTGCGTGTGTGTGTATTACACACGAAGTCAATTAAATTACAAAAAAAAATTTTTTTTTAATATTTAAATATGTTTTATGTATACTTCAAAAGGAACATATAAAGGGGACCTTTTTGTATGTGATATTATTCTATGGTAAAATAATGGAATTTCCTATTTAATTATGCGGTAAATAAATAGAAGTACATAATAATATAGTAGTAGTCCTGGTAGCAAATGAATTTAAATAAATTTCTCAAATAAAATTGAATTTGAAATTTTAGAACTTTTATTCTTATGTATTTTGAAACATTTTGATGTCTTTGTTAATTAAATTCATTCTAAAATCTAGAAAAAGGGCTTTAAAATATTTTTAACAAAAAAAAAAAAAATCATAACAGTATAAAACAATTTGACTGAAAAATAAATCGAGCAAAATGATAGACATTTAATTAAAAAAAAAAATAATTAGTAATAACCCAGATCATAGACAAAAGACCTATTTTAAAAACAGAGTGAAACTGTGAAAGATAAAATTAAATTACACAGAATCATTTTACAAAGATAAATATTAGTACATATTTGAATCTTTACACTCGTTTACAATAGAAATGAAAATTACGCATATACAAACAAATGTTATGTTAATAAATCTTTAATAATTAAATGAAATATGTATACTTGTTCATTTTTCTCTTTGTGTACTTAATATTTAAAAGGAAAATTCAAATGAAATTAATTAAAGAGAAAACACATATTTTCTTTTCTTTGTTTGTATTAATGATAATTTATTCAATAGAAGAAAATGAACAATCACTTTAGTCAACAGATTTTTTTTTTCTTCTTTAATTTGGCAGACAAGATTCCTTATCTTTAGTGTTTCTTTATAACCAATGATTTTCCGTTCCTTATGTCTAAAGTATTTTTTTTTTTTTCATTTTATGTCGCTTTTCTAGGTACCAAATTATGTTGATTGACATGTTGATGACAAAATTTTTCAATAGAAAATTATTATAAATAATTAAAAGAAATTAAAAATAAATGCCATTCAAAAACGATTCCATAACAATCTTCACTTCCTTCGTCTCTTTTTCTCTCATTTATTTTACCACTTCTGTAATTGAAAAATATTTTAATGACATCCATTTTATTTAAATATGTATCCGTAAACTTTAAACAAATAAAATAAAATTGTTGATATCAACACTGGAATTTTGCTTGTTCTATTTGTTTTCTTTTCTTTTTTTTCTTTTTCTACAATTTATATAATTGAATCAATTAAAATAGAAAATTAAACAGTAAAAATAAAATGAAAATTTATTTGATAATTTTCTGTATGTACTTATATTGCCTTTTAATTAAAATGTACACATATATGTATGTATGTACATATCTATGTATACGTACAAAAGTTTCAGTTTTTGATAAAATAGGAAACAATTTTAAATGTTTTCCTTGAATATAATCAAAGGTCAAAGTAAAGGAAAAAGGGAAAACAATTTGACAAATATATGCACAAAAGCATTTATTTTTACCAATTCTATACATTATATAAAAATTCTAAAATTCTATAATAAATTCCTACATTGATGTACAAAGTATATAAAATTAAATAGAAAATTACTAATAAAATGTGGATTTCATGTGTATGTGTATCTGAATTACAGTAGCCTATAGTAATAAAACAATCGATTTGTTTATCATTAATTTACTTTTATGGTATTTATTTTGCAATGCTTATTTGTGCCCAGTTAACTAAATTAGTTTTCTATACTACTTCATACACGTATGTTATATATGTTTAACACTTACACAAACGCATACACTAATAATTATGACTAAAAAGGATACATAATTTTGTTTATATATATTGATAATGTGATAGATAATATGTATATATGTAAATTTCATTTTGTTGTCTTTTTGTTATTCAAATTTATTATTGGATACGTATGTAAGTTTGTATACCCATTAAATAGACATTGATAAATGTTTCAGGATTATTTAATCAAAATAAATTATATTTATCGAGTATTTTATTGATGTGTTCTTTGTATCCATAACCCATACATTGTATGTGTATACGATTCGAAATGACTGATGCGTTACCAGGTGAAATTCTAGATGAAAATGTCAGATGAACAAAATAATAGTATTCTAACCCAAAATTTAATATGGAATTTGTCCAGTAATTTAAAAATCATTTTACTCTGAAATGTACATGGTGACCCATGCTGCTAAAAAGTTAACTCATTGAAGAGGTGATGAAGGCTGTTGATTAGGAAAATTCTAAGATGAATATTTAGGAGCTAGAGAATAAAGGTACGATAATTAGTTGGATTACATATTTGCCGGAATTTAAATTTTGTGTTAACAGGCTACCAGTTAACAAATCATAGAGTGAAAGAAAGTGGTGGCACATGTCCCAGAGATGTAAAGCAAAAGAATATGAGAGAGACTAAAATTCTGTTTAGATGGAAATTTATTTGTACCGTAAAGTGAAAATGTTTAATGTCCTCTTCGGACGAATTTTTCCATTTTCAATTTTTTTAAATTAAAAATTAAATTTTATTTTTTTCTTTAATTCATAAAACCAATTATAAATTTTTAGGTTTAGAAGAAAATTGAAAATTAAATGCAAATAGTTTAATCTTGATTTTACTATTTATTAGTATTTCTACTCTAAAAAAAAACATATAAATTAAATTTTATTTGTTTATATAAACGTAAATTTTATTCAAAATGGTAAATTTATATTTACAGTATACAATCTTCATAAATATCTTGGAAAAGGTAAACAAAATTTATTTGCATTTATTTATGCGTTCATGTAGATATTTCTTAATTAAGAGTACGTACGTACATATATGGTTTATGTTTTTGTATTATACATAAGTATAATTTTGCCATATAAAAGTACATTTTATTTATTTGTTCATCTAAAATACATTTATACGTATACGTAAAATGTACAAAATAAAACTTAATAAAAATTCAAATTAAATGCAAATTTTCTTATTTGTACAACACTTTATCGATTTTATGATTATACACACGTAGTATTTTATTATAGAAAATAAAATTCAAATCAAGCATAAATTATTATTAGTTTTGAATATTAGAAACACATATACGATGTGGAAATAAGTGTTTGATTAGTTTCTTTTAAGGATGTACACTTATACAAATACGATGTCTTATATACACATAATATATACATACATATGTATGTAATAAAATTGTGAACAATCGTAAAACATATTTATATGTATGAAATACTTATGTATGTATAAATTGCCTTCAGCATATGGGTAGATATACATATGTACATGTTTGAGGTGATCGATTTTATACAATTTATTGAACAAACATTGAAATGATAAGGAAATTTTAGAATGTCAGAGAAAATATATAATAAAACCTTTTATACTACAAAAATAAGCCATGAGCTATGTGTATCCTTTTATTAAAGTAAAATTCTTCAATAAGGAGAAATGTAAATACTTATGTATGGTATGTTTATTATATAAATCATAGAAAAATTATGAATATATGATATCAAACTTGACTATATTTACAAAAATAAAGAAATTATTTAAAGAGTTTTTGTTTATTTTACACGTGTATATGATACATACACTATGGATAAATCCAAATAAATACGTGTGAGATATGATTTAGTATTCTGTGAAAAGCAATTAATTAAATTGAAGGACAAGAACATAATAATAAATACAACAGTACACATAGGCATGTATATGATCTTATATGTAAGTGGTTTTAGAATTGAAATTGTAATCGTCAAGTGCATATGTGTGCTGAAAATTTTGAAATATGTACAATAATGTCTTTCACGTACTTTTAAATGACAACAGAACAAATTAACATACATAGTTGATGTCATAGTAACAAATGTAACATTCTGTATTTGTTTTCTACATACATCAAATTTTGTTTATATTTGACAAATGAATAGAATACATATAATGCAATGTTTAGATAAAGATGCCCACAAATGCATATACATATGGCAAGTTGATATTTTATTGATATCAAAAAGTATTTCAATATGATAAAATAATAGAAATATTAAGGACCAAAATATGTCATATAAAAATAGAATTGAATACAAAGCTTACATTATTTCCAGAACCCTTTTTTGTCGGTCTGTAGTTTCTGGTGCATTATTGTTTATATGTTCAAATATTCAAAAGAATTCATGAATCAGTTACTGAATAAAAAACAAAATGAATGAAAAAACAAAATAAAATGAAATTTTTGTTCGATTTTTTTTTCGTTCTTTTTCGATAAATGTTTTCTACTTTTAAAATTTTCTAATTTATCTGATACAATCATTCCTCCAATATTACTTTATTATTTCATATCATTATGGAAACCGTGTTAATTCGAATTTTATAATTTCCATGTAATATCCTTAACCACATATTCGTACATAATAAAAACAGGAAATTGTTTTTCCAATTTTTTTCGACGTATGCGTACATACGTAGAAAATTATTTTGGAGATTTTTGCTTAAACATGTGTATACGAATACGTAAATATTCGCATGTCGAAAATAGACGTTACATTCTGCATATACATACATATGTCGATATATGTCTCCGTCTAGACTTTTAACATTTTTTTTTACATATTTTTCGGGATAATATTTTCTTTCATGATACCATAATACATATCAGCTTTCAATGTCCCTTTTATACACATGTGTGTGTAATGTCCTAGAATCTAGTGTACTTCCTTGAAATAACTTGGAATTTTCTTATAGTTTTTATCTTTATACATGAATTACGGTCAAATGTATAAGAAAAACTATCGTTCAAATGATTTATGCTATTTGTATCGGTCTATTTCACATTTCGTTCGTTTCTTGCTTTTTTTATTTTATTTTGCCCTTCACTCTTATATCGACATGTAGACAAAATTTCCTTAGAAAAACAACAAAATGAATGCAATAAACTTCATTGATTTAATTCGAAATTTCCTTGTTTGACATGCATGTTTATACATAGTATATCACTACTGTATTTAATGGTATTTTGATTATTCTTTGCTTCACTTGTAAATTCATGTTGGGTTTTTTATTTTCATTTTTTTTTTTGCCCACAATTGACTAGAAAAATATCGAAATAACACGTACACACTGTTATACTGAATGAAAAGTTTTAATTCTATACATTTTCCTGTAAACAACATGTCTTATTTCATGATAGACTTGCGGGTTTAGTTTAATTTTAAAAAAACAACAATACCAGCATCCACAACCCCACAATCTTGATGTGTTCAGTTTGATTACATAGTCTGACTTGTATTTGTGTTAGAGATATTCAATTTCTATGTCCTGATGCTTTGTTTTTCCATTTTATACAATTTTTTGCCTACAGACTTTTTAAAAGATGATAACATTGCACAAAAACAGTATTGCAATCAGATATATCCATTAATCTATTATTTTTCCATTTCGATTTGATTTTTTTCTTTTTTGTTTCGTGTTGTCTTATCAAATTAAACGTGACTCTGTCAAGTGTTTTTATATTTGAAAAATTTTGTTATTCACATCATTGTATTCATGATATGGTAAAAGAAAACAATACGTTAACGTAAATTCCAATTTAAAAATTTAAAATTGAATCAAGTTTTTTGTTTTAAAAATTTAGTGAAATTAAACGAAATTTAAAATCCAATTAAATTAGTTATATAAATTTATCATTTTCATAAACTAAAAAAAAAAAAAAAATGGAATTTGAAAAATTTTGAACTGATTCATTGACAAAATAAACAGCTCAATTAATTAATTAGATATCAACAGAAATTCAATTAAAAAAAAAATCCAAAATAATTACATATACAAAAGCCATATTTACTGAAATTTTATTTACTAATCCTGGTATTTATATGCCACATTATGTTAAATATATTTTATATCACATAAAAATTATCGTAAATCTGCATATTTATCATTTATTTATTTCATAATATCGTATAATTATATTGCATAAATATTGCAAATATGTACATACGTATGTATGTATACATTTTAATGAAATTATATGAGTATTATGATTATGATTTAATCATATTCATAATTGCAATTTAAATTATACGGAAAAGAGAAAGGGATTAAAATTATTTCTTTATCGTGTATTCTATATACATATATAAGTTTACACATATACACACGTTTGTATACATGGAATTTGTATTATATTTGAAATTATATTTTATTGCATAATTTGTAATATTTGAATAATTTTCGACATGTATGCACATACAACATAGCTACATAATATTCGTGTATTATTTTATAATCGTGTTCACATTTATGCTTCATAGATTTATTAATATCTGCATTAACCTAGATTGCATATCAAAATTTTAAATATGTCACATAAATGATATTAATATCATTTATTGTATATACAATGCAATTACATATGTACATATATAAACACATACTGATAAGGTATATTTTAATAATATGTATATACATATAAGAATTCAAGGATATTGCACGATACGTACATAAAATTTGAATGTCTCCTTTTTATATTTGCATTTGTAAAGATAGGTATCAAAATATTGAAATATTCACTATTTTAATTAAATCTGTGATTATTGAGTAAAATGAGTAAAATTATATATTTTGAATGACAAATAATTTTGTGAAATTTAAATTTAATTTTAAATAAACGATTATGAATTGATGATGAAAGATGAATTGATACAGGATTAAATAAGGAAAAATAAGTATAACAATGTGTTACACAAGCATTTGTTTGTGGAAAAGCGTATAAGTGTTATTGAGTAGAACAGATGCAATCTTTATTGTCCAATTTTTCTCATCATATGTTATATGTATATACTTATAACAGAAGTAGCGAAAGAACTTTTAAAAGATCACCGATTTTCCAAAATTTTTTGGAAAATCACTGCCTTCGCATTAGGCAACATTGTCTTAGACCCCTACAAAATAATGATAATTTTCTCCTTCTAATATAAAATTTTTGATTATTTCACAATTTTCTCTGTTCTAGACTTTTTTTTTATATTTTTCATCTTTTTAAAAACAATTTTCATACTTCTACATAATCAGCAAAAAAAAGTTCATTTAAGTAAAATTTTTTTACGATTTTTCAAGTGTACAGTTAAAGTGTACATTGCACACATGTAGGTAGAAGTATTCAGAAGTATATATATTGAAACATGTAACTACATACATACAGTAGCAATTAAGTATACTTATATAACACAGAAGTACTTACTTGAAAGGACTAACAAAAAAAGAAGGCATTTTATTTTTGCATAGGAAATGAAATCGTGTCTAGAATTTCAAAGTATTATAGATGTATGATGATGCACTGTCATATTTAATAAAAGATGAAATTTCTATTTCTAGTGGGATTATTACAACGAACAAAAACAAAAAAAAAAATGAAAAGAAAGAACAGGAAAACTTGAATTGCTTGAACGATGACAAAACGATAAAAATTTACTTGCAAGTAATACTAAGCCTACATGCATACATACATATACAGCACATGCTGCACATTTTCACATCAAACGTTATACTCTCCGTATAGCCAGTATATAATATCATTCAGAGGTAAATGATTTTCATCTCCTTTATATCTTCAACTTCGAGAAAAAAACCAACTTAAATCTTAAATACTATATAGCCTTTCTAACGACATTAATGTACCTAATCACTTTAAAACATGACATGAAATGTTAATATTGTCTTCCTGATGAATTACAAAGAGATTTTACAAAGATTTATAAATTAAGCCATGTTGTATGTCACATACTTTTCGTGTATGTATATACAAAATGATTTTTAATTTTGACATTAAGATAAAACCTTTGGATAAACTTCATTTTAATTTTATTTTAATTTCCTTTATATAAAATAAAATTTGATGGATATGTGATCATGTACCACAACATATATAGTAATTTACTTATGCATCGTATACAAATGTTTATTTGTATGACAAACAAAACAATGATTATCATATATGTATATTGTAAAGATTTTGATCTAAGAAAAACAAAGTGTCTTTAACTTTGTACACTGGCATTTGAAGAAAAAGAAGAACGCATGTAGATATTTTCTTTAAATTCAACAAATGTTTAGATATCGTATGAGATATTGAACAAACAAAAATCACTATCTGCTGACTATCCTGTCATTATAAATCAAATTGATTGAGGAATTTTTCGAATTCAATTATTTTCCAGTCAATTACAATTGAACTCAAAAGACAAAAAAAAAAGGAAAAGAAAATTGAGTGAAATGGAAGTTAATCTTTATTGGCCATTACAGTCGGCAAGCAATATAACCCCAAATGAAAAATAATAGCACAAGACAGAAGATATGGTGGTATCAGGATTTGATCCAAGTCTAAGCTCATCACTCGCTATGTTAAGCTGGTAAAGAAGATGAAGCAATATAACCCATTCCTAATTGTATAGGCTACAAATTTTTAACATTGAAATTTCTTTAAATTTATTATCATTTCATTTCTTTTATGGACATGTGACAGATACATTACATATAAAATAAACTTTCTAAATAGATTTATTGCACAAGTAATACAGTAACGGAATGTGCACATATTGAATAAAATTTATTAATCGAATTGTATGAAGTAATATGTATTATTCAAATTGTTTTACAAAAGATATACCTTAAATAAGGGATTTATTGTAACAAAACAAAAAAATTGTATTGGATTTTAATCTGAATATTGTATGTGATCCCTTTAGAGTGATTTACTTTCAAAAGTAATAAAACAGATAGATTTGTGAATATAGAGGAAAAATCTGAGAAAATTTGTATAGAAAATTCAAGTCTAAATTAAAGGCAAATGAAAATTTTTATCTCTCATGTTGCAACAAGTATTCACAAAATATATATGTATGTCATTCACATAATTTCTCATTGTTTCTATTTTACTTCATTTTTGTTGTTGTTGCTTTAGTTGTTCTACTTGTCTTCTTTGCAAGAGTATGTACAGATACATACTATGTAAAATTTACGTGCAAATGATATGTCATAAATTTAGGTGATAGTATAGTGAATATAAACAACTAGAAAGAAAAATGCTTATGTCATGTAGAAAGAAAATTGAATTTACTATATAGTTCGTAAAATCTCATTCAGACAAGAGCAGATGAAATCATTTTTCATAAAAGAAAATTCACCTTACACTTGTAAAATTTCATGTATAACAGAATGAAATGTGTAATCATAAAAAAAGACAAATAACGTATGTTTTGTTGTGTTTCAACTTTGTAGCATTAAAATGGTATCAAGGAAAAGGAAAAAGGAAAAAATTGCATATAAAAAACAAAAAAGAAATATTTTTTGTTTTTACACCTTTTCTCTTGGAACTTTGGTGTATAAAGTTTGCATGTTTCTCAAATTTTTCATTGTAAATATCTACGAAATTTTTATTCAATTTAAAAATTTGTATTTGTCTGTCATACTTATTTTATTAGGTATAATAAAATTTTTAAATTATTTAATGACATAAGAGCTGCTCGAGATGTGAAACTAGTGAAAAACGGCCGAAAAGCTTAAGGAGGCAATGATTCGATATGAGAAAAAAATAGAACAAAATCAAATCAGATTTGCCTAAATGAATATTTAATATTTAAGCCTAAGACCTAATGATAGTGTTAGAGTCAACTAAATGTCTCTGTGTTAGTGGCATTTTTGTAAAAAAACATTTATAAATACATAAATAAACATTTGAATTTGATTTTTTTTCTTTTTTTCCTTCACTGTAGATATACAAAAAATCATGAATAGTTTGATCTTGTCACTATTGATCACTACTAGTTGTTTGATCAAGTAGAATCCATTTTGAAATTTATGTTGACGTTATGGTTGTAATAAATACGTATATGCTGACGCTATCATTGGACCCCTAAACATTAAGATATCTAAACACAAAATTTCGTATTAAATTATTGTATAATTCTATAAAAAAAAAAAACAATTTGAAAATTAAATTTTTGGCCTATTTTTTGTTTTGATTTCTATAAGAAAATAATAAAATTAAATTAAAAGTAAAATGTAAAAGGAAGGACTTTCCCTGTCAATGTTGAAAATAAAGAAAAATTAGGGCAATATGATGATAATATAAAAAAATCATTTAAACTTTTCTCTTGAATTGGGAAGAAATGTTTAAAAATCTTTTTCCTTTGAATCTTTTTTAAATATTTCAAGTAAAATACAAAATGAACAGTGTCATTCTTCTTTTTATTTGCATGCTGTGAATCGAGAATATGCCCCGCCCCGTCAATATTTAAAAAAACGCCATACATAAATATACATTATGTATGTACATAAATCGAGAAATTTTTAAAAATTCATTTATTTGAGTTTCTTTTTTTAATATCTGACAATCATCTGACACTTTTAAAAACGCAATGATAACAATGATTATGATAAAGATGAAGATGACGATTATGATGATAACAAAAGATGATGATGACGATAAGTAAAGATAAAATGTATATTTAAATTTTATTTATTTATATTGTTTATTATTAAAACAGGATTATTATCAGGATATTCTGTTGTTGCTCATATAATTTTGGTTTTCTGTTTCTGTGTGGTACTTTGTTTCCCTATTATGTATTTTGGTTGAATATTTTGGCATTTTTTTTGGTTTTTCCTCAAATAACCAAAGCAAAAGCAATGCAAAACGAAAAATTTCATATTCCTTTTAATTTTCTATGGTACACACAATGTACACAACGTTTGACATTGTTGTCTAGATTTTTGGAAAATCACAAAAAGGACATAATACGGTAAAATATACTTATAGTTTCTTATCAAAATTGGGTTGAAGACAAGAAAATTTAAATACTTTTTGTGCGATTTCATATCTTTTTTTCGGATTTTTCCTCTCTTTTTTTGAAATATGATTTTTTTTTTTTTTAAAAAAAAGATGAATAAATAATTTAATATGAATTTTGCTTGTAGATTTTAAAATTCTTTTGCTCTGACCAAAGTTTGGTTTCTTTTTGATTATCTTTAGTTTATTGCATAATAGAAACATTTTTCATTAATTTTTTTTGTGGTTTCATTAGATTGTCTTTTGATATTTAAACAAAAAAAAAAAAATCTTTATTAAACTTTTTCCATTTAAACCGATTATAATCAGGTGAAATGTTACCTTCTATTTTTTAATTGATAATAAAAGTAAACTTTTCATTCTTACTCTGTCATAGTTATGGACATAGTTATGGAAGTAGAACTCTCGTAACATAAAGGTATTGTCTTCATTCTTCTTGTTTAGTTACGTTTATTAATCAGGAATTTTAAACTTTTCAATGAAAAATATACAAAAAAACTTCAAGTAGTTACTACAGCTCATTTGAATATCAAATTGCTACTTGATTTCTTTTTTCTAATAAATCCAGAAAGATATGACTTTTATTTATATCTTAGCGATTAGCCAAATCCTAAAGGAAAATAATTCTAGTGCATTGTTATTCTTATACCAATGTTGACTTTAACTGTTTTTTCATTCTTTTTTCAAAATAAAAAATAAATAAAGAACTTTCTCTACATGATAGAAAATTGCATATTTTTCTTGAGTATCTATTATTTTTCTTTCAATAGGATTCTAATATTTGAGGATAGAAATTTTTTTCCTTTGTCATGTACATATACCCATATTTTATTTTTGTTTGAAAAAAAAACAATTTTTTCTTTTCATTTTAAATATTCCACAAATATTGGTTTTTTGCTATATCATCATATACATATAAGGTTTATCTAAAAAAAATAAAAAAAAGGAAAAATAATAGAAAAATTTGAATTAAATATAAAATGCGTATGAAATTTTATTTTTCTTTATTTGATTGTTATTTTATCCTCTTAAAAAATAAAAAAAGTTTTTTTTTGAAGTATTACAATTTTGAAATGATAAAGAAAATATGGAAAATAAACTGACAGAACAAGAAAATATAAAGCAAAAATAATAGATTCCGATCATTTAAAATATTCCTTTGTGTGCTTTTGTTATTTTTTCAAAAAAGAAAAAGAAAAAGTTATTTGATTGCACAATAGTAGAGATACATAATGGGCACCCCTTATCTGAAAAATAAATTTTTTATGTACATATGTATGTATGTTCATATTAGATGAAGAAGATTCTTCTAGGCCAGATGTAAATATGTACGAATCGTATGAGTATATTTGTCTATGTGACCAAAGTAAAAATATCATATATTATACACATAATTCAAAAATTTGCTTTAAAATAAAATAGGATCATACAAAACAAAAAAAAATTTTAAACAATTACAACAAAAAAATGGACGAAAAAAATTTTCATTTTAAGTTTTGCTTTTTACTGCTTTTCATTGTTCCTTTTTTCTTTATACATTTTTTGTTTGTTTGCTTGTTCTTATATGTAAGTCAGTAAATAAGTAGGGAATAACAAAAACTTTCATTTACCCATCATCATCATAATTTACTTTCTTTTCTTTGTAATAAAATATTTTATATGCCACATATGATATTCGTTTCATATGTGAAATGATGATAAGACAAAAAAAAATTTATCTGGCATTCATACAGATAAATGCAACAAAATGAAGAAAAGAAAAAAGAAAATTTTATTATGCTCACATGTGTATGTGTTCATTTTTCAGTATAACATATTTAGTACACAAACAAAATATATTAAGTGGAAAATGTGTCAGAGGATGATAAAAAAGGAGCAAAAAACAAAAAATCATCTCGTTAAGTTATGAAAAATATGTTTGAGAATTATAACAAAAAAAAGCACACATTCACACAATCATGATAAAATATACGAACATGAATGCAAACATATGTGTACAATGCAGCTTATATACACATCTTTCATATGTGCATGTATGTAGATCAGTTTTAAACAGTATGCAAACATTCATTTCGTTTTTTTTTTTGTTTTTTTGGTGATGATAATGATAGTCCTTAAAATTTTTTATTGTTATACATACATACATAAAAAACATAAAAACTTTTCATATGAATTTTATTTGCTTGTTGCAATTTGTGTTATGTAACAAAAAACGTGATAATATGTTATATATATGTATGCGTGTATGTATGCCAAGAATATCTTTGCATAAATTCGTCATATCATAGAATTGCAGATTTTTCAAGAAAAACAAACTTTTTAATCTTCCTAATACGTACTTTTTATCACACTAACACAAACGTAAATATTTCCTAGAATTCATATTTATAACACAACCGTTGGCTGATGAAACCTAAACTTAAAGAAATGAGAAAAAATCAGATGGATATTAGTTTATTGGTGTTTTGGTCAGAAAGACAATAAATTTTTCTCTGACTTTTCCAGCCGAAATGTGTAAATTTAGACTAAAATCAGTGAAAAAGAAAAACAATTTGGTAATTTTTAAAGACATATTTTTTGTATTATCGGACTAAAATAGAGTCGCCCTGTATTATTATGTATATATGTAATTTTTACTTCTAAAAAAAAAAAAAAAAAAATTTGAAATGAAAATTGTACTACTGTATGAAAAAATTTTGATTGCACTTGCAAATAAAAATGTTATTTTGAAATTTTTGTTTATTCAATCAAATGTGGAGAATAGAATAAGAAAAACAAAAAAGAGTTGTAAACATTCCTAAACCTAAAATACATACACATGTATTTTTTATTTATTGTCTTTACCGATATAACATAGTTTGTTTTTCTAAACATTAAAAAATCAAAAGGTTATAAAAGCATATGTACTGAGGACGAGAGAGGATAGTCATTAATTTCCAAATTCATAATTAAAAAAATCAATAAATCTCAGATGAAGAAAAATCAAGTAATTCAAAAAAAAAAAAAAAAAAAACGATAAAGAAAAAAATGTATGTCCGTCGTTTATTTTTAGAAAATACATTACAGACAGGCATTTTGATTTTAGTTTTAAAATATAATTTAAAAATTATTATTGTACACAAGCGTATAATTTTCAATATAAAAAAAAAAAAATAAAATAAAATGTAATGTATCTTTTTTCTTTGTATTTAAAAATATAAATTTTACACTAGTGTCATAAATTTTATTTATTAATATCATTACTACTGCACATTATCATCATTAACAAAATAAAAAACTTCCTTTTTTGTGTAAATAGGAAATACGTGCAAAGTTTTTTTTTTAATGAGATTAATTTCCGTTATAAATAATTTTGATTTTTTTTTTATTCAGAATTCTATATCCGGGTTACCCTGCTTTTTTAAATTTAAAATAATGTACAAAAAGAAAAACTTTTTTAACAAAGTTAATAAATATAAAAATAAAATTTTTGTAAACTTTTTAAAATTATTATGTCGTATCTGTACGTTATTTTGTTACGCTCAGTTATTACACGCGTAACTAATTAGAATAATATTTTCTCTATAGAGTTTGTTACAATACCCTACCCTGTACAGGATGATTCTGTTTCTTCTTCTTCTTCGTACGGCGCTACAGCTGAAATCGAGCCGTGGCCTCTTCAATTACTTCAAGACAAGAAAAAAGAATCTACTTGTTCAATTGGTAAGCTAGTGAGGAATTAAGACTATAGTAGACCTTCTCGTCATTCTAATAAGGTATCAGTCAAGAAATGACATCGCAGGATCTACAAGTTATTCAAATTTAAATTCAATTCAATTGATAAATTTTTTTGAATAATTTATCAGTTCGTTTTAAGTTTACCTGAGCCTATGTTTATTTTTTTATCGTCAACTATAAATGCCACAGAAAGCAAACAGAATCACTCTGTATGCCCTAGTTGTGTCTATTTTCCATACATTTTAATAAAAATTACAGTTTACATGATTTACTATATCCTTTTCTTGTCTCTAAACAAAAATTTGTTTCAAAACGGTTAGGAGACAAAAAAGGAAAAAAAACAACAACAACAGTAAAAATAATTCAACGTTAAATTATTCAAGAAAAAATAAAAAACGATCCTAACGTATGTACATATGTATGTATTTAGGTAATTGTGTTATAGGTACGTGTACTATGTTTGTGTTATTAGGTTTGAATGTATACATAGGAGCACATTTTGAAAATTTAAATTACAACAAAATGAAACAATGTGTAATAATTATTTTATTGTAAAAGTTTTTAAACATTCTTTTACATCATTATCATCATCGTCATCATCCACAGACCGTACGTATACTTGATACATATTTACATAATTACGAACGTTACACGTTACATTCTACATGTAACTCATACATAACAAAGTATATGACGGTAGTACATTTAATTTGTTACATTTTAACATTTTAATTACTTCTCTTTTTTTTTTTTTTACTTTAAATAAGAATTTATTCAAATTCAAATTAATTTGCATAATACGAGTATTTTGTATGTAGGATACCTTTTTTTTAAAAAAAAAATAAATGATGATCATAATAATTAATGATGGAAATTTTTATTTTGTGATGTTAATTGTGTGAATATATTTTTGTTTCATGATAATTATTACTCTATGTTTTATGAAAAATTTTTTAAAAAATTAATCGACTTACTATGATGGATTTATTTCACTTGAATAAAATTGACGCTCTAAAAAAAAGATATTACAAATTATTATTTTCTTATACATATACAGTTTCATATGTATGTACATATGTACATAAGTATGTAGTTTCCGTTATCATTTTATTTTTCATTGAAATCGGTTGTGTGCTATGATGTCCTTGATGTGTGCAGTTCCACTTAAGGTTTACTTTTTTAACTATCTATTATGGTTTTCCATTTATTGTATTCCTTTTTCTGCGTACATTTCTACACATTTCTCCTTCTGGACTAAATTCCAAAACATTTATTCAATACACTATACATAAATGGATTTTAAAATGTGGTGTGATAAAATTTCAATTTTAGTTTTTTGATGTTGATTTCAATTTGTATCTAATATTGAGCTTTTCCTATAATGAACCACACACAATCCTTTGAATATTTTTATAATTATTCATTATCTTAGAATTATTTAAAAAAAAAAAAGACAAAAATCCCTAAAAGTACAATAAGGCAAAACGTCATTTTATTTTATACTTACATATCATGATAAGGTGTAGAGTGACGTTCCGAATTTCAAATTTCTACTGTATCTGTACTTTAATTGTTAGCAAATACATATGTAAGCTTATCGCATGTAACATGTAACATATATGCATCTATGCATCAGGGTTAAGTATTTCGTTACATTTCACTTACATTGTCATTTAAACAAATGCACAAAAAATAAAAATAAAAAACAACAAAAAAAAAACATGAAAAACTAAAACAAAACCATCAGATGTGTTTATTTTAAATTTAAAATATGCATAAAGTACATAAAATTTTTGTCATTGCAAAAATGAAATTTCATATATCCTGTTTATATACATATTTATATATTGTGCATCCAAAGAATACAGGTAATGTCTGTATCTCCGTTATATGGTAATATTCAACATGATGGTTTTATTTTTATCACATGACAACCTAAAAATGATGTTGCATTTAAGCACATATGTATATAGTATGTGCATAAGCACACATGAAAAACAATAAATTATACAATAAAAATATTGTAAAATATTTATTTTATTTATTTTATTCCTGTTCCCATTTTTCCATGTTCCCAATATAGTATTATTATATGTATACACGTACATGTGTTGATAATATGTAAATTTATTTATTATAAAAGGATGTACAAGGTGCATTCATTATAATATCGTAGTAGTAACAAAATTCTTGTAATTGTTGTAATATGCGAATGAATACATATTTTATTTTGATTCCTGATACACATATGCATTTTAGTGTATGTATGCACAAGAGAAAAGCAACAGAAAAAAAAGGATAATTTAATTATATTCATATTTACTAGATGTATGGCTGTTATGAATAAAATGGTGTAACACCATTCATGATTTTACGTATTTTTGTGTTTAAGATTAAAATAAAACAAATTAATTCGGTGACATAAATATCTTTTTCATTTTATTTTTTTATTTTAAATAAAATTTTTTAAATAATACATGAATTTCAATTATTAAAAATCATACACACCCATAAATATGCGCAATGTAACATACATGTATGTGTATAGGTTTGTGTACAAATGAGGTTGTAGTGTTTGTATAATTTATTTTTGTTTTTTTTTAATCAGAATTAAAAATAGAAATACCGTACATACACATAAGGATACAGTACAGTTCATTTTTGTAATTTCCTTTTTGAAATTTGTAAATTTTAAATTTACGTACATATGTATGTAGGTTAGACGTACACACATTTCACACAATTACGAGTCTAAATATACAGACAAATTTGTTTTTTTTTATTAAATTTTTAAAACTTTTATTATATATTGAATTTTGAAATTTTGAATTATTTCTTTTAATAAAATTTCCTTAAAATATTTACATGTGTTAATATTAAAGTCCTAATGTATGTATGTGTTAAATTCGAATTCGATATCTTTATTATATAAATTTCTTTTATATTTTTATCTATGTAGACACGTCGTAAAAACAATATTATAATAATACTCACGTACACACATGCATATATCAATTTTTGTATTATATATTTAAAGTGACTTTATCTGTAATATATCCAATAAACCTTTGATAAATTTAACGTACATGAATACAACAAAATCATAAATAGAATTTATGGTATCATAGCTTTTACATGTACCTTTAGTATATCGAATGATGTACGATTACATAATTCAAAAAGTGTTCTTCATTTTATTTTCCCCCTTTCATATATATAACTCTATCCTAATAATACATGTATTTTTTGATACGTTAATATATATACATATGTACATAATATACTTATAGGTGTATGTTTTTCTAAACGCAAATCATTCATCCTTCTATATCATGTCAATTTGATGTATATAGTATATGGTAATGGATACGTATAAACTAAACTGCATATACGATTAACATGTATCAGGATTTACTTTAAATCTTTATTTAACGTACTAAAATGTTAGATACAATGATATGTCAGTCGTTATATACATACTTATATGCACATTATATACATATGTATATTTATACGTATACTTGTGTGAATGTAAGTATTAAAAATATTGAGATGGGACTACACCACAAAGCTGTATAAATTACAGCGTATATGAAAAGCTTTCGAAGCCTTGTAAATTTTCCTGTTCTTTTTATTCTTTGCATTTGTTTTTTTTATTTTTTTTTATTTTTATCATAAACTTTTCTTCTTATCTATCATTTTCTTTTCATTTTAATGCGAATTGGTATTTATATTCGTACATTATTAAAGGATAAATAACATTAAAAAAAAAAAAGATGCCTTCGGTCGATTACAATATAATTTATGAATGGTCATTAAGTTAATAGAGATAGAGAGATTCTCATATATCCTTTCTACACAATTTTTTCTTTTGTTAAGTTTATGTATACATTGCGTAGATACAAAATAGTGAAAAATTTATGTCTAATAAAAATGTTCAAATTATAATTCTGATTAACAAAAAATATATATACATATATACATATATTTTTCGTCCTTCTATGGTATTTCATTTGGCTTAGATGAAATGAATCGTGAAAATAAAGCGAAAATAAGAAAAAAAAATTAAACAACATAAAAAACAAATAATTAATAATGATCAATTTTTTTCGATTGTAAATTTTCACTAAGTTGAAAATTCTTGTTTTTTCTAATCAGACTTAATTTTCATGATATTAAATATAAAACAATTTTTTTTCATTGAAATTTGTTCAGTGTACATATGTATGTAAAACAATTACGGATATTCCATAGATTTTTTACTGTATTATTATTACAGAACAATCTAGAAAATTGCATTTTAATCAAGGGTAATTAAATGTAAATAAAAGTAACTTCAAGTATTCATATCATTATTTATTTTCATTTTATTGTAATTGTACAAGTAATTTTGAAATTTTATTTAAATTTTGTACAAACTTTATACATTTTTTATTTAAATAACAAACAGGGTAATTTTGTATTTATTTTGCACAATCATTGCCTGGTAAATGGTATTGAAGAGATGTACGAAAAATTACGTAAATAGGTAAAGAGGGAGGTCCAACCATTTGGGTATAATGATTTGATGAATAAATCACTGTTTTTCTTGACGAAAAATTTAATAATTTATTTAATCTCATTTGAAAAATGAAAATAAGCAATAATTTTGGTATAGACATGAATAAGTTGCCATCAAAAATTCTCAAATTATGTAGCAAACAGAATCACCCTATTTATGTAAAACAGAACAAAAATACATATAAAATGCTCATAAAATATAAATAAGACAAAAAGTTATAAAATTGCATGTTATTTGCAGTTAAATATTAAATTTTCTCTTTAAACTCCTTAAAATGGATAAATTATCCTGATTTACACGCACATTACCAGTCTAGTCCAGGCATTTGTAACATATACTCGTACAGAGAAGAAAATTGCAGTGTACATACATTTAGTGCAAAGTATAATAGGGTATATACCATTTAGAAAAAACGGAAATGTCAAAATAAACTTTATAATCCATTTCAAATCTAAATGCGAAATGTAATATTTTCAAAACCGCACAAAAAAAAAATACACAACAAAATCAACCACCAATCCACTTGTATTACATACATTTTAAAGATCACAACAACACACGACAAAATCATTTTATGTATGGTTAAGTACATGCTATAGCGTAAATGTTTTATAGACATTTGTATATGTATGTATGTACATGAATGAATAATCAAGTACCTGAATATTTTATTGCATTGTAAATTGTAGTTTATTGTATTTTATATTGTAGTTTTGTACATACTATACATAGCAATTTAATTAAAATTTACATATTTAGCCGTTTGTTTTCACATTTTAACATTGTACATAATTTTTTTTTCTGTTATATTTACTTGCTTTTCATTTTAAAGTAAATTTGTGTTTACAGTCTAAAAAAGATATTCATCTGATTATAACCGACAAAAGAAAAAACAATAAGGAACCTATAAGAATAACAATGAACATGTATGGAGAATAATAAAGTGCATGCAAGTGATTACACATCAGGAAAATAATGTAAAGAAAAATTGAACATGCAATTTAACATTTTCACTGAATATGTATTTCCGTTTCTCTTAAAAAGAAAAATTAAAATTAAAATAAAATAAAATTTTGTAAATGTACAAATATACAGATACATATATGAGAAAAAATAACATTTTAATATATTAATAGAAAATTTTTTCTTTTTGTATAATTTTTGGTATTTCAATTTTCTAATTAAGTTTACAGCTTAAACATTTGAAAGACAATGAAAATAAGAATTCGTTTCTTTATTTTTCAATGGCTCCCTGTATGGCTTGCATAGTTCTGGATAATTGTATGTATTAATCTAATAATTATCGCTCATTTTGACTCTGATATGACAAAATTTTTTATATTTTTTTTTACTCTGATATTTTTTTGTTTTTGGTAAGTTTTACTGTTAACACTGGTTTCCTGTACTATACATTTTTTGACTTCTGCAATATAAAAAAAGTTTTATAAGTAACTAGGAAACGTTAGGTAACATATGTATAAACATTATGACATGAATAAATACACTAGAGGTGGTATTTAATTTTTTCCAAAATTGGTTTCTACATAAAGTAAATGATCTTCGAAAAAAAAAAGAAAACAAATTTCATTTCAATGAGTTTTATTGAAAATTAAATTTTACTGGTTTACTATTAAATAACGGCAATTATCTAAAGTACATACGATACCCAATCTTTGTTATTTTTTTTTATTTCTAGACACAGAGCACATTCAAATGTGTGTTATATTATTAAATTTATAAAGATATTACACATGAGTATCTGAAAATTGAAAGGAGATACATATTAGCATAATTCTTGAATCTAAAAAAATATTTACAATTTTTTTGTGTAGGTTCTACATTTTAATTTTCTTTTGTAAGAAATTTTTATTTTGTGGTAAACTCTAAGGACTTTTTATTCACAAAAATGTTACACCCATAGAAATGTATATATACGGACTGATACTTGTATGTACACATCTACAGATAAAAACCACATAAACGTGTATAATGTACTATAGGTAATCCATACATAAAAAAAAAATATTGAGAAATATCGTATCTTTATTCATTCAATGTTATTGATATCATTTTTCCCTTTTTATTATTATTATTTTTCTTTTATTTTCATTTTTACTTTTTTTTTCTATTTGTACTGTAATCATACAAATTTTACATTAATGTTATAATATCATATCCCATTCACACACACAAATGTTTTTGATTTCTTTTCTTTTTGCTATCATATCACCGTATTATTTGAAATAAAAATAAAATAAAAAATAGACAAAAAATAAAAAATAAAGCAAACATTTTCATTCATTTCATTTCAATCATTTGGTAAAGTTCTAAAAATTCTATGAAAATAAAAAAAAATAGAAAAAAAGTGAAATCTATATTTATGTATATTTTTTTTCATTCTGCTGACTTTAAATAATCATTTTATAGATTCATTTTAGATATATGTATACATACACATACATGAATTTGTTAGTGTTTATTGGTATTGTCGAATGTTTTAAAAGGGAATATCTCCTGTGTGTATGCAATATTTATGTATATTGGAACCCTCTTATGAAAATAGTATCATTATGGTCTTATCAAAAACCTTTAAAAAATAAAAATAAAAAAATAAACGAAAACTTTTGAATTCAAATTTAATGCATGAATATAGTATATACATATGTACGTACATCTATAATAATGTATGGCATGTATTCTGTTTTTTATTTGTGTTTATCAAAATGAGACAAGTCAACCATCTGGAAAATTGGAAAATTGATTTTAATGACATCGAATTGAAATAATTTTTTTTTATTTTTTATTTTTATTATGCTTTTTTTCTATTTTTTATTTTATTTGGTAATTTATTTTTGTTTTTGTTCTTTTTTTTCTTTATTTCTCTATTTAACCAAAACTTTTATACATAAGTATACTTTTATATTTCGTTGTCTTCGATTGCTTTTGTTTTTTTTTTATAATTTAGAAAAGTAAAAAAAATAAATAAATAAAATAAAAACGAACTGTAACTGTAACAATTTCTTATATTAAATCTAAGTACAAGCACGTACAGTACGTATACAAATCAAGTGTATGGGGTGTTTCATGAGAACAAATAGCACTTGATAGGTCATGCCTGAGAAACAAAGAAAAATTGATTAACCTTTCTTAGTTCTCCTTGCCGCTTTGGCAATTTTGTCAATTTACATTTTTGATATTATATTTTGCTCAACCTTCAATTTGCCGCCAAGCTAATGCATTTACTCCTAGAACACTCTGTTTAGGAGGTTTCATGTAGAATGGCTAATTTAACTGCTTGGCCTAAGAGGTTTGGTTTTTCTTTTATTATTTAGAAAATTGATAAAAGTTTGTTTGATTTTTCTTTGAAATACTAAAAAAAAGAAATATGAATTCGCGATTCCAATTTCATATACCTATTTAAAAAAAACGTCCTTATCTTCTGTAAGTTTCCTCTTGATTGTATTAAATAAAAAACCATTAAGTATTAAAAAAGTTTTCTGAAGTTATTAAATTAATTTAAAAAATTCAGTAAATTGAATGAAACTTTTTTATCTACATAAGCAAGTGAGAAAATGAAAGCTAAAAATAAAGAAAAAGGCGAGTTATTTATTTTTTTAGATAATTTTTTAAAATACGAAAATAAAACATAATAAAATCACTAAAACTTTCCAGATTACTCTTCCTTTAGCATTACAGTGGATTTTAGTTTTTTCTATGTACCTCTTCCTAGGAAACTTCTAATAAATTCTTGTTTTTCAATAATTTAAGATCGTTTTGGACGTCTTTTTTCATTTTTTCTTGGATTTTTCTACAATCCATAATCCTGTTATTCGATGCTCTATCTTCCTAGTTTGTCTTGGGTCATTTTTTCTGTTATATGATCCAATTATCTTGAATTTATATTCTTTTTAGATTGCTAAAATTGTTTATTATTCAACATTTTAAATTAATTCATACATAAATAGGAACGACAATGAATCGCGATTGCAGAATATCCTGTTTTATATTTTCTTGTTTTAATCTACTAAAAATTGAAATAAATAATTACATGATTATTATACGATACATGGACGTGTCCGTTTCCATAACTTTTAAAAACGTTTATTATCTAAGTTAAGGCAATGCATTAAGGAGCACATAATTCATAGTAAATTACAGTATTTAAAATTATGCTGCTCGTATATATACATAGAGCAGCTGATTTATTACATTTGAACCTCATTCATGATTTTTTTGTGTTCGTACCCATACAAACATACATATTTATGTATGCTCACATCCATGTGTACACATTTTTTTGTTTTTGCATAGGAGAGAAATGTTATTAAATTTTATTGTATATTTTCCATTGAACTTTGTATATTTTGACAGAATTTTGGTTTTTGTTTTATTTTTTATATTTCTAAGGACATGCGCATCATTTGAATGGTGAAAAATTTTATTAAGAAAAATGCCACCAACTGATGGGAAATTTTTATTATTTTGTTCGTATTTTTGTTTTGTGGTGAAAATGAAATTTAAATATTTTGAAGTGTCTTTCAAGTTTTTATTTTCGTCACGAAAATTTTTTTTCTTATTTTTTTTTCTTTAAAAATACTTCCTACATAATTTAAGGAAAATTCAGAAATGACAATTTTTATCCTTTTTTTGGTTTTTCTTATATTATCATGATTACTAGACAATATCGAAATTATTGAAAATGAACTTAATCAATGTATGCATGTATATGACGCCGTCTAGACTCAATAACATCTTAACTCCGTTTTTTTCCAATATGTACCTACATATATATGTATTTTAATTTTTTTTTTCGCAACATATCCGTTTTGATTTTCTTGTTGTCCTTTGAATTATTTTTTGATATATTCTTCTTTCATGTTTCTTCTAAGTTTATTCCTATTTTATGTATTCCTAGTACATATTCTACTTAAAATATACGACTAGTCGTATGCAGGAAAAAAAATGAATGGACAAGAGTTATTGCCTTTTCGTTCAAATGAATTTTTCTTGTCTACAGCGGTCTATTCAATTTCTTGATTTTTCCATGTCCTTTTTTTCAATTTTCCGTTTTCTTTTTGATTTTGTCAATTTTTTGGTTTTTTTTTTACCATCAAATAAAAAAAAGAAAGTGGCAATAAACCGACATTGATTCTTGTCGATTTCCTTTTTTTTCTTTTTAAAAAATCATGCACGTTTATGTGCATTTTATAAAAGAGTATAACATAATACACACGTTTTTAATGGTATTCTGATAACTTGCAGCAGTTTTTCATTGGTTTTGTTTGTTTTATTTTATCTTTTGTATTTTTCTTTCAATCTCAATAACAAAAAGAAATTGAAATTATATGTATTGTGTGTTGTATTAAAAATGAAGAGAAATTTTCATTGAATTTTTACACAAAAGATTACAAATACATACCTTATAGACGGTATATACGTATATATTCGTACATTCGTATGCATACATTCATTTTTGAATAATCTTATTGATATGTTTACGTGTGTATCAGAATACTACCGATTTCATTCAATTTTTGTACATATACTCAGTTTACGTGTTTTTTGATTACTTACTGCACGTACGTAATAGTATATTGAATTTGAAACTTTTTTTTTGTTGATTTCACTTTACTTGCCTACAGCATTTTTGAGGTTTCTCTATCTCTTATGCAATATTATTACATCTGTTATCTTTATTCCATTGAATATGGTACTTTTTGCTCTTTTTTGTCGTTTTTGTTTTTGATATTTTGAAATCTTACCTTCTTGAATATTGCCTGCAGTCATATTTTCTATTGATATTATATGTCAAATATGTAACACAAAAAGAAAAAATAAATAAATAAAAAGGAATGAAAAATTCATGGTATGTAATCATGAAAATAAGAAAATTGTTTACATATTTTACAAATTTTTTATGTGGCATGTAGGGGATATTTCAAAATAAGTGATAAAGTGCTTTATTTTTAATACTCGATAATGAAATATCATTTGAGATCTTCATCTTAAATGTTTTGGTTAGATACGTAAAAACTGTTCTGTATGCCTAAATCGTATTTCTCGCAAGTCGAAGCTGAGATTTAGACGTTTTCAACAAACTTTATTTAATCAAACTCAGATAAAAATAACCGAGATCAAAAATTTAAAAATTTAAAAAATTTAGAATTTTTCATTTTGTATTTTCGCGATTATTCTAACACACTCTGTATTTGTACAGAATGTGGCTGAGTATTATTTTTATATTGTAGGAAATTTATTTGGTATGTAAATCAAAACATAACTGGAAAATTATTTTGAAAAAAGGTCTAAAAATTAATTTGCTCAAAAAATACAAAATTCAATTTAAAAAAAATATATACATATGCATAATACCACAAATAATAGAGTTGTTGCTGTGATTCCTTTTTTTTTTATCTATATTCTGTGTATCTGTAGAAAATTTTCTAAATTTAACAATAACAGAATAATTTTATGAAAATTCTCTTTGTTCTCCATTTGTATGTACATATTCATATTGTCCGATACATATGCGATTTTGTTTTGAAATATTACAGTATGTTCCATGTAATAAAAGAAAAAACAAACAAAATACAAAATAAATTTTTTAAATTCTTTTTTTTTTTTTGGTTAACCGCATTACACAACGACCAGAAACCATACACAGATATGAAAATTTTTACGTATTTATCGCATGTAATTTATTTATACACAGAATGTGTACAGATTTTCATAATTATTAAATTACAGCATACAGACACATATGACATACATATGTACATAATATATATGAATTTTTGATAACTTTGTGTATCCCTATTCGAATGTGTGTATAAACAAAAGTATATGTATATGTGCTTTATGTTATGAATACTTTTTAAATAAAAAGGAAAGGATTCATAAATTGTTTTCTAAAAAATAATTTACATAATTTTAAATGAAAAACTTGTAGATACATATGTAGAAAACAACATGTTTTATTTTATTTTATTTTATTTTTATTTATTTATTTTTTTTTTTTTGATTTAATACAATTGTCCAAAATAAGTATTTGAATAAAATTCATCTAGCTGTTTTGGAGTAAATTTTTGCAAAATTAACAAAATATTAAAATAAAACTAAGTAATAAAAAATTTTGTTTTATCTTGTATTCTCTAATTACTGTGGTTTCATTCTTCCTGTTCTTAATTTTCAAATTGCTCAATCTCGAGTTAAATCGTCATTCTTGTTTACATTTTCATTTCCTTAAAACCCACTTTCTTTATAGTGTTTCCTCCTAGCTTTTTCTCTTTTCTTGCTTCCTGAAGCATACAATTATGATTCAATCTACTTCTTCTCCACATTTTCTTGATTTTCCATATCTTATTTTTATTGTTAATAAATTTCAAACACATGAAATTAACTTTTTCTGACTTATTCTTCTTCATAAGTTTTCCTTAATGTTAATTCTATGTAACTCTATAGTATCACCAAATCATTACATTGTACAATATGTAATTTTGTAAATGTAATTCAAATATTTGTGGAGACTTTTTGGAAATATTCTATTTTAATTAAAAATTAATTTTATAACAATTTAAAAAGTTCACCATCTTCTATCTTTTTTTCAATCATTTTATAGTTCATATTAAGCCAAGGCCTTCTATAAAAGTTTACCTGCATTTTTTGCATACATTTGTGTGCATGCAAAATTGTAAAGAAAAATAATGAAAAAATTTTTATTTTAATAAAAAAAAAAAATGTTTTTAGTTAAATTAAAAAGTTTTCATTCGTGTGTTTGTTTTTTTCTTTTTGTTTTTCATTTTGTTTAACAACAGAAAAGCAACAAAAAACAAAATAACAAAAGTAAAATAAAAAATTACTGTTACATTGAATTTAAAGAAGAAAAAGGAGAATATTATAGAAATAATGTCCTGAAGAAAAAAGTTAAAAAAAGAAACTTTTTGTCTAGTTATAAAAATCAAAAAGGATCTATATTGCATGTTGAAGAATTGTTATACTGTAACTTTTTTTTTCATATGTATGTATATGTGTAGGTAACAAAAAAAAAGTTTTTTGGAAAACTAAAAAAGATTTAAAAAAAAAAAAGAAAATTTTTTTCTAATATTATAGTTGTAAATTTAATTTTAAATTTTTTTTCTTCTTTATTTAGACAGTTGTCCTTCGTTCAACATGGTACCCGTGGTACTTGTATAATGTGATTTCCATATGAATCGAAAAAATCTGAATCTTATAATGTAAGTTAATTTGTGCAAGATGATATTTTTTAAACCTACATACTCGTATAACCTTTGCATTATACGAGAGTTATCTATATTTGCAATTCATACTCGTACACATATGTGCATGTAGAAATCTAGTACATATAAAAATAGAAACATTTTTTGTTTGAACTTTCAAACTTTCAAAAATAAAAAATTTTTTTTTGCTTTCAAATGGTTCTAGTTCTAGTAGGAGTAGAATAAGTATTGTACAAAAAACGATATGTACTCAAAAAACTTTCAAACTGGACTTAAACAAAAGGCAAATAATATAAATTTAAATTTGTTAAAATTATTCAGAGTTCAAACGCAATAAATTTATAATTTTAAAAAGGGGCTAACTATGCTCAAACTTAAAATAATACAACACCTTTAAAAACAAAAATGGTTAACATGAAGCTATAGGGAAAAGCTAGACAAAATGATACATCGAGATCACTATATAAGGACATGTTCAACAAACTCTTCGTAAGACGAGCAAAAAAACACAAGACAGTATCTCCATGTATCTCTTGTTAATAATCCTTCAACCTGCAAAATGGAAAAATAAAAATATTCACACACCTGAAGTTTTCTATAAGTCCACAAGATACCGATTCATATATGTATGTATATGTTTTTCCAAGACTTTTTTCACATTTTATTTAAATGGCAATTTTATGCGTCGTTAATTTCCTTTTAATTATATAAAAAGAAAATCATTTTGTTTTTGTTTTTGCTTATTCGACATATTTAAATGAATTTTCAAAAAAAACTCAATAAAATTTGTGGTTCATAGTAAAAATTTTCTCTCTACAAAAATTTATAAATCAATTTTTGGTTAATTTAAATTATCTACATATAATACAGTTTATGCACACATACCGTAGTTGTATAAATTAAGTATTTAATGAGTTTGAAAATGAAATTAATTTTATTGTATCTACATACATACATACGTATATGTATAGGTGCCTCTATATATGTACATGCATATGTATACACAGAGATAATGTGTTCATTTTTTGGAAAATGTTGTATAAACTGGTATACAAAATCATAGATATACATACATACATTATACATATGTATGTTTAAAGGCATTTTTGAAATAAAATAAATGATTAAAATTTTAAATGAATTCGTTAAATTATACACACACATATAATAGTAAGTAAGTGAGAGTCCTTGTATTTTTAATGATCATTCAAAATATATCAAATATGTTTACATATCGAATTAACTAAAAGTGTCATTTATGGATTAAATTATTTTCGATTTTTGCGTATGTATGCGTACATTCTGTTCAAATAAAATTGGTTACATTCTGGATATACCAATATGTACAAATGTATGAAATATATAGACTCGTACACATAAAAATCTTTGCACAGATTATAATTTTCTATGTGCGTAAAACCATTTAAACATAACCATAAATGTTGAAAATATACATATACATATGCATAATACATACAACATACAATTGAGTATTTATGTCCTTTATGTTACTAAAACCTAAAAAGTATGGTCTACTAATTGCAATAATTTTCTTTTTTTTTTCGTTTATTTAAAATGGTTGTTGCTTATTTGAAATTGTAATAAAATGAAATTAATGAAAATGAATATAGTACACAATTAGTTTGAATTTATGTATTTTGAAGTGAAAACAGATTTTTATTTTGGAAAATTTTCAAAGATTTACCTACATGTTACATATGTATAAAGAGAGTGGCTATCTGGAAGTTAAAGTTTGAGATTTAACGTTTTTTAATAAATTGACTTCGTATTCATAGCCCATAGGGGTAACTTCAATACTTAAGTCTGAAATAATAAGTTTCAACAGCTTAAATTGATTTAAATTGATTTAAAGATTTGATTTAGTTTCATAAATACGGCCCTGAATTTATGATACGAAATCTGGAAAATATCTTACATATTAATCAAGCATTTCATTATAATTTTCCAATAAAAATTATAATTATAAATCCATGATTTCGAATTTTGTAACTGTTTCCTTTCAATGAACAAAAACAAAAATTTTTGGACAATCTCAATCAATTAATTAATGTAAAATTGAGTTCTCATTGTAAATAAAAAAAAAAAAAAAAAACTCAAACAGCACAGTGAAAAAATAATATAAAGCAAAGTACCAATTATAAATGAAATAAATAAATAAAAAAAATTGTAAAAAATAAAATAGGAACAAAATTAAAAGTTAAAATTTATTAACCACAAAAATAATGTAGGAATAAAATAAAATTAAAATTAAAAACAAAAACAAAAAAAATATCGTACGCATATACGACAAGAATCAAAGTACAAAATTATGTACAAAAGGCTCTATCTGTGTACAATGTACATGTATGGTATGAAATGGTATAAAGTTTATCGATGAAATTTAATGGTTTGTGACGTAAATATCTCTTTCATATGTCATGTTAAATAATTATTGGTCATTTTTTCTTCTGTTTTATAAAATTTATTTATTTTTTCGTTTTTTTTGTTTTTTTTACTAAGTGAGATAAATTAAAATTTAATCCCAATATAAAGGCCAATGTACTACATTTTGTTTGTTTATTAAAATATGTATGCAAACCATATCGTATAATAATAATGAACACCAGAATAAAAAAATGAACATGAAATTTTTGTAAAATCACAAGCAAATGTATATGTACATATGTTTATATTTCGTGTGGTAAAAATTTACCCTATCGAATAAATTATTATCGTTGCATGTATACTAGGCTAGCTTTATCCCCCAAACCTTTTAAAACAAAAGATTGCCTTTGCATATCATTTTATAGTTTATTGGATGTTCATGTATACGAGGATATATACAAAGGAGTAAAACAAAAAAATTAAAAAAATATTTTTAAATTATTATTTTACACAAAACAGGCAAAAATTGTTTTTTTTTTTTTTTTTTTTGAAACGTAATGTGTACACAACCCACAGTCCATCATTATATGACCCTGTCCATTCTTTGCATAAAAGCTGGATAATACGAGTTTAAAAGTTGGGCAGTAAGATTAAAGGACTACAACATTATTGTTAAATACATATTGTTAATATGAATATGGACATAAGTTAATTTCAGTTAATATTTTGATAAGGTAATTACATGAGCACATTTTTGAAGACTTAATAAATATGAATACCTACGATCCAATACATCATCTTTTTCATATCCAATGACTTCAAGAATGAATCGATTTTACCAAGTATCAATTAATTTTTTTTTTGCACCTCCAGTTAAAATATCTGACTGTATTTTGTTCATAGTTTTTAATTTGAACAAAAAATTAATTGACTACAAAAAGAAATTAAAAATACATCTCAATTAAAAAAAATTTTTTTCTTCATTTTCTCATTACAAAACAAAAAGAAAATTTATGATGCAATTAAAAATGTTTAAAAAAAATTTTTTTCACTTTAACACATTGAAGTTAAGTGTGCTTATTCAGGTTATTTATTTTCTTTTATAATGTATTTTTTTTTCAGTTATACTGAAATTTCAGTTTTAGTAATGAAAATTACATGATTTTTCTATTGGAAAAGTGAAAATCTTCACAAATTGAAATGACTAATTTATTGTTTGAATTCTTTGTTATATGTACATACATGAGTATATGAAAGAAAAATTTAACACAGTCAAATGAACACACAATTAATTGTCTCTGTATATTTTTTCAAATGTCTTTAATACTTAGAGGGAGTTATTATCGAAAAATTTCAGTTATAAATTATCTACAATTTACACAATAGCTTCATCAATTATCTGAGATTTTTAAAGAGATAAATTTAAAAAAAAAATTTTTTTTTTCTTCTGCTATTATTTCCTGCCATAAATTTTTTTGATGATAGAAATTTCATTTTTTTGAAAATAGTTTTTTTCCCTGAAGTATCTTCTATTTTTGATTTGCGTTTAATGATTCACAATAAATCTTTAATGTACATCAATTTAAATTCTCGAATGACAATAATTTTTTTTTAAAAAGGAAATTCTTGTTTCATTTGGTAAGTTTGTGCATACATATCTGTATGTATGTATGTGTTCTATCTTTCAATATTCCTTAGTATCAGGTATGTACATATGTATGTATATATATGTACTATATATGTATGTATGTATTATGTGCATGTTAAAATTTATATTTCGAGTACGATGCAATGATGAACTGAATTCAATGGTTTTGTCTAGGCTACAAGAGTCATTGTTGTAGTATATTCGTATAGAAGATTGAAGTAATTTAATTTTCTATAATTTAATGAAAAAATTATGTATGTATGCATGATTGTAATAATTATTAGAAAATTTTTAAACGAAATTACATGCGCGATAAATGAATATTTTCGTTGTTCTTATATGTACATATGTACATAATTTAATAAAATGCTATGTACGTGACATGTATTGAAAGTATCTACTTAATGTTAGACAAACAAAAAAGTGAATCAATTTTTTATTATTTATGGCCAGTGAGAATCATAGTCTAGTCCATAATTTTCTTCAATTGATATCTGTAAAAAAATTAATTAGAAAATTCGTAAAAAAAATGTTTCACCTCTTTCTTTACTGTGTATGCAGAAATTTAATCTTCTGCAATACATTTTTCCAATCAATACAATCTCAACTGTGATGGGTTATAACCCTTTTTGAAGTTTTAGTTTTTTAGCATGGTATCTTGCAATAACAGAAATTTAATAAAAAAATTTCTAAAATATAGTAAAAAATTTCGTTCTATTCATGAGCAGAATTGTCAGGATTCTAGGATACTTAGAATGACTAAAAATCCTTTTAAAATTTTTAATGAAAAAAAGAAGTTATTTTTGCTTTATCACAATCCTCGAAAGAGATGATATATTCGAATACGAAGCATTAATATTTTCTACCTTTCATAATAAATCATTTACAATAAAACTTCAAGAGTTCATATTTTGCTGTTTTTTTCACTCAAAATTAAAAACAACAAATTACTAAGCCTGTGTCACAGTCAATCTGTCTATGCCTATGTCGGGTAAATTTTATTACATTGTCAAAAATTTTAACTATAAATCAACATTGATTTAGATTTTGTTTCGAATTTAAATTATTGAATTTTTTTCTATAGTAGTTAATCTTGCTTATTGCTATATAAATTGGAAATGAAATATGTGTCCATATAGGAAATATAAAAAGAAAAACAAAAAATCCTTTTTCATATCTACGCTATATTGTTTGAAAATTTTTCAAATTTTTTTTTATATGCAATTCAAAATGATTGACAAGGCAATACTTGTTAGAGAGGTTTCAAAAATTTTCTATTCTATATTCGAAATGAAAATGAAAAATTCTAAATTGTAATTAAAATTGTGAATTATGTGATTTTCAATCTTGGCTACAGACACAAAAAAAAATATAAATCAAATCAATATAAATGAATGGAAAAAATATTTAAATAAATACAATACAATAAAAAATCGATAAATCATTCTATCATGAAGTGAATACATAGAAGACATTTAAATGAATTTTAGATATTTATTTATTATATACATGAGTATTCTACATTTAATTTAAAAGAATAAAATTAAATTGATGTTTTAAAAATGGTAATGTAAAAAACAGATACAAATTAATAACAAAAAAATCTAATATTCAAATATTCATGATTTTATTATTTTTATTAACCGTTTGCATTTAAAATTATATTTTTAAATTAAAAACTAAAATTAAAAAAAGTTATGAAAATGCAAAATTTTAAAATTAATAGAAATTTTGCTGATTTATTGAGATTTATCAATTGAGACTGTAGAGACGGTAGTCTTCTCTTACACTTAAGCTAAGAGAGCTCTAAACTCTAATCTATAATTACAAACAGTGTTGTCGTTCTTGAAATTTGAAAATATGTTCGAAAAAAGCACTTTTTAGATTGAGTTTCCTATATGCTATACTGTTATATTTTTTTCAGATGCTTTCGTTTGAATTTTTGAAACTTCGTTTTACTTTTTTTTTATATTTTTATTGTAGATCGAACTCTGAAATATAATAAAGTTGATTACAACAATACAGTCTTAGGTTCTTCTACGTCGATAGGTCAAGTGACAGTTGGTAGAGAAACTTATATGTTAACGCCAATATTCATTATTTAAGCCTCAAAAGAATTTATTACGCGTGACGATACGAAAAGATCAAATTGAAAGCCTTGTCGTCTATCGCATTACAACATACGTAATAAGAAATATATGATGAGACACAAGATCATCCGATCTAAAAATTCATGACAAGGAGTTATTAATAAATTTGTTACCATTTCAACATAAAAAAAGTCGATAAAGATTAAATTCAGGAAATTTACAAGTTAAAAAAAGGAAAAAAATTTTCTTTTTCCTGTATAAACTTTGTAATTTATTCATTTTTTTAAAATAAAATCTATGAATTTTTTTCAAAATAAAATATTTTCAGAGGAAAAAAAAAAGAAAATATCATTCAGTTTAGTTATATGTACATGCAGAACTCTATTATATATCTTTTGAAAATGATGAATTACTTTTGGAGTATATTAAAGACGAACAAAAACAATAAATGAAAGTGAATCAAGTAAACAGGAAAGATAAATAAATTTTCAAAAGAATTTTTAAAAACTTTTTTTTTATTTTTCAATATTTCTGTAGACAAAAATTGTCTGTATTAAAAAAAAAAAATTTTTTTTTTCTTCTTTAGAAACAAAAAAGAAAATTATTGGATAAATTTTGAAATTTTTTATTTTGATCAATTTTATTTATTTCATCTTGAAGGATACGAAAATGTTAAAAGGAGACAAACAAGAAAGTAAACAGGAAAACTAATAAAAATATAAAGACTCCTAGAGCAACATAGGAGAATTTATTTGCGTACAAGTGTGGGGTGGTATAAAGTAATAATTTTCTTGATTTATTACCCATAGCATAATATCCAAAAAATGAGGAAAAAGGTACATAAATGATATTTAAATCCTTTTTCTTTTTTATGAGCGTACACACATAATTTTCAATATATAACTTAGATGTGTACACCTACATATACATCGTACTGCTGTGTAAAGTTGAATATTATTTCATATATTTTTAATGTTCCAATAAATTTTATTTATTACCTGAATTTAATTTTTACCTGATTGACTTTAACACAAAAAATACAGGAAAAATTCTTTTCTTTTTTGATATAAATAGGAAGACATTTAAAATCGATTTTTTGTTCGGTAATGACTAAATTCAATTTGAGATTTTGAGTATAGAAAACAATTGAGGGGCTTGAATAAAAAAAGAAACAGATGTGAATTATTGGAAGTTTAAAAAATAAATTGTACAAAATGTTTTTTTTTTTTTTTTTTTTATAGATTAAATAACAATAAAATATAGCGTGATATTTTTATGTAATTTGTAATTTTTTATTGCTTCTCTTCTTTGTAAATAAAAATCGATAAATTAATAAAAATGTAAATTTTATGATTTTGTAAAAATAATTTTTCCGAAAAAGAAAATTTTTCATATTTTTTATTTTCAATTTCTTTTTTTCCAATATTCTCTGTAATATTGATTTAAGAAAACTTTCACATATTTAAAATATTTTCCGATTTTGCTATTATTTCTGCAAAAGCTTTGTACACATGTACTTCTTATTACTGTTTTCATAAAATGAAAATTCATAATAAATTGCAATTTTGTTTCTCTTCTCATTCTTGTTGATTTTATATTATTTGTTGCTTTGTGTACTTAAAGTAATGGTAAAGTACGATACATCGTGTATAAAATACATATTTTATATGACTTACGATGCACAACACATACATACACACAAATTTTTCAGTTTCAGTGAAATGAATATACATATGTATATGCAATCATGTACGTAATATATACATATGTATATGTAATAAGTACATCTGTATTCTGCATATATGTTTGTTTAATAGAAAATAATGTCGATATTTTGCAAAACAAAATATATAAAATGTATACAACAATTTTAAGAAGATTTTATATGAAAAATTCCGCAAAAAGAAAAACAAAACAGAGGAAAAATCATAAAATATAAGCAAATATTATATGTATCAGAGCACTTGCAGTATACAGAACAGGAGGAAAGAATTAAAAATCATGTATTAAAAAAGCATATAAATAAACAAAAAAGCAAAAATTCTTTATTTGTTATTTCCTTGTAAATTCGTAAATATTTAAAAATAAAAAATAAATGAAAAATGAAAACCAAAACACAAAAAAACAACCGCACATACTGCAATAAATAAATTTTTCAATTTCAAATGTATCAAAATAAATTGTTATTAAAACGATTGTGTTTGTGTGGGTATGGTACAAAGTACAGCAAAATACAGTATACTACAGATGTATAATGCAGCGATTAAATAAAATGAAAATACTATCCCATATTGTTATTATACCAAGTTCTAAAAAACAAACAAAAAATTTGTATTTATTGTTATACCTGAAATGAATTGCATTTAGTTTCTCAATTTTAGCATGCAAACTTTGGATGATGAAAAAATCTTTTAAAAAATATAAAGTTTACGACAATTTTGATATAGACATCGATAACGTGCGTCCAATGGTTCATTAATTATAGAATTGTTTATTGAAAAAGATACAAATATCTTAACACTTTCTGAGGTTAAGAATTATGCCTCCTATTTATTATCCTATATTACCTTTACATTATCTGAAATTTTTTCTCATCCCGACAGTTACACAGAACAAACAGGATCACCTTGTATCTAAGTAGAAAAAATTTCTTTTTCTTCAAATTCCCTTCTAGCAAGGTAAACAGAATAATCAATAAAATAACAAGAAAACGACAAAAAGAACCAAAGAAAATTACAAGCAAAAAAACAGAAATAAGAAATAATTTGTAATGAATTTGTAAATGATAAATGATTTAAATGCGTGACAAAATGTATAAAAATATATTGTTGTTAAGTATACACTTTAGTCAACGATTCGAAAGAAAAATGAGAAAATAAAGTAAGGGAGAAAAAAATACTGAAAAATTATTTACACATTTACAAATCATTTATCTAATCATTTACAGAAAATAAATAAAATTTTCTAGTCTAACTAAAGAGGACAGAGAGGGTGATAATGACAATATAAGAAAAACTTTTAAATTTGATTTTTAATTTAATTTAGTAATAAACAGTAGTAGTACCTGTTGTTGTATAGACAATTGCCTGTTGAATTGTTTTGAATTACCTGTTCTATGTTTTATGTTCTGGAAAAATCCTATAAATTAAAAACAGTATAGAAGTGAGAACACTTAAAATACAAAAAAAAAAAAAAAATTGAAGAAAAATAAAATACAAAATTACAAAATTTTTATATAAGTACATACAAGTAAATTTTTGTGAAAATACGTTGCAGTACACAAAAAACATTTTCAGATATACAAAATTTTAAAAATGAATTGTAAATAATTTACGAAATATTCTTAAGTGCATACTTTGAATTAAACAACTTGTATTTAGTAATGCTTCTTTTTTCCGATTTATTCACTTTAAATTCCTTTTATATTATTTACACAAAATTTATTTAATGCAACACAACATTTTATGTAAATTAAAAACAAAAAAATAAAACCCATACAATAAAATGCATACATTGTATAAATTTTTTTTTATTTTGTCTATCGTTTCATTTTATTTTTACATGTTTTTATTTTTTGTTTTGTATGTGAGGCATTACACTAGTTGTTACACACTATATATACATATATATACGAATGAGAAATGAAAACAAAAGGATTACATATACTCTAAAGATGAAGATGATGATGTACAAAATGTTAGTGAGCAATTGTTAAAATCTCATGTACAAAACATTTTATGTTTTACACATGTACACACAAACAATATATAAAAATAACAAGAAAATGAAGAAAACTAAATATATATTTGAATTTGGAGTAAGTACACGTATTTAAGAATGAATGAATTGAGAATGAATGAAATTCAACAATGTTTTGCTAAACAATTGTTTTAAAATCAAAAATTTTCTATATCTCTTGCATTTGAATAAAATCAAAATAATAGATACATATACAAAGCGCACATACGTTTTTGATAGATAAATTGATTTGTTTTTCTTTTTTTCTTTTTTTTTTCTGTTTAAATTCTAAAAATTGATATCATTTAAAACAAATCATGTACAATTGGAAATTTTTTTTCTGTTTAAAAACAATACTACAAGAGATAAATGCATATATGCATATCAGAAAATCCGCAAAAAATACGTATAAGACATAAAATAAAACATTCTTTGATTCTGAAGAGAAATCAAGAAAATTGTAAAAAAAATTTTCACAAAAACTAACATGCATATACATACGTGTATATCTTTAGACAGAAAATAAGTTAGAAATTTATTTGCAACATGATGACGCTGATGATATTTTGCATACATACGTAACTCAACAACAATACAAAAACATATATTTTCTGAATAACCACAAATGTTGTTAATATTTAAAACTATCTATACCAATCGTGTGTTTATATAATACAATGTGGGTGTATTGCAAAACGTACACAATTTAACAAATATTCATTTTTGTCTATTTCTATGCACATAATCATAATATGTACATATGTACAATCTACATGTGTGTAATATTATGTTATAAAAACCACACATCTAGGATGAATGGATTTGTGGTAAAATTTTGAAATCGCATACATATAATCATAAGATAGAAGGAATACATATAAATACACACAATAAACCAAACAAAAACCAAATATGCACGTACCAACACGTACACACGTATTCTGTAGATCTATAGAATAATTTGTATAAGTACAATTTAAAATTTTAAAAATATCTACCAGATATATTTTCTAAGTTAAATTGTTAACATTTAGCATATGACATTTGAATTCTTGTGAACAAGAAAAAAGAAAACGAACACAAGACAAAAGACAAAAATTTTTTTTAGTTCATATTATGTCCGATTCATCGATTTATTTATCATAGGTGACAAACATACATGATTCATGAAAGAAATAATAATATCCTAATATCTATAACATATCTGTTTTTGTATATTAGAAAAACATTTGAACTTTTCTATACCTTTGTTGGAAAAATAAAAATATACACAAGAGTAAGAAAAAGAAGAAATGTAACGAAATAAAATGTGATTATTTGAAAATTTGATTTTGTTTTTTCGTTAGAGGGAAGAAAATCGAAATTATTTGAAAATATTTTTTTTTAAAGAATTCAAATGTTGGAGACGAAGAAAACATTATAGAGGGTCAAGTCAATATTTCTTTCTTGAGTTTCAAAATCTTGATGATCTTCCAAGTTACTCCAAATTACATACTGGAATATTGTGGAAAAACACGAGATTCTTTTTTTTTTTAAATTGAATTCAAATATGATTATTTAGTATAATTGGAATGAATTTGATAATTTCATAAAATGAAAATCAATGTAATGTAATCAATGCATGTTAATGTAATCAAACAAAAAAAAAAGAAGGATGAAATTTTTATAAAGCGGTAAAATTTATTTGGTTTCCAACCAATTAAATTCGATAATTTTCAAATACACTCATACATGAATTCGAAATTGGTTATATTGAATCATAATTCTTAAAAAAAACTAGCAAACATTGAATGATTTTTCCTAACCAAACATCACTTTCTCCTTTCCTTTCAAAACCAAAAAAAAAAAAAAAAAATCAAAAAGCTTTTCATTGGTTTTGATAAAATTCTACAAATTGAAAACCTTTCAGCTTTCATAATAATTTGTATTAATTACAAATATAAAATATTACATACATATGTACATATGTACGTATGTACATAAAATTTTATTCAATTAAAATATTTTATTGTATGGATGAATAAATAAAACTAATTAATTACTCATACATACACGTATGTATGTATGTTATGTTATGATTGTAAGATAACATAATAATCAATTAAATCTATTTATTACAAATATATTACATGATGTACAGATTATATGATATAAAGATTGTGTAGCCGTTATACTTTATTTTACAGATTCCCAACCGTTGTCTTTAATTAGTTTACGTACCCGTCAGTGTTCGATCACAATATGAAAGCTTATCTAATGTCTACATTAACTGTTGTTACCAATACGGAATGTGAAAAATCACACAGCCCTAATACATATTAAATGGTTGTGAATCTCTGTTCTTCTACGTACATACATATTTCATGTTTCATTTTTTCTTTATGAAATTTTTGATCAGAACAGAAATTTCTAGTATAAATTCATTTACAATAAAAATCTGTAGTTGTAGCAGTATGTACACCATTACACATCGTTAATTTTTGAAAAATCCTTTCCTTTATTATACATATGATTTTAATGATTTACATGCAAAATATACAACAATAACAAAATTAAACAAATATTATATACATATGTACATAATCTGTGTACGATCTCTTCATGTTTTGTAAAATGAAATAAATAACAATTGAAAATTAAATTCAAACCACAGAGCATAAATTTTTAGTACTGTGATGATATATTCATATGTACATAAAGAATGTAGTACGAGTATATGTTGCTTTTTAAATTCAATAAATTTCATTAAAATTTTTCATTACTACAGTGAGTTTTAATGAAAACTTTGTTTTTTTTTTTTTTTTTTTTTTTTGAGGTTTTCATTATTTTTGTTACAAATTTATGAAAATTCTGATAAAAATTTCTGATTAATATAAGGAAAAACAATAAAATATGAAAATCTAGTTATCAAAATCAACAGAATCAATAAAACTGTGAACACAATTGCACAAAATTAAATCTTCTCTGTAAGAAAATACTGAATTGCAGCATAAGTCAAGAATTTATGCCAAAATCGAGGTATTTTGCATAGAATTCTGTAAAAGGCAACCCATATAAAAACCAAGGTTTCTAAAATTATGAACCAGTTGTCTTGGTTTACCTGGACATTTTGAAAAAGCATTTCAAAATTTACCTCGAAAAAACAAATATGTATACATATATTTTAAAATTTAAAATAAATTTTTTGTTTTTCAATTACTAAACATTTTTTTGGTTTTTCCTCTGTGACATGTAACAAATTAATTTAATTTTAATTTTCACAAAATGAAAAAAAAAAGCAAAAAAAAAATTATTTCATAAATTAAAATGGGAAAATATACATCTATTATTATTATTATTTTTTATGTTGTGTTATCTGCATGAAATATAGTTTAACATAAAAAAGTTTAATAATAATAGTTTTCTATATGTTTTTTGTTTTATCTGAAATGTACAAATTGTATATTACACATACAATAATTTGCACACATTTTCGGAAAATATACATTCTAGTGTATTTTCAGGAATCTAAAAAATAGTACAGATATTCCTCGACTATAGAAGTGCAAGGGCAGAGAACTAGTAAGTTCAGAAATTCACGTAGGCCACGTGTTTAAATTATTGGACAATACTCGTACATATATGCTGGCGGGATAGTGGAGCATGGGCAGATTCGCGAATCGAAAATAGTAGATCCAAATCGAGAAATGATGCCTGTACATATCATAAATAATTTTAACTTTTGTTTTTGTTCGCCATACATAAAATTATAGAAATATCAACTAATATGTTATTCTATGCAATTTACATCTACCATATCTCATCACCATTACACACAATATGTATGCTTATCGTATATAGTCACATGTACTAAATTTTGTTGAAATTTGTACTCATCCTTTTTATTTTTATTAAAAAAAAAAAACAAAAAAGAAAATTATGGTAAATGAATGTATGTATGTACGCATTATTATTGGAGGAATTGTTTGTATTTAAAAATGCATGTATGTACATGTGCTTAAAAACGTATACATATTTTATTACAATTTATATTTATTTGCGTACACTTGTACAATGGGGATAAAAGATATCAAAAATATTGAAATTTTGAAATTTTTCTACATTTTGTTTTTTAGGACAAAAATAAAATAAAAAAAAAGAACCAACAGAAATAGAGCTTTTTCTTGTTCAAAAATGTTTTTTCCCTTTTTACATTTTTTCTCGTTTTTTTTAGCGTCATTATTTTTTGTTTAATTTTTACTTTTATATTTAACTTTTATTTATTTTTTTTTTGGTGTGCATAGTCATGGTTCATGGTAATATACAGTATGATTTGTATAAGTTTTTTATGGTTCATAAATTGCTAAAATTTATTATTTAATATACTAGCTTAGATATGTGCGTACATTACATATCACGAATAAATTCTTTTATTTTATGTTTTTGAAAATATGTACAGTGTGTATTTGGAAAAAATTTCTCTCTTTTGAATTTATTGTGGAATTTGTGGGCGTGTGTGTTTATTTTTCGATTCTGTATTTGATTCAAAAATATTTGAAATAAAAATGTTTGAGTGACTACTAACCATAAAATACTTGTAAATTATAATGTAAAACCAGTGAAAAATAAATTTTCAATTTTTTGTTAATAACATCAAAGCTAGAAATTAATTTGATTTTAATTCTTTTTTTTCAATTCAATTGAATATCTGACAAAGTAACTGACATTCGAAAGTGATGTAGAATTTTGGTTTCCATGTTTTTATTTCTACACGAGTATCCTGCTTGGATGAGTATCAGTGATCATGGTAATTTTGTTTGACTCCCGGGATGTAGGATTTTGTACATTTTAAACTGAAAGTAAATTAAAGTGTTCAAGGAATTAAACGAAAATTTATGAAAAAGCACTGACTCGATGTAAATTACAGATCAATAAAAAAAAAAGAAAACTTCTTCCAGAATTGCGTTTATATTAAAAACTTAGTTGACATTTGACTACGAGGTGTCTTGAACTTAATAAAGAAGTACCAGTTGACCAATTAGATGATTGTTGACACAAAACCTCATTTGACTTTTAATTTTTGTGTACCTAAAGTATAAAAAAAAAATGTATTCACATTTTACCTTATTAAATTTTTATTTCTGTTTTTTTTTTTTATACGTCATTAAATTTTAATTAAATTTCTTTATTAAGAAAATATTGTTTTTTATGTTTTTGATTTTTGTTAAAACAAGAAAATAAATTTTTACTTGATTATGTTGTTATTTTCAATTAAATGATAAGGAAAAATAAAATATGTTTAAAAGCGTCTATAAGAAAACTTGATTATAGTGGTGACAAGTAGTATACTTTCATAATAACAAATATAAAATGCAATTTACTTACACAATAAGGTAAGTGTATGTATAGGTATGGTTACAGTGCAGAGAATTTCACTTCATTTTGATGATGTTGGTAAGGATGATAATGAGAAAAAGTTACTTCAGAATTTTTAACTTTAAAATAAAAAGAAAATATTAAAAAAAAATTTCCTTCTGGAAAAAAAAAACTAATTAACAAATTATATCATGATTATTTTATATATTAAACTTTATTTCGTCATTATACTATACTGACGTACATATATGTATATATTTTATATTTTACTTTTCTTCCTTGCTTTTATGTTGTTGTGTTAATAATGATGATGAAGGTGCGTAAAACAGTATCTTTTCTGTGCAAAGTTTATTGTATACGAAGAAAATTTATACATAAAGTATTCAGAAAAATTTTAAGAATTCTGGGAATATAAACTTAAAAAATAAGTTAAATAAGAATTTACCCTTAAATTAATATGCAAATAACATATAACAAGAAATTTATTTATTTTACATTAAATGTTTATTTAAAAAAATAATATTTAGAAAAAAGGAAAAAAAAAATAAAATAAAATTTCCTTCGATAAAATGAAAATTTCATTAATGATAACAGGGTTAAATGAAAAAGTTAAAATTAAAATAAACTCAAATATGACTTTAGAATTTTATAAAAGTTGTAATTACGTAAATGTGACTAGCATTTTAATGTAAGTACATAATTAAAATACAGATAACCACCGTATAATGTGGTATTTTTCTAATGATAATTTTTGTTCAATCTATGGTTTTATTTCACGTATAACTTGAATTACATTACACTCAAATTTTTGCATCGTACATTACTGAGGCTATTCTGTATTTTATCTACAACAATTGGTACAAACGTGCATTTTATTGTATACCCAAATTACAATGTAATTGCTATCTATTCTAGTTAACGATTATAATTAAAATGTACAACAATGATATAATTAAGAAAATCAAAAAAATTAAACACCAATATATACCAGAACTATAATGAAAAGAATTCTGTTTTGTACAAAATGTTAAAACTATAAAAATTTCTAAAAATAAAAAAGCAATATAATATAACAATTTTCTTAAATAGAGAATGTAATATCGTTATATTACATTGTTTAATTACTATCTTTGCATTTTTTTTGTCTTTATTGTAATTTCTTTAAACAAAAAAATAAAAATAAATAATTAAATAAAAACGAAAATCTTAAAAAAAAAGTAAATAAATAAATAAAAAAATTGAAGAAAACTTTTAGATTTCCTTTCCGTTGAACAAAGAAAATTTGATTGTATCTTTTCGTTTGTTCTTAAAATTGTAAAAATTTCCTAGAAATTTTTCTGAAATTGGCATCTGGCATTTGATGTTTTTTAAATGAAAAAAATTTTTTTTTATTTTTCTTCAAAGAAAAAGGAATTGAAATTTGTTTGTGAAAATTCTTCAAATTGAATTTTTTCTAATGTAAAAAGGAACCACTGAGAAATTTCGAAAATTTTAAAACAACGTAAAATAAATAATTTTATTTTTATTAAATTTTTAAAATATACATGCGTATAAATGAATTTCAATTAAAATGTCAAAGATGTAAAAGGGGCAAAATTTTCTTCTTCTTCTTTTTCGTTTTTCCCATTTTAGAATGGATCAATAGTTTATGTTCCCCGTTGTTTGTCTTCACATTTTAGAGGTTTGGCCTTTTCATCTAGTCGGTCATCTTTTTCATATTTGTTTTTAAAATACTAACCATATTATTTTGGGCCAGTTGGGTCCTCTTTTCTTTTTTTACAATTTCAAAGTTTTCTTTGTAAAATAACCTAAAATTTTATCCATAATCTTCAAAGTATAAAAAAACAAAATTTCACTTTAACAAAAAAATTTATATCTAAATTATAAAAATATGTGCGTGACAGTATAATAAAAGCGACCACCTATACGTTTAAAAAGAAAATTTTCTTATGAATTTTTTTGTTTTCTTTTTTTCTTTTAGAAATAATTTAATTAAAAACAGAAATTAAATTTTTTCATGATTTTGTCTTCTACGTCAGAATGTTTTTTTTTTTTTTAATAATACAAAAAACATTCATTACAAAATAGAACAGGGCAAACACACTAACGCACGCATAGAAAATATCTACACACATCGCAAGGCCTAGACATTAAAAATAACAATAAAAAAGTTTTTGGAAAATATTTTTCTTATTTTCCTATTTTCTTAGAAAAAAGTACATAGAGGCTTTCATAAGAAAAGTATAAATAAAAAAAAACTCAACATCTGACACACTCATCTGATAATAATAAATAAATGCTTGCAAAGCATAATGATGAGATGAAAAATAAAATAAATTACAATGTGATGTGCAAACTTATACAGGGTATTCCTAGATAAATGTCAAAAATAACGTAAAATTCAAAAATTCCAGGTTATATCAGAGAGATTATGGGCATTCGTTTTAGATTTGTAAAGTGATAATAATAATTTATATGTTGTATGTACCTAGTCCAGAAAGAACTTTAAGATAATAGGCCATTCAAAGAATTTTACTAGTTATATTATGGAATGAATGATCTTTCATTAGATAAAACCTTATTTTAGGACACCTTGTACCACGTTTTCTTTAGTGTACGTTTTATGTTTTTTGCTTTTTTTCATCTGTTATTATTATAATTTTTTTTTACTTGTTATCATTAGATTATTTTCGTAGCATAATGTAGAAAGAATCTTATTATCTATTGTGTTTATCTGTTGTTTTATGATTCTAAAAATTTTTTCTTGCTGCCTTTTCATTTCTTGTTTAATTTTTTTCTACAATGTTTAGAACAGCTAAGGCAACATAGAGAGCATTTTTTTAAACTTGACATATTTTCATATTTTAACTTAATTAAAAATACACAAACAGAAAAATTTTAAAATTTTAATTAATTGAATATTTTGAAGAAATTTAGGCTAGCATTTGTTCATAAAATTAAGGAAACTAAAATTCGATATGGTTTTATAATGTTTTCATAATTGATGGTAATTCATAAAATTATTATAGAACCTAAGAATAATTTAAATTGTAGTTAACTTTAATTTTTGGACAAGAAAAAATTCATATCGTGTTTTATCATTGCCATAAAGAAATGTTTATATAATTGCACCTGTTGCAGGACATTACATTTACAATAAACTGATTACCGTAACACATGTATGTACCTGTAACAGAAATTTATGTATGTATATGTACACATACATATGTTCATTGTCAAAATTATACGTTCCTATAGATTTATAATTCAAAAAGCCATATTTACTGAAAATTGAATTACATTTAATATTACAAATTATTCGACATGATTTGTATTTACAATTTTAAGTACGTGTTATAATATAATCATATATAAGTGTATGCTCGTATATATAATATATAATATGTAATATCGACCATATGTTGTATATTTTAAATTTTCTATTACATACGTGTGCAAATATTATACTAAAATATTGTGTAATAAATTTAATGTAATACACTTGATAGTAATTCCATATATTACCAGACATAGTACATAACATAAGCGAAAATATTACATACATATACATATCAGGTAACATTTGTTCGTTCTATAAAATTCTGCAAATAGTAGTACATAGAGGACTTAACATGTAAAACTTAAAAGCCTCTGTGTTAATGTTATATATGTATAACCATAATGATTTATATGAGGATATTAAATTATCTTTAATTAATATATAAAATGAATTTCGTGAACATATTGAAAATTCATTTCAATTATTATACATTTTAGTTGAACATATAAAATATGAAGGTAGGTATATAAAAAGGTTCAATTTTCCACAAATGAAATTTTGTTTGAATATTAAACTGATTTAATTATTCAAAATTATGTTTCTGGCTTAAAGTCATAACTGTTGGACTAGATTTTAAAATGAAGTACAAGAATAAACTACATGAAATTTTCTTTTGTTTTTCTTCTTTGTGTTCATTACAAACCTTTATGTAAATTACATAATATGATGTTAATTTTGTGGAATAATTTATTAATTACCATCTTTTCGTGCTTCTTTTGTTTTTTATTTGTAAACAAAACAATTTAAACAATTTTAATTAACTCAATTTAACCGATTTACATTAAGCAAAATATGAATGTCGTAAGAATGTTGGTCAAAAAATATTTTTAAATGTAGCGATTCGTAAAAGTTTAGTGTACATATTATAATTCTAGACCATTGTATTTTTATATGTATTTAATTTTACTTAAAGTTTTTTATCTACTCTTTTGTTATTTTCTGTTATATTCTTCTTATAATGTGAAATATAAAAGTATATAATTTCTGTTTTGTAAATCTTTTAGTTTTATATCCTTTTATTTCTTTTTCGTTATAGTTAAGCACAATTAATTCTGTTTATATTCAAGTTTTATCCTTACAGAAAAAAAAATTTTTTTTTCTCCTATTATTTTCTATGTACAGGAGATATACGAAAGGCATATTTTTTATGTATTCATTTTATATTCTTTGGTATATGTATGCGTGTAATACATACACTTATAATTAACCATATAATTAGTAAAGTTTGTTCAATAATAGCATTAATGAAATGAAATGAAAATGTAATAAGATTCTTATCTATATTATATTTATACTCGTACATGTTTATGAACATGTAAAAAGACCAATAGATGTAATTTATTTTGAGATGTTGCTTTATATCCTTCGTTTAATGCAGAGTCCATTTATGATAATAAAAATTTATACTTTTATTTTTCTTAATGTATCTATGGATATTTACATTCCATTGAAAACATTATCAAATTTACACTATATGATGTTTACATTTAATACATTGGCAGTTGGTACACATATACGTAAATACTGGAAAACTGTCTTTGAATAATTCATATGTGTTAATGTCTCTGATAAATGATAATTTACCTTCTAAGAATATAAACAAAAATTTTCTCTTTTTTTTGTTCTTATTTATATCACGTTCAATCAATTTATAAAATACAAAAAAAAAAAAAAAATGTTTGATTAACGATAGTATTATTCTCGTGCATATAAACAAATAAAAATTTAGTATAATTACGCCGTACGTTATGCAACGTACGTATAAAACAAAAGATAAAATTAATAAATTCGAAGTTTATGCCTAAAACGAAAAAATGGAAGTATAAAAATTTACATGAATATGAGAAAATAATTTTTCTTTTATTAATCTAATAGAAAAGGGTGCACATTATCAAACTCATTTGGGTAAATTGAACAAAATTCAGACGGGGTATTCTCCAGTCCAATTTAGTAATATACGGTATCAAAATAATGGGATAGGTTTCGAAATTTTCAACTGAAACAATCTGCATTTTCTGTGACTGACACAAAAATTTCAATTGAAAAATTCTAGCAAACAAATTTTCATTTATTAATTTATTTTTTTGAATTTTGCATTCCTTAGAGAATTCCGCCTCCCTTTCTTTTGTGTGTACACAAAATTATTATAGCAAATGCAATGGTTATGGAAGTACAAAATTTTTTTGAAAATAAATGTACACACATATATTATGTTTTTTAAATAGAACAAGAATATGAATTACAAAAAAAATAGTAAAAAAATAAAATAAGAAATGAACTTTAATACAATTGAAATAATAAAGCAAACAATGTCTACATGATGAAGCATTGAGTATATGAAAATTTTTTGTGCAATTGCTAGAATTGAAATGAAAATGCCCGCATTTTTGTATAAAATTTGAAAAGAAAAATTTTACAATAGAAAAAACAAATTTTTTTTAATGAGAATTTTGGATTTCCCTTATGTGAGTATATGAGAAACAAATGAAAATTTTCGTATCTAAATAAATACATAGGATATGGAAAATGAAAAGGACTATGCAACAAAATAAAAAAGAAAAACATATATACAGAAAATTCTTCATATGCGAATATACAATACCTCAACATACTCGTACGAAATATTTTTCTAGTATTTGTCTAACATTTAATTCATGTTACTGTTTTATATATTTTGTGTTCATATACCCTTTTATTCAAGACTGGAAGGCATTGAAAGTAATATTTCTTTTTGTGAAAAAAAAAAACAACAAAAATTGCTTCCTTTTCATCATATAATTTTTGTACGAGAGCTAAGGACACACACATGTGTATGTATAGCATACATTATACATTTTCTCAAAGCGTCAAAGCTGATTGTTACATTTGTATTGTAAAATATATATTTCTGCAGTAAAAATAAAAATGCTGATTCATGTATATTCATTTTATGTAAAAATACGCATACGGATGCATATTTCATGCTATATGGATTATGTAGAGCATATATGCAATACCATCATAAAAATTAAAATAAAAAATAATATAATTCTATTTATTTAAAAAAATAAATAAATAAATATAAATTTTTTTTTTCAAAAATATGCACCATAAAATTAAAATGTACAATGAACAAATATAATTTTGTAAAATTTCAAAAACAGAAGACAAAAATATGTATGTATAAAATAAATGAAAATTAATTTCATTATAAATATTTTTCAGTATACTGTGGAAAAATTTATCAGCAAAAGAATTTTGCAATATTTTTTAAATTTGTTTATTGTACTATAGATTATGTATGTATATGTAGCATTTTTAAAATTCTGATTTTCTCATGTATACTTCACAACTACTTCAAAAAGATAGAATAAACTCTTGGAAAATGTTTAAGGTCATTATGATTTGTATTTACTTTACACACTAACATACATGAATCAAAATAACATACTTCAAAAAAGCAAAAAATTTATATCAGTACATAAAACCCCACAAAGGAAAAATAAATAATCTTTTGTTGTGTTTTTTTTGACCTTCTGTTATCGATAAATTTGTATCTTGTAATTTTTGTTTTGTTTCTTTTCTGTTGATGTAATACGTCCATACTTATTTTTTATCTTCATTTTCGCATCAAAATACCATCATGTAGAAAATATTTTCTAGACAAAAAATTTACACTGTGTACTGCAAAAATATTCCAGTTTAACAAAATTGCCAACTTATCGTCATAGTGGATCTTCTAAGAATTTATATAATGAATATAAAAAAATGCTGCATACTTTTCAATAGTTAAGTCCTTCTTCTAACATTGGAATTTTCTTAGAATTTCGAAATTATAGTGGACTGAAAAAATTTTAAAGCATAGAATATCTGTATACATTACAGATACTTTTAACTTCAATCAAAAAAACATCATAAAAATAAAAGAATGCTATGCATGTATTTTTAGATATAATGAATTCTTATCAAAACTAAGTACCCAAAGGATTCATATTATTTTGTAAAATTGATTTTTGTCTTTTATCTATAACATGAAAGAAATATTGTACGTAACAATAGAATGAGTGTAGCAATGGGTAGTAGCAGTAAATTCAAATTTGTGTAAATTAATAAAGAGAATTTAGTTTTTTTATAAAATTTTTTCTTTAGATGATAATAAAAAGAGAAAAAAAAATTTACTTCATTCCAATCTTCAGATTTTTAATCCTTCAGAGACTTTTTAAACAAAAATTTACTTTATAATCAATCATTAAAAATTCATTTGAAAAAAAAGAAAAAAAGGAGAAAAAACTTATCATCAGTTGCTTTTCAAAAATATTTTCATTATTATTATCCTTTTTTTCAACACAAAATGAAACAGAACTATGTACATACCAAAATTGTTTACATTTTGTTTTTAGTCTTATATTCTTTATCTTTCATGTAACATTCAACATTTTAAAATCTTTTAAGTCGTACTTTACCTTTATTCCACATTCACAAAATGAAAAAAAAAAAAATACTTCCACATTTTCTTTTGAATTTTTTATTTTTTGTCACCCAATTTTTAAATTGATTGTAATTTTATTTTTGTAGAAATTTTGTAGATATTTTTCATTTGAATGAAAGTTTTAATAGAAAAACTTTTTCATTTTGACATTTTTTTTCACAATTTTATTTATGTATTTATTTGTATATATTGCAATTTACCTTATAATTTTAAATTCTATTTTCTTTATAGTGATTTGATTTTCTTTGTTATCACAATATTTTTTGATTTGTTGTAAAAAAATAAATAAATAAAGATATAGTCAAGTATCGGTTTAAAAATAACTTGATTTTTTAAGTGTGTTCATGAGCCGTCAACATCTTTAAGCAACAATCTAGAAAAATCATTATTGGCAAGTTTCAAGCGAACGATGAAAAAAGGAATACAAAATATAGCGAAAAGAAGAAAATATTCTGAAAAGTGTTTAGGAATTTCGAATTAATCCACTATTATACATCTTAATTTGTATGTGAATTTTCCAGGAGCTTATTAACCGAAATTCCACTGTAAAAACAGTAAACAATAAATACAAATAAATCAAAATAAAAATTTAAAAGTTTTTATTAATAAAAAGTATTTTTCCTTTAGTATCATCATAACAAATCAAAAATTTAAACAAAAGCTGAAATTGTTTGTTTCAAATAAATAACGATATTTTCTTTTTCTGATTTTGTTATATTTGCCTCGATTCAATGTTGTACAAAGTATATATGGGGGCGATATGAAATAAATACGTCCTTACATGTAAACAAAATCAAAATATTATTTTTACAAAATTTTTCTGAATTTCACATATTTTGATACATCGAACAAAATTTTATTTGAAAATTTTTCGTTTTTTATTTATTTATGTTGAATATTATCAGAATTACTATTTGTTTTTTTTGTTCTAGCAAAGTTCAAATGTATTAAAATTTTCGGAAATAATTTTGTGCTTGCATATGAGATAAAATAAATTTTATAATCCTTCATATGATGATCGTAATACACTGTAAATATTTTGTTTAAACAACTTTACGCGTATATATGTATGTATGTCTGTATATGAGTCTATAAATATGTTAATATGTGTAACAATGAATACGAAAAAATAAAAGTTTTTATAAGCTAAAAATATTATGATTAAAACAAGACACGTTTTTAAAAAGTTGTACATATGCGATTATAATTATATCTTCATTAAATTAATTTGCATAAAATTTTACTTACAAATATGTAATGTATGCACGTGTATGTATTCTAAATTGCAATAATATATATTTTAGCTAGAAAGAATTGGAAACAGAAATTTTGCATAATTCTAAATATGTCTCATATTGTACATGTACAAAACGATATAAAAGTCTGTATCAGATAAAACTGCTAATCGTTATAACTTTTTAGTTAGGGAATGAATATTTCTCATATATTTTGTAGAGGAAAGTAAAACTTTGTTATAAAATTTAACACTTTATTTTTTTTGCGGCAGCAGTAGCGGTAGTGTCATAAATTTTATTAAAATTCTGTTTAAAAATGTATAATATGAAAAAGTTTTTTGATACTCTAGTGCTGTATGTATAATTATAATTATTTCCAGTCAGTTATAATTTTTGAAAATTTTTTAAAAATTTATTTGACATTGTTTTCATAGTGATAAATACATTTTAAAAAAACAATTATTGTTACAAAATTTTCATTTTATCACTGATGTTTTTTTTTTTTTTTTAATTACAAGAAAAAAAAAGGAAATGAATGCTTCGTTTATGTAAGTATTAGTGTCAAATTTATTTCAAATTCAAAATAATTTAATTTTTTTTCTTTACATAAACGACATGTTACATTTATGAACATTATAAAGAATAGTATTTTTTGCATGGTTAATTATTTAAAAAAAATAAATAAATTATTTAAATAGAAAGAAAATATTTTCAATTGATCGTAATAATTGAATCAAAATAAAAATTTCTCATAATTTTAATTTTTCACTATTTGCTACCTATTGAGTAGTTAAAAGCTCTATTATTTTCATAATTGTGTCACTATTCAAGATATTCGATCAAGAAAATTATTATTTTCTAAATAATATTAATTTTTAAGTTAATTAAAAATTTTTTAACGAATTTTCTATTTTTTCTTTTTTTAATTTATAAACAGAGAGATAAGAAAATTTGAAAAAAAGAGAAAAACAGAAAAATGAATAATGCATTCCTTAGCTAAGGATGTCTGAAATGTAAAGAAGACAACCGTCTGTGTATAAGCAAATTGTAATTCATTTATGTAGTAAATTTAAATTTACTTTTAAAAGTCACACGTATAACATAAAACAGATAAAAATATATTATGCTTCATGATTAGATACAAAATATCAAATTTATATCTTGCATCCATCATATGTATGTATGATGACAATATATGTACGTCATATGCATCTACACATATGCCATTCTTCTGGAATACAATTAATATTTTAATTTAATTATAACAATACTGTATACATGTTAGCATGTTCATACGTATATGTTGTATGTTCATGTATTCAAATAAAAACGATAAAATTTAATCAATATCAAATTTTTGTTCTCTCATGTGTTTTCTAGTTTGTCATTATACTCTATTTATTATTTTAAAGCTTTTAATTAAATTACATCGTTTTATGAATATATACTGTTGTGTTAAGTAACACAATACAAGATACAAATAATCTTCGTATAACTTGATATGAATTTGTATGATACTTTCTCAAAATATTGCATCACTAAATTATTTGCTTGAAGCAGATTTCAATAATGCAATTTCTGTAAAGTATCCGATCTCATCTTATATAATGTAAAACCTAATTTGAAAATTTTATTTCGAATTTTTATGAAAAGTAATTTTCATGTAATGCGAGAATTACCTGTGTATACAAATTGCAAACATTTTAAAGGTTTTTAAATACCTACCGCGTATGATGAAGAATGAGTTGTTGTTGTACTTTTTTCTTTTTTTTTTTGAAAATTAATTTCATTAGAGATTTTGTGTATTGTTGTTAAGCTATAAAACAAAATAAAACTTATAGCAGGTTATAGCGAATATGAATTTTAATTTACTTACCAAAATATAGTAAACTATATGCATTGTGCCATGATATGTTTAGTAAAAAGAACAGTGACACGTACACAATTTTTACCATTTTCCATATATGAACAATTTTTCATTTTTTTTTTTTTTTTTTTTTTTTTTTGTTTTTTGGAAAAATATCGAAATCGAAACTGTGTGTACAAAAAGCCAAAAATAATTTGCTCTTTTCATGCCAGTAATTTTTATTTTTAAAAGTTTTTTAATATGCAACATGCTAAAGGCAACAAATGAGAGCCAAAAAATACTAAAATGAAAATTCCAATGTATTTTTACATTTCTTTTTGCATATATGCATTTTAAAATTTGTATTTTAGAATTTTTCAATTATTATATTTTTCGTATACCTCACACACACACATGTATACGACGTGTGCATACACAGTATACATATACTGACAATTTTAATCACACAATAAATAAAAATTTGTACTATGATGGCTTTTGGCAAAAATTCAACATTTTACAAATGCTTATATTGCAACAAGTAATAGAGATACGTATACATACTATATGTGTATACTTTCAATGGGGTTTTTGCTATATTTATAATGATCTTTGCCTCATTCCCCCAAGACTCCATTCACCCTGAAAGATAAATGTACTCTACTAAAAAAATAATATTCAGATTTTTTGTTCTTCCTGTCCGTTTTTTTTTTCCTCATTCCAAGTTAAAACCAAATTTTGTTCAAATTACAAAATCTAGAAAAAATCATAAATTATTATCATTAGTATTCTCTTATTTTGACATATAAAAATACAAAAAAAAAAAAAAAACATAAATAAATGAAAAAATCGTATTTCAAAATAATATTTAGGTTATGTTGTGTTGTAATTTTTTGTATTTGAAAATTTTTCATTAACTATCTGTTTTCTCTATAACTTTTCACTAATAGAGAATGAAATTAAAAATTAATTTTTTTATATTTTTAATGTTCTAATATTCAACGTCATGTAAATAGGATGTGTAGGTGTAACTTGGGCCTTTGCAGGAATTTATAGGTTTTACCGCAGAAATAGAAAACAATGTTCGAATTTTATTGTAAAGGACAAAAAATTTTCTTCAAAAATCTCGAAAATTTGCAATTCTGTTTTGATTTTTTATTAAAAGAATTTTCTTAATTTTTTTTTACTGTCTCAATGACATCGTTTTAAAAAATTTCTTACTATTTTTAAAATATAAAATTAAATGTGCTCATGGACATACAAATAATCGTTATTTTGTTTGAACATATGTAAATAACAGAATAAACACGTGAGGAATGGTTAACTTTTACCTTTACTCGTGAAAGGTCTAGCATACATATGTACATTTGTAGGTCATAGATGTATGGTTATAAAAGTGTTCATAATGTTCGTTTTTATAATTAACTGAATTTATAAATCCTTTAAACAAAACAAAGGATTTAAATTTAAAATCAAGGGAAAAAGACACCAACAAGTAAAACTATAAATTCAAAAGAAAAGTAAACTTTTCAACGATGATTTCTTTTTTGTTTTTTGTTATCATCAAGTGCACGAGAGACTGTATATAGCTTTTGTTATGTTTTCTTTATTTTGTGTTTATATTTAAAAAAAACAAAAAAACAAAAAAAAAAATTCATGAGAAAGAAATTTAGTATTTTTTTATTCTTCATTTTCACTTTATGTAAAATTAATATATGTTCTTTCTTCTTTTCATTTTTATATCTGATGACAATTGTGTATATTTTCATATTATATGGTTGCTTTATAAACTTTTACGAATGCTTATATTTCATTCTAACTGCACACAAACACACATATCGTAAGTGTATTTTATTAACACCGTTGTAGATAACAAAATATAAAAGCAAAAAAAATGCTTAAGTAGTAGAATACTTTTAAGTGTGCCATAATCTTTTAAGCTTCTTTTTTTCTGAAAGATTTTAAAGTTTTTCTTTGAAAATATTGTTAAGCGTTACAATTGAATAAAAAATTAAATGGAAAATGAAAATTTTTATTTTCATTGCAAAAAAATAAGCAATGTGTCTATTTTTAATGGTAATTATTTTATTTATTTATTTTTTGTATCCTTGACTCTTAACTATAGCACATGTATACTTGCCTTTCTCATTTCACGAAAGAGCGTACACAAAGTATCTGGTCAGTCAGTAGTTTAATTCATAAACTCACAAGCTCTTATCCTGGTCTTTTAGAAACGATCAGTTAGTTCATATAAATACCAAGTGATTGTATTCTTAGTTTTGTGAAGGACTTGTTCATTATCGATCACGATTAATAGGATATGTGCATACCAAATCATATTAATTTGCCTTTCACTTTCCTCTACATTTTCTTCAAATTTATTTATCTACACAAATAGTACAACGTATGCGTAAGAGATTTAATCTTCGTAAATTTATATTTTATACCAAAATTATGAAAAATAAAAAAAAATAAAAAATATCAACATTATATAAGAATTACACATGTCATATCAGATATCTCATTTAATCATATAAAAAGTACATAATGTGAAAATTTATCTTATAGTCAATAAAGCTCTTGTCTCTAGTATGTAAGTAAGTCCATGATGTAACTCATTGTAAATTAAGAAAATAAAAAGTCAAGTAAAATATGAGAAAATAAATCTTTGATGTTACATAAAAATTAGACATAAAAAACATTAAATAAGAAAAAAACAGAAACAAAAATGATAATAGCATTTTTTTCAAATCTTATTTTGAAAATAATATGAGATATTTTGTTTAAGTTATATTTGATGAATATGCTGTAGCAGCATAGAATAAACACCCCACATATCAATTTTCATATAAGCATGTAATACGAGTATATATTATGTTTACAGATATTATTACTGTGTGTCCTTATAATATAAAAGTGATGATGTTCTATTGAAGAAAATATGCATGTAATATATGTAAGCTTAAAGAAAAAAAAAAGGAAAATATAAAGAATACAAAAAATCACAAAAATAACGACAAAAAAAATTCTAGAATAAATTTACATTGAGTCAAATGAAAAACAAACAAAAAAAAAATCCTATTCTCTTTTATGTCATTTTCCAATTTCGGAAACAATTTCTCTTTTCCATGTACAACACTTCATCATGAAAATATCGTTTATACTCATACATTGTTACAAATTTCAATGGTAAATGTAGACAAATCTTTTTTTAACTAGGATATATTTTTAATGTATATCACTGTATACACACATACACCAATATAAGGCCAAAAAGAAAAACATCTAATGTTTTTCTGTACTTTGTTTTTTAATACTTTATCTGATATTTATCTATCTATCTTTTTGTGTCTTTTTATATGCATGGAATCAAATAACACAAAATATATAGAAAAAATACCATCTTCGTAAAACAGGAAAAAAATTTATCAAAATCCTTGATGTTATAATGTATATAAATATACAAAAGGATTTTCATAAACACAAAAAAAAAACAAAAATGTATAAATACAAATTTGATGATGTTGACGACGACTATGATGATGATGATGGCAATGTTATACCATCATCATGATGATGTATGTAGATAATCTTTTCTTGTCTGTATATAAAACCAAATAAAAGTGAAACATGACAAATACTCTTGTTCAAAAATGTATATAACACAACGACTTACATAAAATTGCGAAGGATAAAATTGTCAATAATTTGAGTAAATTTTTTTAGTTAATAAACAAAAAATTCTTTTTTTAAAAAAAAAAATAAACATAAAAATTTGTAAAATTCTCATCATTCTAAGGAAAAACAGTTTAAAAAAAATGAATGAAAAGAATTTTCTTTATTTTATTTTTGGCTTTTTTTTTTTTGAGAAAAAGTTTTTTATGATTTTTAATGCAATTTATTTTATGTTAATTTGTCGTACAAAGATTTTAATTTGAATTCACGTAATTTACAAATACAGGCATCCATCGAATAATTTTGAATTGTATAAAATCTAAATATGTAGTTTAGATAATAGCTCAAACAACATGAAAATCAAAGTGCTCGATGTTTCGAAAATTACTGCTAAAATCAACAACAAATTCAAATGGATCTTGAATCTCCAATAGGACTGCATTAATTTTAACATTTTACCCGTGAATTGTCTGTATAAATGAAAAATGTTTGTTTTATCTGTGAAGCCTCAAAACAAATAGTAAAGCATTAAAGCATACATTTAAAATTAACAAAACTCATTTCATATTATTATGAATTCTTCGTATACAAACATAAAAATTTTGTTTATAATTTTATTTATTTACAACTTAATTCGTAAGTAATGTTTTTAAAGAAAATAAAGAACAATTTTTTTAAAAAATATTTTTTCTCGTTTTTGTTATTATTATTTTGATAAATTTATTAAGAAAGTCAAAAAATATTTTTAAGCGATTTTTATGTTTTTTTATCTTTATGTTTTTGTATTATCTTTACAATATGTTTATATGTAAACTTGTATGCATTCAGATACAAATACGTGAATTTATTTTTTGGCTGTTCAAATTCACAAATTTGTATGTGTAGTACTTTTACTTAAATCGCTTTTCAAAATGTACGCTAAATACATTATCATTTCCTTATTATTTAAATTAAAATGTACCCCATATACAGGATGTTTAATGAGCAGATTCTAATCTTCTTCTCTCATATACATTATTTTATTTCTTATTAAAACCTATATGACAGTGAATGTGAAATTCTTTGAATACTTCGTGTTTTTACATACATGAAGTTTTCGCATTTTAACTTACAACGATTTTTTTGTAAGAAAAAAAAAGTATATTTTAAAAAGTTTTCTAATTAACACAAAATTCATGTCTATACATATTATTACTATATTATTCGCATATGAACACTGAATGTGTTTTTATATCTACATACATACATATATACATATCTGTATGTTTATAATACATTACAAAATTCTTTAAAATTATTTTACATGTACATACATACATATATACATACATAGTATTTACGCATTCATACTTTACATAAATGCAAAGCGTATGGTTCACTCATTCTCATTCCACGTCTTAATAAAATAAAAAAATAAAAATGAAGTAATAAGTAAAAGTTTTATTTTTTCATATATTTGATTATAAAAATAATGACAGACGATTTTATCATCATCATGATAATGTTAACTTTGATGATGGCAATGATTTTTTTATTTTTCTTGAAGGAAAATTTTTTGAATACAGATTTTTGAATTATGAAAAAATTGACGGATTTATAAAATTAAAAATTAAATAAATATAGAAAAAAAAATTGTATATACAAAAAAAAGTAAATAAAATAAATGAAAATGGGAGAAGACAGAGATCGTTTTTTGTTTCTTGCTAAAAGCAAATAATGTGAAGTCATAAAAAAGAAACAAAAAAAAATTCAAGTTATATTTTTATCACATCTACATATAAATTCTTTGAAAAAAAAAAAAAAATCTTTTCTCATATTTAATATATTCCGAATTTTAATAAAATATAATTCAAAATTATGTGTATACGAATCTACATATGTATGTACATACATACGTACTTATGTGTAATCTATTTTAATTTAAAACCTATTAAACATGACTATTAAAAATTTTATAATACTGACTTTGATTGAAGTTTATATTATTTTGTACTTTGTTTGTATGTTTGTTTTTAATGTCATATGGAAATGAATTTCATGCAAGGATAATACAATAAGCCTATAAATTTGCAACATTAAGTTTAATATTATTACAATATAAATAGGTATTTATGTATGTATATATATTTATGTACAATTGTACACCTTTGGGCATATATTGTACATAATACCATAATACGCGTTATTGTTGTTGGCTTACATATGTATGTATAACCACCAGAGCTGTGAGTAATAACAATAAAATAAGAGAATGTTTGTTGATAGAAATTGTAAATTCAATTATGAGTGCTAAAATTTTTTAAACAAATTATGAACTTTATGGATGTGATTCAGAATCAAATCAATAGATTAAATTTACTTATGTATATGAAAAAATATTATTTATTCAGAATTTAGAATTATCAATCAAAGAAATGTATAAAAGACATTTGAAGTAAATATTTATTAAATTTTTAAATACTCTCTTGGATCAAAAATACTTTGATTCTTAGTACCATAAACCCCGCTCGAAAAATGTCAAATGATAGCCCTGATACCCACATGTGCAATATATGCATGTACGTGTGTACTTACGTATATACACTAAAAAACAACTCCAAAAATTTTCATGTATATTTTGACTCCAGTACAAACAGTATTGTTTGCTGTACATATGTACATACATAGAATGACAATTTAATATAACAAAAACCCTTATTTTAAATTAAGTTGAAGCAAAAATGAAGTTTTAATGAGCAACAATCTTTAATACACATATAAACAACACACATATGTAAAATTTTGATGGTGTATTATTATCTACATTATTACATGTTCGTGTGGTATAGGGTTCATGCGGTACAAAGGATACCTGCTTCATATTAGGATCTATGTACACCTTTTGACATAATCGAAAATCCATTAACTTTTATAAACAGAGCACAGCACGTTACATTTAATATGATATCTATGTGTTATATGTAGACAACATATGTACGTACATAATACATTATACAATATAAGGAAATATTATAAATACATTTCATTATATATTAAAGGTACAATGTGATGATATTATGGCTTCTATGAAAAAGGAAATGCTTCCGTTTATATCATAGAACATAACACACATATTTTCTGATTTTCTTTCCATTTTATATGTTTATACATATGTATCTGTTGATATTATATGAAAATTAACTACCACAAAATAAACAAACGTACAATGTATCTATACATCTGATACAAAATATATCGATATAGTCATACACAGCTGCATACATATATGTTGTATATATTTGAAAATATATGAAATAAATATTTTCATAGATACGTACAATATTTATTTATGATGTTCGAAAATAGAAAGAAAGAAAAAAGAAAAAAGAGGAAAAATTAGAAATAATGATATTTGATAAGAGTTTACAGTTCAAAAATGTGCAAAGTTAATAGATGTTCAATGACAATGTTTATGTATGAGGCAAATGTGAGGTTTAACAAAATCACAAAATTATGTGTATATACATGCTTTAAATGTAGTTGTATATGAACCGTATGCATTTAATATACGAAATTGACATGAACATTATGAAGATTTTATATGTGCATATGTACATACATATCCATATATGTATATTGTACATGTGTTTATCTTTTTCATTTGATTTTATTGTTATTATATACTATACATTTTCTTTAATGGATCTACAGATCATAGAAAGTTATGTTCCATGTCTAGCCCTGGCCTACACACTATTTTTATATGAGTGTGCTATTAAATTAATACAAAGCATGCCTTTCTGTGTCAGTAAATAAAATAAAATATAATTTTTCTTTTCCAAAAAATTTTTAGAAACTTTTCCGGATATGTACGTAATGTCCTTAATCTTTTAAATTTGAATTGAGCTTACAAAGAAAATTTTTGAAATTTTGAATTTGAAATTTTTGCATCTTAAAAATTCAAAAATACGACACTTGTGTGTACTTAAAAACAGGAAAAGTCCATTACATAAAATTAAAAAAAAAAAAATTTTCACATTTCAAAGTTTGTGTGAGAGTTCAAAAGAAGAGAAAATTCTTAAATATGAAAAATTATATTGCAAATATTCGTATATTATGAAATTTCGTATTTTTGCATTTGACTTCAATATTTCCTTGATTTTAATGTAATCATAAAAAAGGATTCAAAAAACAGAAAAATTTTCTTAGTGACTTTTTTATATAACACAACTTTCAAAACAGAAATTTTCTTTCGTTGAAAAATTTTGTTTTATTTTTCATAAACATTGTATCTTCCTTACATTGAAAAAAAATATAAAAAAATTAAAAAATAATAAACGAATTAGATAGCTTACACATACATACTTCCTATATTATAATATATATTCTCATTTTCACTTATTTAAATTAAAATTTTGTTTTAAAGAAAATGAGTTATTACCAAATGTTTATTAAAATAAAAATACATACATAGTCATTCATTCATTCTCGGCCCATCCTATCGTTTTACGTTGAACAGAAATATTAAAACAAATTTTCTTTACAAGTTTTATTTTCTTCTGTTGAATAAAGTTTTACTTACAATCGTTATTAAGAAAAATATGAAATTCTTCAAATTTATGAATTAAGCTAATTAATTTTATTACACTGTTGACTGTATTATACTTCAAATACTCGTAAAAGAAAAACAAAAAAGATTTTTCAAATAAATAACAGATATAAAATTATAGAATGTTAATTCAATAAATAACAAATGAAATGTGAAAATATATAGTATTGTCGAATACGAAGCAAGCAAGGCTACACAAGATAAAAGTTCGTGAATGGAAACTGAGAGCTGTGAGAAGATTGATCCCAAACATACATATAAAAATCGGATACATGTATAAAGTCTGTACTTCTTAGAAAGAAAAATGAAAAGAAGATTTTCAAAATTGTTTCAAATTTTCTTCTATGTTTTTTTTTTTTTGTATTGTTCTAAATAATATAAAAAATTTAGACAATACGAAATTGAGGTTTTGAACTTAATTAAAAAATTCATAACTTATGTAGATTAAATTTTGATGTTAATTAATGTCATTTATATAATTCACATAAAACAGAAACAATTTTAAATTTCCCTTATTTTATTCATTCGATTTAGAACAAAAAAATATGGAAAATTTTATTTTATCATGAGGTACACAGAGTGGTCTATAGGAATATTAAATTGCTGAGAATTATTAGATTTCTTAACAAGCATTAATCGACCTTTAAGGTGTATTTCACCCTGTACACGACGAAGATGAACACAATACAAATAACTTAATTTTCTCATTTCTTTACTCTTTTGTTTTGCTTCTTGAAAATAACAATTTATAATTTTCAATACATATTTCTTGAGAAATTTTTCCCTTATGTTTTTTTTATTTTTATTTTGTACATAATTCATAACAAATTTTCTTTTATTTATTTTATTTTTTTCGTTTATTTAATACATTTAAGAATTTTTGGTTTTTTGGTATTTGGTATAAATTTAATTTCTAAAATTTATTACAAAAGAAAAAGGAAATCAAATCCAAACACAAAGAAAAATGAAGAAGAAAAAAAAGTATTTTGGTATAATTTTTGTATCTACAATATAAAATAACAAAATATACTAAAATATCTCGAATAACATAATAAAACAGAGATAATAATAAGGAAAAGGATAATATACACAAAACTGAAATAACCTAGCAACTAATAATAATAATGAACTGGTGTACATTAGTACAAAATTTATGTAGATACATAGATACTCTAGAATAACTCTGATATAGGTTTAATTTTGTACATTTAAATCAACTGTAATTGGATATTTCTTAATAATTGGCTTCTATTATTTTATACATTTGTATATACAATTTGTGTTTTATTTTTATATACAATTAATAAAAGTATAAAAAATAAAATAAAATTATTTTGTATCTTTATCGTCTGTTTTCTCTTATTTTTCTTAAAATATATAAGTGTATGAATGTATGTATATATAAAAAATGAAGAAGAAAAACACAATAAAATTTTCTGCACAGTACATACTGTTATATGATGTGGTATCTTGTATTGTAGACAGATGAAAATTCTTGAGATGAAAGCATTTTTGAAAAATACAAAGGAATTTTATTATGTGTGTGGTAGACACATACATACAACATATTGGTAAAAGAAAAAAGGAATTACACACAAAAGAAAATAATTGTACTTGAAATTATATCTATGTATGTATGTATACGTGTGTACCTAACGTAGTAAATTTTTTGTGCTTTCATTTTTCAAGTTTTATTTTTTATATTTTCTTTGTTTTTTGTGGCGTCTAAAATTGGCTTTTATACTTTTTATTCAACTATGCATGAAGATAATAACTCCAGGTAATTTAGTATATCCTCTTGAATTAAGTTAATTAGTTCAATGATGATAGAGTTAAAAAGTACTCTTTGTGTATACCATATGGATAACATAAATCTATGCAATGTAATAAATTCATAGTATTGAATCTATATATGTATACATATATTGTATTTTTTATACGTATAGAACTAAAGTCATCTACATAGTTTCGAGATATTGGATTAAAATTTTTCTCCACATATAAGTCGAAATAATTTTTTACAAAATATTGTCTTTTGAAATACACAGATAAATAGAAGTATATAGAAAGATATTTCCAAAAGTTATTGTACTAAAAACTTTTAAAACAGAAAATTTCTAGCCTTTAAAACTACCATTTTTTATAATTTAAGTATTTTTTCCACCATGTACGAGTATGTATAATACATATGTACATACATATGTGCCACGCAAACCTTTTAAAAAATATTGGATAGTCATACTTGGATAGACTACTAGATTAGAACACTTTATTCTACTGGTGAGTGATGTTCTGGTTAAAAGAAAAAAGAACATAACACTTCATTCTTGGAGAATATAAAAGCAAGGTATGTAGAAAAACCATTTATGTACCTCCTCCGATTACCAAATTTTCTACTATGTATTATCTAAGGAGTGTTAACATTTATACATATGTATATATAAATGAATTATATGGTCTTCTGCTCACATTTAAACAAGTGTAATAAGTATGTATAACAACTGTTACATTGACAATAGGGCTCGTAAACTATTTAGTGCAACACATATATTCCTTTGGTTGTAAGGATTATTTTAAGGATCGAAAGATTTTTTGCTTCTATTTTCCTATGTATTTCGTTATATTCTTATTTTTAATCAAAAATCACTTTAATCTTTAATAATTCGCTTTTTTTTCCCATTATCTTAATAAACTCCATATGATATTAATATTCTCATAAATTATTCATTATTCTATAAAAAAAAATATTTATTCTATTGTTTCTCTCTATGTGTCTATACAAATATATTTTCAGAAATTATTTATTCGAAAATTCTGATTTTAATATCCTTTGAATAATTTTTCCCACCATATATTTATATACATACATACATACAAGTGTACTATGTTCTAATCAGACGTTGGAATGAATTTCAGAATCGAAAATGAAGCAGAACACAATACATACAAAATATAAAAGAAAATGGAAAGCAAATCTGATAAAGTACTTTATACTTAATGAATTTCATGAAATTTATACACATTAGGTAAAATGTATTGTATTCTTCTTTGATTTAATATGAAGCCTACATAAGCTTGTGTCAAAATGCACAAAAAAAAACAATTCTATCACTTAAACACACCACCCAAATCATTCTGCAAGCTCTTCAAAAATAAAATAAAACAAAACATAAATTAGAAATAAATATGTATCTTTCAGATATTCAACAGATTCACATATTATCTCATGTCTGTAAGTATACATACATACATACATATATGGGTATTTTCATATGTACACAAATGAACAAAACATAAGCAACAAAAAAGAGCAAAGAATATTAATGAATTTTATCGATTGATTTTCAATGAGATATCAGATAAAATACAAAACAGAAAAAAAATTTTTATTAATTCGATAGGCAGATAATGAATTTTTGATTTAAGCTATATTTAATGGCTTCTTCTTCAAGAATCAATCGATACTTTAACAGAACATATCGTCTCCGCATATTTCTATTAGTTCGGCTTTTTAAATAATTGAACTCATATCCATGTTCAACAAAAGAGTTTAGGCATCCTTCAATGTGTATTTTTCCTTATTTAATCTGATTTATATAACTCTTCTGTTTTTTAAGTTTGATAATTTTTTCACGTGTAAATACTTATTATTTGAATATAATTGATATTTTTATTAAAAATGTATTTTCAAAAATGAATGAATGTTTATCTTTTTAATTACACACGCATGCATACAAACAACCCATTCAAGACAAACATTTTTTTTAAAAAATTTAATCATAAATCTGCATATTAAAAAATCGGTTATAAAAATTAACACTTTAGTACGTACAATTGGAATACTTAGTATTTATCAGGATTTTTATTTATAAACATTTTAAAATAAAAAACTGCAGAAACGGATTTTTAATTGTCGTTGTAAATCTGAAAATAATTTGTTCTTTTACATCGCATATGATAGACAAATATTCGTTTTATTTTGTAATGCATACACTACCCGTATGGCTTAATTGCATTTAACAAAAAAAAAAAAAAAAAACATTTACATTTACATACAACATTCTGAATAAAATATAACGCTTTTTGCTATAAAATCCATTATTTATTATTTTTGGAAAAACATTTATTTGATTACATTTTCATTTCTTTTTTTTTTTGTATTTTGTATTTTCCAATTACAACGTATATAAGTAAATATTATACAAATGTGAATTATGACATCAAAAATATCGAAATTACAACCGTTAAATATTGACTACAGTCTGCTATAGAACACCGGTTTTTTTTTTAAATTTATAGATTTAATATTAAATTGATGTCCAATAATGAGCGTAAATCGAAACAATATTACAGTTGAGATTTAACCAATGCTAATGTACAATAGAATCATTATTCACCAAAAATATCAGTGAAGTAAAAATAGCAATTTTGATTACAAAAAAAGGAAGAAAAGTTAATTGAAGCTAACGATTTGTTTGTTTTTTTTTTCACGTTAATTTATTTTTGATTTGATCGTATGTTCACGTTGTTGTAATATTATGTTTATCAAAAATCGTAGTAAAAAAATCATACACAGATATTATTGTTTAATTACAGTTCTGAGTTCATACGGTGACATTGTATATTCTGTTACCATTTATTATCATTTTTATGGATAATATTTATAGTTTTAACGATATACAAACATACATATGTACATGTAATTGATTTATTTCCATCATTAATCACTTAAAGTTTAACGATAAATAATAAAAAAAAACATAATCTTAGTATCACTATCATTATTACAGCTATTATTGTCTTATTATGTCAGTGTAACTATTTTGATTGATTTATGTGTATTTTCCACACATTTACAATACGTACGTACAATACATGTATCTACAATATATAAAATGAGCATATGAAGAAATTTAATGAGAATTAACCCAATTCTGTTATTGTTCGATTTTATACGAGATTGTTACAATTAAAATTATCTAAAAAGAAAATCAGAAAACCACAACTGATATGAGAAATTCGTAATGTGAATTTAATTCATTGCAATACATACTACAATAGAAGCTATAAATATTCATATTATTGATATAAGTAAATGTGGTAGTATTTAAAGTTTAAATAATTCAGGATTTCTTGATAGTATGACATCAAACTTCTTCGGCACTTTTTGCCTGAAAATTTCTAAAAGCCAAAATGGAAGTAAGCTTGTGAGTACTCTAAAGTAAACAAAGCTTGTTGAACTACAGCCCAAAAACTACTTAAAAACCTACTATTAAACTGCTGCTGGATGAGACCTGCATCTGCAAATTACATTAACAGTTAAAAGTAAAAATTTTAAACTGAATCTACATAATTGGCTTTGAAGGAACACTAAATATTCAAATCCAAGTTTCAAAAAAAAAAAAAAAAAAAAATCGAATGTGTCTTCAAAAAAATCAATGAAATTTTCAAAGCAATAACACATAATCACATGTACGAAATAATCACAGAGACGTGTTTATTTCATTCATCATATTATTGGTCTTTATATATTCTAATGTATACAAGCAAACATATAATGAATATTTAATTAAGCAAGAATAATAATCCGATTTATCAAAATCTTAAGTTTTTGTTAAATCAATAATAAAATTCATTCATGTTTAATTATTACACGTATTCATACGTACGTTAAAATGTTTGCTAAAATATTTATGTGTATGTAGATTTAATTATTATTATCGAATTTTCCATAAATTTTCAAATATACACATACGTATACACTCGTACATATTCATATGCCTAATTTCTACTAAGAAATACTTTTAATTAAATTTGAATAATTTTTATCACTTGTTTGTGTCTGTATATGTTTTAACAATCCACTCATAAAGTGCTTGTCTACTTACATATTCATTTATTTCTTACATCAGAAATATTATAACAATTTCAAAAATTTCAATTTCATGTTCAACAAGGATATTAAATTGAATTTTAAGTAAATTCAATAGAATTTTTTATTTTTGGTTTATTTTATTTTCTTTTGGAGAATGTTTAAAGGGTATCAATGTTTTGGAATATTTTTGGACATAGAATTTGGAACACAGGACAGTGTACATAATTCTGAATCTTTTTATTTGTCTTTTCATCCTGTTATGTGGGGACCGCTTTGCTTGGTTTTCAATTTATATTGGTCTGGTCGTATCTTTATAAGTCTCACAAAATCTTACAAACAATATCTTGTTAAATAGAAAAGTCTGTAGAAACATTTTAAAGCAGACCAACAATTACAAAATCGTAGCTTCAAGAAGTCCATATTCAAAATTTTTTACTTTTTCATTGTAACACAAATATCTACCCTGTACGAAAAAGTTTTTCTATTTTTATATAAATTCTTACAATTGAATAGTTTTCAGTTTATTTATTTTTATTTTCTTTTTCCTTTTAAGTATTTCTTTTATGAATTTTCTGCATAATTGATTTTAAAGTTACGTACAAACAAAAACAAAAAAGAAATGAAAGTAAAATCCTTTTATATTAGGTTTATACTTGATCTTATGCTACGTGTACATAAATGAAAATTTTCTTAAATAATGAAAAAAAAAAAAAAAAAGAAAAAAAAAACCCAACTTTTTGCTTATATACAATTTAGCCTATAAAATTTTCCCTTGAAATAAAATAGGAAAAAACAACAAAAATTAAATAAATTCATTTTATGGTAAAGTTTTGTTTTTATTTTTTATTTTTTCCTTATATCAGTTCTGTATGCAAAGTATGTTTACCTGTTTTTTCAAGAAGAAGAAGGAAAAATAATATTTAACTTTTACCTCAATATAGAGAAAAAGTAAAAATAAAACAAAAAAAAAAATTAAAACACAAACTGTTTAAATTTAATGATTTTCAAAATGATTTTCTTCATTTTATGTATATGCGCGTTATTACGAAAAGTTTTACAGAATAATTTAAAAGGTAAAAACTTTGGTTAACTAACAACGTAATGAATTAAAAGCATTTAGTTAAATTTCTTTTTCTCTTTTTTATTTTGTTTCTATTTTCAATTTTAACGTATAGAAAAACAAATTATCAGTTTAAAATTTTTGTTTATTTTTTTCTTTATGATATTCTTTGACATTAAAATAAATTGGAGTCCACTAGGTTGAATGTTTGGTGTGAGAGTTAACAATTTTTTCTAATAAAAAATTAAATTAAAAATTCATATGTAACCAAAAGAAGTCCAAGGTCCTCCACGGACAGCAACGTCATAGGGAAAAAATGGAAACGAGTCAAATTTAAGAACCAATATTATACAATCTAGTGACTATAAAAATCACGCTTTTAGACGAATAAATGTTGCCGCACGTTCGCTACTATAAACTTAATTACGTGAACTTAAAATGCAAAATTAACGGATAAAATTGAAAAAATGCAATTTGAAAAGAATAAATTGCAAGAAATCAACAAATACATAGATTAAAGTTATCTTGGAGCAAATCAAGACCCTTCATTACAGCTTCATAAGATTGTTATGCTTCATATCAAATGATGATAATTATGTTAAAAACAAAATAAAAAATTAAAATTCTCGCAAAAGATAAAATTATCCTTATAATTTTGGATAGTGTTAGAGTCTTTTCATTTTTCAATTAAAAACATACAATACAATGTGGTTTTTCATATCACTTACAATTCATTTTTAAATAAATGAAAATTTTTGTTTTTCCAATGCAATTACAAAATTTATTCAGTATTTCATGCAGAAAACTAAATAAAAACCATTTTAATATTTTGTTAATATTTTTTTTTTTGTCTGTTTTTGTTTTATTTTCTTTAAGTAAAGAAGATTACATAAAATTTTACCAAAATGTTTTTCTTTCTCTTATTGTTTTGATGTGGTGTTATTATAAAACAAAACAACAAAAAAAAAAAAAAAAAAACAAAATAAAATTCAAGGAATTAATTTACGTACATAGAAAAATTCGTGTGTGTTTTGCTTTTTCCTTTTTTTGTTTTTATAGTTTTTAGTTTTTCTATGTAATCTAAAATAATCATTACAAATGTATGTACAATATTTAGTATGTGAAATTTTAATTTAAAATGTTCATATACAGACGTACAATTTAAATTATTTTGATGATAACTTGAGTGTGTAAGTAAAATATGTGAACAGAGCAAACATTCGATGTTTAAATACATGTAATCATCGTAGCTACGTGGAAGTTACTTTTTTTTTCAAAATTTCCAAATTAAATAAATTGTGTTATATGAGAAACTCATTAGCTACTTTTCACGTTGAACGAGATAAATTTGCAAATTACATAAAATCATTGAAAATCCATGTTAAGCAGAAATTTATTAGAATTTATAAATCACATAATCTATTCAAATCATGTTATACGAAGCCTACCTATATTCTTTATAATATGACATTAGCATGATGGTATAATATATGAATCTCTCTGATTACACGCATACACATCATATTCTATACGTATACATGTGTTCATGTACATGACAATTTTAAAGCAGAATAAATAAGTGGATTTTAATTAAATTGTTTTAGCACAGTCAAAAGAAAAACACCATATAAGAACCATACAGAATATGCATATTATATGTATGTGTACATACCCATTATATTCCATGATATTTTGGAAATGTTTTTAGTACGCTATTAATGTCATGTAAAAATAAATATTACATGTATACGTACATATGTAGGTAAAAGTGTTAGTTTTAAAATCACATGGTTTTTGTTTTATTTTATATAAATAAAATTTGTATAAACTATAAAATATACGCACCTGTAATTTTATATATACAAGAATATACATATGTATCTATAACGTCACCTAAGTCTAGCATTACATATGTATGTATATGTATGTGTTCAAGCAATAAGCGAATAAAATGTTAATATCTTTTCTTGTTTTTGCTATTTTCTATTTAAATGAAATTTATTTTATTTAAATTTTAAATTAATTTTAGTTTGCTTATTGGTGTGATAAATTACGGGAAATATAAGAAAATACACACATACATGTATTTATGTAAATATGTGTGTTTAGCATGTGTGTTGAATTTATTTTAATTTTGAAATTTATCCCACAACATTACATATACAAAAGGGTTAAAGATTGGTTAAAGGTAAATTTTAATATAATCAAAATTTGTGTGAGTTTAATCATCAAATTGCTTACATTTTTTATACAAATTTATTTAGTATTTAAATTAAAAAATAAATAAATAAATAAATAATTTTAACGTTGCACTTCTTTTTTTCAATGCTTTATATACAACGTTTTCCTACAAAATCCATAATTCGTTTATGAAATTTTTTGAGTATGTTACGCAGATTGTAAAAAATAGGACATAAAATGTTGCGTTTATACAAATTTTTGTTCAAAATATTATGTAATTATTTTAATAATCAAAGCTTTTTATTGATTTAAATGAATAAAGAAAATACATCACTGCCTATCTACAGAGATTGTGTAGTCCTTGACAAAGAAATAAAATACGAGGATTTATAAGACATAAATATGTACATACCTGTTGAAGAGAAAAGAAGGAAAATGAACCATTGTGATGTACATATCACTGAACTTCAGAAACTGTCAAGAAATTTTTTTTCTTTTAACTGAGGCAAAAATAATATCAAATAGCTGAGTGGTACCTGTTGAAATCTTCTATTCAATTTAATTTTATTGGCTTTATAAAATTGGTTTATAAGATTTATTTCGAATTTACAAAATTAAAATTATGTTAAAATTTCTTTTAGATTTTTGGTTTTTTTGTATTTTGTTTTTTTCTTAAAACAAAAAAATTTTTTGAGTGTATTTGTTTTCTTTTTTTTTTTTTGAAAAATTTAATATTGTTTCAAGTGGAAAAGTAAAAAAATATATAGTAAAATTAAAATTACTTTTAGAAGAAAAATATTAAAGAAATTTCTAAAGAAATTTACCCTTCTTTTTCTTTTGTTTTGTATAAACAATAAACCATAAGATCAAAGAAAAAAATGAAAGAATTTGAAATTGATTATACAGAAAATTCTAGTTTTCAAGTATTTTCTTCCAGTTGATAAGCAATAAAAGATACTTTTTAATTATGTAAAACAAGAAAAAAAAGGTAAAATATAACATTAAACGAGAAAAATAAAATAAAAATTAATCATGTAGAAAAATAAATCAATAAAATGAAAAAACTGAAGGCAAAAATAAACAAAATGGAAAAGTCTAAACTTTTTTCATTCGAAATTATTCTGGATTAAAATAAAAATCATAATGTTGAACGTAGCAAACACCTAGTTCGAAAATTATGCTTGAATCACACACAATTCTCTAGAAGAGTTTTAATAGGGAATTTCCTTAAAGTTTTCTTAACGAAAATAAAATGATTACAACAGGTTGAAATTTCTGCATATATTCATTTGTACATATGTACATTCAGTCTGTGTTTATGTAACTATCTATAAAGAATTATCATGGAAACATACTACTCTGATCAAAAATAACCCGGACTCGTTCATGTACAACCCCCGCCAATATTTTAAGATGCATTTCTTTTAGTATTTATGTTTGTATACCTGTTTTTTACATTTCCTCCAAATTCGAGCTATATATGTCAATCAGTTGTTTTTTGACAGCACTTTGTTTAGGTCAAGTTTTTGCTTACTTTCGATTTTGCGATGGAAAAAATAATTGAACAAAGAATTTGTATTAAATTTTGCGTAAAAAATGAAATTAATGCTACTGAAACGCTAAAAATGTTGCAAAAATGTTATGGTGATAGTTCTCTATCGAAAACAACAACATTTGAATGGCATAGTCGTTTTAAAAATGGTCGTGAATCAGTGAAGGATGACATTCATCCTGGGCGTCCTTCAACATCAAAAACCAAAGAAAATGTTGATCTGATTAAATCAATGGTTTTGGAAAATAGAAGATTAACGATCAGAGAGATGGTTACTGAAACAGGAATTTCATTTGGTACAATTCAAAGCATTTTAAGTGATGATTTGGGCTTGACACGACTTGCAGCGAAATTGGTTCCTAAATCATTGAATTTTTTACAAAAACAAGAACGTGTTATTGTTGCTGAAGAGATGCTTTCCAGAGTAAATGCTGATCCTGCATTCATTCAACGGATCATTACTGGTGATGAGACGTGGGTGTACGAGTTTGATGCGTTAACAAAGCAACAATCAAGTGAATGGCGCGCTTCAGAAGAACCAAGACCCAGAAAAATTTGTCGTACTCAATCAAAGAAAAAGATTTTGCTTACCGTTTTCATCGATTATCGTGGTGTTGTGCATCATGAATTTTTACCAACAGGTCAAACAGTTAATAAGGATTATTATTTAAGCGTAATGAAGCGTTTACGAGAAGCAGTTCGTCTAAAAAGACCCGATTTGTGGCAAAATAATTCGTGGATTTTACACCACGATAACGCACCTTCTCACACAGCCGTGGTTATTCGTGAGTTTTTGACTAAAAACTCAACAAACACTATTCATCAACCACCATATTCACCGGATCTCGCACCGTGCGACTTTTTTTTGTTCATTCGCTTAAAAAAACCACTTCGGGGAACCCGCTTTGACAGCATAGAAGCAATTAAAGACAAATCGAAGAAGGAACTTATGGCGATCCCAAAAAGTGAGTACGAAAAATGTTTCCAGGATTGGATTAAACGGTGGCACAAGTGCATTGCATCAGACGGAGAATACTTTGAAGGGGAAAAAATAAATATTAATGAATAGACTTGTACTTTGTGTTTTATTGACCAAGTCCGAATTATTTTTGATCCGGGGGTTATTATCAATAAATTGTTCCTTAAAATGCCAATTGTGACATTTTCCACAACATTAATGTTTAATTTATTAACATTTGAGACCTAGTCATAAAGACAGCCTCAGCAACATAATTCCAACAGTGAACTCAATGTTTCGAAAACAGTTAAAAAACAAAATTGACAAATAAAATTTTTTGATTTTCTTTTACCTTTTCACCGAAATGAAAAACAAGAACAACAAGGTGCAAAATTTGTAAAATAAAAAACATAATCTATTTTAAAAACAAGGATAAATTGTCGATTTACTCAATACTTGAATTCTGTGCAGTCGCCGAACTGAAATTTTCATTGGGTCCAAGTGGTAAATATTTTCTTTATTGTTGTGTCTTAAGTTTACATTTATATATTTTCGATTTTTTCACTTGAATGAAAGACAATTTCATGATGCAATGAATTTTGACAATAAAAATATATAACAGAGAAAATAAAATAAAATATTTTGTATGCACACGTTCATATATAAAATACATGCATGGTACATACATTTTTATTTTTTATTTTTTTTTTTATTATTGCATCTCTCGTATCAATTTCACACTTCATATCATTTTTATTTATCATATAAATTTAATTTTTACAATAAAGGAAAAACAAAAACGTATGCAATATTCAAAAAAAAAAAAAAAACAATAACTGATATGTAATACGTGTGTGTTCGTACACACACTCATATAACATGTTTGTATGTTTACCCGTATGTCTACAAACACTGAGTGAATACTAAATATTAAAATTCTGTAGTTTATCTTTTATTTTTTATTTTATTTTTTTTTTTCGATACGAAAAGTGAATTTTTAAATTTACATAAAGATATTAAATGTGCATCCAAGTAAATATGTGTTGGAGTATGTGTTTGCATACGGGGTAAAAAATAATTGAAAATCCTTTTTATGTTGAATTAATAAATTGAAATATATAAATGATACTCAAAAATGAAAATGTAGTGATGAGATAAAATTGTCATTTACAGAATGATGATGATAATGCACGAATTAAAGGGATCTCAGAAATCCTTTTTTCTTTTGGATGTTTATAACTTCATCAAATTTTTTAAACGACGGAAATTTTTTTTGAATTATTTTTTATAAATTATAAAGCGATCTTAAAAAACTCTAGTAGTTGGTCCCTGAACCTTACATATGTAGTTTATGGAAGCATTAATGATGATGATCAAATTAGTATAATTTGTGAGTTTTAGATTTTATAATTCAAGATTTTCTAGAATTTTAATCTGGGCCTCTGGCCTTGTTAAAAGATTCATCTTTAATAATTTAAAGGTCATCGAAGGAAAATATATGAAAATGGATTTAGATGAGGATCTTCGGTCGTCCAAAAAAGAAAAATCTTTTTCGGTAAAAAGAAAAGAAAATAAGATAATAATACAAAATTTTCTTTAACGTTAAAACATTAACCATAAACACGTACTCATGATTAAAACCCTAAAAAATTATTTTTCTTGTTTTCCTTCTGTATTTTTTTTTTTATCATCAAAATAATTTTAAAGGAAATATAAAAGTGAAAATTGTAAAAACGAAAATGTACATAAATTTTATGAGTATTTCCTATTTTATTCATTTCAACATGATGTATATATAAGGAAAATAACAAAAACGGAAACAAAAAAGAAAAATTTTGAGAACAGGAAAGAATAAAGTAAAAATTTTGTTGTTGTAAAAATAGAAAAATAAAAAATTATCTGTACATGAAGAGAAAATAAGGAAAAACAGAAAGGAATTTAATACACCACACACACAAATGTGAAAAAGTTTTAAAATAAAGTGCTCAGTACTTTATTTACTGCCATAAAAAATTAAGTTTAAAATATTCCATTGAGAATACATACGTTTAGGGTCTACACGTTATGTAACAAGATACATATACGATTAATATTTAACACACCCTAGTTAATTGGTTTGTTTTTGTTTTCCTGTGTTCCATTCCCGTAATTTTATGGTAAATATCTGTTTAAATTACAAAAAAAAAAAAATATTAAAAAAATTTACATATCTGAATTTTCATCGAATTTTCCTTTTACATATAAGCATCTTTTCCTTCTTCGATTTAGCATTATTTCCGCATTAAATATAGTATATAGGGTCTGCTTTTTATATTAATACATAAATTAAAAAGAAGTCTGTCGTACGAATTAGTGATTTGTTTTTTTTTTTGTTTTTGGTTATTTAAAGGTAATTTTTTGAGGTTTATCCAAATATTGTCCTTTCTATTAATTCATATTTTACATTTCTATCCTTTCTATTAACTCAGACACAGAATACAATTTTCATAACTTGATGTGTATGTGTACACCTGAACTAATACTCTCACGTACTCAAGAGAGGAAAGAAAAAACAAGAAAAATATAAGGACGACAAGGGAAAATTCATAATTACATATTAATGACATATTATAAAATAAAACTTGTTAGCATTGTGAAAAATGGTATGAGTGAAAATTGTATAAATTAAATATTGTACAGTACGTATAATATGTTCTATAGGAAATGCACACATATAAACATAAATATATGTTACATACTTACATATCACACATACATGATCTGAATATCCTTTTTAACATATTATACAGAAAACTATAAATTTTACGTGATTTGCATTCATTACGACTAGTAATTATGTCGTAAAAAACTAACAGTATAAAAACAAAAAAACAAGAACCAGAAATATACGTTTACTATACGACGGTATATAAAAAAAAAATCAAAAAGTGATATAAGGAAGGATATAAAATGAGTAGTATTTATTGTGTGTTATGTACTACATTTACATGTGTAATTCACGTTTGTATTTTAATAATAAAATATGGGTACATGTAATAAGCAAATATGTAAGCATTTTTTTTTTAATTATAAAAGGGACATATTTAAAACTTTAATTTTCCATACTCTTGTATTTTGTTGTCGTTTTTCCTTTTTTAATTAATTTCGATATAGCACAGAAATAAATATGTATATGTCGTTGTTAATATTGTAGTACTATTTTATGGTGAATAATTCTGATGACGACGGGAGCTATCATTTCATCAATAAAGAAAAAAACAAAAAGTCGTCGAAAAAATGGGTAAATTGCAAAGCAGATAAAATATGAACAGAAATAACTAGATATTATCTGCAGAAGACAGGATACTTCTGAATATATTCCTCGATGAAATTATGATTTTCACCTACAAACTTCAATAAATTTGGACGATAATAAATTTTGACTTTGAGTGATCCTTCAAAATCTCCTAATCAAAAGTTATTGAACCGTCTTATTCAAATTAATATAGTATAACTAGTGAATGGTGATAAATTTCAAGCATGATTATGAGAATTTCATACACCTCCAATTTGAACTTTATTTTATCACTCATTAAATCTCATTTAATTTCAATAATTAAAATTTTACAATTTATGAAAGTCACATTTTTATTTCAGTGTATTTTGTAAAATATTGAAAATAAACATATTTAATGTACATATTTCTTTAACTTTATGTTTTCCTATTATCTTAAAGCAAATTAATTTATTCTGATTACAAAAAAAGTGAGATAAATCAAAAAACAAGAAAAAATTGAGAAAAAAATTTAATTAAGTCAAATTCAATTTGTTTAACTTAATCATTTTGATTTAAAAGAAAAACAGCAAATGGGTATTAAAATTTTCAATTTTCATACCATCTGATAACTTTTCTTTTCCTCAACCCCAAAAAACTTCATCAACACCTCGTCGTCTCCTTTTCCCTTTTCTATAGTACTTTTAGTACATTTAAATATTCAATTCTCTTTACACCTCAGAAAAAACGGTTCTCATTTTATTTTAATGAATCCAAAATTATTTTTCCTCTGCCTTTTTCCTTTCCTTGTGTATGTTTGTTTTTTTTTTTTTTTTTTTTTTACAAAACCGACCACACTACTTCTGGTGACAAAAATAAGGATGAGAAAATGTTGGAGAAAAAATTAAAAAATTGAAAAGTGAAAAAAATTGGTAAACATTTTTTTTCTGTTCTCCCCAACGTTGACCCTAAGGTGCACGAGTAAAAAAGAAGAAACATAAATGTAAATTATTTACAACTCCATGGATCGTAGGGTTAAGCGTTTGATTATAACTTTATAACTAAATAAAAATCGAATAAAAAATATAAAAGGGCAAAGGAGGACACAGAGAAAGTAAGCTGCAAACAGCAAGAAGTAAAAGACAAAATCAGAAAAAAATTAACTACACTATACTCCTTTTGTATTTCTGTATAATAAGAAAAACAAAACTGCTGCTGTATTACCATGTGTAAAAAAAATAAAGGAAAATTATTTTATCGTTTTATTTTTTAAGTTTAAAAAAATAATAAAACTGTATGGCATGTACTTCTCGTTTGTATGCAATTTATGATCGCTGCAAGGGACATAACTTTTAAATTTTTTTTAAAATATTTATTTCGCTATTTTTTATTTCGTTACCTCCCTTAAAGTTGTTATGAATAATTGTTCCTCATTATTTACTCCACTTGAGACATTTAATTTTGCATCGTATGTGTGGGTGCATATACGGCGTGAAAAAGTGAAAAAATCAACATACATACAAATTTGTTGTATTTATTTTGCAAATTAATAGTGTAATTTTTATATTATACATATTTTATTTTTTTTATATGCCATGAACACTCGCTTTATGTACATAACTAGGGTAGGTAAAGTACATGCATATACATACATACATACATACATACATACACATGTATGTACTTATGTAGCTGTATACGTCTGTTCTGGCTTTTAACTTGGTTTATTTTATTTTCCATAATAATTATTTTCTGCTTAAAGTATAATTATTACAACAACAACAACAACAGTTTAAAAAAGAATTATTATTCGTTATTGCCTCTCTCTCTGCATTACTTTCCGTTTATTTTATTGTTTTTTCATTGTTAATTAGCCATCATTCATTTTGAAAATATGTCGAAATCAGTTTTCAAAGAAAATATTTTGTAAAAAATGAAAATATTTTTCATTTTTATAATTTGTAAAAATTTAATGGTTTTACTGCCGTATTGTTCCGTCTGCATGTGTAGCAATTGCTGTGCTATGGCAAATTTAAAAGGGGGTACAATTGAGCCTCCTCTTTTCTTTCTTTTTTAGAATACCACAAAAGGTGAAACAGTTTTGGATTTTTTTTTTTTTCATTGAATCATTTACAAAATTATCCTTTTCTTCTCTTTTATATAAATCACTTTCTCTTTCATTTATTTATTTTGTAAAAAAAAGAAAACATACGTACATATGCATATATTCCGTGTATCTGTAATGGTGTTATTCAAGAAAAATGATGAGTTAATTTCTGACTATTTAAACGATGTAGTAAAGCAAAGTGGGAATAATAATTAACATTATACCTTACTTGTACGTTATTTTCTTGGTCACATTCATATTTTGGATGGAATGTACGTAAATGTATAGACCCCATTTGTCCCATTGCATGGGTTCATTATATTCTGCTGGTGTTCTAGCCCTAGTGATACTTTTATATAATTTTGTACGAACAAAATTAGTGCTGTATTCTACTTCATTTAATCATATTTCAGGCTAAAAAAATGCATTTTATTTGCTTTTCTTTAAGCTAATTTCATGGTTTAATACAAATTTTTTTTATCAATTATAACGGGAATACGTTTATACAAATTTTTTAAAAATTAAACAAATCTTTAGTTTTTTAAAAATAAACAAATGTGATTTTATTTTTTTTTTGTTTTTCTATTTTAGTTATCATATCAATAAAACTATCAACTTCTTTATATTAGAAAAAAATTAAATGAAATTTTCCTCCCATACCATCCACTGTTGTATCTTATTGTTATAGTTTTAGTTTATAACAATAATGAAAATATCGTTACAAGTTACAACTATTGTTATAATTGTTTTAGAAAATTTTCAACATTTACTAGTGTTTGAAATCATTTTATATTCTGTACATAAACCTCACCAGCTTTTGCGTCAATGCTGAACTTGGTGATGTTACGTGATTGCTGTGTACATATAATAAGTGATAGTAATGCAGTGTTTGGATAAACACTGATAAACTGGAAAACGAGACTTTACCCATTAATTTCGTAATTTAAATTTAAAAAAAAAAGTTCAGTTCCAACTAAATAATAATTATTTTGATTATTTGAATTTAAATTAAACATTAAAAATCTCATTATAATAATTTGATGAATAGAACTGTAGGATGGTATTAAGAAAAGTTGTAATAGCGTAAAGTCAGTTCTATCGTTTTCCAAAACTTGACATTCAAAAAAAAAAAAAAAAATGCTTTTTAAATTAAGTTTCTTAATAAGGACATTCTTATTTTCTACACTCAGTTTATTAATTTCTATATAAAAAATGCAACTTCGTGTATGTAAAATTATTATAACAAATGAGTTCAAAACAAACTAAAGTTTGTCTATTAATGATTATCAGTGCATGTCTTCTGCACATCTTTTTCCTTCTCTATTGAAAAAAAATCGTCATGATTTCTAATAAAAGTGCTTCACGAGTGCTACCAGAATCCTCGAATATTCCATACAATATAATTTATTTTAAATGTAATATAAAACGGTAGCCCTATTTTGTTTTTATACACTATCTAATATCCATACATACATGTCTTCATCCAACCAGTTTACTTTCTCATTTTTGTTTACGTTCATTTTTCATGTATACATATATAGCAATAGCACACGGTATAGTAATAAGTAGTCTGGTCAGTAGCATATAGCTACTGCATAAACAAGAATTGAGTTGAGCTTGAGAATTCAATGACTATTCATTCAATTCAGTTGTCCTTTGATCGTAGGAGAAGACGGGTGGTCTTGTACATAGTGGCTTTTGAATTTTCATATTTTCATAGGCAGCACATATAAGTGATGAATTAAATATAAACCAAAATGTAATAATTTGCTACTTGGTAACTTAAATTAACATTAACACAATTAGAATAACCAAAAGAATATATTATGATATTGTAGAATACATTTATGTATGTTTGTATATATTTATACAAATTAAAATAAAATATAAATTTAGTTTTTCACTATTTTCAAACTATATCATAAACATTGATTTCATTAAAGAATTCATAAATACTTGGTATAACAGTGATTAATTAAGAATTTATCTTAAATAAATAAATATATCACACGCGAGACTTTGGATAAGGGTGTACATGAAGATTTTAAATAAATTATAAAACAGCAATATATTTAAATATAATAACGATATAGCAAAGTTAATTACACAAAAATATTTACTTTGATGCAAAATATTCTTTTATGCCTTATATTATAATGAATTGTAATCCAAAATGAAATTTTAAAAATAATGAAAATGAAAATTGTTCATGTTAATATAAAAATTTTTCTAAGATGTATATAATTTTATTTACATGGTTAAACTGTGAATTTTTATATTTTTAAATAAATATATTTGATGTGTTAAACATGTATGATAAAGTCTTTTACATTTCCATTTAAAGTACACTTAAAATAATACCTGTTAAAGTAAAAAATGTCATATCATGAATTTTTAATTTAACATATGAACTTTTTATAACACGAACATTTGATTTTTATTTCATTTATACACATATGAATGTTCATATTTATTTTTATGCTTTTACTTTTAATCTTTACATATATTTGTATTTTCAAAAATTATTTTGTTTATTTACAATCAAGATAAATTATGATAATAATACGAAAATGTATAATTTAATTCATAATGAATGAATTTAATTGTCTTAACAATAATATATCTTATCATTTTATAGAAAAAGTTTTAAACAATGTAATAATTAAAAACTAAATTAAATTCAAAAAAATGTTATCTATGTAGTTAAAAAAGAATGTTAGGATAAAATATTTTAGTTGTTATTTACATGTGTAATAAGAATTTCATTATTTTATTGTGATCACATGAAATTGAAAACATTTAAAAAGCAAGTAATATTTGTAACGGATAAAAATATAAAAAAATGTGAATATAAAAATTTAGATACATTTCATAATGCTGTTAAATCAGGTGAGAAGAAAACATATAAAACAAAAATCAATGAAAATGTATTTACTTATTCTTTTTCAATGTACATTTCATTTTGGATTTTTTCTTTGTCTTAGTTTTATTATTAGCACAATGTTTTGGTTTAATGCCATTAGTTGGTATCATCAATTCAAATCCAAATTATATAAAATTTCGTTTTAAATCATTTCAAATGTTAATATCAATTATATTTTTACTCTTGGGCCTAATATATTCGTTAGCATTTATACATAATTTAATGCCAATTAGTTTTAATGCTAAAAACATAGGTATATATATAAAAATAAAATAGTTGATATAAATTTTAAAAATTTTTAAATACACTTAATTGTATATTTAAATTTGTTAATTTAGTTGGATTCGTTTTCTTTTCATTTGGTATTTCATCTTGTGTATTATTTATATTTTTGGCGAGAAAATGGCCATCAATTATAAAAGAATGGACAAAAATTGAATTAATATTTTTAATGGAACCATATGAAAAACCAAAATATAGTCTATCAACAAGAATAAAATTTGCTAGTTTTATTGCTATTTTCATGGCATCATGTAAGTATTAATATGTTCAAAAAAAAATTTTTTTTTGCATTTTATTTAAAACAAAAAAATATATTAATATACTCATTTATAGTTGAACATGGAATGTTTCAATTTTCAACAATATACAGCTTTTTTAAATATGTTAATATTTGTAATACAACAACATTTTCATATGAAACTTATTTAATACATAATTTTAAACATGGATTTGATGTAATACCATTCAGTATATTCACTTCATTAATGTTTCTGGTATGATACAATTAAAATTTTTAACATTTTACCTATATATTCTATTCACTAATTATATGCAATAAGGCACACTGCACAATCTTTTTGATATAAAATAGTATTACGTTACGTATAATTTCCATTATGCCTTAATTGCATATAATTAATTGACAGAGTATAATTACTTTTTTTATTTTTTTCCTTTTTCTTAAATACAGTATATAAATTGGTCATTTACATTTATATGGAATTATGTAGATTTATTTATAATAATGATAAGTCTTGGTCTTGCAATACGTTTTGAACAAATAAATACTCGTATAAGTAAATTAGATGAAAATGTTAGTAATTATCATCATTTTATCAAATATAATAAAAAGAAACCTAATTTTTGATTAATTTTAATTAATTTTTTTTTTTATTGTAATCAAATTAAGAATACACCAGAAGATATTTGGACTGAAATAAGAGAACATTATATAAAATTATGTGAATTAGTTGAAGCTATCGATGAAAATTTATCTGCAATCATTTTAATATCAAGTTTTAATAATTTATATTTTATTTGTTATCAACTTTTAAACATCTTCAAGTATGAGTTCATTTTTTCTAAAATAAATAATTGAAAATAAAACAATTTACCCATTATTTCACAGTAAATTACGATGGACTGTTAATTACTTATATTTTTGGTTTTCATTATTATACCTAATAACAAGAGCAGTTTGCTTATTTTTATGTGCAGCTTCAATTAATGATCAATCAAAATTACCATTGAAAACTTTACGTTCAATATCAAGTGAAAATTGGTGTACTGAAGTATGTTATTGTTATTTGTCTTCTAAGAGAAAAACACATATGTATTCACATGTATCTTAATATTCTTTTCAGATTGAACGTTTTGCATCATTAATTTCATCTACTTATGTAGCATTATCTGGTTCTAGGTTCTTTTTTCTTACTAGAAAAGTACTATTTGGTGTAAGTTAAAAATCAATAATTATATGAGGCCGTTTATTTTGAAAATGGTGAGATAAGATTATTTCAAATTCTGAGATATTTTAAGTTCTATGTTTGTATTCGTTACAATCTCCTAACAAAAGGCGAAATTTGACTATTTTAAAATCCGTAACAGATCCATATAGATTTTTAAATTTTTATTTTAAATTTATTTCGAATGTCGTAGAATATGTTAGAAAATTCTAATTTTAGAACTTTTCGATTTTCCCACTTTCAAAATAAACAGCTCTAATTCAAAATGTAATTTTATTTTGTTCATAAATTTAGATCCGACTTTTTTATTTTTAATTAATGTAGATGGCTGGGACAATTATAACATACGAATTAGTTTTACTTCAATTTGATGAACCATCTAGATCAAAAGGATTATCAGATTTATGTGCATAAAAAATTCTACATAAATAATATAAAATTTATCGTGTATAATTTATATGTTTCATTTGAAATTTTTAAATAATTTTTGTACATGAAGTGTTTGTACATGCAATTTCATTTTTAAATTATATGGTAATAAACAATATCAATTATTTTAAGTACACATGCAAATTTATAATCAAACTTGACATTAATGATAATTGTATATTTTAATGATGTATCCTACTATTGTATACACAACATGGTGTATTTCTATTTGTTATTATTTACTGATTTCTTAGAAGTTAGAAATTATTGTTATATGTATTTTTGAAGTGGATCGTGAACGTATGTGAATTTGTAGAAGTACAGATTTACAAAAAACAAAAAAAAAAAAAAAAAAAAAATTTTTAACATTATTTTCCTTTTTGGTCAAAATAAAATTGAAAAATTTTTATGGAAAATATGAGTTAGTCAATTAATTACAATTTTATATAACTAAAAAGATTTTTATAATTACACACACATTTTTTTGTATTTCTCCAAATTTAGATCAAGATTATTTAAAGAAGTCTAAGGATTATCTACATAATGCAATCGGTCCATGTAAAATGAAGCTATATAAAATTTAAACGGAAATTTTCAGATTTTACTTAAAACATTTTTTTCTCTCTCAGTTTTGTTTGTAGCACAATTTATTGGTGTAATGCCTGTACAAGGAATTTTACATTCAGATGTTAAACGTTTAAAATTTAAATGGTTTTCATTACAATGTATTTATTCAATGATTTTTATTATATTAGGATTTTTCGAGACATTTTTAGCTTTAATTCGAATGTTTAGGAATGGAGTTAATTTTGATACAGTAGGTAAAAAGCAAAAATAAAAAAAAAAAACACAATCGCTTTTATTTTTCAAATGTACATTACTTAGTGTTTCTCTTAATATTTTTTTTATTGAATTTCTTTCTTTAAGGAACTGTTGTATTTTTTGGTGTAACTGAAATTGCCCGGATTTTATTTTTTAAAATAGCTACAGATTGGCCAGTATTAATGAATTCATGGTGGAAAATTGAAGAGAAATTTATTAAATTACCATATAAGTTATTTTCAAAATATAATATTCGATTAAGAATAAAATATTTTGGTATAAGTTTAATTTTATTAGCTTCAAGTGAGTGTTCATAAATTTCATTAAAAAAAAAACCGTTTTTTGTTTTTGTTCTTTTCTTGATTGATTAGAATTCTATAATTTAATTTTATTTGTAATTTTGTAACAGTTGAACATGCACTATATTTAAGTGTTAAAATTAAGGTCAGTCAAACTGATATAAAAATATGTAATTCAACAATTGATGATTGGGAATATTTTTTTCGTCAAGAAAATAAACATTTTTTTGGTATTTTCCCATTTCATATTTGGGTGGTGCCAATTTTAGAGGTCTTACTAAAATAATTTTTAAATTCATTTACTGATACTGGCTATCTTCAAAAACTCATCACTGCCTATTTGACTGCTTAAGATCATAATACGCTGAGTATCGCATCAAGTGGGCAGGTGATGAGTTTTTGAACACAGGGATTTTTTTTTAATTTATTTTTTTTTTTTGTATTTATTTATATTAGTTTATGAGTATTTCATCTACATTCTGTTGGACATATATTGATTTATTTATATTAATGGTAAGCATAGGAATATCAAATAGATTTTATCAAATTGCAAATCGCATACGTATCACTTCAAATAAGGTAATTTTAAAGAGAAAAAAAAAGTCATTCGAAAATTCTAAATTTTTTTGAATTAAAATTTAGATTATGCCAGTATCATTTTGGGCTGAAATTCGTTTAGATTTTTTATCATTATTTAATGTTTTACAAATTTTTGATAAGAAAATATCATCGTTAATTTTACTTTCATGTTCAAGTAATCTTTATTATATTGCAACAACACTTTTAAATGGTTTCATGTAATTATACAATATTTTTGTGTTTTTTTTTTTTCAATTGATTTAAATAATTTGATGTAAATTGTGTTTTTTCGTTAAAATAGAAAACGGTCAAATTTTCTTGATTATTTTTCACATTGGTTTTCAATTACATTTGTAATGTCACGACTTTTATGCATGTTATTTTGTGCAGCATCAATTAATGATGGTTCACTACAAATTTTACGTGAAATTCGTCAAATACCATCAAAAAATTGGTGCCTTGAGGTATGTAGATGAATTAACGAAAAAAACTACAAAACTAATTAGTAAAGAATTATTAAATTCAATTCTTAGGTTCAACGTCTCAATGATCATATTATGACTGAAACATCTGCTTTATCTGGAAAACAGTTTTTCTTTTTAACAAGAAAATTAATTTTTGCGGCAAGTATCTTATGTAGTTATGTTGTACATTAAAACTTGGTTTCATTATTGTATTTTCATCATTTTAGATGGCTGGTACTGTTGTCACCTACGAATTAGTTCTTTTAGATGCTGCCAATGAAGTAATTACAAATACAACTTGTACTGTAAAATTTTGAATTTATTGTATAAATATAAAAGCCATAATTTACATTTTTTTCTTCAAATGTTTTTTATTGTAAAAATTTCAAATAAATAATTTTAATATTATATTTCTATATAACATTTAATAAATTCGATGGATTTAAATTTGAATTGTATATTGAATCTTGTATTAAAAATTCTATTGTATCTACTATCTTGCAAGTTTTTGCATACATTTCACATATTCTTAAATATAAGTATGTATATTTGTAATTTAAAATTCTGCCATGATAAAAATGTAAAATAATAAATGTTTCAAAGGGGCGTACGCAATCCCCTCCACGATAATTTTTTTAACGAAATAATATTTAAAAAAAATCTTACACTTGACATTATCAAAATACTAAAAATTCATAATCGAATAAATTAAAAAATAACACAAATAACGAATAAAAAAATAAAAAAATAAAAAACAAAAAAAGAAAATGAATTTTTAAAAATCGAGTATTGCCGTATGTTTTTTTTTAATATGAGTTTCGTTTTTCTATAGTTTTCTTCATACGTCAATTCCCTTTTAATTTACATGAGAATGATATTTTCAATTAATAAAATTAATTTTGGCAGACGTTTATGTTGTTTTAGAATTTTAAAGAACTGATAAATTTTTTTTTTTCGTATGCAAATTAAGCAAGTAGAGTAATCACATCAAATATTTTAAATGTTTCTTGATTCATCACTGTAAAGATGTAAAATATTTTCAAATTTTTAAATTAAATCATAATTTTTAAAAACTTTTTTTCTTACCTTTTATTTAAAATTTCTTTTTTTATTTCAATTTGTTGTTAGAAAAATAATTTTTTGATTTCAAGAATGATTAAATTTTATCATTAAAAATTTTGCCCAATGAAATTCGATCAAATTAAAAAATCATTCTTATAACGACATATATTGATAAATTATATTTTTCGAAATGAATGATTATAAAAATTTGCTTTCAAAATTCTCAAAATTTTTTTGTTATTTTACATGCTTATATGATTGAAAAAACAAAAAAATAGTAATAATAATTTTTGATGTGTAAAGTAGTCCACATGAGTGTTTATATGTAGGTATATATATGTATGTATAAAACAAAAACAACAAAATATTACATATTTATTTTTATTTTATTTTATTCACATTCAATTTTGTCTTATAGTTTAGGTATATATTTCAATTATAATCTTATGGTCCCATATATACATATAGAAAGAAAAATAATAACAATTAAAATTTAATTTCTAACACATACTTACAATACAATAAAAATCATTCTGTTGCATACACAAATTTTCACATAAAAATTAAATTAGAATAGTATGTAGTTTTATTAGAATTATGTTATTATGTATATAGTACAAGAATATAAAGACTATGGCACAGAAAATTAGAAAGAAGAAATGTGCGTTAATATTACTTTTCATTCTTTTTTTTTAAATGTGAATTTTTTTTTTTAACATTAATAACATTTCAATTGAAAATTAATCCTATGTAATAGCATTTTATTTATTTTGAATTTCTTACATTACATATAATTCTCAATATTATTGAGATTCATTAAAAATGTTTTTTTAATTTATTTTTAATTTTTATTTTTCACAACAACTTTATTTAATTTTTTTTTTTTTTAAATCACAAAATTATCTATTTATCAGGAATTTTTTTTTCTTTTTTTTTTCGTTATAATTTATGGCCATCAAAAATACAATGTATGCAAAGATTATTATTATTTATAGTTTTATTACTTATAATTTGTTAATGTTATTTTATTTTAATGAGTATTTTATTAATTTTTAATGTTAAAATCTTAAAATTTTTAAATCTAATAAAAATACAATAGTACTAAATTACAATTTACATTCATTCATTCATACGTAACAAATTATTTAAAAAAAAAAAGACAATTTAAATTAGAAATTTAAAATAAAATGTAATTAAAAAAGAAAATTAATTATAGTTAATGTGAAAATTGTTTAATTTGTATTCGATTAAAAATTAAATTATAGGACCTATAAATTTTAGAAAAAAAATCAATATATTCATGGGCCTTTTTCAATTTTTATTTATATATCTGGATACTCATACATGTATGTATGTATTTAATTAATTCTATATAAAATTATATCAATGTAAAAATATATTTATATAGTTATGTATATATGCATTTTAGAAAAATTATATTCTTTTATTTATTTATTTATTTATTTTTTAACTTATGTTTTAACTACACTTGGTTTAAAATTGTATACATATATACTGTATATAACACCAAAAAAACTATATATGTATTTCTTAATTTTCAAATTGTTATCTGTATTTTTGTTTTTCTTAAATTTTTTATTTGCATTTTTAAAGAGAGATTAAAATAAATTTATTTTATTTATTTATGTGTTATATAGGTATATGTATTTTAATAAAATATTAACTTATTTTTATTTATTTATATTTAAAAATATTTAAAAAATAATATTATAACTATATAGTATATGTATGTATATAAAATAAAACTAACTACCACAGATAAGTTGCACTTTTAAAACTAATTTACATTTTACATTATACATTTTTAATCATGTATCTCTATACAATTAGTTGGGCAATGTTCGACACAATTTTGTTTTTTTATTCAAAAATTTATTAATTTATCAATTCAACGGAAAAAAAAGGATTTTTATAAATTTTTTATTTTTTATTTTTGAGATTATTTTTACGTTTGTCTGTTTTTGCTTTTTCTTCTTTTTATTTGTTTTATGCTGATGTTTCTGGTGAGGAAGGTTTTGTTGATATTGTTTTCTCATAATCAGTCTCAGATTCAGTTGGCTCATTTGGTGCTATATCAATACGATTAGCTTTTTTCCATACAATTAAATCCATTACAAATGCTAACATCATTATGGCAGAAGTTATTCCTACAGTGAATTTAATTTCAAAAAGACAAGAAGATTAATTATGATTAATTACTTTTATTGTGTAATTTTTTGTTTCATTTACTTAAAAATTATATGCCTTTAAAATAAATTAGGTAATTAAAAATGACAGTTTATAAAAAAATATGCGTACAGACAAATGTAATTTAAATTATGGTGTTTAGTGTAATTATCCTTAGTGCACTATGAATAATATAAAAGCTAAAAAATATATTTCCGTTTAATTATTACCATTAAAACAAAAGATATTAAATCATTGCATGAAATTTTTATTTATTAATTACTTTATAAAAATTTTCAGCAGCTAGGTATTTTCGAAAAATAAATCCACTTAAATACAATTGAATTGAGCATATTTGTGTGAGAATAAAAATTTTTTATCCTATCCATGATAAATGCATAATGTACATACTGTGGTTGAGTATGAACATATAGAAGTCGAAATTAAATATATGAGATCGTATAAATATTGTTAACTATTTATTCATTTGCTCATATCATTAATAATTCTAGTAAGGTGCAAAAACCTGATTGGCGCCATTCATTGCCATGGGAGTGAGAGAGAGAATTTATATTCGCCCATAAGCAAACATTTAAAAATATAATAAAATTAAGCATAAAATAAAATAAAAAAAAAATTAAAAAATAAATCTTCAGATATAATATGCGCCTTGTATATTAGTATTCAATGAGTGATTATATGATATTACGATAAGTTATTATGATAGTACATAGTTGTTTAGGATCAAGTCGCTTTACAGGCAGTTATGTACATCCAAAATGATTTATGAACTGCATTGTATAGAATAAATAACTATAACCAAAGTCAAGTATAAAATTTTTCAAATACAAAAAAAAAAAAAAATTACCTAAGAAATAATGTCGAAATACATCAACATCGTATAATGAGCAAGCACCTGGCTTTCCACAAACTGTTTTCCAAACTAAACATGCTGAATCAACGACAGCTCCATATATAATTGGACAAGGAACATTACCGAATAATCCTATGGCAGATTGAATTACACCCATTGCCATTGCTTTATCTAAACAGAATTAAAAGCATAAACAAATAAATGAATTTACTTATAGATTTTTAATAAATATAAAATCTTTACCTTTCGGATCCGTACATCTCATAATTAACAACATACTACCAACTTCAGAAGTTGAATGCATAAATACGAAAAATGCAAATAAACATAAAAACAATATAAAACTTTTACAATTGCTATCACAGTATCCACTTATCGCTTGATAAGATTCCTCTTGATTTGAAACTGAAAGTTGGTAAGAAACATATTTTTTTTTTTGTTATAAGTAAGCCAATAGAAGTTTAAAATAAGTAAAAATAAAAATGTGTACTTACATTCTTGAATGCATTCACAATTTAAAAATACATCTTTACCATCTTTTCCTTTTTGTACATCAGTACAACCTGCATGACATGATGAAAAGTATGTTTGACCATCAGCTCCACAAATTGGTTCAAATCTAGTAAAATCACAGCTACATGTTGTATTACAAGTTGGCTCAAATTTCGATATGCTAAAAATTTCACTTTTTATTATTATTTCATATTTTCAATACAAAATTATGTATAATATAATAACTTACGAATTGGTTTCATATCTTTTTAAGCCAGCAAAATCATTCATATCACAACCGACAAGCATTAATATTGCCATACCACAAGCATATACAAATGCAGTAAATGCGATCCATGCTGCTACCGATCTTGCAGTTGGATTAAATTTTAATATAACAATTCCAGATAATACAATTCCAATACCCATTACTAAAATTCCACCAAATGCACTTATTAATGCAGCATCAGCAGCCGGTAAACGAAATTGTGTTTCCAAATATTTTGGTAAAAATGTATACAGTCCGGCTATTGGTAGTATATGAAAAACAGATGATGCAGTACGAAACATTAAAATATCATTACTAAGTTGTCGACGTACCGTTTTTGGAAAATCTGAAAAGACAACAGAAAATATGTATAAAATTAATAAATTTCTGATACTTGTATTTATCATGAGATTAAGACCTTTTAATTTTGGCCGTGAATTTTCTTCTTCCTGCATAGACGAAATATCAGTTTTGGTTTCAGTCTTTTCGGTTTTATTTGATGACATAATACGATTTCCTCGTAATTGTTTAGGAAATGAAAACATTGCTATGGAAGCTAATAACATTAAAGTTCCAATTACAACCGGTCCTGAAATCAAAAATTGAAAATGTTGAATTCCAATTGATTCAATAAATTAATTTATTTATCATATTTACCTAACCACCATGCACTAATCCATTTCGGGTCAGTTGGGTCAATACCAGGATCAGAAAGATCTACATAAATTCTAGCACAAAATGAACCAACAATAAATCCAGTGGCTGGTCCTAATATTCGAACTCCGATTGTTATGGCTGTACAATATGTATGTAAATAATTAAATACTTGCAAAAATTTTTAAAATTAAAATAAAAAGTAATTACCAAGATAAATTGGTGATTCCCTACTAGCAACATTATCATCAATATATGGTATACCTAGTGTTGATACGGCAGTTTGACCAACACCAGAACTCAATAGACTAGCGAAAAATATGTATAGGACAATATTAGTGATTTCTGAATGTGACGCTTGTTCTTGTCTAACATCTTCTTCACATTCTGTGCAAAACAGAGGAAAATTATAAGTGACAAAAAATGAAATGTACATGCATGCATATTTACATATACATATGTACACAACTGATTGATTTTACCTTGCTCATCACCAAATTTCATTGATTCGTTATTAGGCGCAACACATAAGTTAAAATTTTCTTTCATAAAAATGGAATTCATAGAAATGTTACTTGTTTTGTTGTACAACGATGACGATGACAGTACCAACGAATTATCTTTTAAATTATTATTACCGAGAGAAAATGCACTCGATTGTAATAGTTGTTTACCAAATATAAAATGCGGTAAAGAACAGCCAAATGATGCAATCGCAAATATCACCATACCAACAGCTATCCAACGTGGACGATGTCCTCTACCAGCATAATATGTTAATAACATTGCTGTCGATATTTGTCCAATTTCACTGGCGCTCATTAACATACCAGTAGTCTTTGATTTAATTTGAAATAATTTTTCAATTGTTGTTATACAACTAACAAAATATGTTAAATACATTCCTTGTAATATCCATGCTAACAGGAATACAACCATAAACATATGAGTTGATGCAAAATTTTTAGCCCATTTCGGACGACAATTCAATATACCACAACTTGAATCAACATCATCACATAATCCATTTGGTTTACATATTGAACCAGTTAATGGATCATTTTCATCTAATTTACCAATACTAATACCGATACCATTTTTTCCATTTATTAATGATCCATTATTATTACCACCATTATGACTGTGATGTAATTTATGTATATTATTTTTAAAATTATTCATTTCTTCTGATTCTCTCCAATCATTATTATTACTACCTACTGAACTATTATATAATGAATTATCATCTAATGGTATTGATGATTGTTCTGATGTCTTTTGTAATAATGGTGACCATACATGAGGTATTGAATCTCGTCGATTATTATTGTTATTATTATTGTGATTATTATTGTTACCATTCATATTCTCTGTATTACCATTTCTATAACCATTTGTTTTTACTTCTGTAGGTAATATCGTTTTTGGTGTTGTTCCATTCGTCTTTAATGATGAAATTCCATTTGTATCATCCCATTTTTTATTATCATTATCACCATTACAATTTTCTGATGTAGAATTCATATTTTTTGTCCAATTATTATTTTTACCATTCATATTTATTGATGATGATGATAAATCCATTTTATGAATATTTGATGATGTTGATGTATCATCATCAGGGCTCATAATGTTATTAACACAAAAAAATCGTTAAGAATTCTTTTCTTTGGTTTTTAAATTTCCTGCAAAAAAAAAAAAAAAGAGAAAATGAAAATTTTTCTTTATAATAAAAGGGTTTAGTAAAATTTTAAATAGAATTTAAAAAATGTATTTAAAATTATTTAATTTCTTTGAAAAAGGAGCAATTTCTGAACAATTACAGTAAAAGTGTTATTTACTACATTTTTTTTTTCTTTTTAAATTTCTTTTCTTTAATGTTGCAAAAAAAACCGAATATTTAACACCTGTCAGATATATCTTAGATATGTTGTATATTCCTTTTAAAAGTAAATTAAAATCTGGATGAGCAACAACATTTCCTTTCATTTCATTATTATTAATGTGCATAACGCATAATTGATGTTGCTGTAATAACTGTGTAGTATGTACATTTTTTTTATACATACATATGTACATATGTACATATGTTCGTACATGCCAGTGCCACATATGTACATATGAGTATCTTTTAAAGGCAAACTATAATGATGAAGATTACGATGAAAAAATGAACGTGCTTATGTGTCATTTATCATATAAAAAATTATCTAAAACCTGAATATATTTCATATTCTCTCTTGTTCCATTTCATTATAAATTTTATTGTATAATTTCACATATGCATACAAACACATGTTGAATACGTGCGTATGTATACAATTTTGATATGATGTGATATGAAGATGATATTCATCACAAAAGTGAAAATTGCATTCCTTAAAGTTCAATGCTTTAACCAACCACATTATCATCATCAACATCATCATCATCATTATCATCAGCAGCAATAGCAATAGCAACAGCATCAGCATCAGCATCGTCATCATACTGATGTCAAGGAACTTTACCATCATTATATTTTTTATAGTAGTAGCACGTAACATATATAAAAGTAATATTATGTATGGTTGATGTTGTAATTTTTCTTTCCTTCATCATCTGCAGCAACATCGTTATTTTTATAGAAGTATTATAGTGAGGTACATGAATACAGTACATATATCTTGTACAAACTTACATATGCGTATTAAAGAAGATCAACCAGTTAATTTTGCAGTATACAACATACGAATATATGTAATGCAACATTATAATATAAAACCAGCAAGATTACATATCAAAGTATTGTAAAACAGGCTTTTTTTAAATTCTTTTCTTATATTAAGGTACATAATGTATACGTACGTATACGTATGTCATATGAACTTAGATTCAAGTTCAGGTGAACCTTCTAGTGATTTTTTGTATATTTCCAATTGCATACATAATCTATGTATGCATCATTTACTTATATATCTACTGCATAATTGCATGAATTTGTACATACATACATATATACATACATATGTACATGAGTGTATTTATGTGTTATATTTTTTATAAGAAGAATTTTATCAGTCTCATAAAAGGGCATATCAAAAGATTTAAGTAAACATTTAACTTTCTTATGAAAAAAGCATAAAAATTCTTTTGTGAAATAGTTTTTAAATGAATTACTTGAAAAATTTCGAAAGTAAATTTTATTTCAAATAAATTCTTATAAATCATAATAACATAATTTGAACAAGATAAAATCGTAGCGGTTTTAATAAAATTTCAATCACATGAATGTATATTGACACATTGAAAAAAAATCAAGTAAAAAAATTGATATCAAATGATAACACATTTCCTTTTAGGTTTAGGATTTCTATTTGTATTGCATAACACAATCTAAAACACATATATGGGCATACACGAGTAGTTTTACAAAACCAAATTTAAAACCCTATCCATTTATGTACAATACATTACGTTATAAACTAGATACCAAAAAATTAATCAGCCGTAACAAACACAGTTAATTAAATTAGACAATTTAAAGTATAGAAAAAAAGCCCTTCTCAAATTACATTCAAAACAAATTTAAATAGCAATAACAAAGCAATTACAGCAATAAAATAAAATTAGATCACATATGATTTAGAATTGAAATGAAAATTAATTTCAATAATACACAAACCAAATAGACTTTTTATTATTTAGATTTGACCATATGCATACCCATACGAGTTTTTTCATTTATGTGGTACATATAATATTTTGTGCATACATAATATGTACGAACATACATTATAAATTCAATTTACTACATTACAATGTATCTCGTCTAGAAGTAAGTTACAATAAAGACCATATATTACTGTTGTTCAATGCTAGTTATTGAACGATTCTTAATGGATAATGTAGAATAGCGCATAGTAATTTATTAAGATGCATTTCTCGAATTCAGTAACACAGACTAGCCATTATCGTCGTCATAAGCTTAACAATAAAGATTGTTCTGTTTGTTATATATTAATGAACCACGCATATATAATATGTTACAGATGCATATATAGTTCTTTGCAAATAGATATCCCATCATGGGCTCTTGTTTTCATTTGTTTTTTTTTTTACTTTTAAAATAAAATTTATTTTCTTTTAGTTTTATTTTAAAGAAGATTTTCAAGTTTCGAATATCGTCGCGACGATAATAATAATCATATAACGTCTCCAAGTCCCCAATAATCAAATTAATATAATGTGCGTGTGTACGTCAGTATATATATATATATATAAATATATATGTATATACATATGTATGTGTATTGTGCATTTTTTTTTCTTATAGTGTGCTTATATATTTTTTTTTTCTTAAATCGGATTGTATTGACTTGAGATTTCTCCTTGAAACCACTGATAGAGGTTGGTTGGTTTGATTAATAACAGCATCCAACAGCACCCGACCAATATACAGATCATTTAAAAGATATATGCATGTATACATTTAAGTAAGTATATATAAGCTAGATTTATACATATAAGTATGTATACTTATTCATATAAATATTTATCTGACCTTAACATTGAACTTGAATGAATAAATTTCTTTTTCTTTTTTGTTTTCTTGTTATTATTGTTTCTTTTTTTTTTTTTTTTGTCTTATAGATACATGCACACTATATTTATAAATATATGGATTCATAGTACGTAAATATACGATAATTTTTATTTTATGTTTTCATTTGATGTGAATTTTAAAATTGAAACGTTTTTCATTTTCTTAATTTTTGTTTTTATTGTATTCATTATAAATGACCATTCTTACACTTGTAATGTAATAACAAAAATGATAATTCTATATAATTATTCTACGATAATGATGATCATAATTGTCTAAATAACATGCAATATTATGGAATTTTATTTAGATATTCAACAAATTAAGTTTAATTATAGTGCAATTTTCTTTAAGATATTTTTATTATTTTCCAAAATTTCAAATTAATTTTCACTTTCATAATGTTTTACATAATATTTTATAATTTATCAAAGAGAATTTTTATTGTAACAAATCACATTAGAAAATAGAAATTGTTGTATAAAATTGAAGATTTTCTTAAAACCTGTACAAAATTATTTTAAAAAATCATCATTTAAAAATTTATTAAATTAAATACAAAAAACGAAACTAAGAAATTCCATGCTTTAAATTTTTTATAGGTAATTTAAAATAATATTTAAATTCGTATTTTTCTAAGAATGTTTGTATCAATGAATCGCTATTTTTATCATAACAAAAAGAATAAATTTATAAAATCAATAAAAATAGAAATAAAATTTGAATTTTATATTACATATGTATGTGTTCATAGAATGATGGGGTCAATATACCAGTTTGTATTTTATATTATGTATTTAATGTATTTTGCATGTTTTTTTGCAAAAAAAAAATACATTATTAAAAAAGTAAAAAATTTAAGAATGGACGGACACAGAAAGATTTTAAATATCACTTTGTATAGCAGATTTTTAGCAAAAATTTTCCCCAAAAATAAAAAATTTAAATTACATACACATACATAAAATACAGAAGAAAGAATATGAGTATTTTTAATATTTTTAACAGGTGAATAAATTTTTTCTTATTTCTCTTCATACGTTTAATAAAAAAAAGCATACATGATTTTATGTTTAAATCACGTGAATCATTCGTGATGACGGTATTACATAAAAACGTATTACATATTAAGTATGCATAATTTTCAACAAAGAAATTTATTTTATTGGTTATCACATTTTTGTTTTTTTTTTTTTGTCTCTTACACTTTCTTTCAGTTCGTATTTGTTTTCTTGAAGAATAATAATTTTAAGAAAAATTTCCAATTAGTCACGATCAAGTTTTCTTTTTTACCTGTACATGTTATGTACATTAAACAAAGCCTTAGAGGTTTCAAATTTGTACTTTATACAAACATTTGGACTAAACTGGACATTAAAATATGAATGCCTTTGTACATTCCAATTTCCATCATAACATTTAGTAATCTTAGAATAACAAGAAAATTTTTGTTTTTTACACTTTTATAATGAAAGTATGTACCTATTCAAAAGATTTTATTTAGAATTATAATTTTATTCTAATTGTTACAAAAAATTTATTCTACATTTTAATTTTTTGCTAAGCTATAAATATGCAAATTCCTTAAAAAAATCGTACAAAAATAAAATGTTTAAAAGATTTAACATAAAGTTCATTAATAAATCATTCTATAGTTCATTTTCAGTTATACAATCCTCAACTTTTTATTCACATATGTATGTATGTAGGTAGTTTAGTCATTTCAATTGAATTCAGTATAGGTAGGTAGGTACTTTACATTTATCCTCAAATATTTAATTCTACAAATATTCAAAATTTTTTATTTTAAATTGAATAGATCTAGGTAATATATCTATAAATTCTCTAAATATTATTAAAAAATTTTATAAAATCTGAAAGATTAAAAAACGACTATTAAAAAAAAAACTGTATATAAAAATATATGAGCATATGCAGGTGATTGGATATGAATTTAAAATTTTATTCACGACTAAGTTTTAATCATCCTTGATTATATTATGCGCTTATGTATATATGACCGCATTAAGTCAGTAATAAATATTAAAATAAATATGTTGCATTTTAAATTATAAAATTAACAGAGTTTTGTATATTTAATGTTTTGCATAATTCTTATAGCTTATAAAAACAATTTAAATGAATATAATCGTAGATATAATAAATTCATATTATCTGTACAGGTACAAGTTTTTATTGATTGTGTCTGCTTTTTTTTTTTTTAAATTTAAAAATTCTAATTCGTAAAAATTGGCTTTCGATTTTAACGTGTATATATATACACATATGTATGTAGGTATTTCTTGTCTTTTTTTAAAAAATAATAAGTATTTAATTATTTATTTATTTTTTATTTTTTTTTTTTTAATTAAATGTACAAACGTTATATTTCATTATTCATTTTTTTTTTTTCTTAATCATTTATATACATTTTTTATGGTATATGCATGCATTTATTAACTGTAACTGTGTTAATAATAATTTTTATTTTACAATATTTATTTTATATTTTCGAATTATCATCAGTTTTTTAGGTCAATTTATACAAGCATTGCACATTTGTGTACATGTATGTATGTGTGTATGCAAGATTACATAATTTAAGAATAAATTTTTTTTTTTTTTCAAAAAAAAATTTTTCGTATATAATAAAAAGCTCTGTATATGTAGATCTGTATTTATATGCAATGTATTTGTTTATATGTAATATTACATAAAAACACTGTAATTAAAAATTGGAATTTTTCTTTCTGAATTACACAATTTTTTTTTTTTTTTTTTAAAAATACTGTACACATATTCATTTTTAATATATGTATATGAATGTGTAATGAATATACTATAAATATAGTATATATATCAAGATATTATATTTTGATTACAAAAACAACAATACGTAAATGCACATGACACACTTGTAAGAAAAAAAAAAGTGTTAATGATAAAAGAAAAAAATATAAGAAAAATATGTCAATTGAAAATGAAATTTTCTTTTTTTTTCTTTAAATTATAATTTATTTCATTTACAAAAAAAAAGCAATTTTACGGGTAAAATAGTGTAAACAAAATTCATACATGCAATCAATTCAAATATTTTTGAATGTATATCAAGTAAAAAATGAATTTTAGTTTGATTCAGTTTCATAAAACTGTTATTTGATATGAAATCATATGATACGATATCTAAAGAAAAAAAAAAGTATGTTAAAATACATAAAAAATTGTGATGTAACAAAAAATGTAAATATGATAAAATAAAATAAATAAAAATTCATATTTTTCATTTTAAAGTTGAAAAATAATTTTCTTATTTAAATACCTATTTTTATTAAACTGATAAATTTGAATTGTATCATAAATTGTTATTTAAAATTGTTTTTTAATAGTGATTGAATGCAACTCAAATTTATATTAATATATGTTTTCAATTAATTAAAATCAAAATCTAGTTCAATTTTGAATTTAGTTGATTTTAAAATGCGTAACTGCGTATAGAAAATTGATGTGTTTTATTGATTTTTTAATGGGTTTTTTTTTATTTTATTATCTATTATAGATTGTATGCATTTAATGTTATAGAAAATCTCTTTTATGATGTATATTTGCATTTTGATTTCAATTGAGATTCACTTTCGATGTAGAGCAAAGACCTTTTAAGAAGTACTTCACTTCAAGGACAAGACTTCAAATCAATTGTGTATACACGAATACCCCAATAACGAATATATTGTGCATTAAAATATATGCTATAAATGCAATGTGTACATACAAATGTATGTACTCGGTATATTTTGTGTTACATTTATTTATGTATATATAGTAAAATGTATAAGGGAAACAAATGTATACAAACATATACGTGTGTGCGTAGAGTGCATGCATACACATATATTAGACGATTAACGTAATCAAAGCAATTGACCTAACTTATTCAAGTGAAAAGAGAATGCATGTCATGCAAGTTTTGGTAGGCATGTAATTTATACATATGTATGTATGTATACCCACAAACATGAATGAAAATTTAGCCAGACTTTATTACGAATTAATATTACATTGCATTGCATTTTTAAAATGCAATTTTATGTATGCATATCCAAATATGTAAGATATATTATGCATATATTGTACAGAAGTACATTATTATTGTACACTATAGATGCTATGTGTATAACATATGCTCAATGGAATACCCGTACGTACGTTGTACAGAAATAGTATTGAGGTCAAACACTTGAAATGATAACTACATACAATGCATGCGTACCAAATAGATGTACATGAATATATGCATTCACACAATTTCAATTTAATTTTATTTTTATTACAATATGTGCAATATGTGTATCACGTCGATCGTCTAAATTATGTATTTTATTCTACCTTATTTATGATTTAAATTTATAAAACACATATCATACTATGTACGTTATGTATGTACATACAATATGCATTTATTGGATTTTAATTTGAATTTTTGCCTTGATATGAAATATAAAAAATCATCAAAATTATAATATTATAGCAATACATAGAATTATTATTATTTTTAAATTTAAAAAGTGAATTAAACTGCATATTATGAGCTATAAAAATTAAATAGACTTTGTTACACACATTATGTATATTTTTTATTTACGAGTATTATTCTAAATAGGTGTAATTTACTTCACATTAAAATATAGAGACGATCATTTAAATGCGCTAATATTCAACTTTATGTTATACGTGTTTGATGTTATCAAGATTATAAGTGACTAGTCACGAGTACATCGAGTTTTTCATGAATTCCAGTTTCATTTTAATCAAGTAATTTAAAATTATAAACACTTAAAGAATTGCTTACCTACACCATTTAAAAATGTGTAATCAAATTGTAATAATTCATTTTATTTTTCTTCTTTTTCCATGTTTCTAACTTAAATTTTCGATTATGGCATTTTAATGCAGAATAAGGGGACCATTACTTTGTATATTGCACTGCAACATTTGTGCTGAAATAAATTCAAGATTTCACATTCATTTTATACAAAATTCTAAAAATGCATACATACAATTGTCATATTGCAACATTAAATGCGTCTACATATGTACAATAATATAATAGCAACATGCAATACTCTTCTGGTAAATACATTTCCATGTAATTACATACATACATACAATGCAATTCAATATGCATTGCGCATTGCACATTTAAAAGAGTATTGTATTTTCATAATATATGTACATACAATATTTTGCGAGTGCATGTGCTCTCAAATAGTTGCAAATGCAAAGTATAGTGCAGTGTCATATATCAATTTTTTTATATGGTTTGTTTTACTACACATTTGTACACAAATAAATGTTTATATATGATCAGATTCAATATATAATCAATTAGGATAGGTCAGTTCTAGACCTATTATAATTGCTTGAAGTCATTCAAAATGCACATACATGGAAATATGAAAGTGTATGCATTTTGTAAATTGTTAAACACGTCTGTATACTTTAATGTGTGTGTGTGTGTGTGTGTATTATTGTTAGATATATACATACATATATGGAGATTTACGTCACATAATTTATCTCTGAATGTAGTATCTGAATCTGGGTAGTATATATATGTATATTGACAGCCTTAATTGGATACTTGAACATAATGCAATATGCATTTAAAAGTTATCCAATATATACATACATATATGTATATGTATACAATAAATAAACATACACAGGGACTTTTTAAATCGAATCACCATATTTTATATGTTTACACATGTACATGTACTCATAATAGGAAAATTGATGAATGCGCCGATGTAATGAGAATTGCAGTAAGTTAATTAACATATATGCATACAACGAGGATGCATTTTCTTTATGTGTGTACCTTCACATAAAATTTTTTACAAATTTTATGAACATTATTAGGAAATAATGTGTAAAGAAATCGTTTAAAATATTTAATAAATACTTTATTATAACATCAATTAGCTTTTATTTGAATAAACTGAACTATTAAATTTCAAGCATATTATTACATACATGCCTATGTATGTACTTTCTTTTTTTCCATTTTTTCATTTGTATTTAACGTAAAGTATAATATTTTGGAAATACCTATTTATCAAAATTCAGCAACTCAGCTAAAATATTTTGTTTTATGTACTTGCTCATTCTAAAATAAAATTTATTTTCATTTTAATGTGTGTACCTGTACATATATGTATATATGTACGTAAACAAATTTTATTTTTGTCGTCATATATTGTACATTTTCTCATCTCATAAATTTTCGTCATAATTGAAAGTACAATTTGGTTTTTGAATTGATGTAAACACAAGAAATGCTCGTGTGGGTGATTATAGATATGCTAGATGCATGCATGTATGCAATGTGCCATATGCATACATATATAGGTATAGTCATATGCTTGCACTAAAAATAAATTTATTGTATTGGTAGTATGTACATACACATTTGTATGTATGATAGATACAAAAATAAACTGACTAGCTAAGTATTATTTATAAAAAAGTTAATTAAAGAAAAAAATATATAACTTAACAAACATCAGTATTTATTTTTTCAAAAATGTTATATGAAAGTAAATACGAATGAAGTGAATGCATATAATGTATGTTTATTTGGTTTTATTTTAGTTGTGACACTTTTACATGTGTAATGTAATAATTCGGCTAACATATGATATGTAAAGAAGTTAATTTTAAAATTACATATATTATAATAATTAAAAAGTACGTATCATATTATGCATGTATTCACACATACGTGTATGTATGCTTGTTTATTATAATATGTATATCTAGTGAAAGTGAAATGGTGAATGCGATTGCATGGGCAGTCAGTCAATTAATGATGCACATGGTACATATGAGGGCAACTATTTTTTATTTTTAAACAAAAAGTGAAAATATTTAATAACACATGCATATGTATGTAACATAATTTTGAAATAGATGTTTTAAATATAGTACAGATTCTATTCTTTATGTAGAAATATAAAGTGCAATTATGTACCTACATCATTTTCTTTTTCTGTATACGGATTGCATATTTATAGCTTTTATACGTATCTGTGAGAATAAAAATATATGAAAGTATATATGTCCACATCTATTGACCTCATTTCAGTTTATTTCTTGTTTTCTTTTCACTATAATTTGAAAAAAAATTATTACGCAAGTTTTAAATTATATAGTCTAATGTGCATGATATAAAATAATTATTGAATAAAATTATGATATTTTGATTTCATTTTAAATTAATTTTAAAATAATTATAAGAAAATTTTATGTGTTTGTTTACAATTTAAGTACATAAATTCTATAAATTATAAATTTTATTTATTTTTCCCATACTATATATTTTGGTTATTTGTTAAAGAAAATTTTATTATTGGTAAAGCAATGACATGTAAATTATTGAAATTACAAATATTATCCAGGAAAAACTCAATTAATCTTTATTTATTAATAATGGACAAATTATAATGTTTAATGTAGCCCTTAATAAATTTTATTAATTTTCCTGACAATAATGGTTAACTTCCACTAATATGGGCAGTTGGGTGAAGGTCATAACTTTTATTGCCCGTTTTTATGATCAAATACAATGAATTATATTTTTAAAAAATGTTACAATAAACGAATAACAAAAACGTACATATGTACATACGTTCAATTCACTATACATTCATACGTAGAAGTAAAACGATTCCTTTTTTTCATTTTCACAATATTATTCTAAATAGGCTTCACAAACCATTTTATTTGTTTACTCATAAAGTTATTTATTCAAATTTTTTTAAGTAACGCAACTACAACACATGAGTGTATGTAGATGTGATAAATAGAAAATGTCTCTTCATGTTTATTCAAAGCATTTATATGTTTTCTTATCAATTGTATTATTCATATTTTGTATTGAAATATTTTTATATTACACTTTATACAATTTAAACATAAATGGTAATTTTTTATTATTATTATTATATGTAGAGTGTTTTTTAATTCAGTTGATTCAAAAAATTCTTTTGATATTCAATTTAAATTATTTCAATCAAATATCATAAAATATTATAAAATATAAATTCTTAAATAATTAAATTGATTTATATACATAATTATGTAATATCGTTTGATAATAAATTTCAATCAGATAAAAATCAGTTTCACTTCGAAGCACTCTTAAATGATAAAGGAAATTATTGAATTTTATTTAAAAATTATAATTTAATTTCCTGCTTTCAATTTTCGTTTACCCTGCCTATGATATCTTCAGGTATACATATGTATGTATTTTCCCTACAAAAATTATTATTATACCAGTTACAAAAGGTTATTAACTTATAAAAAAAGGAAATGAAAAAAATCTGATATAAAATATGTATAATCTGGTATAATATATAGATATTCATTATATGTATCGTTATTAATTTTTATTTTTAAATCTTGATTTTGATCGTATTTAAATTTAAATTCAATATATAATTATCAACACAATTTCTTGAAAAAACAAAAAAAAAATTACTGAATTTATTCTACGTGCAATGTATGTATAGTTTTTGCAATTTGGTTTTCTTTTCTTTTTCCTCTTCATTTTCCATTCAAGAAAAAATTTAATTCGAATTATTCACTAATAAATAATTTTACTTATTATTATTGTCATCATTATTTTTTATGTATTAAAGTAATTTAATGTATCTTTTAAAAAAATATATAAAATGTGCATAATATTATATTAAATGAATTTCAGTTTATTAAATAAACCTGATAATATATGTATGAATAAAAATTCGAAATTTTTAATACAATTTAATTGCTTCACAATAAGATGATAATCACATTTATGAAAATTATTATACGATGATGATAATGATAATAATAATAATAATACAATCAAGAGTATGATCATTATACGTGATGATGCAAGATTTTGTATTGTATTTTAATTGATTTAATAAAAAATAATACATGTATTTATATACACATATACGTTCATATACATATGTATATGGTTTGTAAACGCATTTATGCGAATTGTGTATATACGTACATATATCTATATACACCTGTTTAAATCTGTATTATGTCTGATTATCATTAATAAATAATTTCCATTTCCAGTTTCACTTCATCATTATTATCATCAAAACGACATTATCATACTTCGTTATTTAAAGAAAACAAGAAAAAAAAAACTTTCAACTTCATCTTGATAGCGAAGATAAAATTGTATATAAGTTGATACATATGCATACATTATGTTTAAGTTTGTATACTTGTATGCTCATAAATATATCTGAATAAAATTAATATTAAATATAATGTGTACAGTCTTTCATATTATATTATATTAATATATGTATGTATATTTTATGAGTACAAAAATTTTTATGCACAAATATGTACAATATGTACGTTATTATAACACTTGAATGAAAGAAAAAGTGGAAAATCTACTTGAAATGGAAAACGATCAACATATTATAGTGCATATATTCATACATAGATTACGTTATTTTACACACAACAATTCAAAGATCAGTGAATGTTATTATAAACAAGAAATTATGTTGTTATGTTGTTAATAATCATGATCAACGAAAAAAAACAAAAAAAAAACAAAATAATAATAATAATATTAAAAATAATAATACAACAATAATTTGATCACGTTCCTATATTATAAAGTTTAAAAAAATTATTATGATAGTTCATAAAAATTTATGGATTATTATTTGAGTATGTATACTTATATATGAAATGAATAAAGTTGTAATAATTGTAAATTACTTTAACACCAGTATGTGCATTATTTTACTATTACGATACGATTATATGAGTTTAGAGTGTTTAGATATGCATTTGATGCTATTTAATAAAATAATCAGAAAATATCTTTGTAATTAGAATTTAAAATGTCATAAATTTACCAACAATTTTTTTTCTATTTTATTTTATTTTTTTATTTAAAAATTGAATTTTTTCTCACAAAAATTTGTTGATACCATATGTGTAATCAATTAACAAAATAATCCATTAATTATTTTGCTAATAACGAAATAGCAGTTTAAAATGATAATAACGTTTTTAATAGATAGGCAATAATTTATCTTTTTTTTTTTTTGGTACAAAAATATTTGTACATAAATATTCGTATGTAACTAATGCATTACAAATATGTAGATATTAATTTCTCTTTTAAAATACGAGTTTTTATTCTGTGCACACAAAAGTACATATATTATATGTATAGGTAAAAAAAAATAAAAAAATAAAAGTGAAATAAAATTATTTATGTATCTAAAAAAAACCTCTTTTGGTTTTTATTTTGTTTCATTTTTAAATTATATTGTATGTACCTATGCATAGTAAATTTGTGTAACCATGAACCATGATCTTGAATATTTTATACATTTCAACGCGAAAGTCTGGTTTCCGCTTCAGTTACAGTGTAACTTTTTTTATTTTTACAATGTCTATATATGATAGGACTAGACAAAATGCAATTGTTTGTTGTTAATTTTACATACAAAATCTTGTATCATTAAATAATATATGAATGAAACTGAATGTGGATTTGAAAATATTAAAATTATAGTTTACGATCATCATATTGACTTTATAATTTCGTTATATAGGTACATTACATGCATATTGGTATTTGATAGATTATTTATTTATTATTTTTGTTATTGATATTTAAAATACAAAATAAAAAAAAATAAAAAGAAATCACATTATTTGATAACATCGATAAACGTTGAATGTATAATCAAAGATATTAACACTCCCACAGCATTTCATCTTTTAGTCCTCAAGCAATTTTCTATGTATAGAGTTGAACTGCAATGTGAGCACAATTAAATTGCAACTGCAATCTTGATGATATTAACAAATAACATTTCACATACATGAATGTTTAAACTTACAACGAAAACATTTATTTTATGTTTGATTTATACTGTACGTTACCCATGTTATCCATATGTCATGTGAAACAGATTTTATTATAAATATATGTACATACATACATATGTATCAATAATGTATCTGATGTACACATATGGTAAATTATATATTTTTGTTATGACTTATTAAAAAAAAATTTTTAAACTTTTACCGAGTTTATTTTCATATTGCAATTTTTCATTCAATATTCTTTTATACTCCATACAAAAAAAAAAGTGTTTACTTCATGAAATGTAGTTGATATGTAGAAATGACGATACACAAACATATTATGTACCCATATTACAATTGCAATTAAGTATGTATCATGTACGTGTAACATAATTCATAAACACAAAAAAAACTGATCACGTCCATATGTATACAATGTTATACAAAATGCAATAACATTGCAAATTATGAATTTATCATAATATAAAATATAATGAATCATTTTTGTTTATACAATCATAAATAATGTCATATGTACACTTTATTCGTATGTCACATATTATTATGTTTTGTTTTGTGACATCGTAAAATGCAGTTTTAAATAATATAGTAGCTATATTATCATTACATTGTTTTAAAATGAGCCTATTAACATTTAAATCATTGTTATTTTAAAACATTAAAACATTGTACAAAATGCAAAAAAAATTCATATTTGCATGATTTTTTCATGATGATCATCTGAAACAATTTTCATTTTTACTGGTTAAGGGTATCAAATTCAATTGCAAATTAATTATCATCGTATAAATTTTTATTTTTTTACTTTTATTTAAATAAAATAAATAATAAGAATTTAATCAACACAACTCGGTCATACGGTCATACATTGATAGTAAAAAAATTTTTAACCTGAGTAATAACATTGGCATGTACAATTTCTATTATTAATTATTGCCAATTTTCTCTTAATTAAATTATAAATATGAATTATGTAATTTATTGGGTTTTTTTTTTTAATTTAAAAAATGTAGTTAAATTATGAATGAAAAAAAAAAATTGAAAATTATTTTAAATATTTTTCTCACGTTAAATAAGATAAATAATTTTGAATAAGCTGTACAAATTTTTTTTTTGCTACTTTATTTTTATACTTTGTGCATTATTAAAATGCATTTTTAAATATAGATACGTATTGTATTTTACAAACATGTACAAAAGTACAAAAAAGAAAAAAACAAAACAAAAAAAATTTTTAATATCTACATACATACATTTGTATGTATATTTATATGAGTTTATTTTCTTTTTTTTAATATGAAAATTTGTGTCAATGTTAACAAGATAATTATTTAAATTAAATAAATTTACAAATATATAAACGGTATTTTATTTATTTTAAATGTCATATTATTATGTACATAAATGCATTTAAATATTGTCTACATCAGGTGCTTATATACTTATAGTTTGCCTTTTTTTGCAATATATTTAATTTGCGAATTGTGATATGTACATATGTACACATTATAAAAAGGAGAAATAAAACAACCGATAATTTGAAAAGTCATAAATATCTAACTATGTACGTACAATTAAATTATTCATAAGTGTCATAAAGCTTAGCTAATTTCCAATACAAGTTCACTCATTTTATATTGTATTTATTTATTTTTTCAATATATTAATAAATTTACTTGAAAATATAATCGGGTATTTAAGAACAACTTGAATGCATTAGGTTCAAATTGATTAAATTCAAAGTTTTGTTTTTTTTTTTTTATTTCAATAAAAACCAATTTAATAGATTTTCAATAAAACGTTTAATTAAGAAAACCACGAAATATTCAGTTTTATTGTAATTTTGATCAAATTATTAATGATATTTTTAATAAAATAATTTCATTAATGTTGCAACGAATTTTTCAAATAATTTAAAAATGTTTCAAATTTTTTTTTGATTACATCAACTACAAATTTATTGAAAAACAAAAAAGCGTTCACAAAACAAAAACTGGGAACGTTTTTTCGTTATATTTTTTAAATGTTTTGAAATAATTAAATGATAATGATAAACAAAATTTCAGTTTATATAAGTACGTAAAAATCAAAAATATTTTTTATAAATTAAATTTTTCATATAAACGAGAACATGATAAATAGATAACAAATTTAATTTAACAAAATATGAATATATTTTATACGAGTAGCTACATGTCAAGATCAGTGCTATCGTTTTCAAAAACTTGAAAGCATTATATACCATCTTTGAAAAAAAAACGCTTTTTAAATTAGGTTTCCGAATTACGATACTTACATACATACATGTTGTTTTATATGCTTTCGTTTAAATAAGAAAAAAAAAATACGTAAAAAAAATTTTTTTTTAAATGTAATGTAAGACTGTAGTTTTTTTTTGTTTGACTTCATCCTCATGTCTCAACCAGTTTAGTTTCGCATTTTTGTCTTCTTTTATATTTCGTGAATACTGGTCTGGTCTGGTCTAGTATACATAGCAATAACACACAGTAGTCTAGCACTCTAGTCCAGTGTTGCCACTTTACCACAATTGTGGTAGATCTACCACTTTTTCGTTAAATTTGGTGATCTACCACATCTACCACTATTAAGTTCAAATCTACCACATTTTTCTATTCTTTTCAAGAGTATGATAATTTTATCATTCTTTATCTATTATCCTATTTTATCCATTAGAAGTCACATTCATGTAATAAAAATATTTGAAAAAATGTATTTTTACTTAGTTTCACTGTGGGCTCTAATCTACCACTTAAATATCTCAATCTACTACATTTTTCAGGACTTATCTACCACATTTGTTTAAATATAAGTGGCAACACTGTTCTAGTCAGTTTCAGTTCAGTAGCATAAATGGTGATTGACAATGAGACATGAGTAAATGAGTATTTTGCAATTTTGAGTTCAGTTGATTTTGAACGTCAGGGGAAACGGTTGGTATTATACAGTGGCTCTTGAATTTTATTTTAATAGCTGATACACGAATACTACTAAGTACGTAGGTTTATGCATTGAATCTAATTTATAATTGGTCAATACGAAGCAAGTAAAAATTTTGGATTCTAAAACAAATAATTATAATAAATAGTATAAAATAATTATTAGTCGGTAAAATAATAAAAACGAAATATAGTTATAAAATAAATTATAATAATCTATTATAAGTTGTTAATTTCACAATATTCAAAATTTGCATTCTATAAATTCAACATTTTCTTTGTTTTAATACATTTGAAAATAAAAGTAATAAATATCAAATTATGTGATTCTAAAAAGCAATATTTTCATCTAGACGACAGTATTGCAGTACCACACATCAAAATGCAGTAAAAATACTGAAATTTCAACAAAACGATAGCACTGATCAGGATATAATCTTGACTTAAAAAACAACACAAAAATACGTGCTTATCAATAAATTTATTTAACTATGCTTGTTATTGTTTGATTTTTTAATCAATGAAATATGTATGTATGATTATGATTTTTTAATGCAGTGATTTCATGATGGCATAAAGTTCATTTCTGATTATAATTTTCCTACAAACCTAAATGTTAATAATCTACATTTTCGTTTTCATTTTCTTGTTTGTTTTTTCGTTTTGTTATAACATAAACTTACTGATTAAACAACTAATTATGTACATACAAAGTAACACATAAAGTGAACAGTTAACACTGTTTAATTTATTTGTTAAGAAGAGCATGTTTTCATCTTTTTCTTTTTCAAATCTAATTTTTCGTTATCAAATAGGTACATTTAATTTTAGTTTTTTAATGGAAAAATTTAAACATGTTTAAAAAAATTAAAAAATTTGTGTACAAAGGTACATTTTATTTTTGAAATATTTTTGTAGGATCATTCTTACGAAATTTAAAATCATATATGATAATACAATAAATTTACAATATAATTGTGTGTATACATTTTATCATACATTAAAGTTCAAAGAACTTCCCTTTTAAAATATATAGTGATTAATTATACGTACACTACATAAACATACATAGATATGTACATACATATAATATGTATATAAGAGATAAATAAATGATAAAGCTTATGTAAAATTATAATTGCAAACATTTACAAAATATAAAAATATATCATTGTACGAGTACATATGATAATTAGAGAAAAATGCAAATAAATATAATGATTTTAAAATGATAAACAAATATTTAAATATAAATATGTATAAAAAATAAATAAAAGAAAATTTTCATATACTTATGTATTTGCAAGGTATAATAAATTCACAGGTAAACAAGTTTATTTGCTATCTTCATTATAAGTATCATAGACCTTCATTTATGAAATTATTACTAGGCATAAAATGTGCGATATTCTTTGTATACCTTGACTACGATTGAAGGGCATTATATTCATTACTGTACATAAAATTGAATTTTATGAAGTAATTAATCAGTATAAATATTGATGATAACGAAATTTTTTTTTATTAGTCACAATCATTTCCACTTACATGGTATCGTAAAAATATAAAGAAAAAATTTTCCAAAGGATACATTTTAGAATAATGAACTCGTCATGAATTTTTATATTAAATATCCGAGTATGAAATTTATGTTTATTTTTGAAGTTGAAAAAAAAAGTAAATTAAACAGTTTAGTTTTCAGTGTCTTTACTCACATTTTTATTATATTATAATTATTTCAAAATATTTTGCACAAAATATACATACATAGGTATGTACATATGTATGTATGTGAAAAAAAGATAAACTTTGATCTTTACTAATTTTTAATTAATTTCGGTTAAAATTTTGCCAGGTTAGCCTATTGTATAAATTTATGTTTCAAATTAATTTAACCATGAATACATTATCAAAATTATTCATTTGATTATTTTCTTGGCTAAATTTTTATTATTTTTTTAAAGAAATAATTAAACAAAAAAAAAAAACATATTAATCAAAGACATTTTAAGGCCGAATATCTGTTGTTATCTTTTTATACTAAGGTCATAATATTTCTTTGAAATAAAATGGCAAAATGTTATTTTTGATAAAATTTAATAATGTACACATTAAATAATTGGAAAAAAAAATTTTTTTAAATTTTTATGTTTCATTTATTATGTATCTATAAATGTGAGACATTTTGAACAAATTATTAAAAACGTACATACTATACTCGTACATACAAACATACATACATATGTATGTATTTGAATGATTTTGAATTCAGTAACCAATTAATGTTATATAAAACCATATGTTTTTTTTCCGAGTTTTTTTCTTTAAATCGTTAATTATAAAAATATTAATTTAAATTTTGAAGAAATTTTTTTGCTTTCGATGTATTTTTATATCTTTAATTTGTCAAACGAGTGAACAAGTGTTGTGATTTTGATTGTATAAAACCAAATAAAAATTATATTTTTCAACTCAAACAAAAAATTGAAACAAGTTTTTTCAAAATAATACAAAAAAAAACAAAACGATTGTTTTTTATTTGTATCGACTGTATTAAAAGAACAAAGTTTCATTTGATAAAGCAAAATCATGTCTACCTGTAATCGAAAATCAAATTAATTTTTCATATTTGTATTTTTATCTTTTTGTCAGTTTTTTTTTAAATTTTTTTTTTGTTTTTTTACTCCTGCTAGAATATCAACTCTGACAATTGGTTTTTTCTTGTTTTAATATATTTCCAGTCAAAAAGATTTTTTTTTTCAATTCATTTATGACATCAGAAAAGCAAATTTTGTTTTTCGTAGATACATATACACATATTTTATGTATGCTAAAAATAACCATATAATAATTTAATAAAATCTACTTAAATTCTTTTTTATCTTTTCAAGTTTTTTATTTGAATAAAAAAATTTTTTAACATTATTACTACAGAAAATTAATGAAAAACCATAATTTATATGGTAATATACATTTGTGTAGATGTCTGCAAAAGAGTGATCAAGTGAATCACTTTCGTATATTATTACACTTTCATCTTAATATGTACGAATGTTATATTCTCTTTTAGGTCGCAAACTTTCAATTTTTATTTTGTTAAAAAAAAAAAAAACAAGTTAAAATTTTGCGCTGTTTTTTAAAATTTTAATAATAACAGATTTGTAAGTATGAATTTGTTAATTTTATGTGTTTTTTTGGTTTTCGTTCATATATACACATTTTGTATATACATGTCCATATACAATACACATGTATACACATGAATACATGTACACATTTTTAATGTAAAAAATGTGTTAATTAGCAATAATGTTAAAAAAAAATGAAATCATGAATTTTTGGTTTTAATTTCTTTTTTTTTTTTTTTTTTGGTTTTTATTTTTGTTTTGTAAAAATAAATACAAAAACATTTTAATAAAAGAATAATAACGAATTTTTAAGCCCGTTTATATATTTTGTACTTTTAAAAATTTTAAATTTATAAAATAGGTATTAAATCTCTATACATACATATGTACACATATGCATACATTTTTAAAAGCAAAAAATGAAATAATTTATTTGTGGTTATTATTTTTAAAGCTATTTTAAAAGAAAATAAATGAGAATTTTTTTTTTGTATCGAGTTACATCACAACAAAAAACATGTTCTTCTTATACAATCTTATAAAATTAACCCTATAAAGTTTTTCTAGTACCTACTTTTAATCTAAATACACATGTGTATACTTGATCGTCGTATATAAATAGCACATTAGTTTGAAAAAAGTAAGCTCAAAAAACAAGAATTTTAAACACAATTACAAATATATCAGTCTGTTTCTTAATCCATATTTATTTTAATTTTAAACCTAATGATACAATATAATGAGGTCAAAAATAGATTAAGTCATTTTGATTAATTTTTTTTTTTTTTTTGCCATTATTGTTATTTGCATACATTTTTGTTGAAACTTTACAATTATTCAAGTATAAATACATACAGTCCTACTTTTCACTTTTGTCTGTCTTTTAAATTATTCAATTTGAAAAAAGAAAAAGAAAATGTAAAAAGTAACTGCTTTTAACGAATATATATATTAAAATGAAAATTTATAAAAATTCGCAGACTGTTCCAATTAAAATAAAAATTATGATAAAAAGTGAAAAAAATAAAAAATCAGAAAAAAAAACTAAAAAATTATAAAGATTCGTCATAGTGTGTATGTAAGTACGCCTGTTTGACCTTAAATCAGTTGAAAAAAAAAGTAGGTACAAACGTATACGTCCTCTTGACTCAACCTTTCTTCCATTATTCATGAAAAAAAGAGAAAGTTCCATATATTCAAATTCAATCATTACTTTTGTTTATGTGTAAACCACTCATACATAACAACAACAACAACAACAAAAATACGCTCGTATTTTAAATTTACACCATATGTGGGTGATGATAATACAAAATATGTATAATGCAAAAATTTAACGAGTTTTTATCAGGTGCGTTTGTTATTTATGTATGTATTTGAATGTACGTACATACATATGTCTGTACATACATACAATAATTTTAATTGAATTATTTTCTTTGCGAAAAAAAAATAGAAATCAATTAAAAAATTTCGGGTACTAATATGTGCTATTAACCCAGTTACTGCGAAAAATAGCAAAACATATTATAAAACATAAATTGATAAAAGTTTTTTATACTAGAATAATTGTTCTAGTCTCGCTTATAAATGTATGTATATATAAATCACAATTTTATATTGATATTGTGTCAATCTGTATAACATATGGTAAAATTTTTATATCTGTTTCTATTTGATTAATCAACAGTTATTTAATTATTACTGATACTGATAGTAATTGATAAATGAATTCGTATAATAAATTACCTATTTTTTTGATAATATATACATACTTACGCTATTAATTTTTCGTTTCGCTTTCAGTTAAACAACGTTAAACTCAATTTTAATCAGTTAATTTGATATTATTTCAATAAAATAATTAAAAAATTTTTTTCAAATTTTACTATTCCTTGTTTACGTACAAGATACATATGAACACAATGAAATGTTACTTAATAGAAATCAATTATAATTTGAAGTTCATATATACATAATCAATTTATTATAGATTAAATTACAAATATTTTTCTTAATAATATAAAAGCAAATAATAAATTTTTTGAATAAGTACTCACCTTCAATAATTTTTTTTTTTTTTAATTAGTTTTAAATTTCGAAATGACGAAATAAAACAAAACAATAAATTTATTATATAATAAAATTCAATTTGAAATCTATTTATAGGTAATCACTTTATAATTTTTGTTTTTAAACACAAATATGAAAAACGTTTGTACATTTAATAAAAACACTATTTTTTGTATTTTTTAAATATAATAAATTTATTTTCGTTTTCAGTTAATTAATAAGTGATGCTTTTTTCAATTGTTATTTTTAATGTCTTTTTTTAAAAAATAATATTTGAATTTAAACAAAACTTGAAAATGAAATTGAAAACTATAAATTAAAAATACATAAAGAATATTATTTTTTGTTAATTTTCTAAAATATTTTATAAATAATTATTAGAAATAATAATAAATAATTTCTGTAGTAATAAAAAAGTTAAAAAATAAATCATTCATACATTAAATTAAATTTTTAACCGCATATCTATATAATATACAAATTTCTACATACATGTATAATATGTACGTAGATGTCTGTACATACATATTTTAATATTGAACAAATGAATTTAAAGATGATTACATAAACATGTGTATGTATGTACGCATGCATGTATATACAAATCAGATAAATTTTTCCTTTCCGTGTGCACCTGTAAGCGATTAATTTGTATGTATAGTTTGTTCTATACAAACAAACAAAACAAATTGTTAATAAAAATTAATTTCATTGCTTATGACTATGTATTCTACTGTAAATTATCTACAGTGTACTATAATATGAGTATGATAAGTGTAAGATATCTATATAGGTGCTTTATTTTTATACATGTTAATATAGAAATAAATAATAAAGAAATTAAAAAAAAAAAAAAACGAACTAGCACAAATTAAGTAATTTTATATGCAATCAACCACATTCATAATTAAAATCTTACAAAAACAAAAAAAAAAAAATTGTACATAGTTGAAAATTATTTATACGCAACTTACAAGTATAGTAAACATAAAATGTGATTGTATATAAACGTAAGTATATGATAAGTATATGGTATAAAAATATAGTAAATAACGTTTAATGTGATGGAAAAATCAATGTAAGTACAATCTATAGCTACAATTTAATGTTGTGTATTTAGTGTTTATAATATGAGACTTTCATTCATATTATAAAAAGGAAAAATATATTTTCATTTCATTATGAAATTTAAATAAATAAAATCCATTACATTAAAAACAATACATATTTTCAAAATGTATGTCTATTAATAATTTACATTTAAACCAAAGTATGTACATAAATTTTATTTTCAAAAGTAAAAAAAATTATGAAGATGAATTTTAGTGATTTAAAAGTACATAAGAATAACAATAATAATAATAATATATTTTATAAATGTTTGTAAGAATGTACATTTGTAGTTACTTCCTGATTTATAAAATATGAATAACAAAAGTGAAAAATTCTCATAAATTATTAAAATATAAATAACAGCCGGCTAAAATAAAATGAGTAGTAAGTATATGTGATAATGCCTACACACTAGTTGTCATATCCATATATAAAACTTCCTTTTGCACTAATTTTTTTATTTTTTATAAAATGTTTACTCTGTAAGAACTCTAAGTGATACATATCTTCGTATAATTTATACTATATAGGTATATATTAATATAAGCGAGACATATGGACATCATAATATACATATGTATGTATGTATGTATATTTCTTTTAAAATTTATGTATTGTATAGACAGTCAGACGAATTGAACAATGCTGGTTTTTCTTCTATATTTGAAAAAAAAAAAATTTAAGGAAAATAGAAAAAAAAGTAAACACGAAAATGTTTGGAAACTTCTATATATGTATGTATGTAGTCAAATGTTTGTGGTAATGAAAAGATAATGTGTAGTTTTTATATAACAAATATTTTGTTTTTAAACCATTGTTGCTATACGAAAAATATAATTTAACATCATAGTTAATCAATTTAGAATTTACATAAATTTATAATTACAATGATTTTATATTCATAGTAGATATTTTTGTAGGCGTTATAAGTTTTTTGTAATAATTACAGATTTTTAAAAATTTAAATTAGAATACATACATATGTATGTAGGTACTACTTTGTTTTTTTTTTTTTAAAAGAATTATAAATTAGAAAATTATTTATAAAAAATTGAAAATTTTAGAAAATTCAAAATTATTTAAATTTGAACTTTACAAAAAAAAAAAAAAAAAAAAAATTGTATAGATACATCTAAAAGGAAAGAATTATATGTGAAGGACAACAACGTCAAATTTACACAAAGTTCATAGACATTAACTGTCTATTGAGGTATTAAATTATATTAATAATATTTTATACAGATTTTTATACATACGTATGTGACTAGATAATTTATTGTAATTAATTTAAAAAAAAAAAAATGAAAGATAGAAAAATGTTAAAAATAATTACATATTAAAATATTGAAATAATTATGTACATAAAAAAAAAATTCTTATCTCTATTAAAAGTTTTATTACTACAGACTGTGTACCCATTTTTTAAAGTAAACTCATTTTTTAATTATACAAAATATAGTTTTAATTTAATTATTATTACCATAATATATGATTTAAAAACTCAGTGTACAAGATATAAAATTACATAAAAATAAGATTGGTTAAATTCTTTAAATCACGTTCAATCACAAAATAACGTTCAACACAAAAAATTTTAAATATATTAAAAAAAAAAAAAACTAAATAAAAAAAACTAAAAAACTAAAATTTTTTTCCGATAATTTTAATCTTTAATTTTTTATTGTTTTTTTATTATTATTTAACAACACATCGAATCGAATCGAATATTTATTGAATTTTTATTTTTATTATTTTTTTTTTTACTATTTATTATTTGTGTTTTTTTTTTTTTTTTGCAACTGATACTACTTTATTATTATAATTATTTGTTATTATAGGTATTTATTTGGTAAAACCACTCTCATTCAAAAGCACAAAGAGACTGACTTTTCAATCCGATTCCACCGAGTTTAGAATTCAAAAAATCGTTGCTGCTGTTGCTGGTGCTTTATATTATATATTGAGTTGTACATATTGATATGTACCTATATAGTATATAATATATAAAATTGTATAACATGAAATTAAAGTTGTACATACAATATATACACATATTTTATTAAAATATTATTTTGTTAATTTTCTTATTTGTTGTTATTGTTTTTCTTTAATTTTTCTAAAAAAAAAAAAAAAATTTCTTGTAGTGAATTTTAGTGATAATAAAATACTCGCACTTTCAAATTTATTCATTTACGTATATTACACATGTATTTTGTATGTAAACATTTTTGAATGTATGTACATATATAAAAAGACCTGAAATTTTTCATACGTGTGTTCAGATTTACATGTATGTGTATGTATATGCAAGATATATTATTTTCTTGTATTAAAAAATACTTACATATGTATATATATGTATGTACGAACATTATCAAAGATACTTTTTTAAATATACATGTATACAACAAACACTACATTTATAGTTACACATGTTTTTTTCAATAAAAGTACAACACATTGAATGAACAATTTTTTATCACTATCGCTTTCGTACAAACTGGCTTTAACAGCTGAATTGTAATCGCACAATCATCATATGATTATAATATGCATTTTTATTTTTTTGTATATATACATACATATATTCGTATAATAAATAAAACTATAAAACATAAAATGTATTACTTAGTTACTTTAAAAGTAAATTTATTTATTTATTTTTTAAAATTTTATTAATATTTTTATTTTTATTTTTTATTTTTTCTGAAGATGATATTATCTCACATCACATGAAAAACACTTTTAAATAAATAAACCTGATATTTCTGTATTGAAACTTTGAAACACTCTTGGAAAATAAAAAATGTTAAAACAAAAATAAAAAAAATTTCATGAAAACAACAAAACGCCAGACGAAAAATCCGGTCCTCCCAAGAGGGTACAACATACATATACCAATATATTATGTTATACAAATATATCTACATATTCATATATCTACAGCTACACGTTTAATATAAATAATAATAATAATAATATAAAAATGATGTAAACATAAGATAATGTAAAAAAAAATTTAAAAATGTTGAGAAACATTTTCATTTACATTCACAAAAGAAAATATGAATGGTGTGTATATTTTATCAACAAGAAAAATAAATAAATATAAATTTTCTTTGAGTTGCGCACTTAATAAAATGAACACAATTTCATCGTATTGTAACGTATGCCATCGCATAAAATATATTTTGTAGTAAAAGTAAAATATTTACATGTATATTTTATATTTATAGAAAATATATATATATATCAAGAGTGAATCTCTCTCATTTCTCACCTGTATTTGTTGATTATTTTTCTTATACGAGTACATTCAATGTATATTTATTACCTGTCTATATAGTGTTTGTACTTTCTATATGTACAATACAAGACAGTAGAATGTAGATAATATGTATGTACAAATATGTACTGAAAGTGAACTTAAAACAATTTTTTCTTTATTTTTGTTTTTGTTTTTTAAACATTTGTTTAATACGCAACTGAAATGTGTAAAACAAAAATTGAAAATTTTAATTTCCATTTTAATTTTCAAAATCATAAAAATTATCCAAATTATCTAAAATTATTCTTATTATTTTGTATTTAATTAAAACAAAAAATGAACAGATTTTCGAAATTTGTAATGCAAATTAATAAAATCTATTTTCATTTAAATATTAATTTAAAGTCAATTATATTGTTTTGTAAATTTCATAAATGTTATAATATGTATATTATTCAGATATTTTAAAATGAACACATTTCATGTAAAATATGTGTGTAATTAAACATGGAATATGAACACTATAAAAAAAAAAAAAAATATACAAAAAAACAAAAATCAAATGTATACAAACTTTTGGCCTTGAAATGTCATTGATTCAGTTCAATTCAACCCCATAACAATACGCATTTCTTTACATACATTAATATCATTGTAGAGAATATGTATACACAATTAATAATATACATATTTATATACATATATACATTATTTATGTATATATATATGAAATCGTATCTATATTAGAAAGTATAAGATATATATTCATATATGATATTCATTACATACAATTACATACTGAAATTTTAAATTTATTAGAATTACGTAGACTTCTACGCGTGTTAACAATTTTTATTAATTTTATTTTATTATAATTTTTTTTTACTTTTTTGAAAAACTTGCGTAATTGTTACAAAGGTAGGCATTTAATATTTTTGCAAATTTTGTTCTAATCTAAATACATATGTATGTACATATGGATATCTAACATGCTTTTACCTGAAATGATGTTTTTTTTACATGAGTATCTTCTTGTCTTATATAAATTTTTGAATTATATCTGTCTGTTTTTCAACAACTTTAAAAGTATATAAATTTTAAAAAAATTTAAAAAATTCAGTACTAGCGTTTAACGTTTTTTTTTCAACACATTTACGCTTATCATAATTTGTTTTTATACATATGAAATTTATTTTTGGAATAAAAGATAATAATTTGTTTAAAAATATTTTAAAAATATCAACAATATTATAAAGTAAAAATTCATTTTCAAATTGATATGAATAAAATTTGATAATTTACTGATGGTTTTAAAATATTTTTTCTTCTTATATGTATTTAAAGATATAAATGCAAATATTTTTTTTTTTTTAATAATTTGGAAAAAATATCTATTACCACCATTACTACACAATTTGTTTGACTGTTACAATACAATGACACAAAAAATAGTGTTCATTTGTTGAAGAACTTTTTTTTAAAAAAAAACACTGTTCTATGTTCATGTAAATACATTTACATTTATTTACATATTTATTTATTACATTTATACTTGTCCAGAAAATAAATAAAGGCAATTTAAAGATTTATATTCTGCAATTAACAGAAAAATAGAACCTTTTAAGAAAATATTCTTTATCCTGTCTATATGTTGTTTATTCGTATGTATGTATATAAAATTTTAAAAGTGAATATAAACTGAAGTACAAAAGTCAATGGACTTTAAGATAAAATAAAAAAAATAAATAATTATTAAACTAAAAGAGATAATAATAAAATATATACACATTTTTTTTTTTTTTTTTTTTGAAAATATATAATATACTATATGTGATTTATACATACATATGAACATATGTATGTAAAGAAAGACCATGTGAAATAACCTGTTTGGATAAAATAAAGAATCATGAGAAGAAAATAAAAAATATTAAACCATTTTTGCTTTTTTCCATCGTATTCCTTTTTTTTTTTTTTAAAAAAAAAAAAAAAAATTTGTTTTTGATTCTTTTTTCTTTAAGAACCAGACAAAAGATCTATGGCATACCATCAGTTCTGTTGCACCTACAATCTCATATATGAATAAGAAATATGTACATATAAATATACCATATTCTATACATCAAAATGATGATCATTTATAAAAAATGTACAATACATACTGATATGTAGTAAATCTTATTTATTTTCACATTTATTTTTTATTTTTTATGTATTTCTTCTTTTCTTTTAAGTTGTTAATTTAAATAAAACATGAACAAATACTTTTTGTTTCACATGCGTACCATCACCGTGTTACCACCATCATCATTATCATCATGATCATCATTATCATGTGAGTCCTCGAATAAAGCTTGTATATATATTTTATTTCATTTATTTATTTTTCTTTTTATTAAAAATAAAAATAAACAAATTCAAGAATTTCAGACAAATTTTCTTTGTATGTAATTACAACTTTTATAATAAAAAGTGAGCACACACATACTATCATAATCAGAGAAAGTAAAAAAGGAAGGTAATTTTTATTTATTAAATTTACTTTCCGTTTTTGTTATTGTTGTGATGATGATGATACATAATTTTATACGCGATCCAAAAAAACAAAAAATCAATTGAATTGATTAACAAGATTTGTATTATGCGAGCAGTAAAATAAAAATAAAAAAATTGAAAAAAAATCCAAACTAAACAATAGATAGTAAAATTCGTTTAAAATAATTTTCAAAATTGACAACTTGTTTACATCAATTTCCAGGTAGAAAAAAATGTTTTCATTGTTTATTTTCCTACATAGTTATATTGTTGTAAAAAAGATAAAAATCATTTATATACTTTTATTTTCATTTGTTTCTTTATGTTTTCTTTAAAGAAAGTATTTTCTTCATTACAAAATTTATTTTTATATAGTAAAACTCTTAACATGTATTTATTGCTATTGCATATACAAATTGATCTTTCATTTAATCAAGATATTGTTTTTTTTTTTTTTTTTTTTTTTTTTTGTTAAATTTGTAAATGGAAAAAAAAATTTTTTTTTGATTTTTTGATTATAATGAAAATTTTTCACACAATGTAAATGTATTGTAATGGTACAATACAAAGGCATAATATGAAAATTTCATTATGAATTCAAAAATAAAATCGATTGAGTAATAAACATTGTTGCGACCATGAAAAATTTTATATCTAATAAAGTTATATGGTATATAACAGGATCCAAAAGAAAGTAAAATGATTGTAAATTAGTATAATCAAGTATATAATACAAAAGAGAGAGAAAAAAAAAACAACTAAAAGTAAAAATAAAATAAAATCAAAATTTTAAAATACATAATTTTCAATCGGTATGAAATTTATTTATTTTTTTTTCATTGAATTTTTTTTTTTTTTGTAATATCTGTACAAATAAATTTTTTGTTTATCAGTATTGAATAAAAAATAACAAAAAATAATTAAGTACACTTTTTACATAAATTAATGTCACAGACAAAATAATTTATGTTTACTATTTCATATCTGAATATATGATTATATTATAATCATGTAATTTCGTAATATACACGTTTGTTTTTGTCGAATTTTAATTTAAAATTTAGTCTTTTGTTTTTCATTTAATGTTTTTTTTTACTGAAAAATAAAATTATATTGTGTATATATATACATAAATATATGTTTACATGATAATGTAGCGAAAAATGAAATTAAAATTATAGTTCAAAACATGAAAACAATTTAAATTAATGAAAATTGCTAAAAATTTCCAATAAATACAATTTAAAAATTTTTACCGTTTTTCTTTTTTTACAAAAAAAGGAAAAACTTACAGTTAATATAATGTTAAACAAAAATGTTTACAGGGTAATAGGGTGTACTTAATATATTTTTTTTTAAGAAAATTGCAAAAAGAGATAATTATTTTATTATTCAAAAAATGATTTTCTTTGTCACATTACGTGATAAAAATTGTATGTGTATACATTTGTACATTCCTTTTCAAAACTGACAAAAAATTTTCCTTTATTGACTTTTTTTTTCTTTTCTCATTTGCAAAAATGAAAAGAAAAAAAGAAATGAATGCAAAATGAAAAACATTATTGTTTATTTATTTATTCATGAATTTATTTTTATTTAAATTTCATTTTAAAAGTGACCCAAAAAACGATGATTTTTTTTCTTGTTTTCTTGTTAACACACGATGTATATGACATATGCATGCTCATGCATTACATATACAAATTTCATATTGAAAATAACATTTTATAATAATGAGATTTAATCAAAAAAAATTTTTTTTGCAATTTTAAAAATACGGTTTTAAATAAGATTTTCTTTTTTTTTTATTTCTTTGATTTTAAATTTTCATTGTATATATTTACTTTGATTTTATAACATTTATTCTGTTTGTTGTTCCAGATAAGAGAATAACTTATCACAAATTTATTATACTATATATAGACACACATATGTACATATGCACATGTATGTATTTTCTTAATCTTTTGTAATATAAACGAGATACTAAGTATTTGTACACGGGATTTGTATATATACACCTCTATAACTTTGTATCTTATTTAATTTATTTTTTATTTTATTTTTATTACACTAAATTTGCGTCATGAAAAATATATGCATATGTGTTTGTGTTGTACATACATATATGATGAACGGATGTTGTCTGATTTTATTTATTCAATTAAAGATTTGAAAAAAGTAAAGATTATTTGCAAAAAGAAAGAAGAAAAATAGAACAAGAAACACAATCAACAAAAATAAAAATACGTTGAATAAATTGGAAATGTTTTGTAACGTTTACATTTAATTATGTACATAAATAATTATATTATACAAAAAATGTATCGGAAAATTTTTATACATTTTAACTAATAATATTTTTTGAGTTAATCAAAAAAACTACTTATTTTTATCTTGTCTATTTTAAATGTTTTATAGAAATATCATCAGATTATAAAAAATTTTTTATCTCTTTATATGTATGGTAAAGCACATAAATTATGTAATAATAGTTTTGTTAAATTGTAACAAATTACTAAATCACAAAAATAAATAAAATAATGTATAAACACATACGTAAGATTTATTATATTAATAAAATTGATAATTTATCACGTGTATTACAATTTTATTTTTATTTATTTTAATTTATTTTTTTTTTAATTTTTATTTATTTATTTAATTTTAAAAATTAAATTAAGAAAATTAACGTTATCATTTGTAATTCAAATTAATTTTGTATACTCTGTATGAATAATTTGTAACATGTGCAATATGGCTATATAATTTTCTTAAATGGAATATTGCAAATTCTTGATTATTTTATTTCATTTTGTAATTTTACATATACATACCTACATATAAAAATGAAAATAGAAAAGCGTGCTATAATGTATATACAGGCATATAACATATAACCATAACAGCATGCATTCACATACAATATGAATACATATTTTAATTTATTATATTTTTTGTAAAAATTTTAATGCGCTTAAATCAGCATAATACATAAAAAAATACTTAACACTTCATTATTTTTTGATTGATGAAAAATGAAAATTGAGAATTCTCATGTTCTTTTTTTTTTCTGTTAATTTTGATTTTGTTTTGAGAAAAAAGTTTTTTTTTTGTTTTTGTCAATAAAATAAAACTATGTGTATTCATTTACGTGTTCATTAAGTTAATAAAGATACATATACATATGTGTAGGTGCATACGTACATACATACATATGTGTATGTTGTATGGATTTCTAAGTATTTACCATGTAGACAGTTTGACGTAGACGATTTTACTAAACGGAATATACAATATTAAATTACTATTAAATGTGAAATTTGATATACATACATACTAAAAATTATTCGGTATACATATGTATGTATGTACCCAATTTACTTAATAAATTGTTTTTACTTTGATGCACGTATAACACATACCTAGTTATCTTAACGTAAATTTTAAAAAAATGTATCATTTAAATTTTATTTATGTAAATATAAAAAATTATAAATACGAAAATTAAAATGTTCAATTACAAACTTGCATAAAATTTTAAAAAATTAATATAAAAAAAAATAAAAATACAATTTAAAAAAAAATGATTTGAAAAATTTGTATATGTAATATTTAAACGTACAGCTTTTTTTTTCGAAATATTGGCGCCGTATATTAATTAAAAATTCGCAACACAAAATACCCTCAAACAAATATAAAAGTGAACTAATTTTACATTTTTAAAACGTTGTATGCATTTTCTTTTTTTTATTTATTATTTTTTTTTTAATGAAATGATTGATTTATTTATGCATAAAAAATTTTTCTTTTGTTATTATTTTTTATTTTATATCATACTCAAAATCACGTTCATATGTATGTATACACATATTATATTATACATGATTTCTTTATAGATTATAAATTATTATTTTAATAAGAGAAAAAAAAAAAAACAACAAATTACAATAATATAAAATCAAAACAAATACATTGAAATTAAAATAATATCATATAGTAATAAATAAATGAATATATAAAATATGAAATGCAAATAATATGCAAAAATTATATTCATATAGAATCTATAGAAAGAAGGAAGTTTACTACACATATTATTAAGAAATAAGAAAAAAAAAAATAAATAAAATTAAAGTATTTATATCACGTACAAAATAATTCATCCTATTTTAATTCGCATATGGTATTGTATACGTATTGTAGGGTTAATAGTAAGAAAAATAAAAGAATATACAAAGACAGAATATAGTAGAAAACAAAGTACTTACAGTAAACAAAAAAAAAAAAAGTACCTGATGTACACTTCAGAATATGAAGTTAAATAAAATGGTCAGAAAGATATTTTCATTTTTATTTATTTATTTTTTTTATTGTCAGAACTAAAGAAAATAAGCCGACTGATTCTTTAGGCATCTTGATGTGTATTGTCCTAAGTATATTTTAGTATTCTTGTACATGCATTACGTGTGTATATATACATACGAAAATTATGAATTCCATATCGAATAAAATATTTCATGTACAAAAAATACAAATGGTCAATAAATTATAATTCTCATAGTTTATTATTTAAATGAACAAATATGTATGTTTAATGTTTAAAACATGAATTCAAACAAATTTAATGTATGTATATAAATAAAAACTGAAAAAAACATTTTTTTACGGTTTTTATGATATGGTCTGAAAATGAAAGTCTTAATATTTTATTGTCAAATTTTTCAATAATATTTTGCATAATTATTATAATATTCTTTTTTTATAAATTCAATTTTATTTATCATACATGTAAATGTGTTATAAAAGGAAACTGAAAAACAATTTTGTTTTTTTCTTAATAACATTCACATCGTATAAAAGATTAATTTTATGTATGCAGAACATTAACTTTTGCATATAACATACGTGTTTAAATTTTTAAAAGAAATTCTGGCATAATGGTCATGTTAGTACATATAATATGTACATAAGATAAAAAACTTCTTTTTTGCCAAAAATTTTGCTAACAATTCTTATATTTTAGCTACCATATAATATCATAAAATACCTTGTATAAAACAAATAAAACTCGACATTTAACAGGGAAGAATAAAAAGATAATCTCCGGTATTTATACACTTATCGTGTATTATTACAAATATTTTAAAGTAAATTTACTAAATATTATAATTTCTTATTACCGTGAGACATATTAAAAGTATTATTACTGAAAAGTTGAATTAAATATTTACTTTTTATTTAAAAATTGAATAAATACCAGTTCGTTATATATACGTTAAATTTACATATTCACTAAATTTCAAATGATAAAAAATTCTATTAAGTTACAAGCTAAGATTTAAAAAAAAAAAAAAAAATTGTTCGTTACAAAAATTTCAAAAAATAAAATACAACATTTAAAATTACTTAATATATAAATTAAATTAACTGGAAAATGTAAATGTACACCTTGTGAAATAAAATATTGAATTTTTATCGTAATTATGCATATATACGTATAATAACGATAACAAGTGCATTTTCGTTATGATTTAAAGTTTAATTAAACTGCATGTAGGTAAACAAGAATATGTACCTATGTATGTATTTTTTTTACAATACGTACATGAACATACATTTTACTTACATTCAGATGAATATAAATCTTTATATTTAAGATAATTTAATCATATGCATATCATGGGTAGATGTAGCATACTTACACTCTTTTTATTTTTTATTTAAATTATTTTACAATAAAAAATAAAATAAAAATAAGACTGTGAACAATCAATGAATTATTAATAAATACATGTAACCAATGTACATACAATTCATACATATGAATATTCATACATATGAATATTAACACGTTTTTATAAATAAAAATAATGCAAATAATAATAATAATAATAATATGTACAATACAATCAAAACATATGTATGAATATAAAAGTAAAATAATAATCGATGTTACGTAATTTTTTAAGGTGCATTGAACTTATAAAAAAACAACATTTATCATTGAATTCATTCACGCACTATATATAGTACACATAAATATGTATGTATGTACACACATTCATAATATACCTATATGTGAACAAAAATTCACAAGACTAAATGCAAGTTTTTCGTTGATTTCACAGGTGTTGTGGTTGTATTACATACGTAAAGCAGACATAATTTAAATATGTCTATAAATATACATATGTATATTTACAACATGTACCTACATATGTATAATTACATAAGAAAAATATTTTTATAAATTAATGAACTGTTTATTATTATTATTATTATTTTTTTTTTCATTAAGTAAGAATAACAATTGTATAATTAGTTGACATAGTCTTAATTATAAACAGAATTAACAAAATTCAAAAATTTCAGTTTTATAAAATTATTCTTCATTTTTATGAATGAATTTTTCGTAGGTAGAAAATTATATTCGAAGCACGTTATTTTATTTGAATTTTGTGAACCATATGTTTATTAGATAATAGATGATGAGCAAGTTTTTATCTTAACTTTCATCTTCATTTGAATGGATTTTTTAATTTCTTTTAGTTTTTCTTTTTTGTTGAACTTCATGTGTTGAAATTAAATACTAATGCAAAATGATTTTGAGAGTGAAAATTAAAATTTTGGGAAAAAGATATTTTACTAATTTAATTATAAATAGGAGTAACATATTCGTACATTACTGAAATTTACTTGGTCATCTGGAAATTTTTAGATGCAACTTATCTTTTACCTTTAAAAACCTTGTATTTTAGTCTACCTTGAATATCTAACTTGTCTGTATTTATATTTGCTTGAATATTCTCTTGAATACATACACACTTTTAAAAAATATTAAAAATACATACTTAAAATTTTTTTTTTTTATTTTTTTTTTTAATGAATTTTGGTTGTTTGAAAGACAGTAAATACATAAGAAATTTGCCATAACAACATATGTAGATATTTGAATCAAATTTCAGCCAAAGAAAAAAACTAGGAATTGATAAATTTTAATAAACCGTATATTTACACATGTATGTATGCGCATACGAAATAAGTACATTTTATTAATTTAATTTATTTATTTAGAAAAAAAAAAAAATTACATTTGTTTTTTTTTTCTATATCAACAATACATATTCTATATTTACATGTACGTACATACTCGTATGTACAGTAGCCAGTAGTATAGTTATTGATGATTTATGCCCAAATGCCTAAATGTTTGCTAATTCAGCAAATTTCCTTTACAGCTTTTTTTTTCTTGTCTTCTTCATTGATATTCAATCATCTATTTTATATTAAAATAACTTTGAAAAATTATTTTTCGTGTTGTTTTAATTTTACTCTTTTTAATACACATACCTACATAACATATGTACGTGTTTTTTTTTTTCTGTTTTCCAATTTTAAACAGTATAATTTAATATAATGTGAATGTCAGGGACAAATTGAGTGTCACTGTACGAAATTATTTAACCTTGTGAATGCCAAGAACACAGACTTCTTTAAAGAAATCTACATTGTAATTTAGTATGTGAAATATAAGCATAGGATGTATATCTTATAACGTGTATCTAAATAATTTAAAATGATGATACTAAACGAATAATGATTTTTTTAAAAAAAAAAAAAAAAAAGATATATCAATTATACATATAAATTGTTTCTCTTTTTAAAATTAAATTAAAATTTTGTACATGTATGGATAGATAATATATAGATCACTTAGGACACTTATTTATCACGCGTTTTAGTCTACGATGACAATGAATACAAATTACAAATATTTTTGATCATTGATACAGTAATCAAAAATTTTCAATTTCCATTTCAAAAGGAAATGATTATATTAAAAAAACATGATATCGATCAAGTTCAATTATTTCAATTTAGAACAATAAATCCCCCAAATTACGAATGTGTTGTTACGTAAATAAGTACGTAAAAAACATTTTTTTTTAGTTTGATTTTAATTTTTAATTTTTTTTTTTATGAACAATTTTAATGCAATTAATTTTGTCGATCATGTCAATTTAACTGATCGTTTACTTATTTTTTTTATATTTTGCATCTCTACTCTTCTTGATTAATCGTTTTATACAATTTTTGTTTTTACGATAATTTTTTTCTTGTAAAAAATCAAAAATCAAAAAAAAAAAACAAAAAAAAAAATGAAAAAATTTCCAAGAAATTAAGAAAAACAAAATTATAATCTGACCTGACTTTTTATAATTTGTGACTTATTCAACTTTCATTTCATTTGTTATTGCCACACAAAATATTGTTATTATTTTTTTGCAATAAAAAGTCGTTGACTTCCAGGACTTGTGTTTCGATTAAATTTTATTTACTTATATTTATTTATTTATTTTTTGTTTTTAATAATATATTTTGAAAATATCTGAAACATGGATGGAATTTAATTTTTGTGTAATAAAAAATACACAAGATTAATTTGTTTACCAGTCAATATGAATGTGAAGACACAACATAACAGAGAACTTAAATTTCTTTTAATGGTTTATTTTTATTTTTTTTTGTTTGATAAAACGATTACTTAAATGTTTTTTGTAAATTATGCGTAGGACTTAAATGAATATGATTTTATTTTATTTTAGAAAGCATTTTCCTTTTATTTTATGCATAACATTTATTCAATCGATTAAAAACAGACAAATTATAATGATGGCAATAAATGTATAAAAATTAAAATTCGATTGCAATATTATTAAAAATAAAAAAAAGGGTATTTTTGTTTTTGTCAACGTGATTAAATGCATAATACAACTTCAATGAGTGTATTTCACAATTACGATATTCGCAGACGTACACACATATGCATGTAGGTACGTTTCTTGTTTATAATAAGTAAAGTAATAATACGAGTATGAAATGATTAAAACACCTTTTTTCGCTATAAAAACTTTCTACATACATATATAGTATACAAATAATCATTAAAAACAAAAAAATCCAAAGAAAGAAAAAAAGAATTACTATACTGTATAGGTACGTTATTTTGCATACAAATTAAAAATTTTCAGCAGTCAATCATCACTTAGTGATAGAAAACATACAATATAGCGCATAGGTAGATATTCAATTGAACAGAGAATTATTGCGGTTTTAATCATATCCATCACACACAATTTTTTTTTTATTTTTGCATGAAATTTGTATTCAGATGTGGTCATAAAATAAAAAAACGGCAGATGTCATATTCAATTGCAAAATATTCTATTAGATGTGTTTCGGGTCTCCTTGTGCATGTATATACGTAACACATTGTTTGAATTATTATTATTATGTCATATCAAAATGCAACTGTAAATAATAAATGATGAAACAAAAGAACACACGAATTCTATGGAAATTATCAATAAAATATTTTGTTGTATTTATTTCATACATTTGATCATTGATGCATTGTATTGTTGTGGAATTGAATGAATGCAATTTTGAATTGTGTGCTAGCATATCATAGGTATACGTATTTTTATTTTTTTTAAATTCAAGGAAAATATATTCTAAATTAAATAGGTTGAATAAAATATTCTCATTTAAATTTACCGTGTTTTAAATTTAGTGTTGATAAGAAATCGGAGTAGATATTTTTTATTTTTGAAAATAAAAATCGTTATTTTCCATTTTTACAAAATCAATTTATTCTAATGAAATAAAAATTTTGTACAAATTTTACGCATTTATTTATTTTACAATGTTACCTTATTATATTTTGTTAGTCTTAAAAATTATATTCCTAAAATATGAAGAAGAAAGATACTTTAAGATTAATCACATGCCACTAGCTAACATTGGCCATTTTATTTTGATGTGAAAGTTCTGATAACAAAAATTTTTAAACATTTGATTAGTTTTTAGAAGATAGGTACTCATGTTTAAATAATAAATAATTTATTAGGATATATCGTATTGTAGATCAAAGAACAAGTATTCTTGATTTTTTCACCATTCTTTCTGATTTCTAATATATCGACTACCGAATCTTTTTTCAAATATATTGGAACAATTGATAAAAAATTTTTTTCAATGTTCATAAATTCCTTCAAATATTTCCAACCTTAGTGTGAATTGAAGTGAAGAAATTGCCTTTGATTATTTTACAAATTTCTTTTGTTTACATGACCCTTGACACCTAAAACAAAACGGAGTTTGTCTTTTTCTGTAAATATTTCGAAAATCTTAAAACCGCTGCATACATTTAAGGACATATCAACAAAGAATGCATTTATTATTTAATATTGCAGTAGCATGCTATTAATTTTAAAGTAACGAAAAAATAAATTATAAATCTAATCTTATAAATATTGATTGTTTATTTCTTCGCTTCTGTTTGTATATTAAATTTTGCTTTTAAATTATTGAGTTCCTCTTGTTTCTTATCAACATCTAATCTCTTGAATGCTTTATTTGATTGATAATATAAGACTACTAAATAACGATTACATACGTTAAAACCAGATAAATGATCACATGCATTTTTAGCATCAAATATATCTTCATAGACAACAAATGCTGTTCCCCTTGTTTCTGGTGTATTACCACTAAAACGTAAAAATACTTTATTTTAGTCAAAATAACAAAAAATAAGATACATTTATGTAAATGTTTATAAATTAAAAACTTACACCCTTATTTGTCGAATAGCTCCAAATTTACCAAATATATCGTACATTTCATCTGAAGTAATTTTATATGGTAAATTTCGAACATACAAAACTCGATTAACTTCTGGTGGTAAACGGATCTGGATAAATAATAAAAGTAAATATACTTAAGATATTCAATTAGATTTTTAGTTATACTTACATTATTTCGTTTTTGCATTGCTAGAGCCATTTTTAAAAGTAATTCTTTAATTTATTTAAACTTAAAATTGTTTATTAAATACTTCACAAGACTTATTATTTTATTTTTATTCGCACGATTTAACTTTGACAATTATTTTGACAGGTAAAATAAAAAAAGAAAGAACATAGAGTTGTTATTGTAATAGAAACCTATCTTATCGACAAATTTTATACTTTGCTTTTCGTAATTTTTTTAAATTAATGATAATTAACAATACTGCCTGCAGATGACGCAAAATACATTAAAAGTAAATATTTTTAAAAAATTTTTAACGGTTCTATTGAGAAGAAATAATTTATGCATTAGTTCATGAATGTTATTATAAAGTTGTAATGTATGTAACTATGTAATTAATTAACCATTTAATTAGACAAAACAGGTGTATATCCTTTTATTTACGTATTTCATTTTATTCTTATTTATTAAAATTTGTTACTTCAATTTTTGTCATATTCTCATTAACAATTCAAATTAATTTTGAAAATTAATAATTTTATATGAAAGAAAAACTTTTTAATTGGATAATTATATCAATTTGTTGTTTTCTGAAATCCTGTATAGAGTCCTATAAAAATGCGAGAATTTATTGAAATAATTTCATTATTTTGAATAAAATTCATAAAAATGTTGCACGAGTTGTATTATAGAAGTCGACGTCATTATAAAAGACCACATCATATAAAATCACATTTGATTAAAAGTTTAAGAAAAGTGAAAAGTAATTATGTAACTGGCTCTATAATTGAAACTGTTACAGATTTTTGTAAAGAAACGAGTATACATGGATGTCGTTTTATATTTGAAGATATTGAAGAAGGTCACAGTTATATGAGGTATCCTGGAATGGAATATTAAATTAATTTTTTCTATTGTTTTGTGAGTATCCTTTTTCGTTTTTTTTTCTAGAACAATTCGTCGTGTTATTGCTATCGTAACATGGTTAACATTCATATTTCTTGGACTCATTTTTGCATTCTATTTAATGCGTTTAATATGGGATCGTTATCAAAGGACACCAACATTTACATCAGTTGAAACAAATAATTATCCAATATGGAATGTACCATTTCCTGCGGTTACAATTTGTAACGTTAATTCCGTGTATAAACCGAATACCAAAAATTTATCATATGAATTGTAAGATGATAAACAACTTAAATGATCGTTGGAAATAATTTTTTTTCTATTTATTTATTTTATTATTTATTTTTTATTTTTTTGATTATTTCTCACTTACAGAAGACGTAAAGGTTTTTCAAATCGTTCAATTGATTTATATTTTCAAAGTTTATCAGCTTTAATTAATTTTCATGAAATTGATAGAGAATTTTTAAATATATGGCAAGCACTTGAAGATATCGGTTATACAACTGAAAAGATCATGTTCGAAGTCCGACAACCTTGTCGTAATCTTTTGAAGGAATGTACATGGCTTGGTAAAGAGATGTCATGTACACAATTATTTCGAGTTGCTAAAACATCTGAAGGATTTTGTTGTTCATTCAATTATAAAGCATTAAGACAAGAATTTGAAATGTAAGTATTAATAAAATATGTAAAATCATTGATTGCTTTTTAAGATACACATGTAGATACATTTAATTAATATATTTCGATACTAAGATATATTGTTCGTTTTTAGGTGTGTTGAAGCGTGTAAAGTTTTCCCTAATTACTTTCTTTTTATGTTTCTATGAGAATAAATACTTCACATTCAAAAATAATTTCAAATAATTTTTAACTATAATTAAAAACACATTTTGATCAGAATTTCAACCTTAGTAGTATTATGCCTACACAAACTTAATTCGAAATTAATTAAATTTTCACAAAACCCATAATTATATAGATGTGAAAATTTAAGAAATCAAATGTAATATAAGCAGTTAAACTTTCAAATAATATCAGTATTTCCATAAAAATTCGTTAAAAATGATAAAAAATAAAAAATATAAAAAAACAAAAATAAATAAGTTCAAAAGTAAAGGTTTTAAAGTGAATAAAAATTTTCATTTTTTCAATTCATCCTTTTTTAAAGAAACACCGAACAATTATTTAGTTCAATCAGTGATTGAAAATTTTTTAGATTTTTGTAATCAAACGAATTTACATGGATTTAAATTAATTTCCAAAAATGTTAAAGATAAATCTTTAAGGTAATTATCAAGTTCAGGTTTCCTTTCGTTTAGGAAAAAAAAATAAAAGTTAAAATTGAAAATCTTTTAAAATTTTGATTTATTTAGAAAATTTTATCGAACTGCAAGCATTGCATTATGGATGACATCAGTTTGTTTAGGTTTTATATTTGGGTTATTTTTAATGAACAGAGTATGGGGTCATTTTACAACAACACCAACTATAATGACGATTGAATCAAATAATTATCCAATATGGAATGTACCATTTCCTGCTGTCACAATTTGTAACGTTAATTGTGTATATAAACCAAATATCAATAAATTAACTAAAATTTTGTAAGGAACTTTCTTTTGATTTTGCGTAGTGAATTTAATAAAATGATCCTCTATTTCTTTGTGTATGTGTAGGGAAAAAAATGGTATTTCTCGAAATGTAGCAAAATCATTTTTTGAAAGTTTATCTGCACTTGTTAATTATAAGGAAGTAGATTTTGAATATTTAAGAGCATTTGATATTCTTGAAAGAAATGGGTATACAACTGAAAAACTGATGTTTGAATTATCACAACCATGTGAAAATTTGTTAAAATATTGTTCTTGGCTTGGTAAATTGATTCCATGTAAAAATATATTTCGTGTTACAAAAAGTGGATTTGGATTTTGTTGTTCATTTAATTATAAAGCATTGAGAAATGTATTTGAAATGTGAGTATTCAGTACACAAAAAGTGGATTTGGATTTTGTTGTTCATTTAATTATAAAGCATTGAGAAATGTATTTGAAATGTGAGTATTCAGTACACATTTACGCCCGCATTTCTAAACTTTATTTTATTATTATTACGTTATTTTCATATTACACCTATATATAGATTTTATAGTATTTATCTTTATATTTTTATTGTTTTCTTATTCCATATTTGAAAAAGTGAAACTAAAGCTGATGATTATTATCAAATTAATACACCTGTTATACGAATATCTGGTGCTGGTGAAGATGTTGGTTTACGTGTTCTATTAGATGTTGAACCATCAGAATATGTGGCTGCTAAACGTTTCTTTTATGGTGCAGAAATTATAATTCATGATGCTGAAGATTTTCCAGAGAAATCATTATTAACAGCATTTGGTCAACCAGGTCTTGAAGTATCAATAGCTGTTTTACCTTCAGTTGTCGTTACAGAGAATAATGCAAAATCATTACCAGTAAATTTAAGATTTTGCAGATTTAGTTATGAGGTAAAATTTTAAAATTGAACTCCAATATGTATGTACGCATGTAGCAATATAAAATATAGTAATATGTGTGAATTTGTATCATGACTTAAATTTTATATGATTCGCCTTTACTGATATTATATAATTTTACGTTTACATTCGTTTTCAATTTATTACATTCAGAACTTGAAAGTTATAATATGTGAAAAATAATCAATTTTAATAATATTTTCACTTTCTTATTTATTATATATTGTATACAAAATAGAAAAAATTGGAAATAACTAAAAAATATAGTTTTCAATCGTGTATAAGTGAATGTAGAGCTTATACTGTATTACAAAAATGTGATTGTTTACCATTCTTTTATCCACCTTTATGTAAGTAGAATATACATATATTTTATTTTATTTTATTTTATTTTATTTCTAATAAATTTCACATGAACAAAATCTTACGTAGAAAATAAATTTCATGATTTTAGATTTTAATAATTATTCAGCACAATATCGCCAATGTACTTTAAAGGACGTGAAGTGTTTAAGTGATAATAAACGTGAGTACATTGGTTTTTCTTTTATTATTATTACATATTTTTAACTTATATGACATGTGTGAGAAAGAAATTCATTAAAAATACATTTTTTTTTCTAATTTTCTAATTTTCTAATTTTTTTTTTAATGTTTATTTTTTATTTAGATGTTTTTGCTAGTTTAGAACCACCTTTATCTATAACAGAACAAATGTATAATATATTGAATACAACAAATATTGGTATGAATTGTGATTGTTTACCAAGTTGCACAGAACAAATTTATAATGTACAAACATTTATATCACAACGTCTTGATGAAATTAATAAAACTGCTTTTCACTTGTAAGTTAAATGAATCTCAATTTTTAGTATTATTGTTCATTTATACATACATATATATTTTTTTTGTATTTCTCAATAATTCAGTAATAATACAGGTGATGGTGATTTAACATTAATTAAAGTTTATTTCAAGGATTTATCTTGTATTAAATATCGTCGTGAAATTTTTATGACTTGGGATGATTTACTTGGTAAGTCATGCAGTTATGAAAGGGAAATAATTTTTTTTTGTTTTTTAAATTAACACAATTAATTTTCTCTTTCTCTAAAGCATCATTTGGTGGTATATTCGGCCTTTGTTTAGGTGGTTCAGTATTAAGTATTGTAGAAATTATTTATTTTGCAACTTTTAAATTTTACGCAAAATACTTACACAATAAAGCTGAATATGAAAAACACAAAAAAGAAGAAGAAATTTTAAAAAATAATCCACATTTTTTAAATTTTAATAAAAGATCATTTGTACCAGCAACACGAATTCAGAATAATCAACATGAATTTTTATGGTAGAAAAAACAAACACAAATACCTATAAAAAACATATTTAAATATTTTTCTAAAAAGAATTTAATTTTTATTGAATATTTACATATTTTCTTATAAAATTTATTTTATTAATATGGATGTAAATTTAATCATAAATATTGTAGAATTTCCTTCCTTATTAATTATATAATTAAATTAACCATCACCAATTTATTTCATCCCAAAAATAATTTATTTTCTTTTTCAAATCGTTACTTAAAATAAAAATATTTAAATTTAGATTAAAAAATTATTAATGTTTGTTTCTTTAATATCTAAAAATACAAATAAAATTAAAAAATTTTGTTGACAAAAAAATAAAATAAAATACTAAAATCTAATAGTACACTTTAACTTAACTGACCAATATCATCTTTAAATTTATTAAAAATAATTAATTAATAAATTTGAAAATAAATTTAAAATGTCTTATAATGTGGATAAGTTATATTAAATGCATATTATTGTTGTGACAAATTTCTATTTATACTTTTATTGAAAAAAAAAGATAATTAAAAAAAATAATTTTAAATAAATTTGTGTGTGTTTTTTTAAATATTGTAAATTTCATCGTTTGATGGCTTCTAAATAAAAATGGTTTTAAAAAAAAAAATAAATACATAAAAAATTAATTTTTAAATTTTATGTACAAAAAAAAAAAACTTAATTAAAGCACTTCTAATTATTATAAAATTTTTAATTATTAAAATATTTTATAATTAAAATTAAAATGAGTCTTAACACATTATTTTATTATAAATTTTACTTGTATTGGAATTATTGAAAAATCAAAAAATAACGTATTTGAGCACATTTGAATTTAACAGTATCATACGAATAATTAATTATTTCATTTGTTTTGTCAATGAAAAAATAAAATAAATAAAAAAATTATTTATTTTATTGAGTAAAATTATTTCATTTTTTTTTTTATTTATTTCATAAAGCTAGTTATATTTGACTTTTTCTAATAATTATGATTTAAATTCGCATGTATATTTTTAATCAATTTGCCCTTTATGATTTACGTAAGCATTATATAATCCCGAATCTTTTTTTCGATATTTTAATTTAGCACAAGTAATCATTAATGCTGCTGATAAAATGCATAAAATAATTGAAAATGCTGCTGATAATGCTGATAAAATTGTTGTACGAATACAAGTTTCATGATGATTTGATATAATTCGTTCTACAATTCATCAAAAAAAAAATTGAAAAAAATAAATAAATAAATAAAAAATAAAATTTTTGTATGTACAATATCTTTAAATTGTAAAATAATAATTAAAAATTCTGTATTTACTTGGTAAAATTTTCTCGTCATTGTCATCTCCTTCACCTTCTTGTAATACTCGAAGTGATTGGAAAAGATTTATATTTTCTGATAATGGAACCTCACGTTTTTCTTCAATTAATTCTTTATTATCTTCAGATTTTGTTGAAATTGGCACTGCTATTGTTTGATTGGAAACATCTCTTTTTGAAACACCTTTTAAATTTCTCCAATGACATGGTTGACTCTATAAAATGTGAAAAATGAAAAGGGCATTCGAGTTATGATATCATTTATCTATTAAACTATTAAATAAATACATACAGGACATCTTCCATGACACATTCGAACATCACATTCAATATATAATGCTGGTGAACCAGTAAATCTGAATGTTTTCATGTATGCATATACTTGTGTTTCATATACTCCAGTATCTGACCATGATCCACGAAATCTTGATATGAGTTTATCATCAACAGGACATCCAAATTCATCAATTAACTGTATCCGTTTATTTGCACCATTATGAGCATAGCAATCATTTACGACAATATCGAAACCGTCTTATGGTAAAAAAAAAAAAAACATACAATTCAAAAGTTCATCATGAATTCAAATTATTATTTACCGTATTTGCTTCGCATATAAATAATTAACGTTAATGGATCTCCAACTCTTACAGGACCTGTTACTCTTGTCCCTGATATACCATAACCATTTCTTATTTCCATGTAACATTCTGGAGGGCTCAATGTGAAAACAACAGGATTGCCAGTTGCCACTCTAAACATTTTAAATTTCCAGTTTAACTTTTTATTTTAATTTAATTCTTTTTTTTTTTTAACTTACTCAACATCTAAAAATGGGAAAGTAACAGTTTTCCAAAAATCGTATCCATATTCGCACGTTACTTTAAAATGTTCATCAAATTCTTCTTCAATTAATGGATTATACTGTACAGTAATTGTGTTCCACATAAAATTCTTCTTTTACGAAATCATAAAAAATAATATATTTTTGTACAGAACAATATATAAAAATGAAAAAAAAGGGAAAACAAAATAAAATACATACAAACGTGTAGTATGAGAAATAAATTTTATTTTCCTTTTTCTATAAAGAGAAAACTTACTGTGGGATTTTTTCGATTATCATCGTGTAATGCATTTTTTCCTAATGTTCCGCAACGATTTAATTGAATATAAAATTCGTAATAGTCTCGACCAGAACCATTTATATACATACAGTCTGGATCATAAGCATATCCTATTAAAAATCAATATAAACGTGTATTACATATGTGTTGTGCATTTTATTTCAATTTAAAATAGTTTTATTGTTATGTCCGATGCCTATGTACATTTGATTGCGTACCTAGTTTGCACATGTGTGTACATGGCAATATTACATGGAAAGTGAAATTGAAAACTGTTTAACTAATAACCCAGTTTAACAATAACTTTTTTTTCCCAATAATTGCAAATTGCAAATTGCAAACGCAAAATAACTCACATGCACAAATAATATACAAATGCACACGCATGTAATCAAAAAATTTAATGTATTTTGTTTTATTGCCGATTTAAAAAACATTTATGACAATGATGATGAACGATTAACGTAACTAATTACGATTTTTTACAATAAATCAATGAGTTAATGTTCATGACTTTTATTTCAAAATTAAAAAAAAATTGATTATAAAAAATTCGTATTTTTTAAGGATTCTTTTTATAACGTTTTTTAACGCGTTACACAAGTTGTTACATACTCACATCATATCAACTTGTTCATGATTTACACGATTCGTTTTTTTTTAAACGATTTTAATTAACATTATTGTAACACAACATGTGTAATATTCTTTTAATTTTTTATCGTTAAATAAAAATAATCTGAGAATTGAGTTAATTTTATTTGTACATTCAAAAATAAAATTACTTTACATGTGTAATTTGAAAATATTGCTATTGTATAAGTTGAGTATGAATATTTTAGTTTATAAAATCTAACTTTTATTAGAAAATGAAATAATTCAAAACTGTATTAAAATGAAATGAATGTTAATTTATAACAGATATTTTTAAAAAAATAAACTGAATATCTTAACAAAAAATAAAACATGTAAGTAAGTATGTACATATAAACAATAAAATGTACATACGCGCATAAAGCAAGATATTCTGTATATGTTTATGCTGTAATTACCTGCCGAATATAAGAGACCAGTGAATGAACCATTAAATCCTATACGAATTTTCATATAATCATCTTGACATTCAGCTTCAATATCTGCAATACATAAAATAAGTAAGAAAGGAATTTTAAAAAAAAATATATATAAAAACAATAAATATGTATAAAGAGAATAAAATTATAGAAAATAAGAAAATATTAACAGCTAATGTTTTTTTTATGCAATTCTTTTTGCTTTTTGTTATTTCTTTTGTTTCAATTTTTTTTTTTTTTAAATTTATTTTTAAGTTACAAATATAATTACTAAGCGGTAGAGAAAAATTTTTAACGATTTATGCAGAAATAATTGAGGAAATTAAAAAAAAAAGGTGTGAAATTACGTTGTACACGAGTATTATTGTATCGAAGTCTTTTATTATAGTCACGATCCCATAGATCTGGACGCCAAACATCTATATCGATTGGACCATTATGGAGTTGTGGATGATGATGTAAATGATAACTATTACTATTACTGATACTACTGCTACCTCCGGTAATTGCTGGTGATATTGAACCAGATCCAGTTGGAGGAGGTGGTACACGTCCACCTCTAAATGGTGGTTGTACTGGTATATAACCTGATGGATCTGGTAAATAAACTATCTATAATTTATAAATAAAAAAAGAAGAAGAAAAAACAAAAAATATATAATTAAAATTTTTGAAAATTAAAAAGATAAAATTACAAATGATATAAAAATGCCATGTGCTTATTTGGCTGTTTAAAATTACTAAAAAAAAAAAATGTAAATATGAAATACCATGATATAAACAAAATAATTCTAAAGTTTGATAACTACATAAGGTCAAAAAACGCAAAATTCTGTTATATGTATTATCACTTAAATAAATTAAATAACATAATTTTGTATCAATTTATTATAAAATTTTTCCTATTTCATAATGTAAACGTAATATTAACGTAATCACTTTATTACGCTTCTACATTACATATTCTCATATCCATATATACATCTTAATTATAAATTTTAAAATGAATAAAGAGAGGAAATTCATATTCAAACCAACATATTTTCGTCACTTTATATATATGTATGTATATATTTTTGTTTTTGATTTCTAATACAATACGCATAAGTGTACAAATTTAAAATAAAATTATTTCTTTTTTTTATTTCTCTTTTTTACACACATACATACATGTACCTGTACTTATATTATGTATACTAATTTGTTTTAGTTTTTCTTTTTTTTACCTTCATTAAAAAGATTTTTATCGTTCTTGTGCAGCCATGCAAGTAACCACTTTAAAGACAAGACTGACCCTTAATAATTTCTTCTATACATGATATCTTTTTATATATTCAGATATAATCATGAAATAAATATATATATCTTAATATGTGTGTATAGGTATATATAGTTTAGATAGTTTAGATATACATGATCATTTCATGTAACATTATTAAGTTTGATATTATTTACAGAAGGGAACAAAATTTCTTTTGTAAAAGATTCCTCATAACCTAGTAAACTACATTTATAGTATCATTAGCTACAAAATATATCACATCATTACATTCTCATCTCATATGTATGTTATTTATAATAAAATAGAACAGTATTTGTAATACAAAATATGCAAAGTGTTCCATATTGTAGGTGTATAAACTGAATCTAAACGTATAGTTAAATTCACCATAAAAAGTTAATAATATTCTGTATTTATCTGTATCTACTTTGTAATACTGCATATTATCATATTATGCATTCTGCATTACGTACATATACGTATGTATTTATGTACGTACATATACGTAGATACATACATTTGTACATGATTGCATGAATGAATGAATTAGTTTATTTTTCATACTTATTTGCATTTCATCGATTTTGTTGTTGTTTTTAAGTGTTGACTGTTTTCATTTCAAAAATCACTTGAGCATTTTGAAACAATCATGTAATGCAAAAAGAAAAAGGAAAACTTTATTTATTAGAGTATACATATGTGCATCTATCCCATAAAATAAATGACACAAACTGTTTTTGATTTGAAAAAAAAAATAAATAAATAAATAAATAAAATTGTTTACAAACATTTCAATGAAAATCAAATCAAACATTTGGAGTTTCTGGAAAAGCCCAAATCGTTAAAATTTTAATTCAAATTTGGTAATGCACATAAAAACGATCATTAATTTTCCAGATAAAAAATTTTCTAAAACGAATTTTCTTTAATAATATTTTCTTAAGTCACAATATGTGTACATATTTGAATACATTTGTTGTGTTTTTTCAAAATGAGCTATTAATTTTATTTGAAGGACATCACATTTTCATAAGTTTCGAAGGAAAAGTTACGTAAATAAGTAATTTATGTATATATTAATAAATTCATGCATTTCTATACATATTCTTATGAATATGGTTTTTGTTTTTAATTTTCATATAAAATTTTAATTTTTTTTTTTTTAATTAATTTTATTTTTATTTTACTTACGGATTCATGCTCACTTCCTTCATGGGAGAGTGCCTCACGCGAACGATTTTGTATTTCTGTTTCTTTGACGGCCATTGTTTTCTGAAAATGTTTTATAAATCCACACAAATAAAATTAAATAAGTAAATAAAATTTAAAAATAAAAAGAAAATGAAAATAAATAAAATAATATAAAAATGTTAATTAAAAATATAAAAATTATTCATAAATTTTTTTTTTTTTAAATAAATGAATTCATGATATTTGAAAATTTTTAATAGTGCAGAAATTGTATTTGCTCTTCGAAATTGACACGATAAGTTTATAAGAAATGTTTAATATATTATGAATGTAATCTAGACATATACATACACGTATAGGTATAAATTTATATCTAGGATGAACTTGACACTGATATGCCTTTATTCTACCATTTTTCATACATATGTATGTTCAAAACTTTTATTTTTTGCTTCCCTTCATAGTTTTTTAAAACTATGTAAAAAATAAAAAATAAAATAAAAAACGAAAAAAAGTTTTTCCTTCTTATTTTATTTAAAAGAGTTTTTTTTTTAATTTGCCATTAGTAGTCTTAGAGATATGAATCGAATAACTTCCTTTAACTGTATTACAAATTTATACATTTTTTTAATAAGATATTGTAGACATATGAATTATGTACTGTTTTTTTTTATGACAGACAGAACATTAAACATCGTAACATTACACTGTTAGTGACTAATTGAGTTGTTGATTTTAAATACCGTGCATTGTTATGTTGCAATAATATTAATAATAACAGCAAATTTATTTTTAAATACAATGTATGTACATATGTTATGTATGTACATTTATGTCTTATTTTACAATATACATATGTATGTATGTACATAATATGTACATTAAATGCATTTTAAAATTTTTACGATCTTGAACTTATTTTTAGTTTTTAGTTGGGTTTTTACTTCTGTAAGAAATTGTTATTGTTTTCGAAGAGAAATTAACCATTAATACAATATGGCATTTGTTTATATTGTATCCTTGAAAAATTAACGACTTTTTCAGATTTAAAAACGATAGTTTTTTTTTTAATACTTAATGTTCTTGTTTTTTGTATACTTACAAATCAGGTGTATAACGCATATGTATATGTATGTATATTAGAAAATTTTATATTCAAGGTTAATTGAAAAGAGAGTACAATTATTTAATGTTTTCTTTTTTTTTTTAAAAAAAAAGATTAACGATATAATTTTCAAGTTAAATGCTCACATATTATTAAACGATGACAAAAGAGAACAATAAAACAAGTATACTTACTTTTAATTTAGGTTCAGTTAATAATGTTCCTGCACGTTTTGAAACTTTTGGTGATTGTGTAACTGGTACATAAACTTTTGTTGATGATGTTAATAATGGTGATGATAATGATGTTGATGTCAAAGATTGTGATGAATTACTACTAATATTATTATTATTATTATTATTATTAATATAATTATTATTAATACTGCTAGTGCTACCAGCTTTAATACTATTCACTTGTTTACTAATTATATTTCTAGCAGTAGAACTTTCTATTGGATCTGTTGTACAACATTTTATTAAAAACACCTATAGAAAAAGAAAAACAAAATTGAAAAAAAAAAAAAATAGAAAATAAAAGACAAAAACAAAATGAGATTTTCTATTACTTGTTAAAAAATTATGTAATAATCTTTCATTGATATCATCGATTCAAAAGGAAACTAAGATGCACCCATCCAAGACTTAGATATATTATGTGTATAAAAGTACAAATACTGCATATTGTACTTATGTATTGTTTTACAGAAGATGGATAGTTTTTAATTATTATCATACATTCACGTTCAATATCGCGTTCACGTTATTTGATCTTTTGATTATTATTATTATTGTTTTTTGTTTTTTTTTTTTTCTAATCTATAAAGGAGAGTTCACTCTAGGGGTCCTAGATAATATTGTATATACCTATTATATAATGTTAGAATATCATAAATGTTAGTTAACGCATGTGCTTTTTAAAGTACAGATATGTACTTTAATAGAAAAAATATCGGAACTGCATGATTATTATTGAATATATTGTATTAAATTTATACATATATCTTTAGTTGTGTATTATATTCATTGAATGAATGGTGTAACAGTAAAACAACACTTATTCGATATAACATTTGTTTAACATTTATAATATGAATTGAAATTTCATATTACAACAGGAAACAAGTTGTATACTATGTATAATTCACATTTAAATAGAAAACAATTGAAATTTGTAACGTTTCATTCGCATATATGTATGTATGTATGCATGCAAGTACTATATTAATTTGTATATACATATATATTTATATATTATAAACGAGCACACATGTATAAAAGTCCTTCTATAAATGTGTTCAAGATGTAATATGTATCTATGTACATATGTGTATTTTCAATGTATGATATAATAATAGAATTTAATTGCGAAAATATATTTCGAAGATATTCAACAATTTCGTTATACATCTGTATGAAATTGATATGTAATGTACATGATAATACTTGATTTTTGATGTTCTAAAACTATAGGGAGTGACGATTATTATAATGCAGTTTAATAAATAAGAAGAAAATACCAAAGACAAAAAAAAAAAAAAACAAAAAAAAGAAAAGATACATGGTTACAGATGAGTGAATTTTACATTACAAAAAAAAAAAAAGAAGAAAAGATAAATAATACATACCTGAACTATCAAAAGAATGATGAAAACTACTGAAGATAACGATGATGTTACTTTTGATGTAAATGCTTTTGATGACGATGACGACGACAATGATGATAATGATGATGATGAAGTTTTTGTTTTTATTCGAATTAAAAATGATAATGCTGATGTATTTAATGGTAATGTTGTTGTTGATGATGATGATGATGATAGTCGTCGTCGGCATTCCAAAGGGGATGTTAACAACATTTTATTATGTTGAAATCTGAAATGAATTGTAAAGTGTAGTTTTTTGTGAGTTATTGATCGGAACTGAATAGATTTTCTTATTGAATGTGAAATTTTTTTTTTTTATATGTATATATTTTTTTAAATGTACATGCATGCATGCATGCTTATAATATGATAATATACATTTCTAATTTGTATAATATACAAAATATACATACGTAGTATTTAAAATTGTAATTTTCATCATTTGATTTTATTTTCATTGCGTGAAATTGCTTAAATTGAAATATGGTAATACACATAATTTATCGTCTGTTTGAATTTTATATTCCTTTTTTTTTCCTATAACAAAATGCATTTTACGCATTATGAAAATTGAAATTAAAAGTATTCTTGAGAAATTTGAATTTAAATTTATTTATTAGTTTTTAAGTATTGTTTGTAGACATAAATCCATGCATCAGTGGATGTTTTAGATTTTAGATGTCTCAAAGAAATTTAAACAAAAAAAAAAAAAAAAAAAATTTACTTTCATCTAGGGCAATGATTATGATAAATTTTATTTGGATAATAAAATTGAAAACAGGAAATGTTTGTTAGATGTTTGAAACAAACGCTTCCTAAATTATTTAGTTCACGTTTAATCTAATTACATACTTATAAAATTTAAATTATTTGTATGTACTATATGTACATATTGCACAGGAAAGGAAATTTTATCAATTGAAACTGATTAATTCAAATATATTCAATATCTAAAAATAGCACAGTCTTCTTTCTATTAATAGTAACAATTTTCTTGTTTTTATATACTAATGACATACATTTTTGTAGTAGCATAAATTTGTTTTTGTAGCATTATAAAAATAATAATAACGATTGGTCCTTAATAATCTTTGGGAATAATTTATTTTCACATAATCACAAAATAAAATTTTCGTTAACGTTATTCAATTTATGAGTGTAATATACAATGATATTTTCATATCCGAAAGAATGTACCACATTTATTGAACATTTTACATGCCATTTAGAAACAGTAATGTTAAGTTATTTTGTTCTTTTCGTTATTCTACTGTTATTAAATTTGCATATCAAAACGATTTGTTGGTCATGGTCATCCATTTGTGAATTTTTATGTATGTATATGCCATATAATGCATACAGATGTGTAAAAGATGTAAATATAAATACTTTCTGTGTATGAATAAAATTTTCAAATATAGAAAAGAACATTATGAATGCAGTTTTCTTGTTAGAAATGAGTCAAAGGTAAAGTACAATAATAATACTTTTACAAAATATTATACGTACATAAGTAATGTTTTATTTTAGTTGAATAAAGAATTTCCATATATTTTTCTATAAATGTATAAAAGAAAAAGCAAAAAAGCCCTTATAGCAAAAATAAAGAATATGCGGCTTCTTTGTGATTCTAATATAACCAGGAAGTGTTAATCTAAAGATGAAAAACCACAACAATTCTAAGTAGCGGATTATTTCATTATATCATAATAAGCTAAAAAAAATTTTAAAAAAAATTTATGATGAACGATATAATTTGCATTAGCGAAAAACATAAGTTTTTATTAAGGACTAATTATTATTAATCAATCATTGATAGATACAAAATATGTGAAATGTGATTTCCGATTATTTAACTTTTCTTGAATCACATGAGTTTTGCAAAAAAATTATACGAAATTTTCAAAGGTCACTTTATGATATTATATGCATTAAATGGTAATCAAGTTTCGCGCTTAAATCTTTTGTTTTTATTTTGTATACATACATTAAAAATATATGCAATTGATATGAATTTGATTGTAAAACATAAAAATAAATTAAAAACCTAAAAATTTTTTGCGTAAATACAAATTTTTTTGAAATGTATAATTTTCAATTTATATATAAATAAATATATAAATGTATGTATTCAAAAAAATAAATGAAAGGAAAACAAAAACAACATAATGACTTGATAATCAGCATCACGCACATACACACGTACATTAATTATATGTACATATGTTTTCATAAATCCATTATTTCTTTTAGTTTTCATTTCTTATTTTAAATATCATGTGAAGCAGATATACATATGTACATGCGCACAGTAATCATATTATAATTTTTCAATCATCAGTTATCATCAAGTATATAAACATGCGTAGATCAAATAGACATTAAAATAAAATAGACGTATATATTGAATATGATTACTCTTAATAACTTTTACAAATAGGAGTATATAAAAATGATTGATTGTTTATTGATGATGAATTTATCCTTGAATTTATGAGAAAATGAGTGGTAGTACATAAATAAATTTTATTTTCAAGCAGCAGTTAGTAATTTATATGACTTACTACCAAAACTACAAATATAATAGGATCTTCATCTATTATTATTTAAATCCTTGCACATGAATTATGGATTTATATCTTAATAATATCTTAAATTATTAAATTATTAAAGGTAAATAAATATTATATAGTTATATAAACCTAAAAATAAGTTAAAAATTTCTATACAAAATTATAGATACAATGAATATTCAAATATTAAGAAAAATTGATAGCTGTACTGTAGGTAACATTAAATGGTAGTAATGCTATATATGTACAATGCACACGTACTATAAAAATATTATGATATACGATATAAAGAAAATTATTCGAAAATGAAATATACTATTATATCTATAAAGTGCATAAAATCACATAAATTGTCAGACTGATTTTGTATATGTCTATTATTGGCAGTAATACATTACAATTTATTGTGTATGTATAAGTATGCAGGTAATTGTTTTGTTTTTGTTTTTTCTCGTATACATAAATTACATTTACAGATATGTATATTTTCATAGTGTCAAATTATAAGCTTAGCGAACAAATAAATAACCTAGTAAACGAGATCACGATCAAGAATCAGCGCAGAATCATGTCGGAAATGATAACGGTGCAAGGTATGATGATGATGATGATGATGACGATGGTTTTTCTTTATTATAATATTTTATTATGAATACGTATAGTTTTATTTATTTTCATATATTTTTTTTTGCCAATGCTTTTGTTTAATTTAAAAGAAAAAAATGAATTTATTTTCTTATTATATTTTATTTTGCACTATATATTGTCGATGAAAAAAAAAAATTCTCTTTTTCATTATATGTGGTTATCATAATATTATATTTTAAGTTATCTACATCTATACAGATACAATTTTTCTTTATTGTTTTGCTCTTCATTCTTCTGTTTTACCTCACTTTTTTTTTATTATCATTATTATGATTTGTTTTCATAGTTCTGACAATTCAAAATATACTATAATATGATATTGTGCATATCATTTCGTTATATAAACAGATTTTTGCATCATATACAATTTTTAGCATAATCACCACAAAAATAAATCTAGTAGATAAAGTACATAGTAAGCCCAAAAGGGTTCTTGTTTTATACTTGCATACAAAATTATGAATGAATGATTTTTAATCTGATTATATTTTATGGAATGTGTGAAAATTTTGATCTTCAGAATATTGCACATACTATGTATGTATAAGTATATGCTTATACATACATACATATTTTGTTTTATCATTATTATATCGTTTCTATTAAATCTACCGCATATGTTTAAATATATTATGAATATTCACACATATGAGATTATGTTAAAGTTCACAATAATAGTAAAAATAACAATAATAATAAATGTGTTCTACAGTGAATTGACTTTTCATTCTTTATTCCTGTATATCATGTAAAATTTATTTTATGATCTGTAACAAAAACACATGTAAATAATACCTTACATGATTATCTTATATTCATCTGAAATTGTTTTATTTAATATTAGAAAAAAAAAAAAGAGAAAAAAAATAAAATGAAGTAATAATAAAACAGAAAAAAGAAGATTTTCCAGGGTAATAATAATGTCCTGGGAATTTTGTATTAACGGATATACAATGTAGACATAACGTTGTTGAACATCGTACATATGTATACATACATGTTATTGTGTTAATAAATTAATAACAATAATTTTAGGGATTAACCAACAATTAAAAGCATAATTAATTCTAATTAGGTTAATTCTATTCACTTTTTTATACGGAGGTATTCTAATTTACAAGAAAATAATTTCGTAAATAATTAATTTTGAACACATCATGTGGCAATTATTTATTTAATTTTTTTTTACACCTCATTGAAAGTAAAACTTTGATCTATATATCATTTAAAATGTATGTAAAATGAATTAAATTTAAAATTTTTTTAAAATTAATTTTTAAAATTTTCCTAACTTTTCTTACCATATTTTGTAAACTGTACTATTTTTAAAATTTTTTAGAGTACATTTTAGTTTATGTCACATTCAAGACCATTGTATTTGTAATATAAAAAAATAAATAAATTATCATTACCACCGTTAGTTATGATTTCATGAAATATGAAAAAAAAAAAAAAAAATTACGCATATGTTTTGTGGTTGGACGTTTATGAAATTTGTAAATTAATGCATAAAAAAGTGTGTTAGATGGTAATTCATAATGAAGATGAAACTTTAATGTTATGTATATATGTATAGGTACATTATAAAAATTTAAATTACATCAGCATTAGAAATTTATATACTAAGTACATACTAAGTACATACTATTACGTATCCTAAAGAAATCTTCAAGTCTTCTTTATGCGCACCTATAATTTTTATACCATGTACCTATATATTTATATTTTCAAATAAACGAAAAATATTCTTAAAAATGTTTTTTTGAATTTCAGTTTTTAATTTGTTCCACAAAAAATTATCATCGTACACAGTAACTTTAAATGGCTAATAATATATTTATGTATGTACATATACGTATGTGTATGTTTGTTCTATCAGCGACAAAAAAAAGATTAACAGTAAGAAAATCTGTTTGAACAAAAAAAAAAAACTAAAATAATATGTGTAAAGTAAAATAAATAGAAACAAAAAAAAAATTTCTTTATTTGTTTATTTTCTACCAAAATTATAATAATAAGAAAAAGCGACAGAGGTAACCATCCATAATCAAGATCATTTTCTCACTAGGAAATTATTTTTTCTTTATATGCCAAAATCTGTTATACACATGCAATGAATTATGATAATGATGATGTCGGCATATGTACAAGTAAGTATATGTACATTTTTTTATACTCGTACATAACTTTTAGATATTTTCATCTAATTTTTATAAATTTTTAAATGAACTGTAAATAGTTCAAGGTAAATTTTATTTAATGAAAATCTTCAATAAAATGCACATATGGTGTAATAACTATAATGAAAAATTAGTAAAGCTTACGCTTAACTATACCTAATTGCATATTGAATACATTTTTTGTTTTTTGCTTTTATTATTTTATTATTTTTATCATAGCTTCTTTTAATCTTTATATGAAAATTACTTTTATTTAATTCTTACGTTATTATATAATACGTTCTATGAGAACTTTTTAAGATCTATACAAAAAATGAATGATATGTGCAGGTTGTGATGATGATGAACATTATGTAATTATTTTTGACAATTATTTCCGTAACGAATATAATTATTGAAAAATTCTTTTCACATACTATAAATTCATATGTATGTATAGATTTATGTGCAGTATAAGTTATAAAATAAAATTCATAATTAATATTTTACTTTAAAAAAAATATATATATAATTTCCAATTTTATCGATCTTCAATACTTATTTATATGTCTATGAATTTGATTTAATCCTTTTGTTTTTCTTTCGAAAATAAAAACAAAACAATATTAGAATATGGTTAATTTAATAAAATTACAAAATTGAAATTTTACAAAAAATTATGAGTAATTGTGTTTGAATATTCAACATTAATCATTGATAATAAAATTTGATTGATTATTTATTAGAATAAAATTTATTTTTGATGAGAAAATTTTTAAAAATATTAATTTACATCATGTGTTTTAGTAATGAAATTGTATCAAATATTTAACATTTATTTTAATTTGAACTTTACTTAAATTGCTTTAAATACTTTAACTCTCATGTACATATGTACATACAGAGTACCACTGAAACTTTTTAAGCTACTCTATTTCGAAAATTTAAAAAAAAAAAACCTTTATGCAATGTATTCGAATATAAAAAAAAAATGAAATAATTTTAAACAAATTTATTTTAAAATTGCTTCTAAAAGAAAATTTCTAAACGAAAATTATGTCATGTTAGTTTAATATTTTAATTAAATGTTTAGATAATGAAAAAAAAAAACTTCATTTGTTCATAATACAATCTTTGTCCTAAATCACTTGTATCTAGATCACATAAAAGATGGTAAGCATTTTGTTTTTTAATTACAATTTTAATTTAATTAGATATGATGATTTCATTAAAAGAAAATAATACATTACAATGTAATCTTTTGAAATATGATACACATAAATAATCTATTATTATAATAATTATATTATTATAATTGAAAAACTTACACAATAATTTTCATTACTTTTTCTTCTTTTTTCTTTGTAATTATAGTAGAAAAAAAATTGAAATATCAATTGTATAAATAATGAAAAATTTAGAATTATTACAATTATAAATGGTAAACATTACATAGCGTAATTTAAAATTGGGTCATAACTAAGAGATTTAATCTTAGAAAAATTTTTTGAAATCAAAAGAATACATTCTATAATATTTAGATTTTATAGTATAATTTCTAATTATACTCTAATAACACAATTCTCATGATTTTAAAAATAAAATAAACTAAATTTTTTTTTTATCGTTAAAAAAATTTAATATCCTCTATATTTTAATGATTTTCATTTAAATATATCATACAATAAATCTTCATTTAAAGAAAAGAAAAAAAATTTTTTCAGAAAATAGAATTGCATCTTATTTTCGGGAAAATTTTTATTAAACGAGATCATTATTTACAGATAAAATCTAAGATTTATTATCATTATATAATGGTTATGAACGTAAGATAAAAGTATTTTTAAATTCTACGTAAGAAAATATATACTTAATAATTAAAATGTGTGATACAAAAAAGATATTTTCTTTCATAATTTTCTCTTCATAGTGAGAAAAATGAAAAATGATATCTATGTAAAACTACAAAATATATGAAGAATTTTTAAATAAATACTTAATTCACACATTACACATAATTATAATTTAAATTGTATATAGAAAAATTTTGTAGTAAAAAGAAAAACATTTATATTCATTGCGATTTTCTACAAAATTTTGTCATAAATATGTAAATGGTACATACATATACGTAGGCCTACATTCAATTGTACATGTGTATGTATTTAGATGTATAACATAAAATTATGATTGTATTTTAGAATTCATAGAACCATAAAATTTTATATTATTTTATTATAACATTGAAATTTAAAATTAATACATGTACAATAATTTTGCCTAAACGTAATTGAATGTATAACAATTTTTTCATAATACTTTGTAACAAAATGAAATTTTGCTGTTGTTGTTGTTGTTATAGTTTTCTTTTTTCAAGCAGTTTCAATTAAAACAAAAGTGAGAGAAAACCAAAAGAAAAAATAATATATATGTATATTCTTGTGGTGAAAATGTGAAACGAATATTGCGGTAAATTAAATCCGTTAGAATATTTTAAAATTTTCATTCTTTAAACTGTTGTATTGTGCATGCGTTCACTTTAAATTGAAATTTTATTGTTTTGCGAAAGTAATTTAGATTTTTTTTTTTTTTTTGGTTTGATTTTCATGTTCTAAAGAACTTGTGTTTTTTTTTTTGTTAAAATTTTGATTAGTCAGAGACTTGATCACTTAATAAAAATTATGACAAAAAATTTGATTAACACCAATTTTATCAATTTTATCATTTTTACCAATATAATCATTACTGTTATATTTTTCAATAAAGATAAAAAATATAAATGTATTCGATATGCAAATAACAATAAATAAAAATTATGCATCTAAGAAAGTATTCAAATTTAATGAAGTAACGAAAATGCCGGTAAACAGATGTTATCAATTTGATGGAAAATCACTGTTAGAAATGTGTATGTAATTTCTGCAAGTAAAATTATAGCTGCACACACAAATATACAGGGCATTTTAGATTTGTAGTATATTTGCATCTCTTCTAGAATTTTTATTTTTTTTTATTTTTTTTATTTTTTATTTTTTTGAATTATTTTTGCTTTAAAATACAACGTGTCTATATGCATTGTATGTAAGTATACGTATATTAGGTGAGAAAATATTGTATGTAAAAATCTACATAAAATTTCTTTTTTTTTTTCTATTAAATATATTCGCCTTTTCTTAAAATGTGCAACGGTAGGTTTGTTGCATTATAAAACCGTCATTTCTCATAGAATTATGCAAAAGGTAAAAGAAGAATATCCCGAACATTAGAAAATATAAAAGTCTACACTTTGTTCTATAACAACTATGACTTTTAGTGAATTTATATACTTTACATATTTATACATAAATATTTATACCCGGATGAGAAGTAAATTTTCTATTGTTATTTATGTTACAAATTCTTATTTTTTTCTGTATTTTAAGAATTATTATATCTTATTTTACTTCAAAGATTTTTTTGTTATTTAAAAAAAAATTTTTTTTTCTACACCTTCCTAATTTAAAACTGAACAAACAACAGCAAAGAATTATGTATAAGTACTATTTTAATAAATGCTATTTAAGATTAAATATATAAGTAGTAGGTACATACATTTTAATTTAAAATTGTGCAATAAATGCATACGGAAAACACATTAACTTAAGAAGAAAATCAGCAATAGACATAGAAGCGCATAAATATATAAGTAGATATTTACATTTCGTTTAGAATTAAAAAAAAAATTCATAAATAAGTCAAAATACTTGACAACTTGTTAAAATTTTGTGGTCGCCCTAAAGTAAAAAATGAGCAAAAAAATGTATTTTTTTCAAATCGTTTTTCCTACAAGTTCTTATAAATAGTAACACATTGAATTTTAAAGAATTGACTTTTTGTGGTGATTACGAATGAATATTGAATGGGAAAAAAAAAGAAATTAATTGGATGAATGAATTTATATATTTTAGCATACCTCTGATAAATGAACAACGAACCTTTAGATTAGGCAAATTTTATATACATGTCAACGTGATAAATACTCATAAAATTGTGATCATTTTTTTCTTTTAATATTACGGTTCTTTTTTTTTTCAATTCACCGTTTAGTTTAGGTCATTTTTATACAACTAAATTTAAAGTAAAATTTAGATTAAAAACTGAAAAAAAAAAAAAAAAAAATTTAAAATCGATGAATTTAAAATGTATATATACGTACTCGAATGTAAAATGTTTATAAATTCTAACGTGATTTATATTTTAAAAATCTGAGAATCTGTAAATATGAGAATCTCAGGATATAATTCAAAATTTTATATTGTAATGTAATAGCATTCAATTCAAATTAATAAGAGAAAATAAAAACAAAAGAAAAGTCTAAATATTATATTCTTGCACATATGTATGCTATAGTACATATGAAAATAATTGAAATGTTATAACTCAATTCGAATTTTTATTCAGCTTAGAATTGTGTAAGTTACAATGGGAAAAAATATTTTTGTGAAATTATTCTAAAAGATCATGGTAAATTGTTTTTGTAATTTATTTTTCAATTTTATTTATTTTTTTTATTTTTACTAGCAATTTTTATATAAATATAATATTTTTACTTACTTGATCATTTTATTCTTCATTTTTAAATTTCGATGTATCTATTCACAAAATTTTAATATAATTTCGTATATAAAAATTTCAAATTTCAAATTTTTCGCCAATAATAACTGATTTTTTATATTATTACTTCAAACATTTATACACATAAATCTGTGTCCTGTATATACGTTACAAAAAAAAATTTATATATATAACTTATGTATTTTTTTTTAAATTCAAGTTTTTATTTTAACACTTTATGAATATTTTTTTATATTCTTTTACATACTACTTTCAATGATGAATTAATAACCTTTTACAAGGCCTTTTTAATGTGTCTAATTACGTTTTCACTGTATATTTATATTAGTTAAAATATTATTAGAAATACCATAGATACATTATAGTATATAAATTTATAGTTTTTACATACAATAAATTAAAAGCACATTCTGTTTATGTATACGTACTTGTAGATATTATATATTCTGTTCATTTCATCTGTATTCATTCATATTTACTTTGTATAGGTATTCCTTGTGTAATTAAACACACTCTGAAGAAAAACGCATACAATTTTTATAAGAAAAATAAAAAAATAAAATTTTATAGTATGAAACAAAAATTTTCTTTTCTTATAGTTTTTCTAAGAGTTGTCTTTTTTTTTTTTAAATTTTTTAATAAAAAAAAATTTTTTTTCTATACTGCAATTTAATTGTTGCTAAACACATCCATACGTACACAGTGTATTTAATTCATCAATTTTCCTTTCTGATGATAAATCTTAGATATTTATAATTCTCTCTGACAATATAAAATGCAAGAGTTCATGTACAGTAAATACCTACATATGTGTGTGTAATGATTGTTGAATGTCTTTATTATATCATCACAATCTTGAAAATATACAATGAAGAAGTGTCGCGTAAAATACAACAAGTAGTCGAGTTAATTCTTTTAAAGAGCTGTTAAATTTAACAGTTATAATATGAAAATTTCTATTCTATATACACACAGTCTATGATCTTTAATTTAGTTTTTATTATAATAAAAATTAAAGAATTAACACATAATATAAATGTCATTGTATATACATACAAGTACATACACTATACGATGAAAATTAATCATTTAATAATATTTTAACATTATTTTTTGTTTACTGTTGTGAATAAAATTTGTTTTTTTATACGTATATAATATGCTCACTTCTGATTCGGCGCCAAAAAAGTTAATTTTTCGTTTTTTTTTTTTGGACTTTTATTATTTTCATATAATGAAATAAATATAATAAAAAGTTTAATTTTAACAATTAAAGTGGAATCGTGTTAGTGTATACGCATATATGTATATTTATTTGTATAGAAAAGGAACCTTCACAAAACACTGACCATTCGCAATTTCAATGACCACATATATGCACGATATATATTTTACCACCAATACCAATTTACAATAATATTACAAATTTAATGTTATATATATGATAAAAATCACAACAACATTTGTAATACCTGTAAAATACGTTTAAATGTAAAATAACGATCATATGTGTGTGTTTACAAACCTTGTTCAATTTTCTTACCGTTTTTTTATTCACTTAAAATAAAAAACAAAAAATTCATACTGGAAAAAAAAATAAATAAATAAATAAATTCATACACGGTTGGTCACTTTACAACACACACATATACATATTATTGTATTTTTGAATGTGTATTAACTCATCGTCTAATGTGCATTTATTATTATCAAGTCCATCCGTCTGGTAAAGCCGTTTTCACTTTTCTTTAATTTATTCTGATTTTAACAAAACATCCCGTCATATGGATAATATATGTATTCATTCGAATAATACATTCATAAAATCTTATATGTGTGTATGATATGATAATATCATCACACTAAATTATAACACCACCTTCTTATATCTCTTAGTAATGTTAATGATGATGACTATATATAATACATATGAATGACCGAAGAAATTCAACATAAAAACAAAAAAGATAATAAAACTGAATTTATATAGCAATAATTAAAATTACATAATAACAGACAAATAAATTTGTAAAAATGTATTAATTTTTTTTTTTTTTTTTTCGTAAATATTGTGTTATTCACAAACACGAAAATTATTACGATAAATAAAAGTTCATAAATTTAATATTATTCACAAACTAAGAATAATCCTAAATATTTCCTCCTTGAAGGATATATTTAAATAAATTATTGCACACAAAATCTTTTTAAATAAAAAATTATTTACGTTATAACTATATACGTAAGTAAGTAAAAATAATAGTTAAAAACGATTTGAACAGATTCACCTGTAAATTAGGTGTGAAGCGAAGCGCAGAACAATACAATTTATATAAAGAAAAATGTAATGTATAAACGAAGTAAACATTGAAGTAACTTCAACTATTATTTAAACTTTTTCTATATATTATACGTTATATTTGTATTATATGAACGTACATATGTAATAATGTTTGTGTTCTATTCGTAACATCTTTACATCATTCATACATAAGCACATATTTGCTATTTTCTTTTGAAGATATCTTTGAAACTTTATAGTTTATATATATACCCATGATGATGTACTTACGTATACAGATAATCCATTTTTGTATTTGTACCATTTACACTTTAAGGTTTTCCAATATAAACAACAATATATAGGTAGATTATGATGATGATGCCTGATGATAAAGCTGAAGCTGATGCTAAATATTGTAACTTAAAAGGTGCTAAAAGCAGATACTAGGTGTCTACGTTAATATTATATAAAATATAAACTATGAGAATCAATCTCTGGGAGGTCTTCCTTTATATAAAATTAATGTGTTATCAATTTTTACATAACAAATCAAAATAAATGTCTTAAAGTGAAAAGAAGGTGGAAAATCAAATTAAAAACATAATAATAACTAATTATTTTAATCGTTTACATATCAAAAATTATAACATGCATGTATATGCATTTTAGTACGCACATTTGTATATTTATGTACGAAATTGGAAAATTAAAATTCATATTAAAAAATTGGGATAATAAAGTTCCATCTAAAAATATTATAATAGACTAATTATGTATTTTATTTAAAAAAAAAAATTTTTTTTTTCTTACAATATAATTAAAAGAAGAAAAATGTAAAAATTTTGTAACCGTTTAATGTGTACATTTAATAAATTTAATTCAAGGAAATCTTCACTATTTTTATCAAAGAATAAAATCAACAAAATATTTAAAAGGCGAAAGCAAGGTCTTTGCAATATTTACGCATTTAGATTAACCAACGTATTTAAAAGTATCATTGTCCAAATATATACTACATATATATATCTACTTTTTAAAATATATGTACTTAAAGTTTTGGTCTAATGAACAATATTTTCATTATTTAAAACCGATTGTTTTTATTCATCATATTAAATATATTATGCACGTATCTCACTTACATAATAAATTTCTCTTATTTTTCTTTTGATTTTCATTTTTTTTTTTTTATGAAATAAAAAGGGAAACTATTATATGTACATACAAAACATAAAATATTAAAATTCAAATTGTAAATTCTTTTATTTTCTTATCAAATATATTAGAAATTAAAGAATTATAACCATGGATCACGAATTAGATCAATCTTTCAAGAATATTTTCAACAACGTTTGAATTTAATATTTGTATCTATGTATACATTACATAAATTTAAGTATTATATGATATTGTTTAATAATTTGAAAAATTATAACACATTTGTTTTTGTTTTTCTTTTTTATCCGTAGTCAAAGTGTTGAAAAATGCATTTTCCATTGAATAAGTATTATATTTTATCACCTGTATAAATACTGGTACGTGATATTCGAAATAAAAGTAAATCAATATTATATTATCTTATTTAATTTTAAAATATGTATATATATGAAATTTATAAATAATAAAAACGTTTTTTATTTAATTCATAGATTTTTAAAATTATATCATATTTATTGGTAAGGAAAAAGAGACTTAAGAGACTTTACTATCAACACTATATGAAAATATATATTTTCTTCTTTTTTTTTTTTAAATATTCATTACATTTAGTTGAAGAAAAAATATCTAGATCAAATTTATATATGTGCATAAAGTTAACTCGCGGGCTTGTCTTAGGTCACTAAATGTTTTAAAATACTGCACATATCAGATATGTATATGTAATATCCAATATAACGTACATATGTATGTATATAAAATAAATAAATACATTTTATTGTATTTTTATGTATTAACAATACAGAAAAGGTCAAGGATACATGATGTTTCTAGAAATTTATTCAATTTTATTCTGTTTATATGAATGCATCAAACTATTAAATTTTTCACCTTCTACTTTAATGGAATTTCTAGATAAAAATCATATAATGAATAAGAAAATACATTTAAAAAAAAAAAACAAAAATAAAAAATAAAAAAATTTAAAGAGAATTGTATTATAAAAACTCATTAAAAGTAATTCAATATCGTTCCAAATTCATATCCATTAAGATGCAATTAAATTATCCTTCCAATAAATATAATTAAAGGAAAAGCCACAAAAAAGAAAATTTTAAAATAAAAAAAAAAAAAACAAATACCAAAAAATCATCAGTTAAATTTATTCATTTCAATCTTCTTTTCGTGTATACTATACTGTATGTGTAATATTATATTTAAAAAGGTGGAAATAATAATAATAACAATAATAATAATCATGTCCCTAAATTACTTTAAAAATATGTGAATATAAGACCTACCTTAACATATACAATATAAATACGTGTTTTGTACACCCATACAATTTATTTATACAAAACTAAAAAAAGAAGCTTTAAATCTTATTTTAAAACGCCGCAAAATTATTTCGCACCTGATAAAAAATTGCCTGAAAATATAATTACGATCACGTTTATGCCATCAATTCATATTTCACTTCACTACTTTTTAAATACAAGTATCTATACCATAAATTTATATATGATGTGGATGAGTTCAAGAAGTTGAAACTCAGAAAAAATTAAAAACAAAAAAGGGATAAGTACAATGAAAAATTAAAAATCTGTATATTATAAATATTAAAACACTTAAAAATATTTATGTGCATTATAAAGGATAACGAAAATAAATATGATTTTATTTTAAATTCACAAGTAAACACCTATTAGTGCATTATTATTATTATTTTTTTTTTTTGTATTTTTTGGGTTTTTTAATTTTTGCAGAGCAGAAAGAAATTTTTTTTTTTTTTAAATGGATCAGCCGGCGCCTTCTTCAAATTGTATTAAATATATTTAATGTTTTATATTACTTTACCCAATCTGTAACAATATATTTTTTTTCTACTGTTATAGCTGCTGCATTTTGATACTGTAGAATAGTTTTGTTACGCAAAAATATAAATTTAAAACTTTATCGTGTTACAAAGAAAAGAAAATGAAAATTTAGAACCCATGATTTTTTTTTGTAGAAGTTCATTTAGATAAATATTTTTAGTTTTTTTTTTTTCCTTATAATTGACTTTGGAAAGATTTGCGTGGTGTACTTTTATAAAAGCATAATATAACGTATCCTTGTTTTGATGATGCTGTCGACTTTGATATACAACATGTTCATGTGAGTTTTATTTATAAATGGTTTTTATGTCTGATTTAAGAAAAATCAGAACATATTTAATGAGAAAAATAAATAACATATTATATCTTTAAAGATAAAACTAAATAAAACAAAAACATCATTAATTAATTTAATTAAATGAATTTTATAAATCTAATGAATCACAGTAGAATTATGTGTATAAACACAGAAAATGGTTTGCAATTTTTTAATTTTATTATAATTTTATTACAAGGTTTCTTTATAATTGGTATTTTTTCTTATTGTAAATAAAATTAACGTCTTTAAATTTAAATTAAAAATTTCTTAAGGTCAATCTATATAAAAAAAAAAAAAAAATAAAACGAAAAAAGAAAATTCTATTCTTTTAAACAAATTAATATTTATCTTAATTTATTTATACATTAATTTTGTATTATTATTGTATAGACTATAGGAAAACCAGTATTAAAAATATATTTTATTATTAATGATTTCCTTTTTTTTTTTTATAAATTCTCTCTTCACCTATATACAATACTGTAAAATATAATTTCCTGTATATACGACTGATTAACAACTTTAATTCATTTTCTTATAAATTACTTATATGTCCAAAAAAAAAAAAAAAAAAACAAAACAAAAAAAAATGATTTACCTTCAATATAAAACATCACTTATAATAATACAATAAAATGTTTTGTTCAAAGATTGTCATCAAACAATTTTCGCAGTACAAATATTCCTTCTTTTATTTTTTGTTTTTTTTGTTTTTTTTCTTAATTTCCTACACTTTGTCCGTATTTTGGAAATTTTTCATGCTTAAAAGAAACAACATGTTTATAATGTATGTAAATAATTGTTAACAATTTTCATATTTCACGGATAATAGTAATTAACAGAAATATACAAACTTATACTTTTATACTCGTATAGTCATTTTCATTTTTTTCTTTATTTATTTTTTATTTAAGAAACTAAAAGGTGATGCATTCGTTTAGACAAGTTACATATTATAAAATAGAAGAAGTTATTTGTTTGTACACCACTTTTTTTCATTTATGGTTTTTTTTTTTTGTTTTTTTTTTTTGTAGTCGTATTATGATTAGTTGGATAAGTGACAAGGTGAGAATTTGTGTACGTGTGTATTTTTATAAAATTATTTTCCACTTGTTTAATCGCATTATAATATAAACCGTGGTATAGTATAAATTACATGACAAGATTCAATGTTAAACATATCTGGACATTTATATCAAGTCTGCGTAAATAAATCAAAACTAAAAAATGTATTCTTAACCATTTACAGTAAATTAAAATAAATTAAAAAATTTAATGAAAAGTTTAAACTGAAGTTAAATTTAGGAAGCGACTGTTAAAAATTATTTTTTTTATTTTGTATATATGTATGTAGTTATAACGATTTTTAGATATTCAAAATTTTCAAATTTTATTCAAATTAAGGATAAATATAATCAGAAAATTTTTCATGTTCTCTATTTTAATAAATGAAATAAAAAATTTAAAGATATCCTTTAAAAATAGAAAATTCATGAGAATATTTTTTAATAATTGAAAAATTCACACGTTTCAACAATAACGATGTAAGAATTATATTTTCAATTACATATTTCTTTATTTGTCAAAATGTCTTGGGTAGCTCGTTATCAGGATATTTTTATCATTTTTATTCAATTTCATTTTTTTTTTTATTTTAGCTTTCAATTTCATTCTCACTGAAAATTCAAACTGAAAAAAAAAAAACAAAAAATAAAAGTATTTTAATAATTTACATACAACAATAACGTATACATATTGCATAAGTAAATTCGTTACTTTTTTATTTCATTCGTTTTATTTTATCCTGAATAAATCACGATCTTCATAGCATAAAGTGATAAGTTGTTGACAGATAATCAACTCAACTGTATCTTCTTTTCATAATAAATATCTTGTTCTCTTGATACATCATACCATGAAATCTGATGATAAAATCAAAATCAATCTTTAAAATTCAAAACTTAATCTTAATCGTAACATCGTATGCAAATTTTTTTCAAAAAGAAGACAATAATCAAGAATTTAAAAAAATATAAAAATAAAGAAAAAAATAATACACAATAAAAATAAAATTCAAAATAACGATTTATAAAGTATTTTTAGATTTAAGTAGATTTCATAAAATTATAAAAAAATAAAGTAGAGTAGAACAAAGAAAGATAATTTAAATTTAAATATAGTTAAAAGTATGGTACAAGTTCATATGTTAATCTTTCTGGTAAAGCTTCGAATGCTTTTTAATTTTTAAACTTTACGGTAAAGCCGGGTCAATTGTGTCTATCAATCGGATGTATACATAGATAAAATAATAAATCAAAGTAACATTTGCGCATTTAAATTTAATTTTAGATTTCAAAAATTTAAATGTTTACATATTATACTTATTTATTTATTTTTTTTTTTGTTCAAAATTCTAAGTTTTATTTTATTTTTTCACATTCATTTTCTGTGTATAAAGCAAAATAAATCCTATATCATTGATGACATTGAATCATATGTATATAAGTTATGTCTACAAGCAACGTAAAAGAAGATGAAGAACCGTTACTTGAAGAAAAAAGCATTGAAAATCAAAATGATGAAACTGTTGAAGAAGAAAAATTACAAACAATAGAATATCATCCAGATGGTATTGATAAGGCAGTGGGTTCAAGCAAAGGATTTCTAGGTTCAAAGAATGTAGAATTAGAGTCTTCACATAAGGACATTCAAGCATATTCACAAGAAATTATTAAAGAATTAGGTAATAAAACAATTGATAAAACGATAGAATATAGAGATGGAGGACAAAGTATTTCAAATTTATCTCATATACCTAGCCAAACTTCATTAAGTAAAGTTAACAAAACTTCATCAAGTAAATTAAGTAAGACATCACAGAATGATCTCACTTCTTATGAATCATTTGAGAGAGTAAGTGAAACATCTTCAGGTAAAACACTTTATATTCCAACGGCAAAGAAAACTAATCGCACTTCAAAGCAAGTACTTGAAATAATGACGCAAAATAAAAACAACATGAGCAAAAGTTCAGTCATTCCTAATGATCAACATCCTGATCAATGCCCTTACGATTCACCTGAAGAAATTCCTTGTGCAATGTGTTTCTTAAATAAGACTCCTTGTCATTGTCATGGAGCTGGTAGTCGCAAATCTAGGGAAATTCGTCATGAAGATCAGGGCGACGATTATGTAGTTTTTTTAAATTTAATTTATACTATAATTTCCATAATAATGTAAGATAAAAATATGCTCAACTAAGATGAAAAGATATTTATCTAAATTTATTTTTAATTTGTAGATTTTTAATTGCATGGAGTGTTAATTTTTGGCTTTGTGTAGGATATACAATTTTTCAAGGAATAAAACGTTTTATACAAGCAGATACGTACGTATTAAGATCGTTATCATGATAAAAATTTACATCTAATTGTTTTTTTTCATTTTAAATTTTATTTTTTAGTAAAATCCAGATAGGAGCTAGTATTATTATATTAGGAATACTTGGTTTTGTGATGATACATGCTACAATTGTATCACATAAAAATTCAAAAACTTATGAACACATTAATCGTGTACCACAAAGTAACTTACAAAGTAATTTTAATTTAATAAATTTTGGTAAATTTTTTTTTTTTACCAGGTGTTCCTGGTCATAAAACTGTAATTATGCCAATATTTGAGGAGGGTAATAAAAATACTAAAACTACTAAAATAAAATCGAATCAATCAAAACAAGCTTTAACAATTGAAATAAAAAAGGATCAAATATGTTCATTAAAACCACAAGAACATACATTTACATTACAACTTTTCAATGACAAAATGGAAAGAGTTTATAGTTCTTCAGCAAAAATTGTTCTTCCACAATGTGGTGAAAAACCAGTTCTTCATATTATACCAACACCATTTGAATTAACTCAATACTAAATTAACTGAATTAAGTTTTATTTGTAATTTATTTATATATTAATAAAAATTATATGTACATATACGTACTTACGTATACATGAATATAAATAAAATATGTTTGTAATTAAATTTCTAATAAAACAAAAGACTAATAAATAGGTATATAAATGAGAATTACAATCCGAAACTTCTTTTAGTTTTTCTTCTAGTCTTTCTTCTAGATAGATCAGAAAAAGAAATACTGTAGTACAGAAATATAACATCTGATTGTTTAATGTACGTATAATTACAATAAAAAATAATAATTGTAAAATATTTTTGTGTACTTATTCGAGAAAATCAGTAGTTTTTCTTAAGATATCTAAGTATAAATTTTTTTTTTTTTAAATTAAGTAAATAAAAAAGGTAAATATAAATTCTATCTTATATTTTAAAATCTGTTTACACAAGTACGTGTAATGTACGAGTATATATACAGTATATGTGTTTATGCGTTTCCTTAAAACTTAAATAATTGATAATAAAAATTTAATTAAATTTTTATGCATTCATATCTGGTGGAGGATCAGCTACTCCAAAAGCTGATATAAAAACATTCACAATAGTTACAATAAATATTCCAATTACAGTAAAATTATTAATTCTGTTTGCTTTACAAATTTCTCTTTGATCTTTTACATTATATCGGCTATTTAAAATCAATCCAATTCCAACAGCAATCTGAAAGTACATTAAAAAATTAAAATTTTATTTTAAAAATTATTTTAAAAATTAAGATCGGTTTTTTTTTTACCTGAAATATCAGACTTATCGAAATAAATGCTAAACTAACATAATAATACGGATGCCGTCTATATGATTCTAAGACATATCTAAGTTGATTTGCATTCGCTGATAATAATGCTAGATCCATCATTCCTTGTGCAAGAGTTTTTTTATGTTGGTATACATTAACATCTGGAATTTGTGTTGGAACACCATTGATTGTTATAATACCAGGACCAAAATCTGGAGCATATGGGAAATCTCTTCTCGGTTGTAATGGTATGTCATCCCTTCTACGAGGATCTAATCCATTTGGATTTGTATTATCAGTATCGGTTGGTTTTGGTGAGCTTGGTCTGTTTGATGGTCTTGTTGGAAAAAAACCATCATCAACACCAGATCGCGCTTCTGGTGTAAAAGGTATATCATCCTCTTCATCATCATCATCTAAATCATTTTCTGGTCCAGCTATTGGTGGTCGACGTCTATCATTTGGTTTATTTGTAATATCAGTTTCATAAAGTGGCTCAACATCTGAGTTAAAGTCTGTATTTCTTTCATTTTGCTATAAAAAAAAAACAAACAAAATATTAATTCCAGTTGAAAATGATTGATAACATCAAATGCAAGGTAAATTTAGAATTGTTTTGAATATGTTTACAAATGTAGAATTTATGTTATCAAAAACCGCACATCTTTTCATAACACATTTTTTTATTCTTGACTTATCTGTTTTTAGTTTTTTTTTCGGTCATGGATTATTTCATATCAAAAAGATAAGAAAATGTGGTTGATTTCAGTTTTTCTTTGTTTTTATAAAATTTTTTAAAATTTTCATAACGTATACAAACGCGTATGTAAAATATAGTTTAATTCTTTTAATAAATTTTTTAATTAAACCTTTCAAAATTTTCAAATTTCGATCAATTAATGACAATGATTAATATATGAGCGGTATTCAATAATTATTTTAAAAGTAATTTTTTCAAGTTCAAAATAATAAAAAATATTTTTTTTTAATGAACACAAATAAAAAAAAAAATTATAATTTACATTACAAAAATAAGAACATTAAAAAAACGATAATTATTAAATGTATAATTTATGATTTTCGAGTAATAGCTTAACCTTAATAGGAGTTAATAAGCCGTATTTGAGATGACAATAATCACGAAAAATGTTGATTATTGATTTCAAACGAATAAAAAATCTGTAATATCGTGTAAAGAAAAGGTATATCGTACAGGGTACATTAAAAAAGAATCTTGGAGATGATCAAGAAAAATTAGATTCATTGAGTCATGAAAATTTAAAAATTTATTCATTTTTATTAATAATGAGAGAAATATTAAATAATGTAAAAGAACAACATGTTGAAAAGTTTTGAATGAATATTTCAGTTTTTTTTTTTTTTTGAATTTTAATTATAAAGAGAACAAAGCGATATTGTACATAGAATTCGTGAATTGAATTATTATAGAGATTATAATCATCCTATAATATAGAAATTGAAGAAATATACACACTCAAGTATTTAAATCGTAAAGTGTATACATTACACACAACATTACATGTTACACACAAACGTATATACGTACATCTGGTAAACAATCTATATATACATATCTACATCTGGTATGTTTAGTATGAAAACAAAAATAAAAATAAAAAAGTACTCACACTTATACGGCGTCTTCTATCTGTGGATTCCAATTCAAGCATTATATGATCTTTGTCGCTTTTCTGTGCCATTTTTCTATATTTGTATATGAATTTTCTTTGAATTTTATTTTCACAATATAACACAATTTGAATAGATTTTAAATTTAAGCAAATAAAAAAATTTTTATTTTTAATATTTAAATTTATAATTATTTTTATCAATTATTTTATACACTTGTTTTCAAACAAATCAGTTTTTATATGAACATATTATAGAACTTAATAAAAACCCAACTGATAATTAACATTTAACCTTCTGTTAGTGTATTATCTAAATTTTAAATATTTTAACTTCGATAAAAACTTCCTTTTGTATTTACAAAAAAAATTTACACTTTAAAAATTTTAATTTTAAATTTATTGAATGTTTAAATAAAATTACATTAATATGACTATGTAATGTGAATATGATTGCATTGTAGTTTATATCATTTTTACACCATATATTGTCGTCAATTCACGTTCGTCTATACTATTCTAAACAAAACTAAACTACTGAATGCTAAATTTTAAAATTCTTTAAAACTCTTGTTATAACTTAGACTTGTAGTAGTGGTAATACTGTATGTGTAAAAATGATGACGACATCAGTTTAAATTAAATGTAGAAATTTTTTAAGCTTATAAATTACAACAAATATACAACGATTAATGAACAGAAACTTTTGAGTTTATACAATAAGATAGAATATATAAAAATGATGTTTATAATAAAATGATCAACACAATAACAAAATCAACAGATTATGACGAGATACAAAAAGTCTATGTAAAAAAATATTTATAAATAAAATAAAATTTTTCACGATGTTGCACATTCATATAATTTGAAAAAAAAAAAATAAGAGAGATACTGCTTATGCGAGTATCTTATATGTGCCTCCCAATCATTCAAAATTATAAACAAAACGAAAATTTTGCCACAAATACTGATGAACTGTGATTTTCAAAAACCGCGACCGGTATATTTCAATGCAGTCACTGTATTTTCTGAATGTCTTTATTTTTGAATTATCTGACTCATTTTTTTTTCATAATTACATTCGTTTCCTAGTATTTTTCAATTTCGAAAAAAAAAAGAAAATCAAAAATTGAAATTAAAATTCTTCTATGAAAATTTTCAAAAATTATATTCTTATAGCGTTGATTTATTTTTTGTTTATTTATTTATTTTTTTTTTAAATTTTATTTTTATTTTTATTTTGTTTACTAAGAAAACTTTTAATTTCGTTTTTAATGTACACAAAGAATTTAATCAATATTATTTTAATTTTAGAAAATATTTGCTTTGTAAATCTAATTAAACATTCAAAACACGATATATCGACCAGACCCATATACACTGTGTTGTAGAAACAGAAACTATACCTACATAGGTATGTTATTTTGCAAACAAATAATACGTTAGTATTTTATGTAATAGAAAATGGCAAAAAATTTTATTTTATTTCTGGTTTGAAAGTTTAACAAACTAAAGTTCAATTTATAGAAGCCAGTTTAGTGATTACAGGTTTCTTTTACTACCAGTCTACCACCTTATTATATTGAGTTTGCTATATCAGTGGCGTTACAATACATACGAGATTACCTACTTATTTGTATAAAAATCAAATGAGCAATATCAGGCAATATTTAAGCCAAATGTATAATTTTCAAACAAATAAATGATAACTGGTGGTGATCTACGCCACTGATTTTCTTTTATTCGTATTAAATTACTGTCGTAAAGTAATTAAAATACATTACCTGTACGTTAATTACAAGTACGCATGTATTGTATGTGAAACGAAGGAATTTCTTTTAATTGTAACTGAAAACTGAATATCTATATTACCTATGTATGTATGTATATGATAAATAATTATTGTGTTGTACTGTTTCCAAGAGAAAAATAAATAAATAAGTGAAATACAAGAAAAGAATAAACTCCAGAAAAGAAAAATTTATTTTTTAGGTGAGTGGGTTGAAGTTAAGGTCAGGTATACTCATCGATTATGATGTATGTATGTATTGTTATTTTAATTTTTCCATTTTTTCACTGTGAGTACGTTTATTGAAAAATATATCGAAAAAAACTAATTTAAGATCGATGAACTTGGAATTACTTTTATTAGTCAGATTGTCTAGTCAAAATGTTGCACACTCATTTTGAGAAGATTACTTTTACCAGCAATGATGATAATGACGTAGATACAAATATTATTTTGGAATTGGGATTTGGGAAAACCAGAAGCAAGACATTGCTTGCAGATAGGTGGTATATATGTAGATAATGCACACAATTTTGATATATTCAAAACTAAAACAATTGAGGGAAAGAACCACATAAAATATTCATGCAGTGAACATATATAATAAATTCACAGAAAATTGTTTGCATGTGTGTTTAAGCATTTCATTATTGAGATAGTATAGTCATTAACTAGACACACAGATGACACAGTATATAATTTTAAAAATTTATTTTCTTGTTGTAATATCACAAATAGGCATAATTTTCTACAAATACAGAAGTAAAAGTCATTAATGTATTTGAATTCGAAAAGTAGATAGGTATACTTTTGTAAAATTATGTGTTGGAGTTGGAAAATTAAATATTCAAAATTTTCTGGAAAATATGTTCAAAAAAAAAATGATCGAGAAATTTTAATTAAAAAAACTTGAACATTTAAAATTGTATTTCAAATATGAATATGATTACAATTCAAACTACATTTTACAATTTCATTTATCTAAATGTATGTAATCCTTAAAATATGCAATATATTTGTACATTTTTACGTTTTTCGAAAAAATCCTCGAAATATGCAATCTATTTATACAATTTTTCGATTTTCGAAAAAAATTCCATCGCATATGTATGATTATTCAATTATAAAATATTTTTCAGATTTTTGACTTGCCTACGATTATGTAAACATTTACGATCAGTTTTCTACCGATATTTGTATTTTCTATAAAGTACACTGTGCAACATAGACAGAAAATTAAAAATGGTTATTAAAAGAAAATTTTTATACATATTTTACGAAAATTTTTTATAATAATGAAACAAAACAAAATGTATTTTCTTAAAAAATTTAATAATTTATTTCACAGGAAAAAATATTTTTAAATAATTTAACATAAAAAATTAAGTCCTTAATACTGTAATGTTCTATTGACACATGAGAATACATTAATTAAAAATAATAAAAATATAATAAAATTATTATATCTAACTAAATTATATAACTAAAAAAAAATTTCACTATTGAATGGAATTTAAATATATTAATTAATTTTATCTTCTACAAAAATGATCTAATCGACATTTATTTATACAACAATATGGTACATTAACGTATCCTTGATTATTTTCACGTTTATCTCTAATACCATGATGTGATTGTTCAATTTCATCAATGATTCTTTTATGATGTGGTTTTAATGGTAAAATACTATATTGTGGATTATGTTCAATATGACTAAGTACTCTTGCGTGATGTTGATTTACTAATAAATATCCACCTCTTGGATAATCTTTTCTATGTATACGAACAATTCCATGATGATGTTTTTTATCTTCAAGTGCTATATAAAAATTAGATAAAATAAAATGAAAAAATTAAATTAAATTTTTTTTTTTTGCAAAATGAACAAAAACAAATATTATACACACATTTATATACACATATGTAGGATAGAAATCAAAACACATTAAATTATATTTATTTAAATAATTCATTAGAGGTTCTATTAAATGTTATATACAAGTTCAATTATACAATCTCAGCAAAATATCAACATTAATTTATTTATAGAAACCGAGCGTATATGCATATTGTACATACAGCCTTGGTCAAGGTCGATGAAATTAAAATATAAATATTTATGTACATTAAAAAAGATGTATAGTAAGAAATGTGATGTTTAAGGTGGTATTATTGTTTAAATTATTGAATGTGTTATACGTTATTACGATAAGCCTGTATATATGTATACATATTTTTTTAAAAAAGCTTAAATAAATTTTACGGAACTAAACTTCCGATTTGTCGCGGTCATATTGTGTAATGTATGTATGTAAACAGAATATTAAAATAAATATACTATACATACATGTGTATTGTACTTGTATACCTATATATTTTATGCAAAAGATGCCGGGTATTCGCGAACAAGAAAATAATTTTTAATACATACTCGTATATTATGTACATATGTACATATAGTGATATAGTTGTTCCAGTTGAAATGACCGTGTGAGTTTATTCGCATGCAATAAATAGTAAAATATGATTTATAAAATATAATGAATATTTAAAATAAACACACAACATGTTTATAAATTTTGTATTTGTTTACATATTGTTATTATACATCATATCATGTCCGTGTGTGTTAAATAAATCAAAAATCAAGTTTATATTTACGCGAAATTACAGTTCAAGGTATAAAAATCATGATAATACTGATTATATGTACATAAGTGATGTGAATTTTGATTAACCTAAAAATTATTTTCATTTACTTGAAAATTTTTTTTTAAATATTTTACAAAAATATACAAAATGTTTTATGTACATAAATTTTATTTTTCAATGAAAATGTCATTATAATTGCGGACAGATTCATTTTAAAATTAAAAAAAAAAAAAATTATTATTATAGAAAAAACGTTATCTATTTGTATAGTGGTCAAAATAATTGTTTTAGTAAAAGCAGAAAATAAAATAGGTAGGTACCTATATAAATTTGTTTACTATGTATGTACAGTTAAAGTACGTTACAATATACAGCATATCATGATATCAGTATGATATGTGTTCAGTATCAATTTAGACAAATTTTATCAGTCTAAATTCGTCATTTTTTTGACGTGAAATGAATTGAAATTAATAGAATTCAAATTTACATAAATTTCTAATTTAATTGTCATTTTTTTTACTTTAATTCAATTAATAAATAATTGAATAAATATATTGACGTCATTATTCTTATTATGATTGCTTTTTTGTTTTTTTGACAAAGTTATATCACAAGTTATAACATCATTTTTTTCAAATAAAAAGTTCAATAGTTATCCTTCATCTAGTTTAATCGACGTCATATGAATGTTATTAGATAAAACAAAATATCTTACAATTTATTATATGTTTATTTAGAATAAAATATATGAATTAAAAATTAGTCATATTAATCACATATTATCATAATATGAGATAACAAAAACCCACAAAAATTCGAGGTCTAACTTGTTTGAAAAAAAAAAAAAAAAAAAAAAACATTTTTGAAATAAATGAAATCACCTATGTATGTAAACAAACAAATAGAGAAATAAACATTCTATAAATTATAATAAAAATCTATAAAACAAAATACAAAAATTATGTAATACAATTATTGCACATATCTCTGTATATGTACAATTTTCTAACCGTTATCTAATAATAAATTAAAATTTTCATACACGCAATGAAAAATGCACCTATACATAGATAATTCTCATTAATACTTTTTATTTTCACGTGTGCCTGTTATAATTCATACATGTTTGTATCTAAATAAATAAGAAATCCACATATGCTTATAGACACCAAAATACACACGTCATTAATTTTCTCATAATTTTATTTTATACTATAATACTATTTACAACTAGAAATTCTTATAAACTTGTTCAATAGAAAATCTATTTCATTTTATCTTGTATATACATATGTATGTATATAATACTACTATTACTATTAAAATATCTAATATAATCGTAATTATTTTGATGATGATATTAAACGATCATCATCATACGTACATGTGTACAAAATACAATTTAGATACTATTTTCAATTTGATTTTTATTTTCGTTTCTTTGAAGAAAGAAAAAAAAAAACTTTCAATTTCGATAAATGTGATTTCATTGAAAAATTTCTGACCTTACACAATGTCACTCATACTGCCGTGTTAATGGCGAAAATGAAAACATTTTAGAAAAAAAAAAAATTGTTTTGCCTGTTTTTTGATTCTATTTATTGGCGTATAGTTGAACTTGATATATGAATTAACATTTGTACGTGTATAGATAATGAGATATGTATGTTTATTCAAGAATGTGTAATTTTTTTTTGTGGTTGTACAGAAAAATTTAAATTATTTCATTTGAAATTGTATTGAGAAAAAAAAAGTGTTATTTTATTTTATTTTTTTTTTAATTGATATTTTAAAATTAAGTATGTAAAAAAATATTATTCACTTACTTGTTTCGATTTCATCACTATCAGTATCTGGAATTTCATTATTTATGATTTCACGTTTATGTTTGGAATGTTCAACATCATTTTGAAATAAATGTTCACATGCTTCAGCTGCTAATAATTTCATATCATCTAATGTACATACACCTGGTATTGCAATTGAATTTTCTATGCAAATTCCAAATATAATTGTAAAAATGAATAATTTAAACTGAAAATAAAAAAGAAAAAAAATATTATATTGAATATGTACTTATTTATAACATTAGTTGTTATAATAATATTTTCATCAATCTTTCAATGACGGTATATGTAGTTTGAACTATGTTACTTTGTCTAAAATTTAAAATTACGTAAGTTTCTCCTCAGACTTTTTTTCTTCTTATTTTTTTAAAAATAATAATTTATGACTAATTTTGAAACTAGTTTTGGAAATGTTTTCTAAAAAAGGAAATAAACACAGTTAGATTTGAATTCATTACATAAAAATGATTACACGGGTATTTGTACATTTTACGCATTATCATACTGAATTTTTTGTAAATGGTAGGTAGATAGGTAGGTACATTAAGTTTGAAAATTAAAGAAAATTTTCTTGATTAATAAATTATTTTAAATTCACATTAAAATATTGGAAAAATTTTAAATATTCAAATAAAACTTGAAAATTTTGAAATCTTACGTATTCCAATATTTTCAAAAGGATAAAATAAAAATAATTAAAATTTTATTAAAATATTCGTTTGCATATATGTAAACATGGTACATGATTTATTGTAATAAAAATAGATTTATGAATGAATAGTACAATATTTACAATTATGTTTAAAAAAAGAAAAAAATTAAATTGACGTACGAATATGTGATGAAAACATTATGTTGTACATATTATGTAGAATTTAAATTCTTTCCGTTTACATTATATGTAAGTAGGTACTTATTGTCAAAACAATTAAGCATCCGGTTTGTATGTGAAATCATCTATAATTCCAAGTAAATAATTGTCTATACAATTTTTTGTTAATTAATATTACAGTTACTAATTATTTTTGAGGGAATTTTGTTTTTTCATTTCATTCAAAACAAATTATTATATTAGACAAAACATTGGTCACTAAATAAATAAACGAATGAAAAACAAAACTATTTATTTAAAAAAAATAAAAAATAAAATAATTTAAAAATTGTTTTTCCTTTTTTGGTTTGCACAATTTCACGCAACAGATATTTAAGAGCATTCAAGATATTTATGAGCATTCGTACGAGTGGCATAATTTCCGAATCAACATTTTTAAATGGTGATTAATTTTTGTTTTAGATCATTTAACAAAATTTCATATTTACAAAATAAATTATTTTTCTATTATAATTTATTATAACATATGATATCATTATTTTTATTGCTTATAATTTTAATAATTTTGAAATAAATTTTTAAATAATTTAGGCACCTAATAGGATTAGCGGTTTTTGAAAATTATAAAAAAAAGGTTAAAAAAAATTTTTTTTTTTTTTTTGATATTTTCCTTTCCACTTTATTCATTTTTTGAATTTCATCTTTTCACATAATTTTACATTGTCTAATTAAATACCAACAAGCAAGGCAAATATTTAAAATTTGCAATATAACGAAATTATTTTTGTCTCTTATAATGATGAGTCAACAAACTTTTTTTAATACATGAATGTATCTTAAAAATTTCATACGCAAATATTATCAAATCATGAAAGAATCAAAATTTTCACTCGATAAATACGTGATCGCAAATATTTTTCCGTATTATTATAAAAATGTCATCGTATAATCAAACATATTCGTGATCATGATTAAAAAACGTTTTTTTTTTTACTTTTATCAATATTATAAACTTCTTCCTTATAAATTAAAGGACAAAAACCTCATCGGAAGGTTATTTACCATCGCTTTTATCGGTTATCAATTTGTATAACGACTGTTGTTTGAAAAACTTTTATAAAATCCTTTATTCAGGTTACTCAGAATATTCAACCCAATGTGAATAAAAGAAGATAAAACTATTAAAAATTTTTGCCATTACGAAATTTTATGCGAATCATCGTCATACCATATAAGAATTTATTTTGTTACCTTATTTTATCTTTTTTTTTTATCGTATGGCACATTTAAAATTTCGGACACTTTAAAGAATTTGCTTATATTACCATGTTTTTCTTTTTTTTTTAAATACCTGACTAAATGATTCACCATACAGGTACGTATATATGCGTGCATACTGTACTTCACGTATACAGCTGCAATGAAAAGCTCAAAACTCGGTTCAAAGACATTTTTCTTCAAAATTTCAAAATCAAAATTAAATAAAAAATAATACTTAAATTTGGATATCATACGACATGTACAATATAATATACAGACTAACTCCAGACGGTGGGCAAAGACTTTACCTTGATCATAAAAAACGAATGAAACCATTGAACCTGTCGTAATTGATCCAAAAAGGTCGTTAGCCCAGTACACATATTTAAAAAAAGGCTTTACATATACATACATATAAATCTATGTATATAAAAGTAAAAATTAGAAATGGTCAAAAATTTCGCTGCGAATCACGAATAACCTACCGAATACACACAATGAAAATAAGAAGTTCTTTTTATTGTTAATGGAAAGGAAAAATGTGGTACAAGATAACTTTGGAATTTTAAAACTATATGGTACGATTTTTTGAATAATTGAATTAATTATGTACATATGTATAATAAAAAAAATTTATTAAAGGAAATACATTTTGTGAATCATATTAATTTGTGGTTAGAAGTTCTTTTTAGCATAAAAGATAAAATGATTTGGGAAAAATTTTTAATTAAATTCATGTATCAGATACTCAGGTATCTACATATGTTTGTGTAAAAATTAAACATGTTCGATCAGGTCATGTTGCATATTCTAGAATTTTAATGTGTATACGAATAAAAATATTTGCCTTCCAGGTAAATAAAATATGGATCATGATTTAATTCATTTTATCTGGTTACGACCAGACGTACATACATACTCGTAAAGGTACTCAAATATGAAAACGAAAACAACGTGCTATGTATGTTAATGGTTTCATTGCGAAATTTTTAGTTTCTAACCGCATTAAAATTCTTAAGATATTTTTCTAAGAATAACCATAAGAGATTTTTGAATGATATATGAATGAATTGAAATTTATGATAACTAACCTAGCATAACTATTAAACTAGTACTCAATGTCTGGAACAAAAATATGTATGTAATTTAATAGTATGCATTAATTAATTTAAATTAGATAGGTATGTGTAGTTTTTGTTACATTAGCATTTAATTTTTATATAGGTACATATGTACATAGTTTATAGAAACACATTTACATTTATCGCATAAAATGAAACTATGGTCTTTGTTTGAATGAAAACTTGTACAATTCTAGCGTATAGGTACTTAAAATTTCAATAAATTAATCTGAAATAAATGTAAAATAAATCTGAACTTTCGATTTTTAAAATTTGGGGAAAACTTGAAAAAAATTTTTTATACTTTGATTGAAAATTGAAATCGATATTTAATACATAATAATAATAAACCAATAAAAATTGCAATTTAGATAGCACATTGGACTTCCGTCGCGTCATTTTTGATAAATTATTTAATTATTGAGCGTCTTTTTTTTTTTTTTTTTTTTTTTTTTTTTTTTTTTTTTTTTTTGATAAATTATTTATTCAATTAGAAAAGAAATTTCGAAGTAAATTTTGGTTTTTCAACATAATAAAAATTATGTTTATCTAGAATGGAATATACACATGGGTATGTATCTTGAAAATATAATAATGACAAATTCATTCGAAAATTTTCGAAAATGGAAAGGAAAATCAAAGTTCAAAATTTGAAATCTATTTGATTATTTGTAAATATATTATTATTTTATTTGTTTTGAAAAGTATGAGCACATTAAAATAAATGTTTATAAAATTATCAACATAATTTTTATTCAATATTTAAAGCATGTGCTTTTATTTTTTATATTAAAATCCAAGTACATTTTTTGCTTGCTCTAAATTATCATTATGAAATTAGCAACTAAAAAGAACTTATAATGATGATGATATAAAAATTTTACTAATTACATCTTTGTAAACATTTCTATCATTTTTATATTTTGTTTATTTATTTTGTTTTTTTACTTTCTAATAAATGATTAAATTTTTTGATCTTTTGAGTTAAAAAAAAAAATAAATAAATTTATATGAATTATCTCAAATTAACGGTTGACTTAAGAAATTACAATGTAGTAACATATTGTAATATATTTACAGCTAATGTATGGGACAGGAAACACGTTTTATGTACGAAAATTTTTTTTAATCTGCGATATTGTTTTAAAAAAAAATTTTTTTTTTACATATACCTACATATGTACATATAAGGAAAAATGTCTTGAATATATAAAAAATTTTTGAATATGAATTTTTAAATAATATAAAATATCAGTAATTAAGAAAGTGATACATAAGATTGCTTCAATTAAGAATGATATCAGATGTGATGAAATGTCATATAAATGATAATAACGATTAGTTAATGAACAATAAAATTTTTCCGTAATCATTTGATAAAAGAAATATGCTCACCTTCAATGCCATTGTCACGTTTTTTTTTCGGCTTATTAAAATGAAATGTGTTTTTTTTTCAATGTAACGAAGAATTTGATATAAAATAAATAAATAATGTAGTAATATGTTAAGTACAGCTTATCACTTTTCAATTAATTAAATTTGATTTAATTTAAAAATTATAGAATTTAAAAGCACGTGGTCGCACTTTAAACACCTACATAAATGTCTTTTGTTCACTTTTATTTTTCTTATGTTAATTTATTATCTAACTTTCACTTTTTAATATACCTACTCGTAGTAATAATTTTATATTTATGTAAATGCTAAGTAATGCTTGAATAAAAATATCTACGATAAATTTTATTCATAAAAATTGCGTAACGTACTACTTTTATCAATAATAATTACAAAAAGAAACATTAAAATAATTAATTATATTTACACGTAATTATCACTTATTATATTGTACAGTAAACACCTCTATCAAAATTTTGTTTTTTTTTTTTTTTTGTTTTTTCTTACAAGTGTCTTGGATTTGCAAAACTTCTTAAATGACCGAACAAATCGATTGATTCCTCTTTTATATTTTCTGTGCGCACGTTGTCGCCCAATAGCTTTAGATACTCTTCGTACTTGATGTTGTTTTTTTTTTTTTTATTTTTCTTTTGAATTTTTTTGTAACATTAATTTGTGGCGCTACATTTTCTTAATCAGAGGAAACAAAAATATAAATTGGAAAATACAAATACTATCACAAATTATCTAAATAATTTTTTTCCTATAGTATGATATTATCTATGTATATATATAGTTTTGTTTTGTAGGGGGTTGAATAAAAAATAAAAGCTTCTTTTTCTTATTAACACAATTATAAAGTATATATGTATATATTACAAATATATGCAAAATTTACAAATTCAATGATATTTTTCACTATTATGTATGTATGTGTGTTTTTATGGCATATATGCAAAAAATGACTTTTTGGAGGATTGCTTCCAGACACGTTCGCACTTAGTAATTTTTTTGTTTTTTTTTTGTTTGTTTTAGCAAATGTATTACAATTACATTTATTTTTTGCAAATAAAATAGCTTTTTCTTAATTTTAAATATTTCACTTTTTCTATAAATGTTAAGAGCTTTTAATAAAATTTAAATCAATAACATCAACATCAATAGATTTTGAAGGTGATCAACAGTCAACACACAAAAATTCTCTTTTTCTTTTTTTTTTTTTTATTTAAAAACGAATGAGAGTGAAATTATTAGTTTTTACTTAATAAAATCAGATAACGATGAAATAACGTGATTCGTAATTAATACAATATCTTTATGTATTATTAAGATATGTACAAATATACCACCCACTAGTTCACTATATATGTGCATATGTAATTCTACACAACAATGTTTGGCACTGTTAGAAACTTAGTCTGTTACCAATTCTTAAAGAGATTGGAAAAATAATACATAAATATGTAAATAAAACACTATTTGTATTACACAATACAGGTTACAACGTTCAACAAAGTATAAAAGTGATCTTCAATCTTAAGACTTTGGTAAATTAGCACAACTTGCATGTACGAAATGCTATAGGTACAATAATAATGCGTGTACAGTATTATATGTAGACTTTTATATTGACCATATATGATCGTACACACGGAATAAAAAATAATGAAGCAATCATGTATTTTCTTATCACAAATTTCTTACTTTATCATAGTAGCGAAAAACTTTTTTTTTTTCAAATGAAAGGAAAATATAAAAGCTAAATTAAATGTGTGTACGGAGTTTATTATGCTAAATAATAACATAAGATGTTTCTATGAATGATTGTGATGATGACTATAGTAAAAAAAAAATACAAAATCAGTATACTACATATGTACGTTATTTTAAATTTTTATGAATGGTAATTTGTATTTTTGTTGTACTTGGTTGTACATTTGTACATTTTATTTAAACAAGGTTGAGACTAATTTTTTAAAATAATTTATGTGTACAAACATGACTATACGAAAAAAAAAACTGGGGCACACTATTTTTATATAGACATTTTGTCTTACTATATTCAAGAAAATCATTATCAGTTCATGTGCCTTAATTTAATTATTCGGCAATTTAGCCTTAGCATAAGATGTTTTTGCATGTTTGATAATGTTCAAGTTTTTATTTACCTACGTACATACAATACATATGTAGGTATATTATTATCAGATTTTTAACATTATTCAAAATTTTGATAACATATAAATAAAATTATTTATTTAAATTTGTCATCAAAAATAAATATTTTCCTTTTTCATCCTCTAAGATCTTGGCGTTAATGATATTTTTATACAATATACATAATGCTGATATAATTATATTATATACATATGTACATATATGTATGTATGATCTAGTATGACGAAAGAAAGTACTAATTTGCTTATCTTAATTTTATTAATGCATATTAATATATCATAATTCATACGTCATATCTATCGTTATTTTATATTGTTGTATATTTTCAAATTTGGTTTTTTTTTTTTTTTTAAATCATATCTATCTTTAAAAAATGACGATATATACATAGATACAAAAATGTCATTTTTGATAATAAACTTAATTTATTAATTAATTATTTAATATGATAAGTTTTTTATTGAATAAAAGATTAACTTGTTTTAATAATTGAGAGAATTTTATGTATACCTTGAACTCAGAAAAATTGTATGTGAAAGAATGAAAGCAAAAACAATGAATGATCATTAGTTTATGGAGTGATATAACAAATTTCAATGAGCTGATACAATTGATAAAGCTCGAATAACAAAAAAAAATCTTTATCGATTTTCTTTTTTTTTTTTTTTTTGGTAGTAATGTACACCATATACCACATGTATCCTTTAATTAAATGATACTGGTGTCACACATAAGTACATATATGTCCGTATACACATATGACTAAGAAAAAATGTGTTTTCTAATGACTGTATGAAACTTTTCAAGATCGGAAGTAATTTTCTAAAAAAAAAAATTATTTTCAAAAAATTCAGTAAAAAAAAACAAATTAAGCCTGTCAATCAAAATTTTTGTACACTTTTAAAAGTGATTCGATGTTGAAAATATTTCAATGAATTGTGAAATTGTACATAAAATTCTATGTAGGTATTAAGAATATTTTCATCGATTGTATTTTCTTATTCCTAAATTTAAATAAACGTAACAGACTTATTTGTGTATAGATATTAAAAGAATATGTAGATGGAATTGTGAAATTTTTTACGTGTGTTTGTAATCGTATGAGGTAAAAATGAATAATTCACATATTTTGTTGCTTATGATTATAATACCTCCTCTTATGAATTCCTCCTCATTTAAATGTTTAATTCTTACATAAATAAAATTTACGTGATCATGACATTGACTTTTTGTGTATTTTTTTTGTTTTATTTTTTTTTTAAATCTTTTTTTTTTTAAAATTCTTTTTTTCTTTTTGAGATTTTTTTAATTTGACCATGTAACATACATTGTTCTAAAAAAAAAATATGTATGAGTTCAACATATTTTCCAATGGTTCAAAATCTTCTTTTAGAATTTTATGAAATTTAAAAAAAAAAAAAATTGAATTGAAAATGAAATTAATTCATATGAATTCTTTAACTTATTAGGTATATTGAAAAAAATATATTATTAAATACATTATAGAATGTCATTACGTAAAAAAGCATAAATATTGCATGTCATTCGTTATTTGAAATTTATTTCAAACGCACAAAGAAGATACATTCATATAAATTATGTATGTATCTGTATCGATGTGTTTGAATTTTTTTCTTCCAAAACGGAAATTCCTTTTTCAAAGGTTGTACCATGTTGTACTATATTGCAAACATAAAATTCAGATGAATTTTCGGTATACTTGATAATGTTTTATACCTTTAATTTAAAAAATTTTTTACAGGTTTTTAGCCTTTTTTTGGAGGGGGAAAAAAATCTGAATTAAATTTATATTTTTACAGGTCATTGTATTTAGTGTTATTGCTTATCAAAGAATCAGGGTCATTGATACATGAATGAAAAAATCAATTAATTTCATAAGATTTCCAAGAAAATAATATTAAAAATATTTCTTAGGAAATTTAAGGACTTTTAAGTATGTTTTCACTGAAAAAGTAAAAGAATAAAATCTTTTCGCTTAGTTGAGATATTGAAACTTTACAAGAAAACAATCTAGAAAATTCTAAGGTAACCAAACTGAACATTTATCCCATGAGACATTTATCATTTGTAATACAAAAATGAATTAATTTCAATAATTTATGAATCTCGATTTTTAGAATATTTATTTTTCTTTTTTTTTTTTCAAATTTAGTTTTATATCTATTTTTTCTTAAAGTTCAAGTTATTTATTTTAAATGTTGAACTTCCCATCATATTCGATTTTCAGAAAAATTTTCTTTTTAATTTGAATGATAATGAATTAAGTGAAATAAAATTTATTTAGGTAGTTTGAGATATCACTAATTTTAAACAAAAACAAAATAAAATTATCAATTTAAAAATTTGCAACATTTAAAAAAAAAAAAATTCAAAAATAATTAATTGCGTGATATTAATTTAAAAATTTGTTTTATTAATTTATGCGTTCATATGCCTCCATACATACACACATAATATACAATACATATAGATACATTTAATTTAAAAAAAAAAAATGAATTTTCCGTATTGTAATTGAAATTTGCAAATATTTAAAAAAAATTTTTTGCATATATTATATCAATGCACAGACATTAAAAAAATTTTTGTTGTTTTCAAATGAACTGCAATTGATTAATATAAACAAATTTATTATAATTATCATTTAAATTCCGTGTACCTACATAGATAATGTATACAAACTTAGTATATCATACTTTAGTATAAACTCACAATTTAAAAAAATTAATTTTTATTATTATTTTGAATATTTTCATGTTTTATATAGTCATTTATTATAACAAAGTGTAACACACACATACTCATTACATATTATAAACGATTAAATACCATTTAATGACAATTTACAGGTGAATGTACATGTTCATGGTTAAATTGTTATTATTTTCATTTTTTTTTTTTTTTTTTTGAAATTTTTTATTTAAAAATTTAAAAATTTTCTTGCTTATTGCACTTATTTTATATACATACCTACATAAGAAAATTTTAAATTAAATAAATAATAAAAAAATTTTTTTTTCTGTTACGATAATCTGATAACATAGAAGAGTATTTTACATGCATACATATGTATGTACTTATATGTACATATTTGAATTTCATGTATATATACTTACCATATACATGAAATCAACACAGATATACGGATATAATTACAAATGATAAACAAATTAAATCATCACACGTGGAAAATGTATTATTGTTATTATTATTGATACTTTGTTTTGTTGCTACAATTTTTTTTTTATTATTATTGTGTGGAAATATTTTATTTATTTTTGTTTATTAATGAATGAGTTTTCTTTTTTAATTTTAGAAAAATTTGTAAATTGCATTTAAACGGAAATACCTATACATAACGTGTGTTGTATATAAGAAATGTACGTATGTATATATACAATGTATATACATAGACGTATGTAGAAGAAATATTTTAAGAAAATTGTTTAAAAAATTTTTTTTCGTATAAAAAAATTGAAAATAAAAATGATTTAAAAAAAAGTTCATATAAGGACATTTTTTTTGTATTGAATTTTTATCTTAATTAAACAAAATATATGAAATATTTAGTTCATTTTTGCTCGGTTGAAAAAAAATTCAATAAAAATTCAATAGAAAAATTTCAAAAATATGAATCACCAGTATAAATTTATTTACATTATCAGATACTGATATGATTTACAGAAAAAATTTTATTTACAATTAAATCAACGATAACGAAAATTTTATTATTATTATTATTTTTTTTTTTTTGAAAATGTTTTCTAACATTTAATTGTAAATTTACATTTTTTAAAATGAGAATTTTTGAAAATATTTTTTTTATCATTATATTTTGCATAACATACGATAATGTAAGTATAATCATGTCTTTTGTAATATCTCTTTTTCTGTTGAGAATTTGAACTTGAAGTGAAATATCTATAAATGTGGTTACCCAATATTTTATTCAATTTATACATTACTTTTTTACGACTAGACAGTTGATTTTAAATTTGTTGTCTCTATGTGGTTTTTCTTTGAAACAATTTAGGTAAGCGTAAGAAGTAAGAAGAGACATCAGCTGTATCAATAAGTACTATCGAATACTGCTTAAATATGTATTTAGGTTAAATATTTAAAAAAAAAAACAATTAGAATCAATTCGTTGTTACGTAAATCTATCACATTATTTGTATTTTTCACAGATTAAGTACATAAAAGATTTTGTAGATTTTTGTCTCATCCTCTTAGTTTATACATTTTCATGACCTAATTAAATTAAATTTTTTTTTTTAAGCAAAAGTATTTAATCAGATGTATTAATATTAAAAATTTATTCATTAAATTAAAATTAAATTTACTTACCATAAAAATAAAATTATAATATGAACTTTATTACTGTCTACTAATTCGGTGCAGTTAAGGTCTTATGGAAGTATATATCTGCACTTTTTCTTTTTTCGCAATTTCTAACAAGATCATCTCACAAGCAGTGTTACTAAAATCTTTGAAATTATCATATAATACCAGATGAATTTTTTTAACATCAATATACAGCGACGTAAAGTGCTACTACTTTATGTCAATTTCTACAAGACCTTAACTGCACTGAATTAGTAGACAGAGTATAGATATAGTTAAGTGTGTACATACTAAAGTTTATTAGATAAATTATGATAAGTCTTTTTTTAATAAGTCTTCTATAATTAAATACCTGTTAATATTCGAATATTACTATCAAATTGAATTATATCTTGAAAATAAAATGAGATTAAAAAGATGTAAACAAAATATTTATAAATATAACAAGGAAATGATAGTATTAATATATAGTATATGAAGTGGAAATATGTATAATATTTCTTTGTTTTAAATTTAATTTAGTAATTTTATTTTATTTATTTATTTATTTTTTGTTATTATTTTTGTTTTTCCACTTTTTTTTAATTTTATTTTTATTTTATTCGTATTTTTGTTTTTTTTAATGAAGAAACATAAGATATACGTATATATATATGTATACAAGTTTATGTAATAATCTTGTAATAATTTTAATTATATATTTTGTTTATGAAAATATTTATCTATTTTAATTATTTTAGAAAAAAAAATATATATATTTGTTTTAAAAGGTCATTGTCGTGCAGATAGTCAAAAAACAAAAAAAAAATGTACTTATTAGACACGCGTTATTACATCGGTATGTGTGTATATAACGTATAGGTATATTTGATTTATTTTGTTTTTTTTTTTTCCAAATAAAATTCTATTATATATTTCAAAATGTATTTTTAAATATTTTTGTGAACTGCTTATGAGAATACGAAAATTATAAATAAATTTTTAAACAAGCGACTATTAAAATTATTTTAGAATTAAAATAATTTAAATTCGGAATATATTGATATGGTATGATGATATTTGTATCACATGATGAGCATGTATGAAAGAACCTTGTATAATATGAAACCACGTGAAAATCATATGAAAATTTTTGAAGGTATTAATTAAGCCATTAATAATAACATAAAAAAAAAATAATAAAACAAAATTATTAAGTAAAAATTAATTTATTGACCCATTAAAAATTCATATTATATTTGTATTTATAGATTCTACTTAATAAAAGAAATTTTTGACCATTTTAGAAATTTAAAAAAAAAAAAAACGTTCTTACATGACGGTTATTTTTATTTACAAGCTGTATCAATTCTAGTTTGTTTTTTTTTTTTCAAATAGTAAACGTAATTTCCGTTTTTAAATTTTATTTTCGTTAATTTTTATTTTCAAGGTTTGGGTATTTGCTAGCGGGTTACTCGAATAGCATCCAAGTTTCAAATTATTGTGAATGAAAAAATAATACGACCTTTGCTATTGTTATGATTTCATGATGATTGTCATTGTTGACAGTTAAACTGATAATCGGAAAATCTCAGTGGTGGTTTCTCTCATTCAATTTCAAATTCGCAAACGCAAATTTATAATTTTTGCAAATGCAAATTAGGAAGTTAAGGGAAATGTTGTTTTGGTAGTGTTTTTATAATTGCACGTGATTTTGTGTAAATTTAATAAAAATTAAATAGGAAAAAAGCCGTATTTCAAGGATTTGTAATGCAAATACTAATTACATACATATATTGAATGTTTTTGTACATATGTAAATTCGCTTGTGATATCATTAATTATCATATAACTAGTGAATGAATGAATGACATCAACCTGAGCAAGAAAAATCATTCTTAAAACAAAAATTGTTTTTTTATAAATGTATATAAAAGTAAATTTATATCCACTAATTATATTTTAATTTTGCTATTTTTATGGCGTCAAATTCATTTATTGGAAAAATAATACTTGCTACAACATTAATAATATTTTCATATTATTTCTTCTGGGTATCAATTTTACCGTTTATGCTTATTGAAGAAGGTTAGTATTTTATAGTAAATTTACATAAGTATATGTATGTACGTATACAATATAGTTATACAAATATGTATTCCTATGTGTTCAAAATTGTAAATGATTTTATACAACAATTGCATACATGCCAGTGGCGGAACAATATATTTTCAACCCCCCGCCTAAAATACCATTAATTTTGGGATCCCAATAAAATAAATAAAGCTATTTTGGTCGCAGTTAGCAGATTTCGCTAAACTAATATTCTGTTAATTTTCATTTAAAATTTTGACAATTCAAAAAATTTTGAATGGGGGATTGTTAACTGCGACTAGAATAGTCCTAAATATTCAAATAGCTCCTATTCAGCTTGGGTCTCATCACATTTCGAGATAATCTGATGCTGTACGGTAGTTCCGCCTCTGATGCATACATGCGTATACAAGTAAATTGATATACAATGCAATTTAAATAAAATTTATTTAATAATATTACCTAATTGATATAATTTTATTAACATGTTGTGTATTATATACAAATTGTAAGTAGGTACCTATTATTATTATTACTATTATTTTTTTTTCCAGATAATTTTCTTCATTCATTCTTTCCACCTTTGTGGTATGCTTTTGCTATACCAGCTATATTTGGCGTTGTCTTTATTGGAGGATTATCAGCATTCACATTATTTCAAATAAGGCATCACATTAATATTATTTAACAGAAGAAAAACTTATTAATAAGTACCTACATATATAGACGTATGTAAATAAAATTGTATTAACAAAGAGGCAACTTATAAGATCATTATTAAATCCTATTTAAAAAACAAAAAAAAAATATTCTTTTCGAATTAAAATCACAATTATATTTATCTTAATCTCAATGTAATTGCTTATTTTTGCAAATTAATCAATATTCAAGAAAAATAAAAAAAAGTCACATAAGAGTGTTATCAGAAATTTACGACATAATTTTAACACATCTACATACTGTGTATACGTTTATATGTATATGTATGTACATAAAATAGGTACATACATATTTACGATCAATCATTTAAAAAATTAAAACGACGTTAGGTTGTTACTTGTTATTCATCAATTGAATAAGAAAATACCTAGATTAGTATTTTCAATCATTCATCATTGTCGGTTTTTTTAAATTTATAGAATAAAGGAAATTTTTCTCTCTACTAACATACGACGTCAGTTAATCAAAATAATTTGTCATAAGAATACTTTATATTATTTTTAATTATTAAATTAAAATATAAAACGAGAAAAGAAGAACAATTAATGGTGATATAAATTTTTAAATTTTAAATTAAAATTGTTTAAAAAAAAATTAAATTAAATTAAATAAAACGAAAAAAAAATGTATCAAAATCAATGGCTAGTGATTGGTATATCGGGTGTAACATGTAGTGGTAAAAGTACATTAGCAACGGCATTATATAATTATTTTATGAATAATAAAAATCGCACAATATTTAATTCAAATATAATAATTGATGATGCTGCTATATTAAGTCAAGATAATTATTTTTTATCAAAAATTGATCAAAGGCATCAATGGATAAAAAAATTAAATCATATTAATTGGGAAATTATGTCTGCATTAGACATGGATAAAATGATAAATGATATACGGAATTTATTAACTGATCAATTTATTTTATATGATAAACAAATGACAATGATGATAACAACATCACAATATCAACAACAACATCAGCAACACCAGCAACAAGATAACAATGATAATAAGCTTATTAGTACAATATATTGTAATAAAAGTCATAATAATATTATATCAACACAAACAATTGGAACTGAAACAGTATCATTTCATGAGACTACTACTACTACTACTCCTACTACTAATAATAGAAAAATAAAAATTCTCATTATTGAAGGTTTTTTAATATTTAATCATCCACAATTATTACAATTATGTCAAATTAAATTTCATCTACATTTACCATATGAGAAATGTTATGAGAGACGTATTAAAAGAGTCTATGATCCACCAGATGTAACCGGATATTTTGAAATTTGTGTATGGCCAATGTATGAAAAACATTTTAAAGAATTTAAAGATTGTGATGATATTTATGTATTAAATGGTGAAACTCCAAAAGAAAAAATCTTTAAATATGTCTTAAATTGTATTAGTAATTATTTGTAGTTGAACTACATGAAAAAAATAAATATTTTGCTTTAAAATAAAATGAAATATGAAATGAAGCTAAAATAATGAAAAAAAAAAAAAAAAAATACTTTTCTCATTAAGACAAAAATTATTTCATAAGTAACGATACCAGTATAACAAGAATTAATTTTGCTTATATTTTGTTTTTTTCTTAAATTTTTTTTTTCTTGCTTTAAATTATTTTTTAATAATAAGTATGTATACGAATTTAATTTGAAATTCCTATTAGCTTTTACACATTTACATTAGAATTAATTATATTTGATGGAATTGTAATTGTTAATGGTTTATTTTTAACCTAATTAACAAAAAAATAAATAAAAATAAAATCATAATAATATCTTGATTTAATCGAGAAATTAATGTTTTAATAAAATTTTCCATAACGTTTAAATCCTTGCATTTATACTTAACAACAGAAAAATTTAAAAATATCATACATGGAAAGTACGTATGTATATTTTGTTTTCATTTAATTACAAAACATAACATTTCATTTACGTAATTTTTTTTATAATTTAATCAATTAAAATTTAATGTCACTTAAGTTAAATCATTCATTTTTTTTTTTTCAAAGTGATAAGAAAGTAAAAACAAATATTTCGAGAGAAATTATCATCGAATAACGAAATCATGTGTACTTTGTGCGTAAAATGGAAATATACAGAAATAAAATAAAAAAATATTTTCATTAAATTAAAATGATATTGTCCTATATTTAAAAAAAAAAAAAAAACAAAATCTGAACCGAACGCACGTGACCCATAAAAATAGTAAGCAGAAACATAGAAAACCAATTATTAATTTGATATTGGTTATCATCTGTGGACTCTGTGGTACCGCAGGTTAACAATAATTAGCATAATTTCTCTTCTTTTTCTCTTTATTTCCACGATTGTTTTGTTACTGATATTATCACATTGATCGTAAAATCATTCATTAAATTACACCCACTTGAATAAATTAAAATTAATTATAATATTTGTTTAATAAAATTGAATATTAAAAATGCAGCAATTAAATTTGAATTTGTAATTTATTTATTTATTTTTCATATTTTCTATTTTAAATAAAAAAAGGAATTTTCATTTTTATTGTTAATAAAAATACCTTAAATTAAATTTCAAATCACACAAAAATGTGTTGATTTTTTTTTTCGCTCTCATTTTTGTTTTTTTTTTTTTTTTTTTTAAATTTTGTTACTAAAGAAGTTTTTTTCTTTTGTTTTTCAATAAATAAAATTTTAAATAAATAAATATTCCTTCATAATAAAGTCGTATTAATGCCAAATTTTGGCTTGTTCATCTTATATTCCTAATCATAGAAATTATTTAAATTAAATTACTCATATATACGTATTCATTAATTAGTACAATCAATATGTTGTTTTCGTTTGTATAAATCCTATGAATTAATTTAATATTTAATTAAGTCGTTTATTGAGGCCTATTAAATCCAAAATTCCAATTTGCTTGATCGAGATTTTGATGTTGTGGCACTTGATGCTGTGATAGTTGATGTTGTGACAGTGGTTGTATTTGATTTTGATGTTCAAGTCCAATGCCATCATGAATATCATAATTAAAATTATCATGTAAATCAAGAGGCTGCTGTGGTGGACGAGGTTTTAAGGGTGGACGAGTATTATAAATACCATGAGGCTCGTATGCAACATGAACTTCGTTTGGTGTTTGTGATACAACATTTTGAATTGGATGATTTATTTCAGCAGAATCGTCCATTTCAAGAACATGGTCTTTTATTTCTTCATTTTCTACATGATCCTTTATTTCTTCATTTTCTACATGTTCTACACTTTCGTCATGTTCTTCATGCTCTTCACCGGAATCCGTTTCAGTTGGTTCATGTTCTTCTTCCTGTATATCTGTTACTTCTTGGCTATTTTTCAAATTGTAATCAACCTTGTCATCAAGTGGATTTGCAGATGAACTACTGACTACAGCGGTTGAACTTTGGATTTGTTGAGCTGTTGCAGTAGTTACTGATAATGGATTGGGTGTAGTTTCACCTCTGTTACCGGTGAAAAAACTTTGTACCGCTTGTAACGGATTTAAAACTACTTGTAGTGGACCTGTGGCTGTCGAATTTGTGCTAAGTGGCCGGAAAACTGAACTAACAGCATTTTGGAAATTTGTTTGAATAGTTTCAATTAAATTTTGTGGTCGAGCTGTTGAACCGCTCGTTGAATCTTGTGCAATTGCCGCTTGTCCTTGAGGGCTAAATACACTCGTAAACTGACTAGTGAAATTTTGAACACCAGCTTGGAATTGCTGTAATAGATTTGGGGCTGTTACCACTAACACTTGGTCGGAACCAGGTGAAAGTGTGGAAGTTAAAGGCCTTCGGAAAGTATCAATAATTTGTCCTAGTGGACTATTGCTGATGACTTGTTGAGCAGCCTGTTGAGCTGCTTGGAATATAGTTGGTCGAGAAGTACTTCCTTGTTCGCTTTGTCGAAGCTCTTCATTATTTTTATCTGAATCTTCAAGTACTTCATCATTTTTAACAACTTCTTGACTAGATTTCTCTTCAAATTTTTCTTGTTCTTTTTTCTTTTCTACTTCTATTAGATCTTCTTTTTTAATGTCTGTACTTGAAATTGAATTCTGGTTTTCTTCATATTTCTGTTTATTAACAAAAAAAAAAAAAAAAAAAACGAAAAACATAAATTTAAAAAAAATAATAATAATAATATAAAGAAAAATATTAGAAATTTGAATTTATTATAATCGGTACAATTATTGTGGTTTAATAATTTCACAATAACAAAAATTTAGAAAAAAGAAAAAAAATTATTACCGTTTTCACAGAAATACTTTGATCATCTTTAACTTCTTTAGGCACAATTTCATTAGCAGCATTAACCGCTATCGATTCCTTTATAACATTATCGACTAATTTCTTTTCTGTTTCAACTGGTAAAATAATTTCATCCTTAACTAGAGCTTCTGGTTCAATAACTTCAACAATAACAGGAATTGAATCTTTTTTCTCTTTTAAATTTTCTTCGTGAGGAATATCAAGTTCACGAAATTTTCGATAAATAATACTAGATCGAACTGAACTTATTACGATCAGGCAAATTGTAATATATAAGAAATTTTTCATTTTTTTGCACTTTTTGTTTTACTAAATATTTATAGGTATATATATATTTTTTTTAATTATAAAAATTTGAATTCACTTATTTGAAAGTTTTAATCCAAATTCTCCGAAAAAGTAAAAATTAATTTATGTGTATTAACAATTAATCCATTTGATATATATTTTGTGCGTGAACAACGATATTTACCAGGTGATGTGTATTGTACGCGTCTAACTTATTAAACTGATCAAATTTCATTGAAGAGTCGCATTTATACTGCTGCTGCAAAGGTGGTTAAAAAGATAAAGATGGACAAGGCAATGACCCGTTATTTATAGTTACTGTTTCTTTTTCATCTTCCAATATACATACTTTTATTTCAATATAAGTAGTATGTACACATACATATACAACAAAGAATATGGTATATAAAATTATACCAAAGTCAAAGAAAAATAAGGAAACCAAAAAAAAAAAAAAACAACAAATCCAATGATAAATAAACAAACTAAAGGCCCATAGTCAATATCATCGTCATCATCGTCATTACCATCATCATTATCATCCAGCAGTAGTTACCAGTAACATCACCATCATTTATAGTTATTGTCATCGTTTTTATATAATCACTTCTTCAGTTCATCTGCAAGGAAGTTGATGATGATGCTGATAACGATATGGGATATTGAATTGGATTCTTCTAAAATCCAGTTAAAATCTTATGTTTTATTTACATTTTACATTTTATATTTTACATGCTCTCACATATACATATATATATATATGCATATATTAGATGCATAGTTTATTTACTTTTATATAAGATATTGTAAAATATTATTTTTATGTACCTATATATGCATATACAGAAGATGCCGGTTTTATGTTTATTTTATATGCAATTTAAAAACCAAATGCACTTTTTTCATATATATGTGCATATGTGAATAAATTCAAGATTTCTGAAGAAAAAGGTAAATTAAAATAATAATAAAATAAAAATAAAATTGGAAATTACAAAAAAAAATAAGAATTTATTTTCATCTTGCGTGATTTGATTCGATTCAGGTTTTTAAATTTTATAATTTTCTTATTTTTTTTTTCATTTTATTTTATATGTATGAAATTTTGTAGCAAAAAGAATTGTACCTATATATAAGTGATGATAGATACTTGATATTTTAGTGTAATAAAAACAAACACTGTACAATTTAGATTCTTTATAAAAAATTCTCTTGATGTCTAAGATGAAAGTATTTATTACCTATACATATAGCTAGATACATGTATCTACGACGGTCTATAATTTTAGTTAGTAAACTAAACATGTATCAATGCATATAAACATGAAAATGACTTAAGAATAGAATTATAAAATAAAATAAATAATTTGAACAAAAAAAAAAAAAAATTGAATCTTGAATTGCATCTTCGTATCATTTCAATTTGTTGATTAAAAACAAAAGAAAATCAAAACAAACAGAAGAAATGATTAAAAGAAAAAATGATTATAAATACACAAAAAAAAAACAAAAAATGAGAAAAACAAAAACAAATAAATTTTTGCAGAAAATGATTTGAACATTTGATGGGAAAAGATTGAATTGTAATAATTGAAAAAGGAAATATGTATAAGAAATTGTACAGATTATACACATGAAGATGTATATAAATACCTTCAACTACGGATATATATTCTGTCTACATTCTACGCACATGTATACAAAAACATGTAAAATAAAAGGTTTATATTCAATTTCAAATGAGAAAGAAAAATAAATTTAAAATAAAAGTTAAATAATAAAAACAAAAAAAAAAAAAAAACAAAAACTTGCTGAGAACAGAATTTCATGTTCGTCAAAAAAAAAAAAATGTTGCATTTTACTTATTATGGAGTTGTTTACGACTTCTTGAATTTTATGTACCTTTTTTTTCGTCTTCTATGTATTTAGACGTTTTCTTTTAACTAATTTTCTTGCAAAGGAAAGAAAAATGATGTCTTCTTTTTCCATAAATTGTTTGATTTAAAAATAGATTTTAATTATTGAAAAAAAGGAAAAAAAGGAAAATTATGACTAGCCAGTAGCCATAAAAATTAGTTACAAAAGTTTATATGTTATATCCAAAGACTACAAAGAACGATGTTTAGAAATTTCGTTAATTGTATTTTTTCAAAATTAAAAGCCAAATTTAGAGGATAACGAATTTTTTAAAGAGCTATTTTTAATTACAAATGAATCGATTTTGTGTTTTTTGCATTTTAATTGACGTCACTTAATGGCCTGTATAATAAGCCATACTGCCATAATTTCTAATACAATCTGATATATGCGTATATGTGCATACATATTTAGCTTTCTCTTTAAAGCCGATTGATTAATATTTTGAATACGACATATTTACAAATTGTTGTGTTGTGTTTTCCTTCAAATGCATTTTCTAATTCAGTTCAAGTTTATATTTATGTAAATGAATTCATAAACATACATACTTATAAGCTTATATGTACATGGATGCATAATATACAGTTCAAATTTAAAATTTAATTATTAACACATTCATATTGTAATTAAGATGCAGAACAGAATAAACATAAAAATACGACGGCAAGAAAAAAAAAACAACAACAACAAAACAAATCATAAAACGACTTTTAATAACGGCCAACGTTCATTGACTTTATAAAAAAGATAAAATTTTAAAATAAAATTTTCAAAAAGCCATGCGACTGTGTATATGCATACATATGTACATATGTATATGTACATGAATATGCATTTTTACCGTTTTAATTTCAACAGATACTTTAATGCTGTTTTAACCTTTTAACATGATTATTTGTATCAGATGCAAAGAAAATCAAGAATACAATTTAAAACAAAAATTTATATACGATTGTACAAACAACAAACCTTTTGACCCACCACCAATCGAATAAGATTGAAAAAAATTAATAAATTAAATTGAATGAATATTTTTATAACATTGCATAATGCATATCAAATTGTTTTAGTTTAAATATGTATGTCATCGTGTGTACATATGTATATGTTTAACTTATAAAAATTTAGTATGACTATACCAGTTACATTAATGGACTACCGGCTACTGATGTTGATAATGTTGAGAAGATTTTTGTTTTCTTTTGGATGCATTTAGTGAGATAGGTTTTAAATAGAAATAAATTGAAGATTTTATATTTTAATGAAATTTTTATAAGATAAAAATTAATTTGTATAATTTATACATAAAACAAAAAAATAGTTTTTCATAGGCATTTTAAGAAATATTTTGATTTTAATATTTAGATTAGTTTCAGATTAAATTTTTTGTGTTCTAAAAATAACAAAATTTAAAAAAAAATATTAAAAAAAATTAAATGTTGAATAATGAGAAGTTGATCTATTAAAGAATAATTTCTAGAAACGTTTCAAGTTTTTAAATATTTGGTACGATAAAATTGGATACTGTTGTTTATTTTTTTTATTCACTACTTTAAAATTTCATACTTTAAAAAAAAATTTTGAATTTTCCAATTTTGATTTTCTTTATTTTTCTTTTTTTTAGAAGATAAAATGGTTAATAATATTTTCTCATTGGTTTTATAATTGTATTTTCCGAGCTGTCGACATTAATTAAAAACAAATTAATTAAAACTGTGACTCAAAATGTACATTATACATATTTTCTTCGTTGTTTTTCAAGTTAATTGTATTTTTTTAAATAAATTGGATTTTACTTTACTTCATCGAACATTTACTTATGTATAAAAAAAAATAATCGTTACTCGTTCCTCAAATATAATTATAAACGTTTATTCAAATCTCTTCGGTTATTTTTTTTTTTTTTAAATTTTTTATATTTTATTTTTTAAGACTTTTTGCATATCAATTACATTTTTGTATTGTTTCTCTAACTATATATACATTTATTACTTTATATAGTCAGATCAGGTAATATGTACAAATAACACATTATTACAGATACATACATATATTATACATGTGTATGTATACATACTTAGATTTGTACATTGAACAGAATGTAACACCTGCAGAATATTAAATGAAATTTTTCTTTTGCAAATAAAAAAGAAAAAAAAAAAACAAAAATTAAAGATAAATCTTAAGAAAATGGAAAAATAAAATTAAAAGTCATTTTCTTACTTTAGAACATTTTATACATGTATCTCTGATATATTTGAAAAAAGGTATGTACATATGTATGTATTTATGTACATATATACATGTGTAAAAACGAATAGAAATAACTTTTGAATTTTAATATTTGATTTATACATTTACGTATACATGATCATTTTCAAGTGTGTGTACCTTTTATAATCGAAGAAAATTTATTTAAAAAGAAATAGAAAATATTTACTATACGTACATATATCATGTGAATATGATAATTCGTATATGTGTACATTTTAATGGTATACACATATTTCAAACTATTGGCAGTTAATTTAATTGCCTTTTATATGACGACCATGACTTTGTGAATTTTAAATATTTGTCTTTTAATTTTAAATATTGAGAAAAAAAATCAAAAGCTATGTTTACAATCAATTTATAACTTTATTACAAGTAGAAAAGAAACAAGTGTACATATGTATGTACTTGAATGAGTAAATATATATTTTCTTTCTATGCAAATACATATATGTACATAGTAATTTTATAAGACTATCATATAAGTAATATGTATGTTGTGTACAATATACTAAAACTCATCTATAAATATATTGATTGTACATACTAATAAGTAATAGACAGAATAAATGATTTGAACATGTTTTTTTATGTTCAAAAAAAAAAAAAAAAATTGTAAATAAAAAGGGAATCACGTACTCTGTACGTATGTTTTACTTTTACTTTTCACGCCTATTTGAAGAAAGAAAGCGTTTTTTTTCCGCTCTTTATTTAATTTTTGATCAAATGACAAATTTATACCATAAAATACAAATTGAAAGGTAAAAATCAAAATAAAGTATTATTATATGGATATTAGAAAAAATATTCACATACTCTTATATACATACATATGTACGTTTATTGTATGCACATATTGTATGCCTATTAAATGATGTGATTAGCAAATATTTAATCAATATTAATTTATACACAATTTGTGTAAAAATATTTTCACAATTTTTTTGGTGAAATTCATGAAATTTGACATAAATACATACATATGTGTATGGATGTACTTATACAAATGGATGTGAGTATATAATATCCTATATACATGTATATATACATACATATGTAAACATCATGTCTAGACAAATAAAAACAAAAAATAATTAAATTACCTTCTATTTGGAGACAATACTATACAAATTTAAAATGAAATTTCTTTTTGGAAAATTTAGAAAATTTTTCATTTTGCATTTTCAACAATTATTTTGAATTTAAAAATGTTCACAATTCAGAAAAAAGAAAAAATCGTGAGTATTAAAAATTTATTTTGACCACAAATTAGTTGTACATTTTTCCGTTTTAATATAGAGTAAATTCAAAAACGCATCACTGCTTATTTAATACGATATCCAGCGTATTTATGATTTTAAGCTGAATATCGCATCAAATATGTAGGTAGTGATGCATTTTTGAATTTACCCATAGTTTTATGTTCGCTTGTATTAAATTTCTTGATTAAAATAAAAGACATGATTTTTTGTTTTTCATAAATATAACACATACAATGTATATATTTATTTAATTTTTTTTTTTTAATTTTACTTAGCTGACATTTATGCTATATTATAATTATGTATATATAATGATAATTATAATTAATAAAAATGATATATAGTAATTATACAAAGAAATATTTTTGTAAATAAAATTAATTTATATTTTAAAGTATATTTTTTGCTCTTATTTTTTTTCTTTTGTCACATACCTATAATATAAATATTATAATATATAAATTTATTTTTTCATTTTTCATTTAAATTTTAATCATTTTAAATAATCATTTTTAATAAGAACAAGCGTTTCATTTTTTTTTTCATTTTTCATTTTTAAAATTATAAATAAATGCATAACATAAAAACAAAATAAAATAAAATAAATGCAACTAAGATAAAAATTTCAATAACACAATACCACTCATACATATTGCTAAATTCATTTTCTGTCCTTAAAATATCAAATTATAATTTTCTTTTTTTTTTTTTCAGTATATTAAAAGTCTTTATAAAAATTCTTTTTCAATTTATAATGAATAATAATAAATGCATTTACATATTTACATAAATAAATAATTTAAAAAAAAAATTTTTTTCTACTTAAAATGCACAAAAAACAAAACAATAAAATAAAATAAATAAAAAATTCATTCATTTTCTATAGCCCTGTAAATACAATAACTTTAATCAACAAAAAAAAAAAAAGTCTAATATATTTTTGGCTTCAAATATAATTTTGGTAAAATTAATTTACATTATATTTTAGGTACGTATGAACACAAATATTTGAAAATGTAATTTACAATATTCAAACTTTTTTTTTTCAGTTAGAAATTTTTGTTTTTAATTTAAATTTTTCATAAAGAAAAAAAAAATTGGAAGAATAGTATTTTTGCTTTATTTTGGTTTCATTTTTTGTTTTTTTTTTTTTTAAATATGTTATACTGATGTATATAAATTTTGCCACATAATATTTGTTTTTTATTTGAAAACAAAAAAGTGTTAAAATTAATGTACACATTATATTTAATTAAAACTATTAAATTCGCAACTAAAAATTTTAGCGTTTCGCATATTTTATATATATATTTTTTTTCATTTTTTTTAATACATTTATAAGAAAAATAAAAGATAAATAGTAAACGAAAAAATTCAGATAGAAAGCACTTATCGGAATGCTTTTAAATATCATTATATCTTATATGCTAGAATTTTATTACTTTTTTTTTTCTGTTAAATTCGCATTTATAATTAATACACGTACATAAATAATTATTATACACTATATTTTTTTTTTTTTTAAATCTATTTAACTGCAAGTTGCTGCAAGTATTCCTAGCTAGTATTTTTTTTTTTCGTCCTATTTTTGAAATGTTTTATTTCAGGATAGATAGATAAATTCAATATTAATTTTCTTTTAATTTTTTTTTCTTGTATCTAAATATGATAAATCAAAGCGATAAATTGGATTTTTTGTTTTTACTTTCAGGGAATAAAATTTTCATTTCCTTTTGTTTTTTATTTTATTTTTTATTTTTTTTTTTGGTGAGGTGTAAGGATATGCATAATGCGACATACATATATAATATAAGATATCATTTTTATGAAAATTAATTAATTACATCAGATCCAATAAAATGATAAATACACATTTTATTCCCTAATTTATTTAAAGGAGTTTAATTTCTATCGTAAATGCTTATCTAGTATTTTTCTCATATTCCTAAATATTTTCATAGTTCTTTTCTACTGGTAATAAAATATATATAAATATTTTTTTTTGCTTTTTCATTTCATCTTTTCTCTCTAATTAATTTTTCTTTTTTTTTTAATTTTCTGTTCAAAATTGATATTTTTGTTGGATTGGAATCAATATTTAATGATTTAATAATTTTTTAAATGTTTTCTTAAAGAAAATTACATTTTTTTTTTCATGTTGTTACCTCTTTTTGTAATGTATAACTAGTTGTTAGAAATACATACACAGGGATATAAAGAAAGTTTATGTTTTTCTCAATGATGGTGGGGGCTTTTTATTTGTTTTTCAATAATATGTCGTATATAAATGTATATTTTGTATATTAAATTTTTGCTTGTTTTTCTTTTCCTATAAATACAATGATATAATTCTTTATGCTATAAGTACATTATACATATGTGTATGCATGTTAAATATTTTTATATATTGTTTTTTGTTTATTTAAATATAATAATTATTATAAATACATTATAATATTTTATAGGAACGTATATTAATATTACTTTGTTTTATAACGAACGCATAAATTTATGTACGATCATGTATATAAAAAATTTTTCCAGTTTTTCTTTGATTTTTCTGTACGATTATGCAAAAATGAAAAAAATTATGCACGTCACAAAGAAAAATGAAAATTTTTTTCTTTGTATGGGAATGATATATCTCTATTAAATATACGAAGATACATACATATACATGGTATAACAATTTAATATCTGCATATACATACATATTTATATAAAATGGTACATAAGAAATAATAATGATAAGTTTAGACTTATGTATAATTAAATGTGCGATATGTATAGCTATTTTTTTTCACGTAAAATATAAAGTTTAGAATAATAATGGCTATTATATATAGAATTTTGTGCTAAAAATTTTCATTATATTAAACGAAAGAAAAATGACAATAAAATAGAATAAAGAAAACACGAACCGGTGGGAATATAATAATTATTATTTAATTACTTTTATACTTTGTACTTTAAATATTTTTACTATAGGCCTTATGCGAGTATATGTGTATTTTTTCTTCTCTCATAATTTCTCATAAGTGTTACCACAATTCTCATTTTTCTTATAAAGTATGGGATGAGTTTTTTAAATATTAATATACAATTTATTTAAAGTGGTACTACTTTTCGTATAGTTTCCACAAGGCCTGTAGTGAGAATATTTATAGTACAAAGTCAAGTAAATTTTGAAAAATCTGTATTAGTATGTTGTTGATTTACATATTTGATATTTAGCTTAGTTTATAATTGTGTTTATTATGTATAAATATAAAAACAAAAAAAAAATTGTGCATCGAAAATAATACAACTAGGCATTATTGTAAAAGTGTACAAATAGGAAGCTATAATATGGACAAACATACATATGTATATTATTTACGAATAATAAATGATTTCAATAAATTGATTGATTATTATGTATTGATTTATTTATTTTAATTTTTTTTTGTATTGTACTTTCATTATTTTAAGTATATTTCCATAATATAAAGTATACATGTAAATGTACTGAAAAAAAAAAAAAAAACTTTCCTAAAACAGCGAGTATCATTATACAAGTTTGCAGTACAAAAATAAAGATAAGTAAAATTGATATATTATTATTTGGATTATAGATTTTGTTTTATTCACTTAAAAAACAAATTTAAAAAATTTCTTTTTACTTACCATGTTTTTATAAATATACGTACAAAATTATAAGTCAAGAAAAAAATTAATTTTACAAATTATTTAAAATAAATTTAAAAAAAAAAAAACAAAACAACCTTTATTTTTGTAAAAATAAAAACTTGTACGAAGTAATGTGATTATAAATTTCCTAAATGGAAATTTTTCACAGCCACATTCCATTTTTTTTTTCATATCTTTATATTTTATGCGTTAACGAGTAATATTTCAAAAAATGTGTTTTATAGAAAAATTTCTTTCAATTTATTTTGTATTTTTCTATTATGTTTCATGTAACAATTCCTAAATAATTTTCAATTTAATATTTAAATCAAATTTATAAATTATTAATTTGACTTGAAAAATATTTTTTAAAAATTTCGTGAAGTCTATTTTACTCGCTTGATAATATTTTTTATTATACTTTTAATGTATCTTTTCAGACAACGTATGAAAATTTAAAAATTCATTTGAAGCATACATATACATATAACGTCTAATCAGTGTACAAGTATTTCTGTTTTTAAAAATTTCAAATAAAAAAAAAAAAAATAAAAAAAAAAACGATAAATTCAGAAATCTAAATCATCTAGCAAAAAATAAAAATATAGATTTTAAAATAATATCAGAGATAATACAGCATTGGTATATATAATTGCACATACATATTAATAGCTTTGTAAAGATCTTAAAATATTTTACCCCCATCTTCAAAAAAGAAAATGTTTTTTTCTTATTTTCTCATTTTTAAATTTTCCAAACTTATTTTCTAAATAGTAGTTATACAATTGTATTTTATTATGTGTACAGTAATTATGTTACGTTGATTAATATTTATTATTCATATATTTACTTATATATGTTATTTGAGCAATATTCTCATTCGCATATAATAAAAAAATTGTTCGCATTTGAAATAAATTGCTTATTTTGTAATGATAATAATAATAATTAATATATTAAAAAATATAAATATTCTGTTTTATTTTAAAAATTTTTTACTTTATAAATTTGTTTCAGTCCTATGAGGATGAGATTTTATAATAGCAGGCATCATAATATCTGTTGAATTATTTGATGTTTGATTATTTGAATTATGACAATAATTAATTTGTAATGGCATCGTTAATTTAATATTTGTATCATTTTCAACTGGAATAGCAACAGTAGCAGTAGTAACAGATGCAGGAGCTGTTGTATTTATTGTTGACATTGAATTATTAATAACCGATGATGATGAAGATGATGTTGTTGTTGATTTTATTGATTTATTTCGTATTGACCATTCATTTTGTTTTAATAGAAATTGCTTAACATTATATTCCATTTGTGCTAAATCAACTTGCTGTTCTTCATCATTATTATTCATATTATTATTTTGTTTATCAATAATTTCATTATCATATTTTTTATATTGTTGTTGTTGTTGTTGTAGTTGCTGCTGCCAATCTTGTTCACTTAATAATTGTCTTGATTTTTGATATTGTTGTGCTTTTAATAAATTTTTATTATTCTCATCATTATAATACTTACGATTTATAATTTGATTATTTTGAGCAACAATTGTTTTATTATCATTTGCATTCACATAATATTGATTTGTTAATTTATTATCAATTAAATTAATCGCATTATTATTATTATTAATACTATTTGAATTTGAAGTTGGAATTAATTGTGAGTGGTTGCAATCAAATGATGTTGATGATGTTGAAAGATTTCTTATTTGTTGTTTTTTATTAATTTGTTGCTGTTGACATTGAGCATTATCATTACTTGTGTTGCTAGAAAATTGTTGTTTTTTAATTTTATACTTAAAGACATTATTCGACGGTATATCAATGGAAGCATTATTGTTGCTGTTATTCATATTTTTATTTTCCAATGAAAATTTTATATTATCAATACTATTGCTACAAATACTATTGCTATAATTGCTGCTACTTATACCATCATTAATATTATTGTTTATACTGTTAGCATCATTAAAATTACAAATAGTTGTTGCATTGTTGTTATTTAAATTTAAATTTGAATTATTCATTAATAATTTATTATGGCTGTTTTGTCCCATTTGAGAATTATTTTGAACCCATTCAGCTACACGTGTTAATTGTTGACATCGTAATAATGCATTCTCTTGCAAATCTACACCATTATCAGGACAATTACTTGATATTGAACTTGATTGTGTGCATGATTTTGAATTTGTTGTATTCTTACAACTAGAATTTATCGAATTATCACATAACGTAATCATATCATAATTTTGTATTGTTGGTAATGTATGTTGTTGTTGCTGTTGATGATATTGATATTGTTGTCGTTGTTGGGGATGATGATGATGCTGATGATGTAATTCAGTATTATTTGGAGAATTTATAAGTTGTTGCTGCTGTTTTTGGTCTAATAATTTATTATCTGAATTATTTTGTTTTAATTTCTTATCATTTATAGAATTAAAAGAATTATCTTGATTTTCTGATTGATTATTATTTATTATGATGGAACTAGTTAAATTTATATTTTGTTGTAATTTATTATCAATATTATCCTTAATAATTTGTTGCGAGTGTTCAGAAGGAATTAAAATATCATTAGGATTATTTTGTTTATTAGGAGTTAAAGGTGTTGCTGTTAATATATCATCAATAGCTGTTGTTGCTGATGTAGCCTCTGTTTTTGCTGCTGCTATTGCCACTTTTGATGTTGGACTGTTAATTATGTCTGAATTTGTTGACATTACCATTGAAATTTTTGATGTAATTATATCTTTATTATCATCTAGCTCTTCATCAAGGAAACGTTGACGACGTGTATATACAATCGGTGTCACTTCTGATTCAATACCATCAAGTAATATATTATTTGATCCATTTTGAATTCTTAATGCACACAATCTTGGACCACGATATTTAGGATTTTCAGCCTAAGTATAGATGAAAAATTAAAAAACAAATAATGAAATTTTACATGAATATTATATTTATATTATATATTAATTATTTATATTATATTATTTATATTATTGAATATTATATTTAGGATTTTCAGCCTAAGTATAGATGAAAAATTAAAAAACAAATAATGAAATTTTACATGAATATTATATTGAAAAATTGAAATTCAAAAATTTTTTACTTACTTTTATTGTTTTTATAAGATTTCTATTGAAATTTTCAAACATTTTAGCACCTTCATTACTACTTGTTTTACTCCATAAACTGTTTGTGCTACCGGTTGCTGATGTTTGTAAATTACTACTTCTATCAAATATGCCAGCATTATTACTTGTTAAACTATCGTTTGTATTATCAATAAATTTTTTATCATCTGTGTTTTCTTCAATTACGCTATCACTATTTTTCATCGTATTGTTATTATTATTACCCTGTACTAAATCATTGTTACCTTCAATAGCTTCATTATCAATCAATAAATTAGTTGAATCACTCTTGCTACTAGTATTGTTATTATTATTTAATAATTTGTTGTTCTTATCACTTAATTGTTGATTATTACCACGATTAATATATGTTGTATTATTACAAGTAATATCATTTTTTACAGCCAATATTGGAGATTTATTTGTATCACTGGAATTGTTTACAACATTTATATTACTGATTTTATTTAAATCGATTAAATCATGATCATCATCATTTTGTTTAATACAAATATTATTTTTATTATTATTATTGATATTGGTATTATTATTATTATTGATGTTTGTATTAGTGTTATTAATACTATTATTATTGTTGTTGCTATTGTTGTTGTTATATTGATTCTCCATTAAATATTTGGCAGTGTCATTGTTATTATTTAATTGATGATGGTTAACGCTATTATTACCAATAACACCTGATAATGATATTGTGCCATTTGTTGATATTATAGTAGATTGATACTGATGTTTATTACCATTATAATTACTGATACCACTATTACTATTTATATTAGTATTATTAATGATGCTATTATTATTATTATTATTATTGTTGTTAATTGTACGATCACATAAACGATGATGACCCAATATTGGATTAACCATTAAATCATCTTTTTTAGCTGGTGTAAATAATTTATCAGCATCATTAAAATCTGATACGCTACTTTTTGTTTCTGATATAACTGAATCACTTGATCTAACTAATTTCATTATATATGGACTATTCGTTCTTGATGGTGAATTTAAATTACTATTACAACGTAAGCATAATGATGAATTTGTATCACCTTGTAATATTGTTTGTGTACCAATACTATATGTTCTTGGTTCATCAGCTAAAACTTGTAAATCTTTAGTTGAACAATTACATGTATCACAATGTTTTATATCACTTGCTTTTAATTCATCTTCTAAATATTTTGCCATAATTGATGGTGATATCATTTGTTCATTTTGATCATTACATTCAGTATTTTGAGCATCTACATTTTTTTTTTAAAATTTAAAAATAAAATAATTAATTATAAAATTGTTTTTATAAAAATTTCTTTAAAAAAAAAAAGAAAATTCTCTGTATTAAAAGTAATTAAATAAATAAAATGCATAAATCAAAATAAAAAAAATATGTTACAGAGAATTTCCAATTACCAGAAATAATATATGCATTATTATTTAACTATAAAAAATTTTTAATTAAATTTATTAGCATAGAATTCTAAAACATAGTAATGCAATCAATAATCCATGCATATCATTGGATAAAAAAAAATCTATTCATTATTAAAAGCACACATTGCCTTCTTTTGTGCCGTTGAGTGTTACCAACAAAATTGTGTTACTTACTACTAGAGCATCTTTTAAAATTTTATAAGTGAAATAAATAAAAAAAGAAATAATGCTAAAAACATCTAAATTACCATATTCCAACTAAATAAAAATATTTAAATAAAACATTTTTAATAATAAAAAAAAAAAATAAATAAATAAAAGTGTTCGTGTTGAAGAAAAATAAATAATCCATAATTATATACAATATGAAGCTAAAACAAATAAAAATTTAGTGATAGAATGTATACTTTGTTTTTCTATTTAAAAACCATAAAAAGCCAATAAAGAAGTGAATTAATAAAAAAGAAATTATTTCAATTAAAAATAAAATAAAAAAGAAAGAAAAAATAAAAACAAAGCGAAAATTTTACTAACACTTACCAAGACCCCGCATTGAATATACCATTGCAGTAGGTGGAAATGGACAAATTGGCGGGGGTGAATCTGATGCTGGAAGTACTTTATAAGAATTTGATGTAGCTACACCAACACCACTTGTACTACCCTCAGAATCAGAATGTGAATTTGTTTCAAGTCTCATATATGATGATACCTTAGATTGAATATCCATTGGTAACTACATAAATTACACGTAACAAATTTACAACAAAAAAAAAAAAAAAAAAAAAAAAAAAAAAAAAAAAAAAAAATAGAAAATACTTATTCAACGATTCAAATTTATCATATTTACAAAACTTACCGAAGATACTTTTTGAGGTACAAAGCTATCTGGCTTACATTGTAAAAGTTGAATTGCCAAATTGATATCTGTTTTGTAACGTTCCTAAAATTTGAACGTAAATAAATGATAATTGTAAATATAATTATTAAATTGTACTAAGGGATCAAGGTCAAAAGTTCATTTGAAATTTTTTTTTTTTCAAATTAAAAGGTGGTAAAATATACATAGTTTGAAAATTTCATTTATCATAGTGAAAATAAAATATTCATCTTATTATTATTGAAGTATATCCTTTTGTTTGCTTATCTTTTAAACCAATTTATTAACTAATGATTGATTATTATTATTATTATTGAATATTGAAATTTATTATTATTTTTTATTGATTTTCGATATACGTATCTGATAAATAATCAACTCTAATTAATTGATGACACATCAAATTTATCGTAAATCTTAAAGAAAACGCCTTATAAAATACCTTTTAAAAATTATACTGTACGATTATACTTATATGTACATATATAAATAGAACCAATTTTTGAATTGTCTTTAATAAAGAATTTGTTCATTTTGTAACGTATTGTTATTTAAAAAAAAAAAAAAAAAAAAAAAAATGGAATTTTTTAAAAGAAATCTTCTATATAAAACAACAATATTATCTTGGTATATTATTATATTCAGTGGTTTATCAATTTATAAATATAATTATGAAAAAAATTGCGTTGAAAAATCATATATTGCAATATTCTTTTATATAACAATTAATTTATTATTAACAATTATATCATTTAATGATACACAAATAAGAAATAATTGGGATAATTTTTTCAAAATAGATTCATTAATACAATTATTAAAAGTTAATGATTTTTTAGTATTATTTTTAACATCAAATATTATTTTTATTTATCGTTTAATTAAAATTAATAAATCTATTCAATTTATGAATGATGTTTTTAATATGATTAAATTTTATCGTGATTTTTATAAATCAAAAACATATTTACATAAAAATATTATATATAATTGTAAATTACGTATTATGATATATATAATACGTTTAATATTTTTATGTATACAAATATATAATATTGCATATGTAACAAAATTTATAAAAGTTTATATACATTGGAAATATATGTTCTTTTTAATATCACATACAATACAATTTAATTCAATTTGTATATTAATTATAATTAATTGTATGTATTTAATAACAAATAAATTAAAATCTAATTTAAAATTAATACAAAATCATATAAAATTAAAAATATATTTTAATATAAATTTATTTAATTATAATTTTAAATTTATTCAATTATATAATAATTATAAATTATTAATTAATGATTTTATAAAATGTTCAAAATTTAGTAAAGATTTAATAAAATTTTTACAATTTCAAATAACATTTTGTATATTTTATTCATTTATACAAATGATTAGTAAAATATATTTTATATATGATGTTATTGATGATAAAACAATTATTGTATCAAGAGATACAACAAATTTAATGCATACAATATGTTATGTATTAGAAACATATATATTAATAATTACATTAGATTTATATAAAAAATCATATAAAAATTTTATAAATTCATTAAGTGAACATACAATTTTAATGAATACATATCATCGTGAATTTGAAAATGATGTAAGTATCTTATGTAAACGAAAAAGGACATTATAAACATTATTACTGATTTTTATCTTTTTTTTTTTATTTACATTTTATTTCTTCTCTTCTTACATTATATAGGTGAATAGAGTAATGTTGTACTTGAAACAGAATGAACCAAATGTAACCATTTATGGATTATTTCGAATTGAGAAAAGTTCATTTTTTCAAATTATCACATCGATTATAATATATGTCATCATTTTAATTCAATTTGATAAAAATATATCAAATATTACTGGAAAATAAAATATTTTATTCTATTATTTTATTAATTTAATTTAATACTTTTTTTTTTTTTGTTCTTTTAATAAATTAAAAAAAGACAAAGAAAAAAACTTGCACATTTCAAAGTTTTTAATAAGCCTTTCAAAATGTCAATTTGAAATGTAATAAATTAATTAAATTAAATATTCATATTTTAATTGAATTTGTATTAACTTTTGTGTTTTATTTGATATACTGACATACTGTATGACTGTGTGTATGTACATATATGCACTTTAAAACATGCAAATTTTTTGTGGTATTATTTTCATGTTAACTTTAAAAATTCAATTAATAATATCCTATTAAAGGAAAATAATATCAAATGATAAATATCACTTAGAAATATTTTATTATATTTTTAATCATAAATTCATGTGATTTCTAATATCAAATTAAATATTTTTTTGTTTGGTTTTTTTTTTTTTTTTTTCAATTTCAATTTTTTATTTAATTTTGTATTTAGAAAAGAAAAAATTAAAATTTTATTCTATTTAGTCAATATTCAACGTTCATATAAACTAAACAAATAAATTTTAAATTTTTTTTATAAATTTTGATAAAATATAATAAAAAAAAAAAAAAAACAATTCAATATGAGTTTATTATTAAAATTTTGTATAAAAATTTTATTTACATTAAGTAAATTAAATGTATTATTAAGTTTATCATTTAATCTAAATACATTTGAAACAAGCATATCAAAATTTGGTGTTATATTATCAATTATTATGATAATATTCATGACATTATCTTATACACAAGAATTTTTATTTTATTTTTTAAGAAGATCATTTAATAATGTACCACGTGTTGTACTTAAATTTGTTATTACAACAACATTTATTATTTTATGTATAACAGCAATATCAACATTAATAATACAATTAAAAAATCGTTTTAAATCAATGAAAATCATAAATAATATTATTAAATGTATGAATAATACAAAAATTTTAATTGGTAAAAATAATTTATTATTAAATAAAAATTTAAAATTATTATGTATATTTTTATTAATATCATGTATATTACGTTTTATTTGTGTAATATTTTTACTAACTGAATTACATGCACGTTATACAAGAACAAAATTTGAAAATTATATATTTAAATTTACATGGATATATAGTATAACAACACAATCAAATGTTATAAATATATTTATATTAGTTGAAATATTATTAGTTAATATAATTGATAATATTAATTTACATTTAAATAATTATTTATATTTATTAAAATTTTTTGATAATAAACAAAATAATAAATTACATATTTGTGAGTTATTAAATAATCAAATTGAAAATATTTTTAAAATTTATATGAAAATTATAAATATTAGTAATGAAATTTATAAAAATTATGAATTACTTTTATCACTTTGCCTTTCATATGAATTTTCTCAATGTATTAATAGTGTTTATTATTTATATGATGGTCTATTACATGAAAAACAAATTCGTCTATTTAATTTAACTGAAAATTTTGTATTAATACTTGAATTATATTCTTTATGTACTATAATTGGTTTATATGTGACAACATATAAAAATGCTGAAAATATTATATCAGATATAATAATTGAAATTAATGATTATGATACAGATTTGACGAGAGATGTAAGTTGATTTTCTTTCTTTTTTTGAATTTGAAATTATACAGGTTGTGTCCCAGAGTCACAAAGCGGGTTTATCGTGTAGATCAGAGTGTTTCTAGTCACGTACTGCACGTGTCCAAAAATTTTCAAGCTCCTGTATCTCAGAAAAGGTGGATTCTAGGTGAACTACACGATAGATTCGTTTTGTAACATTGAATCTGGGACACCCTGTATGTGTATATGTTTGTACGTAAATATTTTATGTACACATATGTTTGTACACATAAATTTAATAATACAATATTTTTTTTTTAATAATTATATAGCTGGAAATTATCCTTTTAACTATCAAACAACAAAAATTGGAGTTTACTATTTTTGGACTATTCAAAATAAATAAGGAAACATTTTTCTCAATATTTGCAACAATATTTTATTATGATTTATTTATGATACAATTCGATAACATGTAATTAGAAATTATGATGATAATGTAATTCAATTTTTTTTTTTTTTTTTTTTAATAAAATTATATCTATATGTATGTAACTTTGATAGGCACATTCTTTATTTAACATTTTCGATTATCATATGTTTTAATTATTTTAAAATATAAATGTAATTAACCAAATGTATCAAATCATTTATTTAATAAATTAATTTTAGTATAACATGTAATGAATTGGATTTCAAATGCATAAAAACTTATAATTAAAATTTAGGTATGATGGTATGAATATTACAAGTGTTACGCACAATACATAAATAGATATATGTATGTATATAATGTAAATTTAAAATTTTATTCATTCGCTATTCATTATGATTTATGTTAGATATTAAATATTTAAAAATGTTTTCTCCAATTCGATTGCAATGAGTAAAAAACATGCAATTCAAACGTTTTCTAATTCATTAATTTATATAATTGAAAAAAGAAGACAAAACCCTATAATAATTACCTATATACCTTTTAGAAATTTTGCAATATCAACAAAAGCTACAATGTTTTCATTTAGAAAAATGGGTATATTCGATTACATTGAAAAATGAATTTATTGGAAATTTTAACAATAATTACATTTAATATTGGAAATTATACTGTTTTCCCATATATTAAATTCTGTAGAAAAGATCATAAAGTGTATTTAAATAAATTTGGTGAATTATATTCAATTATTCAAATAATTTTATTTATTATTTTATTTATTTATATGATACAAAAATTAAAAATATTGTTTTATTTAAATTTTATATCAGAACAAGTTATTCGTTATAGTTTAAAAATTTTATTTATCGAATATTTTGTGTTAGTGTTATTTATATTAAATTATTTCTTTTCAAAGCGTACAAAAATAATTCATGTATTAAATGAAATGATTGAAATAATTGATGACATTAAATTGTTAATACATCAAAAAAAATTAAAATTAAATAAAAAAATTAAATTATTTTGCTTTTTAGAAGTCTTAATTTGGATATTATCAATAATCTCAATAATACTTCTGTTAAAAGATCTCATGAATTTAATGCTTATAAGTGGTATACATTTTTTAACTGTTGCTTACTTTTTTAGTGTAGTAACATTAACATTATCAAATATATACAGTGAAACTGTTTTAATTATTTTTCTATTGAATAATATTATTTATAATTTTAATATTTATGTACAAGAGTATTTATTATCTATACAAAAGAAAAAATCAAAATTAATAAAAAATCATATTATTAATCAATTTAATGAAAATTATTTTGAGATGATTAAACTTTTTATGAAAATATCAAATGTTACAAAGAATTTCATTGATATATTTCAAATACTTACAATAATAATAATATTTTATGCATTTATAAGTTGTACATTAACTGTGTACTTTATGTATCATAGAATATTTAATTTAAATGATAACGATTACGTTGGTTTAATTCAAACAATTGGAATTTTATTGCAATTTTATACATTTACTGTATCATTTCAATTATTAATTGATCAATATGAGGATATAAAGAACACTTTAACATTCATGTTAATAGAAATTCATCAATACAGTAGTCATAATAAGGAGTTAATTAAAAATGTAAGGTGTAATCTTTATACTCAAAAATTTATTAATTGTTCTTTTATTTTTATTTTATTTTTATAGTTAGAAGGTGTTGTTTTATTTATTACCCAAGAGAAGATGAAATTTTCAGTATATGGATTAACAGTGAATACAGGATTATTTTTCAAAGTAATTTCGAGTAGCGTATCGCTTATATTAGTTTTAATACAATTTGATAAACAGTAAATTAATCTTATATATAATTTATTATTACGAACGTGTTATACATTTTGCCTTCTTTTAAGTTTGTTTTGCTATAAGGATTAAAATTAATATTGTAAATGAAAAAATTTCTATTATTGTATTGCTAGTGTAAAACTCGAAATTATCAATTCAGTATGATTTATGTTATAAATTAAATATTCAAAAATATTTTCCATAATTTGATTTGATTTGATAAAATCGAATAAAAATTTGCAATGAGTAAAAGACACGCAATTCAAGTATTATTTAATTTATTACTAAATGCAATGTAAAAAAAAAAAAAATAAAAATTATTACTGCGTATTTAAACGTAATTATTATGAATTTAAATAAAATAATTAATGCATTAGGAAATTACATTTTTTTCACAAATAACATGAGCTATAAAATTTGTAGTTGAAAGAAAGCTACAGTTTATTTTTTAAAATTCATTCTCTATATACAAAATGAATTTATTAGAATTTTTTGAGAAATTTGTATTTTTAATTGGAAAAAGCATAGAATTCTCATATATTAAATATAATTGGAAAAATCGTAAAGTGCATGTAAAAAAATTTGGTGGAATATATGTAATTGTACAAATAATTATCTACATTTTTTTATACATTTATATTATAAAAGAAGTGCGTTTGCCCTATTATATTATGTTAATGCAACAGAAAGTAGTTCGATATAATTTAATAATTATATTTTATACAAATTTTGTATTAGCTTTATTTGCATCATGTTATTTCTATTTTAAACGTGTAAAAATTGTTTATATATTAAATCAACTAATCGAAATAATTGATGATATTAAATCAATAACATGTAAAAGACAATTAAATTTAAATAATAAAATTAAGTTATTTTGCTTTATACAAATATTGATCACAATCCAAGAATTTATACGAATGATTTCAATACATCATTATTCTACCAATGCTTATCACATGAGCCTTCTAAATTTGTTCATATATGGTGCTTATTTTTATTTAACAATATTAACGTTCTCAAATTTAACTTGTAAAACGGTTTTAATTATTCTCATACTTAATAATATTATTCATAATTTTAATATTTATGTACAAGAGTATTTATTATCTATACAAAAGAAAAAATCAAAATTAATAAAAAATCATATTATTAACAAATTTGATGAAAATTATTTTGAAATGGTTAAACTTTTCATGAAAATATCAAATGTAATAAAAAATTTTATCGATACATTTAAAATACTCGCAATAATAATCATATATATTACATTTTCAACTTGTATATCAACTTTGTATTTTGTCTACCATACTTTTTATAATTTAAATCAAAACGATTATGGTGGATTAATTAAAACGATTGCAATTTTAACGCAGTTTTATGTTTTTACTGCGTCATTTCAATTATTAATTGATCAATTTGAGGATATAAAGGACACTTTAACATTCATATTAATAGAAATTCATCAACACAGTAGTCATAATAAGGAGTTAATTAAAAATGTAATTTGTAATTTTTTTTCTAAAAAGTTTAAAATTTTTCTATTGAAATCTACTTAATAAATTATTTTATTTTTTGTAGTTGGAAAGTGTTGTCTTATTTATAACACAAAAAATTACAGAATTTTCAGTATACGGATTAACAGTGGATACAGGACTATTTTTCAAAGTAATTTCGTGTAGTGCCCTATATGCATTAGTTTCAATTCAATTTGATAAGACGTAAATTATATTTATTAAAATTTTTAATTATTCATTTTACATCTTAATTTTGCAATATAAATTAGCTGTATGTATATGTATGTAACTGCTGTGTTAACTTCTTATCTTTTTTAATCTTAAGATTGAATATTAAAAAAATATTTTTGTCACTATTTTCATATTTAAAGATAATAAAATTTAAATTTGCTTAATGAATTTTCAAATATAGTTTTTATTACGTGTAGTTTATTTGAACACAACCAGAAAAAAAAATATATTAAAATTATTTACAAATTGATAACAAGTAACACAAGCAAAATAATGTAATGAAAAAAAAAAAAAACGACATTGAATTTTTTTTTTCCAAATTTTATAATATAATAAGCTTAAAATTAAGGTAAAATATTTTTTTGTCATACTTGAAAACTTATTAATTATTTACCATTTGATCGGATTTTAGGAAAGATGAGTATAAAAAACTAATCGATATTTTACATATTTTTAATTTGAGAAAACAAAAAAAAAACACAGCCAGACATTTTGATAAAGTAAATTTATTTTACTTGAAATATACACACAGGCCAACACAAAATTCCATGATTAAAAAGAAAATTGAATTTCATAAGGTTATTGACTCTGTATTTGTTGTAATTACAATCCAAATTTCAAATTTATATGGGTCATATACATACATATGTACATGTGTAATTGTAATTGGGTTAACACACCAACTAAATACTAATACCACAAATACCCAAATGAATTTTTTATTTAATACAGAGAATATTATGTACATTTAAAACTAAAATAATTTTTTTGTAATATAAAAAATTTAGAAAATTAAAAAAAAAAAGATTTTTTCTACTTACGATTTCTCTTTGTAATTTAGCAATATTATAATTTGCTTGAGCTAAACGTACACTTAATGTGGCCACATCACTTGTTAATTGAGCCCTTTCACCCGAATTTCTATCAACTAATTTTAATAATTTATCTTCAAGATTTTGATTAACTTTTTGTACACGTTTATGTGATTCATATAATCTATCATATTTATCCTGCCATGCAATAATGCTATCCTCAAGTTCTGCTTGACGATCTGATTCACGTAAACAAGCCGTCTCCATAGAGATTAATTGATTTTGTTTGTCGACAAGCGCTTGCTTCAAGGCTTCGATTTCTGCATGCAAATGCACATCACAGTTATTCTATAATATTACAAATATAAATATAAGGTTGAAAAAAAAAATTCAATTTCACTTTATTTTTGCAAAACAAAGAAAGTTAGAAAAATTTAACGATTTTTGGTAATTTAAAAAAAAAAAAAACAAAAATTAAATGAAAACGTCTTGGTACGAAAATTGATCTTCTTTTACAAAAAAAAAAAATAAATAATATTAATACACAAGAAAATTTCTTTTAATTTATTTTATTTTAAATAAATCTAGAAAAAACCATTCAATTCGATTGATTGTTACAAAGGGAACTGACTATATAAAGAAAATTTCAAATGAAATTAAAATTTTAACTGCAATGTACAATCGACAAAAAAATGAACAAGTAAAAATATAAATCATAAAATAAATGAATTAAAATGATAAACATGATAATTCCATTCTACTTAAAAAAAAAAAAAATTTTTTTTTTCTTAAATATTTTCAGTTTAGATTTTAAGTCAACAAAAATATTAAATGATAAGAGAAGTTAATTAAACAATAAAAGATGTTTGTACACATTTGCTAAGTAACCTATGTACGTACATACATATGTACTATATAGACTTATCATTTTCAGTCATTAAACCAATTTTAAGATTGTGTTGAGTTGAAAAACATGAAATTATAAATAATTTAAATTTATTATGATTTTTTTTTTGTAATCTTCTGTTGTGTATATTTTGTACTTACATACAAGCGTACATGGTTATATTTTTTGATTACGTGTGTAGTATATGTACACACACGAGTTTAATGTAAAATACATACGTATAGAGCATAGTAAGATATTACATGTAAGTGATAAGAAATAAATGTTTACATAATATACTGTACAATATTTCGTATGCAATTTATCTCAATTATGACAGGAATCACAGAAATATTTATCAAAACTTCTACTGATTTTGTACATATGCATACTGCATGTATTCAAATTAAATTTGTTTTTTTTTAAATACAAAATTAAGAAAATTTTGTTCATTTTATAATCGTAAATATTTTCTTCAGGATAATTAAATGAATTTCTCTATTGATTAAAAATTCTACATGAATTCTACAATTTTTTGTTTTTTATTTTTTTTCTTAAATAAAAGTTATGCGTGTACATTGTGTGTAAATGCATTTAGTTACTATATAACGATATTTAGAAAAAGAAAATAAAAACAACTTGAATAAATGAAAATAAAATATTCATTCATTTAAAAAAGTTCAATGACAAGGTAAAAGTTGCCATTTATCTTTTGTTGTTTTTTTTTTTGTTTATTACTTTGATAAAAGAAAATGCAAAAAAAAATGGGAAAAAATAGAAAGTAGTTTTTTTTTTTCTTACGTTATATGGCTGTATTGTTGTTGTTATACATTTTTGTTTTTTTTTACTATGTAATGTAAATATATTTTGTATATTTTAGAATTTATAAAGAAAATTTTTTAAAGATCCTTAATACGAACAAAAAATTAAATTATTGTATTTACCTGTTCGTTATTTGTTGACATGATGATGGCAAAAGATCTCTATATAATTTTGAATTATTTCATACGTTTCAAAAAATTTCCTATAAAATTACACTATATTCTCACACACAAAATAAAATCGAAATAAAAACAAAAAAATAATTTTTGAAATTTTGAAAATAAAAATAGTAACAAAATTTCTAATTAAGTTATAATGGTATATAATAAGTATAGTGATTGCGAAAAAAATCAACGTCCTCGGTTTCGTATATACGTACGTGTATTTTTCTTAGTCTGTTTTTTTTCTTTTTTTTGCATGAATTGATTTGACAAAAAAAAAAAAATTTTTTTTTTTGCTTGTTTTTTGTATATATTGTTTTTCTTGACAGTAGTGTGACATTCAATAATATTGTAATATAGAAAACATGAAGTTGTTCTCATTTATGTTTTTACAGTTACCATTACTGTTTAATGTGTACAATGAAAACTGTTAGGTTGTAGTATTAATTCATATTCTCAAATGTATTGAATGATTTTAACGAATATAACGAACAACAAATGTGTAACGAACATAATTTTGAATTTTTCAATGTTCAATTTACTATAAGAATTATGATATCAAAAATTACAAAGGTATATTCGACTTATTTGTATGTAATTATGGATTTTCAAAAAACTTAAATTAATATAACACATTATTTTCATGTGTTTTTTCATTAAAAATGTAAATAGAATTCATAAAATAAATTAGCAATAACGAATTTTCAAAATTAAGGTGTTATATAAACATTCTTGCTATATAATTCATATTGGTACTCATATTCTTAATAATTTTAATTCATAAGCACATTGTTAACCTTTGTAAATTGCCAATTTGTATAATTAACTTTAAAAACTTATCAAAATCATTTTTTTTTTTTGTTTTAGTTCCAGACTTAATTAAACTATAAAAACCTATGGGAAACAATTTTCATTTCTTTTTTTCTAGTTTCCGATATAATTTAAGTGTCTACATTACTTTATCCCTATATACTATATTTGCATGGTATATTCATTAAATACGTATGATATTATACGTTGTTATCGGTACATTCTTGTATTTATCAGATATCAGACTATCAGATCAAAGGATTTTAAACATATACAATCTCATAATTCATCCAGTATACGTTTACACACATGAATATGTTGGATGTATAGTTGAAAATTTTGTTATATATGTATGTGTGTCTACATAATTACGTATAATAGTTTTACGTTTATTATCCGTTATGTACATATCAGATCAATTAAATGCATCTGGTGCATTTTGAATACTTCAACAAATCTGTTTTTCTGTTTATGTATCCCATGTATGTATGTACCTACTATGTAGTATAAATGAAAGAAAAAGATTTTATCCGTATAACTACTATTAAACATTGTGTTTTCGGTACATATGAACATAAAATCCAATTTACAATTTGTAATTTTAACTAAAGTTCAACGATAAAATTAACTATCCAGGTTTTAGGAATTATAAAATTTCATATAAAATTGGTACTGTTTTTATGACAAAAGGCAACAATATTAACATTTATGAATATTTGCGTTTATGAATGAAAAATTTTATTTTTACCTAACTATATAGCTACAAATTAATTATATTGAATATTTAAAAAAAAAAAAAAAAAGAAAAAAAAAAGTACAATAATGTACTGTGTAACAATGTGTATCCAAGATAATAACATGAAAACAAATCGTTTAATGTGCACATTGTTAAAAAGCAAAAGACGGTTAAATGTTGAAAGAAAAATTTCATGGACAAGTTACATGAAAATGGTCTATGAAAATTTTTGTATTCGAACAGAAACATAAAGTAAATTAATAACGGTTCAGTTGGTTAAAAAAAACTTTTTTTTTTTATTCTCAATTTTGTGTTTTTTTTTTAATAGAGATGAAAATATACACATTTTATGATTTTTAAAATAAACGATATTACAAAAAAGAAATTATATTTATGAACAATGGGTATATTGGGTTATATAATGTGTGTGAAATTGGAAAAATTTCGTTACTAAATAGCTTACATATACGAATTTAAATGCTTGCAATAAAATTTTATTTTTTTAACACAATTAAAAAGTGCTCTTTTCATTTTGTTTTCATTTTTCTTTTCTTTTTTTTTTTTTGTAATTTTCATTCCATTTCTCGATAGGTTTACATAAAAAACGACAATAATTAAAATTTATAGCATACATATATTTTAATAAGTTAACTATTAAAAATAAATTAATTTAAAAAATAACATAAATATCTTTTAGGTGTATGTGGTATGAGTTGTTGTTTTTATTCAAATACAATAAATTAATTTCCTAACTAGGTATATGAAATTTTACAAAAATTTTTTTATTTTTGTAATAATTTGTCTGCTTTGCAAGGTCCACGATAATTCACTTTAATGTCTGAAAGAAAAAAAAAAAAAAAACAAAATGAAAATGTTTAAAAATGATACAAAATTTTGAATTAAATTTTATATTATGTATTACCTAAACGTTGGCATCTATTCATGCATTTTAAATATTCTTCATTGTAATAAGTTGTTGAATCTGTACCACAAATAGGTTGAAATTCTTCAACACTACTGTTATTCATTTTATTACCATCATGTATACATTTCGTATTACAATATTCTTGAATTTCATGTGTTATATCATTGTTTTTGTGATTTGGTAAATTTTTAAACATATTTACATTTAATTTTCTTGTATCTGTATTTTTAAGATGTTGATGAAGTAATTCATGATCATTATTTTGTATTGAATGCTCTGTTGTTGTTTGTCTTATTACTGGTGTTATTGTTGTTAAATCTTCAACAATTAATCTAAATGGTGTTGAATATGATGATGAAAATTCAGGTGTATTAAATTCAGTATCCATTTTATGATTAATTGGTGTTATAGCATCTTTTTCTGTAAATTCAATTCTATCTGGTTCTGAATGATACTGATTACGATGTTGTCTTTTTATTAATGGAAACTCATAAAATACCTTTAAATCGGATTCATTCATATCAAATTGTTGTTGTTGTTGTTGTTCATAATTTGGATATGGTTTAAATGGTAATAATGATTTTAAAGGTTGAATAGGTTGAATTAATTTTTCTGCTACTGGCTTTAAAGATTGAGAATGTGGAATAGGTTGAAATATTTTTTCTGTTACAGATTGCTGTTGTAAACCGACTGGTAAATATGATAATGTCGGTCTTGGCTCATTTACAAATACACTATTTTTGGAATTTATTATTGATGGTAAATCATTTTGAATTAATTTATAATTTGGTTCATGTTTTGGTAAAAAATACTCTTGACTTGACATAAATTTTAATAATTTCTCAGCTTCATCGGCATTTATATTTTCATTATCATTTGGATTAGTTTGTTTTGAGGCAAGTGCCAATGGTAATTGACAATTATAATGTAAATGTGGTTTTTCAAGCCCATAAAAATACATATCATTTGGTGAATTTGTTATATATTTTTTCAAAAATTTTTTATTCTTTTTCAAATTAAATTTATTACCATTTTTCATAAGAGGATTATCATTTAAACCGATTTGATCTTTTTTATAATATTCATAATGATCATTTGATTGTGAATGTTGATTAATTATGGGAGTTTTTGTTAATATATTACTTTTATTTAAAAATTGTGTTGATGATCCTTTTATTAAATCTGTTTCATGATGTATATCATGTCCAAAGGATAATTGTGAAAAATAATTTTGAGGTATTTGTGAAACATAAATTGATGATGGATTATATAATCCTTTAGATATTGGTTTATTTCCATTATTTGATAATGATGATTGCATCGAATTAAATGATTTATCATGATTTCCTGTTGTACTACTTACATACTTTTTTTGTTGTGGTAACTGAAATCGTCGACGTATTGATTTTTTCTTTATTGAATTTTCTAAATTTTTTTTTTTTTTTTTAAATGAAAAATAAAAATACGAAAAATAAATATTTGAAATTTTATATACTTAAAAATTAATTTAAAATTCAATTACTAAAAATTATAATATTTAACATAAAATGAAAATAATCTAGTTTTATAAAATATTGAATAGTAAATTTTATGGGTATCAGAGCTTTTAAATAACCACTAATTTTTTTTTAATTTATTCATGCATTTGTACTTCGTATTCGTATATTTATTATTATATTGTCGTAAATGGTATTATATTTAGATGCTCCAGAAAATGTAAAAGGAAATTTCCAACAATTTATTCTTATTTTAGATATCAATTTTTCATGTCATTTACAAGTCAAATTATTTTCTTTTTCTTTTTTCTTTTTAATTTATTTTTCAAGTATTTTAATTTTACCTGATGTTACTGGAACATGTAAAATTTTTGCATTTATTTTAACTGGTTTTTTATTTTTTTCAACAATTTTTATTTTTAATACTGGATAAGATTTTGAAACTTTTGTAATCCCATCGCATTCTTGTATTATTAATATAAATCCAAAAAACACTGTAACGAAAAATAAGATAAAATACACAAAACAAAAATTTATATTCATATTATTTTTTTCATTTGTTCATGCATTTAAAAGCTGTTACACTTCACATTTTAATTACCAATAATTAAGTAAAATTTTATCAAATTATAGTATTCCATTTTTTTTTAAAAAAATCTTATTTGTTATTTTATTGAATAATTCCTTATTATAAAACAAGAAATTTTTTTAAATTAAAAAAAATATGCACAATTAAGCACAGAACTTGTTATGCAGAAACCTCACTTAATGATTGTTATATTTAAAACGTACAACTGAAGAAAACCTCTTATTCTGCTTTTACGTTTTTCCCGATATTAGTCTATTTTCTTTTTTAATTTATGAAACGATGCATAAGGTTTGATTGTAAAGAATCAACTGCTGTTTATAAAATTTTCATTTTCATCGTACGATCAAAAATCATCTTTCTATGTGATATGTTTATTTATCCAGAGCCAAAATAAAAAAACAAAATCAAGAAACAAAAAAATTGAAGAAAAAAATTAATAGAAAAATTCAAGATAAAATAAAAATTAACAAGATAATAAAAAAGAAAAATCCAAGTATGTATCTTTTTTTCTTCTCTATTTCTTTTACGTTTAACACACACGCTATCATAATGTTTGTAGACCGTAATTTTGAATTTTTTATTTTTATTTTGGTTTGTTTGTTTGTTTTTGCGTGTATGTGTGATTAACAATATAACAGTAGAATTCTGCACGAAAAATAGATATTATAATTTTGTATATACTAAACATTATTAATGTTAACTTTAAATCAAAATAAGCTACCATTACCACTAACACTAACAACAACGTGCAACAACAACAACAACAAGATAAAAGACATTGTAAAATATTGTACAGAAAAGTTTATATGCTTACAAACTATTATTAAAATGTGTGCTTGTATAAGGTATAACCATTAGGTATAACGCATAAATAAGTAGCAACAATTTTTCAGGTGAAACGTTTCACGTGCTTCATTGTAATCATATGGTTACTCCAAATGATATACGAAGACCGTGATTTTCTTAATGATTATTTTAATTCTTTTTTTCTTTCTTTTTATTGTTTTAATTTGGTACAATTTTTTTATATTCAAAAAAAAAAACAAAAACAAAAGTAAAAGATTATTGTCTTTTTATTTTTTATTTTTTGTTATGTTTTTGGGCACTTTTTGTGTTGATAGATACAAGCATTTACAATGACATACATGAGAGTAGTTTTTAAATACCTCTCTTTTATAAACAGCCCAAAATTCTTCAAAAAAAAAAAAAAAAAAAACTGTAAACACATTAACTTTTTTTTCGTGATTTTGTTTGATTTCAATTTGATTACAATCTAAACTGTTTAGCTTTTTTCTTGTATGTTGTATCTTATTGTGCACTTTTTTATGAATTTGATCAGTTCAAAAAATTTAAAAAACAAAAATCGTTAAGGAATTTTATATGAAAAAAAAAACAATAATGCAGACAAATAAATAAAGTGTTAGAAAGTTTTACTTCCGATGAAAAATATTGTTAATGTTTTGGAAAATTGGAAAAGAAAGACAGCGATTACGATTTAAAAAAAAAAAACGCTACCTCAGAGATACATTAATGAAAAATAAGAAAATGATTAAGTCGTGTTTTTTTTTTCCATTTTGCAAAGAAAAAAACCTATGGTGTGATTTTATATTTTTATTTATTATCATAATTTGTACATCATTTAGAGTTATACACACTAAAAAAGTCAAATGTATTTTTTTTTTCTATTTATTTTTATAAATTAAAATAAAATTTGATCGACGAAAAAACGAACATATAAATTATTATAACTCGAATGATAAATTGTCATTTAAAATTTTTGACATGAATTTCATAAATATCAAAAAGGGAAAATTGAAAATTTTATAATAAATTATTTATACAAGAAAATAAAATTAGTAATTACCGGAAATTTATTGATCATGAAATGAAAACAGTCAAATTTAAAAGTGATTTAATTTTTTATACGATTTCAGTTTTTTGTTTTTTACGATTGGTTTTTATTTATTCAAACTTTTGCTTTTATAAATTTTTCGAAAAAATGAAAATATTTCATTCATACTCAACTAATTTCTACATAATGACCATCATTATTATCATCATTTTTCCTTTCTTTTTACTTAATTCAATTTAATTATAAAGTTACATTTTAATACTAACTTTGAATGAACACTTTTATTTTTCATTATATTAAAAAAATAAAAAAATAAAAAAAAACAAAAAATTTGATTCAAAACATTTATTTTTAATAATGATCTGCACATCATAAATTTTCTTATAATTATAAATTGGTATCTATAAAATTTGAATTTTGTAAAAATTTTAATTATAATCATTTAATTTTAAAACTTTCACTGTTTTTTTAAATATTCCACCCACAAAATGGTGTTTTAATTTTAATACGTTATAATTCAATTTCGCTTTTGATAAATTTTTAGATAATTTTATATGACGAATTATAACGTTATTTAATTATTGGTAAGAAATTCTTTTATTGGTTATTTTTTTTACATATAAGCAGGTACGTACATATGTATGAATGAATGTCTCGTACGCCTCATATACACATAATGTACACAGTGGCACTAGTAAAAATAAAACATTATGAGGTAGACATACGTTATTATAATTTTTCTTTTTCAAAATTCATTTCTTTTATGGCCCACTGATTAATTTCATTTATGTACATAACATATTTATCATATTCTGAAATATTACAAAAGAAAAGAAAATAAATAAAATTTACTAATTGCATGAAATCAACTTATAATAATTATATATTATGTTAATAATATAATACGACCTAAATTTTTGCTAATAACATAGATTACAAATTGAATTTTTTTTTTATTACATGCTATATACCGATCTAGATCTAGTATAGATGAAATCTAAAGTAAGTAATTGAGTGAAATTTAAATTGTTAATGATTAACAGTTAAATTTTTTTTTTTTTTTTTCAAATTTTTTAAAAATATTCTTATTTTTATTAATATTTTTTTACATGATATATTTTTTACATTATTATATTTTTTTTATAAGTACAAACATTTTTAAATAAAATTAAATCAATGAATTACGATAATGTTATAAATTACTTAATCAATTATTGAATTTCCAAAATAATGTATTAATAAGTAGTTTCTATTAAATTTTTCGATATGGATTTTCTGCTATTCCCAATAGGCTCAGATAAAAATGAAATGTGGGATTATATTTTGCACACACACACATGTATTTATGTACCTACGTTGCATGAATTTCTAATTTCTATTGTACAAACATAGAAAATTTTCTGCGAAAACCTTATATACATGTTGCTTTGATATTTTAATCATAGTTTATATAATTTTTGAGGCTTGTTCTTGAGAACTGATAAAATAAATCAGTTATTTTCGATTTATTTAAATTTAATTTCATCATTTAACGTTTAGAGCCTGAATTAGCTAGACGCTTTAAAAACAATAAGTAAACGTTGTTAAAACATTTAATTTATGTAATACAGACAATACTTAGTTTTTTTTTTTTTTTTAAATTTTAATTAAAAGTCACTTAAAGTAAGTAATAAAATTTTGAATTTATTCGAACGTGTTCAAAATTATTATTCAAGGCAAAAAACAAAAACCTCAGAAATGATGAAATCAACTATACAAGCTGTTGTTGTATTACTTTGTAAGTTTTCAATAATTATATTTATACAAATCATTAAAAAATATCACATAAAATAAATGTTTAGAAACAAGCATACACTATATACATTTTTATGGCTTGTGTAAATAAATAATCATAATACGCCTGTTATAAATAAAACCGTTTGGGGCTGCAAAGTCAATATCAAGTGTACAATTAACATTACTATCGTGCAGTTAAGGTCAAGACCTTATAGCGTATGTCTGTACAACAACGTGCTTTAAATTTAGCAAATTGGAAATACAGATTACTTTTGTTCTGGTTTTTAATTTTGATTTACTGAAAACGGATATGAAATTCAAAAATATAAAGATTTTATTTTATTTCTATTCAAAATAGAAATAATTTTTTTAATTTGTTTTTTAGGTTTCAATGTTTTTACTGTAAATGGATTGCCACATTTACGTTCTAAAAGGCAAGTTGATAATCATGATGCTGGGGACAAACGTAAGGATCAAATGACAAATATTGAAATTTGGAACGAAAGTGACGATCTAGTGCTGAATCCGTTTATTCAATTTGGTCAAAATAGTTCACAATCTGGAGATCAAAATGATCAAAATCCCTTGTCAGGTCAAAAAAATGCACATTTACGTTCTAAAAGGCAAGTTGATAATCATGATGCTGGGAACAAACGTAAGGATCAAATGACAAATATTGAAATTTGGAACGAAAGTGACGATCTAGTGCTGAATCCATTTATTCAATTTGGTCAAAATAGTTCACAATCTGGAGATCAAAATGATCAAAATCCCTTGTCAGGTCAAAAAAACGCACATTTACGTTCTAAAAGACAAATTGATGACAGACATCGTCATCATCATTCTTGGAGCGAAAATGACGACCTAATTCTAAATTCAAATGGTCAATTTGGTCAACATAACTCACAATTTGGACAAACATTTGGTGGTCAATCAATTCCAAATAATCAAAATCCCTTCTCAGGTCAACAAAATGCACAAAATCAAGATCCATCATTAGTCCATGGTCAATTTGGTGGTTTTGGACAATTTCGACCAAATGATATTCGTTCACCAGTTGCAAATGGCTTAACACTCGGTTCTAATGGAGGGCAAACATTATTTCAAACTACTCAATCACCACCGTTAGCTTTCACGAGACCAAGACTAACAAATCCTGGGCAAGGTGGTCTTATAAGCGGCAATCAAAGATGGTCAATATCTTCACAAAGAGCAATTTCTACAACTCCTCGTGGATTTAATAATTTTGGTTTTGGTCAGAATGATAATATTAATAGTGGTAGACAAAATTGGCCAATTGGTTCTAGACTTGTCTCATCACCAACAACAACAACAACATCTCGGCCAACTGTTCGAACTACACCATCTCAGTCATATTTAAGGTGTTTAGCAAGTTGTCCATCAACAATGGAATATAATCCAGTTTGTGGTAGCGATCAACAAAATTATCACAATATGCAAAGATTAATCTGTGCTAATCAATGTGGAAATAGTAAATATAAAAAATTATTTGAAAGGAAATTTCTTAAAAATTTAAAAAATTTTTTAATTTATTTACAGATGTACAATATATGCGACTAGGAACATGTAACCCCCTTTAAGAAATTTTTCTTTTTTTTTTTAAACTAAAATGTACATACATATTATGTGCATATATCATATGTATCGATGAAAAAGGTATTAATTCAATCAACTAAAAATTTTTAAATAAATTTTGAAAAAAGACATCATTGTTTTTTAATGTAAAATATAATTGTAAATAAGATACTACAAAAGATTGCAGTGTAAGACTAACATTGTTGTCGGTGTCATTTGAATAAAAATTTAAATGTTAATAAAATATATACATAAATAAATCTACAAAACAAATAAATTTAATTTTTAATTTTTTTAAAACAATATAAACGTGTTCTAGAAGATATGCTGATTGTTTTTTTGTTTTATTACACTTTTATTTTTTACTTGGACTGTACTGTGTGTTGATTGCTTTTTTTATTATATTTACTTTTGTAATTGAAATGATTTTTGTTAACACAAAAATATTCTGTCATAGATACAAATACATAAATTATGCGTCATGTACTTTTTTTTTTTCAAATTTCCAATTTATATTATTCTCTTAACCGTATAAATATGTAAATATGTATAGTATGTAGCTATTGGGGAGATTGTTGATAACATATTTCACGGAAAGCTTTTTCTTAAGAATACTAAATGAACGAATATACATACATACATATATTCAAATTGATAATATATTAATTATAATGAGATGAGAATTTTTCATTGCCATTTATATATATAAGATACATAATTGCTGAGAAATAAATCAGTCATATGTGAACTGTGTACGAATATAATACAAATTTTAATTTAAAAGTAAAAATATAAATTGAATTTTTTTTTTTTTTTTGAAGTTTATTTATTAAGTAATTTAAAATTAAATTGAGTTAAATAATAATGGCAAGTAAAAGTCAAATGAAAACAGTGAATTTTAGTAAGTAGTCTTATCTATAATTTTATATTTAACAAAAAAATAAAAGATACAAAATCGAAAATAATATCTGTGTATATCTACGCACTTAAAACTGAGTTTTTATTTTTTTGTAATCTTTTTAGCCCGCCCCTAATTACATTTGTTAATCAATTTGATAAAATTATCAATAAATTCTTTTTTTTTCTTCTAAGTTCCATGAGATTGTGTAAAAAAAGACCTGTACATATTTAATTATTAAAACAACATTCTCCTTATTTTTATTAAATTTTTTAAAGATTTTTAATTGTTTTTATTCGAATATAATGATGATCTCAATGTTTTTCACACACATCTAAGTAGATGTTTGAACGGGTGTTATTTAACTTTCATAAACAATATGTGAATCATACATTTTGTAACCATTTTTTTAGATCTTTTACGTTTAAATAAATAATACGAAATGCATTTTTTATTAAAATTAACAACAAAGTCATTAAATTTATTTATTTTCATTTTCAAATTTTTTAAATTTTTCATTTTGTGCTTTCAGTTTTTTTCTTCATAATAACACAAGCAACATCGTTATCAGTAATTCGAGAGAAACGTGATTATCAGTCCGGAAATAATTACGCAATAGGCAGTGATCAAGTTCCATATTCTTCACCTTTAGCCCCACTTTATCCAAGTGGACCACTTTACGAAAGTCCTTTAGCACCTTTTCCATCACAAGATCAAGCTAGAAATCCCAGCCATGGAACTTATATAACACAACCTGGTATAAAAGGTGGACCATCTGGACGACTAGTATCCTCATACAATGGTTCACAATGGAATCAAACATATAATAATCCACAAAGTGGACATAATAATCCACTATATCCCTCTTTAAGTAGTGTTCAGCAATGGAACCGAACTTCTGACATAAATCAAAATTACTATGGGAATTCAGGAGATCAAAATCGACCAGGCACTGGCACAAATCCAAATTATGGAGGTCAAGGTACATATGGTAATCAAGGATCATATGGAAGTCAAGGTTCAAATGTAAATCCAGGTTCTTATGGAACTCATGGTTCGAATATAAATCAAGGTTCATACGGAAATCAAGCACCGTATGGATCTAATCAGTGGAATCAAACAAGGCCTGGCGCTCCATTTAATCAACCTAATAGTGGAAATCAAGGATCATACAATACGTATGGCAATCAGAGAAATCAAACGCGGTCGTTCAATGACCCATCGAATCCATGGAGTCGAACAACTCTTGGACCACACGGAAACCAAACAAAATCTGGAAGTCAATGGAATCAACCAACCTATGGAAATCAGGGTTCATACGGTACCAATGTTAATAATCGAGGAATACCGTACAATCCAAACAATCCAAGTAGTTCTGGTTACACAGGATCTTATGGCAATCAATGGAATCAAACGCATACAGGAAATCAAGGTCCTTACGGTGTTCACGGCAGTCAATATAATAATTATCCTGGTAGTAATACTAATCCCCAATGGAATCAAACTTATAATGGACCACATGGAACACACAGTAATCAATATAATCCAAATTATCCAAGCAATTCAGGATCTTATGGAAATCAATGGAATCAAACTTACCCCGGATATCAAGGCAACACACATGGAAGCTACACTAGTGGAACACATGGCAATCTATTAGGTATCAAGTCTAGAATTATAGCAGAACCAATAAGAAATACCGAAGAATTTTCACGTTGTGTGTCTTCATGTTCATCAACAAACTACGCTCCAGTTTGTGGCAATGATTTGAAAACTTATCCAAGTTTACAACACTTAGAATGTGCACACAGATGTGGTGCAGGTTAGTCTCAAAATAATAAATTGCATAAGTGTTTATGACATGTAAATCTAATTAATGGCCTGTATTAAAATTTATTTCAGATGTAAGATTTGCATATAATGGCAGCTGTTAGAATAACAACACTATTTAACTTATTATTTTGGTATATTTGGGATATTACAAATAGGTAAGATGATTTTTATTAAAATTCAATGACCCACATACTAATATAGATATTTTTTTTAAATGTATTTGTTAATTTGTTTATTTGAATTTTTTCGTTTTTTGTTTTTTGCATAGTTTCTTATCAACATGGCAATGAACATTTTTTCTATGTATTTAAATTGTTTGTTCAATAAAAACGTAAAACGAAAACAAACTATAATTTCGTGGAAATCAATGATTAAAATTTAAGTATATATTTTAGTTGTAGTATTTTTGTAATGTAAATAACAACGTAATATTACAAATTATAAACATAAATACTTTTTTTTTCCTGTTTTTTTAAATTTATTCGAAAAGTTTTTTTTTTTTTTTTTGTATTAAAAATATTCAATTACATTTAATAATAATAAAAAAAAAAAAAAACTGAGAAAAAATTACAAACTAAGTACGATTTTTTTTGTTGTTTTGGCATTTTAATAAAATCTTATTTCCGAAATAAAAATGAAAATTGAACCAACAAAACTTGATGGAAAAATGTAAGTTTTTTTTTTATTTGTTAAATATTTTATTTTATTTCAGTGTAATGTTGTTTTTTTTTTTGTATGTTAAATATCATGTGCGTTACTAATAATAATTTATGTATTCAAAGTTGTGAAATAAATTTTATTTAACATCAAAAAAACAAAAAAGAAAAAAACAAATTTTTTTTTTTTCAACAAAAGAAGAAGAACAAGTTATGTAATAACAAGAAACATAAGAATTTCGAATACGCTGATATGTATGAAGAAAATTCTTATTTACTTTTTTCTTCTTATCGGTTGGTAAGGAAAATGATATAACATAATAATGAAAGAATTTCTATAGTATGTGTGAATATTACCGACATTGAACAGAACAGCATTTTTTTTTTATTTTTATTTCTATCATTTTTTTTTTATTTGTCGACTCAATAAATTTGCAAAAAACTTGAGCTAAAAGCTCACTTAAAATGTTGAAAACGACTATAAAAAACAAAATAAAATAAAATAAGAATTAAAATTAAAATAAAAGGAAAAATTTAAAAAAAAAATAAATAAATAAAAGTTAAAAAGGAATAAAGTCGAAAAAGTAAAATTTGATATAGAAAAACCAAAAGAAAAGTACATATACACTTATCTGCATGTACGAGACGTATTTACTATATTTAAAAAAAAAATAAAACTCAATTTTTGAATGAAGAAAACTTGAAAGAAAAACTTTTCATCAGGATGTTATGGAACTTGAGGGAAAAAAACCAGAAATGTTTGTATGTAAGTACACTCAAGGATATATACAAACAAAATTAGTACATGCGGACTTGTTTTGTTTGTTTAATATACATACAATTATACTCGTATATAGAGATGCATTTATTATGCAAACGTACAATGTTCACATGCGTATGGTTGTAACTCTATTATTATATTAAGGTTAATATTACAGCAACGATGGATATTTTCATATGTATGTATATGTCGTATTTATCCACCAAGAGGTTAGTTTGATGCATTAGAACTTTTTTTTCTCTGTAAAAATAAAAACAAACAAAAAAATTTTTCCAAGACAAAAGAAAACATAAAAATCGTAAAAAATAGGTTTAGGTATATTCAGTCCGACAACATTTTGTCTACCGTCATTGTTTAAATAAAATTTCAGTAGATTGTACAAACATACATATGTACATATGTATGTATGTACATGTACGAATATTTACAGTGGCGGTAACTAATAGAAGCAATGTTTTAACTGTTCAAACTTATCCGTTAAAATATGTGAATAATTCACATCTTGTGTACCAATGAAAAATTCTACATTATCCTGCTACATACATATACATATCTACATATATACGTTTATGTTGTTAAAGTCTAAAGAATTTTTCCAATTTTAAAGTTAAAAGAAAAAAATAAAAAGAAAAAAATGAAAAGAAATAGCACCGAATTTAGAAAGTTTATTCTTTCTTATATAAAACAGACTTATAACCTATTCTTTTTTCTTTTATTTATTTTTTTTTTTTCTTATTATTTTCTTTTTAATTTGCTTTTATAAGTGAAATAGAAAAGTGTTGAAAATTTTAAAGGAAAAACTTTTTCTACAACTTCGTTTTTAGTCATATTTCGTTTTAGTTAAAATTTTGTTTTTCTACACTGATCATTAAGTTTTTTTTTTTCTCTTTGAATTTTATTTATTTTTTACTTTATTTTAGGCAAAGAAAGAAAAAAATGAATAAAGAAAAAATTATGTCTCTGTCGTTAGAATATGCTGACCATTACTTAAATTTTTAAACACATTTAGCTATTTTCTTATTATTTCTTCTTTTTTATTACTTTCTAAAAATTAAATTTCGTAAATATTCGCATGATATTTTAAGTATCAAAAATCTTTTAATTGAAGAGATCTGTAATTATATTTATGACAATAACGAATTAATATTCATGATTTAATTTTTTTTTTTTATTATTTAAAATAAAATTAAATGTCAGAAGATTATTACGCCTTAAAAGATAAGATATTTTAATTTTAAAAAGAAGAATTGTATAAAAATGAATTCAATTTTTTACTACAAACAATTTTTTTCTTTATTAGTATTTTTTTTTTGTTCTTTTGATATTACAGCTCAAATTTCGATATTTCTGAAAATAAAAAAAAAAATTAAAACCAAAATAATTAAAAAAAAAAAATATTGTAATGTGTATTGAAAAATATTTTGAGAATTTTTGAATGTATTAAAAACTGATGGTTGTTAATAAAAACCAAATATCAATTTGGAAGAAGAAACAATGATATGGGAGCAATGAAAAAAAGAAGTGTTGCTAAACCATACACGTATATATGAAAACACAAAGCAAATTAAAACTCAATCAAAAGTTCTGTTTGTAAATCAATTTTGGTCGTTTGTTTTTTTTTTTTTTTTTTTTTGCTTTTTTCATTTTCCGGAATATCATACATAGTTGATTGGAATGAGTTTTTGAGCAATTTTCTACAACAGTTACTACTGTTGGTTTTTATGGATTCCACACACACACACATATTATACATACAGATAATATTTAGTTTTTATGCTTTGAATATTTTTACACAGGATGCATGTTAAGAAAGTTCCTCTGAACATAATTTTTTTTTTAAAATTAAAATCGTTATTATTTTTGATTCTAGATTAGGTTCTTAATTTTGCCATCGATAAAGTATTCTATATCCTTTATAATTCATCCACGATTTTGCCTACATTGAAAAATACACAAATACACAATTTTAAAATTTAACATTCCATCTTCTTAAAATTCAATATTGAGGATGTTAAGATAAACTTTTTAAATACAATAAAATATTTTACAACCTGTAAAAATGTATATATGAATTTCATGTACATATGTAATACGGTATTATATAAGTATGTATTTTGTTTTTTTTTTTTTCTAGGATAGATTTTATGAAGAACATACGAATAGAAAAAATTCATATACACGTGTATAGACTAATATATATATGTATGTTCATATCTATATTTTAAAATAATTTTTGAAATAAAGTTTTTTACTGTACTATATATGTATATGTATATGTATGAGCGAGCTAACTTTTTAATGTGTACGTATGTACATATACATATATACATATGTCTCTTCAGATCCATAGAATAAAATTTTTAGATGAAAATTTTATTGAAAATGTTGCAAAAGAAATCCATATGATTATACAATATAAACATATACGCAAAGGTATACATACATGTTGCGTTATGGAAATATGTTTATACATACACATATTGTATGTACGTATACATTGTAAAATTAAGAGACAAGGAAGAAAAAACTAAAATGAAAAAAAAAAAGTGGAAAAAGAAAAATTTGCACTTTTGAATTTTCACTTTGAAAAAGAGTTATGCCTGGTATACAGACATATAGACACAGTCTGTATCTTTTTAACTGAAAAATAAAACTGAAAAATTAAAAAAAAAAAAAAAAAAAAAAAAATAGAAAAATACAACCTACGTTACATATGCCTGTAGAAAGAAAAGTCTCATTTGTTGAGTCTGAAAATCTATATCGAAATTGACTGACTTTATATAAAAGTTAAAACAAAGCTATACCGATGTCCATTTTTTTTGTATATACTATACATGCATATAGGTATAGACATACACATGTTTACATTTTAATAGAGGTTACATACATATGTATATATACAAAAACATGTACATATGTATGTACATTCTATACCGGCTTGGTTGGTTGGTTAGTTTGTTCGTTATAATAATTTCAAACCCTTTTAACAAGAAGGAAGAGTGTTAATTGAAAATGGCTAGTCACTGTAATTTTTGTTTATAATAGAGATTAAAACAAAATTAAAAAAGTGAAAAACAGGATAAAGATAAGAAAAAAAAAATTTTTAACATTAACTGTATACGTTACGTATATACATATATGTATACTATAGATGTGTAAGTTAAATGTTATTATAAAATGTTTTCCATAAAATTTGCTTTTTTGGCTTTTCATTCAAAGTATTCGCTTGTACATTTACGTATGTATGTATATGTGTATTTAATTTAAAAAAAATTTTTTTTTTTCATAATATGAATGTCTGTGTAACATCAGCATAGATTTTTATCAATATATAGTTCAAAAAAATAAAAAAAATAAATGAATGCATACCACATATTGATGTTATGTATTTACAGTTTAGATTTAATATACTTACATACATATGTATGTATATGTATAATTTTTCTGGATTTAATCCGCTAAGGGATCTGAAAAGAATTTTTTTTTCATTAAATACAAAATAGCAACACAGAAAAGGAAATAAAGGATGATATATTCGTGAATAATAAAAATTAATTGATTCATTTTTGTGTGAATTTATTTATGAAAATTTTTCTTAATGTAACAGACAAAAATAAAAAAGAAATAAAAAAAATTAAAAAATTTTATATGTAGAATAGACAAATTCATATTAACATTTATTACATACATATGAATCTGCATCAAATGTAATATATTTAAAAGGATTCACAAACATTGAATGGGAAACTTTGAAAAGTTCAATTAAATATAAATTACACAAATTCAAAGTTTTTAATCTTTTCTTTCTTTCTTTCTTTTATTTTTCTTTAGTTTGTGTTTCATTTTATTTTTTTCTTTTTTTCCATTCTTAATTCTTTATTTTATTTTAGTTTTTTTTTTATGTCTGTAAAATTCATATTCTTTTAAAACAAACTTCATTTCTTAAATTGCTGCTGTCTAAAAAAGAAAATGCATTTTTCCACCTACAAATCTGGTACTTAATATATGTTGTATACATACCTATATACGTACTTACTATAAGGATCCATTAACAAGTTATTCTCTTTTTCGCTCATATATACCTATATACATACTATATATTTTTTTGTCCTAGAATTATATATGTACATATTTATATGTATGTATGTATGTACATACTTCAAAATGCGTATATTTATCATCATACCTATATACATATATTAATGCTTAACTTTTTATTCGATTTATTGTAGTAACAAAAAAAAAACACTAAAACAGAAAAAAAAAACAATAAAAAGATGAAAATTTTTAAAAATGCAAAAATGATTTTGTAAAAAAGTACTTCGGCTAACCAAAAGCGAATATATCAAGGTCCTAATTCAAATTCCAAACGAAGTGTACTATACATGTACTATATACACATAATAAAATGCATATGAGAAAACTACTAAAAATTTATCACTTTACTTAGCTAACCGCTTCAATACTAAGTACATATGTATACAAGAATAAAAAAAAAATAAAAAAATTAAAATACCCCGAAAAATAAGGCCATCCATAAAGCCAGAACTCCATATTTTCCATATTTAGTATTAAAAAAACGTTCGTTATTTGGTTACTTGGAATGGTAAAATATTCTTGTTTCAAAATTGTAGACTGTTGTATGTATGTGGGTAAATGTGCTCACACATAAATATTCTACATTTACATAAAATGTATATGAAACATCATTTTGCTTAAAATTGTAAGGGTATTATAAAATGAACATTAACCACATTCTCATATACTGCATAAACACACACTCCTGTAACGTATGTACACACATACATACATGTAAATACAGTATATCAGCAATGTTCCAATGTACAAAATAAGAAGACTATGAATCCAAATTGTGTAATTCACTAGACTGAGGATTTTGGAATAATTTAGTTTCTAGAAAAATGGTTGCTTTAATTTTTTATTTGCTTTTTTCTTTATTTACTTTCCTTTTTGCTTTTTATGTGCAGTATTATACAGATGAATATAATAAAATAATAATGAAAGGTCGATAAAAAAGGATTTAAATTTTAGTTCAAAACGAGAGAAAAAAAAAAGAACGAAAATTAAAAGAAAAATCAAAAAAAACTCAGCAAGTCTTTTTGGATATTTTTGCATATGAATTCTCATAATTAAATATATTTAATTGTCTCAGAAAAAGATAAATGGAAAATGAATACTTTTGCGGGAAAAACTTTCTTAAGAAATTACTTTTTAATTTATGAACTATATGCGAATACATAGGTTTTGTTATGTTGATATGCACATGAACTTATATAAAAGTTAGAGAATTTTAGTTTTTGTTAAATCAATTTTTGATTTATTACAATTTTTCTTTTTTTATTATTTTAGAGAATATATACATTTTCAGATAGTTAAGATTAATTGCATTTTGTAATATTCTAATTTTTACTATGTATATGTACATTTACAGTCGAGAGCAAATTGAAAAAGAGAATGCAGTACGTCGCCAATATCCTAAGAAATGGGGTAAATTAATTGAACCAGAAATAAATGCATTCTACAATCAAAATGTTGTCAATGAAAAAATTCGAAAATCTGGTTTCAAAGGTATGCTATACACATTTAAGTAATATTTTGTAGTTTATCAATTTCTAACCAATTTTCAATTTTGGTACACAGTTACCTTACCAATATAATTTATTTTTCATTTAATATTTACCTATCATCATCATCATCATCATCCATATTTGTCATTTTCTAGCCACGTATCATTATTTGACATGTTGTTAAATACATGTACACATATGTATATGAACATGTAACTTAACACACTATTATTTGATTTTTCAATATTTCATAGATATATGTCCATATAAATATACTGGTCATGGGGATTCAAATTTTGTTTCGAAGGATATGTATAAATCATTGTTAAGTACTTGTCGATGTGGTCGAACAAAATCTGAAGGACACATAATTAAATGTCTGCAAAAGGTGAAAAATAAATATTTGGATACAGCTGACACGATAAGCATTATTAACGGTTGTAGTTGCGGTAATAATCATGATGATAGTAGTAGAAACAACAGCAACAGTACCACTAGTAGCAGTAGTAGTATTATTAATAGTAAAAAAGAACAAAATTTTCATAATTCTAGTAACATTACTATGACAACAATAATGAATAATTGTAAAAATTCAACCAGCTCAAAAGGTACATATATACATAAAGGAATAATTATGTGTATTAATAGTGAACAAGGACACATTGTGTATATTTTTCATCTACACATAATACTATACATACATATTACAGCTTTGTATGCACAAAACTTCTCATACAACATGTAGATAAAATAAAAAAAATAAAAAAATAAATGCAATACATGTTGCAAATGTGTAGGACATATTTTCAATGCATACAAAATTTTATCTTTGTAATATAAGTACATACATATGTATATTTATGTATGTATATAAGTAAAATTTCTTCTTTTTTATTTGTCTATTTCTTTTTCTGTTTTTGTATTTTCATTGTTTTTTTTTTATTTATTTTTTTTTATTTTTTCATTGTTTTCTTTTCTTTTCCTGTATAGTTTTACGATGATGAAGAATCATTTTCCTCTGGAAAATTTTGAAACGGTAATTAATTTTACGCTTGAACCAAACATTTGTTCTGTATACACACTTTAGATATTATGTATAGTATTTTCATAGTAAAGTGCAGACTGTACATATACAAATGGATTTTTTATTTCGTTTATATATATTTACACTTTTTCTGTGTAATACATGAAAAAGTAAAATTCTTCCATTTATTGTATGTATTTTATAAAATAATTTGTATATAAGCTTCAGTTACAATTTTTACGAAAATTCATATGAACATTAATGTACATATACTGTATAGTAGATACTGTACGAGTATACACACACACACAATGCAATTTATGTGTGATTATTCTCTTGCTAACATTTCAAAATTTATCCCTAAAGGAATTTAAACTGAATGAAAACTGACATTCAACTCTTGTTGTAAGCTTTATGAGTCTTTAACAGTGAATACAAAACAAAAACAAAAGAAAAATAAATAAAAAATAACAAGAAATTAAAAACAAAAAATAAAAGTTTTTCTGTGTTGAATTTTTCCGTGTCTCTTAGTTTTTCGTAGTGTATATTTTTTATCATTTTTATTTTATTTTTCTTGAACTCACAAGTATACACTTAGTCTAGATACGTTTTGTACCTAAAATTATATATTAAAAGTCTGTACAAATGAAAATAACGATATGTTCGAATACATGTAAATAAATGCAAACGTATAATCATGTGCACGTGAACGTGCATTGGTCTTGTACATTTTAGATTATACAATTTTATATATATATTCACGTAAATACATGTAAATGTGTATGTATGTATGTAAACATGTTACAAAAAAAATAATATATATGTACACAAAAATTAAACTAAGTGGACTTGAGTACCCGTAGGATATGTAAGTTTATTCATGAATATAAGGAAGTTGGTCCTGCAATGATTTATGTTGTTATTGCTTTGAAATTCGCGAAAAATGAACTTACATATTTTGTTTTTCCCTCATCTTTTCATATTATTTATTTTTCTATCCTTTTTTTTTTATTTTTGATTTATTTTTATTTTATTTTTTGTATTCATTTATTTTTTTTTTCTTCAGTTTTCTGTTGTTGCTTACATTAAACTACACATTATTCTCAATTTAAAAAAAAAAAAAAAAAAATGTTTTTTTTTCTCCGATAAGACTAAGTTCAAAAAGTTGGTTTTATTATTATTACTATCATTATGATATGTATGATACTTTTTGTTGTTATTGTTTTATTTTTGTATTTTTCTCTGTAAAGGAAACTTTTCCGACACTTAAGCAAATTTTGCAAGATTTTTCTTTTTCATATAAATGTTTTCTACATACTGTTATATACGAGTTTATATATTGTATATTTACTTAATCATTTCAATTTATTAAAAACTATTCATACACGTATATAGGACAAATTATAGTTTTATTTCTTATATCCTTTATGTGTATAATTTTATGTTTGCATGTGTATTTTTAAGTTTTCTTTAAATTTTTATTATTATATTTTTTTTATATATACGTATATATGTATGTATGTATATAGAAAATATTATCGGTTTGCCAAAGAATACACAATTAATGATGGAATGGGAAAGAGCAACTCATTATATTTCACCAAAGTGTACGATGCCAGGATATAAGATTGATGATCATCCTTACAGTGTAATTTTCATTGGATAAAAAGAAAAAATGTAAAAACAAATTTTAAAAAAAATACAAAAAACTATGATGTATATATTTTGAAAACTGAGAAATAATCATAGTAAAGAAAAACAACTTTTATTTGTAGAGCTATATCACTTATACCAAATACATAAAATTTGTATGATAAGTTTTAATGCTGAACATTAGTAATTTTTCTTAATAAATAATAATTTTTGTAATATTTTGAATGATTTTTATGTTGTAAAAAACAAATAAATTTCAAGTATGCATTTTTTACTTTTCTGAAATTCATAAAAGGATATTGCAATAACAAGAAAAAAGATGTGAGTTTTGTTTTTTTTTTTGTATTTGAGCTATTATCATTTATCATATTGTTTAAGAAAAGATATTGTGAATAATAATAAAGAAAAAAAAAATCAGAGTAGTAAATTTTTAATTGTCGATTAAAAGCAAAATTGTAAAGTGGAAAGGAATCAAGTTAAAATACACAAAATTTTGAAAATAAATATTTTTGTTGTTTTTACACTCTAAATTATAATTTCATAAATATAAATCATTCTGATGCGAAAATATGTACGTGTATTTATACATGATTATAAAACTTGCATGTATGTATAATAAATTGAAAAACATTAATTCGTTTTTTTGTTTCTATTGTAAATATATTACGATTCAGATTTTGAATAATTTTCCATCTCCTTTTTGTTTTGTTTTAAAGTGTCTCAAATATTAGAAATTCAATAGCATTTATTGATAGACACAAAAAAAAGAAGAAAAATAAAGGATATTGTGAAAAATTGTCACAATGAGATTATATAGATGCACATAGTCTTTCATACAGACATATGAAAAAAAACATAGAAATTACATACACGAATACGAAATAAAGTGTTTGTATTCATTCAAAACACGGTTTTTTTTTTATTTATTTATCTTTTTTTTTTTTTTTAAATTTTTATGTTAAATTTTTTTTTCATATTGATGATATTTCAACCACGAATTGTTCAGCCCGAACTAAAAAGGATAACATACCCGTATATATAAAAGTATAAATATGTGCATATGGGAATTACGCTTAAATATATGTATGTATGTGTATGGGTATATATGCATTTGTATTCAGACAGGACATAACAAAAAATTTTTTAAAATTTATATGTGACTATTCTTATAATGTACATGTGTGTGTGTGTGTGTGTGTGTCGACCATAATGTGGGTTTTAAGATTTCTTTTTTACATACGACAATGGATGTAAAATTGCACAATGCAGTAGCAGCAGTAACAGCATCAAAATCAGCATCAGTGGTATTACATGCATGTACGAATAGTATAACTTTCAGATGAAATTGCATTTGTTATTTCGTATATTTTATAAAATGAATGTGAAATTTACAACATATTTATGTGAAATGCAGATGTAAATTCATACATACACATGAGTATGTTATGTGGATATTGCACCGTGTGTAACTATATATGTACATATATATTGAGATGGGCATGTACCATACATATGTAAATGCAATTGTTGTTACGTTAATTTTTTTTTTTTCGTTTCTTTTTTTTCTGATTAAATAATCCGGCCAGTCAATTCAATGTGTATGTGTCTACGAATCTCTACATGTATATGAACACATATACACTACACACAGTGAATTTGAATACAAATGTGAATATGGGTGGCAGCACAAATGTCCTTGTAACAAATGATTTTCAGAGTTTTGGAGTATACCCAAGTGTTGTCATCATAAATTACATCACTAAATCATTATCTTTTCGCCATTTTCTGATATAAAATTTTTATTATATTTTTTACACGTATACACATACAACGCATTTTTTCAATTTTCTTTGTATATATTTTTATTTTTATAATATTTTCTCTCTTCTTTTTGTTTAAATTAATATCATTTCAAAGAATTTGTATATTATTGTGCATCATGACTATACATACATGTGTACATTTTATATGTACATACTCTTATGTTCATGTATGTGGTACAAAATGAATGTGGTTAACTTTGAAAGGTCAGTTCTCATTTAATTATGAAAATATGAATAAATGTATGAATTAAAACAAAAACATTATTCCTCTATTTTGCAAATGAAGCATTTTTATATCAGAAATTTATTTACTTTTACGTATAAATTTTTTATTATTTATTTATTTATTTCTTGTAAACAATGTGTATTAAATTGAAGTAACATTTTTTATGCTTTTTCATTCTGGATTATTATTTTTTTTTTAAATTATCTACAACAAGTCAATGACTTTATATGTACTCAAATTGAATCCTTTAAACTCTTTATGTTTGAATATACTTTATCATCAAGTAAAACGAAAACAAAAAATAAATAAAAACAATAAATAAATTTGACGGTTATTACATAATAATAATCGACCTAGACAAATAAATTTTTGCATGCATGTTTTCTTATTCCTTTAAAGAAAATATTAAACGATTATTTTTTTTTTTCTCTCTCTTATTTTACATAAACTTGTAAACATATTATTTAACTATTCCATGATATTCTTAACAAAATTTAAATTGTGCAAACAATAACTATGAATAACATGCAAACATTTTCCGTTTTCAAGAAAAATTTGTTTTATTTAACATTAAAATCTAATATTTATAGTGTATTAGAAAAAAAAAGTACAATGTACTGTAGATATTATACTAAGAAAAAAAAAAGGATTTAAATTTTTTTTTTTCGCCAACAAAATTTCTTTTAAACACGCTAATAAAATTATATACGAGTGTACATACAGGTACGTACAGAATCAAATTTTTTTTCCTGTTTGGCTTAAATCTACATATATGTGTACATATGCATGTAGTTTGGTATACATTTCATTTCATTTACATTCATGATTTACATTCAGAAAAATATTCAACGCCTTCTAATATTTTTTTTTTTTACTTTTTTAACTTTTTATTAATGTTATCTATCAAATGATAAAGAATAATAAAAAATTTGCAAAGGAATTCAAATATGTATAGCAAGTATATGAAATTTAAAAAATCAACTTGGCGAACGTGACGACGTTCATCATGCCAATTTCTTTTTATTGTATAATTTTTTTATTACCGCCGGTTTTCTTTTGCAATGGAAATTTACTTTGCCAATTGAAAGAGTACAATTTTTTTCCTTTTTATTTTTTTTATATACCTACATACATATATATAAAAAAAAAATTAACATGACTAGGCAATCAAAATTACCTGTAAGACTGTATTTTTCTTTAAAATTTTGTTATTAAACTTTTACTTTAGAGCTTACAATATACTTTTTATATTAAATTAAATGAAAGGATTTTTTCTTCCTCCTCCTCCTTCCCCGCCCTCCCTTTTTTTTTGTTTCATAGTAATCAAAACATTCTATTTAATTAAAAACCATTCTTTTTTTTTTTTTTTTCTTAAATTTTGTATTGGATATTTTTCATTTTCAAAAGTATGAATATTAGTTTTAATATTATTGCATTTCTTTAATTAGTTTAAATTACAACATAAAAATTACTAATCAAAAGTTAAAATCTTTTTTAAAACTAATTTTCAAAGTATTTAAAATTTTTAATCCTTTTTTAATAGAAAACTTTACAAGAACTTTTTTAATCCTTCAAAAGTTAAGATAGAATAATATTATATACAAGTATACCAATTAGAAGAAAAAAAAAAAGCAGCAAAGTTTGTATGTAACCTATTACACCACATCCATATTGATATCGAAATTTTTATAAATTCTTATACAAATATTTCTCATACAAACAAGTATATGCGTACACTATACTTGTAGAAAAACGTTACAAAAGCGTAAACGTTTGAATGTGGTTATACATGAAAATTTAATAAAATTGGAAAAAAAAAATAAGAAAAAAAATAAAAAATAATAAAAGAAATAAAATTCATTGAAAAAAATACATGGTACACCGTTTCTCTTTTAACCAGTATTAAACTTTCACCAAAAGAAGAATATAATTTTCAAAACTAATAAAAAAAAAAAACTAAATAAGAAAATTTTAGACAAAGATGAAAAAGGAACTTTTTTAAGAAAATTCTTTTCGTGTAAGAAAATGAAAAATTCGTTGTAAAATTAAAATTTAAGGAATTTCATTAGCTTTCTATTCACAACTGAAAAAAAAAAAATTTTTGTTTTTAAATGAAAACTTCCTTCGAAGGAGTCGTATACATAAGTTAATTATTTTCTAACTTTTAAAAATAAAAAGTTCGTTTTTATTATTTCATTTTATTAGTTGTCACTGTATGAATAAGAAAAGAAAATCAAATTAGATTCTGTTCGGTTTAGAATGAATGAAAACAAAAATTTTTTTACTATTTTTAAATTTATCATTTATTTTGTACCAAGAGTGTAAACGGACAGGTGATCAATTTTTTAAATATTTATTTGCATAAATATGGGCTTGAATACGACAGAAATTCCATTCATTGATATCTAAAAAAAAATTTTAAAAATTGTAATTGATTATTTTATGAAGATGTAAATTAAAATTACAGGTAAAAAATTATTATCTTAAAAAAAATTTGGGAAATTTTAAATTAAACGAAATTCAAGTTTCTAACAATTATTACGTGCATCTTTTGAAAACAATACTGTCTGTTTGTTTACGCAAATAAACAATTTAAGATTTTTAATATAATTTTTGGAAATCAAAAATTTTGCTTCCGTGTTCAAAATTAAATGTTTCAGGAAGATAAATGCTGTTTCTAAGTACCAATAGGTAATTTAATTAGATCAATATTTGATTTTATTGTATTTTTTTTTTTTTAAAATCAATTAAAAATACATATACATATTTACATATTTGTTTTTCCAACAAAATTATAATTAAAAATTAAACTGCTGTGCTAAGTTTATTAACCAATTCAACAGATTATAATCAACAAGACAACAACAACCTCATCTACTGTGATGTTATATGACTCAACTAGATTTTGTTTTAATCTCAAGTTCATATGAACCAATTTTTATTAAGAATGTGCGTTTGAATAAATATTACATTAAATTTAAAATATCTACGATAAATGCAATTTAATTTTTATTTGTTTATTCTTTTTTTGTTTTTTTGCGATGATAAACTTTATGATACAGTACACGCAAAGTGATTTTCTGATGCACATCCATATGATCATGAAAAAATTTTTATGATTTCTTTAATTTTCATTTAATTCATCAAGATAATCAAGAGAAAAAAAAAATGTATTTTCCAACCATATCAAGATGAAAAAAAAATTCAAAAGTGAGGAAAAATATTAAGAAAACAAAATCGATTTTAGTTTTAAAATATTCACATTTTTATTTCAATTTTTCAATTAAATGACAAGATTTGTTTATTTTATTTTTAAATAAATAAAATAAAAATTTAAAAAAAAAGATTAAACATGAATTTATAAAATTCATTTGATTACTTTTATTCATTTTTTTTTTTCATTTTTACCATTACCATTGTCCTAATGATTGTCCAAATAATGATTGACAATTACCTCTACCTGCCATTTGCACATCTGGAAATTTTGAAAAAATAAAATAAATCAAAAATTAATTTTCTATTGTTAATAAATTAACTATTTTTAAAACGATATATGCAAAATATTTGCTTTAATGAAAAATCTATTCGTATTATTTGTTTTAATCGTGTATGAATCGTGTTTTTCTTGTCAATTAATTTTGTTTAAATCACATTCCCGGACGTACATACCTATGTCATTATATTAGTATGTATATGCCATATTATTTTAATGTGATAATAATAGTTTTATCATTTTGCAGCTAAGTAATTTACATGTTTTGGAATTAGAATTTTTGCATATTTTTTGAATTTTATTCAATTTACGAAGTTTTTTATAATATTTCTTATATTCACCTGATCCACAACTTCGAGCGCAAGCTAATTTCTGTTCATTGAAATAAACCATACGATCGGTACCACAAATAGGATTGTATTGTGGTGTTGTTGGACAAAGTTTCATACAGCGAATAAATTCTGGTGAAGGGTTTGTTGTTAATGGACTTGAAGTGCTTGCTGATGCATTTAGTGTCATTGTTGTTTGTATTATTGGTGATTGAGTTGGCCTTTGTGTTGGCCTTTGTGTTGGCCTTTGTGTTGGCCTTTGTGTTGGCCTTTGTGTTGGCCTTTGAGTTGGTCTTTGTGTTGGTCTAGCAGTTGATAATTGAACTGGTGGTCTTCTTGTACCACCACCAAACCATGGTGGAAGAGTATTTAATCGATTATCATCAGGAAATATAAAGTCATCATCTTGTGCGAAAACATCACCACAGATAGCAACGAAAAAAACTAAAAATAATTGAAATGCATATTTATGTATTTAAACCACACGAGTTTATTATTTCATGCGTCAATAATACACGTAATCAAATACATAAATCACTAAAAATGATTTAACTTACCAAAGATCAATAAATTCATTCTAAATTTAGTTCTAAGTAAAAATCTATTTAAAAAATCTTATATTCTTCTATAATTTTCGTAAATTGATCAGATTGCCGTCTATCTTCCAGACTTTTTATTTTGAAACTGATCGAACTGGCTTTAAATTTTTACCTTATAAGCGATCAATTTAATACGTATACCAGGTGTAAGCAGGTAAATCAGAAGCTTTTTTTTGTTTCGAAGCAAATCACTAAGCTAATTGATAAATATATGAGATATTAACTTATAAATTTTATATACGTAAACGTAACAAAAATCAATGTACGCTGATGTGCCTTCATCAATTATACTCTTTTCTTATAATAAAGATTTAAAATCACTCAAGTTTATAAACAACTGAAAAAGTGAGAACAGATAACAAAACACGGTTTCAATTCACGACTCATTCTTGTATATCAAAAAATTTCTTTTGAATTATGAAAAAATACCCGAGATAATTATTTTCATGTTGTGCTTTTTTTATTTTTATTAAACAAAAAATTTTATACTATATTAGTAAATTAAAAAGATGAGAATTAAATAAAATGAGAAAAAAAACTGGTAACACCAGCCTTAGTCACATATTAATACATTTTTTATTTTTTTATTTTTGTATTACTTATGAAATAAATTAAAAATATAACAACATGAAAATCTCGAATCGCGTTATTGCTTTGAACTTGATGTGAAATGCAAGCAGTATCATATTTATTTAATGCATCATTAAAAAAGTTGTTTAAAATAATGGAATAGATATGTATGTAGTGAAGGAACGTAAACAATTGGTCATACAAGAATGTAAATTCAATACACATCGATTGAAGGTATTTGGAAATTCCTTTTAATGGTTTAAAAATATTGTTATTTGTTAATCACATTGATCTCTATGTGACAAGAAAAATCTCATGAAACAGATTAAATCATTTCCTAATAGTGAATGTCGTGAAATTGTGCAATTCAAATTAAAATAAACTAAAATTATAAACAGAAAATAATTTTTTAAATTAAAAAAAAAAAAATGAATAAAATTTTAAAGATTTTATTTTGAATCAGAACCAAGAGAATTTCGACTTCAATTGTGTCTTCATCAAAATAATGAATGTATTAAAAACAAATAAGTAAGCAAACATAAAAATTGCATTAAAAAGTAATTTAAGTTCAATTTGATAAATTAAATCTGAGACAAGAGTAAAAATAATTTACACCAATAAAGAATAAAAAACTGAAATGAAAATATTTAAAATTAAAGATGAAAAACCAAATAATTTAATTTTGATGATTTATATGAATGTGGACATACACAAAATAAAAAATAACAAATATAAAAATGATAATGAAATATAGAAACAAATGAAGAAGATAAAGAAACAAATAACACATACAGTACATGCAACGAATATACATATATGTATATGTGTGTGTATATATAAAATCCACTTCGAAATTGCATATCCTGTTTTTATTTTTATTTTTGTGTCTAACAAATAAAAAAGACAACAATAACAACAACTATAAAAGCACATATGTATACGACATATCTGGACCATGATGGGACAACTAACCACGAATTTTGGAAATTCTTTTCTGGTTTTCAAAACTGAAACTGTTCTGCATAACTAATGTACAAATGACTAAAAATAAATACACATATACACAGATGATGGATATACATATGTATAAATTCATGTATATATAATATATAAATATGTACATAAATGTTTTCATATATCCTTTTGAAAATAATTCGTATGCATAAATTTTACTTACACTATAGCATAGTACATACAGTCTAGCCGATATATCTCTTATATCCAGACAGTTTATACTTATATGTATAAAATGTCAGAATATAAAAGCATTAAAAACAGGATAATATGAACATAACCTACATATACATTCATATAAATGCATAGATACTGTACATATGTATGTATGTACGTATGTAGCAGGAATCTGAATTAACTATAAAGCGTACATTACAACACTATATTGTTTGGGAATTAAACTTTACTGTCTGACTAGTCCCGTTCACATTCTGTTTTTTTTTTTAAAGTGGGTGATATAAATAGTGGCTTTATTCCTAGTCCATTTCAGTCCACTATTTAGGCATTCATCCTTAATATTATTTTGCTTCTATACGTTAAATATGTACATACATGCAATTACAAAATATTTATGCATATATTTATACACAATTATGTATATATTTTGTTTTAATATGTATGTATGTGCTGTACATATATATGCATTCATTTGTATACCACGTTTATATAATACATACATACATACGTAATTTATTCATACATTTACATATGTATATGCAAAACTTTCAAATACAAAACGCCGAGTTGACCAAAAATTTATGAAATTGGAATGAGAATTGCATGGATTTCATTATATTTCAGATAAAATTTCTATGTAATGTTGTAATGCTTTTATTTATTTTTTTTTTTGTATACACGTACAAATTATATGCTTTTATTTTTTATTTCAATTTTTCTTTTTTTTTTGTGTTTTAATTTTTAATTTTTTACTTTTTTGTTTTTGTTAAATAAAATATCGAAAACATTTTATATATAAAAACTTCATGTTATAATTTGTATATTTATTGTAATAGTAATTTTGGAAAATATGTACGTACAAAATATTTGTTAGTAAATGTTTGTCATTTGTAAAAAATTTTTTTTTAAAAATGTAATATCCTTTTCAAAATTAAAAATGAAAAAAAAAAAAGTTGAAAAATTAAATGAAACACGAAAACGTTATTATGAACATTTGTATGTACATAAATAATATTTGAAAAATTCTTTAAAATTTAAATAATTTTTATAACGTAAAAAAATTCAATGTAAGATATTTTAAAAAAGAGAAATTTAAAAAGTATCAAAATAAAATAAAACAAAAATAAAAACTTAAGAAAAAGGTAAAAAACAGAAACCGACAAAAAAAAATTCACGTCTAATATAAAACCAAAAAAAAAAAAAAAAACGAAAAGGAAAATACAAGAAATAAGACCAAAATGAAAGGAAGTATGCACATACAGTCGTCCCGACGTCTGAATAGGTTTTACAGAGAACACTTGTACTCAGACGACAAGTACGAGTATAAAATAAACAACGTAAACGTAGCTACTATATCATTGAGACAAAATCAAGAAAAGCGAAAAATTATAATAATGAACAGAGAAAAGGAAAAATACCGACTTTCATTTTTTTTTGTCCTTTCATCCCACATATTGACATGAAAATACAAAATTTGTAACCAAATAAACACCGTTTTAATGTTATGTATTTGCCTATTACACAAATCCCTTTTTAGATTTGAAAATTTTCGTATTATTATGCTTATTGTATTTCTGTACGTACGTATGTATGTATATGTTGTAATTGAATATGTTTGTAATTTTTCATCATTAAGTTAAATTGTAATCAAAAATATCTAAATGATGTACACACATTTGAGCCTACGTACATACGTATGTACATGTATGCGTAATCTAATACCTCTTATCTCATTCTCATCAGACTTTTCCAAATCACATGTTGCTGCATTTTTACTATATTCAGTTGTATTGATAATAAAATTTTCCCCCAAATTTTGAAACAGAATATTTTTGATAAGTAAAATCGAAAAAAAAAAATGCTCAATATTTCTTTGATTAATTCAAATACGTAGTCACCGACATTATGAGCGCAAATATTTTTTTCAAGAGATAAAAAACAAATTAATAATTACGATAGTAACAAAACGAAAATAGAAAAAAAGAGATGAAAAGTCCTTTATATGTACGTCTAGCTAGATATGTATGTTCATGTTATGAAACAATAAAAATTTGCGAGACATGATTTTACATTAATTTTATACGCACGTGTATAGACGATGTATTTTATGTAATGCATTTATTATACATTTTCAGTATGTATACGTACAAATGCGTAGAAGTCTGCATAAAGAATTGAGTAGAGTATAGTCTGAAAAGAAAAATGAAAAAAGGAAAAATGTCTCAAGGTCGTTTGTATTGGAGAGTAGGGAGTTGGGTGTTGGAAAAACAAATATATGTATTATGTATATTCATGCACATACATGGCATATAAAATTTGATATTATTTTATTTCTATGAGTTAAGAAGAACCATTTTAGGGAAATCTCGAGTACGTATACTACTCTCTTAAAGAATGTATAAGCACGTGTGTACGTACATAAACGTACAAATTTGTAGTATTACACATTGTATGTGTACGGCAGGTTGAAATAAAAAGGAAGGAGATTTGATTTGATATTTTGAAACAAAAAAAAATTATAAAAGTATCGTAATAATTCATCAAAAAAAAAAAAAAAAAAAAAATACAAATAAAGTTATTGAATTCATTTAATAATGGCTTGAAATTTATGTACGTACATATGTATATACGAATGTGTAAACAAATGTAAATAACCATTATGTAATTAAAAATTACGTCTGCTGACATTTGACGAACACAATTATTAATTAAATAATTAACAATAAATAAACAGATACATGCGTACATATGTAAATAAATTTCAACAAAATAACTAATTTTCTTATTCATTTAATTTTGTCTTTTGTTTTATGTGGTATAATCAAATACATAAATTAATAGCTGATGAAATATGAGTTTGATGTAAAATTTGGTTTTCTTTGATGCCACACATCATCAACAAAAGCAAGAAATAAAAATAACTGAAAATGAATATACTAATTTCTATGAAATTTAATAATTTTAGTTTCTTTTGAAATTTTAACAAGAATATAATATCGTCGTCGTTATTTTCTATTAGATAAAATATGTATTACAGAACTATACTTGACTATACATAAATAGAAAAAAAGTTTAAATTCATTTTTAGTTCAATTTTCATTTGAAATAAGTCAAGATGGGATTAACTTATATAAAAAGTTTTATGCAATCAGAAAATATACGTGAATCTAAATTGTAATATCTATGTAAAAATATAATATATGTAATAATAAACTTGAATTTACGTAACATACAGATATGTAATTTATTTTTTTATTTTTCAATCTTTTATTTTACAAACATATGTATGAAAAAGTACATACATACATACATACATATATTATTGGTATGGTTAAACATATTCTTACGTACGTACAATATATGGTTATTTAGGATACATATTAGTACAAAAATTATGCACATAAGTTTTGTTATATACAACTTCATATATGCTGTTGTATGTATGTACCTATGTATATGATAAAATTTTATCAAAACTATTGAAATATTGTCGAGTCGAATCTTCTTAATTCAATTGAATAAAACTTTATGTTTTGTCTACGTCTTTTGATTTCTGCAAAAATTTTCTGTAACTTTTAATAGTTTACGTGGTTATATCCACATATGTATGTACATACATGTATGCATAGATAATAGGAATATAGTAGTTATATCCGAATACTCTGTGTATCCGTGTATAAATTTTTATTTACGCAGGGTATTCCAGAAAAACATTACAGAGGCTTAAAAAATCAGAGCTGGGTTTGAATTTCCATCGTCATATTTTTGTTATTACACAAGATAGTTCAGAATATTGGCCTTGGTAATTGTATGCTTTACACGTATAAAATTTACCAATTCATGACTTTTTAAAGGGATGAACTGTGAACCTTATGTTGGAACATCTTGTAAAGTATATATTGAATACATGTGTACAATTACACATGCAGTTGCTTAAATGATATATTATTAAACGATAAATACATATGTACATGCATACGTGTATATATTCATTAAAACGAATAAATAAAAAAAAAATCTAGTCATCACCAGTTCTTTCTTATACTATATAAGAATATTTTATATGATAATAATGTGTAATAATAATCCTTTCACATACAGTTTACGTATGTATGTAAGGACTCTAAGGAGGGATGTGTTTTCAGTTTTACGTAACTATTTTTAAATTGGAAATTGTTTAAGTTTGATATATGCACAATCTGTATTGTAGTTATGCATGCTGTGTATGTATAAACGTGTATGTATAGTCTGTATAGTCTTAAATATGGTGGCAAAAGTTTAATTAGACGAAAATTTTGCAGCCATTCAAAATTGCTTAATGAATAACTGTAATACTATAAACACAACAAATTTACGTATATTGGATATATGTAGTTATAATGCACATATATGCATACATATTATTTGACAAAAATATACTGTAGAATATCTAACGAAGAAACTAATTAACGAAAAACTTTTACTTTATTTTATAATAATCTTTTTTTTGTGATGTTTATTTTGTTGCTCTTTTTTCATTTTATTATAATTCTGTGAACTTATGTTAGTTGTGTTGTTTTTATATAATTTTCCAATTTTCTCTTTTATACTTGATTTAGAATATGAACATACTTACATAAGTATACACATGAACAGACAACATCTTTTTTTTTTTTTTTTTGTTTTTCAAAATATTAGATACAATTTCGGTTATGGATACCAATGAAAAACAAAAAATGAAATTTTCTTTTTATTTTTCCTTTTCCTTTATTTCATAATACGTTCTTAAATAAATAAAAATTTTATATTAAAAAAAAATATGAAAGTGCGAAACTATTTTAAATGTTTCTAAACATTTAAAATTATTTTTATCGAAATTACTTATTCCACACGACATATATATTTACATTCTTAGAATCCGTATTTACATTTCTATTGATTAATTTTAAATCATATAAAATAAGTTTTTCCTCTTAATTGAATGAAAAGCACATCTTATATAATGGATTTTTTTTTTTTTAAATATTTTTCAAAAAGCTAAGTTTCTAAAAGCATTTCTAGATACAAAATTATTATCATGATTATTATTTTTTTTTCATTTAATCTTAAATAACGTACATTAAAAACTTTCATAATATTTCAACATTTAAAAAAAAAATTAAATAAACAAAAAATAGAAGAAAAAAAATAGTAAGAAAATGACAGATTCTATTATATCTACACAATAAATTATTTATTCAAAGAAAATTGTACATTTTCCCATGGAAAATTGTAACGATTCAAAGTAAATACCTGTGAGCAAAATTGCATATGTGTATTTTGTACTGAAAACTGTTTTTCATGTATTTAAATCATGTCTTTTTTTTTTTAATGTACTGTTAAAAAATTGAAGGAAAATATTTTTTCTTTTTTTTTTCTTTATAATAATCTGTACACGTGTTTTGCATAAAACCAACTATATTTCATGTTTTTTTAAATAAGTTTTTTTTTTATATTTTGTATTTAAAAAAAAAAATGAAAAAAAGAAAAAATATTTATTTAAATCGTTACATTACGTACGTGGACATGGATGATGAATATAATACGTAAAGCTTAAGAAAAAGATTTATGTAACTAGACAGACGTGTACATATCTCTGTCACATAGTTTTTCTTCAAATATTCAAAATGTAAGTAAAATAGTTAAAAAAAAAAAGAAACAAAATAAAGAAGTAAATTTTTTATTATTTTTGTAATAATGAAAAAAAAAATTTCATACAACAGTAAAGTAAAATACTTTGATATTCGAATAAAAGGATAACAAATGTTAAAAAGGAAATAAAATAAAATAAAATGAAAGAACAACATTTATACATTATGATGAGTAATAAATCCTTTATGCAAAAAGCTTATCATTTACCTATATACGTATATATATGTACATATATGAACGACAGCACCTTTGTGTATATATGTATGTATGTATGTATAAATGTGTACAAATACAAGAATTGCTTCATATTTTACATTTTCAGAAATTCATGGTACAATTTATCCAATTTATAATTCGTTTATTCCATCACAGCACAGATATAATAAAAAGTAGTACATGCGGCGATAAATGTTGTTTTTAAATTACATATATACACATATACAGTACATATAATTCATGTATGTGCATTTGTATACGTATATACATATGTCTAAGAAATATATCATTTTATGTGTATGTGAATGTGTGCTTTAGTCCTTCGTTTACTTTCTGAATTTCTCTTCATTGTAAATTATTCTGTTTTTGTCTCCTACTTATACATTCTTGTAAAAATGTACGTATAGATATTTGTTATGTATACGCAGTATGAATGGAAGAAATTGTAAAATCTTTACGAATTTTTCAAAGAAAATGTTTACTGTCAAAATGAAATTAAATTAAAAGATATAAAGAAAGGAAATCATTTTTTTTTCCTATTTTCTTTTTGGCTGATATAAATGAATTTCATGTTAAATTGCATTATTTTTCAAATTTAATTTAGAAATATGTAACATGGTATGTGTAATTAATTTCAAGTTGAATTCAATTTTTGTTATTATTATTATTTTTTTTTCTATTAGAAAAATGAATGCTTTTTTTTCTCAGTAGAAGAAATGTCCTTTTATTTGTGTAGATACATTTAGATTTGATATAAATTAAATTTTTCTTCTTTTTTTTTTTTTTTTTGTCAATAAATCGTTTTGAAAATTTTAAATAATAACTGATCAATTAATTTGAAATAAATAAATAAATGTAATTAAACGAACTTATTTATGCATTACACATACTAGCATACCTTTATGATATAATGTGCCATAAATAATCGTAAAGGTTTCTCGTAAATACGTTAAATGGTTGTACACATTTTATTTGATTTTCCTCATTTTACTTCTGACAAACACCTTTCCTAGCAACAAGTTAAAAGAGTGCATGGATACTTGTGTAAACATGTGTAACAGTAATCCTTGCATACTGTACACGTGAGCGTATAATATATCATGTGAAATTGTTTTATAACTCCTTTTGAGAAATACGCTTGAATACACTATAAAGAAAACAAAAATCCTAAAATTTATATGTAAGATGGTAATGGGAAAACAACAAATTTTCGTATATCCTTGAAAATTGTGTATTGTATATTTATGTTAGTCAAAATTCTTGTGAATTACGTAAAGAAATCATTGAAAATTATGAACATTTCTGACTTTATACTCAAATCTGAATACTATTCAGTATTATACTGTACAATATCTGCATTGTTTCTAAAATCCTTTTATGAGTGAGCAAAATACAACATTGAAAACAACAAAAACATTACAGAAGGACAACAATAATATGGATGATTACAGCAAAACACAATATTTTATTATTGTTGTTTTTGGTTTTGTTCTTATTATTCCATTATATTATTATATCGTCAAAGCTGTAAATTCCCCTTCATAGTTATGTCGTAATCATCATCGTTTGTCGCTCCCGTCTAGCCGTCTGCAATCGATCCAATGAGCCTTCTTTCGGTCTTGCATAGATTCCTTTTATAACATACATAGGTACATACATGTATTACAGAATATAAAAGTCTGCTGCACCTTACACACAACACAAAACATTAAGTTACCTAGAGCGTAAAAATAGAAAAAGAAAATGTAATATTCTAAACATATAATCGGCAATATATAGAATCCTTGCATTCAAGTATTACACACATTACATCACATACACACACACATATGTACAGTTCATCCTTTAAATTTTATATTTTACTCTTATTTTGTTTGCCCTTGTCTTTTATCGTTTTTATATTTTGAAAATTTTTGAAAAACCATCAGACATAGAGAACCTATCCACATCCATTTTACCATACCATTTGCTTCTATCCTGTCTGTGTTATTCTCATCTTTTTTGCATTAAATAAAATGCATGTACATATGATACATAAATAAAAGTATATATTCATATAGAATTTTACATATTGAGATTCAAACACCAAGGGTGGTCACTATTAAATGAGTGCACCCTCAAGCATTTTGCCTCGAAAATCTTCATATTAAAAACTCATTGAGTTCTCTTAACAAACATAAGTGCAAGCCACAATCGCCAAACCAACTAACAGCGGAACATACACATATGTGCATACAAATATGTATATGAAAATGGCCTTGTTCATCTCATTTACGTGTATGTTAAAGGATGTACATACGTACATATATAAATATGTATATTTTATACAAAGTTTAACTCCGGATAAGATTTAGGTCCTTTTTCTGTAATTTTTAATATGTATGTACGTGATATACATAACCATAAATGTTGTAATATAATACCGTTAAAGTCCGGAAGATTGGGGTGCATTCGTTTAGCATTTAAACAAACGATAAATGTAAATTGCACAAAATGAAAAGAAAAGATTTTTTTTTTTGGGGAGAAGAAGTGAAATAATGATGTTATACAATTCACCATATACGGATATGTATGCATTCAATATGTGTGTACATATGTATGAGCTAGAAAAAGGACTTAATCTAAAATGTTCATTCTTGTCAGAATTTACTTTCCTGTTTTTTTAAACTTCACATACATATGTACAATACATTATTTTGGTATATAGATATGTATGTATGTACATGGCAATAAATGGTATGTACGATCATAATATTGTTACAGACTAAGTTCGAAGGTTATTTTCGTATCCATCACATACAGTATATTCATACGTATATTCGTATACATATATTTAACTCTCAGAAAGTGGTTACAACAACTCAAAATATTTTCTCATTCCTTATATTGTACGAGTTCTTATGGCTCCTTAATTATTCGTTACTTCGTAATTCAATTTTGCCAAGTATATCGTTTTTCATTTTGTATATTCTTCGTTTTATCCTTTTTTTAGTTTTGATCGTTTTTTAGCTTTTTAGGATAACTACATAAAATTTATGCAGAGCATCATACACATATGGACACATATAAATAAAAATTTTGTAGTACTATGCCGTTAGGTTATTGGTTTTCGAAGGAAATTTTGTATTTAAATGGATTTGCACTATACATACATACATATGTATTTTAAATATTTTACATTGTACATACATTTATTCCTATAAATGAATATTCACGTACATAGTTATGAATTAAATTTTACATTAGCCAAACCGACTGTTGGAATTCAAATTGTATGTACACATGTATGTATATAGTATCAGATAGTATGTATACACGTTCGTATAGAGAGTAAGTATATTTCTTTATTTTATGAAAATTTAACAATATGATAGCCAGGAAGACAAATAGACAGTTAACTTAAAATATACTATGTATGCATATATAATTATATTTATTACATTTACATACACTAACTTTATTAAGTATGCTTTAGTTGACTACGTACACGAACGATTTTAAAAATAATAACAAAGTAAACGAAAAAGAAATAAAGTACAACAAAAACAATAGATGACCACGTACTATTCCACGTACCTTCATACTTTTTTCAAATTTAAATAATAAAAAAATAATTTTAAAATTTAAATTTAACAAAATTGTAATTTAATGAATTATATACAGAATTATAAACATATTCGTTTTTAATTAGTTGTATGATGAAGATAATGATGTAACTATTACATTACACGTAATGATGTTATTCCTCCACATACATACGTACCAAGTTTTGTTTCCAAAATGATCATGTGTAAAGATATTTCGAAGGCAAATATTTTACATTTTTATGAATTATAATTATTAATTTTTCATAGAAAAAAAATATCTTCTCTTTAACTCAGTAAAAAATAATTAGAATAAATTAAAAATGGAAAAAGAAAAGTTTTCTAGTATTTATTTAATTTTTATTACATAATCCGGAAAAACTTTAAACTCTAATTTCCTCCATTTTATTCAACTGAAATTTCGTTAAATCAATTTGAAAAGTTAACGAAACTGATTTAAATCTACGATAGAATGTTTTAAGTTTTAACAGTTGAGTAAATTTTTGAATACTTTTTTACATTTTTCTGTTGTAGATGAAAATATTACAATTTTCTAAATTTAATTCTGTTTTATTTCTATTTAATTTCTATAAAATTTTGGTTTAATTTAATAATTCAAATTTAAAAATTAATGAAGCATGAATAAAAATAAAATATAAAATAATTTTTAAAGATTTTAACTTTTCCGTTCACCGTTGTAGAATATTCAAACATTTAAATTTTTATTTAATGAGAACGCACATGAAAAAAAAAATTATAAAAAAATTGTTAAAAATTTGTTTTTTTAATTTAATTTATTTTCAAGAAAATAATTTTCCCATAAATATTTGTATGGTATCAAATTTTCTGAAATTTATTACAAATCAAATAAATGTTTATTACACATTAAATAAAATGAAAAATATTGGAAAATATCGAAATAAAATTTTCTCCTTTGCAGAGTCAATTTCATTTATTTTAGGATTTTTATTATCATTTTATTTCTTATCTTTTCTTTTTTATCTATTTATCATTTCTAAAACACTTAAACATGATATGATGATATACATGAATATAAATCGTGATGTAATAAAATACAATTCATTTCTATTAACGTCAATATCAAGTAACATCAATATAGAGAGATACGTTAAATTATAAAAAGGAAAACTAAAAAAAAAAAAAAAATATATATATATAAAAAAATTTAATTTTTGTTTTTTGTTCATAGCTTCATAATCTAAGAAGAATATATCATTTAAGTGAACACAAAATATCAATTGAATAGATGTGCAATAAACTAAGTCTAGACATAGTCTCGACACTACATGTGTATATAGTGGTATATGCAGAATATGTATAATTACTTCAAAATCTATTCAGAATAAAAAAATCAAAAACAAATGAACAAAAACATAAAGGACGAAAACAAAATATAGAAAATAACATAAAAGTTAAAGAGTAAAATGTGAAAATAAAAAATACCATAGGTGTATTAATACCATCGTCAACCAACCAAATAATAGTTGAGATGAGCTCGTTAACTAAATTTTCATTTCTTGAAATTCAAATTAAAAAAAAAAAGGATAAAATTAAACACGAAAACAACCAAAATAAAAAAGGAAAACAAAAAATGAAATTTTTGTAGAAGGAAAGCATCATTTTACCATTATGGTATTATTTATTCGCTTTTTAACTTTTTACTATAGCAAACCATCATTCACGATTGTATATGGATTTGAAAGAAACACGAGTATTTGTATATTCATCTGCTTCATGCTGTTCGTACATAAAATCGTATGAGTACTTAAAATAAAGAATCAAAAGGTATTTTAGTTTTTACCAGCAATTTTAAGGTATATCGCCGTGAAAATACTTTCAAATATCTTTTTAAAATATTTCTGTTATTTTTATAACATGTAAAGCATTGTATAATCCTTACCAAAAAACACGACCAGAATTGAATAATAATAAAAAAAAAAGTAACTAAATATGATAGAATACATTCATGTGTATGTTCGTTTGTTTTGATCCTAGCACGTGCATTGTGAATCATTTGATCCATCATAAATAGCATAACTATATACCTTATATACATTCATATCGTATTTAAAGTTATTGTTTTTATATATTTTACAAACCTTATGATATGCATGTATGTGTAGATATCTTGACTCTTAGAAAAATATCCAGACTTCGTGTTTTTATTATCATGCTTGTGTTAAGCATAAAGAATAAAATACACCTACAGCACTAATAACACTTCGAAAACTGTACTGAATATGAGGTGTACATACATATGGGCTTACTGTCTAAAATTATTTATTTTTTATTGTAAAATGTATGTATACACGTATTTTACATTACCATTTGTACACCTTTTCTGTTGTATTATTATGTATGTTTGTCACAATTAAATTAGGATAAGAAAAGAAAAATTTTTTTTACATACATTATATACTGTTTATGTACACACTAAATATACTTAAAATGTATATGTATGCTTGGCAGACGAAAAGGATATAAACAAAATTTTCATTTTTGTGCATTTGTATGGAATCTAAACTGAAAAAGGATTAAAATTAAAACTCGTTAGTTTCAAAAAACTTTTTTTTGCGTACACGTACATACGTATGTATAGATTTGTAAATCTCCTTGCACCTGAACGTACGAATATTTTGCAACAATATAATAGAGCATACATACATAAATATAAATTATTGTACGTGATTGTGTACATAAATTACGTGTGATAAGTGTAATCGAACATAATATTTTGTTTGTTCAATTTAAAAATATGTACATACCTTCACATACATATGCATATCAATATAAAGCTGGTGTTTTCGATACACATTCACTCAACTTATTGTCCTTACTTTTACATATGTACATATTTGTTGCTTTTTTGTCTTACATTTTACCTTGCCAAATACAAAAATATCTACATAACTACAAATGTACTTATGGATAGAGAAAATTCATGGGAGAAATTTATCTGGTTCCTTTGTATTTCACTTGTGTTCTACTTATTTGAGTTTAAGTAGTCTAGTCTCGGTGAGCAGAAAATGTCAACAATATTCTTATCGTTTCAATATACACAAGCATATATTATAGTTTTATATGCGGTACATATACAATTTAATATAAAACTTTTATTCAAGTGAATGCTCATACTTTATATTTTACAAAATTATGTAATACAAGTACAATAAAATTCCTGCAGACGCATTAATTTAAAAAACAAAAAAAAAACAACAAGATATTTTTTTGTGAAATTAGAAAAAAAAAATAGAAAATTTAGGTCGTTACCGAATGATCCTTGAATTAGTTTGACTAGTATATACATATAAGAAAAATATTAGGAAAATATGTACATGTAAGCAAAGCAATCATTGTAAACTCGCCAGAAAAATAATTTTAAAAGGCAAATGAAAAATTAATACAAAAAACAACAACAAAAATATAAAACAAAAGAAAAGTTCTGTGAAAATAACAAAATACAAAAAATATTGTAATAATTATTAGGATTTAAATTCACAAGAAAGGATTAATTTGCAATAAAGGTGATCCATCCATAAATATTGTTTAAATCATACGAAATCAAGAAAAATTCTACATATTCATTTAGGCATGTAAAATGCAAATGAAAATTCAAACAACAAAAAAAAAGAAAAAAAAATACGACATGAGACATTTTTTTAATCTGTGTTATATATTATGTAGCTTTTCCGACCTTTTACATTTTAATAAGTTTTTATACGATTGAAAAACATTTTCCATGAACAATTGTTATGTGATACATTAAAATATTTTGTACGTTCGTACAAATGTTTTTCTCCCGTAAAATTCAAGGTGTTCACAGATGTTTAAAAGCTTATATGATTTATTTTTATACGTTTTAATTTTCCACTTAACAATTATGAAAGGTCTACTTTTCCCCTTACACTGTCTGCTTTTTATGTTCAATGTTTATTTTTTCTTATCTTGATTTTTTCTTATTATTTTTGTTTTCTTTTTGACTCTGAATATAGAAAATATTTTAAATAGACATAATATTGACCTAGAAAATTTTTCTTCTCACTTTAAGAAACTTGATCAAAATGGGCCTTTTTGGGCTTAAGTGTTCTTGCTTGGGAATGAGCGGCTTAAGCATCTTGGCGTATAACATATCAAGAATTTAGTAAATTTGACTTATTTGAAAAATTAGAAAATTTTGGATTCATTATTAGTTTGATAATATACAAAAGTAATTTTCAATAAATTACAGATTATCTTAAAATTTTCATATGAACTTTCAATATTTTCTAACCGTTTTATATTCTTCAATCTGAAATTCATGTTGTAATTCGTAATGATTTTATTTGAAAATTTATTTTTTGTGTCTTCTTATATTTTTCATGATACCATTAAATGATTTTTCATACCGTATTAAAATTTTTAAGATAATAAAATTCTACATTTATCTACCTATGTACATAGTTTTATCAAATAAATTTCAATGCTTAAAACTATATAAAATATCAAATATTTTAGCTTTCAATGACCGTTTTTAACTAAATACAAAAATATAATATCATACGTTAAACTTTATGTCAAAAGTACGTATGTACTATTAAGTTTTGCTTTTAATGTTTAACTTACATTAAAGTGTACATATGTATTTTGGTACACAAATTCAATAGTACAGTAGTTATATACAATGTACATACATATGTATGTGTACACATCAAATGAAATCATGTTTTTGTTCCTATATACACACAAACACACATGTACAATTTAAGTACTTAAAATATCTTTTAAATCCTTCCATTCGCAAAAGTACTTTTTGAATTGTTTTAAAGTACATCTACCTACTACATATATATATATATAATAATGTGCATATGCGTGTATGTTCAATAACTTAAATTCACTGCATGCATACATATATAGCTAAAATGCACTTTGCAATTTGCAACTTCTGTTTTATCTTGCAAAGCATGTTTTACGTTTGTAATCTCATATATATACGATATGTGTGCGCGCATTAAATACCTAAAAATTTGTACGTGCAATACATATTCAAACTAAAATCCTAAAATACGAAAAAAAAAAATCATAAAAAAATACACAGAAAATAAACGACAAAAAAAAATAAAGATGCAATTTTCCGTATAGTGTACTCTAATAATTCCATAAATAATGTTCGAATACTGTAATGTATAGATTTTGATAAAAAGCTATAAATTTGTGATTGGAATTTTCAGATAACAGCAATTCAAAACTAAACAGAATACAAAAAAAAAAAAACATAAAACAAAAAAAGAAATAATGAACAAAACTTTTTAAATTATGAATCTTCGATTAAATGCAAAAATACACAACGAAATATGGATACATGGTATACTGCAATTCTAATAGGAAAGGAAAACGTATGTACGCTCGAGTGTGTAGATATGGTTATTGCACATAAATACCAAATAAACAATAACGAATTCAATGATAGAAAATATTTTAAAATTTATGTGTTTTGTTTATGTATATTAAGGATAATCCTTTTTGCAATTTTCGATTTTCCTTCTTCTTTTTTGTTTTTTTTTTTTTTTTTTGTTGCTGTAAAAAAAGATTTTTATCTTTTTTGATTGATGAGAAAAATTTGTATTTGTTAGACGTTCGATTTATACGAATTGTTGTTACTTGGAATTTAGAGAGAAAAAAAAAATAATAAAAATAGAAAACAAAATTTAACATTATTAATGAATTAAAAATAAATATTTTCAAATTTTATTGACACTGTGTATAAGGTATACTGGAATAAATCATTCAACGTTTTCTACGTTTGAATAAAAAATCTTCTTTTAATCATTTTTATCAATAAAAATTAATTTAAAATTATTTTTAAATGTATTTCCTCTATTTTAATACAGGAAATTCACTCAAATAACTTAACCTTCAAAATTTAACTACAGACAACATTTCATGTATGGTTTGCTTGTAAAACAAATTATTTCATCCTTTTTTTTTTATTATTATTATTACAAAATTTTTAATTAAAAATTTTCATGTCTTTATATTAATATTATTGTTGCTGTTTTTTTTTTTTTTTTTTGTTGCTTTAATAAAACTTTTTAATAAAACAAAACAAAATAAAAATGTCAACTACATAAACATTAAAAATATAAATTGCATTATAAAATGAACAACGAATATAAATGTATATATATAGGAAGCATAGTGTATAGTCTTTATTATGTTTTGAATATTATCAAGTCAATTAAAGTTTTATCTCTTGAGGCCTAATTGGATTTTTTTTTACAAGTTTATATTTTTTTTTTGTTTTTTGCCTTTACTCTTTATATAAAAAGGATAAATTACTTTTTTGCTATATTTTAATTATATATTTCATAAAACGGACATGTAAAATAAAAATATTAAAAAAAAAATTTTTTAAAGCAAATGCCAGACAAATTGTGATCATTTTTTTTTTTTTTTAGAGTACAGATTACATTACATGTTTAACATTCAAAGAATTCTAACCAATTACAGACGTCTTAATCAAGTCCTTTCAATATTGTCCTGCTCGTGTTCTATTTTACAATAAAAATTTTACTTTGATAAAATGTATTTGAAAAAAAAATCAAATAATTTTCTGTATTTCTTTTTTTTTCTTTATATTATTTCCTTTTGCATTTATATAATTTTTCTTTTATTGTTTTTCTCTAGAAAATGATTTTCATTCAAATTAAAATAAAATCCGAGGAAAATGGTTTATTATTTTAAAAATTACAATTGTTTAAGAATTCAATTAATTTTTTGTTACTGTGTATTTTATAAATTCAAAAATATAAGTTACATTGGACACACGTTTATTTAGTGTACATGTACATATGTACATGTAAAAAACTCTTCTAATGATGAGTTTTTATTACTTTATAAACCAACTACAAATTAGCCAGTAGATTAAATTGGATAGAAATTTGCATAATGGCAATGAAAGTACATTTTAAAAACAAACATGAAAAATTAAATAAAAAATAAAAAATTTCTGTTAAATATAAGAAAATAAATACGAAAAAAAAATATTCAATAAAAATGCAAATTAGTTTTGGGACCTTTAAAAACTTAACGGAAACTTTTCATTTCGATTTTTTTTTCTTTTCTTTTACTATTTTTCGTATTTGCTTTTTTTAAAAAGAAAATCTTTACTAATTATATGAAAAGTTGAAAAAATTTAACTGCACAAACACGAACACATAAAAGATCGTAAAGTACAGATTTTACTAAATTTAAAATATAAACAAATGAAAAATAAATACAATGAAAGTCTTTAAAGTTTAAGGATAAATTTGTATTTTACTTTCATGTTTTTTTTTTTTTGTTTTTTTGTGTGTATTGTATAATTAATTAATTAGTTTTCTTGTTGGCAAAGTTTAAGTTTCAATGGATTTTTGTTTTTTGTAAATTATGCGTAAATTACGCCCATTTTTTAATTTTCTTTACAGGAAATTTCTTTTTTGTAATCATTTTAACTGACTGTTTTTTTATTCAAACTGATTTAACGATTTTTTTTATCCACACAAAATTTTCAAATAATGAAAAATTTCGAAGATAATGTATAAAAATATGAAATTCTACCAATATAATAAACATTATGTGTAGAAAGAAATGGTAACCTTGTGAGCAACAAAATTAAGTCATAAAAGTTAGAAGAAATAAAAAGACAGTTTTTTTTTTTCTTTATTTTCTTTTTTTTTCTTTAATTTCATTTTAATTGTCTGTTTATTTATTTATTTTTAGAACTAAAAAAATTTAATTTAAAAATTATAATAATTATAATAATAGAACTGATGATACATGAATTTTCTGATTTTTATATCATTTTCATCAACATTACTCATGATATTAACAAAAAATTCGTTTAAATGATTTCAGCTAAATATCACTACATTTGTATGTTGTCAAATATGATCACGTTTTAATTGATGATTGTTATTACTGACACCATCAGTTAACATCACATGTGACGAAGATAATGATGTACCAGTCGCAGATGTCGTCGCATTTGCTCCCGTACCTGTTCCTCCTGCTGCTGTTGTTGCTGCTATTATTAAATTCCCAGATGAGCTGTGCATTAAATTAGGTGTACGTGGTCGGACATTTGTTGCTTGTATATAACAGCAATCAGCTGAAGATGACGATGCTGCTGATGATGACGAGGAGCCTATCGAAGACAACGATGAAGATGATAATGTTGTCGACGTAACTTGTTGATAAGAATGTGTCGATGTTGGCGTATTATTGCCGCTATTGTTTGATTGTTGTTGTTGTGCTATTGTTGATGCTGATAGACTTCGATTAGTACTACCAGTTATTAATTGGGCTTGTTGTTGATGGTGATGATGTTGATGATGATTATGCTGATGATGATGATGATGGAATTGATTATTATTGCTACTAGGGCCAGAAATCGTTGTTGAATTTATAGCAGAAGCAGCTCCCAATGCAGTTGTTGATAATGCCGCATTGGTCGCTGATGCTGATGTCGGAACAATACCGCTACAACCGGTAGGTACTGTTGTTGTTGATATCCCTGATAATGTTAATGTTACTAATGGTCCTATATTCGTACCTAGGCTACAATTAGTTGTAGTTAAAGCTGTTGCTGTTGTGATTGGAAGTGCTAATAATGATGAACTAAGTGATGACGACGATAACGATGACGATGATGATGACGATGATGATGATACTAATGCTGAAGTTGGTGCTACTGTTGTGGACGATGTTGATGAAGACGGTGATTTTGGGCTACTTTTTCTAGAAAAGAATTTTGTAATAACGTTCGGTTTTGATTTTTGCTGCTGTTGTTGCTGTTGCTGCTGTTGCTGCTGCTGTTGATGCTGTTGATTTTGTTGAGTTAGATGATTAGAATGTTGATTACTATAATTATGTCCTAAATTGCACGATGATGCCGTCATACCTAGTGACGACGAAAGCGAAGATGATGAAAATAAATTATATGATTGTTCTGGAACGTCTAAAACTGTTTTATTTGGAGGTGGCTTAATATACGATCGAGTTATTTCAGCTTGCTGTAAAAAAGCAAAATAAAATAATTATTATCAAACTTATATAATTTTTATTAAACAAAATACCTGATAACGTGTTCTAATTTGTAAATCTCTATCTTGTCCCCATTCGCTATCTGGTAATGGAACATGATGTGGACATCGTATTACATCTGTATGCCCACTAGTTTCTATACCTCGACCGTTACCACAGCCAGTTCGATGATAGTGATGATGGTGATTATTTCTAACTTGTCTATCACTAAGTATAGTTGCATCTCGTACTAAAATATCACGAGCCTGTATTGCGTCAACACGCATCCTTCGACTAATATGTCCTCTAGAATGAAATTCATAAACTAAGTCAACTGTATAAGTATGAAAAACAAATAATTTTTAATTATATTGTATTCATGGTTGATTATTATGGAAATCAAAACTAAAAACCAAATTCTACAAAATATAAAAACACATACATATGTATACTTATACACATTATGTAACGTATGTATATTTAATTTTTCATTTTTCATTTACCTGTCATCAGGCGGCGAACTAAGAGAACTGCGGGCCGGAACGCCGAGCCGCTCCATTCCCGCGCAGCCGGCAGTCTGTACCGATAGCATCTAAAAGCAAAAATTAATTAAGAAATCAATTAAATTCAATAATAAAAATTGATTTTATTAGAAAAATTTCAAAAAGAAGAAAACTAAATTTGATAAATCCATGTTTACGTTATAATTAAAATATTAATTAATCATTTATTTTGACTTTAATTAAAGTAAAATTGAAATGTTTTAAATTTATATGTACGTCAATAAATTTTCTTTAATAAATATGTATGCGTGAATATTTGTACGTACTTCAGCAACCAAAGATACAAAATTAATAAATACAGTATATGTATGAACATACTACACTTAAAAGTTAAAGCATCATTATTGTATACAAAAGTAAACATTCTATAACACCTTTATTTACTTGATACTATGGTTCCCTTTTCAAAACAATTTAGGCATGTATGAATAGCATGAAAATTTTATTCATTGTTAAATAATGAATTGGGGAAAATTTGTTTTATTTAAAATTATGAACACATCATACATCAAAAGATTTAAGGTGCCAATGTGTATGCAAGTCAAACATTTTTATTAGCTCTTATTATGAACGTTAGACAAGCTTTTCAATTTTTCAATTAATTTTTTCCCAATGTTATAATGTTTTGTTAAAAATTAAAGCTTTATTAAAATTTAATGTATGTAAATATATTTTTCGCCGGCATAACACAGTATCTGAAATCATCTGTTGCTGACTTTATTTTTTTGGTTAAATAGATAAAGGGTGCAGTACTTAAAAAGGTCTATAGAATTGGTTTTTTAGTAGCGATGCGTTAAGTGACTAAACATTGGAATTAGAAATTCATTTAAATATTGAAAAATTTCCATAAACTCTCAATAGTAAAAAAAACTGATAAACTATTGTTAAAAAAAAAAAAAAAAAAATCCACCCTGAAACCCCAATTTATAACTTCAAATTCTGCAAAAGTTATAATTCTCATTACCATTATCATCGTCATCATGAATGTAGACAGGCTACATTACGACATTATCGCTATCGTAAAGGCAAAAAAATAACAATAAAATGAACAAAAAAGCTGATTGCCAAGGAGAATGGTGGTTATGTTATATGTATGTTATGTTATAATGCAATACAGATGAAAATATTTTTGTCGATTGCTATTTTGGCACGTGTTACCATAATTAATTTGTCTTCTGGTTGTCGGGTCAATGTCAAGTTTCTCTATGTACGATATTATGTAGGTACATATACGAATATGAAATGTTATATATTGATCGCGAAAATATCTTTTTTTTTTCTTTAACTACATAATATGTATAGGTATATATGTATATATATACATATGTACGTGCAGAAGTATAAATATTTGTGTAGTTGGATCGTTCGATACACATACAAAACGTACATGCTTTCTTGTGCGATACCAAAAAAAAAAAAAAACTTAAAGAATAAGAATTTGAAATGTGATCAGTTACGTACCCATATTGTTTGGTTAAATAATCTTTTTTCAACGTTAACTTTTTTCTTATATCATTTTAATTTTTCAAAATATGGTTTGGCTTTTTTACACACATACATATATTATGCCTGAATATGTTTAAATTTCATTTTAAATTTAAATCAAAGAAAAACAAGTAAGAGTTTTTTTTTTTTTTCTCTCATGGTAAAGGGAAATTTTTTTGACAGTTGAATGCTACTTTTGATAAATGAAAGTAATATTGAAAAGGTCATCGACAATTTTTGGACTATCCATGTGGCTACAAAAAGAGAAAAAAATATCAGGAATTTTTTGATTACTTACATATATATACTTATAAAAAAAAGAAAAAATCAACAACAATAAATGACACAATACTTTATGTGAGCATATGAAAATAAAATACATATTTTAAAGTGTTTTAGGTACTTTTGGAAATAAAAAACAAATTTCAAGTACGCATGCCTTAAAAAGAAGCACATGTATCGTCAATATGACATGTATTTATATGTATGTACATTTATATATATTAATGTGTTTTTTATAATTTTATATAAATATGCAATATTACGAATACAAACAAATGAATTTAGTATATAACATAAAATGAGATTTTTTTTTTTTTTTTTTAAAGTAAAATTGATGAATGAAAAAAAGAAAAAACCAAAATTGTTCTCATTAGAAGTATGTATATACATACATATATATTATATAGATATAAGTTCATCAGAGGTCATTAACTGCAGTTGATGTTGGGTTGGTTAGTCAATTCATTCAAATTCAAAGTTTTCCACGGTAGCTCTATGTAAGTGTATAAAAATTTTTCAGGGTAGAAAATTCCAAATTTTTGTTAGTTAGCTAGGCCATTGATATTACAAAATATTTACTTTTTCTCTCATACTACTTTTTATCATTGGCTCTTATTTTCCATAACAATTTCAATACGAAATTTTCACTTTTCCGAATATAGAAAATTTTGTGCGCAAGGAATTATTTTATATAAAATAAATATCTTCCAGACACTTGAATTTAAAGGAAAAATTTTATTATAATAAAACAAAATAAAATGGAAAACTGAAAATAATAAAACATTTATTTGTCAAAAACAGAATATTGCATGCATTATTTGTAAAATTTATATCATAAATCTCTTAATGTGTCAGTGTGGAAAAACAAAAAAAAAAAGAAAATTCTCATATCATGGAATAAATTCTATATATATTTGCATCCTTAAATGATATGATATCCTTACTTACAAACTATATAAATACGTACAAATTGTATTTGTGTTTGTTAATTCGTTTTTTCCTTTGTATTAGTGAGAGAAAAACACAATTTTTTACATTCATATATAAATACATACATATTACATACATACATCAAAATTCAAAATGCCTGGAAAGTATACATATAGCAATAAGATAACTATAGGTTTTTTGAACACATTCAAGCGCATATTTACCTAAACATGTACGTATGCGCTCTATATAATATATTTACAGCCGCTCCTGCATTTTTGATTGATCTCTTATAATGTGATATAATGGGCTTTGAAAAGAATTGAAAAATTTTTTTAATGTGGTTTGCACAAATACTACCAAATTAGGGTTGGCTGCTTCGTTTTGACTGCAGTTGTATGTAACTAAGTATATAGATACTTTACAATTTACATATACATACACTTATATAAAAATATAATTTTTACTTCTTCAGCATGGTAACAGAGAAAAATATGACCATAAAATTATAGCATATCACGTGGTACAACAATCATGTCATGCACTATATAAGGGATAAATGATAGGATACGGGTATATGCATATAGAACGTACATGTTGTATAAATACATGAACATACATATTTGTATAACGTCTGATATTTTATTGTTATAATAATGGAACAGGAAGAAAACATGATTTTTCATGGAATGATTCAACTTTAAGAATTTCTCATTTGATATGTCGAATACAATAATTGCTACTGGTATTGTTGTTGTGGCTGTCGTCATTGTCGTTTTCCTTTTTTTCTATTTTCTTTTATGAGCATTTGACCTAGTCTTGCCCAATCCTCTGATATGTGTATACGTACGTATACACACATGAAAATTTTCATTTTCTCAATTTCTTTTTTAAAAGTTGTGCATATAACACATAACACTCATAGCAGCTACTTGAGAAGAAAATTTAAATACATTTTTTTTTCTATTCGTTTTTTTTTTTCTTTTTTTTTTTGTAGTTCAATACTTACGTAAACGCATACATATAAAAAGAAATTGCTGATTGTGGGAGTTTAAAAGGAAAAAAACGAAAAACAAAAGTATACTATTTATCAAGACGAGACACGATAATGCAATATGACAACAACAATTCTACAGCTTAACGACAACAGAATAAAGAATAAGAGGAAAAAAGAATCTAAATAAAATGAAATAACAGAAAAAAGGGGTTCACACGTTTGTCTGGTGTATATGTGTGTATCCTTTTATTGCCAACTAGGAATATACGACAAAAATTTAAAAGTTTTATAGGTAGGATATGTTGCCAAGTTTTCTTGTAATATGATGTTTTCTTTCTTTGGGAAAAATCATTGTCTAGTTTTTCTTGTCTTTTAATATATGTATGTATATTTTTTTTGGGTTTTTTATTGGCTTGAATTTACCATAATTGTTTTTATTATCTTTAAAATTATTTTAAAATTTAAGAAAATGTAGGCTAATAATATATAATAATTTTAATGGTATTAAATCCTTGTAGATAGATAAAAAAATTTAGTTTGATTATAACGTTTGTATGTACGAGTACATAATATTACATTAAAATATGTATGTATATAGTTTGGTTCGGTTATTTTTCTAGCAAATAAATTTTTTTGTGGAGGATAGAATGTTGATTAAATTTTAATAAAAATTTTATTCTTATTTTGAAACAATTTCGAAATTTACACCTACGTAAATGTATAGTGGGAATTTTTCGAATGTATAGATACATAGACATGTGATTAATTGAAAAAAATTAAATTTATGAAATTTTTACAAGTAACTATGCACTTTTGCAAACGAATCATTAAAGGTAACTTATACCTGAATTTTCATTTAAATGGATTACAAAATGGATTATCCATAACTTTTTGTTTAGTCTGTAGTCTGTGTCTGTAAAATGTTGTTAATGCAATTTTTTTTTAAATGTCTGATGTTTACGACTTGTCAGCATGTGTTATCTGACAGACATTGATCGTTTACCTACAATACAATATAAAAGATCAAATTTCGAAAACAATATTTTATTTCCGTGAAAACCGGATACACTTGTCTAATGTTACAATATATATGTATTGTAATTGTTCGAAATAATAAAGTACAATTATACATCCATACATGCATATTTATATATAACGATAAAAAAGAAAAATTACTATAATTTCTCTGTATAATGTTTTGACTCGTACCGTTATTAACAGTATGTATACGTGTAAGAAATTTTCACTTACCAAACGTACACATTATAATTAGAAAAATCTGTGCTATATGTGGTTAATAAAATGCTACCACAAAATTAAAGTAGAAAAATAAAATGAAAATCTAGTACATGGTTACGAGTGAATGATTCCATTTTTATTTATGAATTTATAATTTCATGTAAAAAAAAAATATATAGAAATGAAATATTTTCATTTTTATATTTATTAGAAATGTAGATGCTTTTGGAAAATGCATTAATTAAAAACTAATCGATTTTTCTCATCTTTATTTTTTTATATGAAAGCAATTACAGGTCTAAGTAATACTGGCCCCACTTTTTTTGTATTTACAATTTTATAGCAATTTAAATAAAAACTGAATTAATAAAAATAATAAAAGAAATTTAAAATCATATTTTATTTTTCTTTTTGATTAAATAAAAAAAAGCAAACATTACAATCTTAAGACACAAATGTAAATATTATATTTTATGTATACAGATTGTACTGATTCTTCATATTTACATAAATTTTCGTTGCACTTGTATAAATCAAGAAAAATTCAAAACATAAATAATCATTAAATAACAATAAAAAATATAAAGAAAAAAATATATAAAAATTCAAATAAATAAATGATAGTTGATGACGACATTATGATGTATGTAGATGATTATGATACGACAATGATGACAACGAATCAGGTTAATGTACTTTGATTTTATGTTTCATGACAATAAATGTATAGACGATAATGATTTTATATAAAATACATACATACACACATACATATGTACACGTATATATAGGAACAAATTGTTTCATAATCATAAACACAAATCAAATAGAACAAACAATATATATGTATGTATGTGTACCTTTGTATATAGGTTTTTATTTCATATGTGTATAATACATGTAAAATATATATGTATGTACATAATCATAATTTGTTTTGTATTTATAATTTTATGATTTAGATATTTTACTATATAGATACATACAGGCGTATCTGTATGCAGGTCATAGACAAGTGTCAAGAAATGGCGACAACTAAACATTTTAAAATTGTTCAAAATATATTGATATTAAACAATTCAAACAAAAATTCAATATTTAATTTAACAAAATAGTATATGTGTACATAGTAGTATGTATGTGTGTCTGCAATCATAAATCATAAAATTTATTTATTCTTGTCTCATTATTTTTATTTATTTTTTGTTATTTTTCCTTCAATGTCTAGATATTGTCTAGATTTCCGTGATTAGTTTTTCTTCTTTTTTTTTTTTAAATTTAAATATTTATTCTTAATTGTACATTTTTTTTTTTTTTTTTGAAATAGAATTAAATTTAAATTTTAAAAAATTACAGTTGGAATAAATTGTGCAAGAGAAATAATTAAAAAAAAAGAAGTAAAACAAGAAAAAAGAAGTTAAAATAAATTTTACTTCAGCATTTTTCATTGTAAATTTATGCATGCATAAATTACGTAAAAATTTTCTGTGTGCTTAATATATAATTCTTACATAGTATGTATATGCGGGTTTTTTTTTGTAAAAATGAAAAGAAAAAAGTTCATTACGAAAGTGTAATTAAATTCTTCTTTTTTGTTTTTTTTTTTGGAATACTTAAAAAAACTACAAAGTATAAAAATTTAAATAAACAAAAAAAAACCGTTTCTTTATGTATTCCTAATTTGTGTATGTAATATTTATTTATTCATGTCAACAACATCTTGCACATAGAAAAGGAATATTTAAAAAAAGGAAATTGTGGTTTGCTCTTTTTCATTAAAAAAAAAAAAATTTTTTTCGTTTTTTTTTAGTGTGTATACGTACCTCAAAAAAATGTTGTTTTCTTTATAGAAAATCTAGCCTTAATTTTTTTCATCGTTTTTTTTTTTTGCTTCTTTACTTTATCTTTTGAAAATCAAGTTTACAAAAAGTTTTTCTTTTTTTCTTTTTTTTTTTTTTGAATTTCATCAAAATGAATATGCACTCATAGATGTGTACATATGATTTAGATTTAACTAAATTAACGTATTCCGGCCTTTTTTACAAAAATTAATACATATACAAATGCATAAAAATATTAATGCATTTCAATGTGTATTATGTGTATAACACTATTAAGTACGTTCACATATTATTTTTCAAAGAGAGATTTCTATTCAAAGAATTTTTTGTAATCAAAAAAAAAAAAAAAGGAAAGAAAGAAAGAAATAATAAAAAAAAAAATAAAAATAAAATAAAAAAAAAATTTAAAAAAAAAAAGTAAAGTAAAGAAAAAATACAACATCAAACAAATTTTTCATATAACTACATTTTGTGGTATTGTATATTATGAATAATATGGTTTGCATTTTTTTTTTTTTTAAGTATATGTATGTCCTTTATATTGTACATACAAGTAGTTTACATACATCACATTTATAAGTACTCTACTATATATGGGATATTATTTTGTATTGATAACATTTTTCTAAAGCATAACATAACATAATATATCGTGTACATAAATTTTCTAGTAGTACACAATTAGAAAGAGGATTTAATGCGGTTGATTACAGAATCAAAAAAAAAAAAAAACGCATATACATTTTTATTCCTTAACTTTTTTTCTTGTGTCCTTAAAAGGTATAATTACTTTTTGCAATTCAATCGACTTTGCCTGATGAAGCATAAATAGGTTTCGTATATATGTATGTATATTTTCACATATGAACATTTATTCGTATGTACGTATAGTATACGTAAAACGAAATTTTAATACAGTATATGTGTTCATGTATTTTCTATTTTCATTTTAATTTATATACAGTATATTCTTTTTAATGTCTTTCACTTTTCATTTGCTACATTGCATTTCGTTTTATATTATTTTTCCTTGTGAAAATTGCAATGTACAATATATAGTACATATGTATAACACAAAAATATTACATTCACATACGAAAATACATACACACATGTATCGTCTATCTACAAATAAAAATTTCTTTTAATTCACATAACTTGTATGTAATGCATAATAGTTTTCTTTTTCTATAAAGGGATTCCTTTGGATTTTTAAATATAAATAATCGGTTACCGAGGATTACTATCAACAATATTTAAAGAGAAAAAAAAAAACAAAAAATTGAGAAAATAATTTACAACTATAAAAAAACGAAAAAAATAGAATAAAATAAATTTTATAAAAGATATTAGAATTGATAGTCAAAAGAGTTCGAAGTAAAAAAAAAAAATCAAACTTTAAATAAATGAAAGTTAAATAATGCATAATAGAAGAAAAAAAAACAGGATGTAAAAGAAATGTTGAAAAGAATTATTAAATACAAAAAAGTAGAAAAAACTAAAGGTAAACAGTTGAAAACAGTCTTAAAAATATGTACCTACTCATAATTTTATATGTATGGGGAAATAAAACAAAACAGATGCGTTCGCCCTTTTTTATGCGTTACTGCATTTATTAAATAAAACCCTTGTGTTGCATACATACATCGTGCATAAAATATAAGTGCATATAGCATATCAAACGAATTTACTTTTACTTGAATGCGTCTATAATGCGTATGCGATCTTTCACTTTTATTTAATGATTTTTTAATGTTAACTTATCGTGATGGTAAAATAACAATGATTTTATATGAGGAAAAATTAAATATTAACGGTTATCGCAGACGTGCATACATTATATCAGCATTTTATACAATCTTATGTATAAAATAAATTACCATTTTTTATTTATTTTTTTTCTTAATTTTTATTTTTACTATTACGCACAATAAAAGAGGGATTTTATACAGTCTAGTAAAATAGGATAAATATAAAAACGATAGCAACAAAACTGAATTTTATATAGAAAGGTAAAGGTGTGCAAATAGCATCACAATTTTACGCACTTTTTATAATGCACGCATATGGATATGTACATTCCTTTTAGATGTGTACCATATAAACTTAAAGGTAAAATTTTCCAGGAATTGCACAATTATCGTATATACACATACATATGTACATAACTACATACATAAGTATTTCATCAGGATGAGATTTCATATAATTCATCATCACCTTCCAATAATGAATGACAAATCTTTATTAAAGGTACATATTTACATACAAACATATATTATTTAAAAAACCTGAGATATTTATAAAGAAATACAAGGATATATAGTATAGTACATTATGTACTTTCCGTACATACATATTTCATTCTCATATCGTATGACCCATGATATTCAATTTAAATTGCATTCGTATGCCTTTTCATAAAATTTTCGCATTTTTTTCAATTTTTTTTTTTTTTTTTAATGTTAGACGGGGGAGAACAAGTACCATTATAACGATTACAAAAATGATGTTGTTATGATGAAGGCGATGAAATTTCCTATACAAAAGGACTATTTTTATTATTATTATAATTATTTTATACGAAGTCAAAATAAAAAATTCTTATGTTTTCAATTGCGAATGTAGAACGAGTTATGGCTATACGCATACATAAATGCATATATATGTATGTATGTACGTGTGTATCAAGTATACTCAAAGTTGAATGCATGTTATGTGTATGTGTCTAGGTTTTAAATAAATTCTATGCACTATAAATTATAAAATATGTTAGGTACATAATTTATTATGTGCGTACGGGTATATAACTGCAATTTTCTTTTGAATTGCATTTGGCATGTGCATAAAAGCGTACATGTTGTACAATACATACACATATCTTATATGTACGTATCATGCATTCAAATTATTCTTTTCTCAAAATAACGATGATGATGATGATGATGATGATGATGTTAACCTACAAACAAGATTTTCAAAAACTATTATACATTCATTATATATGAACAAGATGATGGGGGTTATCGGATTTACGCGTCTAATGAATGAATACAATCACAATTTCATTTAAACAAAAAAAATAATAATAATAAAAATTTTCACTCTTTTGAGTACATGAAAAATTAATCCAATTATGTGAATATCTTTAAAATTATACTGAGAAAAAAAGAAATTTAAAATTTAAATTCTATTTAAAATTAAGTTGCAGCTAAATATTTTCCATTTATTATTTTCAAGAGCTAATAAAAAAGATATTTAAAATTTTATTTCAATTTAAATTTACATTGCACTTTTGAAATTTTTTTCTAAAATTTTTTTTCCAATTTGTAGTACACATATGTAGTATAAACTTTTTATGATATCTATTCAGATTAAAGGGAAATTTTTTCAAATAAATTATTTTTATATGCTTTGCAATGATTCGTAATTAGGTTACGTGTATTGGATACATATGAGAATTAAGCAAAAAAAAAATCAAAAAAAAAAAAAAAAAAAAAAAACATAAGAGATTATTTTTATTTCTAACGCAAAATCATTATGTACTTAATTTACACTTTAGATCATTATCATAATGATCATCAACACCATAGAAATACAAATTTTTTTAATATTGTTAAAATCTATGAATTTATATGTAATTTATTGAAGTGAATAAATTGCACTCAAAAGTGAAAAATTGCATTTTTATGCATTTGTTTTGGGTGTTCCGTATTCCTATATTATACACCTTTATGTATTTATTTATGTACTAATATACGTTTTCGTATCTTTGATTTATAACAACAATCGTTGTTGACATTCGTTTAGAGAGTGTAATTATTCATTCTGTGAATAGCATAATTTATGTCCATAATGAATGAATTAGTAAAAAAGGCAGTTAAAAACCAAAAGAAAAAAAAAAACAAAAGAAAAGAAAAACAGTCAATCAATAAAATGAGAAAAATTTTCATTTGATTATACTTTAGTTTTATTAAAGTCTCTATATAATGTAATTTAAAAACAATTGTGTTTTTATACATACCAAAAATGTTTTTATTTATTATTTATTTTTTTTTTTTTTCAAACAAACGATTTTATTAATTTTTTGTTTCAAACAAATGTATATAAATTGCACATACCTTTTAGTTTTCGATACCTATATGATTGCTGTGAATATATACACCTATTTTTACATTACAATTCATAGCAACATGTAAAGGTTTGATGCATGATGTACAATACAATTGCATACGTAATCAATTTAATTCATACAATATGAAAACAAAAAAAAATTCATAAAATTTCTATATACGTTACATAAAGTATGCATTTTTATTATGCATATGTATGTACGTAACATATATTTTTGTACTTTAAACAGGTAATGTTAACGAATTAAGGTTCATACTTCAATTTATTGGTTTTAACCAATAATGCTTTGTTGTTTGCTGTAATTGTGTATCTATATTGTAAATTTTAAATGCAATACAGTATCCGTATAACATTCTACAATTATTCATTCACCATATTGGACAATAATAAGTAATGCAAATGCAAATCTTGTTTGCATTTTTTTAAAAAATTTATTTCTTTTTTAATAATATTTATTTTAAGCGGCATTTAAACACATGTGACAGGTGTTCAATTGATAAATTTATCACAAACAGATATTCATACGAGTATGTATGTTGCTGCTGTTTTTGTTTTTCTCCTCTTTTTTTTCTATTTATTTGATTTAAATAAATATAATTTGTATTCAATTAGAATATTTATTCATTTTTTATAGTACAATTAATTTATACCATATACCTGCATTGTATCATGAAATGTGTACATATGTATGTGTGCATTTAATATATGTAAAAAGGAAAAAATGAAAAATAGCTATGCACTTTGCGCATATGAAAATAAATATGAAAACAAAATGAAACACACGAACAAATATGTGTATAAAATTAAATCTAAATTACTTTACTCTATGAATTCTTAATTAATTTTAGAATGAAAAATCACATGTGTATTGTATATGTACAAATATCCGAGTATATTTTGAAGGAGTATAAAAAGAAAAATGTATTTAAAAAAAAGCACACATACATACATATATTGTATGTCATAACAATTTATAAAAAATTTAATTGTCATATCCTTATACGAATATTCTTGTCATAACCATATGACTGTAATTATTATTATTATTATTATTATCAACTCTTCTTGTTCTTTTTCTTCCAAAAATAAACATTTCACCTTTACTAATGTGTTCGTATAACCATGTATAACGTAAATTTTTAACTTATACAATTTCTTAATGGCAATGAATTAAAATTTGAAAAAATAATTTGGTCATCTTAATATCTAGAAATGTATGCTTAACAATGAAATAACAATAACAATAAAGAATTTTACATATGTGCGTAGGTATATACTAAAAATGACTGAAAAATACGATAAGGTAATAAAAATGGAATGTTTCTTGAATATAATTGAACGGTACTTGTAAACGTCTCAAGTGTCCAATATCAATTTTTTTTTTTTTTTTGCCTTCAATTGACTTGCTTTGTACGTATATGTGTACATAAACTAATGATGATAAACTCTGATTCGATGTCAAAAGACTACACATACATACATATGTAACTATGATAACCAAACCAAAACAGTACAATAAAAATTTTCATATAAAATGGATTAAATAAAACAACATATAAGAGGATCACATAATTTCAATATATGTATGTATACATAAAATGTAAGTGATAATAATCATAATAATATTTTTTTAGTATAGTTATATTTTTGGATATTATCATAAGTACATAATACCAAATATGTACTTACGAATAATATAATAATAAATAAATTTATGATTATTATACCATTGAATTATCAATTACATATTATATTAATGCAAGCGCATATAATATTGTATATGAATTGTATTATATAGTACATATATGCTTATTCGGTTTGTATATTGAGTACATTTTTGGCTTGACATTCATGTAATTCTATTTTAAATTAATGACTAAAATTATACAAAATTGGATATGAAATTATTGTTAAATTAAAAAAAAAGTATATGTATATTGAAATATTACATTCATTGCATAAAATACATACATATGTAAATGTAGTATTATAAAGTTTAAAATATATACTTATGTATATTATCACGTACAATATGCACGTTACATTATAATATATTTTCGTGGGTGCATGAATATGAAAACGGATAATTACATTATTATTTTTATTACATTTATTTATTTATTTTTTTTTTTTGAACGTAGGTACATATATTCACATACGGTTCGAATATATTAAATTTAATGACCGACAAATAAAGGAAATGAAAAAAAAAATTCCGGAAAATTTTTTATAAAAAAAAAAACAATCATCTCAATAAAAAAAAAAACAAAATTCTTTGTATTTAGAAGTACAATTGAAATGAATACAAAATTTTAATTTGAAAAATAAATATTTAAACGTTAAAAATAGAAATTTAAATAATGAAATTAATTTTTTGTTTTTCAATTACAACATTTTAATTTCTAACCGATTTATTATTTCTTAAAATAACAATAATAAAAGTGATAATTTAATATTTCATATAACTTTTATGACTTCTTTAAATTAGGTAAACAATAATTTGATAACTTTAAATACATACATATAATAAAATAAATTTGAATATTGAGTATAGAAATCCTTATGATTATATAAATTGTAAATATGTACATACATACAATAATTCTAATATTTAATTAATCAATGATAAATACTTTTCATATTACATTAATGATATAAATGACTTTATTTACAAATTTATTATTTATTACACTAATAATACATAATATATGTAAACATATGTATTCTTGTGTAAATAATAATATGCATGTGTGCATAAACTAAATTTCAACTGAATATGACATTTATGTGTAATGAGCATGAATGAATAAATTTCAAATTATCTAAACTATCCATCTATGTATGGATATTTTCTTGTACATTTTACATTAATATACATATATGTATATGTATCTGTTCGTTTATGTATAAGAATTTATCGATGTATAACAAAATCCATTTGACATTATTCAAAGGATATGTATGAATATGTGCATATAAATTCGTGGTGTTATCATTATACATGTGTATAAATGATAGATATAATATATTTATGATAATATTCGTTCATATACATACATACATACTTATATGCATCAGTATACATAAGTATATGATATTAAATATGATTTGCAAAATTTGCAATTTTATTTATAAGAAGATTTTGGTTTATGCATTGACTTTACATTTTCACATATACATACGTACATAATGTACATAAATAATTACATGAATAAGTATGTACATAAATATGTATGTACATTTATATTTAGTAGTCCATATTTTTTATGATACGCTTTTTAATTTGAAGACTTTATATCATATCATGTCATCATGCAAAAAAAAAAGAAGAAAACATTAAGCCGAAATCGATTTCATAAATATGCATAAACACATGCACATATTTGTATGTTATTTGATACATATGATAATGATAAAATATATTAGAAGACTACTTTGAAAGCTTTCAATGGAAAATTTCACAGTTTATCATATAGTCAATGTATTTTTATAATTTTAAATATTTCAAAAAAAAAATTTTTTTCATGGTACTTTATTTATATTATGTGGAATTTTATAAGGAAATTAAAACTTTATTTTTACTATCTTTATTATATACATATGTATGTATGTACGTTAAAAATCATATGTGATATGACAAAATTACAAAAATAAAATAAGAGGAAAAAAAATTTTTTTTTCTCATAATTATAAGATTCGACAAGTACCTACTTTTTGTAAAAATGGAAAATTTAAAATTAAAAAAAAATAAAAATAAAAATAAAAAATAAAACATTTATTCAAATATGACGTTCTGTGTTTCATATTAAAATTTTTCATGCATATTCATAATGCGATGATTATATTTTATGTTACGAGAAGCTTGGTTGGATACTATAGAGTACAGACAAGACAGCGATATAATAATGAGCAAAATTAAAAAAAAAAAAAAATAATAATAATAATAAGAAAAATGAAAATAAAAGCAAAAACTTTAAAAACATATAAACAATATAAAATAAAAATAAATACTTTAAAATTGAAACAAATTAAAAAGTCCTTGTACACAACTACACAATATTTATATTAGATACACAGATTTTCTTCAAGAATTATATCACAGTTACCTTAAGGCTCTTTAGAAGTTGTACATACATGGTATAGATTTGATGATGTGGATACGTGTTTATCTACATATGTATGTACATACATTACAGAAAAAAAAGTACACGTTTTTTAAAAATATTTTTCTCAAGTGTTCTAAATGTCAGGAGTATACATATACAACACATTACAGAAAATTATACATATTATACGATATCATGTCATACGATTTGTTGTGTATGTGTGTTAATGCAATTTTTACACACATACATACGTATATAACATACTTAGACAATATTGTACAATATAAAATGTTATGCCATATCATATGTGAATTAAAAAACAAAATAAAAACAAAAAGGAAATTATGAATATTATGAACAGAAAATTGTATCGTGTAATGACGATGATAATAATTTATTAAATAACAAAACTACGTACCATAAGGAGATAAGAAAAAAGCAGAGTAAAAAAACAAAATGTTTTCATGAAAAGAAAAACAAAAACTAAACAATAATCATTTATGAAAAGAAATAAAAATACAAAAAAAAAATTAAATTGCACTATAATATTCTCTTTTGTGTCTATAAATATATTTGAAAAGGAAGAAAATATATACACACATACATATATATTTTTTTTTAGTTTTCTTAGATATTTTATTTTTAATGTTCTATTTTCTGTTTAAATTATGGAGTTAAAAAAATCTATGAAAAAATAATATGGTGAAAAAGAAGATATACAGTGCATATAGTAATCATAACAATGCGAAAAAAAACAAATTATACAACCATCGTATAACAAAATAATAACAGAATAAAATAGATTTTATTATAATTTTTATGTTTTCCTTTTATTATATTATGTACGTACATACATATACATAAAAATTTTTTCTGTTTTCCCTAAACATCACTATGAAGAAAAATCCTACATTTTCCTCTCTATAAGTTATATAACGAAAGAGAAATCTTTTTTTTTTTCATTATTATTAAATCTATATTTTTAAAAACAAAAAAGAGGGCAAAAGAAAACTAATAAAAAAAACAAAGACAAAAAAAAATTAAAAAGAATGTGTAAGTCTTCATCATGTACACTAAATTAAAATCTCCCAGCTTTTTTTCTCATTTTAACATTTTGTTTTGTTTTTTTTTTTTTTTTTTTTTAAAGATTTTTATTTATAAAAATTTTCCTCTTCTAATATTTTTATTTCTTCTTTTCTTCGAAATTATGTCTAGACGAATTAAGTGAAGTAGCATTATATTGAAGATTATTATACGTACATATGTTTGTATAAATGTACAAATACCCAATGTATACGTTTACGTTTAAGTACTCATATTGTACATCATGACTTAAAATTTGAAAAAAATAAAATAAACGATGGTTAGTTATTTTTCAATTCCAATTTTGTCAATGGGCAATTGAGTAAATTTTTCATCATAAAATAAGCAAAAAAATTGTTATTTGTTTTTTTTTTTTGCAATACTAGAAAATAGTATTTGAAATTTTACTTTTTAATTGATATGAAGCAGTTATAGTACTTAAACAAAATGAAAAACTCATTTTGATGAATAATTCGGAAAATATTTTTTCTACTTTTACATCAAAGTAATTTTTTGTAAATTTAAATTTTAGATAAAAACTGATTTATGTACGTACATATGTATTTATATACATGTTTTCATACTTACGTAAAATTAAAATTTCCAATAATTAATACAAGGTGTTATGTAAATAAATATTTGAAACTTTGCCCTGTCATGCTTAATTATACACGTGCGTTTAAATTAAACAATTAAACAAAATAAAATTTTACGCATGGTACATTCTAATTACTTGAAAAAATTTGTTTTATTAAATATTTATTTGTTCTGATTTTCAATTCAAAACAAAATTTAAATAAATTTCTAATAATCAAATTTATTTTTATGAAATAAAAGTCATCCTTTTTTGTTGATATACATAGTATGTACATATGTATGCAGTTTTTCCAAATTTCAGATAAAATCGAAAAATATCCAAACAACAGATTAAAAAAAATTAAAAAATTGATATAAAATAAATTAGTTTTAAAATGAAGTCAATTAAAAGAAAATTTTAATCGAAAAAATGTCCATTAATTTTTCTAGAAATTATTTTTAATTATTAATGAAGTAAAAATATGGAATTGTTATTTAAAAAGAAATAAAATTTAAAACATTTAAATTTCATGTAAGGTCTTGCTAGGATTTTTTACGGGATATCAATAGTGTCACTATAGTGAATTACTTAGTAGCAAGTGAAATAAATGCCATACTAAAATTAAGTAAAAAATACGTGTTAGGTATATAACATACTTATGAAGGACATAAGTATGTATGTACATACATAAGTACTTATGCATATAGAACATTTTTTGCAGTAATAAATCAAATAAATGTTTAGACCATTTTTAAATAGTATTTTAATGCTCGTTGCGATTAGTGCTATCAATGCAACTGAAAAAAATGAATACAATGGTACTGATCTTTGGAACAGTATATTGAAAACTAATTGTATGGTGAATTGTTATAATAATAAAACAAAATATTTGCATACTCTTTGTAAAACGGTAAGTTATTTTTCTTGTATCAAAATAATTTAACTTTTACCTTAAAATTGTAGAAAATTTCACCAAAGTGCCCAAAAGATTATGTTGAATATGATGTCGAGAAATATTTCAAAGATGAAATTTTATTTGCTCATAATGGGCTTAGAAATCGTATAGCACAAAAGTTAAATGTTGCAAATATGAGATATATGGTAAGATATTTTTACAATTCTTTAGTTATTATTACAAACTTACTTGAGTATATGTACTTAGTATTCATTCATATTTGATATATTCTAGAATTGGGACACATCCTTGAGTGAAATGGCTTGTCTTTGGTTAAGAAATTGTGAACCTCATAAATTAGATCCTTGTACATTACAAGAAAATAAAGAAAATAGTAAGGAATTTTCCTAATTTTTGTTTTTTGTTGTTTTTTTAATGATATCCATTTCAGATGAATTTTGGAAAGAAGTAAAACAAAATACTCTTTATATTGAGTCAAGTTTTCTTCCACCAGATTTTATATCGTTGATAATGTGCCGTTGGTATCGCGAAAGAGATTTAATTTCACCTCCAGTAGTTAATGAAAAAAATGAAGGGTTTTTGCAATTATATTATAACTTTACACAAATTGCGGCAGCCGATAATTACCGAGTTGGTTGTGCATTAGCTAGGTAAAAATATCCCTATAATAACATATACATATGAACGTATATATAAAATAAACAAATAAATTATGTAAATTCCTTTTACGTAATTACATAGATACAACCGAGGATATGAATTTGTATGTAATTATTTAGGTTATAACTATATTGAACCAGCATTTTATCATGGTAAACCCACCAGTAAATGTCCAAATGAAGCACCAGTCTCAGATTATAATTTTAAATATCTTTGCACAGGTACATACGTACAAATTTCAAATATATAACATAATAATTCGAATTTTAAATATTTTTGTTTGATTTTATACTTTACAGGATTTCTTTCTGATGCAAATCAAATCTTTCTATTAAGAAAAAAATTTATTTTTCAAGTAATTCTATTTAGCGTTATTATTTTCTTAACTATACATCAATAATTGAAGATTATTATAACATGTACATTGTCGAAGTAAAAAAATTCTATTTTGATTTGATTTTTTGGTTTTCTTCTTTCTTGAAATTTCATAATTTTTTTTGTCGGTTCTTTTAAACTACTTACGGGTACAGGATGTTCCGGCTCCGCGTTTAAAGGTGTACGATCCTCTGGCAAGAGTGGTATTGGTAATGCCAGAGCCCTTGAGGCTCGCCGTGTTGCTAATAAGCAACGTACCACACTAATCAAAGTAATCACAACGGCTCCGGTGAGCGATATTGCAACAGCTGCTATAATGTAGCCTAAAATTACAAAAAAAATTATTAAAATTAAAATTTTGAATGCTACGTACATATGTAAGTATGTACATACATATTTGAAAAATTGTCTTTCGCGTTTCATTATTAACTGATCAGAGAACTTATAATTAAAATAAGCAGACATGCGTGTAAATATATGTACATATGTATGTATGTACATATAATCAGATATAATGTACATACTATGATAAAAATCAATCATTTGATGTTATTGAAAAATATATGAACATAAGTGTAAAATGTTTACCATAAAATTGTGTACTTTGTAAAAAAAATCGCATAAATTTCTAGACATATACATATACTATATGTATATATGTATGTATGTGCGTACGTATGTATGAATAACGGGCATATTTCATATTTTAATAAGTTTAGCAATAGCATACGGCATTAAAGTAGCGTTTACAAATTCACTAAAGCAGATATCCTACTGTCATCAATCAACTTTAATTGACAAAATACCTCAAAACACCACCCCCAATTTTAATGCCTCCTTCAATTAGTAGTATGCTATAAAAATGGTCATTATGGTCCTTTTACTTTCTACGTTAAATGCCGTATATCACATTAAATATTTGATTAGTAAACTTACACACATACATACATACATATGTGTATATAACAGTTTCAATTCAATAGTTGTACATCTTGTTCATTCGTTAATTTTTCGCTTGTCCAAAAATATTTCAATAGGTAGTGTTGACAAGTCGTATTTTGAAAATTGGAACAAATATATACTATAATATACATATGTATGTATATTGTATTTTAAACACACAGTATCTACATTGCATGTAGATATATCTAAATCAGCCCCCATCCCATTTGTTCCCATAAATTTAACATTACGGATTGTAAATATATACATTTAGCATATTATTTTTGCATCCATGTGTGAACATATAACAAAATATGTATATATAATAAAATAGTTTATGTGATACATACAACACTTAATTTAAACGTTTATTTCCATCAAACAGATATATTGCTAATAAAATGTGTCATCAGAGATCTGTTGAAATATGTACATACATTTAATATCTAAAAAGTACACATATGTTTACTACATATATACCTAGTTATATGAACAACTAAAATACATTCACATAATTTTATCATATATACTTTATATTTAAACATACATATTTTTATCTACAACATTTTCTAATATGTAAAATCTGTTAGATGTTGTTAGTTATAATGTTTGTGTCTTTTAAAAAATACCTACATATGTATTTGTTTACATTTGTATTATAAATACATAAATATGTCATATTTTGAATTAAAAATATAACTAAATATAGTACATGTACATACATACATCTAATGTGAATTTGATGTATAAAGTATTTCCACATTAGTTTTCCACTCCAGACAGATGTCAAGTGTCATGTTTAAAAATTTTACTTCGTAATAATTAGAATCAAAATAAGATTAGGTAAGACGTGAAATGAATGTTTGATAAGAGGAATGCGTTTGAACTATTATTATGTATTATTATTGCTATTATTTTTAATATGATAATAGTACATAGTATTTTGAATTTCATAAAGAAAATTTAAAGATCAGCCCGTATGTCTACTTAGTGTTATTTTACAAATGCAACATTCATATGAAACACAATATTTTCTATGCATTCATGCAATTAGAAAGATGTTTATGAGTATATATAGATATGTTACAGTACAGCATCCCAAGAATCCAAGTTTGATGTACTATGCATTTTAGTTTCGCAATTTTAATGATTCATCTAAGTGCATTATATTATGTATATATGTATGTATGTAATGGCTTTATACTCTTATATTTATGTATGTATATGTTCTAAATTTATTTTTTTTTTTACTATAATACGAAAACTTATCATAAGTTTTTTAACTTTATTTTGCTTGTTCCTTTTTTTTTCTCAGACTGTAGTGTATGGGACTTTTTGAATATGAACTACAATCACCCTGTGACCTCAATTGCTTTTGTTATGCTAATTGCAATATTGTGCAAGCCTATGAATGCAATGCGTATAAATAAATTCACCAAAGGCATTTACATATGTATTTATGTATCGTCTATATAGATACAGATATATATGTTTTTGGATAAATATGTATGTGACTATGTGCATGTTTTGCTAATACATACATATAAGCAATTTATATATAATTTTTATGTGTAAGAATACATAATAAAAACTTATATACTCATTCTATACTTGCTTGCATTAGTAGACTTTTATCTAGACTTTTACAAATAATATTAATGTCAGTAGCAAGTAGCATACATAAAGTGTAAAGACCTTTAAAAGGCTATAACTGTGCTTTTTGTATGCATAATTTAATGTAATTTATTGTTGACTTTTTTTTTCTATAGTTACTTTTACAAAATCTATTCAGTAAATTGCATACAAATACAAATTTTATAAAATGGATTGTAACATGTACTCTATAGCTCATATAATGCATAACACAATACATACATTATTTATCTCGGTCAAGCTTTTTTGTCTACGTACGTACACTTAAGTGAACAGTTTAATTTAAAAAAAAAAAAATAACTAAAAAAAAGGTTTTCGTAATTTTAATACGCTAGACAAAATATTGTATAAAAATATTTTCTATCACATGAATATAAAAATGCATGCACTTTTATTTATTTCTATATATATTTTTTTTAACTATGTAGATACACATATGTAGGTACGTATAGGTATAATAATTCAGCGGAAACATAATCAGTGGACCAAAACGTAATGAATTAAATTAAAACTAACAAACATGTCTAAAATAATTCGTGCAAACATTAAAATATAATTTATAAAATGAAAATCATTGAAGAAAAATAATGATTACTTTACATTATTTTGATGTCTGATATTATATAAAATCTTGAGAATTAAGGTTAAATAATTACGAAAGATATTTAATCATTATTTTGTAGTGCAATGCTTTTATTGAATATGTGTAATGCAATTAAACGGACTATAAAATTGCAGCAATTCCTTTTTAATATTATCATATATGTATATATATATATGTATGTATGTATGTATGTAGGTACATATAGTAATGTGTAGATGGTACACATTATGTTCAATTGTTAAAGTGTTTATGATGTATAAAAACAAATTATAAATTTTAAATGTATTTTCCTGTAATATGCAACAGCTCGATTAAACTTTGAGCAAAGATATCTAAGTAATTGTACTATGCATGTACAATATGTATTTACGTATATATTGTTTATTATATACTCCAATGTACATAAATATGTATCTTTAAATATGTATTTTAATGTAACAAAAATTAAACAAGATACGTTCACTCAACCTTGAAATATTTAGTGAGATGAAATCTGATGAGATGATGATGACAATGAACTCTAAATACACAATCTACTGCTATATGTAAGTATAATGCTTAGTTTGTAATGTTGAATTCTCATACGTGTACGCATTTTGATTGCATATGATACGATCATACGATATAAATATATACATACATATGTATATAAATAAAAATAAACATTATTTATATATGTATGTCATAAGTACAACACATATATTAAACACAATAGATGGCTTACACAAGTACATTTGTTTGTACATACATATGTGTAAATACCTACATAAATAAATATCATAGTGTTATTTTGTGCAATCAATTTTAACAATTTAGTTTGTTTGATTACAATCAAATGACTTTTGCTTTATATCATGCACAAAAGTATATAGATATTGTACATGCATACACATATGTGTGTATGTATGTATGTTATGTACAGCCATCATATCTTTGTCATTATTGTCATGATTATCAACATATTATATCAGCATCTCCAGTTATGTTTAAAGTGTACATTTTAAATTGTTAAATATATAAGTTATTTAAAAAAAAAATCTTTTTTTCATCCCTTCTTAATTGCATTCTATTCATATATTATATACTATCATATATAAATATATGAACCATATATTTATACCATACACATATAATACACAAATAAAATTGTATATGTGTAAAGATTGCGTTATGTTGATTTATGATTTTCAGTTCATTAAACAATGTTGCAATTCAAAGATAAAATCTTACATCTTTTACAATAATATTAAAATAACATATAAAAATAAACAACGCGAATTAGAATATGAAAACTTGAACAGTTATTCATTTAACAACTACCTATATAGTAGATTAACTTACTTACGCATACATATAAATTCAATTGGTTACAATATGATATTAAGATTTCGTATAAATGTTATTTTTACAAAATTTGAATTATTATGAACATGTCTTATATAAAGTTGAAGAGTTGAATAACAATTTACTTTGACTGTTTTTTATTTTTTTCAAAATTGAATTTAAAATCTGTATTTTAATTACGATAAGTATGTCCTTAAAATTTATATTCTTAATTATCGTATTCTCATTGACAAACAAAAATTATGAAATTTTTTGTTTTATTTTCTTCTTTTTTTTTTAACAAAAATGTAAATTTCTGTACTTTCCCATTTCATGCGTAATCATGCAATGCGTCTGCTGAATCCTAAAACCCTTAAAATTTAAATTTATTGATTAAAAAAGAAAATTAAAATCAAATACACAGGCATTCGAAATAAAAATTGTAAAAATTGTTGTAAAATTCTATTTAATAGTCTGTAAATGAATCCTTGACATTGTTCAATGGGGTTATTGAACTTTTTATAATTATGTTATTTATTTTATATTCAAAATAAGAAAAAAGAAAAATTGAAAAACTGAAAAATAAATTTTATTTTCTAAATTTTATTTGATATTAAAATGAGATAGAAATAACGAAAGAGCAAAATAACAAAAAAAAAAAAAATAAATAAATAAAGTAAAATGAATGGAAAAAACGAATGAATGAATATTAATATTACTTGAACAGAATTCTAAATAAGGAAAAAACTTATTTTACCATTTTATATTTTTACCAAATATGTACATACATATGTATGTATGTATGTAACAGTAGCAACTCTTTTGATTAAAATCAATTTAGTGACCTTTCCATAATTTTTTTAAATACAATACATAGTGTAAGCTTTTGCTTCAGAAAAAAAAATAATAATAAATAAATAAAAAGTTTATTATGATGATGTCAACAACCGACAAAAAGAGCCCCTTTTTCATTTGTGTTTCAGTGTTTTTATCACTTTTGGTTTTTTATATTATTGCATTTCTTCTTATGTATCAACTATATACTTATATGTATGTATGCTAATATTTACTTTTATTTTTTTTTATTTTAGAAAATTTATGTACATACGAAATATAGTACGATATAAATGCTCACAAATACACATTTAATGAAATCGAAATACACAAATAAATGATTCAGAAAAATATTCCTATATACATATTTTACAGACTATTGTTTTTTCTTATGAAATGTATCTAAAAGAAAAATAAATTTCATATTTATCGAGATGATTTTAAGAGTATGTATAGGTACATATAGTACAAAATTCTGATATGATATGTAGCTTTATATAAATTATGTTATGTAAACACAGATGTGTAATAAAGTATATACATATGTACATATGTATGTGTATACGACATAAATAAATGTGTACAAAATACATTCACATATTAATGTGCATCCTGTGAGCTTAAAACAATTTTCGGTCATTTATTCACTTATGTTGACGGTTTTATTGTTTTTAGTAGGCGTTAATGATCATGTTTAATGATAAATTTTTATTTATTTTATTTTATTTTTTATCATAAATAATTTTAATAATTTTTGTTTGCATTGTTATTTATTATATAGATGTATTCAAATAATAAATATAAAAATTACAACATTGTATGTTCACGGTACATGCGTAATAAGGGTAAGTATCTACATATGTACAAGAAAAATTTGGAAAATATAAATTAAATTTCTAATTTTTTTTTTTTTTAAATTTAACATAATTTTTATTTAATTTTAAAATTATTTAATTGATACCTGTCCAAATTTTACCATAGGTTTAACAGTGCAAGACCTTAATTTATTTTTTTAAATTTACATTAAATTTAATTTATTTAAAAAATTCGAATAATATTCATTTGTTATGACTCAAACATACACAATTGAAAAAGTAAACAAATGAATCATATATTTTCAACTTTAACAATAAGAATATCAACATTTTAAAAACAAAAGAACGCTATAATTAATGAGTGTTTTTAAGTTAACGCATTTATCAGACATGAAAATGAAAGAAAAATGAATGAAAAATAGTCCAATTTAATTACATTTATTCTATATAAAGTCATTAAAGTGTCTACGATGCTTTTATATACATACATATACATATGTATAAATTTATATAGACATGTATATATCATATTATCAATTAATGTGTGTACATTTAATTCAATATTAATTCCATTTTTCATATACATACTGGCGTAGTATACATATTCATATTATATAATATATACGCATTGCTTGATATCGTTTTTTTTTTTCAATAAGGTGCTTCAAACTTTATTACAACCATTTAAAGTGTATTTATATATACTTTCTCATGATAGAATATATATATGTACGAGTATATACATATGTATGTATGTGAAAATGTATAATTTTTGATGCCTGTAGTTTGTACATTTATATATGATATTATACAGCTTTATGTAATATTTTCTGTAAAATTCTCATCCTAAAGTTTTATATTCTATTCATATATGAATGTATATAAATTCACGGAAAATATATGTAAAATGACGTAAAAGCAATAATAAAAAGGATTTTTTTTTTTTTTACTTGCAAAATGAAATGTAAAAGCTAAATATAAAATCTACGTGTAAAATATATAAATGAAAACACATATAAAAGCTGTCTGAACCTGACGTGACCTGAATGAAATAATGGTTTCTTGATACTTTTTATTTTTATATCCTTTTTACGTATACATAACATAAAAAACGTGCAGTACAAATAAGTGATTGTATATGTATATGTACCATTTTCGTCATGAGACATTGAAGGAAATGAAAAAAATAAAAATAAAACTATTTTGTCCTTGTTATGTCATCGTCTAGATACATACATACATACATATATAACAAATGCGTTTACAGTTCATGCATAAAAAATTTTCTTTTTGAAAAAATGTGTAAATAAATAAAATGTAATAATATAAAATACAGTTTAAAATGTTAATGCACATTATTTATGAAAAAAGGGTGAAAAACTAAATTAAATCGGATATCATAGTTTTTCGTCCTTTTAAAGAAAATTTCGATTTTTTATATATTACTTCAATTATTGCAATATAATGTTGTTCTTATTTATTTCATATACATCTTTTTAACGTTTTTTACTTGAATTATTAAATTCAATTTATTTTTCTCATCATCATTTCAGGTGCATAAAAAAATATAAAAACTTGAAAGAAAAATAGTTATGTGTACATCACATCATTTATAAAACATTAAGAAAAATCCACTTCTAATGCAGTTCTGTGTATAAAAAAAAAAACATTTTGTCTTAGTTGTATCTTTTTTTGTTCTTACACATAGATATGTATGTACATTTATCTTTTTTAAATTTCATTTTTTTTTCTTCACTTTTGTTAAAATAATGAAAAAGATACAAACAGGACATCTATGTATACTGTGTTATTTCAAAACAATTTTACAGACAAATAGTTGTTATCCTGTCGGATTCATTATTAATTTGTTTTCAGTCTCTTGCCATTTCAATCTATTGTGATGAAGAAAAAAAAGAGAAGAATTTTTCTAAAAATTTATTTTTTTTTCTTTCTTTTTTTTCTCAAATGTTGAATAAAAACTTTCCTTTTGAAACTTATTTTTACGTAATATGTACATACATATGTATATACTGTAGACAAAAGCAGACTATTTTTATTATTTTTTGCAGAAGAACAATAATAGATAATATATGTACATGTATGAATACACCCACATCCATTCACCTGATTACTATTTTCCTCTTGTGCATTTTACACTTATAATACCGTACAAAATACATATACAAAAAAAAAATAAAAAAGGATGAAAAATATAAAAAACATACATAAGCAATGTTGGAAAATCATTGTCAGCAATTTTAAAACTTTTTTATTATCATGGTTTTTTTTTCGTTTAAATTTTTTTTTTTTAGTTCTTTATTTTCAAATTCGTTTTTTGTTTTTTTTTTTTTTTTTTTGAAAAATACATTTTCTCACACGTACAATAAGTATATTTTGTATATGTAGTATGTATATCTATATATCGATATATTATGTAAATGCATGTATATAAGCACAAGAACGCACACAATCATATTACATCCGTTCTCAAATATTACAAATATTTTCTAAGTAGAACAACAACAATGAAAATAAATTCTAAAAATATTGTGTAAAAACAACATAGACAAAAAAAGGATAAAAAAAAATTACTTGTTGGTGCAATTCTCATGTCCCATTTATCGATTTCCCATAATTTCACTGATACATGCACAATTTTACAGGACAATTGCATTTCCTCTTCTTCGTACTTATATGTGAACATATACAATTATAATAAGAAAGACAGTCATCAAAATAATACATATAAACTGAAATTTGTGAAATTCGCATGCTTGAATATTCTGACATATACATATATGAATATATTCGTGTACTTATACGAATATGTATGAAATACACGCAAGTTTTCATATATGTATGTACATATATGATTTTTTTACTTGCATATAAATGTTCACAATATTTATCAATATAATGCTACAAGGAATTAGATTTAAAAAAAAAACAAACGGAATGAAAATAATTTCCGTATGACCTGATCGCTATTTTAGTTGTATGGCGAAAGCTTTAAATTAAAAACATTTTTCCATACGTGAATATATTGTACACATGTATGTATATGTAAAATATGTCTGTGTATTTATGTATTCTCCTGCTTACGTAACTATATACCTATTTCTTCCCATGCGCATACATATACATACATAGACGTACATATATGCATATTTAATGCAAATGATAAGAAAAAAACGAATGAGAAAAAGAAAATAAAGCAATAAGTAAATAACTTTATATGTATGTATATGCATTATCCTTTCTATAAGCTCTAATATTGTATGTTATTTAACTGGGTGGTAAAATGGCGATGGGTGGAAACGATGTATTTTAGTTTAGTTGATGTTAAACTCTGAAGCAACTCTGAAGTATTTACATATACGTATGTACATTTACAAATGCATATGGATTTGTTTTTATAAAGATATATACTATATAATAGACACAGATACATATGTAACACTTAAGTCGTCGTCGATTATATTTGTTATTCGTTCATTGCTATTGAAAGCTTATGAACTGGAAATACAAAAGACTAAAATTCACAAATGGATTTTGAGACATGTAAAAGGATATTTTTATTTGTAATAACGACAAAATATTGAATATTATAATATATTACTATAGAATTATGTGTTATAACTTATAAAGGCACATGTTATATATATATATACATTAATGTGTGCATATTTACTTATGTATGTATCTTTCTCTAGAAAATGTTCAAAAGAATACTACTTCAATTTATCAATAAAATCAGTAGGGAATAAATATTTTTATTATTCTCTGGAAAAAAAATAGTAATACAAAAAAAAGTGTTTTACAAATTACATTTGAAGTCCAATGCATATATTAAAAAAATATTCAAATGAATTTGATGTCATTTGACTATGCGCTGGATAATATCGTAAAAACAAGACAGAAAAGATATACCTATACAAATATTCATATATGCAACATTGTTGTTTTTTAATTATCATTTGTCGATGAACGATTACTTTATGTTATTTATTCAAAAAAAAAAAAAAAAAAAATTGAAATTCATACAAAGGTATAAAAAATGCAAACCCTGTCAAACAGAAATTAAAACCATAAATCATACAATAGTACAATACTACATTATTTTATATAGATAAAAATGTTTATTTTAAAAATTGAATTCATAATTCTTTTCAGTTTTCATTTCATTGTGTACAAAAAATTAACATACGAAATAACTACCCACAATTATTTGAATGTACAAATCGTTTTTTTTTTCTCATTTTTAAATTAGTAGAAAATAAATCTATTATTTTATATTTTCTAAGTTTAGGTATATGCCATGTATCAACCTATGATGTATGCATTTTTTTTTTTTTATCAGTTTGATATTAATATTACAATCGAATACAAATCGAATGAAATGATTGACAATTCGATGAATATCTGAGTCACTAACAATGTTCTAAAGTCACGATAATAGTAAACGTGACTTCAAGTCCTTGAAATGTGATTTATACAAAGTTATAAAATTACAAAATGCAATCAACAAAATTACACATAAATACACAAATCTTATTTAATATTTTTATACAAATCTTATTAATATGTATATTGTTGAATCATTTTTACTATTTTTAAAATCAACGAAAACCACATAATATATACACAAATGGAAAAATACACAATTGGAAATTTACTACATTAATCATTACATACAATATGTAGACATATAAACAAACATTGTAAAGGGATGTATGTTTAAAAAAACAAAAAAGAGATGGAATAATAATAATAAAACAAATAAAATGAATATCACAGGTGTGAATGTGAAAAATTTGCCCATTTCGAAAACCGTTTTCATATCTATACATTTTGATCTTTTAACAGTAGTGACCTTCATTTTCATTACAAAAAAAAAAAAAATTTGAAATAAATCTTTTTGTTTCTCATTTCGATATTATAAACATTATATTTGTATTTCTTGTTTTTTATGTATCATTTTTATCTGTGCACGCGATCATTTCATCAACACAATATACTATGCTTTTAATAATATTGAGGTCAGCATACCGTCTATGACGACGTTTGCATAAAATGTACCACATAATGCAATTCATTGCATTTAAATTGTATATAAGATATATACATATACCAGTTTTTATGCATCCAAAACAAACATTCACACATAATACCATACAATCTATACATAAATATATCGTCATGATTGGCTTTTACAGAAGAATATTTTCTTAATTTTTAATTATTTTATTTTGCAACACCGTATTATACGATTGCCTTAAATTTCCTCTTTTTTCATATACGATTACTCTGTCGTTCATTGTATCATACAGGTAGGTATATGTATATAGTAACAGAAATAATGAATATGTGTGACAATACATCCATATGCAATTAAATACACATAATTGTATACGAATGTATTTTCATGAATACATATATACACAGACATATACATATATAACTCCTTCACTTATATAGACATAAAAATAGCAATTTTATAGTGGTGATATTTTTTCAAAAACTTTTTTTTTATCTAAGTAAATTAAGGTGTGTGCACATTTATAAGTACGTTCCCATATCTACGCTTACACATCAAATCACACTTTGCTCGTAATGTTATTATAAAGAAAATTTTTTAATAGAAGTGTTTTTTATTCCTACGTAAGAAAAGGAAAATGTAAAAAACATACAAAAAGTCTAGGGAACATATTTAAATTTTGTGACACAAACTATAACATGTTTTCCATATTATTCATATAAAATATGTTATGAATGTATGTAAATAATTTAGTATAATACATTACGTAGTCTAAAAACGTTTAATTTCATTTTTAATTTATCAGAGACATATGTGTAATCGTAATTAAATAAAAAAAAAAAAAATATTGTTCATACACATACAAGCGTGTATCTATGTGTGTGTGTATAAATAAAAAGTAAAGTAAAGAAAAAAAAACATACAATGTTACACATTGAAATTAATAATAAATTAATATGCAAATATGAGAAATATTTGAAGGTCATTTCAGTTAGATTTAAATTTAAAAAGCCACCGTAACATGAATATCACCTTATATTCAAGTTATCATGTGTGTATGTACATATCTATGTATCTATGTATACATATATCATAAAAATATGAATACAAAGGTGTGTGACTACACTTTATAAATGTATTTATTTTATTTATGTACATATATAATATATATATCCATGATTATTATATTATAAAGTTTAATTTAATGCCTACAAATACATTCAAATTTAACAGTATATACATATGTACATACATACATTCGCACGATTATTATTTGTAATATGTACATGTTTATTTTTTATATGGAATATATAGTCAAACGAGACAAACTAAATTAGCATAAATCACGTAATAGAGTTTAAAAACTGTCTGTCTAGGCTAGAAATTGCTTTTTGAACAAATTTACACATATTTACATATGTATGTTTATGTGTATATATTGTTGATATGAAAGATATATGCTATATTATTTGTATACAAAACTCATAGATAAAATAATTGTGTTTCGAATTCACACAATATATAATGCTTTATATTTAAGTGTGTCCATTATTAAATTTGTATTTGTTTCATACGTAAGCATGTATAAATTTACGTAACAGAGTAGATTGTACGGTTTTAATATTAAAAATTCTAATACAAAATAACATTCAATTTCTTACATGTATGTATGTACAATACATAAGTTACTTGTGCGTATGTAAGCATTTTTAACTTGATTTAATTTTTATTAATTCAATTAAAATGAAAATAAACAAAACAAGAAAAGTGAATGCTATGAGTTTTTCAATAATTAAATTTTAATTATACCAATATATCGATAATTAAAATTTTTAAAATATTATTTATTACCACATACATATATTACAAAAATCATTGAATAAATCGTAAAATAAAAAATTTTTCTAAAAAAACATAAAAATAAAAATATGTTCAAAAATGTAGATACTTAAATAATTTCCATTAAAAATAGAATTAAAATATTTTAAGTAATTAATGCATACCCTGTAGAAAATTTTCCATCTTTAACAAGTTTTGTTATTAAAAACACACGTAAAAAGCTTGAAATTATAATCGATTTATAAATTACTTTGTAATATTATACATACAATTATTAAATAAATGTAGAAAAAACGTGAATATTGAAATATATATGAATGTACCATAAAAATATGTAAAATAAAATAAATATTGCACAATAAAATTGTAAACAAATATGTGTGTATACATATATGAGTACTTATTATATATGCATAAGAATATGTTTCTGTAACAATGACAGTAGTAATAATAATGATGATAATAACAATAAAAGGTATAATTAAATGCAAAAAATAATAAAAACTAAAAAAACAGTGGCAATAAGACTGCAAATTTAAATTAACAAAAAAATTTAAAAAAAAAAAAACAAAAAACTCAGTTTTTCTTCTTGGCTTTAATTACAGTATCATGAAAATTTCATATATTTAACATATGCAAATGTTAAGTGCAATTTATAAGAAATGTACTTATATTCATATACATCTTGGTACTCGTTAATATATATACATTATATTCACGTAAACATACTTGCATACATTCTATAAACATTTGTACATAAGTAAACATTGTGTATAAAAAAGAAACAGGTATGAATTCATATTGCATGTACATTGTATACATATACATATAGTATTATACCGTTGTATATTGTATATTGTATACATAAGACATGACGAGACTTTTATTACAAGGAATTTTGTTTACCTTCACATTTTGCATTACATTATAGACATACACAATTCAGTCAGTCTAGTCTAAAATAATCAGTACACAGGTTTTTATTCTTCTCTCTTTTAATTTTTTTTTTGTTTTTATTTAACTTTTTCTTGTTTTTTTTTTGTTTCTTTTTTTTTTTTTTTTTTTGTCTATTTAAATTTGAATACGATATGTAATTTTTCTTTTCGTTTTTCATTTTGTTGTTTTTCCACTGTCTGTATTATCTTGTTTGTATGACAAATATCTACATTTTTACATGCTCGCTGGTGTACATTTTTATAATATTTTGTATCTGTTCATATATGTATGTATGTATATACCTACATTGTAATCATGTAATGTAATAACACAAGATACAGATAGATATAACATATTACATGTATATAGATATGTTATACACAAGTTTTAAGTATATGAATGTACTATTTTCGTTATTTTACATTAAAAGTTTTTCACCTGTAATATATATTTTTATTTTTATTTTTTATTTTATTTTATTTTTTTTTAAATCTGTTTTCCTTTTATTATTTTTCTTCAGTTCGACTTATTTTGTTTTATTTTATTTTATTTTTATTTTTTAATGGAAAGAAAACGTAGACAAACTGTCGTTTTTACATTTACCAACTGTATTAATACGTAAATATAGATACATACTTATATGTATAAAGTATATGTACATGAACTGTATATGTACAATTTGTACACCGTTTATTCAAATTTATGCATACATAAGTTAGTGTTTTTTTTTTTTTTTTTATTGGAATATTTATTTGAATTTGAACGCAAACGAAATTATTAGATATTAATAGAATAGATATTTTCATTTTTATACCAAATAGAATATGGTTTGCCTAAAAAATTTTTGACAAGTTATTTTGTTATTTAAATTTTACTTGAAAAATTTTCTTTATCTGCCTATTTCAAAAAGGAAAAATAAAATTAAGGTAAATTATTTAGATGTTAAAAAATTCATAATTTTTAAAATGTACAAAATTTCAATTTAAATTTTAAACGACAAATCATATTAATATACTCATCAGTCATCATAGTTAAAAATTATTTTTGAATAAAAATTATTAAATAAAAATATTATAATAATATGTTAAATTAAAAAAAAAATATTTTTAAATAATACATTCATTAGTTATAATTAACATAAAAATTAATTATTTTAAGAAAAAATTTTTGAATTTATTTTTAATTGTTCTATGAAAAACAGCCAAAATATTTTATATTGTAAATTTAACAATATCTTAAATATGAAAATTGTGTGCACAAATGAATTAAAATTTATCTTACTTTTTACAACATTGTAATTACATAAAATCTTGATAAGGTTAAAAATAAAAGCATAAAATATTACAAAAGCAAAAGTTAAAAATACAAAACAAAAAAAAAAAAAAACGTCAAGAAAATAAATAAAACAAACAACAAAAATTACTATAAATTTCAAGTCACAGACAGTTTAATAAATTAGTTACGAGAAAAACAGAACAACGAAAAAAAGAATTTGAAACCATCAAGAATTTTCGTATGTGCATACAGCGTGTTAGAAATGTATGTATGTATGCGTGTATGTATATTATTTTTCATTAGACACGTTTTGGTATACACGTAATTTATAAGAAAAGCAATTTATAATTACATCAAAGTTTACTTGTAAATTGCTTAAAATGAAAATAAAACTAAAACAAAAATATACATATAAATCTCGTCAAAGGTAATAATTTATTTTGAAAAATCATACAATTTTTAAAAATTTATTTTTAGCATAGAATGTAACAGCAAACGGTATCGTCAATGTTTAGCATACAATGTTGCTATTTTAACGTTTTGATTTTGTTTTTCCTTTTTGTTGTATTCATTTTCCTTTTTTTTTTTTTTTTGTTTATTTGATCGTTTCATTGTTATCATTTTTATTATTGTTATTATTTTCGAAACAACAACAACAACAACAAAATTTTTTTTGTCTCCTTTTACGTTTAAATTAAAAATAATTCAGTCAAATTTTCTTATACATAAACAACAAAATTCTAATGATTATATATATTGCATTAAAAAATATTTATATGCAAATTGTTGCATTAAATTATTTATCGTCTACATTTAAATGCATATGTAAATGTACCTATATATACATGCAAATAAAATAAATACAATTTAACCCATTAAATACCTATACTGAATAGGTACATATATAGGTATATAGGTACATAAAATGTATTGTGTACATGTTTACTTGCTGCATTTTACATTTTGTTATTGATGTCTTTACGGTTGAAATACGCGATTATATCTAACAATTATTAATGATATTCAATCGTTTTAAATTAATTATATATGTACAATACAGTAGCTAAATTGACTTAGTTACCGCAATCATGAATATTACATTGTCATATATCATACAATTACACATTATACATTACATATGCACACATACATATTCACATGATTACATATGTATACGCATGATTATATATATAATTATACACATACGTGTGCATATGTACCTTCAATTTGTATACAGAAGAAGTAACACAAAATACACATACCTACATATATATGTGTATTTTCAGTTTTGTGAATTATGTTCTTTATATTTTAAATAAATGTATACAAAACAATTTGGAACGTTTTAATAATGCAACATTGATTGAATAAGTAAATCATTTGCATCGTAATTTAAAAGTTAATTTATTTGACCACAGGTAACTTATTTACTGCAGCAATCTTTTTTTTTTTTTTTTTTTTTTTGTATTAAATTAAAATATACAAAAAATGGATTATATCATCATGTTATCAATGCGTCCTTTGTAATCTTATTAATTTTAAATTAAATGTGTAAAATACAAAATCATGACATTCAATAATAATTGTTTATAGTCTTTTGCACTTATTTTACATTTTTTCACAAATTGTTTTAAAATTTTGTATTATATGAAACTGACATCAAAAATTTACAAATACATAATAATTTCGTAGAATGTTGTTTTCAAATTATCATAATTGCACATTTTTCTTGTCAAACAAAAAAAAAATATTATGTTCAATTGAATGAACTGTTTGATAATCATTTGATATTTTTCATCGATATGATAGAAAGGAAATTAAAATAATATCAGTAAAAATGCAATTTAGATAAGATTCTTTTTTAATTGTGCACACACACACATTTCTGAACTTTTGTCTTTTATTGCACAATACAATTTAGTTACATAAATTTATTTAAGAAAAAACAAAAAATTAATTCCAAAGTTTCCATAATATTTCCCATCAATTTTATTGATATTTCAATAATTTTTCTTTAACTATAGCTGTGTAACTATATATATAATAATATTGAAAATTCTTTTAACATAAAAATATACTAAATAGGAATTATTAAATTATAACATGTGGGAATCACCCACATACATACATACATATGTACGTAAATAAAAGCATTTTTACATTAAAACAAAGCATTATCGTATTAATCGCATGTGTTTAAAGGAAAAAATAAATAAATACCTACATACATATTTTAAATAATATTAAAAAGACTTTGATCGATGAATTCAAGGTTTTGGTTTTTATCATCGTCATAATCAGACATTTATATTTCCAAAAATGACTATAGTGACTATGTTTATAATTATTATGATATGAAAATGAAATTTCAAGATAAATTCAAACCACTCGTATTTAATTATAATGTATGTACATACATATGTATGTATAATACACACCTATACTTCCTTATATCATGTATATACATATCTATACATCAGATACCTACATACATACATATGTCATAAATAAAGTATTTTATTTGTTGTTTTATTTTTTCAATTTTGAATTGATTATAAAATGAATAAATTAAATAAATTTTAAATTAATACATACAAAATTTATAAATTTATTTGATATTTTCAAGTAATATTGGCGCGAAAAAAAAATTTCGTATATTTTTGTATTTGTTTTGTATAAATTATTTACATTCAAAAATACGTATCTATTTTTGTCTTATTATTATTATTTTTTTTTTAAATTCTCAATTTTTTATTTGACGTATATTTTTTTATTTACTTCATACTGTAGACGCCACTTTATCTTAATTCTAATTGTACCTATGTTTTTCTTGTATACAATTAATCGGTATCAGAACGTCTGCGGTTTTACTTTCTTCTTAATTTTCATTTTTGTTTAAAAATTACCATAGAAAATTAATCATTTATAAAAAAAAAAAAAATAAATTTAAATTTAAATTTAATGAACTCTTGTAGACTTTTTAAAGTATTTAATACAGATTTATTTAAATTTTGTATTTCACAATTAATTAAATACTAAATTTTTAAGCATTCTACATTATGTAATGATTTTATTAATTGTCATTATTATTTCATAATTATGATATTTGCCGATAGCTATACGTCATAATTAAACAGGATGTAATTTTTAAACATTTTTTATAATATGTTCTATTTTCAAAATAGAGAATAAATTTTAAACACATATGTATGTATGTATGCATATTCAATTATTAACGCATGTACGAGTACATAAATTAGTATGATTCTATTTTTTTTTTTTAAACAAAAATGTATTTTCTTTTCAATTTTTTTTTGTTTTTGTTTTTTATAAGCGCGTGTACATTTATGAAAATACACAATGTATTTACCATTCATTCATGTAGAATAGACTAAACATCTCAGAACATGAATAAATAAACAATATCGCATGAATAATACCAAATAAATTATTTAGTATATGAAAGCTATATTCATATTTAAAAAAATGCAAATAATTTTATTATAATTATGTGATTTCTTACATATGTATGTGTTCGCAATTTTTTATTTATAAATAAAAATTTATATAGCAACAAAAATTTATAGAAATGTTATATTGAATATCAGTCACGTTCAAATGACGCGCTTTAAAGCGCTTATAACGAAGTACTGGATATGCTCATATACAATTAATTATCTACATTTATCTGACTTTTACATCGATTATTTGTTTTTTGTGTTTAACTATATTTTTCAAATGTGATATAAGCATGTAAAATCATATTAGTAGGTAAATACTTCATCATAGGTAGGTACATATATTGAAATCTATTATTTTTCATTGTCTCTATTTGTTATATCGCTTAGACTTAACTATATTTTTTTTTGTTCAAATTTCTTTTTAATAATAAAATTTATATAAAAAAAAAAACAAATATCTTCAGACTTCAGACTAAATATTTTGTAATAAAATTTAAACTAGACGAGACAACATTTTCAATAAAATATATTATGTAAATACATAGAAATAAAAATTAGGAAAAAATTTCCATACATATTGTACATATTAACAATTGACTTCTTTAACTAATTCAATATATACAGACAGGTTCAGCCATACACAAAACACATATCACCATGTATACACATACATACTTAAGTGTGTTTTTGTGTTGGAAAAGTGATTGTGAATGAATGAAATCATACAAAAAAAAATTTAATTTAAAATTATTTTGTATAAATATTATGCATGAGTGTATATTTTTTTTTACAATAATACATTGTATTGTATATATACTCAAATATAGTAATTTTTGGGTACACATGCGAGAATTTTAATTTATCTTGCTATTTTTTTTCTATTATTATGATTATCATAGAGGAGGTGGAAGAAGTTTTTGTCCAAAATATACAGACAAACGTATATGTGCTCATAATAGAAAATATATTTAACTCAAATATATGTACATATTTAAATTTTTAAAATGTAAGTGTGTGAGCGTTGTATATTATTTACATTGTACAGCATACACATATTTACACAGCATAAATATAAATAGGTAGACATATAGTTGAAGTCTGTATATTATTACATACTACTTGTACGCAAATAGACACGTCTCGGTGTTTACATTTTTTTTTCTCTGCGTGTTGAACTGTTTAATATTAAAAAATAAAAAAATAAAACGTTTAAAAAAAAATTCTTTTTAATTAAACGTGCAGACGATTATGTATAATATCACTAACATAGAACAATAAGCCAAGAGTAAAAGCAGTTGAAAATGAAAAATAAAAAATTATGTTTTTTTTTTTTTTTTTTTTAAATTTAACAATTTTTCTTCTTTATTTAAAATAAAAATTCATATGCGTGTACGCATGAAATCATCAAATTTGCCCAGCCAGACAAAAGATACATGTGTGTTTATACATGTATGGTATGAAAATTTTTTATTTTGGTTACGTCTGCTATTTTTATTTTATAAAAATTTTAAATTATGGCATGCATGCTTTTAATAATTTTATACATTTTTTTTTTACATTTTTTTATAGAAATTTTCTTTATGTATCCCTATATCTTCTTCGATATATTAATGCACTTAAAGATACTAGGTACCTAATGTTATAAAATAATAAATATACTTAGGTACCTATGTATGTATGTATATTGCAAGTTAGAATTTAAAAAAAAAAAGTTATTTTTGTTTTTGAAATTATTCAATTTCTTTTCAATAAAAAATAATTCATAATTCTAAAAGGTAGATATACTTGAACAGTTTTAGGCATTTTGATAAATTTTACTCTAAAAATGTGTACCTACATATGTATAGGTATCTATTTTATTTTACATTTTTAATTAAATTTTTTTATTAAAAATTATCTTGACTGATCTCGATGTTATGTTGACAAATTGTTTTATTGGTTGAAACAAAAAATGAAAAAACAGATTTATAGATTTGAATTTTGCCTTATATTTTTTAGGTACATACATATCACAATTCGGGAAAATTATGTTCATGTAAATTTGAATTTATTTATCTTTTTTATTATCATAAATTTCAATCATCAACATATGGCATTATCAATTTATTTTAATTTAAAAAAGTTACATTAAATACCTATATTTCATTAAATTAAAAAAGAAATAAATTTTTGATTAAGAAAAAATTGAAATAGCTAGGTATATTTTTTTTGTTTTGTAATTAAAAGAGAAATAAAAATTAGTCACAAAATGAGATATGTATCTATATTACAACATTTTCCCTTTGTCCTCGAAATATATTTTATTTTTCTGTGTGTATCTTTTTCTTTTATGTACATTGATCTACATACTTAATACTCATGTTGTTTTTTACATACATACAATTAAGAGCCAAAATTATTGATGATTGTGTTGACTTTTTAAAAATATTTACACTACATTGTGTCATGTAATATTTTATAGACACTTTTTTTTTCTGTGCTATTTACAATAAATTTTTATATTTCTTTTGTTGCTTTCTCTGTAGCTCATTTATTACTAATGCATAAAAACAAAAATAAATATAATTAGATATTTGTTCTATAAATCTCGTCTGATTTTGAGCACAATATAATGATAATGGTTGATGATAGTAAAATATAGTAATCAAAATAGTATAACAACAATATTAATAATAAAAATAACAATAACCGAAAAAAAAAACGTGAAATGTTATAAATAAAATTGTAATTCCCAACCGGCAAATAACAGTTTTCTTGGAAAATTTTTTAAAAATAATATTCAAAATTTTTTCGGCAACATTTTTTCCAAGACGTGTTTAGCAACATTCAACAAAAATGTTGTTATATGCTTTGATGCTCTGATTTTCTTGTTTCTTCTATAGTACAATAATGTTCCTTAGCTCAGAGATTTCGAAGTTTAAAACTACCCTTCGAAAAATACAACCCCATGTACATGGCTCACATACCATACATTAATACACTTGTAATCTAATTACTAATATAAGTAAATACCAATAAAACATAGGTATATACCATTTATAAAAATAAATAATTCTATTTGTATACATATATATAGAATGCTCTATTATAATTTAATGTACCATGTTTACGTAGCTGTAATGAATAGCATTTTATTTTTAAAAGTAAATTATACGACCAAATGGGATAAATTTCTTACTACAAACATTATCTATATATATATACAAATATATAACATGGTTGTATATCTTTAGCACATTTTAATTTAAAACAAAATTTTATTTTTGGATACAAAACATAAAAATTATTTTTAGAATTATTTTCTACACAAAATAACAACATATTCATGTAGTGTACATACGTAAATTTTTAAAGAATAAATTTTAGCTCAGAAATTTTTGTTTATTAAAAATGTTGAAATTGTATTTGTACGTAATTTTCTTTTATTTTTTGAAAAACGATAACGAAAAATTATGATATAAAGTATATAAAATATTTCATTTATTATTATTATACGTAGTTCAAAAATCATTTATACAAATATGCTACAATGTACAAATATTTAATTTAATTGCAACTATTATAATTATGTAGTTTATTTATTTTTTGTTTTAAATTAAAATTCTCAACATCGCTTTCAAACATTGAATATTTTTAATGCATATATGTATGTGTGGTTATCATCATTGTCATTATCGCGTTTTTATTTTTATAAAAACAAAATAATAAAACAAAACAAAAACAAAAACAAAACAGTTTAGACTCAATCTTCAAGAGACTTTTGTCGCCAATAATTTTTTTTATTGTTTCTATTTCAGCCATTTTTTAAATGATTTTATAAATATGTATGTATGAAACATACATACAAGAAAAGTTTTTAGAAAATTTGTTTCAGATGCATTGAAAAAATGATTTTTAAATTGTTTTAGAAGAATGTACGAAGTAAAACATATCATGAAATTTTAAGGCATATTTTTTACATACATTTTAAATTGTATCAAAAATTATGTACACTTATCTACTCTCAAAAATTACTTGTTTTCGCAAATAAAGTCATTTTTTTAATTATTTCTAAAATATCTTAAAATTTTCATAAAACCACTCACACGATTTGTTTTTCAGAATTACTTTTATTTCACTAAAAACTTTTATTTTTATTTTTCAAATACTTATATTGTGTATACGTACACATCTCAAATATGATGGTATAGTGTAGATATAATAATTCATTTTATTTTTTTTTTTTATTTTTCATTATAAGAATATTTGTTATTATAAGATGGTAGTGGCCTAGATAAGTATGAAAAGAATTTTTGGAATGTGATGTGTATACAGTATGTATATAATAATCTGATGATGAGTATTAAATTTATAGACTTAGATTTCATGGTAACTTATTAAAATAAAAATATATTTGTATATATATACATTAATAAATTAATTGTATATTTTTTTTTGCATAATATTTAAAAGTAAAAATGTTGAAAAATTTGTATATATGTATATATATACTTCGTTTTTAAGTGTGATTGAAAAATATTCTAACTTTGAATTTACTTTGGCTGGTTTATGGGAAATTTTTCAAAAATACTAAATATACCATGTGTACAAAGTAGACTTGATATAAAAAAGCAAAAGATAATGAAAAAAACTAAAAATAATACGCTTATATTTATACACAAAACATAAAGCAATATTTCATGTTGTTTAATTAATTTATGAATTACATTATGTTACATGTATTTATGATATTATGTACATAAAATAAGTCTGGAATTTCTTATCTTCAAAAAATCAAAATTTTGAAATGTTTAAAAAACGTTATTGTATATGAAACCATTAATTGTAATGCTTTTGTAAATATTTATCAACAAAGTCATATAATGTCTATAATATATGAAACACGTACATAACATGTACGTATATAATTTAAAATTTAATAGGTACATGAAAAATAATAAAAATATAAAAATAAAATGAATTAAAATAAAAAATGTAAAATTAAAACCATGAAAACACAAAAATACCATATCAGTAATCTTTTATTCATTGTACTAATTAAGTTTGATAATGAGACGATTTAAAAATTCAGACTAGTTTATGGGATGTGATTAATTTTGTCGAATTAAAAAAAAAATATATAATTAATAAATAATTAACGTATATGTATTGTATATTTCTGGATGCCATATGTATAGGGTAAAATTAAATAGATTTGACTTATGTTTGAAATTAACAGTAATGATACAGAATTATATGTAACTTGAATGTGATTAACTTTTTATGTAAAAATATTCAGGACTAAGTATTTTTTATTGAAAATAGAATTTTATTTATGTTATCAAAAATTTAAAAAAATATGAATTAGAAAAGACATTTACAAATAAATTTTCTAGCTTAGATAATGTCACCGTCTAAGATGTATGTAAGTATTAATTATGAATATATTTTAATTTTTCTTTTGGCTGCCATATGTACATATGTATGTACACGTAGATATACTTGCATATACGTATATAAGCTTTTGATAAATTTATTCTTAAATATGTAAATATGTACATATGTATGAATATGTCAATGACAAAGACCATATCTTAATATTAATCCTTGATGGTTTGTGTTATTAGGCATTCATAGTATCCACAATAAAATCTAAAATAGAAATTCCTTTTATTTACCATTTGTAAGAAGAAATAAATACGATTTGTTCTTTTAGAACCTTAAAATCGAGGACTTCTAATTCATCAAAACAGCAATAATATGTAATATTTTATAAGTTTGTTGTTTTTTTTGCTCGTGATAAATAAATAAATTAAATTTTGATATTTTTGATAAGTAAATTTAAAAAAAAATGACATGATAACATAACTTTAATGTTATGTTACATATTGAAGTGTAACAAAAAAAAAATGTACAAAAAGATAATCTTAAATTGCGTCTTTATAACAGTAAAAACGCCGCCAAAATAATAACAAAACTAGACAGAAAAAAAAATTTGAAAGATTAAAATATGTAATAATAATACGATTTTTGTTAAATTTTTTACTAAAATTACAGTCTAATTTCGATAATCATATAAAAAATTAATAATAATGAAAAAAAAAAAATTAATAAAATAATTTTTTAAGAATTTGTTTTTACTGCTATCGAATATTCAAAGACATTTACAAAAGGTTAAAGACAAGGTTAGCTTGAAAAAAAAAATTATAATAAATTGAAATGTTTCTAATATTTTTGATTTGTTCCATATCGCGATTTTGCTATATATTTTTCTTTTCTCAACAAAAGTTTGAATCATCTAAATAATAATTATAACATTCGCATTAAATTTGATGTAATGTGGGCTTATAAATATTTTATTCGTATACTTACATATGTACATATATTTTTTTTAAATACAGCATAGATACAACAAAAATATGTCTGGCAACACATACATATGTACTACGTGGTTTTTTGTGTGTCTATATGTACATGAATATTTTATTAAATAAGAAAAAATTGTTGATATGTAACTACAATAATCTGGTGATTATGATTATACAGCACAATTTACAATAATTTCATATTATATAAAATCTAGACGACAATATACTTACATATGTATGTATTAAGTATGTATGATTCAATATCAGTTTACATTTTGTAATGAATTTTGTATTTTGTATACAAATTTGAAAAAATTTTTCCATTCATACATATTTTGTTTTTTTTTTTTTTGGTATTGTCAACGTAGATTAAAAATGGAATGTGGCCGTGTTTATCAACGCAAAAATTTAATCTTTAAACAGTCTGGAAATATTATTTAGAAAGCTTTAAAATTATTTTTAATGTGTAACTATGTACATGGGCATAAAAAGATTGAAATAATTAAATTAAAAATTTAAATTTTGGTATATATTCGAATTTATGCTTTCGAAATATGTAGATATGTACCTTTATAGGTTCATTTTTACATAGATACCATACATGATATATTCTGTAAAATATTTTTGTACGTGGTATTGAAATACACCTATCTATGTATATATATATATATATACGTGTTTTAGATTATTTATTGATAAAATAAAAATGCTATTTTCTTAAAACAAAAAAAAAAAAAAAAGAAAAAACTTCTACAAAGTATGGAAATTTTTTGTATTTTAAAAAGGAATAAAATAAACTGAAATTGATTCTAAGAAATGTACAAATTTTATATTCAAAGTGAATAAATATGCATACATCAAATAGGTAATAAAAATTCAGACCATTGGAATAAATAAAAAAATCAATGTTATTTAAATTAAGCATATCCTTAAATAAAATGTGCTCATACACACCTGTATATATTATATGGATACGTTTATATTTATATAGACATTTTATTGCATAGACATACACATACGTATGTATGTACATTATTATTACTGTTCGTTGGTAAATTTTCAAATTGTTAAGTAGGTGAATATTTCATCTACAAATTAAAGGAATTTAAAAGCAAACTTTAAAATGATTAATTTTTTTTTTTTTTGTATTCTAGCTTTTGAAAAAGAAGACATATACGTAGTATATCTATTATTATTTTTTATCTTTCCAGAAATTTTCAGGAGGTTAGTGACATTTAAATGGGGGCCATATACAACATATGGGGAACATACCAAGGCGATTTGCTCGTATTACACATGTATTATATATCAAACTAAAACTAGATATTGCTGCGTTCGTATATTTGAATTTAAAACTATAATGATTACGTATACAAATGTGTGCATACTTACACATGTATATACGTATATTGTACATAAACGATGAATAATTGTCTGTTCACAATAGTTTTCTACATTTATATACCTACATTTCATTATTATACGTATGTATGTAGATGTATATAAAAATACAGATATGTATTATCCATATCCATCCTTTGTAAATAGATGGTAAATACTAAATAGTACGTACATGCACATTGCATAAGTATATACATATCTATTGTACTAGATAGATTTTCATGAAACATACATATAATTCAGTGTTTCCATAATGACTTTAGTCGTTATAAACTAGGAAATGTAGTGTAAATTTTGCTCTACATGAAATTTGAATAAATGTAGGCATATACATGTGCACATATGTATGTACGTAACTGGTATTTATACATGGATAAGTATATTTAGATATACGTGTATATTTATAAGGTTTATAATTTTATATATATCATATTGTGTACACATGCACATGTTTAACTTTTTATAACATGTGTAAAGAATAGAAAATTTCATAGAAAGATATAATAATGCTTTAACTAATAATATTCCGCCCCTTATTTTATTCTAGGTCAACGACTCATCGGCCTCTTTTTTATATGTCGCGTCTCTTTTTTATATACACCCAACGAACATGAATGCATACATACAATGTCAATCGGTTTACCAGCATTTTTGTTATACATTTTATGTACGATGAGTTTAACATATAATATTATCATACATCATATTGTATAGTAGATACATACATATATAGTAAATCAACCAACATGAACATACCAATTTTCTAACCAACAATCATCATCATCATCGTCATCATCATAGTTTTACCAAACCACTAATTCAAACTATGTATTTTCTACCTTCTATCTATGTATATGTTATTTGTGCACACATATACAAAAGAAATGTGTAAAATTTAACCTAAACTTTCAACAATATTAAAACGATCCAACACAGATGGCAATTTAAAGACCACAGGTAACCTGTAAATCCTTTCTTTTTTTCTTTTAAATAAAAAAAAAAAAAAAAAAATTTAAAGAATACACCAAAGTGCCGTATGTGTGTGCAACAAACAAAGTATATAACTTGGTGTATATGTACATAAAAACGATAAAGATGATTATTATTACATAATATTTATTATAATTTTTTGAATTTTATGTTCTTATATTCCAGACTTCCGTCATTTTTTACAAGAAAATTATGGTTGGGTTACTAAACTTTATTAAGTATATACAATGTATATATACTCTATAGGTACCTACATATATTCTTTTATATCTTTTTATATATTTTGTTTTTCATTTTAGTCAATAATGATCGTTTAATCGAATTAAAGAATCTTAGTGTTTATTATTTACTATAGCATATATAGGTAGACGATCTGTTGAAAGACAGACAGATAGAGGTAGAATAAAAATAAAAAACAGGGAAAAAGAAACAATTTTACAAAGCATTTTGTTTTTTACAATAGATTGGATGAACTTGTAAGAATAGTGACAAATTATAATAAAAAAAAAAATTAAATACCTACAAAAACAAAAAACTAAGAAAAAGTAAAGCTAAAAATGATCGTGGAATAATAGAAAGGAAAATCACGAAAAATAAATTTTTTATCTGAAACTACCATTATACAATTCATTAACCTGCATAAGAAGTAAAGTGATTGTCTGTCTCTCTAAATTACTTTCAAGATGAGAAAAAGAAGAAGATAATAAAATACCTTTTAAAATTCATGTAAAATTTAAATGATTACATACATTTTTATTAATTATTTTAAATTACACATTTAATATCATCTTCAGGAAATTGCATAATAAGGCCACATTATGTATATGTACGTATGTACATACATAATTCATATTCATCGATTGCACGATATGAATGTGTGATCATTTCCAATATAATTATAAATACGTACATGTATCATTTATGAAACAATTCATTCACTTTATTTCTTATCAAAATCATGCAGAGGGCTGTATTTTTTTTTTATTTACTTTCTTTTTTTTCACAATTGCTTGCTAAATTCACTTTATTCTAGACTAATCAAAAATATGAAATGTTCAAGATTACGTAAACAGTGTTTGTATGTACATATTCAATTATTGTATCAAATCAAAGTATTAATTTATGCTAAAATAAAAAATAAAAAAAAAATATGTGAATTTATGTCTGACGATTTTTAAAACAGTATTACATTATCTCGTTATTATCATGTATATATGTATATACATATATTCTAACTAAAAATTCGAATAAAACTGAAAATTTACTATTTATATGAACATTTTAAGATATTGAATTCTAAGTTGTTAATAATTATTTCACTATGAAAATTTCAGTTTAAAAAATTTATTACAATTAAAAGTAAAATGTAAATATATAAAAATATTAATTTACATAAATACAATGTAATGTACAATAATATAATAAAACTTACAACAAGGGAAAGCGATGGTATTCACTGATGACAAAACGATTGATGATAAATTAACAAGTTAGTTCGTTAATTGATATTTTGCTTTTTAATATAATATAGTTATGTTATGGATGATGACGATTTTTCAAATATGCTGATATTATAATTACTAATATAATTATTTATTAATTTTGTTAATATTATTATTATTATTATTATTATAAATTTTTAATTGATGATGATAATGATGCAATATTACAAGTAATAGTTATACAGATAAAATATTTTTGTTTTTTTGTTTTTTTTTTTTTGTTATTATAGTTAATGTTATTTAAAAACGCTGTTTATTTCTATATATATATATTTTTTTGTTGCAACAAATACTATTAATTAATGTATCGATTTTTTTACACGGTTATACGTTTTTTTTTTACTATTATTTTTATTTAAAATTTTCTCCCTTTTATTATTTAAATTAATTTATTATTTATTTATTTATATATTTTGTATTTTATTATTGAAATCACTAAATTTTTTGATTACACACAATATTCATTTAATAATTTATTAATATTTCTCTTTCTAAATTTTTTTTTAATTTTTATTTAAATAGATTTTTTATATTTTATAATATAATATTTTGACAATAGAGATTTTATTTATATTCTTTTTTAATTAATATATATTATTTTTATTTTTAAATAAATTTATTTATTTTTTTATTCATTAATTTATTTCTCTTTTATGAAATGCTTAATTTATTTAGAAAAAAAAAAAATTTTTTTTTTTGAAACCAATTTGTAGATATATATTATTTTATATTTTAATATATGTTTACTATAAATTTATATTATATTATTTTTATTTATTTATTTATTTATTTTTTTTTTATAATAATTAATTTAATTTGAATTCTTTTTTCGTTTCTCGAATTTTTGTAATATTTATACATAAGTATATTATTTTATGTATTTTACTAATTTTTATTTTTCATTATCTTATAATTTTGTTATAATATCTGTTGTCGTTTATTTTTAAATAATTTAAATTGCTTGTTTTTTTCAAATTTTATATTTTTTATTAAATTTCGTTATAATTATTATTAATAAATTTTCTAATTTTCTTGTGTTTAAATTTCATTTTTTTTTTTTTTTTTTTGTTTTTTATTATGTAAACATATATTACATTTTTGAGATCAAAAAACCGACTCTTTTCTTGACTAATTTTATTTTTTCTTTTTAGTCTTTTTTTTTTTTCAATTTTATACAAAAGTGTTAATTTAAAAGCCAATTATAAATGATAACTAAAATTAATTTAACGTAACAACAACAAAAAAAAATTTTTTTTTTCTTTGTATAATTTCACAAAAATTTAAATAAAAATATAAAATATATCTCTTTAAAAAAAATTTATTTATTTTTCCCCGTTTTTTTTTTTTTTAATTTTTAGTTAATAAACAAAAATAAATTTTATTCAAGGAATTATTTGATAGAAAACTTTCTTGTTGAAAATTTAGATTAAAAAATTTCATAGTAATATTTTCTTTTTTCATATAAAAACAATGTGAGTGAAATTCATTGAATAATGTGATTTTCAATGTTTTTGATTCTTTTTTATTTTTTATTTATTTTATTTATTATGATTATATTTTTTAAATATTTTTTTATACTATATTCATTATTTTATTATACTTTTAATTTTTCTTTTACCTTTTTATTGATTAATTATTGTATAAATTTTGATTTAATTATTCTCATTTAGTTTTTTTTTTTTTTTTTTTGTATTTTTTATTTAGCATTGATAAAATTGTAATTTTACTATTATAAAATTCAATGTTATTTAAATGGAATTTTTATGTCAGTATATATATTTAACGTAAAATTATAAAATTACAGTATGTATTGTTTTTGTTATAGCTTTTCTCTGTATTTAGTTGAAAATAAAATTATTAAATTACTGATAAGCATTCTACTATATACACAATGAATTTTGTAATGATGCATATACATATACAAGATGATATTTAAATGTTTTTCAATGATGATGATGGTGATAATAGTATACAATGAAAATTTTCATATAACACAAATGAATGAAAATAATGTGAACAAAAAAAAAAAAAAACAACAACGTATATTTTGGTTTTTGAATCGTTTAATATATTTATTTTCTATTTATATTGTTGACTTTTGTTATTATTAGAGTATCATTTCAGATATTTTGTTATTTAAATTTTTCTATAATTTTCTATATTTATAATTGAAAATGTTCATAATTTGTATAGGCAAAGATATATTTGATGCTATGTAATCGTATTATTTTTATGTATATGTAATCGAAATAATGTGAATGAAAACAATCTTATTTTTCTTTTCATTTATTTTTTTTTTTTTTTTTATTAATTATATGTATGTTATTTGCCCAATATGTTAGTTCATATATATAATTATTTTTTTATCTATATGTTATATTAAGTTAGTATTTTGTTTTTTTTATTTTTTCTTCTAATTTTCATAAATTTTAAATACAAATTATAAATTTGATTTTAATACATACGCTCGATTATTTATTGTTGTTTTGATGGAACAATTTATATATTTTAGTATATAATTGTTTTTTGATGTTGTGATGACAAAGATGATATTTCTCTACTAAAACAATTTTAATTTCACGATTATTATTGTTATTGCATATACTGTATAAGTTCTTTTTTATTATGAATTTTCTGTACTATATATTTATTTATATATTATTTTTAATTTTAAGTGATAGCGTAATTGTTTATTTGATTTTTACACTTTGAATTCGTATATTGATTGAATATTATTTTTATTTATTTATTTTTTTTTTTTTTTATTTTTCACTTAAATTGAATCTGTAGTTATGACTTATGATTACCTATATTTTCTAATCTACATTTCATATACATATTTTTTAAAATAAGATTTGTGCTATTTTAGTTTGGATTTTTTATTTTATCTCACTAATAATGTTCTTTTTAAAAAAGGCTCAAAAAAAAAACAACAATATTTTTTAATCACTTTGAATATATATGTCGTCATATATTGTCCTTGTTTATTTATTTATTTATTATTTTTTTTTTTTTGTTAAAAATGTTCACACACCTTCTTTATAACGAATTAAAATCTATAACACCGAACACAATACACAAATCTGAAAAAAAACTAATATTATTGTATCTCATGCAATTATGTATACTTTCTATATTTGTATTTATACAGACAATTGAGATTTTAATAAAATATGTAGATAATTCATTTTGAAATTATAACAATGAAAACATATAAAATTAAATAAATGAACAAACAAAAAAAAAAAAAGTAAATGATTAAATTCTTTCTACTTTATTCAACTTAAATTACACAAAAATAATTATTTATTTTATAATGTACGTACTTTTTATATGTATGTATATAAGATATTGAATCAATCATATGCAAAGTAGTGTTGTTTTTTTATTTGTATTTTTATGCACTATATAAAATTAATTTTAATTACCTTTGTAATTGTATAGTTTTTTTTTTTTTCTTTTCTCCCTTTCTTTTTAATTTTATTATATTATTTATTAATTTATTAATAATTTTTTATAGCTTCGTTTTATGTAGGAATGATTTATTATTTAATTATTACTTGGTTTCATATATATAATATATATTCAATATATTTCAATAAAGATTAAAATGAAAAATATACATTAATTTATTTTTGTCATTTATTTACATATATAAAATTATAATTTTTTTTTTTTTTTTTTTTCTTTTTAAAATATATGTATGTAGTTTATAGAGGTTAAAGAATAAACAAATAAACCAATAAATTTTTATTCTATTAATTCTACATTATAGAATTTTATTCTCATAATTTTTATGTAAACTCGTGTATATATATGATGTGATCAAGTTATTTTAATGCTGAAGTATACATAAGTATTATACGAAAGAAACTACATATATTATTTGTATGAAAATGACAGTACGTGTAAACAAATTTTGCAGCAGATATATTTGATTTTTGTTCTCTTTTTTATATTTTATTTTATTTGTATTTTTATTTTTTTATTATTATTATTATTTTGTTTTTTTTTTTTTGCTTATTACGTATGCATGTAAATATATGTGTTATGTACACTCGGACCTCTTTTGTATTTTTATATATATATTTTTTTTTATTTTCTCGTATTAAAAATTTAATTTATTTTATAAGGAATTTTTTCTTTTCTTAAATAGAAATATTATTTACTTTTAGTTTATTTGCGAATTTTATTAATTTATTTTTAAATTTTTTTATATGTATATTTTTTTGTTTGTTTGTGGTATAGAATATTATTTTCTTTTTTTTTTTTTAACTTTTATCGATCTTTAATAATTTTTATTTAAATTAATAATGTATATTATTTTTGTATTTATGTATGTATATATTTTTATTATATTTATATATATATAATATGTATTGTGTATATATAGAATATTTTTATTTAATTTTATTATTTATTAAATATTTTATTTTTAATTTCCAATATTAATTTATAAATTTACTACAAAATAATAATTATTAAAAACGAGAATGAAAAAAAAAATTGTTTTCAAAAATAAAAAAAATAAAAAATGTTATTTCTTTTTAATTTAAGATTTTTATAAGAATTTATAATTTTTTAGTTTTTTCTTTAAAAAAAATTTAATTTTAAAATTCTAAAATGCTCCGGCTGATGGCTGCCGAGCAACTGAATTTCAAAGTTGAAGTCAATCTTAAATGTTAGCTTTTAACAATATATTTTTTTCAATAATATACAATACATATACAATTAAAATTTTGAAAAATAAAAAAAACATACAAAAATGTATGTTACACAAATATACTGTATGTATGTATGTAAAACGTATACAATAATTTGTACGTGGTATTGTATGTTTATATAAAGTCAAATATGTATGTATAAGTTGAACGAATATATACATATGTACATGTGTTCATATATGTGTACAGTGAGAAAATCATCTATTTGTTTATTGTACATATATATATATAAAATTGTATGTATTATATGTTTACAATTTCACATATGAACTTTTTATATTGATTGTATTTAAACAGAACGGAGTTACCAAATATATCTGCGGTATAATCCACCAATTTAATTATATCTCAGAATTTTAAATGTTTTCAGGTAAAAATGGTAGGTTATAACTGAAAATTTTACGTCGAAAATAGAATATTATGTTAATAATTGGTAATTTTATTTCATGTTGTTTTCATTCTTAATTTTTAATCAAAATCCAAAAGACGGTACTAAATGGTAGCACTGGAAGAGAAAATTAAACAATCTGAGAACGAATACACACATATGTATATGAGGTAAATGTTAATGTGTTTGATATGGTGTCGCTATATATAAACGAAAATGTTCATGTAGAAAATATATATTATATTGTTGATACAAATAATAAGCTATTTACTGATATCAGTATTGTTGTTGCAAATGTATAGGCAAAACAAGAAAACATGTACACTTCTCATAGCACATTATTATAACAAATTGTTTTGGGAAAACGAGAGAGGAAACCGAGAACTATATGTACATATGTACTTGAACAAAAATTTTTTAAATCTTATAACTAAAATATGACAAATTATAATTTTTTTCCTTTTTTGTAATTACATTGAATATCTCTAGAAATGATTCAGGTTTTTCATATTTCTTTTCTGTATTAACCTCGTGATATTTTCATTTTTAATTGAATATTAATGTAAATAAAATCAGGCAAGATAAGAAAATTAAACGTCAATGTTTCATTAGTGTTGTGAAATTCATTCATATATACATATATAGGTAATGCATGTTATTATATTTTTACCTCACAAACACAATAAAATGCAATTGCATCCGCGAATGAATTATATATACATATATGGATTTATAAATTGTCTTAACTAAAGTATTGGTTTTACATTGCACATACATATATTGTACATGCGCTCATGCATATTTTTGCATACACACATATATTTTTTCCCCAATTGATAATACACCAGTATCAATCAAATTCAAATTATAAATTTTGGGTCCACGAACATACTAACAGTGTTATCATAAAATAAAGTCCTTATTGAAATTGTATACGGACTATTTTTTTGGAAATTTTGTTCTATACATACATACATATTTTCATACATTGAACAACACGAGATAATTCACTAATTCGTTTAACACAAGAAAATCATTCAAATTTCTTATTCGATATTAAATATGTATTTAGTTTGTTTATAAATATTCGTTGACTAAATAAACTAAATTTAAATTAAAAAAATAATAATAACAACTTTCACATTCATAGGTACATATTGAGAACAGTTACATATGTATTAGAAATAGATTTTTTTACACTTAAGTGCCTTAAAAACATTTAAATAGAAAAAATTAAAAATATAAAATATATGTATATATAAATAGGCATATTAAAATTGTATGTGAAAGTGTGTGTGTAAATACTTCTTATAAGAATTCTCTGAAAACAAAAATTTCTCAGACAAATTGCTATTATACATATTAACGAAAAATAAAAATGCACATATATATGATGTAAACATCTTAAGTACGTATGTGTACACAATTGCTTTCATCCATATTCATATATACAAATATTACTTAATTGATAAATGTAGATACATATATGAATATATATACATGCATTAATGTTTTACTGCATACATATATAAACAATAGATTTAGTACGCGCATGGAAAAATTAAAAAATAAAAATACATACGTAGGATAATTTATGCATACATGTGTTAAAATATATATATACACAAACTACAAAGGTATAAAGTACATATATATAAAGACTATAGACGCATATATTATAACTTTAAAAAAAAAAATCGAAGATGGAAATACCTTATGCATATATAAGAAGAAAAATTTCTTTTTTAAATTTAATTTTTTAAATGCACTTAACAGTTTTTATTAAATATTGCTTATTTATTATTGAACTCATTTATTACTAGCTGTTCCGATTATGCCATTTCAGACGTAATGACCAACTCTTATGATATGTTAAATTACGAAGGGTGCTGATAAAAATCATACGCCACATTTTTATAGTATTATCACAAAACATTTTTAAACAAAAAAAAAATTTTTTTATTCAGTCATTTAAAACTATTAGTCTAACAAAGTAAAAGAATTTAAAATTAAACCAAAACAATTCAAATTTATTTTATTTTAAAACACATTTTCTAATTTAATTAATGTAATTTAAACAATTTTTTTTTTTAAATTTTTAAAAATTGGACTTTGAGAATACGTATCTTCTGCACCATGATAGAAAAACCACCTGAATCTCAATATCTCTTAGGTAGATAGATTTTTTATATGAAATTTTTCTCAAGTTGTATTTTATACCTATGTGTGAATACATTGTAATTGTGTTTGTGAGTGCAACATATATATATAATTTTTATATACCTATATACATACATACATGTATAACTTGATGTTATATGTGTGTATTCGATACGAAAATTTAATGCGCGAGTTCGTGTGATAAGATAAGATGTAGAAAGGGAATAAGGAAAACCATGATACATTATAGTACATGATTGTTTTTTTTTTATTTTTTTTTATTTTTAAGAAACAAGATATTTAAGCTCGAAACACTCGACAACGCAACACGATTATACTCGATTTGTCAGATTTTTGAGTTTAGTTTATCATATTTCTTTGAATTTGTACTCACATGTTTTCTTTTACACTCATGTACACAAAAATGATACATTAACTTTACCATTATTTTAAATTTTGGTATAAAAAATAATATAATTTATTACAGGAATATGAATAAAAGAGATACATTGCAATACATAATATAAACATTTATCCATATTTCTAGTGTCTAATTTAACTAGAAAGGTTTAAGCCTAAAATCATAGTAGCGATTTTAGGATTTCGGGATGAATTCAAAGTTGTATTTTCTTGCGGTTTTTTGAACTCAGCTTAACAAACGACAATCAATTTTATAGCACAGTGTATTTTATCATCAACTTCAATAGCTACATATGTATGTAAATATATCAATTCAAATATCCTTGATAAGAAATTATAAAGATGTTTATATTAATGCCTGTTATATAAATTTAATCCTTGTTCATATATTAATCAACAAAATGAAACCTTCCCGCAGCTACTTCAAGTTTTTGTTATGTATGTAATACATGACTACAAAATGTTAAACATAATAAAAAAATTAATTCAATAAATGAAAACCGACTATGAATAAAAATAATAGATTTCACGTTTTTCAAATGAACTAATAAGTTAAAAAAAATTAATTTTATTCATCCAAACCACCAAAATTTTGTTTATTTGCATAAACATACGTTGTATGTACATATTGTGTATTTACATTCATACATCAATTTATTTTCTGAAAATTTATATTAAAACAAATATTGTCTAGAGTCTAGACTTCATTGTATATAATTACTAGAAATCATAATTTTCTAAATAATATAAATTTGAATGTATAATTACGTAAAATATATCATGCAAATTTTGTGTATAGTGCACTTATTGCACTTTTTCATTATAAATAAAAATTATTGTAAAAAATGCATTTTAATTTGTTAATTATGGAAATTTTTTATGTGATCAGATGTAATTAAACTGTAAATTTAAATTGATTTAAAATTAAATTAACTTGATTTTGGTTTTTTTTGTTTTTTTTTTTTTTTAAATCAAAAATATACATATGTATGTATGTAAATTTCATAAAGTTGTATATATGTACGTACGTACGTGTATGTAAATTTTCTATATACGTTATCGTTTTAATTTACATTCAGTTTAATTAAATGTAAACGATTGCCCTTAATATTTTCCGTTTGAAATATGTATCACTTGAATTTAGTGAAGTTTTTACAAGAATCAGTTGAAAACAAGAATCAGTTAATGTTTATCAAGTTCAAAATTGAAATTTCAGACCTACATACATATTTATGTATATAACAATTTTACGATTACATGGATAATCTATTGTTATAAAATATTAATAAAATATAAAGATACTTACACATGAAAAAAGTATGTACTTTAAATTTAAATGGCTATTGTCTAGTGATATTTATTTTAAACGTAAATAAAATAAAACATTGTTATTATTAATAAAAAAAAAAAAAAAAAAACAAAAAAACAAAAAAAATACTACATAATTCACTAAACATGAGTATTTACTGAACTGACCTACAATAATTTAAAAATACAGCAGCTTTATAATTTTCTTCAGTATAAACTAATGCATATCTATAGAGTATACTCAGTTACAACAATATAAAAGATCGCCTGATATAATAATAATATGTAGCTTGAGAGCTTACTATACTATAGAAATACAATTGCATCTTGATATCTGATCCCTTAACTTTCAATAATTTCATACATAAAAGTATATGCAATGTCATCAAATTAAATGTTAATACCAAATATTAAAAATAAAATGGATGAAATAGTCGACGAATCTTATATAATTTTTTTAATTTATTCTTTATTTGTCATATTCTACGATTATTTATTTTAAGAATGTTATAAGATTTTCTATATAATCTAAATGAAATACTTTTAGTTTTCATTTAATTTTAAATTTAAAAAAATTAATTGAAAAAATCATATAAGTATTTTTTTTTTTCTTCTTTTTTTAATGAAATTCATTTGATTAACATACACGTATTAACCATTTTATATTGTATACGTATGGTATACATATATGTATGTATAAACACGCTCTAAATTAATGATCAATTGGATTAGTCATAATAATTGATCAGACCAATCTATAAATTTTTAATTTGTTATCAAAAGTTAATAAGTGAATTAAAAATTAAAGAAATAATCATCAGATAATTTTTAAAAGTTTTCTCGACGTTTTTTTTCTAAGCACATGGATTTACATGTACTTTATATTATACTATACTGCATGGATACACATAAATACTACATTCATATATGTATATGCACCTGCTGTTTGAGCTAAGATTATCTTTTGAAATTATTTCCTGTGAGTCGTCGAAACTAACATTTAACGACTTTTTAATCACCTGCCCGTCTGTGTAATTCAGCCTGGTGATGCCTAATCAAAAAATATAACATACACACATAATATAGTACAAGTTTAAACATACAATAAGGAATATATATTTACATATACGCATATGTACTTATACATAAATATACATAATAAAAAGATATACAGACATCTTGTATATTGAATGTGTACATACATACATATATAATCGTTCACATACATTCTTTAGTTAAGTTGACTTTAACTACTTGTGCCACCTGATACTCTTGCAATTATTTTGCCATTATCCTTGAATATAGTTTTTTAGACGACCTTGAAAAAATGTCTGCTATAAAGAAATTTGTTTTTATTTTCATTATATGTATTTTTGCATTGCTTTTGCTTGGATTTAAAGAAATTTTTTTTTTATTATATATTATACTTACATTGTCTTTGTCTGTGCTTTGTATACAAACGTATATATACATATGAACATAATTTTAATATAAATACATGCATACATATGCATACATACGCACACTTACATATATTATATATGTATGTGCATTATGCTTATACTTTAATTTTAATATATTACTTCATACATATTTGTAACATCATACACGTACACAGATATACATACTATGTATATATGTATCGTCATCTTGCAATTTCAGTAATCATGGCTTTTTTTTTCATATTTTGCAAATTCCTTTTGAAAATGTTCTTCCTTTTTTTTAGTCTTTTTCACAATACGTATTCTTCAAAAGATTAAAATTAGAAGACTTCGATAAAAAGTACGATGAAAAAGGCTGTAAGAATAACACTATCATTACTATACTATTCAGCATGTATAGGTATGTATATAGAATTTTACGTATGTGTGTGTGTAAATTTTGTAAAAATTTTTGCATATTTGGTAACGAAGCGAATAAATGACTTTAGTTTACTCATGTGTAACTGATTACTAAAGAACAATAATAAAAAAAAAAATAGTATAAAATACTACAGAAATTGTTACAAAAAAAAAGATAATAAAATAAAATAAAAATAAATTGTATGTATGTATGTATGTAGCAAAAATAATATTAAAACAAAACAGAAATATTTTAGATAAAATAGAATGCAAAGTTAAATGAAAAAAATTTAATAATAAGAATTTCAATTTTAATAAAATCAAATATCATCCGTCACCACTAATAAGAATAATTTAATCAATAAAAAAAAAAATTTTTTTTTTAAATATTAAATTTAAAAAAAAATAAATAAAAATGTTTAAATTATGCATTTCAAAAAACAATTGAACAAAATTCTTCTGTTTTGCTATCATACTTGTCTGGACTATCATCTTTCAATTTTGTATAATTTTCCTTTATAATCAATTTGATTTTTATTTTTTTAAATAATTTTACGTTTTTAATGCCTTTGCCTTTAAGTCATTGTATTTGAACAATGCAAAAATGTATTTTTCTTAAATTATTATTCTCTATCAAATAATAGATTTTTTTTTCTGTATTTGCACATACGAATGAATGTAAAATGTACGTGTTCTTGTACAACTTTTACTGCAAGTGAAGTGCATATACGGGTACGTATACAAATACAATATACCTGAAAAGCTTTAGTGAAAGGCTTTTATATTCATTTCAACTCAGTTTTTCCGGGTCAGGGATGAATGAATTTGATAGTATTATTTATGCCTGCATTATTAGATCACTACCAGTTACCTTTTATTTGACACGTCATACATAGGAACATATGTACATACATATGTACAGACAAGTCTAGGTAATGTATGTGCACATAAATGTTTGCACTTATATTAATGACAATAAAGTAAAGCAAGCTAATAAAATATAATGAAGAAAAAATAAATAAAAATAAAAAACCTAAAACTTAAGGATGGTACAATTCTGGCTACACAATGAAATACATATGTACATATATGTATACATATTTTCTACATATGCATATATGTATGTATGTATCTTAAATTATAGAGTTCTGTGGATAACGTCAGCGACTACAACGACAAAAGCATTAGTAACAATATCACTGATGATAGTAAGCTCAATTTATCGAAGACATTGACGCGTCTTATGAAGCATCTTGTATGTACGCTTGTACAAAAAATTTAATTTTGATTTTCCTTCTTTTCCTTCCACTGAAATTAAAGAAAACCATGGACCATCTGATATTGTCAGTGTCACTGTAAAAGAATCTGTTAGTTCAAAGAAAAAAGGATCAAATCGTTGAGATCATTGAGATCTCTTCTGTATTTAATACATAATGTTTATGTTGTCGTTGTCGCTGTATAGTTGAAGCTGATGTTTTCATTGGATTAAGCGGTTAAGATATTTTTAAAAAAATCCACAATATGTATACGCAATGTACATACATACTCAATTAAATTAGAAGACAGTGTTGATAAGTTTGTTTTAAATAAAATAGACGGGGTTTTTAGCTGTATAAAAAAAATAATGATAAATACAAACAAAGAAAAAGAAAAATACGTATTAAAAAAAAGGAAAATAACTTTTTCTTCGTAACTATGAAATAAAACAAAAACAAATCGGACAAAAAGATTTTAGACTGAAATAAAAAAAAAACATGTTTTAAAAAGAAAATTTATGAAAATAAAACTGAAATATTACGTAGTAAATTGTAATAGTACACATGTACTATTAAAATAACATACTTTATTTTAATTATCTTAATCAGAATCATTAATTCAATAATCTTAATTGACAAAAGTAGTAAAAAATTTTTTATAGGTGATCAAAAATGTTGTTTTGTTTATATTTAAAAGATCTTTAATTTGAACAACATCAAAAAAGAGAACGAAATAAAGTAAAAAACGATTACTGCACTGTTCATTTATGAATCCTTGAAATGTATCAACAAAATTATTGATGTACTTATGTCTTTACGAAGTAGATCAGAAATTAAAGTACAGCAGAGTAATAAATTGTTGAATATTAATTTCAAAAGGATAAAATTATTTGAAATGCATAAAAGTTCTTTTTAAATTGAGAAGATAGGGACTATGTATAAAGTACAAACATATGTATGTATATGAATAAAGCACGTTCAAACAAAAAACAAAACAGAAAGAAGAAAATTAACACTAGTGGTCAATGATAGAAGTAGCAGGACAACAACAATAGCAATATATATGTAGCAGTTTCCACAAGAAGTTTTTGTAATACAGCGTACATACTTATTGACATACAATATCCTCTATATGTGTATAACATTCATACATACATGTGTACATGAAGCACAAACGTCCTTAGAGTGCAGTAGTTGCCATTGAGGAATACTGCAATATAAATGGATATTGGTTACATGGTGCAGTCATCAAAGTTTTCATTTTTCTTTTGTGTAGTCATTTTTTTTTACTTTCTTCTCCACAATTTGTAGAAAAAAAAGTGGAGTTTATTTGTTACTGTACCGTATTATCGGTGTATAGGTACATACATACATGTAATGTATACCATTCACAATACATATGTGCATAAAGTTGACGTTTTTTGCCCATTACTTACTTTACTTTACTACCATTAGTTATACAATGCATATAACTTTTTCTACTGTAATAAGAGATTCAGAGTCTGACCGAATCCATTTAACTACGTATGCATTGTATATAAAATACAGAAACTTTATGGTCATGCTTAATGGATGAGATGGACAAAAGAATACCATCATTATGTGACTTGAGTATAAAATTTTTGAGACATATTATGAGAACAGTATCATAATTATTTACGTTATGACTTTAAAACTATAACAAAAACACATAAATACGTATGTACACGTATGTATGTATATAAGTATGAATCTAAGAACATTATTATTACTATATGTTTACTACATATAAATTGCAACTAAAAGTGATATGATAGTGAATGATTACGTGCATAATAAATGGATTTATGTAAATATGCACGATAATCATGAACGTAATTTAATTAATACGATCGGTATAAAACATACATACATACATATGATGCATATTATCAAAATTTTCAGAAGTTTCAAATATTTTTAATTATATCATTTTAAATATTTCTGAAATGAAAGACAATTTAAATTTGTTACTAAACATTCGATTGTTTAGACAACTTGTTTAATTACACTAAAGAAGTATGGATAATTGACTTTACTTAAATACGTAATGCTTCAAACATATTTTAGATTATTTAACTCTAGGATGAATAAAGAAGAAGAAATATTCCTTTACATGTAGATTGTATATAAATTATAAATATACATATGTATATACATGTACATGTATATCTGTGTATCTTAGAATTAATATAGATTTTAGTGTACATACATATGTATGTATTGCATAATTTCTTATTCAGTAACTTTTTTTTATGTTTGATACTTTTAATAAATATTCACTAGTACATTTTTAAATACCTATATATAACATACATATGTACCTATCTACATTACGTATTAAACAGGAGACATTAATCTGACTATATGATTACTGTGAAAGCAAGCAATTTATTTTTTGCAAATTTTTATGAATTTAGTTTTAATTACAAACCAAATTATTATTTTATTGTACCTATGTACATACATATGTATATAAAAATTTAAATCTTATAATGAATGTATAAATAAATTATTGTGGTTATTGAAGTTTTAGCTCAATGACCTTATTGTGAAGTTATATCAACGTTTTTATACTTCGACTTACAAATCATATGCATTATGCACACACAGATACACATGTGCGTCATATAAAAGAATAATGAATGTGCATCATCGTCATCCTCATATTGTCATCATTACATTATATTTACTTGCAAAAAGAAAAAAGAAACTTTAATAAGACGAAACATGAACACCTTTCACCAATTTTACCTTGGGCTTGAAATCTTATTTGGTTTTATCATTATTTTCACTCACTGTTTTGTCATTCATATTTTTTTTTACCTTTATAATTTTTCTGTTTTTATTATTTATTTATTTTTATTATTATTATTATTATTATTTTTTTTTTGGTACAATGCAACGGGTTCTATTTACTGTTGTCGCCGTTATTTACTAGTACTGTTTCTACTCTAGTATATTGTTTAGTTATTATTAAATCTGCCATTACTCGCTGCTACTGTTATTTGCTGTCGAACCATAATAAAAATACCATCATGATAAACCATCATCAAGTTTTGTAGACTGTGAAAACCAGACGGTTCCAAAACAATACTCCCGTCAGAAATACTTTCAGATTGTCGTTTCTGTTTTTTTTTTTTTTTTTTTTTGTATATATATTTTCTTTTTTTGGAGTTACATATTTTTTTGTTTTATGTATGTGTTTTGTACGTATTACATTTTTTTTTACTCCTTGCGTTGTTATGATTACTACCTTTTTTTTACATTCTATGGTGAGACGAAAAGACAGACACTGAACTGACATGACGTCAATTTAACAAGACAGAAACAAACAAAAAAATTGCTTAAAAAGAGAGTTGCACAAAAGCACTATCATCTTGTAGTACATATTACATACATATGTATAATGGTTATGTTTCATGATTTAGTCTGTACATAAAGCAATGCATATATGTATGTGCACATATATTTTATATGCAATAAATATATGCATATATACAAATAATATACTTATATAGCCTATACAATATATACGTATACATATATTGTACTGTTTGTATAAATTAATTGTAATGTCCCATGTATTCACACATATAGAAAAATTCGTAGATACATATACATATATACCTACATACATATTTAAGTACATAATAGAATATAATATGTAGTAAAATGTAATGTATAAATATCCGGGCATTGAATAAATTGAGGGTAAATGTCAGTTAAGTGTTATTACCCGCATTATAAATGCCATTTAACATGCATTTATTTCACCTTCGGTAAATTTTCAATAAATTCATAAATTTTGTGAATACTGTTGACAATAATTCTATAATGCATATAATTCGTTGAAATAAATAGATATCAATAATGTGCACATTTATTCGAACATACGTACATATACGTATATATATATATACTGAATACTGGTATAATAATGACAGGTAGGTATATCTATACCAAATACCTATACAAATTTAAGATGAGATAAATGATTCATTCTTATTTATTGTTTGTTTATATGTAGTTACTTATATTCCTTTTTCAAAGATTTTACATGTAACATTTTCTGATGTCTAAGTACACGAATACAATATTTATTACTTAATGCTATCAAATTGTTCAAAATACAACGAAATCTATGAATTTAAATTATTTCCAATAAAATAATACTGTTTTTTTTACAATACAAATATATAAATGATACTAATTATATTGAATAACTATTTTTTAAGGATGAAATCAATTATTTTTCTCAAAAAGTTTTATGAATTAAAAAAAAAACAAAAAACTTTTCATTTCAAAAAGTTAAAGGAATAGTTATACAATTGCTTCATTTTAAAAACTGCAAAAACTTTTAACTATATATAATAAACGTGTAATAATATATTGTAAACGTGAGTATGTATGTATATGTTCTACACGCGCATTCACATTCAATATTATATGTATATGTATGTATTGTACATTATTGTAAAATGAATGTCATCACCTTTCTAAAAAGAAATTATGCAACAACTTTTTTAAGTTTTTTTTTTTTTACTCTACGGTAACTTTTCTACTGTTTACTTTCTTTATTAATTTTTTGTATTTTCTTTTTTCTAATTTTAAAATATTATTTTTACATTTTTAAGATTCATTCTGTGTGTAAAAGTTTAAAACATCTTTGAAAGTTTTTGTATTTCATCTTTATATGAATTTCAATGTAACGTGTACATACATATATGTATATCCAATTACTTTGGCACGTATGTATATACCTACATACATATGTATACGAATATATTTACATCTTTCGTTTTTTTTTTTTTTTACAACATGAAATATATGAGTTTTAATTTACAATTGAAATTTTGGACATTATTGAAAAATTTATTTCATTTTAAGAAAACAGCTAAAAATAAATTCATATCAAAGTTCTTCTCACGTTTGTAATAAACAACATGAAAGAATCCTTGAGAAATTCGTTTTTATAAATTATTTCTTATTTATTTTCTATACGTATTGTATATAATATGAGAGAAAGAAAACGTGAATTGTACAGTAAAGCCAAATATGTATACACATTACATAATTCTATGTAAGTTGGATATTTTACAACATATACTGTACATAAAACATTATGACGATAGATGAAGATGTATAGTATGACCGAGGATTTTCATTATTTTATAAAATTTTACACTGTAAAAAAAAACCCATGATATTATTTACACAATGCTCAAGTAAATGTTGTAAATACTTTTTTTTTTTCATGGAAAATTTTATTTCAGGAAATTAAACAAGTTTTTTTTTGTTTTTTTTTTCAATTACATAAAAATATTTATATAAATATGAACTCAATATTAATTTAAAATTTAAATATTAAAATATCTTACTTTTCTAAGTTAATATTTATAGTTATTACTGATCAATTTTATTGTATGCATACATTCATTTTACAGTGTACACAAAACTCATACATAAATATAAATATATATGTATGGTTATAAAGTCTAGAAATAAAATTGAAAATGCAATCGCACGTCCTTTGGGGCTTGTGTGCAAAATGAACATAAACAACTCAAAAACCAATAAAGACGGCGGCTGCTGTTAATTTTTATACAAAAATAAAATAAGGACGAGATATATTTGTATGTATGTATAGAAATATATATATAAGTATAATGAAAACAAAACAGCAACAGTCTATTTCATCTTTTATTACAATGGTATGAGAATTTGGAGTTGCTTTAATACATGTGTAATTCCGGTATACATACATATATATAGCTTGTGTACATACATAAGTACAAATATATATGGCGATGGTCAGTATAAGGGTTCAGCATAGCCGTAATATGATGAGATGATCCTATATCCAATTTAACTCATGTCTAATGAATGACTTGTTGTTATACATACTTATTTTTAATTCATTTTATAAATATGTATGTACATACTTGTACGAATACAATAAACATGGCTAATTTTTAAATTTTCATTTTTACGTTTATGTTTTTATTTTTTAATTTTTATACATATATTTTTCATTCATTTATTGTGATTTTTCTGTTTTTCTTATATTCTTAATTGATTCTAAAAACACATACTAACGTATAGTACATATATTGACATCCTGTGGACACGAGGGATGAAACTGTTTGATTGTTGTGTAATAAATGAACAATACATAATATGTACATTGTGCATAAAATTTTTAGACAAGAAAAAAGTGGTCCACGGTCTTTTTAGAAAGTATGTTTTTTTTTCTATTTTTTTGGACATATTGTGTACATACATTGACTAAAATCATTTTAAAATTTAAACTGCATTTTATACGTAGAACATTATTTTTATGTGTATACATTGAATGCATTTATTATTTCTTTGACGCTAGTCTTTGGTACTTATTAAAGCGATGATAGCTATGTAAGATGTGAGCAATTTACATATAAAACAATAGAAACGACAATAACATTTAGGGATGTACCTATAAGGATAGCTTTTATTCCTTCATGAATATTCATAAGTTAACTTGATAGTTTTAAAAGTGTCACTATATTACATATAAAAGTTTTGCATTTAATATACATAAGTATATACATATGTACATGTACATATATTGTACGTACATATGTAAATACATTCATATCGCCTGAAGCACTACACCAACTGAACCAGACGATAGATTGATTGAACTCAAAAACAAAAAAAATAAAAAAATAAAATAAAAATACAGACTTAACAAAAGCAATGTAAACGCGTTTGTACATTGCGTATATACACACATACATACATATATGACGTAAGGTATACATACATACATGTTTTAGTGATAAAAAACGATAAATAAATTGCATTTTGTCCATGTACTTACAAATATATCATACATACGTGCATGTATATGTACATATATATGTGCTTATATATATATATAGATACTGTATACTTGCCAGTTGCCAGTCAGATATCGTGCATGTATTTTATACAAAATACAAGCTTGACATTTTAATGCCAACTTTTTGCATTTTATATGCAGTCAGTAACCATTTAAATAGGTGCACTAATTGAAGAAAGTGATCTTTCATTGGGCTAAGTCTGGTCAGAATGGCGTCAGAAAATAATACTCATGTTGTGCAAAACACTGTTGGATATTTGTAATCATTTTATTGCAATAATGAATTAATCGACAAAATTAAAAAAAAAAAAATTAAATTAAATTAAATTAAATAAGCGACAATGACCATGCACTAAATTAAAAATGTTTTCAATCTTCATTCATTTTAAAATCAAAATATAGAAAATAAAAATATGCATACATTATATACTTAAGTATATTCTAATATTTTACTTTTTATCACGATGATAGAAAAATTTTGAATTAAAATTTAATAACATATTTATGTTTAACCTGTTTGTACTTAAAAGTTAAATTTTTATACTTAGGATGGAAAAAAATGAGTCATAGGATAATGTGAAAATCAAACAATACAATACAATAATAAAGATAATTTTTATCTAAATTTATAACGTTATTTATTGTTTCGTAATCAAGATATAGTGTATCTTTCACACGCTCACTCATCATTGATATTTATTATTACATTTATGATTGCATAAAAATGCAATTTGAATATGTTGCATCTACTGCACCTCATTTTAATTTCGAAATGTTATCTTTATTATAAATCTACACATACAAAATAAGAGTTCCATAATTGACTGAGTGCTAATCATGATATTCATCATCATAATGATTGCAAACAGCAGCCACAACCGTAGCCACAACAAAAGTAATAACTTGTGTAATGTCAAGGTAAATTACTTTTCGTGTAAATATTATAACGTGCATACTGTATATTATATATTATGCAGTCATGTACAAATATACATACCTACCTATATTTTTAAATACATAATGTATAAACATTGGATTTACTTTATTGTTTTGTTTCATGAATTTTCTATCACCCACACATTCGTCATTTTTATATATTAAATATATACGCAATCAAGTCAACAGTTACCTCTCCAAGGACGTCAGATCATACGTTACGAATAAAAAAGGTGCACAGGTAATATAAAATATCTACTTACAATTATAAAGAGTGTACAATCAAACATATTGGCATTTATGTTTGTTTATGTTTCTTTTTAAAGTTATAAATGCAATATAATAAATCTCTAAATTCCCATTATGATTGGTAACGGTCGATTTCTTAATAGTCGTAAATACCAACAACTACATACACAATTTGGATAAAAATATATTGTTTGTTGGCGTATGTAAAGTTGTATGCAGTGACACGGACATTTTATTATATATATATTTTTTATATATATTTTTTTTTTAAATTTTATTTCTTTTAAGACAAGTCAATATTAAATTTACAATGTTTCATACTTATACATACGTGTGCATGAATGCAGATAATTTTTATATTTCGTTGTCGTGCATACGACCACAGTTATGCAATTAGCCTGCAGGTTATGCAATTTCATTGTATTTATACAGATAGTAAAATCCAACATTTTATGACTTTTAATTTTTCTTTTATATATTCTTGTTTTTGTTTTTTTGTTATTAATTTTATATGTACAACATAAGGTTGACGTGACGTCTTCTTAGTTTTGTTTGTACTTTATGAAATTTACAAATCCGTAAAAAGGTATATTAAATATAGGGTATGTAGGTATTTCATTAAGATTCGATTGAAATACTTGAATTTTGCATTAGATGCATTTTATATTGCCATGGAAAATCAAAATGTGAAATTAAAGTATAAAAATCAGTATCCGGATAAATTTTAGAAAGATTATCAATCAAAATATATCCGCAGTTTGTTGTACCTATACGTATGTAAGTACATATACACATACTTACATACATATGTACTTAAATTGAAGAAAATTTTATTGCATTTTCTTTTTATCTCGACAATTTATAATATTTGCTATAGTCAGAAAATTCCGCCTACTTACGTACTTATGTATGTTATCAGACAGGCCTAACTTAAAATAAATAAAATCATACAATTACATTTAGCTATGCATACTTGCGTACGTAAATATAATCATATGTATATGATATGTTAATATACTCCTAAATCAAAAAAATTAGGGGAGTAGGTGTGTTGGTATTCTAACTCATTTTATTTTAGGTTTATACATACATACATATATTCATGTTTTCATATGTACATTGTCTTATCGTATTTTGTTTGACCAAACATATTAACGCTAAGGCTTTCAAATACTAAGTAGGCTTACACGGGTCATTGTCCTGATCAAGGGTCGATGATTGATGACTTATTTAACCCGTCCCAATGGAAGCTATTTTCCAGTTTAATTTTCATTCTTGGGACAATAACAGGTTGGAAAAGTGTGATAATTTCCTACTATCTAAGCTTCAAGAAAACTTCCAGTTTTATCCCCTTAAGATATGTGTGTATTCAAAGCTATGCTAAATATACATACGTTTATGTTTCATGCAAGTATGCATACATATGTAATTTATATTTATACAGGTGTAAAACGTCTGTCTGTAATTCTATGGGCTATAACTATTAGTACAGGATTACAACACTGTATGCAGTAAATTCATTACAATATGTGATTTGGCTTTCAGAAAGACTACATATAAAATATTACACACTTAATTGTTAATAAAACAATATAGGGAACCTCTTTGTAAAATCAGGAGAAAGTTAAGAAAAAAAAGAACGAATGCTTTTAGGTTTTTTCATTTTTCACCGCCTATGTTTTGTTTCTAGGAGCCCATCTCACTCGTCGAGCTATGTAATTTGCACTTTCCGAATCACGCTGGTTCAGCAAACAGCAGGCTCTATGCAACTGTATACATACATATTAATGTGCAATAGTTGCTTGTCTCGCCCTAAATTGACTCTAGTTGACTGGCTTTGGCGGCATCAACAAAATACAATAAATGATATAAATGATAATGCAACAAGAGGCAGCAATAAGGATGATGTGCATAAAAATGTAAATTTTTGTTGGATAATAAGTGCATAAAATAAAGAATGGAATTATATGCAGAACGTAATGGGCCAGTTAGTTACATTTGATTATACATACATATGTACTTATATACAAATTGTAAATAGTGTGTATTAATTCAGAAGCATTTAACAAAATAATCCCATCAAACAAATCATCACCGTCATCACCATCACATTCCACATTATTAACATTACCCATCGTCGCCACAAATTATATTAACGTATAAATAAATGTTTGATGTTCTTATTTTAATGCAATGCTACCGAATTCAGTTTTATGTTACATGTAACAATTTAATTTATAGACGACCACAACTTCAACATCAACTACAATTTTTTGTGAGTAGTTCACAAAAAGATCATTGTTGTTTAAGCTACCACCATTGTAAAATATTCAAAAAACAAAATAAAGAAAATTTAGAGATTTGGCAGGTAAGATCAAAATGAAATGATTGAAATTTTAGTAATTTAATTTAAAGAACGATCTGTTGTCGTTTTACATTAACTGATGTGTCGTCGTTTTCTGTTGAGTGTGGCACGTTAATGTCCAGTGGTAGAAGGAATGTAGATGACGGGACGAGGCATCGAAGCAATCAAATAAAAACCGGTAGCAGTCTCCACTTAATAGTGCAACAACAGCAAAATCACAGTAGCATAATAAACAAACAAATTGGCACAAAAAAGAACTTGTAGTGTTAGTGTAAGTTATAATGACTTCAAGTACAACGACTTTTTGACTGTTTGCTCTATTCTTGCATCACTCGGCCATAATATACCAATGCCGTACTCGTCATAAAAGTTGTTTCATTACTGTCTGTTTATTATGTTCATGTATGTATAATTTTTGAAAAACCAATGACTTTTACCATAAATAAGTACGTATGTATTATATTTTTGCAGTGTGTATATACTCTTGATTATTGCACAAATTGCATATTATAGGCATATACATACGTACATGATGTCTACTTATTCTCGAAATTCGAATTTAAATTTGCATTTTTATTTATTCCACAATGTAATTTACACATGCATTTGTAAAATAATTTTATTGAAAATACAGTCTCGTCGACGTCAGTTAAATAACCTTTTTATAAAACACACATAATATATATGTGTATGTGAACATGTAATATAATATAATGCAAATAGGTACATAATTAATTTTTTGTTTCAGAATACCCATTTACAAATTAGTTATAAACATTAACAAAAAAAAAAAAAAAGATCTTGTGTAATAATTTCAATTTCGATTTTTAATTACATGAATGTAATGTTATCTGCAAAAAATTAAATTGTATCTATACGGGTACATAAAAATGTCATATAGGTACATATGTATGTATGTATAAATACACATATTTGGGCACATGTGTAATATTACACCAGATATTCGTAGTGAAATGTAGACAATTTAATTTTAATTGTGAAATCAAATTTTATCATTAATTTTATCAATTAAAAAACAAAAAAAAAAGAAGATAATTAATTATAAAGACCAGATATTAATAAATTTTTTATTATAACAAATGAATATTTACTATCGTTTAAATACGTACATTTATACATAGGAGGTTACCCAACGATAGTTTTTGTATACGTCTACGTGTATTGGAATTATTATTATATGTATATATCAGTACATGTATCTGGAAAATATGGTTTTAATTTTATACAAAATATTATGATGTGGGTACATAATATTTATTATTCTGTTTTTTTTTTTATGCCACTGAAATTTTGAGAAATAACGAGTTTTTTCTCAAATATAAAGTACTTTAAAGCAATTTTTTATATTATCTGTTTTACAATATATGTTATCAATTTTTTGTTTCTTCAAGAATATACACATGAATATAAGTATAGAGTACTTGAGCACTTGTGCAGAGATATTGAACTGTATGTAATGATATAATTGATTATTTCATGTGTGACATTGATAACAAAATAACTATAAAAAAAAGTAATAATACAACATTACAATTACATTACATTATATACAGATGTGTACTCGTGACTTGTAATTACAATTAAAAATGTTAGATATACCCTCGGATTTGCAAGATATTGTACATGTGTACAATAATGTCGGTATATAAACAAATGAAAAAGAAAATATTTTCATTGTATACAGCTGATCTACCGACAGCTGTAAAATTGCATCTACATATCATCGGTTTTCACATTGATTTTTCAAATTTTTAATTTTTTTATTTTCTTTTATTCTTCAATGTTGGCATTTTACGTGAACGTTCTTTTAAATTAATAATTATAAATTTATTAGTTCAATATAATTTCTTCATATTACTATAAATTATAATTCATGTATGTAATATTTAGCTAATTTGTAAGTTGTATGCAAATTGATAGTCATAAAGAAATACATTTTAAAAAGACAAGATTTGTGTACAATGAATGCATACAAATTGCAATTTGCATAGACGGTATGACTAGACATCAAATCAAACCCCTTCTGTGAATCAACGAGACAACTAAATTGCTATAATAATACAACATTGAAAATTGGTCAGTTACATAGTTGACTATAGATAGTAGGCAATTTTATTGCTTAATAACAATAATTGCATCATTTTACGACAGCAAGTAAATATTTTAAATAATGCAATACATTGGTATTTATACATATGATATGCACTTGCACAATACTTCAAATACTACATTTTACGAAAAATGTGGCGTCATTGTCAATTTTTTAAAGTCCTGATATGTTAATTGCCTCGTTAATCGTTTATCCTATCTACATATTTATAAGACTGGTTATCTATAGATGCACAATAATGTGTTGTGTATCCATGTATACGTCCATATACAGTATAATGTGTACCTATATGTATGTATATTTTTTAATCATCACCAAAACATGAAATATCAAGAACACATACAATATATTTAGCTTACAATTTGAGGATGCAAAAATATACTTAACTGCATAATATTTGCATAGATGTTTTCCTTTTAAAAATCCTTAAAGTTTTATATTATGCATATGTAGTATAATTAATACACAAGAAAAAATATCAATTGAATGAATAAAACATGCGCAAAGAGACCTCAAGTTTATTCGTACATACTCTATAAAATTGTATGATATTTAGAAAACTTGTATTTATTGTACTACAAATGGAATTTTCAATACAAAATACAGCTTGCAAGTTGTAATCGGATTATTAAGGTCGTGTTTAGATAAATTTCATTATATTTTAATTTTATTTATATATGCGCAGACGTTGTCTAGTAATGAAATGCATCCAGCTGCGATTCCCCAACTATCAAAGTCATTAACATGTGGCATATAAATAAACAACAACAGTATATAGATATGTACATATATATTCATATACATAAAATGAAATCTTTCAATACATGCGTACAATGTACGCAAACTTGAAGCTTGATGGGGCCTCTTTGAATTGGACATCATGTATTATAAACATAATAATATTTATTGCATTTTTTGTGTGTGCATTTTCTGCATACGTACATATACCTGTCTATAATCTACATGCAAAGGTAAAAGTAAAGGTGGGCGATATATGAATATGTAATAAGAAAACATTTCATTTTTCGCCTCTTAAATCCGATTGTCAGGTACATAAGGCAATGCACTCATACTCAACGGTGAGATAACCGATTGTTGTAAACCAATATCATTAATAAAGAATGAATACGAATAAAAAATTTTGAAGTCAGTTTGCCTACAAGGTAATGTACGTACATACAGCCACGGACATACAATTAGAAACACTTTTGGCTTTAGAATATAGCCGAAATTTTTTTACCCTTCTAATATACCTAGAGTCCTGAAATTTTGGTCATTTATTGCCTGATATGTGACGTTGGAAATCCCATTCATAAATTCCGAAAAATTTTTAATTTGCTCAAGAGGTGGCGTAAAATGTCAAAAATTTGCTAATTTTAAGCGGACAGATAATTAGAAACAGTACTCCTTTGGGTTTTATAAGTGATCCAAAATTTTACTAGGGCAAATTATTAAAGTGGAATCTTTTATAATTTAATAAAATAAAGCAAGTACATCATTTTAGATTATATTTCAGAAGTATTTTCAAATTGGGACATGAGTAAACGAAAAAGTTGTACTCCATCATTCAGATTAGCCATTCTCCGTATTTGGGAGGATGGAATGTCCTACAGAACCATAGCAGGAAAGTCGTAATGTTCAGCCAAAATGTTTTTTTTGAGCAGTGGAGCATTTTTAAACCTTCAAAACCTTTGAGAACGTGTCTAGAGTGAAAAAATCGCGTAAAACCTCAAAGATATTAGATGACCGAATAGTACTCTTGGCTAAAATGGACCAAAAAAGAAGTACTGTGGACATCCATGGTGAGGTTTTACGCGACTGCAGTACATTCGAGGCAGAAACTTTGTCAGTAAGAACAGTTGGGTGAAATTTAGATGAAGCAGGATTGCACGGAAGAGTGGCTAAATATGAAGCCACTAGTAGGTGCACATTTGAGAAAAAAGCGTCTGGAGTGTGCGCACTCCCATCTAAGCTGGACGTTGAACCAATGGAAAATCATCTTGTGAAAAGACGAAACAAACATCAAAAGGATGTTTCCAAACAGTAAACGGTTTATAAGGCGTCCAAAGAACGAAGTCTTGGGTCCCATGATGTACCACTTCTGTTGTCAAACACGGAGATGCTTATATAAACGTATGGAGATGTTTTTCGCGGTATGACGTTGGTCCAATACGCAAAATAGAGGGTATATCAACTAAGGAAAAGTACGTTAATATACTAAAAAACGTGATGCTATCGATTATTTGGAAGTTCTAGCAGGATAGTGATCCAAAACATACAGCTAAATTGACGGAGCAGTATTTGAAAACAAATTCAATTGAAGTTTTAGATTGGCCTGCATTGAATCCCGATCTAAATTCAACTGAACATTTGTGGGGAGGTGTTAAAAAAACAGTGGCGACGATGAACGTGACAAATCTAAACGATTTGACTGAACATTTCGACTTTCCTGCTATGGTTCTGTAGGATATTTCATCCTCCCAAATACGGAGAATGGCTAATCTGAATGATGGAGTACAACTTTTTCGTTTACTCATGTCCCAATTTGAAAATACTTCTGAAATATAATCTAAAATGATGTACTTGCTTTATTTTATTAAATTATAAAAGATTCCACTTTAATAATTTGCCCTAGTAAAATTTTGGATCACTTATAAAACCCAAAGGAGTACTGTTTCTAATTATCTGTCCGCTTAAAATTAGCAAATTTTTGACATTTTACGCCACCTCTTGAGCAAATTAAAAATTTTTCGGAATTTATGAATGGGATTTCCAACGTCACATATCAGGCAATAAATGACCAAAATTTCAGGACTCTAGGTATATTAGAAGGGTAAAAAAATTTCGGCTATATTCTAAAGCCAAAAGTGTTTCTAATTGTATGTCCGCGGCTGTACATACATTTTGTTATAATTATACAGAAAAATCTAAAGATACGTTTTGAATATTAACCACAAATGATTGTAATTTCTTGTGGCTTTAGTTTAAAGTTTTGTCTTGCCACTTTTTCCTGACGCTACGATGCACATTTCAAAACGATTATTGTCATATCTCATTTCACTAACAATGAATTCATTTTGATTTTAGCTTACAGTTTATAATTTATGTGATAGATTCATTTGTGTACATGTACACGTACAATTGAATTGGACAATAAATAAGGAAATGACATTATATTTTCTTAACTATCAACAGTACCGATTCTTTTGTCACATTCTTCTTTATACTGTTAAAAATTGTAATAGTTATCACATATTGGCATTTACAAATTTAAGTCTTTGACAAATTTCAGTATCACTTAATTTTACATATTTTATAGGTTTTCAATTTTTGCCTACATACTTAAATGTATACATATATGTTTGAATTTTATATTTATATGCGATTACGTTTACATATGTGTGTATGTATATTCAATACAGATGGATTATTCACTACCTAATTATATTCTGATCATACTATCGCTTAATTTGTCATTTATCATCTCAAATTACATAAAGTACAATACAATACATACTAATGCACATACACATGCATCTATGTAGTATCTACAAAAATATATACGGATACAGATATAAAATACTTACGCAAATATGGTATGCTTGTTTGTTTTGTCAATTTTAAAAATTAATGCATACATATGTGCAACAAGCACGTGTACAATTCATTTAATGTTATTTAATTTGCTTCAATAATATGCATTGGTACAATCTGATACAATTTAATCATTTAAAATTTATTTGCGATTGCATACAAATAAAAGTAAACACAAGTAATATTCTATGTTCTAATTAATTTGTTTGCAATTTTTAATTTTTAGTTATATTTTCATTATTTTAAATAAGGAGATTGTTTCCTAAATTTTATAAATCTTTATTACCATTGGATAATATGCAAAATTCAATAATTTTGTTAATAATATTTAATATAAGAGTAAGATTTAAGAATAATGGCCTTGGCTTTACTTCAGTTAAGAAAGGACATTCCACAGACAAAACTCAATATAAGTAAGTACGTAAAATAATTAATTCAAATTTTAAACATGATGAATTCCAATGAATGGAAATTTACAGAATAATAATTAATTTTAGAGTACATCAGGCTGCAAAGTAACAAAATGTTAAATGTTCATGAATAATTATTAACTCTATCAGAATAAAAAAAAAAAAAAAAATTTTATTAAAAATAAAAATAAATCTGAAACTGATATGATCGTACACAATATATTGAGATATTTGTTAATACCGGAAGTTGAACTGATAAATTTTTGTTTGGGCTAGACAGTATGGCGTGAGAGTGAAAATAGTTTTAAATTATCAGAAATTGTTCACATATGCAACATAAATAACAAATGTACATATGTACATATATACACAGCATATGTGGGTAATACCCTATGCATACATTTATATGTACAATACATGTATGCATGTAGACTGTAGGGATGTATACATATGTATATACATATATGATTCAACAAAATTCATATAAAAATATTAAATGTAGGTGTACCTACTCTAGAATTATTTTTGTTTTATAGAACTGAAGTTATTAAAATAATAAACATGATGTTTGCATTCATCAATTAGACCGTTTATTCATTAACACTTTGCAATGCATTGTAATTTGAAAGTGCTTACAAAACATTTTCCACGCTTTTATGGCTATGTAATGGTCAATTTTCATTCTTTTCCGATTGATACGTACGTATGCATATGTATTTATCATGGCAAAATTATAATGTACATATGTATATTTTGTGAATGCTTATGTGTTTATACAAATAAATATACCTATGTATATATTATAAATATATGTATGTGTATAAAAGAATAAATGATCGTTCTCATATCATCAAATTACTACGTTGAACAACAATTGACGTAAACTTCCTGTAAATTCCGCAAATGCCACATGAGACAATAATGAATACATAATATATCAACATAATATGTGTACATATAGATTATTTTAACTAAAATAAATTTTTGTTTATTGTTTTTTCATCCAAATTTCATGACATAGTCAATCAAAATCTGAAAAATGTATGGGCATTGGGCACCCAGATACTACCTGGTAATAACTACCTACATATACATATATACATACCATACACATTTCTTTTATCCTAATTCTCAATTTCACGCACGTGTAGATTGTTTTATTGTATTCTTTTACTTTATATTTTAATTTTAAATTTGGCAATGAGGTTGCATTGTTTTTTTTTTTTTTTGTTTGTTTAATTTTTTTTTTTCTTTTTTGTTTTTCAATGCATTTTTATCTCGGACCCAGATTTAAATTTACAAATTTAACTTTATATTAACACAATAAGGATTTTTAAAGATCTGTCTCCGTCTCAGGTAACATGGTACATCGTTGAAGTTTTTCTTTCTTTTTTTTTTTCTTGTTTGTCTGAAATTTTGATGACACAATTTTAATAATATGAAAGTTTTTTTACCCTTTCATATTCTGTTTTATTTTTCTTTGAATATTCACTTGTTAGCCTGTTTTTAAAAGTTTTATTTTTCGTAATTCATCAGTTGAATATTGCAACAAAAATTAAAGCATATAAATAAAACTGACTAAAAAAGAGTTTAAAAATGGCCAGAATAATTGTAACAGTTTGTTTTATATGGGTCGATCTAAAAATATGTACTTACATACATACATAGACAGTCAATATAATTTCTTCTTCTTTAATTTTTTTATTTTTATTTTATTCTTTTGATTTTACGTAAATAGAGGATGTTCTCTTTTCAGTCCTCTATAATGTTATTATCCGACAGAAACCAGACAAAAATTTAAGATAAGAAAATATATTCCAAACAAATTAAACAGACATAGCAAATGTAGCCATTATTTCCGTTAAATTTAAATTTTTTTTTTAAACCAAAAAAACAAAAAAAATGCTCTTCAAGTACAATGATCTGGATTTGGATTGATATAAATTTTTTATGAAAATTGTACGTGTTATCAATTTCATTGTTAAGTACAAAACATATGAAAATAAATTCCATTTAATATAAATTTGAATGTATTGGTATTTTATGCATTAATATTAATAGACTTTCAATTATGATAAAAAAAATATGCAAACACATTTGTGTATGTAATATGACATATGTATGTACACACATTTTGTGTGTTATATATATTTTTTTTATGTAAAAAAGTAATGCGGTTTAATTTATAACATGAACAAATGAATTTTAAATGAGAAATTTAAAAAAAATGAATTATAACGACTGTCTGTAAGACGATATTCTACAGTATGTAAATTATAATTATTTAAACCATAATTGTACATTATTTTTAATACATATTATAATGTTGTAAAATTTCCTTATAATATCATATGTGTGGATTATCATCAACATTCCACATCTTGTATAAATAAAATTATTCACCTGTGTATCAGTGTCAATGTATATGAAAAAAAAAATCTATTTTTACTGTAGTTACCTTGAAAATGTCTCTATGAATTATATTGTACATTATTATCTACTTATATACCATTTTCTGTACATTATAATTTACGTAAACTGAACGTACATGCATATTCAACAATGTCTAGACGATTAGTTATTATAATATGTACATACATAAATGCATATATCCAAAGTCAGATAACTTTATAAGTAAATTAAAAAATTAAATGATAGAAATGAAAAAATGCATCATAAATATGTATATGTTCATATTACGAGTATAAAATACGTGCATACAAAATCACATAAACATATAAGAAAATAAAATTAACGTTTTTTCATTATTAATATTGTCTATACATATCTATACAAAACGTGTGCATACAAATATATATTGATGGACTTGATATTTCATTATTCATTACTTATTTACAATAATAATTTTATTTAAATTTTAAAGTAAACTTAAAAGTTAGTAATTAACTTTTCAATGCAATTTTTTAAAGTGAAAATTTAATTACAGTTTTTTATTACTTTTATATCTATTATTGCAGAATTACTTAAATAATTGCTTTTTCTCTATAATAAAATTTAATTTAAAATCTCGTCTAAATCTTTTCAATTTATTTTGTTTATATTTTTAGTTTGTTTTTTTTTTTTTTTTTCTCGAAAACATTGTTAAAATGTTAACGTGCTTTTTTATTTATATATTTGGGTATTTATAGAATCCAATATCATAAAGTTTGCATCATATAAAATTCAATATTTTATATTGAATCAAATATAAACCTTTTTTATAAAATATATAAAAAGAAATAAGTGTTGTACATTTTACTCCCATTTCTTATAATCTAGAAACCAAAATGATAATAGCCGGGTATTATCGACATTATTTTAAATCACATTATATACATATACATATGTGCATATGTACAAGTTACGTACATGCAATACATACATGTATATAATTTTGTTATGTCGTCTGTCAAATAATAATAGAGGGTTGTTTTTACACCCGTTTTAATAAATATGAAGTGCAGGCGGGATTAATTCAGATACAATATACATATGTACATATGTATGTATTACATACACGTGTATTGTACGCAAAATAATAAATACATGCATAAATTTTTGCATGCGTATACACATTCGAATAGTGTACATATTTTCGTACAAATACGTACATATGCATTTACTTATATAATTTATAGATGCAATCATATGTATATATGTATGTACATATGTATGTATACTGTATAGTTCGCTTTTAATCTTTTTTGAATTTTACTCATTGAAATTCAAGGGTTGCTTAGAGATTCAAAAGTCGAAAATGAATGAGGTACATGGATACGCACGTACATATATATATATGCATCTATCTATGAAATGGTGTTATTTGTTCATAGCGTAACGTGTGTAGCTCTGATATAGATTGAAAATTGTTTTTGTCACAACTATCATTTCTATTTTTACGGCTACCATTTCATATCATCATGCTATCCATCCATCCATTAAAGAAGAATGGGTTTTGTCTGGATGACTGTCTGATATCCGATCTGATACCTTTCTCACCCTCATATTTTTCATCCCCTTTTTATAAAAAAAAGACGTGTATTAGATTATATATGTGTACAAGTACAAACCTATACATACATATTTATGTAGTAGAGAGATGAGAAGCCTCTATTACCCAAGCATTTTTTTCTCAAAGTATTGGAGTTTTCAAATGACATTTGTGTTACGCTTATGCATGTTTTATAGCATTACATCAAATTTATATAATTTATTTTATATACAATATGATATGTGCACGCAATTCTAGTTGTATATTCAATATTGTACCTATGCATGTGTGCAAAGTGTGTACGTTTAAATACTCATGTGGTGACTATGCCATTAAAAAAGCGTAGTGTAAATCTAAATATTTCATTGCCAAATACTGACTGTAAACTGGCATAACCAGACTGCAGACCTTAAAGAAAAATATGTACACGTGTACACATATCCTTTTACGTACACGTGAATGTGTATTTTAGGGTGAATATAAAGATGATACGTATCATATGTATGTATATATATGATGAATACAGGAGCATCGTATAAAATATATGAAATGTGCACGTAAATGTACATTATAAATGTAAAAATATAGACGATAATGAAACGCACATATTCTCTTTTTCTCTATATATTTTGGTCGATATTTTGCGTCTGTGTATTGCTTTTTAGTGACCTTGAAATATTTCAAAAGTTGCATGGGGTGTTCCCATTCCAATATGCACTTTGTCGTATACAAACAAATTGTAATCGTATACGTATACATATCGTACGCTACAACTACAGACGTTTTTGTATGCAACAGACAGTATTTGTTGTTTATGTGTATAACATTATGTACAATATATTATAAATAGAATGTAGACTCTTTATTATATAATTGAATGTACTTATGTGTGTATATGTATAAATTTTCTTTTAGTTTCATTTATAAACCAACAAAAAGTCAGACTAATAAAGATGGGGGATGTATGTACATCAATATAGTTGTAAAGCAATATAACTAAAAGCCAAAAAAGGGTAACTCCAGACCAGACAAAAGGAGTAAAATAAAAAAAATAAAAAAAATGAATAAGAATTTTTCATGCACATATTAAAATACAGACAGTGATGACTTAAATTAAGGATGGTGGAATGAAGAAGAAGTATAAAATCTTTTAACTGAAGGTATCAAATATCCTTTTGCAGTTCATATATGTACATGTATTGCATTTATATGCTAGATAATACAATTTCGTAATTTGGTATTGTTATTTTCAATATAAAATTAAAAAGTAAAATTCTTTTATTATTTACAAAAACCATTTAGAGTTGACTCACTATATTATTATCTTTTCTTTTTTTAGTTTTATATAACCGAAAAAATTATTTTTTTTTTCTTATACAACAGCATTTAATTAATCCATGTATACCATAGAGTACATTTTGTATACTTTTGTTTTATTAATATATGTACAGAGTACAGACTAATAAAAATTTTATTATCAGGTCATTTAAAATAATTTTTACTTTCATTTAACTTTTCTATTTTTATTATTGTTTTTTTTTTTTTTTGTTCTCTTTTGAATTATTTCAAAATGAAATGGATGAAATGCACATTCTCTTTTTTCTTTTTTCTATTTTATATTTTCTATCAATAGAAACTAAATTACACTGCCTAAGGGCTTTTAATCATTATTATTATAATCATCATCATCATCATCATCATCCACATCATCATCATCAGGCTTTTATTCTGGATCTTTTGTCTCAGATTTATATATGTAATAATTTTTGTAAATAAGTACATAAGTATATTTTTATGTGTACTTATATAATAACAGTTAAATAAACATACACACATATTGCATAAATCAAATATATGTGTGTATACGAGTATTTTTGCTTTATAAATTCAAATTTATTGATGTGTTTTATGTGCACATATAGCTATATAATTAACATTGCCCATCTAATTTTTTGATATTATCATTATCAAAAATTTTATGTCTGTGATAAAATAAAGAAAAAAATGAGATTGACAAATTAAGATTTTCATTTGGTTTTAAACTTAAAAGGATCATAATAATTTTTTGATTTTATTCATTTTCTATTCATGATTTCGACATTGTATTTACATATATAGGTACATATGTACATACGTATAAGAGATAGTACGAATTTTGAATTTTTTTTATGTACATTTAATTATGCATGCATGTGTACGTATGAGTTTTTTATTTTAATGTAAGAATTTTCCACCGATTTAGTGCAATTTTTTTGTATCCTTTTTCTTTGGTTATATATTTTTGTTGCTGTTGTTTTTTTTTAATATCCTTTTTACGCTCCTTCCAATGTCAGTTTATGCATTTTAATATGTATGCATGTATATGAATTTAAAAATAATACATTTTTGTATACATATTAACGATGAACTTCACTTACATATATGTAGGTATTGCACACATATTATGAAAATTGTGTGTACTTCGTTTTATTATTCATCATTTATTCTCACATAACTTCAAAAAAATTTTTTGGAGAACATCATAGTACCTTCTATAGTATACCGTTCAAAGTGTTTTTCCTTTTATTTTCCTTTTTAATACTTTTTTTTTTTTTGTCTTTTATGTCATGTCTCGACGAAGACTATATTTTCAAGGTTAACCAAGTCATATTTAAACTGAGAAAGAGGGTGTTATGCATTCGATACGATGTGTCTCTATATATTACATAAAAAATAATGTTTATATTTATATGCACATACATATATGTATGTACGTGTACTACGAAAATATTCAAAATTGTATAAATATATGCAGTTTATTCAATAAGGTTTGTTTATTGTAAAGATGCTGGTAGGTAGATACATCCACACATATAAAAAAAGGAAAAATATATAAAACGAAAAAATTGCTAAAAGGCAAATATGTATACGATACAATAATAAAAGTTGCAATCTATGTATGTATGTATAAATTTTTATATAAAATAAATGGATACTTGCTCTTGACGAAGGATGTTTTGGCTTGGTCTGAATTTAACTATATGTAGTTATGCAAAAAATAAAAAAATCATAAGAATGGATACTTAACAAATGGTATGACACAACGTTATGTACGAATGTAAGTGTGTGTTTGAATAAAAGTTTGAAAATTTACACACATAAACTTTGAAGTATATGGTGGGACAACAATCACATACATACATACATATATGGACATATTATACATATGTATGTGAATTTGTAAAATTTGTAATAAATTTTGTAGGTTGTAAAGCGAAAATTGGACATTATGCATATATGCTTTACATACTTAAGTATGTACATATATGTTTGTGCAATTTAGAAAGTTTAATGGAAAATTTTCAAAATTCAAATGTAAATTTATCTTAAGGGAAATATTAATGTCCTTATAGGATTAACACATACAGTTTGTAAATAAATATAGATATGTATGTGCGGTGTTTTAAATTTTCATTTTTTTAAATTAGGAAAACTTAAAGTTTTTATATGTCGAAAAATAAAATAATTTCAATTTTCAATTTATAACATTGTAACAAAGTTAGAATTGAAGAAAAATTGTTTCGTTAATCAAAGCAGCAAGCACAATATGTACAAATTGTCGATGAAATATTTCTGAAATATCTAAAAGAAATTTTCTTTTAGTATTTAATTAATACTTTTTTTTCTATTGAGAATAATTGTTTCCATTGTGTACATACTTTATATACTTTTTTTTATTAAATTTTTTTAGTAGAAATTTGTCTACATGCATTTACGTACGTACGTAATATTTCTCATAGTAGTAATAAATATTTATTATAACTCGCGTTTTATTTGATATATTAATTGCATTGATGTTTGCATATATGCAATTGTGATTGTTCATCGAATGAGTTTATCAAAAATTGAGTAAATGACGTTTTTCTCTCATTCATTTATGTTTGTACTTGTACGGTATTCATTTTAAAATAATTTTTATTTATTTATTTATTTTAAATTTTTTGTTTTTATTTTCACTGTCGACATTTGATGTTGTGTTGTTATGTCTGTTGTATTCATCTATTCAAAGAAATGCAGACCAGATCCAAGGTCATTAAAAGGTTATCATCATCATTTGACGTCAAAATCCAGACTACATTCCGTCGAATCAGTAAATATATACTTATAATAAACATGTACATTCATAAGCACAAATATACAATGTACCTACATAGACATTTATTTTATTTTATTTTATATTCGTCTGACTGATTCAAAAGCAACAACCAGAGAATAAATAGCCAACAGCGTTATATGAATGCAATCAGACATAGTAATGCAATAATGCAGTAATAATAATAATAATAATAATAATAATATGAAAGAAAACAAACTGAAAATTTTTTCTTTTTTTTTTTCATCTGCTTTCAAATTGTGATCTTTTGATTTTTTATTTTCTCAGTACAGCTGCATTTCTATTTATCCACAAAATTCCACATAATGCATTTTTGAAATGCACATTTAATGCATTGCACTTTTTGAATAAATATACATATATGTATGTATGTGTGCATTCTCACCTCTGTTAAAGAAAAAAAAACGAATTATAATAAATAATAAGAAGCATTATGATTTCATTTTATTCGAAAACAAAAAAAAATTTTTTTTTTTTTTGATTTTCTATCATGTTTCTCTCTACCTATACATAAATTTCTTATATGTGCATTGTATAAAAATTACGTACATATCAAACAAAGTTAATTCAAAAATTCAAACAAAGACATTCGTTTATTGAATTCATTTCAGTTTTCTGTCAGATTTTATAATTGCATTATGTAGCTACCAGAATATACAAAAAAAAAAAAAAAAAAAAAACAAAAAATTACAGAACGTTTTGTATGACCTTGTACAGGATATTGAGGAAGAACGAATTTAGTTAAGAATAACCTCAAGGACTAAAAAACAAAAAATAATAATGTGATAAATATGCGTGATTCGTGAAGGTCTTCAAGTTTTAAATTCTATTCTTGTAATCTGTCTGGTTATTTAGAAATTTTCATTACATTCGATTAAGTAGATGAATCGTACACATACTTACGTACATACATTATTTTTGTAAATATTTATGTACATATATGAAAGTATACTATCATGCTATCATGAAAATAAATTTTTTTTTCAAAAATTTAAAAATTTATTATAGATAAGCATATTTACAAGTAATTTTTATTTTTATATACCTACAGTGATGCGATACAATGGAAAATAATTCAAATTAAATTGGAATCATCATCTGTTTATACTGTCTGTTTAATACATTTTGTGATGATATTTTTCATTTTTACACATATTGAAAATTTGCCACACACATACTCAAAAATTTGAGATTAAACCAAAATAGGTAATTTCGATTTAGCCAAATTCAATCGAAAATCCGAATATCCTTTGTACGCGATTTTAAAACTGGAACGGCCTCAAATTCAAATTGTATTGGGATTAGGTGTATACATATGTACATACATTTCTACAAATAACGTACATATTAACTAATGTGTTATATAATATTTGCAATAAAGATTATTTAGTTTTAAATAGATTACCAAGAATATCTGATTACCAATAATGTAATTTTTTCAAATTCAAATGCATTTATTTACAAAAAAAAGAAAAAAATTGATTAAACATATTGACCGATATTTTCAAAGAATTATTTTTTAATTTTAAGTTTTACTATATTTTAATTTAATTTCATTTTTTCTACGTGTGTTAATGCAAGTAAATAATTTTTAAACAATTTAAAAATTTTTTCATCTTTTTTATAAAATATGTTTTTAAAATTCTCTTTTTTTTTTTCTAAATTTCGTGTGTTAATTTTTGTGAAACGTGATTTACTACATAAACAACACAATTTTTTTCTTTTTACATTTTAAATTCAAACATTTTATTTATTATTTTATCTGTTAATTTTAAAATGCTTAAATACTTCATATATGTATATATAACATTTGTCGCGATGTTCCAAAAGTTTCATTTATTTTATTTTATTCTTATTTTGTGGATTGACTAACTTTTGTTATATCTTTTAAATTGTGCATAACATTCGTAGATATGAAAAACCTAAAAAACTTTTGCTATTATTATCTGTATCATATGTGAGGGAGTTTTAATCTTTTTCATTTTAAAAGTTTTCAAAATTTCACAACCATTTCATATATTGTATTAATGTATGTAGTTAAACGCTCTAAATAAAATCTGAAAATATGGATGCGTTTAAAAGTCACGAATCAATCTAAAACATTTTAAACCAAAAATCACGTACATATTCGGCATGTAAAATGTTATACAAACATAAGATACTGAACATATTCGTACGTGTATCTGTAATTTGTATTTTATATATTAAGATTATTTAAGTTTAAATAATAAAATTTATCGTTTAAAACATTGTAATATTTTACAAATTTTAAAAATTATGGTATATTATATTATAATGTTATTACATTATTATAAAGAAATTGATAAAATACGACTTTATTAAAAATTGTGATTGTACAAATTGATTGAATATTGAGTTAATTGATTTTATTTTATTTCGTTCATAAGCTAATATTAAAAATTTGAATTTAATTCGAAAATACAATATTTTATTTATGTACAAAGTAATTTTACAATTTGTTTTTAAAATTTAAATAATATTCAATTTCAATTTTAATTAAAAATTTCATTTAATTACTTTCATGGTCAATTGATTTGAATCTTCATTATTCGTTTTAATATGGTGACAAAATTTGTGTCCTTTTAGTAATCCTCATATTTTGTACTTTACTTAATATCATATTATTAAAAGGTATTAAATCTGTATTGATTATAAATCTTCATGTAATCATGTATGTATGTATGTATGGAATGTATAGATATTGAGTTTGTACATGTATTTGATTAAATGGAATTGTTTTATAACGAACGACACTGGTACATATGTATATAGTTTGTACCCTATAGAAGTCTAGAAGCAATCTAACCTTTAATTTATACTCGATTATATCACAATGATTGATGATGATGATAGGGAGAATTTTGAATTAAAATTTTGTCTACAAATATACAATTTTGTTTCCCAAAAATGTGATGCAGTAAACAAGGTTTTCAGTTTAATACCAATTTAAATGGACTATTCCCTGCTTTTTCGAAAGAAATGTGTTTATATGTACATACGAGTATGTATATGCATGAGTATATGTATTTCTGTAAATCGATATAATATTGATAGGTTTATAAAATAATGTACATGTATGTATGAGAAGTGAAGTCAAGATATTATTAGCAATTCCTTCAAATCATCTGTACACAACATGTATGTATGTACATTTGTGCAATATCGTCATCACAAAAATATTTAATGTATGTTCACATGAGAATATATTATATTTTATGATATTTCATACGTGTAGTGCACTATACGTACACTACGTACCAGGTTCTTATATCATTCAATATTTAATATATACACACACATACACACACATGAAGTATAGTTTAACAGAAATATATGTATACACATGCATTTATGCACATACATATGTATATACAAGGAATGTAACTCTAAAGAGACCGGTAATTTATCCCTTTTGAAATATCAAAATACATCCATATATGCATGAATTTAAGTGTACCTTTATTTATGTGCATACATATGTATGTAAATGTAGTAAGGTCGTACCTGTATGTATGTAGGTATATTGGTATGTATACGAAATGATGATAATATTATTGCACAAAATGCACTCTAGGCATTTTTGCTCTTATTCTTAAGGTTTCTTCTTTCTTTTGATATGTAGTTTTTTTTATTCAGTAATAAAAATCGAAGAAGAAATTTAAAAAAAAAAAAGTTGAATTTTTTAAATTTGTAGACGGCTATCCTTTGTGTTTTTTACATACACATATGTACAAAAAAATGTGCACTTTTTGACATTTTTCTTTTTTGTTAAACTTTTTAATATGCATGTACATTTGTATGGAATTTATATACATATAAATATTATACATATGTATGCGGTTGAAAATGCATTCAAGTTCAGTTCGATCAATTGCGCTAATCGCGTGCGAACAGGAAGCAGGAAGTTGACTAGACCGAGGGTTAGTCATCTGTCACGATACTTTTTATATTTTTCTTGTTTTCCACAATTTCTGTTTTTTCGAATTTTGTAAATTAATGCACATACATATATACATAATTATATAACATGTAAGGACATACATACATTTATAAAGCAAATAAAAAGAAAAAATAAATATAAATATAAAAATAACGATCTTTATGTAGCAACGTAAAAGTTAAAATGCAACTTTTAATAGGCTTTCTACGAAACGATTTTTCATTTTATGTCAAGGAAATTTATGAAGAACCCTTAAATCCTTGGTAAAACATAATATGTGAACATGATGTTATTGAAATGAATTAATTTTTTTGAAAGAGAAAAAGTAAAAAAAAAAAAAAACAAATATCTTAACGTGTATGTTCATGCTCGTGTACACAAAGAGTGAGGGTGTATGCATATTGCATACATATGTAATTTTTTTTAGTGTCACGTATGTATCGAAATATTAATAATTTTATGTTAAAAAACTTTATCGATAGCTTTACTTTTTTTTGGTTAGTATGTAATATGTAGTTATTTTATAATTTGAACAAAAATATAAATCATTGGTATAGGAATTTATGAAATTAAAAATAATTTAATTGGTAAATACTATATAAAAACTGTACACGTTTGCAAAATTTTCGAATTTGATATGTCATTGATTAAAATTAAATTCCATGAAAATTATGTTTAAATTAAAAGAACAAAACATGTATGTATACAAAAATGATTTATGTTACTATGTATGTTTCTGTTTAAAAAAATTTCGATACATTTTTTATTTTATAATTTTATTCTAAAAACATAATAACTAAAAACAAATTTTTTTTTTATTTATAAAATCAATTTTCAATGTAATATGATGCAATGACAAAAGTTGTTCAGCTGTAGAAAATGTAACTGATATAAGTAAATCAGTATTTAAAAAACAAAAAAAAAAAATCATATTTTATTCTAAATATGTTAAAAGATCTCTTTCTTACAGATTTCACGTTGCTATGATAATAAAAAAAATAATAAAAACATTTTATTCCTGGTATTTGTAATATATTTTAACTAAACATAAATGCAAGAATGCATTTATAACTCACCAATAATAATTTATAAATTATTGTTATCAATCCTATATATGTATGTGAAAAACATTTGCCCACCTGTAATGAAAATAGAAATAAATGATATAAATTTAGGAAAAAATTAAACAGATAATTTGTACAATTTATTCATACATGCATGCATATATTAAACTTAATCTAAAATTTTTAAATTTTCATTAAAATAAAAATTGCAATAAATTTTTTCACTTTAATATTTTTCAATTTTCTGCTATTTTTGATTATTAAATGTATAAAATGTTATAATTTACTGAAACAAAATGAAAATTTCGAAAATTTTCTTGATGCATGATGCATAAAAATTTTACTTTTATTTGATTTATTTTTCTTTTGAAATATTTTCATCTTTTTATTTATATGTATATGTAATTAATTGTTCAGTCATTATTTTTGATTGGAAGAGTCAAAACTGTGAATTTTATATGACAAACGTTGTTAAAAATAAGAAATGTATCTTTAGAGTTTTTTTTTAAAAAGTTTATGTCTATGACAAAAAAACATATCACCGTTTGACTTATTAGGTATGCATGTATGGTATATTCACTTTGTGAATTTTTAAACAATTTCACACAACTCTTGAAAATTTTTCGACAATAAAACATTATTTAAATGAATTGTTTGTTAACATTATAATGAATAAAATCATATATGTATGTATGTACATGCATGAATTTCAAGCGAGTAAAACGTATCTATAGACTTCTTCAATTTATGATTTTATGATAAATTATTCTTGCAAAAAATCATTTTATGTAAGAAGAAAAATTTCTGAATATATAAAGTGCAATGTATTTTATTTTCAATTTTTTTTTTTAAATCTTTTTGTTTTTTATTTGTTCTTAAATAGATAAAACTGTATTATTTTCTTTTTTAAAATAAAAAAAAAAAAAATAGGAGTGAAAAAAAAAACAAATAAAGATGCTAGCAATTAAATTGAAAAAGAAATTTCTTAATGGATTTATTAAATATTAAAGATTTTTAAAAAGTACACTAGCTTTACCATCTCTGTGTATTATCTGGTATTATGTATACCCGAAAACTGTATAAGACTATAATGATGACGGTGATGAGAATGAAAATATAGATACTCGTATAAGAATATCATCAAGGATGATGCAGAATTTTAAAATTAAAAAATTATTTTGAAATGAAATCATTTTTTTGTCTACATTATTCGCTTTTTACTTATTTTTTTTTTCTTTTTTTTAAATAAATTCAGGTAAATAGTTATTTTCCTTTTTATCTTTACATTTCTTTAAAACTATTATGAAAAATTTACTGCATCCATGTTCATACATTTTTATTGTAATTAACATTAAATACATATTTGGAATAATATAAGTACATACATACATATGTATTGTATAAATAATTTTTCAATTGAAATAAACAATTTTTGTTAGCTTAAATTTATTCTTTATGGTAATTGTAATATAAGATATAATTTAAAATTAACAAGTTAAATGTAAAATGTGTAGCTTTGTTACTTTTTAATATACCACATTTACATACATGTGTGCATATATAAATAAAATTTCACGTTATTTTTCAACTAAATTGCATTTAAAATTTTCTTTTTATTTAAACATTTGTTTTTTTTTTTTTTTTGTTTTGTATATTTATGTGTATGTATATGTACTTACACGCATACGAATTGCAAACGTACATATGTATGTATAATATAATGTACGTTTTGTAATTCATTTGAAAATTTTATGCATAAATGTACGTTTGTCTACAGTTTACAATTATTAGTATCTTTGTTTAATTATACTTTTTAATTAAAAATAAAATTGTTTACGTGACTCTATATAAATTGTAACTTAATTATTTGTGACATTCACATGAAGTGAATTATACATATTTACCTGCATAGTAATAAAATTTAAACTATACATATTGCACATCACATTCAAATAACATACGTATAAGGTATGATCTACAATCTTTTATACAATATATGCAATGAATAAAAAAAAAAAAAAAATTTTTTTTTTTAAAAACTTTGTAGATTGTAACTATTTTACGTTTATTTTATTGAATTTAATTGAATTTTTCTTTTCATTACAAATGTAATTTATTTTTCATTATACATTTGCATAAATTTGAACCATGCACATGAATCACATTCAATTAAATTTTGCATTTATTAAATAAAATTTTTAGAAAATAACTACCTTTAATCCCAAATATTTAATTTCATATTCTAAATTCTTATGCAAATATTTAAATTTTAAAATAGAGCTTTTTTTAAATTAAATTTGAAATTTTTACGCGATTATAATACATATATATGTTCTAATTAAACTGATATTCCAAAAATTATAAATATTAAATATACAAATTATGAATATTCAATGAATTTTTTTAGAACTTAACACGAATGTGGCATGTTTTGTAATTTTTTTTTTTAAATTCTAATTATCTTCTCATCATTTTTTAATTTTTTATTTTATTTACACATTTTAGTTTAATTTTATTTTAATGATTTTTATATAAAAAATCAAAAATGTATGTATGTAGTTATTCTAATAAAATTTTTTGCCAAATCATTTGAAAACAAAAATGAACAAAAATTAATTTTAAAAATAAAATGATAGACATCAATCATCAAATTTAAAATCGATTATAAAATTTCATTAGATTTGTTTCATGATATTATTTTATTTAAATTTTATAGCAAAAATATACTGTAGCTAATACATAATGATAAACACATATTTACACGTAATGTCTAGACATGTTTCATTTTTTAAGCAAATCATTCCAAAAAATGAAAAATAAAATTATCATGATTTTTTTTTTGTTTATTTATTTTATTTTTTTTTTTTGTAGAAATAAGAAAATAAAATCAAGTAGCAACTATACTTAAAATACTTAAAAGTTTATATATACATTTTTATAAGTGCTTTTAACTAATAAAAATGATATTTAATGATTGTGTGTTGTATATGTTTCGTTTATAATAACATCAAAGTGTTAAACACTTTACATAAATTAAAAGAAAATTTTAAACTTTTGATTTTTTATTTTTTTCTTTGTTTTCAGATGATTATTTTGTAACATAATGTAGCTTAGTTTCTAGCATAATTATTATTTTATAAAATTTAAAAAAAAAATGTATATTTAAAATTACTCATCATCATCATCATCATCATCATCATAGACTAAATTAAATTGATCTTTTGATTCATTTACAATCTACATATGTACTATGTGTATGACAGTACTCGTGGTTTTATTATAATATACTACATACATATGTGTATCATATATTATATACTTACATACCACAGTAATTTTCTTTGTGATAATCCGCGTCTTATACTGTGCATAACGTATATTGTATATATAAAAGATATTATTATACAATAATGAACATAAATTTCTTTGATCTTTGTTAGATTCAATAATGATTGATGATGATATCTGAACTAGATTTTTGTGTTTATTACTTACATACTTTATATTTTAAAGATGAAAAAAAAAACAACTTTTTTATTGCTAATTACAGATCGAAGTCCAATGTAATGTATATTTATATAAAACAAAGACTTATATTACCTAATTGCACTTAGTTTACTTGTATATACTTATCTAAAGTTTTTATATGTACATGTACATACTTCTATAAATTACGTGAGATAATTATAAGAACAAGATTCAAGATAATATAATACGATGATCATATTCCTATATAGATTCATTATTATTTTTATTGCTTGAATGCACATGATTTGTTTGATCAATAACCGACAATCCAACATATACTTACATACATATTTTCTTTCAATAAAATAATAATAATAGATGTGTATAGTCTGTCTACTAATTCGGTGCAGTTAAGGTCTTATGGGAGTATAACTGTCCTTTTTTTTTCTCGTAATTTGTAATAAGATCATCTCACGAGCAGTGTTACCACAATTTTTAAAGTTATCATATAATACGAAATGAATTTTTTTAATATCAATATACAACGACGTAAAGTGGTACTATTTTATGTCATTTCCATAGAACTTTAATTGCATCGAATTAGTAGACCGAGTGTAGGTATACTTACATTATTATAAATGAATTCATACATATGAATAATAATAAATGATGTAATTTTTTTTTTTCTTTTTTTAAATTATAATCGATTAATATACATACGCCAAATATATGTAACATAATCATCAATGCTGTTGTTGTTGTTTTTTTTTTTTTTTAATAATTAATTTATGGCTTAATAATTCATTATATTGCATCAAAAAATGATGCAATGTTCGTACAAGTGAAGAGAATAAAATATGTATTTGTTTTTTGTTTTTCTTTTTTTAATTAATTATTATTTTAAAAATTTTATTTTTTATTTCTATTATTTTTTAATTAGAATTCAAATTTCTAAAGTATTATTTTCACCAAACGACACACGAAACTTATTAAAATAATTACTTGCTTCAGTTTTAATTTTATTTCTTGTTTTTTAAGATTCTTTTTCTATTTTCTCAATTTAACTTTATAAACTTTGGTAATTGTTAATTTTATTTTTAGTTTTATTTTTACACCTACAAATACTAATATAAGTTGATTTAATTTTATATGTGTAAGTATACATAACGTAACATATGTACGTAAGTTAAATGTAAAAATGTTCATGTAACTCATTAACTTTAATTTGTTAAAATATTTTATAATTTTTTTTTTTTTTTTACAAAACTTTGTTATTAGATGGTAAAGAAACGGTAAAATAATCATAAATAAATGAATAAAATAATGAAAGAACAAAAAAAAAAAGAAACGAAAAGAAAATTCACATCATCATTTGTCAAATTTAAAAACTTTTCATTAATACACGTATGTACGTATACGTATATACATTTAAAAACACTCAAAATAAACTTTTAACAATTTCATATCCTTATCTAGTTTTATTTTATGTTATACACATTGTGATATTATCAATAAAATCATTTCACGAAACAATTTCATTGTGTGTATTAATTGAATATACTTATATACACATTTACATACTTATAGAATTTTAAATGCATTGTATTTATATACATCTATTAAATACACCTGTATATAAGTACAACAATTTAGACATATTCGTATATACATATGTACATATACAAATATTTTAGTTTTATTTTGAATCGTTTTAAAATAAGCTCTAAGAAATTCTCATATTTGCAAGGTGGCAAATAATTGCAAGGATGTAATGAAAATTTTATACTTTTTTTCTACCTTATTTCAATATAGTTTTTCTGTGTATGTTTTTGTTTTTTTAGTTATCATCATCATTTTCTTCATCATAATGTTATCTATAAAATCATCCGTCTGTAATGTAATATCTATGTATGAAATATATAGATACACGTAAAAGAAAGAAAATGTAGATACAAAAAAAAAAAAAATAATAAAAATAGTTAAAAAAGAAACTATAAAGAAAAACAAAAAGGAAATATATATCTAAGCAACAGCGACAAAAATGACTGCAATACAATGATAATGATACATACGATACGGCGATGATGTTGATGATGATGATGATGACAATATACCTATATATATATATACATATATGTATCTATAGAAAATTCAACTTAAATAATATAAATACTATATATACGTATGTATGTACATATATGTATATGTATGTATGTAAAATGATGATAAACGAAGACGCCTCATAATGACTAAAGAAAAGTTGAGAACTCATTAGAGAAGTCTGATGCTTGCACTGACAGAAGCAATCAACATAACAATAATAATCCGTGCCATGAAGAAACAGGAGCAGATTTACTTGATTCGTTTTTTAAGATAAGTCGAATGAAACTGTTTATTAAATTGCTTGAAAAAAGATATCAGGATGTTTGTGTAAATCTATGCGTATATTTTCATACATACATTAGATACGTGTATGTATGTATATACGATGTGCAATTGCAACACAGGTATGTACATGCATTAATTTGCTTATACTTACCTGTATTATATACATATTTGTTTGTATTAATTTCATCCCTCTATATATACATATTATGTATGAAATAATATCTACATTCCAATCTTAACTTAAGTTTGTATTATGCAATTTAAATGAAATGTACAAGATATTCAACAGTCATTTCAAACAAGAAAAAAAAAAAACAAAAAACAAAATCTATAGAAGAAAAACAGAAAAAAAAACTAAAGCTAGTATGATATACGACAACAGCCATATTCTCAATAGTCATCATTCGATATGATGTTTATTTGCATTCTAAATGAAAAATATTCACTCAAGTGAATGATCTGAGATTCGTGCATCCAACCATCCATTCATTCATTTTGTAGGTTGCATTGCAGACTTTTTTATCACTATGAAAATATACTACTTATTATATTATTATACATACATACTTACGTATATGCAGTATAGTTATACATATGTATCTAAAAGATGTACATATGTGCACAATATATATTTGTATATTTATTTTCTAGAAATTATCAACTACCTATATAAAAACTTATATGTATGTAAATGAACTAAGTTAAACTATAATAAAAATATCTGGTAGCAGTTTATAAAATATAAACAACATAAATACTCTATTAGTGCATTAAAAAGAAAAATACATACATAACAAATGCACAAAATGACTTCACTGTATTTTTTGCACTAAGTCCATGCGTTAATTTGACTTGTATGCTTTATTTTATACATTTATGCATACAAGCGTACATATATTTATATATAAGCATACAATTATGTGCATTACGCCTCGCATGTTACACATATTTGTGTATAAGATTTGTTTTCAGGAAGTTCGTTAACTTGGAAGGTGACTCTTTTAACTATAAACAGTAATAGTATCATCATTAAAAGTTTACTATATACATACATGTATACATGTACATTTAAAATCAAATAAAACGGATTCTTAAAATTGAAAATTTATGAAACCTATATGAATTCTACGATCCATAACACTATACATATATACTAAATGCTCTAAATAATGCAAATGCACGTACATATAATATTATGCATTCACTTCAATATTATTTTCCAAGAGGATAATTACAAATAAATTACAAAAACATGCATCTGATGGGTGCTACACATTACAGTAGCATATTGCAATTACTTCTTATTATCATTAACATCAGAAAATGTATGAATGTATACATACATATGTATACATAAACTGAAACATTTTTCAATATAAGCAATTTTTAAAATGACAGATGAAAATACAAATAAACAAAAGTAATATTTATACAAATAACGAGAAAATGTTCTTTCCATTTTCTTCAAATCAATAATACTGTGGGTGTATATGTACATGTACATGTTTACATTGATTACACAAAACATCTGACATGTAAAAGTGGTGTAAGTACCTATGTAAAAAATTTTCTCAATTGACTAACAATTAATCTTCAGAACATCTACACAAATACAAATAAAATTCATATGTAAAGAAACACATTACATATATGTAGGAAAAATGTTTAAGAATTACTTTTGATAGCTTTTCATGTCATTTATTTGAAAATTTCAAAAGCCTAAAACTAGAGTCATGTTTACTTGAAATACTCATTATTTATAGCAAATGTTTTAACGGTTTGTTTGATTAAATGAATGATGAAATTAAGGAAATGAGAATAAAATTTCTTTGGATTAAATTTCTTGTTTCATTTTTTTTTTTTTTTTTTTTTTTATATTTCATTTGGTAATGAAATCTTACGATCTAAATTGATTGAATAAAATTGAGATTAAGATCAATTTACTGTCATCATTTCATTTATTATCTAATCATCATTAAACATCCTAGTCATTGAAATTTATAATTGCAAAAAGAAAAACAAGATACTAATGATACCAGTAATTTAATGACGAAAAAAAAAAGTGTATACGAAAAGTGCATGGAAAAAACAACAGATAAAAGGATGATATCAATACTAGTACAGGATATCTCGTATTAAAATTTTATACGGATGATGTGAATGAATCTTGAAAAAGAAATTGAATAAAAAGCGATTTTCATTAAAAATCTTTTTTAGCTGTGCACTTATTAAATACCTTTGGCATTGCTACTCCTTTTTTTTATTCCTTTTTTTTTTTTTAAATTGAAAATTCACAATCAAAATATATTGACTTTGTATACATTGGATTTTCCAATATTTTTATAAAAATAAAAAGAAATAAAAGTATTAAAAACTGTTAACTAAACTTTGAAACAATAAAAGAATTTATTTAATTTTGAATGATTTTTATAAGTTTAGGCTTCTTATTTTTAAAATTTCTTTCCATATTTTTAAAATAAAATAATAAAAGACCATATATTGATGATTATTTTTTACAGTACATACATATGTACATATGTACATATATCACTGTACATGTATTAATGTTATGACTACGTGCCGATCGTAGACAATTCTTTATTTTTATTAATTTCCGTATTCTGTTTAACTTTTGTTTAGTCTGATATAATGATTAATGAAGTAAACGTTGAAACAATTTATATGCATATATTTATACAAATCCATTAATACTACTCACCGTTATTTTATACGTGTATACATTTACGTATATAAACATTTGCCCTTTGAATGATCATTTCCTTTTTTTTTTTTTTTCAAATAAACATACAACTTATATACATTATAATGCAAAATAAAAATATGGAAATTTTCACTTTGAATTTACAACTTTTAAATAACAACAGCTTATAATAAAAGACTGCTTTCAAATCAAAACAAATAAATTTTATATATACAGACAAAAGAAAAGACAATCATCATCATACATATTATTGTATTTATGCAAAGAGCATTTGTTTATTTTAATTGTGTTAATGTTATTGCTTCTGTTTGCAATTTTTACCATATATTTACATATACATTCATACATATGTATGTATATATGTACATATAGTTAAATGCAAGGACTATGTATTATATGATAATGTTACTTCTTTTATATATATTTTTGTTTATTTATATAATAATAACATATTATACTTAATCTTCAGTAAATTTTATCTAAAATATATCTTTTTCATTTATTCTTAAACATTTCTGACTTGATACATAAATTTTGTTCATATAATGCTCTATTGATATGTTTCAAAAGATAAAATAATATGTATTATATAAACGCATAAAAGAAAAATTACATACATACTTATATAGTATGTACATATAAATGTATTCTTGAATGACTGTGAAAATCATCTTGAAAATGTACGTATATGATGTACTACTTATAAATATATCTATGTACATCAGAAGAATAGAAAATGAACAGATAATTAATAATATGAATATCATTTATTATTATCAATGTATGCACGTGTGTATGATATATAATTTATATGAAATACAATACTTGTATACGTATTTGTATATGTATAGCAAGCCCTTTACTCCTACGCATTTAGTATATAATGTATGAAAATAGCAATAATGGAACATATCATATATCATGTATTTTGTACGTATAATATCAGAGTATGTACATATGTATTGTATATTTAATTTTTTTTTTTTAATATAAAAAAAACTCTGATATGTTGTACATACATATAAATGTTATCAAAATATATATGAATGATATGCTTTTTACGTGTTTATTCAGCACAATTATATACAAATAAGAGAATGTTAAAATAACAAAATGTCATTAATGTATCATTAATCATTATGAAAATTAATTTTCATGTAAAATAACAATATATACAGTTAAAAGATCTTAACAGAAAAGAAAAAAAATAACAAAATAAAAATTGCATTTTAAAATAAGATTTTCATTATTCTTCATATAAGAAAATAAACAAAATTGTATATTGTTTAGTATGTATGAAATTTTTGCATAGCATCATTATCAATCCATTGTATAATTAACACTTTTGTTAATCATCAGATACAAAATTTATTTAAATTTTACAAAAAATCAAATTATGAAGTAATAAAATAAAAATATTAAAAAGAATTTCTTTAGAATTTTTTATACGAAATCAATATATGTATAAATGAACATATCTGATTGAAATATGATGGATATGGAAGCTTCTTTTTTGTACATAACTTTGTTTATATTTTAAATATAATTAAAATTTTAAATTTATAATTATGTCATTTAAACAAAAATAATAGATAAATCAATACGTAAATTGTTTGCAATAAATGAAAATTTAATTCACACATGTCTAACACACTGATAATATTAATATGAAAAAATGTGAAAAATATTTAAAAATTAAAAAAAATATATATATATGAAATTAATTTTTATTTCACATACCATAAATTTGTACATTATATGTATGTACATATGCTTGTACACAAATACATATTTACAAGCTGTTTGTATCATTTGATGCATAATTTATATTTATTTTGAATATTTAAAAATTTGTGATACATTATCCATAATTTCAGTCAATTTAAGATAATAATTTGTTGTTATTGCAAGAAAAAATATAAATATATACCCACATGCACATATGTGTATATTTTTATTTTTAATAAAAATTTTAAAAAAAAATTAAAATGTATGCTATTTTTTACAAAGAAGAAAAGAAAATAAAAAAAAAACAGTGGAAAAGTGGAAAAGTAAAAAAAAATTGATGTCAAGATATTCTCATGCATGTCAAGGTTAAAATGAAAAATGCTCATAATTATTAGCATACATACGTAATGTATACATAAAAGATAAAAAAAAATCTTCACAAAAGAAATGACAAGATATGAGTACTAAAAATAATATTTGAAAAAAAAAAAAAATTTAAGAAAATTTAAAAAGCATGATGTACCTATATGTATACATATAGGTATATACCATAATAATTATTCTTTGGTTAATTAATGTATCATGGTTAAGTTTAATGTAACCATAAAAAATATCGCAACATCTTATTTTCATATTATTATTACACCCAATATTTTTCATTTGTTTTTGTTTTTCAAAATAAAAATTTATTTTTAATAATTATTCTTACCCAGTTTTTTTTTTTTAAATTAAAATAATATTTTTGAAAAATTCGTTCATTTAATTTTGTAATGAGAAATAGAAAATGAATTATTGTAACACCTGCTATAGTAAAAAAAGGAAAAATAAAAATTTTTTTCAAAATTGTTTTTATAATTTCTAATAAGTTATTTTCTCTTTTCCATTTCTTATTTTATTTTCATTATTCATATGTATATACTTTGTATATTTTTCTATACGCAGATAATCTTCGTTGAATGTTTTTAATCTTATTAAGCCAAATATTCATTTTATACAATAAAAACCATTACATTTCCAGACAGCAGTGATTGGAAAAAAATAAAAAAAAATAATAAAAAATAAATCATCAAATAAAAGAAAATAAAAAAATGTAAACGAAAATAAAATGGAAAACTTATACTTGCACCTTAAATCTGGTTTTACAGAAAAATCGATACCAGTTTTAAACTAATGTTCGACCATATATAATGATGCATTCGATTTTTACTTATTACACCAGTCTAGAAGATTTTTCTTAATGCTTTTGTCGTTTTGTATATATATACATTACATGTAATCTATGTACACCCATACAAGTATGTATATATAGTTATCAGTATGTATAACGAATTCGTCTTGGTTATTTCATACAGTATGATTAACTTTATTTTTCTTATACTTTCGAAGATATATCTATATATATGTATATACGTAATATAAGACGAAAAAAAGGTAAGAAAATATAATGCATGCATTTGTACATACATATGTATGTACAAATAAAGTTATATATATACATATATGTATACGACCGGACGCAAGGTGCAATTATTGGTACTTTGTAACTTTTCTGCAGACATTTGGCGGGAATTTTTGTATTACACATAAATACAAAAAATATATTATATAGTCTCAATATACACCTGAACCTGCATTAAATTCATACGTGTTATAAGTTCGTATGTACAATGCATATACGATCGAAAGTCATTAACCCACAACATATTGCAATTGCAATTTCAAATCCTCAAAGCTTTTTTTGTACTTGAAAATTTTTCTTAAGATAAATGTTTCAACACAATATATTATATATGTACATATGTATGTATGTATGTACACATATGTGTTTATGTACGTAGGTAGGTAAGTATGTATGTATGAATAATTTCTTGTTAGGTGTACAACTTATTCCTAAAAGTCTGTGATTTCTTTTTCTATATATACAATCTTGACGTATGTACTATATGTATGCACATATGTACATACATACATATATATGTATAGCCATGTTACCCACAATGTTTTTTATAAAATAGAAGTTTTTTTTTTGGCTTTGACCACTTTACCTTATGAAGGTTTCAAATACACTGTTACACAAGAGCAGATACATTTTTGTAGTTCGATCTATAATGCAACAACAACGATGACGACGACGACAATCAGCTAAAATTTTATAATCGACATTATTAGTTGATCAATATCCGGGACTGGTTGAACTGGTTACTTTATTATGTACATTTGTATACAGCTTCCTTGATATGTTGGTATAAAATTTTCGAATCCCTAATAGGGAATAATATTTTGAAAATAAATTACAACAAATATAAAAACAAAATTTTATTAACGTGTTTTAATTTCAAATTGCAACCAACTTTAGTAAAAAAAAATAAAAAAACATTTTAGCACTCTCTTCGACTTAAACGGGAACGTATTATAAGTTACTTCCGAATTCAATTTTTTTAAACTATAGAGCAATAAAGAATGTCCTTCAAAATCTACAGAACAAAATATAAAATCAAAATTTATTTTAAAAATAATTTATTTTCTCATTTTTATTTCTTTTCATTTATTTCGAAATTAATATAAATTACAAAATAGTTAATAACGCTATGAAATTTTCTTCATTTTGGTGTTTGTTTTATTTTTTCCTAAATATTCATTATATGAAATTGTTTTTTATATCGAAGTATAGTATAGTATTTCCAATCTCAAAAAAAAAAAAAAACATTGCTTTCGTCCAACTATGTACTTATATGCAAAAAAAGGAAAAAAGAAAATTACAATACAAAATGAAAAATTCAGAATACAAAAAATTAAAAATGTTGATATTACAATTTTTCATTTTTCTTTTGAAATGGAAATTTCTATTTGTTTTTATTTTCTACAGCCGAGACAAGAAGTAGATACATACATACATATGTATGTATGTATGAAAACATCTATGTACATACAATATTATATATTCGCAGTAATAACAAAATCATTTATATTTTTCTGCACTACTGTGATAAGTTCAGAATATTACTTCATTTTAGTTTTAATTTTTTTTTCTTTTTTGCTTGTCTGTTACAAAATTATTCTCATTGTTTCAGAATATTGTTTGTATACTGACCAACAGATTTAATTTCAAGTCAATGAATAAAGAAAAAAAAAACAACAAGTAAAGCAAGAAACGACAAGAAAAAAGCAAATAATAAAACTTTTACAAAAATGTTGGTATAAGAAAGTAAATTTACGGAAATAAAAGAACCTCATAACTTTCCGGTTGTCTTAAGGTTTTTTTGTTTTGTTTTTCTTTTGTGTTGTTTTTTTTTTTTTTTTAAATATTTTTTTCTTATTTGGTTTTCAGAATTAACTTCCGCCAATAAACATTTTTCATGTAGTATAATACTCAGCATTTTTTTCTTAATTTTTATTTTTGTTTTTTAGATCGTTGACTAATCTGGCGAACAAAAATGGACCACAAATATCATAAGCAAAATGGCGCTACCTCCTGCTGTCATACCCTTGAAAATGTATCTTTGTCATAGTTATCAGCATTTTTCTTAATTTTTTTTTTCTTGGTTTTCCATTGATAATTTGTTTTTTTTGTTTCCATAGTATTTTACTATTTTTACTTAAGTATGTATTAGTGGGTATGTGTGTGTTTACATACATACATATATTGTGTATATGAACATATTATTAAAATTTGAATTTTTATTTTCTGTCTAGAATAATATAGAATCATAAAACTCTTTATAGTACTATTTTTATAAAATATTCTTTGTTTTTATATTGGTACTTAGGGTCAATTTTATGTCATGTAAGGGTTTATTATACAGCATACAGAAAATGTCTAGCCTAAAATATAAGATGTAAACTGTACATACATACAACTGTGTTTGATGTTTTTTTTAACAGTATAAACGTATATGCATAGATATTAAAAACATTCTATTTCGCTTTTGTATCATCATAAATTTATACATACGTATGTGTATGAATATACATATGTATAGGTGTATGTATATTCTATAATGCTGGCATTCACAATTCTTTCACTTTGACTTCCTAAAAATGTTATGATAAATTGCTGAAAAATCCAAAGAAGGATAATTTATGACTGGCTTTCCTGAAATATTTCACGTGTTTTCTCTTCCTTATAATAATGATAAAGGCTTAAAGTTTAAATGTTTAGCCTGAATAACTCAAACCATAAAACAGCAAGATAGCATAACAATAATAAAAAAACAAAAGTAAATAAATAAGGAAAAGTAAATAAAAAGCACATACATAGTACATATAAAGCATTTATACAAATAATGCATAGATTTGTTGTTTATAGTTGCATACACATACATACATACATACTTCCGTCTTGTGTATTTGAAATCTAAATGTCAGACGGCCTATACATTTAAAGGTATATACATAATGTATGCATGTGTTAGAGAGAGTCTTTGTGGATTACATGCATGTATCTGTTCTAATATTTAAATAATTTTCATCGTTTTCGGGAATTACTTTTTTTTCATATTTTAAATATATTTCTTTTTTGCATTATTATTGTAATTGTGTGAATCCATGACAATTTTTTATTTTATTTTTCCAATACTATTTTCCATATATACATGTACAATTTTTTTTATTTAAAATTTTCCAGCCTTAAGCATCCTATGCAGACTAAAAACACTTTTTTTCTGGTACTCGGCCCTATTCTGTATTTTCTATATATTTTTACGTATGTATGTCTGAGAAAATTCTTTCTACATCATTTTCTTTCTCATTCTTTTTTTTTTTTTGTTTTCTATTTTTTTTATATATATTTAAGTTTTTCTTTTTTTTTGTTAGTTATGTTTTATTTTTTTTTTTTGTTTTTTGGTTGCATTTCTTCTCACTATATGTACATTTTATGTTTAACGGTTGACTGCAAATAGAGGATCATTCGGTGGCAAAAGCTTAAAAACATTTTAAGAAGGAAGTAAAAGCTCAAAAAACATAAAGAAAATGTTGATATTTTTTTGTACTTATATTCATTCATTCACTAAATACATATACATATGATTGTATGAATGTGTATTGTTTGCATCGTTTTTTTTAAATATAATTTTTGGCTCTATATCAAATTTTTATCTGAAAATATGCACATTCATATTAACGTGTATGTGTGCTCGAAGAAGAGACTATAAAAACAAATATTTTATTCTGTTCCACTAATTTTTTTATTTCTTTCTAGTTATTTTGTATATGTGTAATATACAGAAATACATATGTATACGTATATGTATGAATTTATTACATAGTAAAAATACATCACAAAAGGAAAAATGATTTATTCCAAGTAATTCAAGCGAATTTTCTAATAGGGAAAATTACTGCACATACAATTGCTTTGTTTTTATTATAATTCTATTTTCCTTTTTTTTTTTAGCAATGTACATATACATACATATATATTTGAAATATATATGATGTGAAATTAATCTTAACATAAATGAATTTTATTTATATTATCATTTATATAAATATACACAAGTAAGTGTACATTTTTTTAAATTTTTAAATTTTATATTTTTTAAATATTGGATACATGAACATCCAGAAACACAAATTATTTATTTTGTAGTAATTTGAGAAAACAATACAATATCTTATCATTTATTACTTAAATTATATTTTCTAATGTAATTTTGATCATTTAAAAATTTTTTGAATTTTTCAAATCAATTGAGAATACGTTTATGAACATTTAATTTTTATGACAAACATTAAATGTAAAATTCATTTATTTTTCCTATTATTTTTCCTTTGTGTGCATTATATTGAAAAGGAAAACAAAAAATAATGAACAAACTTGAAATGTTTTAAATAGAAGCATTTTATCTGTCATCACGTTTTAATACAATTGAATTTTGGCACAAAAAACATCACTAAAAATATTTTCATTTGTCCAACTAAAAATAAAAAATATTTTTCTTATATAAATTTTTCATGATATATAGATAAAATAATTTAACATTCAACATCATGTTGTTTTTCATCATTATTTGTAATGTTTGAATGATTACGATTTTAAAATACATTTCGATTTCGATCATCTCATCATAATCACATATAGTACAAAAGTAATTAGAAATGTTCAAAAGGTAAATTCTTAACTCTGAATAAATGTTTGTATGTGTTAAAATAAAACGATTTATAAATTATATATACATATACAGTACGGATTACTACATGCATAAACATTTCCCGATACTATTGTAAATTTACTTTATTTAAATTTCTTTTTTGTCTGGGAAAACTTGTTTGGTAAATTTGCACGTTTTAGTGATTGCCAATTATGCAATTCGTTTTGGGTCAAAAATGTTGCATTACTTTTATATGCAGGTGTGCCAAAAAATTCTCTGCATTATTATATTGTATATCTATGGACTATATCATTTAGATGCACTTACAGGATATACAAAGAATATATTGAAAATTGTTTGATTTTTTTAAGTATATACATACATATTTTATTGTGCACGGTATATGAAAAATTAAATTCTAATATATTTTAATATTTCAAATTTTTATTTATGACATGATTTTTAAACTTCTTAATTTTAAAGTATTGAAATTTTATCAAAATAACCAAATTATAAAAAATATACATATTTAAATTTATTAGAGTTGTTTAAATATCATCTTTCAGATTGATGTACCCATATATGCATGTATGCAAGGCTTATAATAAGTGCAAATGTGATAAATTGTTTAACCATCTTCTAGAAAAAAAAATTTTTTTGTGTGTTGTTTAATTAATACTCATCTTGATGTTAGCAATTAAATTGAATGAGTGTTATATCGAATTATGTATATATGTACATATGTACTTATCTAACCTACTTGGCTTCAATAATAATGAAAAAAATGAGGTCGAATTTAAAAAAGTCTATAAAGAGTCTCGCCAACATCAATAACTTTTACCGTTATATTCTTGTTCCTTTTATTATACGTATATTTATGTATATGTGTACGTATGTATAATAAAATCAAAAACAACAACAGCAATAATAATAATTTTTATAGTTATAAACAACTACATTAGCTAAATGCATCTTTATAATATACATAGATAAAAAGCCTCATTTTCAACAGTTTTTAGACATATGAAATGTGTTTTATAAGACACGTACATATGTATGTATATATTTACATAGTGATATTATTTGATAGTGTACTGTACACTATTATCCTGTGTATAATACACATATATGTATATGTACATATTTCCAATTTTATAAAGAGGATTATTTTATTCCTCCCTTTTGGCTTCTTTTAAACATTTTTTTTATTTCGTTTTTGTTACTATTTGACCCACTTTAATGTACAATATACATTAAATTGACCAAATGAAAATTTATCCCCACATTAAATACATACATATGTATAGATACACGCATGTATTGTGTATATACAATACATGTGTGAATACAATGGATATATGTAGATGCTATACATATTTTTATATATTTTCTGTACATTAGTAAATAGAAAATATATGGCTCTATATGTATGTATTTATGTACATTTATATATAAAAATACAGCACACAAAATATGTATATAAAGGACACATTTCAAATTTGATCAAAAATAATGCTAATACTTTTCAGCATAGCACATACATTGTGTGGGCACCGCCTTTTATATGAAGTATACATACTCGTACATACATATGTACATATGAATGTCTGAATAGTTTTTCTTTACAATAAATATTATTTTGTAAATTTCAATAAATATAGAATTACTTAATATAACTTTTCACAAATTTTAAATTTAAAGATACTTAATGGAAAATTATGGACCAAGCTTTTAAAACCTTATCTTTGAAAATTTCGCCTTTTATTCGAAAGGATGATTTTAAAGAGTCGAAACGTATTGTCGAACTGTTCTGTTCGAACTGTTCCAATGAAAATTTAATTTTGTTATTTATATGCAATTCACATTTATTGTATTACAGACAAATCCACCCCATGTTTTTCTCTATTCCATAAAATTTAAATGTGAATTAATATCCTTTTTTTTTGTTCTTTATTGTAATTATAATTATTTCAATACTGCGTACACACACTTATAATACCACATTATATGTATGTCGGATCCAGTATATAAATCCAGTAGTTTCATAGTATTAAATCAAATGCCATGACAATAAATAAAATTCGAATAAGTAACGTTGCAATCTGTGAACCAATTGAGGCCAACGGTGTCGTCGAGTCATTAATTTTTTATTTAATTTTTTTTTTTTTTTTGTTTTCTGTCTTTTTTAATTTAATTTTAATTTTTCTTTTTTGTTTTGTATTGCATTTTGTCATCATTATAATATGAACAACAATAGCATCTCCTAAATGTAATTGCGTTACACCACTTGCCGTTATCTGTTCAGCATTATTGATTTAGTGACAATAACATATACGCCAATGTCCTTTAAAGTCAACACACACAGTACTGTTATATGAATGCATTCTGCAAAGGCATTTTATAAATACATATACATATGTAGGTACATGTAATAAAAATTATATGCTATTTTTGAATTCAATTCAATTGAAATGGACTGAAGTGGACTGTTGATTGTAGTATAAGTCAATGTATTTACAATGTATATACATACATATATACATATATGTAAATACATTTAATGCAAGCAGTATTGTTACAAGCATGGAAAATTTGCTTTTTTGCATAAAATTCATATTATGCATATTTACAGAATTATGCATTTGTACATGTATGTATGTACCTACATGTTCATGTGCAGAATATTACCTATAACATGCACATTTCCATTTTATTCTATTGTTTTTTATTTTATTTTATAATCTTTTGTCGAATGAATTATTTGTATTGGTTCACTGCAGAACAGTGAAATGCAGATTATTCTGAATTTTTATTTTACTTTATTTTATTACCTCAATTTTTTCATTATTTATGTATTTTTTTGTTTGTCTGTATTGTACGTATGTTAAAATATGAAAAAATAATTCACACGCATTTAGTGTGAGAAGATACATAAATAAATTGATTATTGAAAAACAGAATATGTATGGAATTTTATATAGCTATCGCCTATACATACACATATGTATGTACATATGTACATGCAGGAGTAGATCAAATTTTCAATGAGGTTAAAAAATTAATTAGTCACAAATTTTATGTAAACAATAAATATAAATTTAAAATGCAATAATATTAAAAGTCATTAATAGAACACCACATTTTTAATTATTTATACAAAATTCAATCATGATTCTTGTTTTTCTTAAGTGGGATCAAAAATACATTATTTGTATTTAGTTTACATTATATTATAACTTCATGGTTCTGTTTAAAGTTAAATTATTGTTATTTATTTCTTTATATCTTAATCAACATAAAATGCCTCTTTAAAATTCAACAAAAATAAATAAATAAATAAATAAATAAATAAATTAAAGATTTGAGATGAGAATGCATAATAATTTCAGTTAAGGCAATATTTTATGTGTTTTGCATGATTTACAATTTTTCATATTTAACATATTTCATACATATTTTAAAATGTGTACATATTACAATAAATCAAAATTTAAAAATCTTTAATCTCTATAGCAAAAATCTTAACCTCAATTATCTACTTTTACTGCATTTTATTATCTTTCATATGAATCGTATTGCATGCAATATGAAAATCACACATACACATGTATGAGATCTGTATAAAATAAAATCTTATTCATTGTATACAAATTCATCATTTTTCATCTACAGTTCATTAACGAGCTCAATAATGCAACCGCAAATGTAATTTCATACATCATTTTGGCCATTCGCTGTTTTAGTATTTGGTATATGATGACGTATGTCTGAGCATCATCTTATAATAATATCGTATCTAAAGTGTCAAATAAAATTCAGGTGACAGATTTAGTATTTCAGGTATATTATGTATATTATATTCTGTACTCTATATACGTTTATTACACCCATACATATGCATGATATAGGTACATAAATATCCACTTTAAATTTTAGTCACAAGAATAGTGCAATGTACATATTATGTGCATATTTATGCACATGCAATAAGGAATAAATGTACAGGAGTATCTAACTCAAGGAACCAGATTTTACTTTATGTACATTAGATGAATTATGCTTAGTTTTATAAGCGTTTAGAAAACCGGTAAAAAAAACTACGTGTAGGTATAAAACCATTACATAAAAATTGTGGTATCGTCCATATAACGTTTTTGTTTAAAACGTATCGCTTTTCGTACACCTTTATCATTTAATTTAACACACCTGTACACGTATTTAGAATCATATACCTACATACATACATATATGTGTGTGCATCGTATATGTATACATGCATATACGTACATATGTATGTGTTATATGATGTACATATCAAAACAACATTTTCAGATTTAAATGCAAATCAGTTTTAAAAACAAAACTGGGCGTCATACATTAATTCTATTCCATGTTGTAACTTTTTCTCGTTTTTAAATACAAGTATGTATATATTACATATACGTATGTATGTATATACGTAAGAATATAAGTTTTCATAGATTACTTTTATTTTATTTTATTTTATATTTCCATTTAAATATTAAAAACATTGCACAACGTACATATGCAATATGTGTATGGATATACCGATAATCCAGGATTCATCAGGAATATAGATACACACATACATGTGTGCATATATGTATGTATATTTGGTAATCACATGTAGCTCGTGTACTATATGTATAAAAATATTCAAGAATAAAAAAAAGTAAATCATTCGGAAGTCTTGCAAATTACTTAAATTCAAAACACATAGTACATGTAATACATACAAAGAACATTTTGTGTATATGGATGGTATGCAGAACAATTTAAAGCTGAGAAATAACAAGCATCTTGGTGATTTATTGGAAATTTTTTCTAGTTTTTCATTAAATTACTAGAGATACATGTACATATTTATATGGCTAAAAAGATAAACAGGATAGAAACCAAATCGTTATTTTCTAACATTGACATTTTATATGAGTTTTTCGTGCATACAATACAATAATACAAATTACTAATGAGCATATAATAAATTACTAAAAAAAAAAAAAAAAAAAAAACAAAATTCAAGCAAGAAAACCAACAGAATAACATAGCATCATAATGATGCAGTAGTTTACTAAATTGGACTTTAGCTAAATATATCGTGAGTTTGTAAAATGATGCATACATGTAATAACTATAAATATTTTAATAAAATGTACACATATTATGTACATAGGTACAAGAGCGGGCCTAATTTGCTTAAAGCAATATTGGTTTTCCACCTTCATGAAAACAAAAAAAAAAACTGTAAAAAATGTATAAAACGTTCACTTTATTTAGAATATTAAAACAATTATCAAGGAAATAAGACTGATTTATGGAACTGTTTGTCAACTTTTGTTAACGACTGTAATACTGCATTACAAACATGCAACACAAATTATTTTGCATACATACATTCATTCGTAGTAGGTACTAAATATTAAATGTATTTCACACAAAAGCATGTAAATATCGCAGATGTATGTTTTAATATGTTCTTCTTTGGGTAACAGTCCAACAGAGTATATCATTAAATTGAGAAATAATAATAAGAAAATGAGAACAAATAATTTATTAAAAGCCAGTCAAATTACTTTGTAGCAAATTTGCATGCTTCTTATTCTTTTCAATTTTGAAATGTACTTGAAGTGATTTTCTTTTTCCTTTTTTTATTTTTTGCTGACTATTTATTTTGCATGATTCAAAAGAAAGTATTAAAAAAAACAAAATAAAAATAAATTTTTATAATACCAAACCAACGAATAAAATAAATAAGAAAATAAATTTATTTTACTTATTTTTTCCATTATTAAACTTTAAAAACGTGGATAAAAAATTTGCATCATAAATGTTGACAACAACATTGTCTGCAATCATGAAATCTGATTAAATGATATGATTTCGGTGAATAATCAACAGACATGAATGCTAATTTCTCTTCCGTCGTCACAAGGCACATTGTCCTCATCAAATAACCACTTTATATGTAAATATATATATGTATAAAATATACGATATAGTACACACAAATATACACCTATAAATTAAAGTACTAGTTTTATGCATGTATATATGTACGTATTAAAAATCATCATGATTTTCTTTGATGTTCATTTTTATATATTGCACATTATATTTGTACATATTGCATGTATGAATGACATTATATGCATTTATATATGTACATATATAATTGTACATATATACATATAGCATACAATATACATACATAGGTACATACATATATCTACATATACATACATGTACAGAGCAGCCGAACAACAAACTTTACTTTAATGACAGCAATTGCAATAGTAAAAATCAGTATTATTAAATCCCTACCAATCTTATTTGGTCACGATTTGAACTGAATTGAACTCTTGCAAACTAACGGCATTAATGACAACACAACAAGAAAGAAACTTGTCAATATCAAATGTTTGTTATCATGCATTTTTTATGTTTACTTTTTTTATTTATTTTTATTTATTTATCTTATATTTCTTTATTTATTTTTTTATGTTGCAAACTGCTAGTTCACAGAGAGGGCCTATACAAGGGCTCAATAAATACTAATCAAAATGAAAATAACTTCATCTATGTATGTATCTACATATGTAAATACGTAGATAAATTCGAATAAAAATTAATGTTCAATTCTGCAAATGGTTATAAATGTTATAAATTAAGTACTGAGCTATCTGATATATTTGAAATAATTATAATTAGAATGTATTTTATTACATCTATACATGTGTACTTAAAAGGATATTAACACCCTGAAATTTTTGGAAATTTTAATAGTAATTATATGAGTGACTTTTAGTGAAGCACAAATTTAATCTCTTTTAATATTACATACATATGTATGTATTTTAAAATTAAGAATGTAAGTAAATAAAAGTAAAATTGGGTAAATATTAACATGCCAGAATTTGGTCATTCCTGGATGTACTTTTAATACACGAACAAAGGATCAATAAATGTCATACTTTCAAGTTAATCAACAATTTTTTTAAAAATTTGATTCAAATATGTATATTGGTGGGTGAAATACAAAAAATGCAAATGTGTAATAACAGAAGCTATAGTAATATGTATTGAAACAGGATAAAGGCGACGATTAAGAACTACGACATAGGAGCTATTATTACAAATTCAAATACATAATGAATGTAAGTGTACAAACGACTATGCATCTCTTATGCATAATCGGCTTATAAGTGAACAACTTGAATGAAATTTAATTTCTACAATATACATACATATTTATATAAACATACACAAGTATTTCTACATTTTCATCCTTATCATTAGAATCACTCATTGAACTACACACAAAATGAATTAAATTCCCGATTGTTCTTATTTTTCCTTTTATCTTCCAACTGTGTTTCTTTCTTCTATCCTGGAAAGTTTTATTTTTTTATTGCAAAATAAAAAATAAAAAAAAAAACAGAAAAACGAAGAAAAAAAAATTTTGTCTCGCATTGATTAAAGTGCATTTTCATTTTTTGCCCATTTACGAATTTAGGCTCTGATGTAGATCTCCTTTTCATTTTATATTGTCCCATTCTGTTGTACTGATGGTTAACTCGTTTAGTTACACATCCCATTGCAGCAATTACCAATGACCAGGTTGAAGCTTATTGTTGTTCCTATTATTGCTGCTACTGGTCACTTAACTGCGCTTTGTCTGGACACTATTGTAGTGTACAATTGTATATAAACATTTATTTGCATATTTATGCATATACCTTTTTATACATATACATATGTACATATTTACATATAAATGAATGCAAAATTTTGAACAATTCATGTACAGTATATGCATGCATATTCACTGTCATACACATATACATATATCCTTTTTGCATTCGTATATGCATAGATATAGATATACATATGAGTAGATATACATACATATACAAGTGTATGTATAACACAATGGAAAATATTTTCATATATGCGCATAATTAAAATCCACCACCACCACCCTTTTTTTCTGAAATTAAAAAGAAATCTGAATTACCCTGTCTGAACATAAATGATGAATACACTAATGATGGTTGATTATTATAACAGCAGAAATTGTAATGGTCTGTATGAAAGTTGATGTACCTACGTACGGTACACATTCACCAACGATCATGTACATAACGTTGTATGTATGATGTACATACATTACTATAATTATAATGCTATACGTATCAACATGGATATATCCTTTGGACTTTATCATAAATATGTTATAATGAACAAGAATGCATACATAAATATGTTGGTAGATTTGTATGTGTAATTTTTTGTTTTTACCTTTCAAATGAAAATGCATACAATCAAGCGTATGAATTATAGTATGAAAGAGGTGATGGAAATGTTCTTTATTTTTCTTGTTATTCCATCGAACTTGAATGGTAATTGCTGGACAAATACATAATATATGTATGTACATATTATAAGTATAATATTTTCATGTATATACTATATATGTATATATGTATGATGGAAAATTTAAGGATGAGAATACAAAATGAAAAATTATATTTATACATATGTACATTGTATTCAAAATAATAAAATACATATGTGAAAAAAAGGACTCATCTGTATTTTATATTTTATTATTATGTTCTCATTTTCAGCACTAAATCATCGAATGCTGGATTAAATTTTTGTGGTTTCATAAATTTTTCGTTTGATTTCATTTTTATTATTATTTTTATTATTGCCATTTATTTTAAATTTATATTTTGTGAATACAAATATTTTATTTTCATTTTGTTTGTGTCCAAAATAAATTAATGTTCAACAAAAGTATTAATGTCAAAAAAACTTACATACAATAATATGTTGGGGTCATTTGTTTTTTTTTTTTATTATGCTCGTGTTCGTATGTTACCTGATGCAATACAACATTCAAACGATATGTTTTAATTTCAAACATACACACATACATACATATATGAATTCATACTGTTATTTTATTTTTGAATTTTTGAATGATATTTTCTTTTCGCCCTCTGTTTATATCAAATGTAATCAACCACTTGTTGGTCATTACATGAAATTTTCTAATTTTACTTACACGTATATGTACTATATATACATACGTGTATTTCTAATTTCATATTTTAATGTAAATTAAAGAATAATTTTTCAAAAAAATTATATAAACATCACAAGTTAAATATTTAATGATGTCTTCCATGGTTCGTTTTTTATCTTTATGTATAACATAAGAATATGCATTTTGAAATAAATAAAAACTTTTTTATCAATAATTATCAAATATGTGTACGCGTGCGTATTATATTCATATACAGACAACAAGAAAATTTCATTTCCTGTAGTATACGTAACACATTTTTTTTACTTTTCTGATATTCTTATTTTAAATATTTTTAAGAATATTGATAAATTTCTGCATTCATAATTCATATTTATGCGTATCTAATGCATATAATTATGCATGTGTGCATGCAAGCATTTTGCGTTTCTCTACACATAATAATAAAGTTTTTTTTTTTTTTGCTATACATTAATTTTTTCACACTTGAATAATATATCTTTATAATCTTTGTATATTATGCAAGTCACACCGAAGATTATTTATACGAACAACAGAACACACATGTACACATATGTATAACAAATCGACAGAATTTCATTTTTTTAAGTGAAAACTGAAAAGCATAATACAATACATGTACTATAATATAATGATAATATTGCGTAAATGTGAAATATTTTTAAATAATTTTTCATATGTTTTCTATAACACAATTTTTATTCTACATAGAGTATATGAACATTTTATTCTTAGTATATGTACATCAAATCACACACAAGTTTTAACGACTTTTATTTTTATTTTTAAAAGATGTTGAGTGCCTTTTAGAACCATATATGCATATGCATAGAATAATTTTTATACAGAATCTATACGTACATTTTCTACAAAAATATACAACGTACGTATGTATATACATATACAGCATAAAAATTATAATAAATAGAAAATACGTGTGAACATACATATATGTACCTACATAAGTATGTATTTATATTTGGAAAATATTTGTGAAAAAATGATATACGTATATGTATATATGTATATTTGAATTTTATTCTTTCAAACGAAAATTTTATATTTTGTGATGGTATAATTTCAAAAAAGCGAGTATATCTACACAAATACGTTATATACTATATATATACAATATATATACAAGGTGTGAAATCAAGATACAATTGATAAAAACGTATACGAAAAATTATATATACATACATTCAAATTATAGACAAACATAGACAAATCTAGTATGTATGTGTATACAATTTTTATCATTGCATCAGAAAAGAAATTAAAAAGGAGAAGTTTCCTTTTTTGCACTTTATAAGTGTCTGCAACGTACTTGAGACCAACAATTTTAATGCGTACATACGAACATTCAAAATCAAAATAAAAATTGTATGTTTATATGTGTGTACATATATGTATAACAATATAAAAAGAAAAATTAGAAAACAATGAAAATGTGTATTCGAAAAAAAAAATTATTAAATAAATACGACTGTTTTTATTTTAGGCTGCTTAATTGTATAATGCAATGATTTTGATGGAATATCAATTGTTTAATTTTTAATATTTTTGCCCCAAAAATAAATTATTGTACTCAAATGTACATTAAAAATTCTTTACATTAAAAAAATCAAAATTACAAACTATTAAACGTAACTAACATATGAGAAAATCTTTTTCAAATGTTAAAAGTGTTGGTATTATAGAAAAAATCCATTTTTATTCAACCTCGGTTTTCTTTTTTTTTTTTTAATTTATTTATTTTCTTTTTTTTTTTTTGTTTTACAGGGAAACGCAAACTTTTATTTCCGAACGTAGAAAAGGCAAAGAGAATTTGCCAATTTCATTTCTTTATTAAATATTCAAGTTGGTGGGTGGTCTTCTTAACACTTATCATTTGATCGTTTTCAACAGTTATTTATAATTTTTCATTATCATTCTTAAAATTATGTCGAATCAGACATTACCGGTTAAAAACATTTTACACACGTATTGCACAAATCCTCACATTCACATGTATATGTATGCGTTGTCTAGAACGTAAACAAAATTCATGTAAACATATGTGCATAATTTTATGTTTATTATATTTTGGCCAATGCACTTTTCTTTTCTTATTATTTACCTCCCAGTCTAGACAATTTCGCATTTTAAAGATATGCTTAAATTAAAAATTAAAAAAAAAAGGAGAAAATTATTAAAAATAAAGAAAAAGCGAAGTATGGAAGAGTTTCAACAAAAAAAGATATGAAAAAACATATATCTCTTACTTAATGAAACACACATACTAAATACATATATTTACATACATACATACATATAAAAAAAAGAAAATTGCATATGAATGTGTTTTGCTGTTGCTTTTATTGTGTAGTTGTAGAAGTAGCAGAGACAATCTAATTTGTCGTAATACATAGATGTGAAATTGTGTAAATGAAAAATTTTGATACGAAAACTCCCAACCTACTCGTAATACAACTTGTTATTGCATCTAACTTAGGTTAGAATTTTTGTACAAGACCACTGTTTTGAATTTCACATCTATACATCTAGATTCTAGATTTGTGTTGCTCAAAGAAGATAATATATGCGAATATTCATTATATCAAAATCATCCAATTCAATGGGTGAAATTTCAGTTCACTGAATCTTATATCATCAACTAAATTTTTAATTTTTTATTTTTCTTATTTTATCTTTGTTATCCATTCTGCACATTGTTGATATGTTTATAAAATCTACAATGCATGTAAATATGCATAATCGTAAACCTTAAGTTTGAAGCACATTAATAACGTCAGCAATATATCTTTGGTAACAGGACCAATACACCAAAGACATCAGCTTATCTTAAGTAATTTCTTTGTTTTGAACTCAATGAAAAATTTACACAATAATAATTGTCAACCATTTAAGTATTTTTTAGTCTTTATCAAACTAAAAAAAATCTTTTGAAAATTTCAAATGAAATCAAATTTATGTAGTTTTGATAACAATGATGAATTATTAATGTTATTAGATCTACTTATTCTATATTATATACGTGAAATTTACACATGTGCATGTTGTCGCTGTTGTTGGTGTTGACGGTATGATTGGATCCAAGTAATTAGATTTATGTACATACATCTCATATGTATAAGTATATACGACGTATACATATGTATCTACTACGTATACATGAATATTGTCGATTAACAACAATAACAACCATATATGGTACATACAGACATGAACATGTACATAACGTACATGTAAAAACAATGTAATTGTAATATGGGGATTGGATTTGTTATTAGATGCAATGACACTTTCATAAAATATGTATGTACATATGTACATAAATAAATTGTTGCTCTTTTGAAGAAAGTCAACAAAAAACAAAATATTGAAAAATCAATGATAGTCGCGATTTTTATTAATTTGACATGTACTTATTTGCTTAGTTGCATTTAATAGTTTATCACAAATCAACACATACATACATATGTACATATGTATGATAGGTCTGTTCCGTAATTCGCGACTTCATAAAGAAAATTTTAGAGATAAATTTTTAAAAGTACATGAATTTTTACCAGCTTTTACTTAAAATACTGTACTTAGCTGCAGTTTTCTGAAAATCAAGAAAAATATTTGAATTTTATTTTTTTAAATATATTTAATTAAATTTCAAAATAAGCAAACAGTAAGTAAAAGCAACATGAATTAACTATTTGCAACTTTTTTTCAGAAGAAGAAAATTATGATTTTTTTAGAAAATTTGTACGAAGACACAAAATTTGCAGTTTATTGCAATTTTTTGAGAATCACTGCACATACATATCTTTGAATACGGAAACAGACCTAACGTATTATCAAATTGAATCACATCATTTTTATGTATACGTATAAAATTCATATTAAGCTCAAATATCATTTGATGTTCGGAATCCAAAATAATAGAAAACAAAAGGACATTTTATATAAGAAATATTTTTTTATATTTTACGTTCACAGTATTTAAAAAAAATAAAAATGATAGGTTTAGTCATTATATAAAAAGATATTTGAAAGGAAAAACAAAAATATTGCATTTATTTGGCAGTTTTATATTATGGTTAGAATTTTCTTAAAATTTTCATACGTATTTCATGTTTTAAATATGTAGATGTATTATATGTAGTACATGTATGCATGTTTACTCAGTTAATTCCATAATTCCATACAATAGAATTAAAACAAAAAAAAAACGGATAATATTATTATGTGTACATTCAAATACTGTGGCAAAAAAAAAACCAAGGCATTAAAAACATTATACCATTTTTCTCTTGTCAAAAAATGTATGAAATTCAACATGAAAATTAAAAGTAAAAATGAAATAAAAGAAAATATAATGAAATGATATTTCGAAACAAAGATGCAATAATATTGAGCATAATATCAAGCTATTATTCAACAAAATAACAATGCTTACATAAAAATTTATAAAAATACTACTTTTACATTTTATTTGATTTTTACAGACACTTAAATTTTAATTTTATTTCATGCGATTTTTTGTGGTTTGTTTTTTACAAAACACAATGGGTTTTCCATTTTATTGAGCAAAATGAAGAATAAAAAATAAATGGTTAAAAAAAAAAAGAAAAACCTCTTACGGCTACTAGTATAATCCTAAAAATAGAATTTTAAATGGATAACAATATGCAATTCTTTTAAAAAAATAAATACATGTACCTAAATACATATACCTACATACTTACATAACATGTGTACATAAGTAAACATATACATATAAGTACGAATAACATTATAGGAATTAACATAAAAAATAAGAGAAAATTTTTTTTTTTTTTTAGATTTTTTTTTTTTTTGGTGTTTTTCTTTTTCGTGATTTAGAGAAAAAGAAGAAAACTAAAAAGATACTTTACACATTCATATCAAGCGTAAACCAGCTAGTATATATGTATATATCTATTTTATTATGTGTATACAGATTTTCATGCATTTTACATATATATACATACATACATACATATATATATACGTATATATAAGCTTATGTACATATATGTATGTGTTTCCATCTGAGGCATTTTGTATCGTGTGGTGCTGCTACTATTATCACATTTCATTCAGCCAAACAACAGACAAGTAAAAAGTCTAGACAAAGACTAGACTTAATAAAAAGTTGATTCAAATCCTGTTTGTTATGGCTTTTAAAGATTACATGAATGTATGTATGTTATACAGCGTATATATATATATATCCATACATCAAGAAAGATGCACGGCCGATATTATGTATTATTATATAGAAATGTATGCGTTTTAAAAACAAAATGTTAAGCATATTGTATGAATTATACAAAATTAATGTATACATACATTTACATTTTTACATGTATGTGTACTGCACACGTATACATAATGTATATCTATAGAACAAGGAGGCTGAATTTTATCCTTCGTGATATTCTTAATATTTCCTTGTTAAATAATTTTCTTGTACATAATGATTTTAAAAACCGTATTCATATATATACATATGTACATACATACATAATATGCACGTATGGAATTTTCAAATTTTGTTTTTAAACTCAAATTTGCATGTACATACATACTTACATACATATGTAGATGCAAATAAAAAGGAGTATGGATTCAATGAGAAACTTATGCACTTACACAAAATTATTATAAGATTTTTATTTTCAAATTTTTAATTACTTGTAAAAATAATTAAACTGATAATTTGAAATGCATAATTGAAATTGCATTTGTGCATCAGCATAAGTATTTGTGTAAAATGAAAGATTTCTGGAACAATTTTTATTTTATTTCGTAAATAAATACATATGTAAATATGTATCACATTTCATAAGCTTATTTGTGCAATGTGTTCATATGTATATAAAAAAATAATGCACTGTTTACTAAAGTCAAAAAATTTTTCCTAAAAGTGCATGTGTGTGTAAATACATTAAAGTAATTATACTATATAGTATGTGAACTAAATAGTAGCCAAATTGTCTGTCTAAATAATAACAAGATTTATCAAATATCGATATATCAATATACGTATATACATGCACATACATAAATATAAATTTTGGCAAAAAATATATTAGATAAACATACATACATATGTATATGTACGTATGTAAACTTTTATATCAAATACGTAGTCCTAACAGTCTTTTTTTAATTTCTAAAGTAATAATACAAATATGTATGAAATTCTAAATATGTACACACTTCTTTTTATTTTTATCTTAGTTGTATTATCTTTTTTTCTAGAAACAAAATAAAAACTTCCAATTCGCAAATTCATATATTACAGGATACATAAAACAACACATGTATGTATGTACATAGTATTTATTGTGATATTAACTTTATTCAATGATGTATTATTATACCTATATATTAAACGTTGGCCAATTTTGTCTACTTTGTAGCTAGGTATTTTTCTTTTTAGTTTTAAAAAAAAATTTTTCCAATATATATATACATATAGATATAATGTTGTACGCAATGCACCAGAATAGATATCTTTCGATGCTTGTTAAATATTTGAATATTGCAATATGTATATATACAGTACGGATTTCAGTATGTAATACAGAATTACTTGAATGTCATTTTGGTATTTTCTTGGAATTTTGTTATAATACTAGTATTAGTACATAGTGCATTGACATGGCAGCAGATGCATCTTAATTTCTTCTAAGGAAAGCATATAAAAAAATATATAAAAAACAACAAATTGTATTTTTTTAAAGTCATGTGTTGATAGGCATGTGAATTCTTTTCAAAATTTTTCTTTTCCTCTTTTAATCTTGACTCTTTTTTTTTTTTAATTTTATTATATTTGTTTCATTTAGCAACATATCACTATGCAGTTCGATGCAGTTAAGATCTTATGGAAATGATATAAAGTAGTACCACTTTACGTCACTATATATAGTATATAGTATATTGATATTAAAAATATTCATCTCGTATTATATGATAATTTCAAAAATTGTGGTAATACTGCTCTTGAGATGATCTTATTAGAAATAATGAGAAAAGAAAAAAGACATGTGTATTTCCATAAGGCCTTAACTGCATCGAATTAGTATACAGACTATAAAGATATGTACAATAATAACAAATATAATGTATAATTATTTCAGTATTGTAGATTTATATTATAACATTCTGTATACATACATCTATTCATATATAGAAAAAATTAAATTAATTATCATTGACATTTAAATATAATATAAAATAAGCATTGAAAATTGTTATTGTGTTTATGTAATTCTTTTAACAAATCTAGATGATATTTTTTCATTAAATATTTCAACACATCAAATTTCTGAATGTAATTTTTTAATTCACATGAATAGTCATAATTTGAGTAGATTAATTGCTAATGCTATAATTACATATTATCAAATATTATAGAATTAACTTGATACATACATTAATTTTATTTATTTTAAACATAATCTAATTTATTTTAGTCATTTAGTCTGTATTGCTGTAAAGCAAATGTGTCGTATCTCTTTCCACTGTTCAGTAGTAACAATTTTTCAACTTATCTAATTTACTCGTTTATAACATTTTTATATTCTTTATATTCAATTAAAAAGCTTTATTTAATTATTTGTGATTAAAGTAAAAAAGATGTGAAAAAATTAATAAATTAATCGTTCATGGTAATTGTTAATACAATAAACTCCATAATCTAGCAGACATAATGTTGCCAAAAATTGTACAATAAATAATTTGCTAATTATAATAATATACACAAATACAAATATGTAAGTATCTATTTTCATATTATTTTATTAAACTATTAAGAAATGTGAGTAATGATGAGTAAAATATAACTTTATAAAATTTCCAATACTGAATAATATTCAATGTAATAATGACAAGCATAAATATTTTTAATTAATTAATGACAACATAGTAACAAACAAGGTATTTACAACCGTTATTAATAGATGTTACATTATTTTATTTGTCAAATGTCAACATTGTTTTAAGCATGAACACAAAAAAAAATTATAAAATGAAGGAAAAAAAAAACAAAAATTAAATTAATAAGAATTTAGGAAGAACGTGAAAAACATTCCATTAAAACTGTCTGTCTCGTTAATGACCTACAAAAACTTTTGAAACTGAAGGCCATTTGATTAATATTGCGTAACATGCAAAGCTTTACAACAAAAAAATCATCTTATTTAAACATTGTATTTGTATCAATTTTATACTCTGTATGCATGGAAATACATAGACATATTATGTGATGATATGTATGTAAAAATGTAGGTAAATCTACATATGTACGTATGTACATATGTCTCGTCTATGAAATGTACACATATGTTTGTTGTTTGGGTAATAATAATTATAATTATTTTTACATAAAATTTAACTTTTAGACAATATCTATTTTACGTAATACATATATACAAAATGCATGTACATATGTATGTGCACAATATAAGTGTGAAAATGTACACATTCAAGTGTGTACAAAAATTGTGAATACATACCTATATGTATGAATTTGAAGTATGAATGTACAAATTATACCTTGCAATAGCACATAGTATTACACTACACAAAGTTAATGTAAAGTATCTACTATTATTGTTGTAAATATGTATAAACAATATAATATGACTCAGTGTAAAAATCCGTCTAGACGGCATGATGAAATAGAATTTATCTTTTCCCCTTTGTTACAATTTTCACCATACCACCCACTTTTATTTTTTACGCTATAGGTAGGTATGTATGATACACGTATATTACGCTATTACGCTATACTCTCATGTATGCTTTATTTATTTTTTTTATTTGATTGTGATGTACGTGTACCTAATGTAGGTATGTTACTATACAATATAATGTAATCAGCCACATTGAATAGAAATTCTATCAGACTTTCTGGGCGGCCGACCTCTATTTACCTCTATTTATGTAATATAGGTACTTGTTATTTTATATAAAGTCTTCTAAAGTAAAGTGTTAATGCTAATAGTGCGTCTGCTTTTAAGTTTTCTTTAATTAATTCCTCTTTTAGATTTGAATTTTGTTTCTTTTTTATTTGTTAATTTTTATTTCAATTGCTTTTTTTTTTCATTCTTTTCGGTTTTCCTTTCAACTGCATATTTGTAAAAAATTTTCAAATGTTATTAGATATTTCATTTGAATTTATCTTTTTTGCTTGTAATGCGAATCTAAATGTTAGTAAAATAATTCAGTTACCAATGTTAAGATAATTTTACATGTTTTTCTTATGTATAAATACATATACAATAAATATACTGTTTAAATATAAAAAAAAAATTTCCTCTAATTGGTAAATAACTAAAAATGAAGATTAACGTTAATTAGCATTAGTAAGTTCTAATCATTTAAGAAAATAAAATAAAACAACATTAGTCGCAAATATAATAAGAATAAATAGTGATAAAATTTAATAGAAAAAAAAAAGTCTCACTTTACAGCTCAGGTATTTATTGTACATATAAACTTGTCGCCGTATTGTATAATTATCATGAGAATTGGCGACAAGATATAAATTTTATACATACAGGTACAATCATGTAATATACATACATACATATGTAATAAAATAAAAGGCAATATATCTATACTTATGTATATGCATCAGTTGTATGTTTAAAACATGGATTGAATTGAAACAGAAACAGAATCCTTAAACAGTTAAGATGGTTAAAATTAGATAGGTAGATACATTTTTAAATATCTTATGCCGCTGATTTTCGCTATAACAATTATAGGCTTTTTATAATTAAATATCAGATCAACAATTTATTTTCTTCATCCTATAGTATAGATAACTATGCATAGAATTAAAGAATAGAGAAATAAAAATTTTCATTTTTAACTTTATGTAATTTTTTATTTATTTATTTATTTATTTTTTTTTAATTTTTTTGCATTTTAGTTCTAAATATGGTTGACAGCTGCTGATAACGAAATACGATATCATTGAGTTTTTACAACTGTAGATACATTTTACATGTCTGATTGCACCAGAGATGAAAAACAAAAATGAATTGTTTATAATGAAGATACCGACAATGTGATGAAATTTCAGTAGAGTAGGCTTCTTTTATTTTACATGTAATGTATAATTACAATTTTTATTCAATAAAAAAAAAAAAGTTATGTTTGTGTATATATAAAGGAAAAATCTTTATTCATTATAATAAAGTGAGAATAACAAACAATAAAATAAAATTTTTATTAAATCAAATAACTACAAAATTGAATAAAATTCAATTTAATTAAAATTATTAAAAAATTTTCTGGAATTTAAGAAAATTTTTTTGTTTATTTATATGTTTTGCATTCATCGAATTTTTTATGCTTCACCAAATGAACAGGAATAGATATATGTACATATAAAATGGGGAAATATACTGCATAAATGTATGCAGTACATATGAAAATTTTTAAACTGTTGTTATATGTTTGTTAATGTTTTTGGTTCATATCTTAATTCAAATCTTTTACAATACTTGAATTTTGATAAGATAATAAACCAAAAAAAAAAAAAAAATGGAAATGATTTAAAACATCGAATATTATATCCACATTTTATGTGTTATAAATCCTTGCATGCACATAAATGTAATATATGAATATACATACATACATATATGTCTATAGGTATGTGTATGTCTTATCTTATGTGAAAAAATATTATGCAGAAATAAAAAAAAACATTAGTTTTCGCTTTAGGCTATAGGATGAAAACAATAACTGAAATAGGTACCCATTATATATGTATTTATATAATTTTACTAGGTAAAAATACTTACATACATTCAAAACTAAAACATAAGAGAAAAGAAAATAAAAACTCAAATTTAATGCGAAGATACATATTTGTTTATGAATGTGTTACATTTGAATTTTTACATAAACATGTAGGTATATGTATGTATATTTCCAAAGATTACATTTAAGAGATCAATCAATAAACAGTGGCGCTACAATCCGATGTGAGTCTTGGCCTGCTCGGGGATACTTCTCCAGATGGATCTATCTGTCGCTTGGGCTTTCCAGTTCTGTAATCTCAACTTCTTAATATCCTTTTCAACTTCGTCCTTCCATCTTAATCTCGGTCTTCCAACTTTCCGCCTTCCAGTAGGTTCTTGTTCCATCATTCTTCTAACAGGATCATCTAACTCTTTTCGCAGCACGTGTCCAATCCATCTAAATTTGTTACCTTTTATTTTTCTTACAATATCGGCGTCTTCATAAATTCCGTACAATTCATCATTGTACCTTCTTCTCCATATTCCGCCATCTTGGACTGGACCATATATTTTTCGTAATACTTTTCTTTCGAACTTTCGTAAATTCTCTTCGTCTGCTTTTGTGAGCGTCCAGCACTCTGATCCATACAATACCACTAAGAGGATAAGCGATTTATAAATTCTACTTTTTGAAGTCCTTGTTATTATTGGAGATTTCATTATTTTGTATAGACCGTAATACGACTTGTTACCAAGCAAAATACGCCTCTGGATTTCTTTATCTAGCTTACATTCAAGAGATATATACATGAAATATGCACAGATATATGTATATACATACATATGTATGTGTAAGATACATACGTGTAAAAAACGTCTGCTAAAAAAAAAACAAAAATCTCTTAAGAAATTCCCAATACAAATACAATCAGATATCTTAAAATATTGTTCCGCAATTTCCTGATAACAAGAAAAAAATTACATAAAAGAAGAAGAAATACATATAAAAGTTAAAAAAAGCTTAAAAGAAAAACGATTACTAAACTAAAGGAATGAGGATAATAAAAAACAAAGATCATACATGAAAATAAATATGTATAAAGTCATGTGTTTACGTACATATGTACCTATAGTATGTATGCTGCTCCAGGGATACATTGGTCAAAATACACGTATGCATCTAGAAATATATATATTATATAAGGAATTCGTGTTAAACTTATACATTGTATTAAATAAAAAGCAAGTGAAACGAATACTGCCTATTGTTACACAAAAAATTATACCATAGTTTAATTGAAAATATAAGTATTATTTTCTTTTTAAAAATGGTAATACATAACTTTAATTTCATTACAATTTTCCGATTTTTTTTTTGCACATTATTTTTAAATTTAAATTTAAAAATAATAAAATACATTTTAAAAAATTTCTACAATGTCAATAAAAAGTAATTTTACTCTAAATTTTTATTTGTATCACACTATTCCAATAAAATTCAATGATGCTGAGAAAATACATTCACACATACAAATGCATGTACATGTAACTATAAAACTGAATTTTCATACCTATATATGTATGTTTTGTAAGCATGTATGTACCATATTCATTTTAGGTCATGTTTTTGTTGCTAATCATTGGGACAAACGAATATTTATACTCATCCTTGATCGTCGGCACAAGATTGTGGCAAAATTTGTGGATCCGTCTGCGTAAAAGGCCAGAAAAACTCTTTAAAACTTTTTTTTTTCTAATTTTTTTTCTGTCTTTTTTATTTATTTTAATATTGGCACAATGGTATCTATTCTGTTCGTTTATCAAACTTTATCCTTCTTTTATAAAACCATTTTATAGTTTTGCAAGGCATTAAGCACTATACATACATACGTACGTAGTAACGATGTACATATGTACATATATTATAATTCGTAATGGCGTATTAATACACCTAACTTAAAAAAAAAAAACAAACAATTTACGTTTTTATAGATGTTCATTGGTTATGTACATATGTATGTACATTTACAATCATCCTAGTTATATCCTTTTTCTTCCATATTTCATTGATTACCGATGGTTTTAAAAATTATTAATAGTAAAATTGGCAAAAAATGTTTGTTGATAAAAATGTTGCTGAATAGTAAAGCTTTATTTTCGACATCTTTATTTTTTCAAATTCTTTTTAAAAATGTTTAATATAAATGAAAATGCAAAAAAAAAACAAGAAAGTTATTTCAAATTTAACGATTCAATCTCTTTTTTCGTGTTTAACTCTCTGATCTCAACCCCTATCGTATAATGTATTTTTATTGCTAAAGTTTGTGTCCTATTTTTGTGTATGGATGGATACATATAACCATTTGCATCTTTATAAGAAAATTTTATATTTACTTATGCATTTGATATTATAGTAAAATATGTACCTACAAAATGTGTACATTGGTAGACGTAAAATGGAAGAAAAATTTATTTGCCAGACTTTTAAAAGTATGAATAAAAACAAGAACAAAGGAAAAAAGTATGAGGAATCGCAGAAATGGACAGAACAAACATACAAACGTTTTATATTGTATTTGGTTTTTTTTTTATATCATGAATGATGTGGTTGAATCAATTTTTATATCTTTGTGATGACAATAAAAAAATAAAAAAACGAAGGAAAAATAAAAAAATAAAAAAAATTTAAATTTGATGGCAATTTATTGATTCGTTTATTTATTACCTGAAAAAAAAAAACGAACGAACAAAATAAAATAAATGAACAACAACTATTAATAAAAGTATAAAAAAGTTGAAATAAAAATGTTTTTCAATTAATTGGAAAAAACATGACAAAAACTCGAATTGTTTATGGTTTGTCCTTTTAAATTAATGTCAGTTAACAGAATGGTGTTTTGTTTTTGTTTTCGATTCATGTTTTATTATTTGTACACGTATACGTATACGATTTTCATTTTATTAACATTATTTTAATTTATTTGTTTACTTTTTTATATCAAATTTTTTTTTATAATAGTGCTTGAAGCGATACTTTGAATGTATTACAAATTAAATAATGAAATTCAGGTAATTCTGATACAGTAATACATAATATATTAATACATTTTATGTATTAATATATTTTTATTTTTATTCTAAAGTTTTTAATTTTAATAAAAATGCTCTGGGTTAATAAAAATTTTTCTATTGAAAAAAAGATTTGTTTTACAGAATTCTAATATTAAGAAAAAATGTTAACTAGAAGAAAAGCTCATGATACAACGATATAGGTAGGTAATTATACAAATAACTGAAGACCATATGCTTATCCATATCGGATTATTCTCTTGTATTTATGTTATTTGAACTTACCACAATTGACATAATTTTCAATATGATTGTACTGTAAAATTCATAAAAATCAAGCATTAATGCATGGATACGTTGAACATATCCAGGTAATCAATTTTTATTACGTACCTACATTAATGTTCATGTGTGAATCGTGTGATATTCACCTTTATTATTAATAATTATGTACATATATTTTTCTTAAAAATTTTTATCATAGTGTAATTGTCGTTACTTGTATTATAATATATTTCATTGTTTACTTAATTTTGTTGTTGTTGTTGTTTTTTTTTATCAAGAAAATATCTTATTATCAATATATATGTTACTAAAGTCTAGACATCTGTCTAGACAGAAAAAAGCTTATTTAGCACACAACTGTGATTCAGTGATTCACGCAAATATCTGACATGAATAAAATTCATATACCTACTTACATATATACATACAAGAAAAACACATTACACATACCATAAAAATTATCTAGATACATAATTAAATAATTTACCTATCTATACTATCATACAATTCATATAATTCTATGATTAGGTATATTATATATAACATAAACATACAACAAGTCCATACATACATATTTGTATCAATTTATATTTCAATTAAATGAAACCGGAAATCGTAAACCTGTTGAGTTCTTTTGACATATTTGTACATTAAAGTGTATCTACTTTTATATACATACTTAATAATAATAATAATAATAATTGCGCTTTTCTTTATTGCGGTAAAGTCATTCAATTCAATTCATTTATGTACAATTCTTACAAAATATAGGTACCTACCTACATACATTTTATATGTACGTACACATACTTACAGTTAAATTTATTTAAATTTGAAAGTGCGATATAAAAACAATGAAATTTTGATTTTGAAAAGAAAAAAAAATTAAATTAAAAAAATAAATAAAATAAAATTAACAAATAAATAAAAAGATAAATAAAAGAATAAATGAAAAAAAAAATGTTTAAATGGAAAAATCCCAAAATATATAAAAATTCCCTCACAAAAAAAAAAAAAAATTATCATTAAGTTAACAAATGACTGTTATCAAATTGTATGTTATATATCATGTAGAAATACATATAGATTTGGTATGTAAATAGATCTATGTACATTATTATTTATATACTCATATGAATTCACGTACATAAGTACGTACATATAATGATATACAGGTGTGAATTGAATGATTATGAACACATACATTTACATATGTATGTGTAAATCATTTCGTTCATGTTGACGTACCACCATATGTACATTTATATTTATTATTTACCTCATACAACATACATACATACAACCGCTTGCACATTTCTATATATATTTTTATGTCTAGTAAAACTTGTTCGATATCTGTAAAGTATTATTTTAAATTATTTATCGTTTTGTTTTATTTAATTTTTCCCATTCAACAAAATATTTATTTTTAGTTTATTTCTTCGATCATCAAAAGCTTATACATTCATCATAGTGACGTTTCGGTAATAAATCAACTAATCAACAAATAAAATTAATACATAAATGTCGATAAAAAAAATACAGTACAAACATATATAAACGATACATAACATATAGTATATATGTACACACAAACATGTACATATAAACAATAAATTTTTGTCTAGACTCCAGACATATTCAAGTTGAAATTATAACAATTCGATCTCCTAATAAATCGATATGTCCGCTTTAGGTGCCAGACCAGACACCTGAATAAATAAATAATTGGCGAAGAATGTTAAAAAAAAAAAAAGCACAAAAGCTTTTTAAACAAATCTATATTGGTATATTGACATGTGTATGTATGTACATATGTATGTAAACACATGCCTGCATTTATATGTACAATTGTATATACATAAACAACAGATTCACTATAAATATTGAATGGGTTTGAATGTGGGTCAACTTTTTAAAATTAAACAAAAGATCAAAGGGGGTGGTAGTGGTTTATAGAAATTTTTTCCTTCTTTTTAATATCGAAATTTTTTCCACAAAACAAATTGAATTTTTGCTTGAAGAATGTCTTTATTGTTCGATTGACGTGACTAAAAATAGATTAAAAGTGTTATTGAACACAAAAAAAATATTGCTAATGTATATTTTATTACAAATGTACATTTAGGCTAATTAACTTTATTTTTATATAAACGATATAGCAACAATTAATTCAAGGTCGAAAGAAATTGCATAATACCATAATACGTTGTAGTGTATTAATTTTTTTAAATTAATTTTTACACTATTCCAGATTTTGGTTGCATTAAATTGCATAATAAGAATTTGAACATATTTAAAAATTTTTTTTAAACAAATAAAAAAATTTCTTAATGGGGTACATTTATAAAAAGATTTCTTTCGTAAATTTCCATACTCATATATGACCTTGACACAAGGCATTTTTCCTTTTTGTTATTTTTTCCTTTCCTTTTAGTCATTTTTTCCTTCCTCCTGTTATCCTCGCAGTTGATTGATAACAAGTTTTAAATTCTAATCTTCTTTTACTTACATAAAATAAGAGTGTCATTTGCAAAAGGATTTCTATACATGTACATGTGTATGTGTAAAATATGTATATTAAAAGTTGTTTTATTTTTTTATTATGGATTTTGCATATACGTATGTATGTTTATTTTATGTCTTTGTTTTATCCTCTTTTTTTGTGTAGATTTCAACAAAGCTTTGCATTTGTATGTACGTTTGGTCATGTTTATAGTTTACAGACATTGAGTCCATACCATATTTTGTCAAATTATTGTTTTTTGTCGTATGTGTGCACTTAATTTTCCACCCATACTCGGGTATAATTAGTATTAAAAAAATTTCTTCTAAGTTTATTATTTGAAATTTTTCATTTTCGTTATTTTCCTCAATTTTAATTTTCAAAAACATTTTTCTTTTTTGTTTTCAAAACTGTGATGCCCCAAAATAAGTGACAAACATTTTGGATTGTTTTTTTTTTCATGATTACGCTTAAACGTGGATGTGTGGACATATACGTACATATAGTATACAAAAAGAAAATGTTGCATATGTGTATAAATATAGTGTATATATAAATGTACATATTTTAACATATTTATATTGGTACAACTTACGAATGTTTTTTTGTACACTTGTAAACACCAGATCTACAAACTGGAAAAATATAAGTAGACACTAGACATAGCCAAACACAGGCAACGATGAAGAAATCTTTTAATTTGTCGTCTGTCGTGCAGTATTTTCTTAACTTTTTTTTTTTGCTTGTGGAAAAACAATTCGTAAGGTGAAATGAGAAAAGAAAAAAAAAATGAATAACAAACCCAACAATCATAAGTCTATTATGACCAAGAAAAAAAAATTATGTTTCTTTTAATAGGCAAAGTTTGTGTATTAAACTACATATGTATGCGTGTTACATATAAAAGCATATACTACCAAGTACTACATAACAACAGAAAGAATGACGATTTAAAACTTCAAGATTTTTGTTTTTCTTGAGTTGATAATATTTTTATTTTCATACATTTTTATGAATGCGCACACATGCATAAATACACAATTGTATAATGTAGCTTTACGAAAGGGATGATTTTAGAAAATTATAAATTAAAGAAAGAAAAAATGTATACAGGTAGGGTTATAAAATGATTTTGACAAAATAATAATGGAACAAGAGTTTATGAATGAATCATGACAATATTAATGATAATTGGTATGAGTGTAAGAACATAAGAGAAAAACAATTTCATTCAAATAACAATTTCGTTTTGTTTTAAAGAAGTCTAGACAAAAATATCTTTTTATTGTTGAATCCGATAATGAAGATGATTAAAAAACAAAAAAAAAATAATAATACAAATACAATAAAACTAAAGTCCTTTTGAAAGAAAAACTGTTTAAAAGATATACTCTTGTATTTGTGTAACGAACATTTGTATTTTCAAAAAACAAAAAGAAAATCACCGTTTTTTTTTTTTCTTTTAATTTATCTTCATTATGGATAAGTTAAATCATTTTTCTTTTTATATTTTAAATGAATATTGAAAAGTAATTGATTTGTCTTACGAATGTCTTATATGACACATTTTTTTAAATAATTTTCTTTTCTTTCTTTTTTAACGAAAAATTTGAAATTTTAAAATAAGTCCTCAGACTTAAAGATACGTATATTTATACATATGTATGTACATACACATGTATATATACATATATTTTTTTTATTTAGTTATTAATATGCTTGTCAAACTTCTAAAAGATTTTTTTCTTCACATTTTATTCTTTATATTGCATTTTATCTTGACATAAAATGTGTTTAAAATGAACTCACATATATTTATCATATGTATATATGTATGTATAACCTCAGCTGTATGTATTTGTATTATTTGCATAACAGACATATTAAATTTACCAAAAATATGTTAAATTGATTGACAAAAAGAAATAAAAATTAATGCGAAAAAAAAACAACTTATTTTAAGTGAATATGTCTACGGTATTAAGGTAAGCATTAAGTTTATGACATGATATATAGTATACGTATGATATGTATTATATGTATAGTATATTATTGAAATTTAAGATACTCAAAATGTCTGACATTATAATGCAATTTTTCTACGTTCGAATTGTACACATATGTATGACCTTATGTATATATGCATACATAATATGTATTTTGTATAAAAATATTGCTATCTCATATTGGTCAAATTTTATATTTTCAGACAAAATTTCAAATTTCAAAAAATATTTTGTTGTATGTATGTATTTAGTTAAATCAAATATTCAGTTAGCTCATTAAATTTCATTTTATATTATATTTTTGATAGAATGACTCATATTATGATGATAATGTCTAAAATGGATAGTAAATATTTACAAAATAATTATCATTCAATTTTAATGTCTCGTATTAATGTCAATAAAATGTGACAAAAAATATACATTTACTTATTGTTGTTTTAATGTGTGATTTTTTTTTAAGAAAATGTTTTAATGGATATTTATATTGTATATGAACCCAAAAATCTAAGAAAAATTCATAAATCTTTATTGGTCATTGTCTATTTTTAATATAAAAAAGAAATTTTTAAATGAAAAATTTTATTGTATGTATATTCGAAAGTTTAGCCTTGTGAAAAAAACAAAAACGAATTTAATTTTAAGTATCTTCATACATACATACATAATGTACATTGCATAAGTTAAAAACCAAACAGGACATACATAATTATTGTTATTATCATCAAATTTTATTAAAATAAATAATACATAAAAAAAAAATAAAAAGAATATAATGTACATTTTTATTTTATTATTGTTATTTTTTATTTTTGCTTTTTATTTTACAATTATTTCTTTTTTTATACCATTAAATATATATTACGTATGTATGTATGTACGAGTATGTACGCAATTCACAATTTTAAATCCAGCTTCCAGGCAAGCAAGACATGTATACAAATGCCAAGTAAAGTATTATTACGTGTACAAGTAAAAGCAACATGCAACATTTATTCAGTCGGCTAGACTCTTGTAAAATGCAAAAACTGAACAAGTCATTTCGTTTAATTCTTGACTTTAAAACAGATTTTTTCTTTTTTTTTTTTATTTATTTTTCTTTATTTTTTGCATTTCTTTACTTTTATATTTTTTATTTTAAGTTATCTTTCTTTTTTTTTTCATTTGTTGATTTTGTTGTTTACAACATAACGTCCTGGAGATTTAGCTCGTTGTAAACGATGTTTTCCCTTGAATGGGCTTTTCTTGATGTCGTGTCCGATTCCATCCAACTCGTATAGTTATTTTTAAAAATTGTTGTTTGTTAGGTTACTTTGCTTTTTTCTGGTTTTGTTTTTTACATCGACTTGGAGAGCGTTCCAAAACTTCATTCCTATTATACAATATTCATATAATAACATTTGAATGTAGTTTTGATTTGGGCTTGGTTTTGTAGTTTAACTTATTGAAATCATGTCGATTTTAAATTATTTCTAGAAACAAAATATTTTACCAAGTCTATTTAATCAGTCACTTGGAATATAAACTAATCAGATGTCAATCCCCTCAAATTTGGAAGCTTTTTAACTATGTACATATGTAAATGTTGCTTGAATTACTCGTAATTCAAAATAACTTTTGCTATTACATTATTTTGGTTATATTAAAAACTTTTTCAAAGATAAAATTTGCCATAGTTGGCCATTATTAACTGTACTAAAATTTTGGAACATACTCTTGAATGACTGGTAAATTTATAGCACTTTCTTAGTAGGCCTTTTTTTCCAGATAGAATCAAGTCAATTTCCTCCTTTTTTAAAATATATGTAAGATCTCTTTATATACGCATGTAGGTATATGAACTCGGATTAATGTACACACAATTTACGTACAAACATACACATTATATTATACAAAGAACGTCTGGTCTGCAATCTTAGAAATATTCTTACAACAAACGATGCAATTTTTTTGTTTTATTTTATGCTGCAACGACGATGCAATTGAGGTGAAATGTACTCGAATAAAGCAGAAAAACCTTAAGACCTGAAGTAAAATGACTGGCTTCAAGTATCTGAGACTTGATCATCAATCTTCTTATAGCAGGCATATACAACATACATTTATGTACAGACTATAGATATACATACATTCTTGTATTATGATCTGTACAAGTATATTCAGTCTGTCCTTTAAAATAAATTTCAAATAAAAGAAATAAAATAAACAGAATACTTTAAGAAAAATAAGAAAAAGTTGATTATAAAGAAAAAGTATTAAAAATCTTAAAGTTAAAAAAAAATATTCATATATATCGGACATATACAATATATGTATGAGTACATGCAATATTTTCTTCTTGATTCTAAAATCAGAAAAAATATCGTTATAAAACGTTACGTATGATGACTGGTATGTATGTATGTGTACATACATATGAACAAATTTATGTTTGTAACAGAAAAATGGATGAAACCTGATGATGGAGTTTACAAAGAAATCTTGAATCTTTTCTCGTCTTCCGGACTTTTTGCACCTTTTATTATATGTAGTCGCCTTTCTGACAATGCTGATGAAGCAGACGACTAAAGAAAACTGTACATACACAACCTTTTTAACTTTCTTACTATGTATATTGTATGTAGTCATTTGATTGGTTTTAGTTGCACATAAATATATATGTATGTACATATTTTTATATAATTTTATATATCTTTTATATACATATACTTATATGCATGATAAGGTAAGGATAATGGAAATTCATTAAGAATCATCAATATCATTATTATAACTTAAAACAAGAACATAAAAACAATAAAAAATGTACATAGAAAGAAAAAATTTATCACGAATAAGAACTTTAAAAACGTATGTAATATCATGATTCATTATATACGTACATATATGTATACATGTACGTAGAATTTCAAACTCAATTTTTCAAAATATTAATACAGTGCCCATAAAAATTTTTTCAATTAAATATTTTTTATTTTTTCAATAATTACTTACATAAAATTTCCAAAATAAATAAACAAGGATTATACGAATTTAATTATTTTCTTTTAAATAGAGTCACTTAAAAGAGTTCATTTCTGACCTCAAAGAAGAAAGTTACAAACTTGCATTGTATACAAACTATAAACTTAAATTATTATTTTTTTTTAAATGAATGTATCCATATTTATGAGTGAAATGATTTACAATATAGCAATATGAATATAGGTACATTTTGTATATTACATCAAATACAATACAATAATACATAATATCGAATTTTTTCAGTTTTCTGTCTGAGTTAAAATTAATTTATAACTTATATGTTGTGCATACTATACATAATAATCTCCTGCAGACCAAAAATCATTTTATTGTTAAAAAAAAAAAAAAAAAAAAAATCAGTACAATCGGTAGCTTCATAATTAAATGCAAAAATTTCTGGTTATTTGTTATTTGACACTTTAACAATGGAAAGGTGTGTTCTTTATCTTATGTACATACTCTTATGTGTATACATAAGAGTGCATATTATGTAAATATATGTATTGTATATATTTGAATAAATATTCATATACGTGATTCGTAATGTTCCTTATTTAAATGGTAATCCTGTTAATATTTATTTTTACAAAAATATTGCTTTATTAAAAAAAAAATGTATATAAATAATATTTATTGGTTTAAAGAGAAGAATTTTGAAAACAAAAATTTTTTTTTTTTTTGTAGTATGCAGGTACCTCAATCAGATAGACCCCTGGAATATTGGTGAATACAAATAATTGAATTTTTTGTTTTTGCATACGTACATATGGATTTTTCTTCTGGCGAAAAGTTTTTACTTTATTGCCTTTTTATTATCAAAACAAACATATTTTTTTTATGTAGTACACAATTTCAATCTGATTGTTGAAAAGCTGACAGATAAAAATGAATATGAATTTTTATGCTATTTTGTAAAATATGTAATAGAAATTTTCATTTCATTAAAAAACAAAATTAATTTTGTGTAAATTTTTTCATGATTTTTGATTTTTTACCAATTTTTCATTGTAAAAATGTAATAAAGTACATACCTACGTATTCTCGCAAATATTATAAAGTAAAAAAGAATATTAAGAAGATTATGTACATATGTTATATACACACATGTTTGTATTAGTTAATACATATACGAATTCATATAATATATGTATATATAGATACGATTAGAAAGGCTGTGGATTGATAATGAAATTCTATTTCTAAACCAATACGTGTTGAAGCTTACAAAAGCAATGTGCATATGAGCAATACACAAACATACATACCATTAATATATACTATGTATGTGTGTACATTTACATATACTATGTGCATTTGAGTAAATTTTATACAAATTTTGCCAGTCAATTCCAATATTGCATGTAATGCAGAAAATCTGCAACGTACCTATGTACGTATTACATTTTTTGCATATTATATGTACTATATCTTCGTAATTACATATGTATGTATGTTGGAAAATATACATCCTTTGCACAAATTTTCTTTTTTATACATTTATTTTTATTTTTAAATTTATTTTTGGTGTAGTCCCTGATATCCTATTAGAAAATTCAGCTTTTCAGTCTATGGAACAGTTTGGAGTTTATGTTCAAATTTTTTTCACTATTACTTCATATATATTATTTACCTATGTATGTATACTCAAAACGTGTGTATGTACGTATATACGTACATATTTACATAAAGCAAAAGATACATTTATAGGAGTTCATATATCTACATATTTTCATATGTACATATACCTTCTAAATGTATATTACATAAATGCACATGAATATATACATATACACAAAGTGGTCAAAATGGGTTGGTCTCTCTATACTAAAAATTTACATTTTCATCTGTGAAATGCCCTAAAAGGGAATTTTAAAATAAATTGCCAAATATTTTTGGGGCAGACATACTTTATATGCATATATAAATGTTCAATTCAGTTACTAACAGAACAGTGTATATGGAATAAGTGCATAAATGCATACCATACAGCCGAAAAAAGGCTTGTAAAAAATCATACAAAAAAAAGAAAAGAAAAAAATATGTATGAGAAGGAAAAAACAAAAGAAATATAAAAATAAAAGAAATATAAAAAGAAATTATTTCGCGACTGGACACGGGACATTGAAAAAAAAAACAAAAATATGTGTATTCAGAGAGGATAATAATAATAATGAAGGAATCTCGTTTGTTGTTCTGCCCTAAAGATTTATATATGAATTTTATATATATGTACATACATATATTCATGTACATATATACATACATATGTGTATAACAATTTACTGCACAGGTTTTAAGCCTAAATCGAGTTATTTTACAAAATGTTGTATGCATCACAAAAAAAAAATTTTCTCTTTGATACAAATGTGTTTTATACATACATTAATACACCTTGTAAAATATATGAGTACATATTGATTCTGTGCGTTCTACAATACATTAGATCGCTTTCAACTTTTTTTTTTAAATATAAATTCTTGAAAAAAGATGTGATGCATTAGTTATAAAATAACACAAAAAAAAAAATTGAATAAAATATTCTTTGCGTAAATTTATTACTAACAAACATATAATTATTTATATTAAATGCATATTAATACATGAATATTAAAATAGATCTTGCAAAACTGATAACGTGTAAAATTAAAAAGATATGCTACTGTTAAAATGACTACTGAACAATCATTTTTAGTATAGAATTGTAAACTGGACCTTAATTAATAATACATTTAAAAATTATGATTATACATGATAAATTACAATAGAATTATGAAAACAAAATCTTAAAATTAGATTTTTAGACTATAGATGGGATCACTATATGCATCATATCATTTAATATTCATCTTTTGTATACATTTGTTTAATTCTAATGCATTTAATATATATCATGTATTCTATGGAAAACGAAAAGCTTCATAATATTTATAGATAGTCATAATAGACTTTTTCAATTTTAACAATAGATTTAAATTATACGTTTTTACAATATTATGTAAAATGTAGAAATGTTGCGATTTCAAAACAATACAAAATGTAAAATGTATGTTGAATGTTCATGATAAATTGTTATGTCTGTAAATTGAATCCAAAACTCAAACAATGCACATACATACATACATATCTAAATAGTATCTGATTAATGTTTTCATTATACAGGTTCTAGACAATTAGATAGCTTCAAGCATGTATCAAAGGCATACATTACATTACAAAATCATACAAGTATTCATGTATACGTTACTCATTGACTGCCTGATACTTGGTGATTTAACAAATATAAACAATTGAAAAGAAAAAATTTTTGTTGTACATACATACATACATACATATTATGTATTCATGTACATGATGTAAAACATGAAAGTAAAATTCAAAAAATAATTACATATTGAAAATTATAAAAATTTTTAAGATTTTACTTTTACGTTATAAATGCTGGGAAAATTTTATTTGATTTCTCAATTTTAACATGCGTTTATCGCAATTAAAGAAAAATAATGATACTTCCTTTGATTGGATACATAAATCATGATTAGATGAAACTTACGTTTCTATGTATCCATGTACATATTGATGTACTCAAAAATTAACAATTTAAAAGCCACAAAATGTAATTATAAAATTTACAATGAATAAATAAATAATATTTACATAAAGAAAAATGAGATAATTAAAATAAAAAGCGTTTTAAATAACACAACAAAATTATTATTAAAAACGAATGAGTATATAGAATAGTAAAAATTTAATTTAATAAGAATTATTGTGTGAAAAACAATTTTTTTTTTCTTTTTTAATTTAAAAAGAAGCTTTTTAATGAGTAGTTTTGTACAACAGTGCATAAAGCCATACAGTTTAAAAGAAGAAAAAGAATGATGAATTTATAAGAACAGGTAGATTTTTTAGATCAAAGTGAAAAATGAAAAAAGATTTTTTTTTTCTTTTATTTTTTTTTTCTTTTTTTTTTTTTAAATAGTATAGATGCTCTATAGATTGCACTGACCTATATACAAAAATAATTCTTTTACAAAATGAAAGAAAAAAAGGAAAGTAGAAAAATAGTTTTCTGCATTGTAATTACAGAATACATATGAATGCTGTTATTAAGTTAGTTAGTTAGTTAGTAATCCTTTTCAGGAAATGCTGCTAACGAGAAAATCATCAAAAAGATTTTTTGCTTTCATATGAAAACATAAAGAAAAATGAATAAACGCATAACGATATGAAACAAAAAAAAAAAGAATTTTATTTTCTCATTTTTTATTTTTGTATTTACCATTTTATTTTTTATTTTTTTTTTAAATTCTGTAACTTTGATGTTGAAAATAATGACGATAATGACGTTGATGATGATGATGTTGATGATGATATATAGTGCGACGATGATGATTATTATTAATAATATCGTAAAATAGAGAAATCTTGTAAAAAAAAAAAAAAAAAGAAGTATGTAATGTATACGCATGTAATGGAAAAGATATAGACAAACGTTAAAGTATAATTATAAAATGATTTTTCTTTTACATATTAATTCAAAGGAAAATTCCTTTTTACTCTGAAAGGTTTCAAAAAAGGATTTTATTTTTTTATTATTGTTGAAGTATTATTTAAAATATCTTTGACAAACTACGCAAATATGAAAAATTTTCATTTTTCTCGTTTTTGCTTTTTTTATTTTTTCTCTGTAGACGGATATAATTGGATCTTAAAAAAGTAAAATAAATTAAATTAAATAAAACGTATACGATATACACAATTAAATGATTGTCATATCATGTATGTAATTTAAAAAAGATTTATTATACCTACAATAAAACAAAATCATGTAATTATTTCATTTTTTGTTTTTTAATTTAAATATAAATAAATTGGAAGAGTTTGTTTAACACTAAAAATAAAAATATGTATATACATAAAAAATTCAATAAATAACAACGAAATAGTTGAAATATTTTTCGATCATTTATTACGAACTGAAAACAGAAATCCTAGACATATACATGGGTACAATATATAAATTATATTGGCCAAGAATTAATATAATTTTTGTTATTACACACAATTTATTTGAAATACAAAATCTTTCAAGTCAAAATTAAAGAATAAATATTTAACATATTTACTTTAAAAAGATTTTTGTTTTTTTTTTTTGTTTTTTTTGTAAATTAATTAAGAAATAAATTTTTTAAATTAAATGAAAAATACAATATTATTTAAACAATTTACCACAAAATTGACTTTAAAAGATATGTGAATACCTATATGTATATACATATAAAGAAAAGAAAAAACAATTTTCTTGTCTACCTATAAAAATAATCCGATTACAAAAATTATGATCTTTTACGTCAAATATATTTTATAAGTTAATTGCAATACAGTCGCATACAAATGTAATATATTTTTGATTTGATCATAATACATGAATATTTTAAAATCATTTATATATGTATGTGTGTTAAATTCATAAAATATTGTCTTTGCATATTTTTCATATATAAAATAAAAATCATTGAAATATTATCATTTGCATGATTTTACTAAACCTTTGAAATGTGTGCATTATTTTAATATTTATATGCCTTAACGTGGCAATCATCATTTCGCCCACTACATGCTATACTGCTATATACAAGAAAATATATTTAAAAATGAAAAAATAAAAATAAAAAATAATAACATAAATGACCTAACTGTCCATCCTAACAGAAACAATGGAAAATAAAATTAAAAATGTATAATACGTATAAAATTGGTAAAGTTACATTTCAATTTGAGAGGAATACAGAATAAAAATATATTCATAATGTGTATGTTTATAAAACAAAAAATAGAATAATTTAAAAAAATTTACAATCTATTACAAACACAACAGGTTAAACCATTTATAAAAACTAAATATACATATGTTTGTAGTTGTGGTAGTGGTATGTAGTTAGGATGTCTGGATATATAACTTGTTTCCATTTTTTTTTTTTTTTTTTTTTTTTTTTTGAAATCGCCATGTCTCAACTATTAAACAGCCAGAGTCAAAAATAATTGCAATCATAAAATTGTAGTGAAACAATAAAATTTTGAAAAAAGCCCTCAATTTTTTTTTATTTTTAATTTTTTTTCATTTTTATTTTGTTTTGCATGTACATATATAAAACGAGTATATATATAATAATAAAAAAAAAAAATGCAAAACACAAAAAAATCATTTCAGTAAACAAATATAAAAAATGTTAACTTTAAAATAATTTTAAAAGGATTTGTTGTCGAAATAATTTTTTATTGTGCATGCAGAAGATAATACAGACAGACGGCTATAAATTTGTATACATACATATGTATGTATATTTAGATGTGTGCAAATGTATGGATTTTTTCAAAACATGCATTATATAAAACTAAAATTGAGGACGGCACTGTTATGACGACACCAAATGACGAGACTAACAAATTTTTGAAAATTGTTTAATCACAATCACTTTTTGCATTTTATTCTTATATTTTAAATTAAACTATATATGTACTTACATACATACATATACTCATCATACATATATAAATGTGTACATGACACGATCAAATATTAAACCATTACTTATTTAAATGACTTTGACTTGTATGGATGCCATATAACATTTTAATATTTACTGAAATAGCAATTTGTAATAAGAAGCCTTTCAAAAATCATTATTTCAACAATGAATGTGTGTTGTTGTGTACATTAAAAGGATCAAAAAATAAAAAATTTTTTTTGATAGCTGAAACCTCCCAAAGTTGGTTTTGTCATTAAAATGTCGCATGAAAAATGCACTTTACATCGCATCCAAAAGTAATTTTTTACCAAAAAAATTATTATTTGTCACATACACAATACACCTATTCATTTGTAAGCATGTGTATATATACAATGTATCAACCATATAAAACTCCAAACCATTTGTAAAATAAAAATTGAAAAAAATCTCAATTGTTCATCACACCTTGTGTTATTTTCTTTCATCGTATCTTTTTTTTTATTGTATTGAAATTTGCAAAAATGGACATAATGTTAAATGGAAAAAAAAAGAAAAATAACACAAGTCGTGGTATTGATGATCTTTTGGGTCATAAAAAAATTTTATTGTTTTTGTATATTTTTTTGCCAAATTGAGTTAAAATACAACAAAAATAAAAACTAAGACAAGAAAATGAATTTTTTTGATTGTAGGCTGCATTTATAACGATATTTTGTCGTGTCTTAAGACAATAAGATTTGTAAATTGATGGCATCGATCCGTTAAAAATGACAACTTTATCATTTGTAAAATATATTCGTGACTTTAAATATATAAACAATACAAAAATAACGAAAAAAAAAAAAATAAAAAGATTTTATTTATAAATACATAAAAATGTAGTTATGTTTGTTTATTTTATTTTATTATTTTTTTTGTTGGTTTCATTTAAAAGAGATAAAATTTAATGGTAATATAAAAATATAAATATTTAAAAAATAAAACTTTTAATACTTGTATTTACATACAAAATTTAAAAGCTTTTATATAAAAAAAAAAAAAAATTAAGGAAAAAAGTTTTTAATTTTTGCATCATCATATATGCATTATTTAACTGCCACTGAATTACACTAATGAGCATGTTTAATAAAAATGTATTTAAATTAATTTTTTTGAATATTTTCAAAATGATATAAATAGGTAATTAGGTATATTTAAGAATTTTTTTAAGACAAGATATTGACGATTGTTCATTTCTTTGATATTTGATATTATATGAAATTTTAATTAAACATCATGACATCTAATATCATTTAAAATTATAATTTAAAAACAAAAAAAAAAAAAAATTTAACAGCCAATTAAAAACAATTGTAGATATTAAATTATTTTAATTGAAAGAATAAAAATTTAAAAAAATTAATTCTATTTATATCTTTTATTTAATGTCCTATCAAATCGTTTTTGTATAAATAACGTATTTAAATGTATGTATGTATGTACCTTGTTTTGAAGCACAAAAATACATTTATTTCTTTATAAAATGATAGAACATTAAAAATAAATGATTAAAAGCTAAACTTAAATCTAATAAAAGAAAATTTAAAAAAATGGTATGTACCTACTCACCGTAACTCTGGAAAATGCTTTTCACACTTAATGTAGCATCTTCTTCATTTTTAATAGGATATTTTGTTAATGGTGTTCTTGTAGTTGTTGTAATATGAATTATTCTAATTGTTGCCTGTGTTATTGATGTAATATTATTTTTAATAGTAGAATTTTTAAAATATTTTAAATAATTTTTATCATCAGTTGTATTATTATTATTATTATGATTTTTATTCGGATTACTTAAATTTAAACTATAATTATTATTTAATTTTAATTCCCTGGGATAAATTTTTAATCGATTTAATGCACTAACACTATTAATATTATTCAATAACTTAATATTTTCACTATCTAATAATTGACTTAAATTATTATTACTATTATTATTACTATTAATAATATTAGTATGATTATTACTATTAATTATTTCACTTAATTCACTACGTTTTACTTTAAGCCTACTATTCGATTTTGAATTATTAACAAATATTTCATTATTATTATTACTATTTAAATGATCATAATCATTTTGATTATTATATAAATATCTTACACTATTTAATTGAATTACATTCGAATTTAAATTGTAATTATTATAAAGATTATCTTTATTATTTGTATTATTATTGATATTTTCATTAGAAGAAATATTGTATTGCTTATTTATTTCAAAAGGAATATGAAATTCTTTGGTGAAATTATTAATATTATTATTATTATTGTTATTATTATTATTAGTATCATAGCTACCATTATAATTGTAAATTAAATTTTTGTTTATAGAATTATTATTAATTAAATTTTCAATTAAATATAAATTTCGATTCCATTTTATATTAATATTGGTCTCATTTAAATTGTAATTATTATTATTTGAAAAATTATTGCTACCGAATATTTGTGTTTTGTTCAATAATGTAAATGATATTGTTTGATTTTTTGTAATACCTTCGTCTTTTTCGATTAACTTTAAAATATCGACGTCGATTGGAAATTGGAATTTTACGTGTTTGTGCCATTTTTTATTATAATTATTTTTATTAATATAATTTTTTATAAATTCACTTTTATTTAAATGGGAATTTATTAATTTATTAATTGAATTAAAATGATTAGATTTTGTTTGTAAAATATTTTCATTATTATTGATTTCATTTTGTTGATTTATTGCTTTTATAATTGTTGTTGATTGTGTTATATTTGAATTATTGTTAATGTTATAATAATGACGCTCAATATGATTTTCGTAATTATTAATTGGTTTTATTAATTGTATGCTATTATTATTATTATTGTTATTGTTATTAGCCAACGACGGCACCGCGAGGGAGCCCGCCGAAATTATGGGGGTCAGGAGCGTTATAAAGAGCGCTATAAATGCGCGGGCCCCCGCGGCGCCTTTGGCTGCACACGTGGGGGCCACAGCGCTTCAGTGTTAATGATTTTATCAAAATAAATAAATTTTCCTGTATGAAACACTTTTTTTCTGATTTAAAATTACACAAATTTTATTATTTTTTCTCAAATGCTCACGAATAAACAAAAATATTATTCACCGTTTAAATTGCTTTTGAATCACTCTGAAACAAAAATCATTTAATTTTTCAAAGGTTATATCGTTTATTACATCCGAAAACATAATTATTTCATACATATTTTGAAATTATCATAAGTTACGTCAATTAATAAATTTTTCTACATCGATGTTTTGTATCCAGAATGCCTGTAAAAAGAAAATGGAAAAATTTTTTTTATATTTTTTATTTTAAATAAAATTAAACATTTATTTGAAAGTAATTTCATTTTAAATCTGAAAATATTTCCAAAACCTAAAGGATTTCATTGTACAATATTCTGGACGTATATAACAAACATTTCACTGAAAAGTTAATAATTTTTAAACATTAAGAAAGATGTGTAACACTTTTCCCGTTTTTTCATTTTACTTTCGCGCCAAAAAAAAAAAAACAAATAAAAAATAAAAGTCAACTTATCGAATTTTTGGTAAAGTGTGAATTCATTTTTAAGAAAAATTTAAATTGAATTTTCTTAACGAACGTCCTGTGTGATACAAATAATTTAAAAGACTAAATTTTATTCCAGAAATATATCAACAGAATCATCATACGTGTAAGATACAACATTAAAAATATAAAAAAAAAAAATATGTAATGGCTTTACTAAAAATGTATGTAATTACATTACATATACCAGAATATGTACATTTACAGATATTTTGAAAATATTTTTTCTTAATATCATATGAAATAAAATTAAATGAAAATGTGAAGTGTAGTAGATCAAAAACATACCAAAAATAGAAAACACATAGATCACAAAGTATAAAAAAGAACATGTAAATTTAAGTAAATGCATAAGGAAATAGGGGTAAGGAGTACCTATATATGTATACATATATGTATATTGCATTTTAAATTACTGTGCCAACTGCCAAGAAACAAAATTTTTGCGACATTTTCTATAATTTCACATAATCATAAGTCAATGTGTATACGTACATGCATTCGTACGTGTGTGTATTGAAAATAATAAATACACACATACATACATATATTAAAGTAAAACTGAAAAACTTCACGTAAATTTGAATTTCTAAAAATAATTAAAAGAAAGAAAAACATTATTCAAATATAAAAAAAATGCAAAACATATAATTAAATATTTGCAGATAAATAAACATAAACATACACTTTTATACAAAATATAAATACCACACGCATAATTTTTATGCAATTGAATTTGATATTTTGACTAGCTAAAATGTTTTTTGTATAAATACATATTTCTTCTTAAAAATGTGCATTTTGATGTATGAATAATCTTTTTTAAAATATATGTACTATACATACATACTGATATATGCTAGTCTAATATACAAATGTAAATATTTACATTTACATATATTAATTTTAATAAATGTTTACATTTTATCCTTTATTTTTGTCACCTAATTTAGATACACTATAGAGTGTTTATAATTTTATTCGTTTACTGTATTATGTTAAGTACATTAATGTTAAGAACGTACACGATCAATGTAAATTATTGTAATATTGTAAAAAAGAAATAATCAAAACAAAATTTATAAACGTACTTACTTAGGTACTTTGACTTCATGTACTTTTCATTATGAGTGTGTACAATATTTTCAATTTATATATATTTACATAGTTGGATTCTCATATACACATTAGAGTTTTACACATCAAAAATATAAATTGTGTGGTTAGTAATAATTACAATAAAATGCATTCTAAAATTTATATTAATAATTATAACAACAAAAATAATATAAATTAATGCATGTACACAATTAAAATTTTGTGTAAATTTTATATATACATATATGTATATGCATACGTATATGCATTTTTTATTTTCCTAAATTCTTTCTAGAGATTATGTTTTTTTTTTTTTTTTTTGTCTTATGCAAAAGTTTAAATCTTGCGTATAAAAACAACACAGTATAACGTAGAGCATGTGTGCATCGTTTGGAATTGAGGAGTTTAAAAATAAATTCCAGCAACATAAATATCATTATCTCATGATGATGATGATGACGATGTTGATGATGCACAGTTTTTCATGAGTTTGGAATTTAATTGTTTGCCTCATCAACATACATGTATTATTACATATGAACGAAAGTGCATTTATATACCAAATAATATACCATTGTACACATGCTATAAGTATTTCTATTTTTAGAATATAATCTTTGTACACAAATAAAAAATAAAAACAAATGAATACTAATTTTCAAAAATATGAATTTTATCTAAAATATATTCAGTTGTAAAATAAATTTTATACAAAAAATTATTTTGTGATAAGAAATGATGAAATTTCGAAAGTTGAACGAATCTAACGGATAAATTTTAAATAAGACATGAATACATAAAAATGTATGTATATGCACCTATTGAAATTAATAATAAATTTGAATTTATTATAAAGTGCTCATAATTATAATACATTTATGGGTAACCACAGAAAACCAATCAAAAGGACCTTAAGATTTTATTATTTTTTTTAAAATGATTTTTTCAACGTATTTCAAAAATACACAGTGTTTTCATTTTTCTATACATATATTTCTATGTCATCCAAAGTATATGTATTACTTTTGAGGATAACCACAATACTTTTTTAAATACATACATATACCAATATATAATTAAGTACACATGTATAATACAATGCAACTAAAATATATTGCACCATACACAGTAGCTGTGGTAGCACCATAGTAATTCATAGTGTGTCATATTTTTTGGTCATAAATTTGTCGACTAATGTCGGATATGTCAAAATTTTTAAATTTATTGTTTAAAAACCTTTAACATACACAACGTACATACAAATATGTACATATGTATGTATATATGCAATCATTTTTGTTTTATTTTTTAATTTCTTCATGTTTAATTGTATTTCGGGTATTATCGTCTTTTAAAAAGTAAAGAAAAAGGAAATGTCAATTTTATTGATAAAAGAGAATTTTTCTGCATTAAAGTTCAAAAATCTTTTATTTAAAAAATATTGAAAGTATGTTATTTAGCGCACACAAAAATATATGCTGTATTGCATGATTGTAGTATTTTGTGTTTTAAGGTGAAGTGTTTTCATGACTGCCATAACTAATTAATAAATTATGTAAAAAGATTGAACATGAAAAAATACAAAATTTGCAAAAATTTTAATTTTTTTTTTTAAATAAATATTTTATATACATTTTTTGTGAAAATCCAAACTTATTTTGTATAATAACTTTATCATGATTAACGCACATAATCAATACAGTATAATTTATTTTTATTTTCTTATACATACATATATGTAAATACAATACATACATATATTCTAGTACATACATACGTACACTCATAAGTCTGTGCATACAATGTATACAATTCATTTTGTTAAACATAAAAACAACATTGTTGCAAATTAATGAACAATTTTGACGTTTATTAATATGTCGTGAAAGAAGAATGTTGTCAGAGTAGGATGTCATAATGCCAGTTATAATTTGTTTAAAATTGTATAAAATATATATTAACTGTAATACACTAAATATTTGCATATTCAAATACATACGTATGTACATACATATAATAATAAACTTTGTACATGTATAATAATAAAATAATAATATTACTGATCTTCTGGTGACATTATGATCTACGATTTTTAATATTTTGTCTTTTAAACTTAACATTTATAACTCATATTCATAATTTTTTTTTAATTAATTTTTTTTTCTCATGTATTTAATGACAAAAAGACAGGTTTCTGTATAAAAACACTTTGGACATTCTATGTACTATGAACATGCATGTAAAAAGATACAATAATAAAATATGTTACAATATTTTATTCCTGTTCAGTATGTTGTTCCAATTACTCAATTAGTTTTACATATTAAATTCTACATAGTCATTATATTACTTTACAATGTATTACGAACATAAAAATTAAATGTATGTATATAAATTCTTTTAAACATTAAAATATTTAAAGTTAAATAGCAAGTTAAAAATCTATAATAACTCAAAGTATTTTAGTAACTCGTACAACATACTAGTTAAATTAAAAAAAAAAAATGCTTGAAAAATATGTGCATTTTTAAAATTTATTATTTATATTATTTACAAAAAAATATATATATTTGTATTAAATTTATGCCTTTAAATTTTTCAACTACACATATGTAGATCTATCACAAACGATATTTATATTTCTGATGAATATATAAAAATTACTTAACACTAAGAAAGTTATGAAAAGTAATTATTACAAATGTCAAAAATTTTATCCGGATATTTGTTTTATTACTGTAGTAATAAAATTTTAAATACCTGTTCATATTATTTGTTCACATATTTTTGGAAAATATTTAATATAAAATACTTGGCAAACAGAGAGCATATTTAAATTTTTATTTAATTTCAAAAGAAAAGATAAAAAAAAAAAAAAACCAAAAATTATTTAATATTTTTCGTAAATATTATTATAAAAAACAGTAATGTAAAGGTGTAGAATTGTACACAAGATAACAATTACTCTAATAATAAATAGAATTTCATTATATATGTATATATACATAAATAAGTACATATATAAGTAAACAAGAATATGCATATAATATCACATCACATTACATTATTATTGTATTTATTGGCTAGACTTTTAAATACTTATGCATTTTAATTTCTTTTGGATAAATGCCAGTCATGTAAACATTAGTGTAAACATGGCAATATACCAATAATATAAACAAAAAACAAAATATATATGTACATACATAAATATATATTTTTTTTTACAAATACACACAAATATGCAGTCAAATGTAATAGCAATAATAACATACATTTTTGAATAATGAATATAACGAAATTTCAACAACTTTAGTTAACAAAATTGTTATGTTTATTTTTTATAATTCAATTATTTCATTATTATCTTTCATAAATAAATTATTTGAAAATACAATTTTTATTTTTCATTTTTTTTTTCTTAAATTTATTAAAATTTTGTACTTTAAGGAAATTTTTTCATTATAAGATTTTTCATTAAAATTTGTTTTAAAATCTAAATTAAAGAAGAAATGAAAATAAAAATAAATACAACCAAACATCAAGGTCAGTCATGTTGCAAGAAATAATTAAAAAATTCCTTATCTAACACCATATTACTACATTTGTATTCAATATGTACCTAACATCCAGCCGATTCGTAGATCTAATATTGAATTTATTGCACAATATTCTTGTCTGACAACCGTATGTCATATATTATTTCATGTCTTTTGAAATTTTGTAATTTAAAGCTGCCACAAAAACAAAAAAACAAAAAATATTGACTTTTCACAATTTCTTATTTCACAATATACGAACAAATAAAAAAAAACAACAACATCATGTAGGTTAATTTGTTAACGATAAAAACACGTCAGTTAAAAGAAAATACATTTAAAAACAGCTTAAACATGAATTTTATCGTTTATAAGTAAATTTTGTATTTTTGTTATACAATTTTTTTTTTTTTTTAAATTTTAATTTTCATAAAATTTTCAATTTCTTCAACAATTTAATTGTATAAACATATATAGACTAGATTATAAAACAACATTCAAAAAAATTAATTGAAAATAAAAAAGAAAAATAAAAAGTATGTAACGTACATGTTTGATACATTATAACATAATTCACATTTCAATACTTTATAGACTTTTCAACTTTAGAAGAAAAAAAACATCATGTCCCTTTCCAGTTTATAAATAAATACAAAACATTTATACTAAAAATATCTTTACAATAAAACTGTATACATACATTATTTATGTAGGTACACTTGAGGAAATATTTTCTTCTATACCAATTATATATTTGCAATTTTTTATGTATTTTTATACATTTTCTATATGCTACAAATTTTTGTTTCTTTCTGAGAAACACACATAACAAACAAAAATAATTATGTATAATAAAAAGGAAAACAGACAAGAAAAGTGAAAATATCAATTGGTTCATGATCTAGAAAATAACACAACAAAAAAAAAAATAAAAAAATTCATATACACTGAATTTTTATATTTTAATGTGTGATGTGTGTACGCATACTTCTACTTTTTTATATATTTTATTTGTAATATTTTTTATTTGTAATATTTTTTATTTGTTTTTGTTTTTCTACATTTTTACTACCGGTAGACTAAATTTCTTTAATTTCAAAAAAAAAAAAAAAAAAAAAAATGTTTCTTCAAGTTATGAAAATTTTATTTAAGAACCAGCTAATTCAAGTATGAGAATTGAGAACACCTATTACTTGTACATATTCACTTTTATACATGAAACTGATACAGAGAGTATAATATAATAATATTAACAAATACAGACGATACCTAAAAATTCGTAATTCGAATTATATTCCGAGAATAAAATAGATATTTAAAAGACATTTTCTCTAAATAGATTATTGCCAGATGCAAGTTGTTCATTAAAACTGCAAAAAAGATCTTTAAATTTAAAAACAGAATATTTATGTAGTTTTATATACTTTACTAAAATTTAGAACAGAAAAAAATTTTATTTACTTAAAATAATAGTATCAAAGTACAATTCAAAATAAAAGGAAAATTAAATTATTTACATACCTTTTGTATCATATTTTATTTTCCAATTTAGTTTTCAAAATGTAATCAAATTGATCTCAAATTTATTTATAACAAATCCTTATAATTTTATAAATATTTAAAATAATGATAATAAATTCATCAAGATCTGGTAATTCTTAATTGGTATTTTTCAAAAATTTTCACAAGGGCACTGGCCGCGTTTTTTCTTTTTTTTTAATTACTTCATTTTTTCACATTATATCTCTATAACTACATATTTATATAAAAGATTTAAATGAATCAAAAATATGATATAATTAAATTTTGAATTAAACTAATTCATTGATAATTGCACAATAACGATTATTAACATGCTTTAATTTTGCAAAATATTTCGTGTTATTGAAGCCGGTTTTAATTTAAAAAAAAATTTTTTTTTTGTTATTTATTTTTCTTTTATCAAGTTTGAAATAACAGAAAGATTTTCAATATATTGACTATTGTATACTTGAAATAATAATTTTAAAAATATTAAACTTTAAAGAAAATTTTTTTTTTTTTTAAATTAAAAAAACAAAAAATGAAAATGAGAAATTAAAATAATTTTCTTCTTTTCCATTGGAAAGAGTCAAACGACTAAAGGAAAATTCTATGTTAAATTGTATGATGATGATGATAAAGATGATTTTGTTGATGTTCATATAATGATGATGATGATGATGATGATGACGATCATCACCATTTTGTTATTTTTATTTCTTTATTATTGTTGTTGTTTGTTTTGTTTTTTGTCTCAAGAAAAAATACATGCAATTGTATAACATGCTATATGACATTTTTTAAAAAAAATTACTTATTTCACTTTTTCTTTTTTGCCTAATAATTATTTTTTGTTTGGTATATTTTTGATAAAATTCAAAAAAATATATGTATGTATGTACATATCTACAGGCTAAACTTGGCAGATCATACATATGTTATATTTATGCATACATAAGACATGAGAAAAAATACAATACGTATACAGTATTACAATACGTATACATAAATATTTTGTCATCGCTTTTCAAAATGATTGCACATGAGTATGTACATAATAAATATGTACGTACAAGAAGAATATTTTTTGAAATTTTAAATATGATTATGCCTGTAAATAAATTCAAAAAGATTTTTTTTTGTATTTTATTTTAGAAAACAAATTTCAACAAAAACAATTTATCATTTTTTTTTTTTTTCAAGTAAAATAGAAATTTACTTCTATATTAAATTACTTATTTACAAATTTATTAAATGATTATCAAATAAAATGTACTTATTATACACCTATGTACATACATACGTACTCTGTATCAAGTATAAATAAAATATACAAAAGGATAAATTTAAAAATACAAATTAAATGCTTAAGTATACAATAACCTTCTGAAAATATGAAAATTGTTTACATAAAATTCAGTTTTTTAATTAACTCAACATTGTTCTGAAAAAAAATTTTTTTTTTTATTTGATTTTTATCAAGTATTCTACACATATTTTGAGTAATTAGTTTTACTACTAAAATTTTTATCTATATGTAAAATAAATAAATGTACTACTTGTGATTATGTTAATTTAATTAAAAATAGATTTTTATCAAAATATAAATACATATAAAAAATAAACTATAAAGTTTTAATAAAATTATTATTATTATTTTTTTTTTTTTTCAAACTTTTATCATTAAACTTTAATATTAGTTTTTCATATGTATGAATATTTTAACAAAAAACTATGTACGTATGTTACATATTCAAATTAATAATTATGTTTTGCGCGCATATGTTAAAAAATTTTGAAAATTTTATTTTCATAAAAAATATACATATATAAAATAAGGAATAAAAAATAATAACGAAATATCAACAAAATTATATGAAAATTACCTACCTATGAATGTTAAATAAATAAAAATTTTCAAATAGTTTTATAACAAAATATTAAAATATTTTATTTTTAGTATATTCCTTTTTTTTTTTTTTGTCTTACACAATTACAACATACATACGTACATTTTATTACAAAATTTTGTATTTTATTCATTTTATAATGTATACAGTAAAGAAATAAATTCTCCATTTCCCATATGAAAATGAAATTCCGTTGTAATAGTATTTTAGTTTATGAGCATATAATATGCTACATTTACTACTTATATTGCCTCAAAAGTGCATCTCACTTGACTTAATAAATTTCCCTTGTGCTTTTCTATATGCTGCATTTATGTAATGTAACATGCATATAACATATGGATGCATACATACATATGTATGTATGTACATTATTTCAGTTTACTCTAAAGAGAATATTTACTTAAATAATCGTCATTATCGTTGCAATGTGTAATGCAACCTTTTTTTAACTACATATGTACACATTTCATGTATATGGAATGTCCTCCAAACGACCTTCACAGTTGTATTCACCAATATAATCCCCTCTTTATTATATATCTAAAGTTTAAAATTTATTTTCATACTTTTGCATTCAGTTTTACGTACATTATATACATTTCTACATGCATATGAATATATGTACGTATTTATGTGCAAACACATGCATCAATATTATTATACGTATTTGTTTATATGTATGTATACCCTATTTTCCAGCAGCAATATATATAGTATATGGATACACATAACACCAATTGCATCCCTCAATTTTATCGTAATGTAACACGGTATAATGACACATCCACCCTTCCAGAAAAACTATAGTACACATTTGTCGTATTCAATGCATTTTCACGTCTGAAAGTTTGAACTTTTCTTTTAATGGGAGAATGTGAAGTTTTTTTTCCTTTTTTTTTTTATTAAATATTAGTACATGTATACACTTATTTATATGAATATGTATATGTGTAAATTTGTTGTCATAAGCAACGAGTTGCATTGAACTACAGTTACGATATCATCATACTATCATATCTTATGTCTCAACACTATCATTATGAAAATAGTAAAAAAAAAAGAAGAAAATAACGAAATTCTTTTGCGATCATAAAAAATATTATATGTATGTATGTGTAGTGGAAAAGTCAATGGCACTTGTATAGATACAAATAATAGTAAAATGCATCCAAAGAATGTACTTATACATATTTTGTTATATTAAACGGACAACGTTGTCATCTTTTCAAAAAAATAAAAAAAATAAAATGAAAAGCCAAAAAAATAAAAAATAAAGAAAAACAAAAAAATCAAACATTACACTGTCTGTGTATGTACTCTTTGGAAAATTACAAAAATGAAAATGCATATAACGGCGTCAATGAACAATGTAATTGGAAATTGAATTTGATTTTTATAATTTGAATTTTGAAATTTCAGCAAAATTCAGGATACTTTTCTTTATACTTTTCTTTTTTTCAGTTTTTTTTTACTTTTCAAAAGTAAAATCTTATAAATAACTATAAAGGAAATTAAAACTGTTTCCTTAAAACGTCATCACTGAAAAAAAAAAAGTTTTTCATGTTTATTTCTTCTTTTGTTCTTTACTTAACTTTTTGGCTATACCTATATATAGAGAACAAGAATAAATAAGTAAAGTATAAAAAATAAATTTAATTTTAGAAAAACTTGGAAATGGAAAAATGCTGTAAATGTTTCTTTTTTATTTATTTTTTTTTTTTAAATTTTTTTTTTTTTTAGTAAAAGGCTAATAAAGTTTAAAACCCAATAACAAAAAATTATAATGCCTTCAATGAATTTAAAGTAAATAAATTAATGTTAAATAATTTTTGGTTATTTTCCTCTATAAATTTATTTTATGTACATACATACATATGTTCATGTACATACATATGTATAAGGTTTATTGAAAATTTTAAATAAAAGCTTTAATAAATTTAAATAAAAGCCTTTTTATATACTTATGTCATATTTAAATGCATTAAATACAAATATCTGAATATCTATGCACATGTAAAAGTATAAATTTATCAAGAGATACATATTGTATGTGAGCCTATTATATCTGTATGTAAAACGTAATTTAATACCCAATTATTTAGACCATTGAATTAATGTTCTGTCTGGGAATTTAACATAATATATTCAATCAATAAATAATATGTACTAATCTCTGGAACAGAGAAAATTACTAAATAACAATACAAAATACGTATATGTATATGAATACATGTATGTACTCGTATATATGTCACTATCTTTGTAGTCATGAATTTTTCAAAAAAAAAAAAAATAATAATAATAAATAAATAAAAAAAACATAGACTTGAAAAAAATAAAAACATTATTATTATAATTAAAAATATTTTTATCATATTGTATTGGAAAATTGAATACTTCCTTTCGCGTTTATAAAATTTGAACAATTTTTTTGAACAATTGACTGAAAATAAGGAAAAGACAATTAAGATATTAATATAATATGCAGCAATATTAGAATTTAAAAATAGACGAACGAAGTAAAATTCTTTGAAATTCTTTTAAAAAAAGGAATAATGGGTTTTAAATTTCAATTGTATAGTGCATACATTTTTTTACTTTTTTCTTCTTTTATCAAGGTATTAAAAATTTTTTTTTTTAAATAAAAATTGCAAAATACATAATTTGTCATGAATAATAAGGTTGAATATGTAAAATTTTCATTGAATATTGATTTCATTTTACATCTGTCATTCAAATAATTTCTTATATAATAAGTACGTATGTACATATGTAGATAGGTATTTTGTGTATCATGCATTCTACGTATATTATATAAATTATATTTTTCTTTGTTAAAATATATTTATAACATCTATATACATTTAAATCAGATCAAAATATGAAAATCCTATTAGAGAAAATGTTTTTTGTAATACACACAAAATAAAATGTACATATGTGTGTATGCATATGCATTTGTTCAATTATTCGCTAAAAGCTATTTAAAAAGGATTTTGGTTCATTATCATCGTTAAATTCAATTCAATTGAAACTTGATGTTCCATGAATAAATGTATGCGTGTATGTACATAGATACATACATGTTTTTACATAGATAATATTATATTATATTTACTTTTATTTAATTGAATGTTGCAGAAATATCATTATTTTTTATTTTTTATTTTTTTACAATTAATTGAATAATAATTAAATAAACATGTATATTCGATCAGATATGTTTTGAATCAAATAAAATAAGTGAATTTACATACTTATTTTATAGGCTTAATATTAACATAGCAAATTTTCTTTTGTGTATTTTTAATTTTTAAAAATTGTTTTTTTTTTTTTTTGTTTTTTAATTTCATGTAAATTATTATGATGTTCTATTTTCATACTATTTTTAATGTTTGAAATTTTCTTTTATAAGTAGCTACAAAAGCAAATAATAATAATAATAAAATATAAAAATACAATTAGATGTATCTAAAGGAATCAAAACCTAATTAGTTAATAAAATTAAATTTTTTGAAATTTTTCCTCAAGATAAAAAGGAAGTACACTCGAAAATTTATAAATAAATTTTACATTAAAACAAACAAAAAAATATGTCTTTGTTTTTTTTTGTTGTTAGATTTACACATACGTAAAAACATAAAATACAAAATGCAAAAAAAAAAAAATGTTTGTAAATAAAAATACTTTTAAAAATAAATAAATATTATGAATTTTGTTTTTGATTTAAACTAAATACCATAATGCTATGGAAATAAAATAATTGCAAGGATAAAAATAATACATAAAGAAAAAAAAAATATAATAAAAGAATGTTTTACACAAATTTTATGTGTATGAAAAGGTACATGTACACAAAGTTAAAAAAAAAATCTGTTTGAACAAATTAAAAATAAAAGAAAAAAATTTTTTTTTTATATAAATAGTTAAAAAACTCCTTTTTTTTAGAGAAAAACGGAACAAAACTTTCTTTTGAATTTTTATTTTTACGTTTATTTGATTTAATGTTATTTATTTATTTTTTTTTTTGTATATACATATGATGGTCTTCTACAGATAGTAAAAATAGAAAGAAAAAATCATAAATAAAATTATAACAATTTTCCAACGTCACTTTTGTAAAAGTTAAACTTTTTTTTTATCTGAATATGTATTTCTCTTGTGTTTTTTTAAGTATGTTTTTGGCTATTTGTAGATACATGTGTAAGTACATTAGTTAAACATGTTAGTTTTCTTTCTGTTCAGAGTTTTCTTTTGTGCACCAAAAAAAAAATAAAATAAAATAAATAAATGAAGAATTGTAAAAGCGTAAAAACTCTTTGACATTATACATACATATATAGGAATTCTTATTAAAAAGAAAAAAAATTTTTTTGATTCTTTTATATGTTTAGGATTCACACATATCCTTAAATGCTTTTGTATTATTACCATGTTTTACACAAGTAAATTTTAACGAATGCAATATAGTACGTGCAATGTACATACATACATATGTATATAACGTGGTTGTGTGATGTACAAAAATGTATATTTTACGTAAATCAGTCTGCATATCTAAAATACCACCTTATTAAAAAAGAAAAGAAAGAAAAAAAATTTGTTTTTTTTTTGTTTTTTTGTCAGCAACAAAAAAGAGAATACCTACTTTAATTTTTTTTTTTTTTTTCATTTTTTAGAAAAATTCAAAAGTGAGATTAATAATAATCATAAAAGAAAATAAAAGAAAATGCCTTGGCAGACATTGTTTGTGCACATAAACATCTATACATAAAGAGGTACATATATGTGAATGTATGTATGTATGTTTATCTCTAAAACAAGTTTTCAAGGAAAAACCAAAACAAAAAAAAAATACAATGCTCTGCTCTTTTATAGGCTTGTATAATATTAAACTGTATGGCTTATAATATGATACATATTTTTAGCTTCAGATAACTTCCATAACTCAAATAAGTTATGGTTAGCTATAGATGTCGGTAATTAAAAAGTTTACATGCATATTTTTTAGAGTTAGAAAATGACTTTCCAGACAAGCCTGCAAGGGAGACATAATATTATAAGTACACATACATATGTATGTATATCTATCGAAGTTAAAGTTTCTGTTTTAGCTATATTATGTGTGCGGGTGTATTCATGTGTTATGTATGTATTGTCTGCTTGCATGTTTTCTGCTACTGTTAGTCTTTTTATATGCCTTGGAGTAAGATCAAGAACATTAAGAAGATTTCAATGAAATGCCGAAAAAGTTTTGTCACACTACTTCAGCATTTTTAAATAATATTTAACACACGTATGTATGTATAGGTAACATGAATGGTACGATAATGATAACGACAATGGAAACAAAATAGAAACAGACATCAAATTCCATGGAGACTATCCATCCATATATCTTTTATATTCTGGTGTATTATTTTGTTCTTACATACAGCATGTACCTATACAATATATGAATATGAAGGATAACTTGATGATTTGTATTGGGAGAGGTTTGACTTTGGCTTGGCATGATTTTATTTTGAACAGATGTGGGTGTATATGAATGCTAAAGTAAAAACTTTATGACAAACAAATATGTATGTGTACACATATAGTGCACATATGTATCTATGTGTAAATAACATCGATGTGATTGAAAGGTCAGACGAAATGTCATATCTACTTTGTTAAGTATAAAATGCATAATATACCTATAACATTGTATAAACTATAAAGTATGAATATTGTTTAGTATATTATGCATTATATAAAATTTATATTTGGTTCATTACGGGTTTTCATCGAAGGAAATTTCAAAAAGTGTATCTTTTATCAATATCATATGCATCATGTTATAAATGTAAAAGAGGCTCCAGACAATCTGATGATGAAAATTATTTGAAGGAGTTTAAATTCAAATCTACTAAAATATACTATTCTATATGAATATTTATGTATATTATATGTATGTATGTACGGTAACCAAAAACCTTATAAAAGTTTATATATATAAATCTCTATAGGTCTAGAATATGTTGTGCATACTAACGAGATAAAATATCTTGATATGAGCTTTAAATTTTATGCAATCTGTATAAAACTATTTTTTATGCACAAATATATAGTTTTTATCATATTTTATATGCACATACATTATTGCATAAAACGTACGTCTACATACATAAATAAATATGTAATAAATATATGTACACAATACACATAGTACATATGTATGTGTGTATAAAAGATATGATATAAGCTTCCTTTAAAATTAGATATGCAAAGATTGAAGGACAACTCAATGTCAATCTTTTGCATGAACGAGTTATATATTCTTGCATGACGTTTTTCTTGCATTGCATTCGCTTCAATTCACTTTACCTTTTTCCTTCTTTTTTGTGAGTTATTTGTTCGTTTTTTTTATTTTTTTTATTTTTTATTTTTATTTTTTATCTTCGTTTAACTTTTTATTTTCTTCTTTATATACATTTTATTTTATTTTTTTTTGTTTTTTATTTTTTTATTTTACATTATTTTCTTTATTCAATTTTAAACTAAAACTTTAAGAAGTGCATTCATTGTTAGTATGTACAGTATGTATATACTTATACACATATAAATCCCAGTCCATTGCTATCTCGTCCTTCAACATTTAGTGTAGGACAAAAGGAGTGCACTTATCAAGAAGGGGCAAACATTAGCAAACATCACCACACTTGGATACCTCGTTTCTCTTTTATTTAAAAAAAAAAAAAAAAAAAAACCACAGACTGACTCTATATACTATAACTTTTTTTGTTGTCTTCTTATCATTCGTTTTTGGTTTCTTTTTTTTTTTTTGTGTTTAACAATGATACGATGACTGTTTGACTACGTGTGCACTTTATTCATCATTGATATACGATGGTAAAATTATAACATTTGTACTCTTGTATGTACATGTATGTGTGTGCATAGTTGTGCATTGTAGTTTATGTGTACCTAAATATTACATTTTATCTGTTAAGTTACACTGTATGAGCATAACAGTCAAAAAAAAAAAAAAGGATAAAGAAAAAATAATTGTATCAACAAAAAATAAGAGATGTAAAAATATTGCTGCACATGATTTGAAGTACACATTAAATTAGAAATATTTTTAAAGATGTATCAATGACCGCAAATGACCGTTAAATTTCTAATCTAAAATGAAAATTTATAAAAAAAAAGGATCTCAATCTTCATGTACATGTACATGTACACATATGTATGTTTAATTAAAAAAAAAAAAAAAACAAAGAGTATTTTCATTACTGATTTACATGTAACCATGTAAGAGATTTACAGTACGAACATTATAGTTCAAATGTGCATACAAAAAACATGTGCAAGATGCATATGTACATACAAGAAAAACATCATGTACGCGTACAAATTCAAAATATGTATCTGGAAATTAATATAAAATTTTCCACGACAAAAACATTTTATCAATTAATTTTTTTCTTGTATTTTCATATATGATCTGGAAAATTTCAATATTAAAATTTATTTAATTGAATTGAGTGATTTTTCACTGTATTTTATAATAGAAAAGACAACGGAAGAATAAAGTAAAAAAATATTTTGATATTTTTAAACACTAAAAAAGGTTAAACAGTAGTGTTAAAATCAAAGTAAAAATAATGATTTTAATAGCATTTACTTACTTGCAAATATAAAACAAGAATATAAAAATTTTTGAAATAAAAGAAAAAATATTTTAAAATACAAAAAAAAATTCACTTCAAATACGATCTAAAGTAAGAAATTATTTTAAATTTTATAAGATTACTTTTTATTGCTTTTTATTGAAATGCTAATTTAATTATACTTGTATAATATTTTTCATGACACTTAAATTTTTTATTAGAAAATGCCTAATTTATTTCAAATTTTATTATTTTAAAATAAATGACGATAATGTTAAGCAAAATAATATATAATTTATGTTCCTTTTAGCAGCTTTTAGTTAGGCAATTTAAATTTTTTATTAAGCGATTTTCCAAATAAACGTTATGTATTTTTGTATTGATAAAAAACATTTCTATAAGAATAATAAAACTTTTCACATTACTATTTATCAGTAGCAAAGAAATAAATTTACCTTTAAGGTCATAATAATACGATAAATAGTAATAACAATAATAACAACAGATAATTGAATACATAAAAAACGTAACATTAAATAAAAAAATAAAAAAAAATAAAATTACGTCAAGGAAATAATTTTCTATTTTATTTAATCTTTTGACAGTCAAAATGCATTTTATTTTTCATTTAATTTTCAATATGAATATTATAACTAATACTACAACTACTTATTCGTGCTATTATATTACTGTTAGAATCCATTAGAGAGTCATAAAATTCTAATAAAGTAAAATGTATATAATGCACATACTTACATATGTGAATGTATACACATGAATATACATATGTATATATACATATATAAACGCATAAATATAAGTGTACATATTAGTAAAATAGTAAAGTACCTTTCATGCGCATTAAATAAAACAATTTCAATAATAAAATGCAATATTTAATCGCTTGCGGTTATCTTTTTGTATTTATTAGTGCTATTTCATGTGAATCTCAAAGTACAATTTACTAAAATTATATACATATGTACGTACAGGTACATTGTAAAATGTGTACATGCATGTGTATAAGAAACTAAATGCACCGCAATTTAAATGCATCAAATTGTTAATTAAATATATGTACTCGTATATATGTATGTACACACTTGTATGTACATTTGCATAAATAACGATTACTTTTATAAAACGTACATTTTCAACTTATACACGTTTATTACATAAAGCACGTAATGAAACAAAAGGTGATAAAAGGTTATAAGCATGTTTTCAAATAACAAAGCTTTTATTTATAACAATTACAAAAACATAAGTAAATTCCATAAAAACATCAAAAATATTTGTAGAAAATTGGAAAACATTTTATTTTTCATTTTCACTTCTTTCTAGGAAGAAATAAAACTTTAGATAAAGTATTTTTTTTTTTTTATTTCTAAAAATTATGTACATTTATACACCGATATTAGTTGATAATGTCCTTCGTAATTCTAAATTGTTAGCATCAATTTTATTGAGAATTATTTAGATTTTACATTTTATTTATGAATTATGTTACACATAAATTTTAGATGTCAAAGATATATTTAAAATTATTGTTTACAAATGAGAATATATTACAAATGTACACATTTACATTCACAGTCTAGAAGACTATAAATTTTATTGTTATAAATATGTAATATGGTAATACCTATACCACTCAAATGAACGTTAATTTGAAAATTTAAAAAAAAAAAGAATTCTAGTAAAGAGAATATCTCACATATTGTAATTAAAAAATAGAAACTCTGGATAACTAAGTTTTTTTGTAAATAAAATTCTGTGTTCTGTAAGAACCAAGAATATAGATTGCACGTAACATTAAAAAAAAAGTCTAATTAAAGCATTCTTTATGTTAAAATAAAAATCAACAAAAAATAGACTGTATTTCTTTTAAGGATAACATACATACTACATTATATTATGATGAGTTATTCATAAAATAACATTGTGAAATAAATGATCTAAAAATCAAATCTTTTTCTACATTCATTTTACCTTCATATTATACACATTCATATAATCTTTATTTAAATTTTCTTAACTATACATACACACGTTTATACATAAAATATGCATGAAGTTTAGTATGTTCAATATTTTTACTTAATATTTAACAGAAGTTGAATGCAACGTGACAAGAGAAAAAATATTTTTATCTTAAAATAAAAATAAAAGGATAAAAGTAAAGAAAACTATACAAAAAGCTCAGAAAAAAAAAGAAAAAAGATGAATCCTAAAATAAAAAATATTCTTCGCCCAGACGATTCCACTTAAATAGATAACCTGGTCTCTAGACATGAGCTTGAGATTAAAAAGTTGCAATTCTTGTATCTACCGTCGTCGTTTCATCAAAATGAGAGACAGACAAACAGAAAAGGACCGGACAGATAAACGATATATTCATATGTACCTTATACATATCATAATATTTACAATACAAAAATATATTCATACATACGTGCACATCTGTATATACTCTAGTCTATATAAATATGTAGACAGATAGATAAAATTATACAAATAGATAAACACATACGTATACATACTTACATAACTATAAAATAATTTTCATTCAGAGAACCATCCAAATACCATTTATGGATGATGACATTCTGGTGCACTCTAATGGGATTAAATACAGAGTACAATCCTTGTCTAAAGGATTTAAGTCTTGTTGTGTTTTTTTTTTCTTTTAATACGGTGTCATTTGTTTTCTTCTGTTTTCGTTTTCTGTATGCTTTTTGTCAAATTTCTGATTACAGTACTATCTATGCGTATTTATATACATACAAATAAATATATCAAAAAGAAAGAAAAACTAAGAACAAACAAAATTAAAAGCAGAAAAAAATTTACGACTAAATGAAACTAATGGATAATTTAGGATACAAGAAAAACAACAACAACAACAAAATCAGAAAAAAAATTATAAAAGTTAAACAAACCAAACATTATATCTTTTTTTTTTTGTCATTTTTGTTTACGTGAGCTTAATAGCGGATAGATAAATCTATTAAAAAATCATCTGTTTTTATGTGTGTTACTATTATTCTTTTTAATTTGTTAGAATTTTTCTCTGATTATTTAAAAGTCCAAATACAAAATTATTCGAAAATAAAAAAGAGTATAGACACATAAAAATGTTATGTAGTATGTTTGAACATACATAAATATGTATAAAAATATAATTAATAAAATAGAAAAATAATTTTATTAATTTAATTGAAAAAATCATGTTTGATCTAGCAAAAATAAATATGAGAAAAAATTTTCTTATTTCAATTTTACTTGTCGTCCGTTAAAATTTTATCATTTTACTTGCTTATATATTTTCGAAAAATAAAAACAAAAACCAAAACTATTTTATAATCTTACAGATTAAAATTTTCTGTTATTTGTTTTGTTTTTTTTTTTTTCAAATTCAAGTTAAAAATTAAACAAATAAATAAAGAGATACAAACAATTAATAATAACAAACAAAAACCAAAAAAAAAAACAAAAACAGAAAAAAAACGAAAATTGTGTAAAAATTTTGTCGTCTGAATATTTAACACACAACTAACAGACCAAAAGGGTAATCAAAATGATATCAAACAGAATACCAAGTACTTAAAATAACCTGAAATTTGATCCCTTTGGTCCATGAAAAAGTAATAATATTTCTTTTTATATACTCACTATACATTATGCCATATTTATTCATGTGTATGGATTACAGTTTATGTGAATGTACTATAATATCTTAAACGTGAAAGTACTAAATTTAATACTTGCATTTATAGGTATTCTTACGTACTATGTATCCTAAACTCAAATGATGGTATTATATGAACAAAGCGTCCAGTTTGTGTTACTTTGTCGTTTTTTTCTTTATTATTATTATTTTTATTTTATTTTTTTTGCTGTTAAATAATATTACAGCTTTATGGTATGTAATAAATTTTGATTTTTGTCCAATTTAGAGAGTGTCCATGGTTCAAGTCCAACAGTTACAGATTTAAAAGATTGTTATTTTTGCAGTCTTTTCATGTACTCATATACGTACATACATACATATGTACTATATATGTATCATTACGTATACATATGTACATATCAGTATGTTTTTTATATCATTTTACTTAATATATCCTATCTGCAAATAATTTTACCAGACATTTTTAGTGAGAAATAAATGATTGCAATTGTCGTCATTCAAAAAAATTTTAATTCATTTTTTTTATGTATGTATGTACCTAATTCAACTTTTTCTATACATACTCGTTTATTGCATAAAAGGATAATTTGTTTTAAATTTATTTAATAGAAATTTATAAGATGAATAGAATACGAAAATATTGCATAATTTAAAACTGACTAAAAAAAAAAAAAAAAACAAATTACTCAAAGGTATATTTTATGCATGGTTTATCTGAAAATTTCTGTAATCTTAAACTTATTCTTTAATACAATCTACGAGTATAATTAAAATCAAATTTAAGAAAAAAAAAATTTTTTTTAAATTTTTTTCATACAAAGAATATAATTTTAAAAATAATATTGACAGAAAATTTCATGATTAAAATTTGCCGTTTATTAGATAAATGATGACAGCATATAATAATTAGTGATTAAAATGAAATTACTTACAATCTCTACCTACATATGCCTACTAAACAACACCTAAGGTATTTTATTATGTATTTTCGTTTATCGACAAAATCAAATTTACTTTTTTTTTTATTTTTAATTTATTTTTCTTTTAAAAAGGTATGTACGTATACATATCCAATAATTAAATGCTCAAATTATGTGTGCACAGTAAATATAATCTGATGGACGTATATGTAATTATTATACATATGTGTACAATGCATATTTCAAATATTATAGAGAAATCATCATTTATAATAAATCAAACTTCATTTGCGTGCATATATTAACTTTTCATGTTTATACATTTTATATTTCATGTGTTGTGTACATTATTTGTATGTACGAATATATGTACATATTTTCAAAAACATATATGCAAGCACGTCATACACACATGTAATATATATACACATATTAGGTATTTAATATAAAATGAATTCAAAAATTGCCACTCTATCAAATTTTGAAAATTTTGACTCTTCAACGTTTTGATTAATCTTCTCATGTAGAATTCATTAATGCAAATTTTTCCATCAAAAATATTATATGATTTTCCTGCTAAAATGACATTTCATCTATCTCACATTCAATCAGGATCAAGTAAAGTTTATTCCTATATTTATATAAATCCATACATACATATATGTATAAAGGATTCATTATATTGTTACATCTAATGTACACATTATGTATTTATGTATGTATGTACATAATATAGGTTAATTCTTATCATATACAGCATGTATGTATGTATGTATGTATGTATAATGTATATTTTTAATTTGTATTGCACTTTACATTTTGTGCATTCATGCAAACATACATATAAATGTAAATGTAATATTTTCATCGTAACTTTACGTATGACATTCTGCTTGCTTACGTATATACATACATATTTATCAGAATTCAACATAGTTATCTCTTTTTGTCTTATTCGTTTACATTTTTGTCATATGTTAAATGCATGTCCGTCCGTACATTACATATTATTACATGGTAAATGCTATTTGTTACGTACATATGTACATAAGCACAATTTTTGCATCCATTTTGGACATTTTCAACATTTACAAAAACATCCCCATACACATTTGTATGTATACACATATACAATACGATAACGATATCTTACTATCCTGTTGTCCCCTTATCAGTGATCCACAAAAAGCAATTAAATTAAACCTTGCATTCGTTGATAAACGTCCGGATACACATGCGAATGGTTAATTTATGTTCATTTTTAACTGAAACATTGTTGTTGGTTCAAGCCTGAAAAAGATTAGCGAATTGCAGTAGACAGTTTTTATTTTATTTTATATGTCCATACAAACATTATGTATTTATGTACATTGTACTCTTATTATATGTATTTTATCAACAATGATTTAAATAAAATCTATACAAAATAAGCTTGTATTTATATAAACAAATATGTGCATAGATTTGAAATTTTTTTAGTTTGTGTGCATTTTCATTTACAAAAGTGCAAGTTTTTGCTACTGTTGTCACTAGACATTTAAAGTTTTACGCACAAGAAAATCATTAAAAACTGCATTCAAATATGTATTGCTCAATTTCTACTTTCTAAAAGCATGACATACACATACTTATGTATACGGATATACACATCTAAATGTGCGTATATGTGTACCATAAATCTATGTAAGATTAAATTAAATAAATGTCTGACCCATTTTGCAAATTATCGTTATTATGAATTGTTATTAATAAAATTGAAATTTGAAATGTTTCATGTTATATACATATGAACATCAATCATACAAATTATATTTATTTAAAGTTTTCTTATGCATACAGGTTAGGTAGTTAGAATAATTTCATCAAGTAAAATTAAAAAATTTTCTTTTGAAAATTTACTCAAAAGGATTCCATACAAAAACAAAAGTTTTTTTTTTTTTTTTTGTTTTAAAAAAAGAAATAGAAACAAAGGTTGAATTCATTATTTCATTTAATAAAATTTAACAGCATTTATGTATTTGAAAGTTTAACAACATCATATAGTTTATTTAAGTACACTTACATAGTCATAGCACTATTTTGTTTTTCTCCGATAATGCACATACATACACATGTACATGTGTATTTCTATGGAATGCTGCACTCATTACATTTTTCTGACTTTGTTTTTAATTCTTTGTTTTTTTTCTTCTCCTTTTTGTTGTCTTCATTATTTATTGTCATAGTCGTTTATTATTCAAAAATATTATAAAAAACAATATTTGTTATTTAATAGTAGTAATGGCAAAGAAATTTGAGAACACAATCGTACAATATTGGAATGAGGGTGTTATGTCTAGACTATGGCTAGACGATGTAAACCGCTATACAGATATACAAACTAAAACTACTAAAATGTATGCATGTATATATGTATGTATGATAAAAGTCTACAGCAACATCATGAGCTGACAAAGATGAAAGAGTTCACAAAACCTAACCAACCAGATACTTGATTTCCAACAAACAATTCACTTGCCCAAAATTCTATACATTGTAGTGTACATGTACGTGTATGCATCCAATGCTAACACCTTTATATAAATACTATATTATAATATATGTATATAAACACAAAATATGTACCTATATGTAACCATTTAGCGTATTCCTGCTGCAGACTGCATATCTGTAATCCTCTGTAGATCTTTCAAGCATAAGCATGAAGTAAAATACTAAGTCATCCAATAGGTGTATACATAATGAATGAATGTTATAAAAATGTATCATTTACTATTGAAGAAACTTGAAAGATTTGAAATTATCTACATATCTGTGGAATGAAACTGGAAATTATGAGTTAAATATACATTTATGGTGTATTCTGGATTAAAACAGAGCAACATTGTAAAATAACAACAAACAAACAGAAACACCTTTGTCACTCTTTTAGAATATTCCATTGAAAGGATATAGTGTCAACTCCAAATGAATGAGAAATTTATTTGTATTGTGCATTCTCTTTTTAGTTTTGGTTTTCATCGTCATCATCATCGTCATCATCATCATCATCGTCATCATCATCATTATTATTATTATAGTCGTTGTCCTCGTCTTTGTCATTTCTACATAATTGTGGAATATAAACAAGAAAAAATATATAAAAAAAATGTTTTTTTCATTCGACTTTATGATTTGATAGAGACCTTCTGTCTGGTGAGTGAATACTGAATACTAGAATTTTATCGTCTCGACGTGTTTTATTCTGATCCTTTTTCATATACATAATAAAATGTGAACATTTTTATTAGATACCACCAGTTACTTTAGTTGATTTTGTTTCTTCTTCGGAAACTATATACGTACGTGATATACACATGTACTTGGCATAAAGATACATATGTATTTACAAAAATATGAGTATGTGCATCCATTTGTGTATATAATATCCATATGTTCATATGCGGCTAATATATATTGTATACTTTTTTATTCTTATACTCCCACATTTTATTTAAATGTTGTTAAAATGTCAGAAACATACAACCTGTAGTTTGTTAAATTTATGTACATCATGAAACATATGTACATGTGTAGTTTTTTATATGAAAATGTGATTTTATGTGGAAAATTCTGTAAATCAAACATTGTTATTTAAATACTGCTTTTTACACATATAGATAAACACACAATTATTTACATACATATAAACAGTGTTTGTATACAGAATGTCCCAAAATAGATGTCATGAAACAGAAAACACTTTTTTTTTTGAAAGTTTAGGATGTTTTTACCAGAAAATCTTTCTCAAGTTTAAAATTCACCCCTTCTGAAATGTTTTTGAAGAGGCCTAATATGATTTTTTTGCTAGAAACACTATATGGTATTTTAAAAAAATGATTGCACTTATTCTAGGACATTCTCTATTTACGTATACCTATATATGATTTATATTTTAATTATAATAAGATAATAACAAATATTTTATTCTTAATAAGAAAATTTGTTCAACACATAAAATAACGAAAAACAAAAACAAATCCACATATCATTAATTACTTTACTGTTTTTTTGTTTTTTTAAATAAATAATACAACTGAGATTGTGATTGAAAAATTTATTTAAAATGATTAAAATGAAAGAATAGTAAAAAAAAATTTGAAATATGTACATATGTATTTGCAAAACAAAAAGGCAACATGTTTTAAAACTAAAAGGAAGATTAGAAAAAAAAAATTATACTTAATGGAAAACTGACTTAAAGTTGTAAATCATTTTATTTGTTGTAATGGTTACTTTTTTATTTATATTAAAAAGAAACAGGAAGAAAAATTTACATTAATATATTTTATATGACCAATATGAAATATCTTTTTGACATATGAAAAATGACATTTAGCACCAAGCTCATATTTGTCCTTTTATTTAATTTTTGGTTTATTTTATAGTTGAAGTTTGAATAAGACATGGTTACAAAAGCATATACATACATATATGTATGTATACTCAACCAATTACAAATGTATGCTGTTTCTTGTATCCACTTGACTTATCCAGAACATGTGTGTCTTTGAAATGTTAAATAATAAAAAAAAAATGAAAGAAACACAAACACACACATCAAAAAACAAATAATTCTTAAAACAACCACAGAACATGCATTTTAAACCAGACATTCATATAATATACGTTTGTAAACCATACATTATAGGATACAAAGTTAAAATCATAAATCAAAAACCATATATCCAAAAAATCGCGAATGTCTTATACAGATGAAGTAAATCTAAAATAAATGACCAACGTATAATATGTAACAGAAAAATATATTCACATATTTATGTATGTATATTTTCTTATTTTTTGTGCTTTTGAATTTTCATTGTTTCTGAGACAGCATAAAAATTATATGCATGTTTGTGAATGAATGAATATCAAAAATGACTTTCCTCATCTATATTCCTGACAGTTATTTTCTTTTCTTTTCATTTCATTTTCTTTTAAATCTAACTAAATTTCATGCACAAATTGTATGCGTATAAGGTAGTATATTATGTTAAATAATAATAAAATTTAAAAAAATGTACATACATTCAAATATGTAACGTAGCTTTGGTACATGTTCTTTTTAATTTAATTCATTTCAAAAGGTCCTTGAATATTGTTGCACTTTTATTCATTTGTTATGTTCATTTGGAAAAAAAAATTTTTTTTTTCATATTTTTCTTTTGAATTCTTGTGTTTACATACATACACACATGAAAAATGAATAATTTGTTATTATCATTATTATATTGATGAATTTGAAATCCAAAAAAAAAAAAAAAAAAAAATTACTTATCCATTATGTGTAACAAACAATCACAAAAATGAATAAAGTAAAGCAAAACCAATTTAATATAGCTGAAAACATTAATAATATGAAATTCAAAGAGTTTTTATAACTTTTCCGACATTTATTCGAATACATTCATTAAAGGTGAATGCATACATATGTATGTAAGTATGTTTGAAGATCTTTGAAATAAATGAAGATTTCATGCAATAAATAAATTATAATAAGAAAAAATTTCAGGTAATCAGTCATTTGTTCAATTTTTAATTTCAAATAAATGACAGAAAAGATCATTATGCGATTATTTTTTTTTTCGCTTTTCATATTTTAATTTATACAATTTCTAAAGAAAGGAATTCATAGCATTTTTATTTTATTTTTGTATTATATTTAAATCGCTTTATTTGTTCAAATAAAAAATTAAAAAAAAAAAAAAAATCATTTTTTTATAAACGCTATTCCAATAAGTTTAATATTGTAAAAAAACAAATTTTCATTTTGATTTTATTACATTACCACGGCAATGTAAAATAGTAAAGATTAAAATTGACTTTTCAATTTTATTTATGAAAGTAATGAAATCAAGTCAAAATGTACAAATGACAAAAATAAAAATCAACAAAAAAAAAAAAAAATATTAATAAATAAAAGCATATTATGTATACGTATACTAAATGGAAATTAAAAATCGTTATTTTTCTCTTTATCCGCTTATAAAAAAGTATTTTTAATTTGTTTTTATATTTTAAATTATTATTTTCAGGTGTATGAAAACAAAAAATAAAAAGCTGATTATGAATTAACATATACATACACACTACATATGTATGTAAACATACAAACGGATGAATATGAATTATTATAAATGCAAAAGTTCATTCTGTTATAACAATCCGATTCATTTTATAATCTTATAATAAAAAAAATTTATATTTTTGTTTTTAATATGAGAATATTTATAAAATTAATATTTTATTGTTAAATCGATGCGTATATGGTTAATTTTTAATGTTTTATTTTATTTAAAAAAAAAAAAAGTAAATAAAATAAAGGATTAAATAAAAAAGGATTGATATGAAAAAAAAAAATTTATTTTTTAATTTTTACAAATATTTGTATTATTCACGTAATTAATGAAATTTTATGTAAAATTAAAAACTAAAGATAAAATATTTTTGCATCTATACTGAAAAATTTAGGAATCTGATTTAAATTTTTATTTGAAAATAAGCCAACATTTTTATTCAATACAAGTACAATATATTTTTTGTAATATTTTCATTTGTCATTTATTATTTATCTTAATTCATAATAAAACTGAATAATATTAATAAATATTTTCTCAATTTTTTAATATCATTTTTAAAAAGGAATTCAATAGTCACCTAATTAAAACATTTTAGGTTGAATATCTGTTTATGATGTCTACAATGTTGGATTTTATATAGACATTTTTATAAATATCAAAAATGATTTCAATTTAAAATATCAAAAATCTAATATAAAGATAATTAAGAGAATAAAACTAAATAAATGTCCAGTCTAGTCTACAAAATTAATTGTATGCAACCAAAATACATATCCTGAATATCCGAAATTCAACTATAATGTTATATATATGTACATACATATGTATGTGTATACGTGAATATACAGAGCAAAGGGAAAAATATGAAAATATATATGCAAATGTACCTATATATAGTAATACATTGTAGGCGTAGACTCATACATATCGATACATATACTTGTGATCATATAACACAGTAGTAATGCATAAATTTTATTCTACTATTTTGAATCTGATTCGTTCGTTTCATTTTATTTCTCATCTCCATAAAATTTACATTTTCATTTATTTATGCATTTATTTATATGTATGCATTGTGTTGTATATATGTGTACATAATATATACCTACATTTATATCAATTGTGCACATATAATAATACATTAATGTTACCCGAAATAATAATATTTATATTTGTATGTGAAATTTCAAATGTGCATATTAATAGTAGATATACTCACATAAACGTACATTTATAATACAATATTATATATTAACGTATAAGTACATTTACAATGCAATACATATTATGTACATATAAAGTGATATTGGGACATAAACATTTATTTCATTTGTATTAAACATACATACATACATACTTATGTGTTCATATGCATGGATAATATATACTTTGTAGTAAAAATGCCTGTTATGAAATCTAAATGCAAAATGCATATATTATGTATATACTTATATGTATGTATGTATATGATACATGTGTGTATCACCGGAATTGGAAAATCTATATAAAATAAAAATTGAAACCACCAGAAAGTAATAATAATATACAACACAGGAGGAATCTGTTGACTGTGCAAAGCATACTTTTTCGTATATATGTATATATGTACATAATTCAACAAACTATATTATATGTGTATGTATACATGATATTGGTCCTGTCTAGACATTACGTCATCAAACTTTGTAGTAACTTAGATATACACCCCATACCAATTAATTGAATTCAAATATTTTCTTATCCTTGATGTTTGGTAAACCACCCATTTAAGAATACTGAATACATATGTATATATGTATGTATGTACACATCTAGAATTCATATTACTTTACAATTCAAAGTCATCTCATCTTCGAATTTTATTTCCCATTCCATTAGAATACACAAGGCAAATTGTATAAAGTAACAAAAACCTTGTGTACTTTTTCTACATTTTTATCTGCACACATAAATCCAAAATATAGTATGCAAGAATATCAAACAAACAACTTCAGCTTCTATTAAATTTTGTAATGTTTGTACTTCATATGCATAAAATGCATGCCTACATATACACACATATATACAAAATATATCAGACATAATATCTTTGTGTTTTCATAGTAAATATATAGATTTGCATTTTGTATATAATTTTTTATATCTAATCAATTGGGAATTTTTTTGTTTTTTTTTTCCAAATAATACATACATATAAATACGTAGCTACCGTCATAAGTTTCAATTTTTCCTTTTTGTTTATTTTTCTTTAATATTCAAATTCAAACAGGAATTGGATAATAAAATGACAGTAAATCTAATAACAAAACAAAACACAAAAAGTTGAAATATCGTGTAAAAAAGTTTTTATTTTCTTACGTATACGTTAATATTTAAAATATAAGTAGATATGCATTTATTATGTATTTCTTCTAGACTACTTGACATATTTGTCCTTGTTTATAACAATTCCTAAACTCTTTTACTGTACATGTACATCTTTTTCTTTTGAAGTCACCTTTAAAAAAAATGTACATAATAGATGAAATGAAAAAAATTGACAAAAATTGTTCTTATTGAAACTTTATTTCATAAAATTTTATAAATGCCAGAAATATTTTCTTTTCTTCATTTTTCCATTTTCCTTTCTTTTTTTTTTGTCTAACATTTTCAATTCAATTTTGTTGTTTCTGTTACTGTTATTATTATATGTAAGTCTCTTTTTTTTTTCTTTTCTTTTTACTTTTGATGACACAACAATCGAAACCACCCTTCAAAAATTTTTTTCTTTCTTTTTTATCATCATTTTTATTTCATAATTTTTTATTTTAGTGGCTGGCATGTACATTTAATATTGTCTACGTCAAAGTTTTTCGATATGCTACCTACACTTTCTCATCCACCATCTATTTCAACCCATCCCCTATACATTTAAATTTTGTCTTTATACTAATATTTATATAAAATCGAAATTATTACATTGAGTACACATTCTGATGGTGTAACTGTGATATTGGTACCTGTACATCAAAGTGTATTATATGTGTATATATGTATGTATGTTTTATAAAATTACAATGAAAATTGTATATATAATTGAACATAGTTGCATGAGATCTATGTACATTGTCACAAGAATATTCATGTACAATTTCATTTTATTAAAAAAAAAACATGCATGCATGTATGTATACATGTGTGTACATATTTCGTCTCGAAAATTTCTTGTGAATTTACTATTGATAGCGCTTCACTCTTAGCATTCATTTTGCTTTTTATTTGATATTTTTTCTATAATAAATTTTCGTCCTTTTGTATAAAATTTCACTTATTTTCGAAAAAAAAGAAAAGTTCTACTGTATATTAAATACAAAAAAAAAAAAATAATAAAATCTTAAACAGAGACTGTAGGGATTTATGTTTCATCATCATCATTGGCTTTGTTGTTTGTAGTCGTCGTCACCATTAACATCACCATTCTCATCATCATCATTATAATATCATATTGTCATTATTTTTGCGACATATAAGTATGTATGTGACAAAAACAGAAAAAAAGAAAACCAAAAAAATAAGATAAAGGAAAACTACAAAACACAGAAGCAACATGCACATATGTATGTATGTATGTATATAGGTAAAATGAGCCATAACATTGTACAGTGTTGAGTGTTGAATAGTAGCTAAATGTGTAGTAGTAAAATTTTCCAGAAAACAAAAATATTAAAAAATAATGTAAAAATCCGTAACCACCATATGCATATGTATTTATGTATGTAAGGATATGAATAATAGGTTACAAAAAATTTCATTCAAAAATACATACGTACTATACGTGCATACGTATACGTCTAGTTTCCTATAAATCTGCAATATCAAATTTCAATATTAATTCAATATCCACATGTTTGTATGCGTTCATATATGTGTGCGTATAGATATCCACTGGTATGTGTATATGTTTTGATTATTTCATAAAGATCCTTAAAAGAAAAATATAATTGTGAAATCTTTTGAAGTTATTTTTTACGTATTCTTCTTTTATCTGCTTGTAACAAATTAAATGTAAATTTTTTACATATTATTTTCATTATATGACTTAAGGAATAAAAAAAACATGCATAAACAAAAAAATAATAATTCTATTTCATTTTAAAAACAAAATTGTGATTTTTCTTTTATTTTTTTTTTTTCTAATTTCATCAAATTCTTTTTCTCTATTTCAAATATTGCATTTCATTTTTTTGTATTTTAATCTTAGACTCATGTGTGTCTTATTCAATAAAATTTAATTTACTTTGATTTTTATACTTCTCATTTTTTATTATCTATTTTTTGTTTATTTCGATGAAGACAAAAAGGATCTATTTAAAGGAATGCTCGTATTAATACATATATGATATGGGATTTTTGTAATGTTTGTAGTCAATATAAGCTTGTGTGTATTTACTGTATAACATTAAATTCATAAAAGAAAAATTTTATATTTTTTTGATTTTTTTACATTTATTATAGTCTTTTATTTTTTATTTTTTTCTTTTAAACAAAAATATGATATTCTCTGATTCCCATAAGTACTTATCGTTATGTGATTTGAAGACATGAATTCGCTGAATTACATTTCAATTTCCCTCTTCGATTCAATTTCCTCTTTTATATGAAGTTACAATATACTTTTTTTTTTTTTATCATAATAAATTTATTTTATTCTTTTTAACACACATGTAAAACAACTTTGTATGCGTATGGACATGTACAATATATAAAAATATATGTATTTATGTGAAGTACAATGTATGTATATACATACATATATACGTATAAACAAACGATTACTTATTTGTATGTATGCGATATATGTATGTACATATATATACATATAGTACATATAGTATATATATAGTATAGTATGTACATTATATGCACATTCACTTGTCGATTTATATTCATATGTAGTAATATATACTATGGTGAAAAATTGAAAATATATTACGATGCGTATAAAATGTATCTACTATCTTTCATTTAATTTACTGTGTATACTCACGGACAGAAAGGATTTTTTTATCATATGCATATATGTACATACATATCTATATACCTATATATAAATAATTTTATATATTGTAAAATATAATGTGAAAATTGTTGTAGATATGATTTTCCAGACAAAAAAAAAATGAAATACATAAACTAAAAAATAACCATTTACGAGATCGAATTTGTCACTTTATACAAACACAAATACACGAATATATATACACACGAAAAAAAAAAAATGAAATAGACAACATTACAAATAAATACCATTTTCAATTTAATATTTTGCTTTTGATTTCAATTTTTTATTTAATATTAAATAAAATTTACAACATTAAAAAAAATGTAATTAAAATTTTTCTTATTTTGTTTTATTTTAATTTTTTATTTTTATTTTTTTATTTTTGGTTTTTATAAATTGAAATATTTGTAATAATTGTCTCGTTATTAAATTGAAAAAATGTTCATTTTAAATATTTTTTCAAATGATATAAATGAGTTTTTATGAAATTTTCTTTTTTGACAAATTTTCTCGTTGAATATTAGATTTAATGGAAAATAAAGTGTTAAGACATTGTTTATGATTCACATTCATATTCATTGATTGATACATACATATTCAATTTCTAGTTTTTGTCTGTTTTTCTTCAATTAAATTTTCATGTTTACTTATTAAGAAAAATTTTCAATTATATTTTATATTTTCAATAACAACATGATATAGTATGCATATTTACCATAATCAGAATGTTACAAAAAAAAAAAAAAAAAAAAAAAAATCATTTGAATGTTTACAAACATCATTTTGTTTATAATCATGTTTTGATACATACCATGTATTACACACACACGTATACTACATGTAAGTATATAATATGTAAAATTTTATAATTTAATTTCTGTACAATTAGTTTAAAATGAATTATTTCATTTTACTTTTTACTAAATTTAAAATCTGACTAATCAAATGTTTTCGATTTTCTTTAGAATTATTTTTTACTTTTTCCTAGTTTTCATTTTTATTTTATTTCATTTTTATATGTATGTTTTATATAAATAAATAACGTAATCTACGGAGTATATGATTTAAATTTAAATATAGTTTACGTGTTATAGCATTTTATTGTTGTACTCGTAAAACAATTTTTTTTTTTTCGTATAAATAAATCACTTTATTTTTCTTCAAGTATAATACATATTATAATGTATGTAGTCTAGTTTTCTTGTTGTTGTTTTTTTTAAATACACATATGTATAAGATAAAATTTTTACATTTAAAATGAACACAAATATAGTACATACATATACATGAATAATAAAAACCTAGCCAAAATGTCTGATGTGATCTAAGCAAACTAATTATAGTTTAGTTGAATGCATATAATACGTACAATGTATACATACAGACATTTAAATGTACATACACTATAATGTGTACATAATATCGTCATTCTATAATTATTTCGCACATTTAAAATAATAAGTCATTTTTTATTTCATTTATATGCAATTACAAGTACCTATAATATATACTACATATATGCAAATTGCAAAATGCACATCCATACACACATATGTATATATGTATGTATAAAAAACATACGTGTTTATTTATTCATTTGAGCATAATCGTATAGGTATGTTATGCTTTTTTGTTATATTGTTTTTACATATAGTACATACATCATTATTTCATTTATTTTTTTTTATATTTTTATTCTTTAAGAATAATTTGTTCTATTCTAAAATTTAGCGGGTTTGTAAAATGATTCATTCTAGTTCGTAAATATAGAAATATACAATTTTATAAAAAAAAAAAAAAAACAGAGAAAAAATGTATAAAGTCAAGATGTTGTATAATTTAAAAACATTGCACGCACATATAAATATTTGTGTATATAAAACTAAATGAAAAACTAAATGATTTTTAAGTTATCATCGCTATACGTTTTAAATACAGATTTTTCAACTTAGTAAAAACACAAAAATAAAAAAAATAAATAAAATTATAAAAATAAAAAAATCAACAGAATTTTATGTATGTTCCTCAAATAGATACATTCGAATAGAAGCAGAAAATATATGATCTCGTTTATTTTTTATATTTTTTTCTCTTTATATTTTCTTTGTTTTCTTGGTCTCTTTTTAAGCTGTAAAAAGACAGACGGCTTGACGCTTTCTTGCACAAAATAAAATTAGTGATGAAAATTTTATGCAAGAAAATTATTTATTTACTTTTATTATTTTATTTTTGATTTTATTTTTATTTATTTTTTTTTAATTTTTTGTTTGTATTTTATCTTGTATTTTTTTTTTCTTATTTTGTTTTTATAAATAAAAGCATGCATAAATGTACATATTATCATGTATGATTGTACATATTATACGGGAAAAGCAATAATTTTAAAGGTTTCAAATTCTTTACATTTTTTTTTTTTTTAAATGCAATTGAAAAAAGAAAATACAAGTTTAACTACATAATTCCATTCAATCGTTAAAACATTTTTATAACTATGAAATATGAGAATTTCACTTTAAAGTACATCATGAATATTTACATCATTTGTTGTAGTTTTATGTTACTCTTAGACTTATCTACATACTATACATTAACTAAATTTCATAATTTATAAATAATTTTTAATATACGTACCTACATAATTATGTAATTCTTTATTTTAATATGTTTACTCGTATAAATATAAATTAAGATAACTTTTTGAGATTTTCAAAAACAAAAAAAAAAAATACAAAAAATCTTTGTACATGTGTGTAAAATTTATTTTTGATAAACATACAATATACATATGTTTGTGTTGTACATATTAATTATTAAAAATAAAAAATAATAAGTATGTATACACATCCTTAAAGCAATTCAAAATTTAATATGAAGAGCAAAAATGTATTCGAAAATAAAAAAATAAATTTTCTTACACACGTACACATACGTATATGTATGTATACAAATATATAAAAATATTTACCTATATATACTTATTAATAAATAAATAAATAAAATGTTTAAATTATGAAAAAGTATCTAATGCAACTGTTATTCTTTTTGAATTTATTTTTCATTTTTTTTTGTTTTTGTTTCAAAAATTTTTATGTAATAATGATAATGTTAAGTATGTACATACATACCATGTAAAAATAATAGAAATACAAAATTATGATGTGTGGGCTGTCTATGTACATATGTCTATGCGAAATCCGTAATGATACGGCAAAAAAATGTTAAGTATATACCACACTAAAATGTATAAATATTAGTACAGACTTTGGATAAATTTTAAAAACTTGATGTCCTTTTTTTTTACTTTTTATATAACTATGAAAACTGATATCTATATGTATTCTACATTAAAAAAGTACACTTACATTATAGTAGATATCACAGCTTTTACATACATATAAATAAATATGTACAAATGAATAAACAGAGAAATGAAAGAATACTTTACTTAATATTTAACAAAAAAAAAAACAAGAATTCTTTTAATTCATACATATGTATGTGAAAATCTCATTAAAAAGAATCATCTACAAACCATAAAAATTAATCCAATCCTTTTCATCATCATCATATAGTCATCAGTATAGCATCAATTTCACAAGAAGTGGGCAACTCATCAAAAAATTTTCTTTTCTGTACGATACATACATATGTACATTTATAGATTCAAAGTCATTGCAGACAACAAAAATGATAGCAGCAGTATAGTATGTGTAATAGTAGTAGTCAACTCTTAAAAAAGGTCTTTCGCAGAAGGATATTCAATGAAGATGAAGGTTATGTGGTTGGTTTATGTGCCGATTACATATATATATATATTATATACGCAATGCATGTGTGTACATACATACATATATTATATATGAATAAATAATAAAAATGCATGTATCCATATATCGTTATCCTCTTTTTATCATATAATGTGTAAGATATGTATTATATCCATGTATTTAAATAATATGTATGTTTGTTTATATGTTTATGTAAAGCATAAATGAGAACATTTTAAGAGGAATTTTATGAATGGGGTAAATAAGATCCTTGTAGTACAAAAAAGGATCAAATTATTTTGTTGTTCCTATATATCTTATTTGTACATTGTACATACATACATATACACACTATGTACATACATACATATAATGTAATGTCAATATACCTAACAATTCAATCTAGAGCTTTGATTTTGAAGTCAATAGCATTATATACATACATACATACGTACAGCATTATTGAATGATAACGACGACAGACTTGTAGTAAACTATGTAACTTATATTTTCTTCTATTATTTTTTATTACAATTTTTATGTCTACCATCATCATCATCGTCATTGTCATCATCATCTCGCTACCCAACTAACAATAGTATTTTATATATGCAGAATAACATTTTCAATTTTAGTACTTTCTACTTTTATTTTTATATATGATTTTATGTTTTCTTTCTTTTCTAAATCTTCTTAAATCTCATTATACTATCAGCGGACAAAAATATTAGAAAAGAATATATTGTTAATATGTAAAAAAAAATAAAAAAATAAATAAATTGGTCGTGTAGCACACTCTTTACTATTTACTTACTCAGTAAAATGTAAAATGCAAAAAAATAAAAAAAATAAAAAAATAAAAACAAATACAAAAAAGGGAAAAACAAGAAAAATGTCTACTTTTTCCGACAATCTAATTGTAAATAATAACAATAAAATATAATTGCAAGAATTTTACTAACAAAAAAAATAAAATAAAATAAAATAAAAAATAAGAGGAAAAATGAGTACGTAAACATATAATATCCATCCATGTTTATATACTCCAAGTAAATTTTTTTAATATTTTATGTACATACATCATACTAGTATTATCATGTTAAAGATATGATATTAAATCAATTTAACTAGCTGACTGACTACTACAGCTAGTCTTCAATTCTTTATAGTCCTTTAGTCATTTTTTTTTTATTATTACAACATAAAAAGTTGGATACCTATAGATATATTTACACACAGAACGTAATCAAAGTTAAATCAAAAAATTCCGGAAATTCTTCAGTAAATTGAAAACCCAATTAGCCTTACAGAAGCCCTCTTGTTAAAATAAAAAAGAAAAAAAAGGAACAGGAATATATGATAGAAATTTTTAAAACAACACTCAGATTAGTTACATATGTACATACGTATGTATGTATGCAGCCTGCATTTCAATTTTCTCCATTTTTTTTTTTTTTTCAATTTTATTATTTTGTTCCCGAAATCGCAGACTATTTACTGCTTATTTGTTTATTTGTTTTATTTCTTTGCCGATGCTTACATGATTTTTGCTTTTCCTCGTCATCATTTAAACTTATTTATGTATGTATGTACATATATACATAGTAAGTAGTATATATTGGTATTTTAGCGATATTCAAAATGCATATATGTATGTACATATGTAACTGATATAACATACATATATTTTTTATTACATGGAATATGTATTCATTCATTTTATATAAAACTCTAGATATTACTGCCATAAAGACGAACATCAAAAATGGATTTAAAACATGAAAATTCCGGGAATCGTGAATTTTGAAAAACACTATACGCTCTTTGAAATACACACATACATATAATATATAATATGTGCAATTTTGCTATTTATTGTGTGTATTCAAACGTACTTACATGCAATGCAATACATACATATATTTCTTGTGAATTTGTTTTATCAAATATAACATACATATGTATATATTTGTGTACATACATACATATGTATGTATAATAGACATGTATGTATGAATTTCTCTATTACACATATGAAAGTTATGTGTACTTGAAGATAAATAGTCCAACCAAAAAGGGTTGTTGGATAATAAATAGGACGTGATAGAATGAATGAAATCAAATTGAAAGACTTATCTTCATTCGTTGTAGATACATACATACATAAATATATATTAATGTACTGTACGTATCCTTATCAATATCATACATTTTGTATGTAAGATAACATACATTATGTACTGTACATGATACATATTATACTTAAAATTGAAAAATATATTGTACATACCAATGAAAATATGATGAAATTGTTTTATTTTTATTATTTAAAAAACCAAAAAAAAAATGAACAGTGTAAAAAAGTGTGGAAAATTTTTGAAGTCTGGATACTAGGATATAATAAATTTATGTACCTATATATACACATTTATACGATGTGTATATACAGCGAACAAATTGAACAGAATCCTTTTAGTTAACGCAAACATATGTATATTGAAGCGATCATACATATGTACATACATACATATATGCACAAAAAAATACAAACATATTCACATAAAATATTTTTTGACATTTTCCACTTTTTCAGTTCAACACACAACAACACATTTTGAATTTATCATATCAACTTGCACGTGTAACAGATATTGAAAAGTTTGAAGTGAATTTGTTATATTTTTTCAATGTTCCTGTATTATGACTGGGTGGGTGTAACGGAGTATAGAATTGAATCCTGTGTACATATGTAAGGATCCAAAAATTGTAGAGAGGATTTAATCTTAACACAAGATTTTATATACGTGCCCCGTATGTATGTTTATTTTTGTTTAATAAATTTTATTTTGGAATGGTAAATGAATTTTACATGAAATGCACATACAATATTGCAATATATGTACATTCATGCATCACATGTACATACGTATGTATACGATATATTTGTAAATGCATTTCCTCAAATATTATTCTGATGATTGTTGCGCTTTACTATGAAATAATAAAAAAAAACCAAGAAAGCACAAAATTTTAACCCTTTTCAATAACGTACACCCACATGTACAAACACATGAGTATTGATAAAATGTGCCGTACATAATGGCATTTATTATACTACAATGCTGTCGTCGTCAATATCATAAATCTACTTAATGTGAAAAGATGTTGAATAGATATAGAAATTGAAGTACATATATATACACATCTAATATGTACATGATGTGTAGAAAATGCATTGCACATATCTTATATAGCATATATGTATGTATATATAATTGCGTATACATATGTGATGTATACATGTGTGTATATGCACGTAATAACATATACACAATGAAATTGATATCATTTACTGAAGAGAATACAAAATGAAAATTTTATGATTTTCTCTGGTGATTGTTGAACTTAAGGATCTATACTACATGTAAGATGTAAGTAATATTTGCTATAAATGTTTGTATATCATACGTTATATAAATCTACAATAAAGTATAATTATTTGAAAAGAAGTCAACCATGAATAATTAAGTTTGACATTTTCATCTTTAAAACGATGAAAAAATATATAAATAAATAAAATTAAAAAAAAAAAAAAAAAAAAAAAAAAAAACAAATGCATTTTTCTGTTTGTTTATAATAAATCTTGAGACATAATATTACATGTAATGATAAAACAGTTTAAATTATACTTCAACATCTAACGAAAAATATTTAAAGAAAAAATATATACATACGTACATCTTAAAAATTACATTTTTTATTCATTGAAAATAATAAGTACCTATCTATGTGCATACAGGACTTTTTTTTCAAGACCATTAAATTATAATTTCAAGTAAATTAATCCATATATATATTTTTTTAAACTGCTATTACTCCTCGAGGAAGTGTAGCGCCTCCACAAACGCCTTCCATCGTGCTCTATTGGCTGCCAGCTTTTTACTCATCCCCAACAGAGCAATTTGAAACTTTTCCTTATCTGTAGGCTTGTGTTTGTTTCTTTAATAATAAATTATTTCGACTGTACGGGTAATTAGCCCATATCAATCATTAGTTTTGTTCTACTTCTTTTGTCCCCCACCTTTCCACCGGGGTTGATTACCCGGTTTCCAGTTAGGGTTAACGGTGCCACCACGTGAAGGCGAAATAGAAGGAGAAGGGAGAGGTGAGAGAGATCATTTCAGAGGATCACTCATCGAGTTACACTTCACCTTCTCTCGTCGATGTTCTGACATTCACCAAAAATAATGTATGTATAAATTTAAAATTTTATTATTATGAGTTTGAAATCGTTTAAATAATTTTTAAGGATAAAAAATTTCAATTTTTTTCAAAAACCTGATCATTGCTATCTGTGTAGCGAATTAAACATACACAGCAGCCACATAGAAATGCGTATGAATTATCTGTATATTATGGCATAATGATCAGTACACAAATCATATGTACTGATAACTTCCAAGGGAGATTGAAATGAAATTATTTATAAAGTTGGTTATAAAAAACAAAAAATATACAAATAAATAAATTTATTTAAGGTGACACATATGTATAAGGCTACCTACATACATATGTACATACGAGTATGTACATATAAATATGTAGGTAATATTTGGTAATATACATATGTACCAAAAGTTTATTTTAACATTTTATGTATGTAAGTATGTAATTTTCGAAATGTCATAACTTTCAAAAATTATGATATAAATACAAACTTGAAGATACAAATTTTATTTGTACACATACACATATGTCCCTGAAAGATAAAATTGTAAAGCGGAATTTGTAATTTAAAAAAAAAAAAAAAAACAAACAAAGTTTGTCGTATATTACTACATATTCTCAAGTGATTACTTCAATAGAAATTCAAAAATTTTACCAAAGGTTTCATACACACCAATAAATGAATATAAAAATATTTAATAATGTTTATTTTCAGGAATTAGAGTTAGATGACAGTTAGAAGAAAAACATGAAAATTTTCCAAAACTATCAAAAAAAAAAAAAGAATAAGATATTAATGTAAGTTTTCTAAATCTACATTTATGCAGACACATATTTCCTGAAAAATATTTTATTATTAAACTTATATACAAAAAATTTGTTCTTTTTAAATTAAGAAAATTCCTAATATGTAGTATGTGTATAAAATTTGGTACATAAATTGGTGGAATAATCTTTTATGCTAATACTATACGCAGTATATATAGTTTTTTTTTTGTAATGTTCATTCAATAGTTAAAATAAGTTGGTATTATCAGTATCATCGGATATATGTATAAGTCAGTATACGGATGTACATATGTATGTGTCTATGTGCAACTATTATATTCATAAAAGGAAAGTATAAGCAAAGAATATGTATTAGAGAGATGTACATTTAAAGGCTTTAATTTTATCCCAAAAATTTTGATCGAAACAGGTGCTGTGCGGGCAGAGTAGATAGGGGTAAAATGTATTTCTCTTCATTGAGAATCACTAAATTTCAATTTTTTATTCTTTGAATGTATGTGTGAATTCTATTTACACATAAGGAAAATACCTAAAAGTACAGTGGAGTCTCAGAAAATGTGCTACCTTTTCCAATATTTATCATTACATCATTCTTTTTAATTGTGAAAAAATTTCAAATTTCATAGAAATATTTTCATACAATTAAGGGTTTTTTGTTAATCGCCGACTGTACTATTGTATTGCATTGATTTTGTAATTCACATGGGGTGGAGTTTAATTTCTTTGTGATATCATGAACTTCAAATGTTTTTACGCATTTGACCGATTTTAAACATTTTAATTTTACATGTACTTACATTTAAAATACACGCGTTTGTATCGCAGTATATCAATTACCACATGTTCGTACATGTATTCATTTATCTCAATATGAAATGCATGCTTTCTAATAGAAAAAAAAGGTTCTTTACTTTTCATATATGTATGGATACACATCATATACAAACATTCATATGATCATAAAAAGTGTGAAAAAAAAAACAATGTATGAAGATCATTTTTTTTATTGTACCGAAGTATTAAGAATAATAATATACATATATACAAACAAACATGTACTATTTGTATAAAGTACATATAAATACGTATTACAGCTAAATGATATACTGCGATACAAACACGTACATTTTAAATGTAAGTACATGTAAAATTAAAATGTTTAAAATCGGTCAAATGCGTAAAAACATTTGAAGTTCATGAATTTTTTTTTTTTATCATAGGAAATTAAACTCCACCCCATGTGTATTACAAAATAAACGATCATCATAATAATAGTACATGTTTGTTTGTATATAGATTTAATTATCCTTAATACTTCGGTACAATAAAAAAAATGATCTTCATACATTGTTTTTTTTTGTCATACTTTTTATGATCATATGAATGTTTGTATATGATGTGTATCCATACATATATGAAAAGTAAAGAACCTTTTTTTTCTATTAGAAAGCATGCATTTCATATTGAGATAAATGAATACATGTACGAACATGTGCTAATTGATATACTGCGATACAAACACGTACATTTTAAATGGAAGTACATGTAAAATTTAAATGTTTAAAATCGGTCAAATGCGTAAAAAATCTAATAGTCTTTAAGAAAAAAGAAAAAATCCTAAACAAGTAATTAGTTTTGGGTGGTGGTAATTTTTTTACACATACATTCATGAAAATTGGTATTTATTTCGTACATGTACACGATTTTTTTTGATTTTTTTTGTTTTTTAATCTGCATGAGAGTAATTCTCTTTACGAAAAATATTTTTAGATGGGAGGTTGTGTTTCTTGATCAGAGGTTTTAAAAGTAGGGTAAATTCTGCCGTTTAAACTGGAATTCTTTCTAATACATATTCTTTGGTATAAGTCTGAGTGTATGCTAAAGTGCATCCACTTTACATTTTATTGTTAAATTGAAAACTATTTAACCAAAATTCAATATACGTATATACATACATATTTATATACCAAACATATAAGTTGTATATATGCATGTGTGTATATTTGTATTTAGCATATATCGACACTTTTTGTGTATAAATTATCATTCTTCTGTGAATACTTCATTTATGAGCCTTTTTACATACATACATATGTATATACGAGAACTATCACTATCACTAAAAACGTTAAAACCACCACAATCATCATCATCATCATCATCATCAACTATCATCAACCATCATCATTACCATTATATACTATCTATAAAAAATTTTTTGAAGAAAATTTTACTTTTATATCATAATAAAATACAGTTTCTTCAAAAACGAATGATGCATAAGTTAACTTTTATACAATATAAGTACATATGTATAAATATAATAAGAAAAAGACTAAAAGTTTTTTTTACATATATCATATACATACATACATATATGCATATGCATTTATAATTTTTTCCAATTCATATACAAATCCACATATGCATTTTGTCTAATATGTATCCATCTAGATAGTTAAACTTTATTACAAGAAATTTTCAAAAACTTCTTACATATATAGGATACAATATACTATTTGTAATATGTAAAGAAAATAAAGTAAAACCATATCCGATTTAAACTATTTTTACTGATATGTGTTATTCATATTATTCATATATAGTTCACATACACATGTACATATGTACGTATACGTATAATATGGTACGTAAATACTTTCATTTTGACTTTAGTTTTCTCACAGTTTAGACAATTTTATAATACAATCATTCCTTTTATTTTATTTTTATTTTTTGCTTGTGTTGGCTAAATTCTCTTTTTTTTTTTGTTCATTTTTTTTTGCATAAAGTTTATATTGCGTACATATGTGCATACATGCATTTATGAACATATTCTAATGTACATACATATATGTGTTCTTAAAAAGTAAGTAAAATGTGATATAATCTAGTAATGCATACATGTAATACACATGTTACATACATATAATATTTCAAATGAATCATTTATTTAACAAGAATATACATATGTATGTGTTTTGTAACTTTTTATATATTTAAATATACATACATGATTATAATGCATCAATTACATACGTATTATATGTTTATATGTATGTGCATATTACATAAAAAAGTTTTTGAAATCCTTTTTACATTTATCGTCTTAAGCGTATCATATAAATACAATATAACAAAATAATGTATAGGGTGTTAACATTCCTTTGATGTGGTATCACAATGGGCCTTTTTGGCCTAAGTGTGCTTGCTTAAGAATGAGCGGGCGACCACCCTCTACCTACCTACCTACTTATCTAATATTCTTTTTTTTTTTTTCATTTAAAAAAATTTGTTTGAATTTTTTTTTTTTTTAAAATAATTTTAATCAAAATAAATGAAATGTTACCAAAAGAAATTTAAAAATTAGTCAGACAGTAGCAAAACTTTATTACAAATATCAAATATATGTATGGGTGTATACAGTGTCATGATAAAGTGATACAGCAGATATATCAAACACAGGATAAAAATATATAAATTCACCCTGTATAGACATTTTACTTTTAGTTTTATGTTCATCTACGTCATAAGAAAAATAATTTAAAATTGTATATTCTGTATATTACATGTCATTTACATACCATGAACATACATATGTATTTTGTGCACTATATATGTACATATATTGTATATAGCTTCAATACACATGATTCGTACATTCATGAACATAACATATTACAAAACTGATAAAATTCAAATTTTATAAGAAAGTTTTACTAAACGTTTAAATTACATTTTAACTAAATTGATTTGTTAGGAATTTTTCTTTATTTACTACATATGTAATACATTATATGTAACATATAAGAATTTATATTGTCATTTATTACTGACTGTTATGAAGCCCATTTTAAATTGAACTTTGTTGTAACGAACCAAAAGTAAAAGAAGAAAAACGAAAAAACAAAAAATAATAAAATTATCTGAAATATTTCAAATTTTTCCTAATTTAGTAATTTTTTTTTGATACCCTCTTCAAATCCATTTTAAATGCTACTTTTCAAATTGCAAAATTGAAAAATTTTTTTAATGATTTTTAGTGAAAATTTTGGAAAATTTGAAATTTAATGAAATAAGATATGAACAATTATGTATGTATATTACTTTTATGTAGTTACACTATAAAAAAATTCAATGTAACGTATTTTTATTTGTTCGCGTTTGTGTGTTGTAATTTCATTCAATTTTACAAAATTTCTCTAAATTTTAATTGTAACAAAATTTCAACTTTTTCGTCAAAATGAAAATATTTCAAATGTTTGTTTTTCTTCTTTTTTTTAAAAAAAAACTATAAAAAAAAACGTAACTAAAAGAGCGAAAGAAAGTTTTTACATTTTAGTAATGTAACATAAATGCAGATTTATACGAATGATACGAATCATGTGATATATGCATATACATACATAGGTAATGTATTGAATAATATACACTTGATGTGTATGCATATTTGTGCAATTTGAAAAACTCGATAAATTTTATTACACATATTTTACAGTTAAATGAAGAGAAAATTTATCTATCTATCTATCTAAATCGAATGGTTATAAAAGGGGTTGATGAACAAAAAAAAATGTTTGTATATATGTACATAAATAATATACCTACATACATGCATGCACATCATACCTATGCACAACTATCAACTTTTATCCTATATGTAAAATGCAACTTTCAATGTATCTGTATATTTGAGTGTATTTTATACACATATGTACATACATAAGTATAGCAGAAAGAAAGTTTATTTCAGAAAAACGTTTTTGAAATGAATATGAAAGGTGAAAACATTGAACTTTGTTCATTTCATGAGTTTTTTGTACATTTGTTTTTCCTGACTTGCTTTTCTTTTTTTTTCATTTGATTTTATTGTTATTTTATTATTATTATTTATATTATTATTATTTTATTTTTCTTAGTGTATATATGTAGTTTTCTTTTTGCTTTGCTCAAATTTATACATTATATACATACAGAGACATACACATACATATGTACATTATTTTGTATACACATAAAATCATAAAAGTGAAGGAAATAATGTTGTTCAAATTTTATTTCCGTATGAATGAATTTCTAAGGATTAGCATATGAAAAGTATTAAATATATAAAATATATACAGAATAACCATTTAAGTATACGTTTAATATATGTTTTATAGTATGTATATGCAGGCATATCGTATTGTGTATATGGATATTTTATGATTGTAAGTGAATTTCTATGATGAAAATTTAAATGTATAAATTTGCACATAATAAATGCATAAATATGTATTTGAATATAAAAAAAAAAAATATATATGAAATGTATATGAAAATAAATTTTAATAATCATCAGCACAAATGTAGCATAAAGTCTGAAGATTACTTTGTTAAAAGATGTTAATTTTACTATAGAATAATAATATTTTGAATTTTCTATGGATTTTTATTTTTTATATTTTTTTCATTTTTATTTTTATTTTTTTGTCTACTATAAAGTGCTTGTAATTTTTATAATACGCATATTTTTTCTTTGTTTTTTAATTGTAGAAAGAATATTTTCAAAAGAGTATCAAATTCAAAATAGTAATAAAAAAAAAGTATTACATTTTTATTTGAAATATGTTTTTTTCTTTAAATATCAAACATATACACATGTACGAGTAGATAAAGTAACGAATTAGAAAGAGAAAGTAGTTGACATGCAAGAATGGATGGAGGCAAATTGTTGAGGAGGCCAAAGCCCACAAAGAGTTGTAGTGCTAGGGAGAAAGAGAAATACGAGTAAATACATTTTCAAATACAAAAAAAAAAAAAATCTAAAATTATTCAATTATTTAATCCTTAAATTGATTTTCTCATCTAATAAAATGTCCTTTTAATTCATTCATATAAAGATTTAATATTCAAATAATCTATTACAAATTGGTAATCCTTAATCATTTAATTTTACTAAAAGTTCAAATAAATTCATATGCATACTCATTGCTCACATAAATCTATATTTTTTATATCTTATTTTGCATGTTTATAAAATATATATGTACTTGTATGTATGTGTACGTTTTTTCGAAATCTTTGAAAATTTTATTTGAAAATAAAGTATAAAAAGAAAAATGTTTCTTTTTAATTGTGAAAATGTGTTTTTCATATAGGACAAAAAATAAAAAATAAATAAGTACATGAACGTACATTTCATGGTATAAATAAATTCGAATAATCAATTTATTTATTTCGTACTCATTAAATTAAAATGCACACTTATATATGTATGTACGTTATATTGTACACATGTACATTAAAATATGTATGTACATAGAAGTTTACGTGTATGCAATGTGAATTTTAGATACTTCAATATATTTTGAAAATTGAATAAACCTCCAATAAATCTAATGTTTTTTCTTCGTTTTTGGTTTTTGTTGGTTTTGGGAAAATCAGAGAAAAAAAAAAAAAAGACTAAAAAGAGTAAAAAGGAAATGTATTTTCATTTTAGCATTTAAAACGAAAATTGCAAATGCAAATTTCTGTCAATATATAAAAAGACACATATACTGTACATATAATAAATGTAGATTTGTTGTGTACGTTCGTATGCATATACGAGTATATATACATATGTATAAAGAGATTATAAGATATACCAAAAATCCCACTGTACACATTGCATACACATATAAAAATGAATATACAAGTACATAGATTCAATTAGTCTTAACCTTTTCGCTTGATTAAATTTCAATTGAGACAAATCTTCACCATGGGCAAAAACGGATTTTATATAGAAAGATTTCGAAATGAAAATATGTGTAGGTTAATATATATGTACATACATATGTACCATTTATACTCACATTGTACACATATAGTACAATATCGATACAACATTATTCCACTAGACTATAATAGGTAGATACTATGTATATATAAAAGTCTAATCTATACAAGAAGTAGTAAATGTACATACCTACGTAGGTACATTGTATGTGTACTGTTTGTAACGTACACGTATAGTAAAGTAAAATAGTAACAATTCACTTGTATTCTTGTTATATATTCGTATACAATCACCAAAACATTACTACACATATAGCACATACATATAATACATAAGGTTTTAGCAGATATTTTAAGTAAAAAAGTGTCTCGTCGTCGTAACCACGTAAATCTTACAAATCAATTTTCCAATTTACTTCAACTCTTTCTCTCTAGAAAAAAAAAAAAAGTTATACGATTTTCACATAAATTATACTTATTGTATACATATTTGTACACATACATATACTAACTGTATTATAAGAATGCATTCACGTGTAATATAAATGCAGTTAGGTATTGTGAAATTCAAAAAAAAAGGAAGTTTAAATTTTATGTACAAAAATAGAAGCTACAACATACAAAGCAAAGAGTTATATTATTACATATGGTGTAAGTTAAAAATCTTTATAAAGGTATGGCATTTATTCACACATATCCTATATTGCACAAAAGCTGTATTATATGAATATGCTACATCCATATACATATAAATATAATGATGAATGATTACAATAAAAAAAAAAAAAAAACCAAAAAAAAAAGAAGACAGTGTCTCCTTCATAAACATGCTTAACACACATATGCATATATCTATCCATATAATGTAATATTCATGTGTACCATATAAGTTAATAACTTTACTATACTGTTATTATGCATAGTGAATTTTACACACTCAATAAATGTTTCCAGAACTTGAACTTTATGTACAGCATTTACAATTCCGTATGCATATACTGGTACCATACAGATTATAAGTGCACCATACCATACCATATCCCATGTACATCATTCAAATTTTTCATATAACACATCTTGCTTCAGCTAGCTCCACCATTAGCCTAGCTAGACTTTATAACTGTATTTCATTATTATGCTATTTTATGATCGTAATTCGTAACTCACATAAATACAATTACATTCCTTCAATTTTTCAATGTGCACATATTTACGTGCACATATCTGTACTGTACATCATAAATGATTTCAAAGAAAATTAGAAAGTGAAAGAAAAGACAGTAGCATAAAAGTTGTAAAATACATTTCAATTCACTGAATTTGAAAATGATATTGGATGGTTTAGTAAAGTGAAATGAAATAAAATTTAAAAAAAAAAAAAAAGAAAAAAAAATACATATGTATATAAAAGAAAACAAAAATGGTAAAAGATAATAATTCAACTTGTCATCTAACAATTGAAAATTGTATAATAGACACATGCATGGTACATACATGAGAAATTTAAGCAATTCAAGACTTCAATGCATGTACATACGTACGTATACGTATTGGTACCTTATAATTTTATCGTTATAACTTTGAAAAAATTGAATTGTACAAATCAATATAATCACACCACATACCATGAAAACGACATCATATAAATCTTTGATCAAATGCATAAATCTATTACGAATACTTTATTTTATGTTACAAATTTCTTTTTTCATTTTTTTTTTGTAATGATTTCATTTGCCCTTTGTATGTCCAAATGACAAGACAAGCATTTTTGTTTTCTTCATTTTAAAATAATTGAAATGAAATTTAATGTATGTATGCATGTTATAATAAAAAATTTGTATGTATTAGAAATTTACGATAATTAATCGAAATGAATTCAATTGAATAAAAATGTATAATAAAATTTTGTTGAATATTATTTGAAACGTTACATTCAATAATGAAGAAGTTTGTAAATTTGTAACGTAAGCAAAATATATTTTCATTCTCTGTAATATCATAAAAATTACAATTCAATAACAAATTTTAGTATTGTGATGTAAATTACTCTTTTCTCTCCCATACAAGTGTAACAAGAATTCTACGATTTTTTTTATAAGACTTCGAGAAAAACCTTATGAATAAAAATATAAATTTTTTAAAATAAAAAATAATTTTCTTTTCAAATTATTTATAACTATTTAATGAAAAAATATATATATATTTTTTTTAAATACAAAAACATAATATACAAACTAGTAGTTACAGTGAACTTATTAAGTGGCACCAAATCTTTTACGATAAAAAACTGCAGGTAATTGTTCAATTAATGTAACTGGATTAACACCAACCACAATTAGTTCTTCTTGTGTTAACCATGATAAATGTACAAGATGCTGAAAATGTACAATTATTATTATTTTTTTTTATTTATACAATTATTTAATACAATTTATTTTTGTAATGAATTCAACAACAAAATTCACTTACCTCATATGTTTTCGTAAATTTTAATTTTAATTTATCTACATTTTTTAAATTTTCTGTTGATATATCATCAGATTTTAAAGCTTTATTACTTTTATTCTTCGTATTTGTTTCTTCACATTTCAATAATACAAATAAGAATGCATCATTATGTAAAATAATTGCATTCTCATTTCTTGGATCTAATACAATACCATTTATACAATGTGTATCCATTTTTGATACAAATATTTGATTTGATGAACATGTAAAACGCATTTCCTCTAAATCATATTCAAAAATTTTACCATCTGAGAATGCTGCTACAATACTAGGTGGATTATAATGTATAGCTATAGCTGTTGTTGTTGCAACATATTTTGGTAAATTAATATAATGTTGCCAATTGCCTCTTTTGCTTTTTACCCAAACGCTTATTGTTCGACAAATTCCTGCTACAACTAAATATCTTCCACATGATGAAATTGTACATAAATGTATAACATCTTTTATTGACTTTGATGCATCTATTGTTTCTAGATAATCAATTTCACCAGATGATAAAATTCGAAAACTATCAATTTGACGATTTGCTTTTATTAGAAATAATGTTTCTGAATCAAAAGAGAAAACAATTTGATTACAAGGGGTGAATTGTTCCGGTAGATCTTTAATTCTAGTTAATTTGATTTCTTCATGTTTAGCATTCTTTCCTAATAAAAATACTCGAATCACATTGACTGTAGAATAAACTATAAAATATCCATTTGGAGAAATCGATGAACAGACAACTGTTTCGTCTTTATAACTTCTTAACTCTACAAGTTTTTCTGGTCCTTCTTCGAGCATTAAAAGTTTTCTGGAATCTTCTTCATCGTCATTTATTTGTACTTTATTTTCAGCTATTCCTAGTCGCCATAATTCCAAATGGTTAACATATCGCAGAAGCAATAATCTTTTTTCAGACGATACTGCAGCACAAGGATTTTGAAGAAAAGGTCCATATTTATTTTGTCCGAAGTTTGATTTTGAATACGATGAAATACCAAGATAACCATCAATACCACCGGATATTACTTTAGTGCCAGCACATGCAAGAGCTTTTACATCATGATCGTGAATATTTCTTTGCAAGAATTTTACCCATAACTTTGTTTGCTGATCTTCCTTTTTAATGGTCGTTAAAGAAAATATCTTTATCAAAGAATCTAATCCAGACACAGCCAATATATTTTCATCTTCATTAACAGCTGTTGCAAGTATATCAACTTTTGATGCTTGAATTAATTGTACTTGATTACCTAATTTACCATCCCAAATTGTCACACATCCACGTGAATCACCAGATATAATTGTAAAATCACTTAATACTTGTAATGACCATACAATCGTTTCACGTTTTCTTTCATTTCGACCCATTGTCATTTTATGTATAGCATTGCCAGTTTTTGTACTCCAAATTCGTATTACATCCATTGATCCAGTTACAATAAATTCACCACTTGCATCAAATTTACAACATAATATTCGACCTTCTTGTTTATCAAATAACTTTTTATACATAAGTCCATCTTCAACAATTTCAAATAAATTCAGATATCCGTCTTCTGTACCTATAGCCATAGAATTTTCTTGTTGATTAACATCTAGACACCACACAGCATTCCCGGTTACAGATTGTGAATGCTTCTTTCGTAGATGTAATAAATCCAATTCAATCACTTCACAGGATAAACCGGCATAAAATAAACGGTCTCCAACCCAACAAATTGTTTCTATTGAAGAATTCACATTACCAGGAAATGTTTTTTCTAAAACCGGTGCATAATTTATATCCCATATTTCAAGTGATGCATCATCTCTATTTTCAAAGGATATAAATAAATTTTTAGAATAAAATGTATTTTTTATTTTCAACAGATTTTTGAAAAGCAACATGCATACATACCTTGATAAAGCTAATTTTCCATTTTGTTTATTGTAGGCCAGGCAATTAATGGATCTCGGCGATAAACTATAAAATCGAATATTATGAATTTTAGTTACACCTTGTCTGTCGTCTACCTTCATTTTATTCAATATTTGGTAATAAAGTTTTTATTTTGAATAAAATAGAAATTTCAAAAAATTTTTGAAATAATTCTCACTTCCCAGTTCTTGTTGTTGATTTTTGTTTGACAAGTTACTAAACGAAACGCACATGGGTAAAGTTTGACATTGGAAATCATTTTTGTTGAATAGAATCATATAGAATGAACAAATGTGTGTTGTTTGGAATTAAAATAAAATTGCCAGATGATTGTTTGTGTTGATCGAAATTTGTACCACTGCTATCGTTTTGCTGCAATTGCAGTATTTTTACTGCTCTTTGATATCTGATACTGTAATCAATGTTGCAAAAGCTACTTATTTGTAAGTAGATCTACTTACTTTGAGGTGAATCTACTTATCTACTTATCATCACCACGAATCTACTTACTTTTTCTGTTTTTTAAATCTGAATTCTGAATTGATAACTGATAATTTTATGATATGATAACTGTAGGAAAAGCGGATGCAACTTCTTTGTATTTATCGATACGCAAAAGTTTTGAAGAAAATGGGGTCAATTATAAAGAAAATTTGATAGGGTTTGCTGCAGATGGTGCATCTGTAATGTCCGGGAAGAATCATTCGGTACCCGTACTTCTGAAAAACGATAAGAAAGATATTTTTGTTCTAAAATGTCTTTGTCATTCTTTCCATCTGTGTGCGTCTTACGCAAGTGAAAAATTGCCAAAATCAATAGAAGATCTGGCTAGAAATATATTCAATTATTTGAACAGTTCTAAACGATTATACAACTATCATTTTATTTTGTATTTTATTATAATTTTTATGTATACTTTTTGTTAATTTTTTTCTTAATATTATATTTAATTTGTCAATAAATAATACATGGAAAATGTGAAAAAATCTTTGAATAAAAATCTTTGAATAAAAATCTTTTTCCTGTGCCAATTATACGTAGCAGTCAAGAAGAAACACCTCATCTACTTACCATCTACTTACTTTTTCCAGCTCAATCTTCTTACTTTTAAAATTTTCAGTTTGCAACACTGACTGTAATACTGTTGCCTCGATGAAAATACTATTCTTTCCCCTCCATTTACGCCCCCCTTATTTTTTCACCTGTTAAAAACACTTGTTCAGTGTTGTTTGCAATCCGCTCTACTTCCACCACCCACTCACGTTCCCCTCCCTACGTGTGTACTAGAATCTAAATAAAAATATTTACCAGAATTTATTATTAGAATTTAAAAAACGTTGTTTTTCAAACGTGTTATATTGCTTTCAAGTTTTGAGAAACGATAGCACTGATATATACGTATTTATTTATTTAATCAAATTCTTTCATGGTTCAAAAATGTCAAACAGTAAAAATTTTATACCAATTACCAAATACTCCAAATAGAACTACTAGAGTAGAATATCAGTATCAAATATCTATAATTTACATTTCAGTGTTTGTAATTAAAATTAAATATAATTTTATCGTATATGAAATAAATTTAAAATAAATAAAAAATGGGTGATTCAGAATTGGAAAATATTCGTAGACAGCGAATGGCTCAATTACAATCTCAATATGTATGTAAATGGTAAAAAATTTATTTAATTACTAAATTGTTCTAACCAATAAATATCTTGCGGTATTAGTCGATTTTTATTTGAAATGATTCATTGATTATGCAAATAATATAAAAATTTATTTAAATTATGTTAGGGTGGACCACAAAATGCACCAGATAAACAGAAAATGCAAGAGGAACAGATGAGACAAGAGGAAGCTAAAAATTCAATATTATCACAGTTATTAGATCAGCAAGCAAGAGCAAGACGTAATTTTTTTTATTTTTAATCCGTATGTTCTCCTTTAAATTTTATTTTTAAATTATTTATTTTTTTTTTTTTTAGTCAATACATTAAAAATTAGTAAACCAGAAAAGGCTGAAAAAGTTGAAGCAACTATTATACGTATGGCACAAATGGGTGCTATCGGTGGTAAATTAGATGATGCACAGCTTATACAAATATTGGAAAAAATTAATGCACAAATGCCACAGCATACATCAACAGTAAAATTTGATAGAAGAAGAGCAGCTATTGATTCTGATGATGAAGATTATGGTTGTTGATTGGTTATTTTACCTATTTCATATCAAACTAAAACATTTAACATATACATATTCTTATTTAAAAATTGAGGGCTTGCAAAAATTCTAAATTAAACATACTGAAGATTCAACCTCGTTGTATTGATAAAATAATGAAACAAATAATAATTATTTTTAAAATTCGTGTTGCCCTTTATTTATACTTAATGCATATGATTAAGTTGATTGTTTAATGAAAAATATTACTCAGTTTATTATATCTTTGTTGACTTTAAACGAAGAAAAACAAAAAAATTTTTTTTTCCAACAAGGACAGACAAATAGAATAAATTGAAATTATTTTTTATATTCTTGCGAAATTTTCGTATTCAACAGACTGATTAATATTTGTTTGTAACTTCCTTATGTAGTACATCTACTTTATTTATCTACAATCTGACTCAATAAAGAATAAGTTTACTAATATTATTGCTTGGGAAATAAAACAAAAATTTTGTAATATTATTCAGTTTCATTAATTTACACGCTTATCTTCCTACATATAGAACTTGTACTCAAATAACACACAGTAAACATAAAAAATAAAAAATTATAAACAAAATAAATAAATAGAAAAAAAAATGAACACAATTTATAAAAAGCTAAAAACAAAATGAAATAAATAATTTAAAAACAAAATATGCATTAATAGAATATAAACTAGAATTTCATTTTTTTTTTTTTTTGCGTTAAATATACATATTTTCTACATTTTATTCCTTTTTCTCATGCGCGTCTTCCTCATCATCTTCAGGTGCATCTAAGCAATCACCACAAAATATTGAGTAAAGTATTAATGACAGAAAGCCAAGAGGAAGACCAAACAGAACTGATGTTAACACAGGATTACCGCGCCACATTTCTTTCAAGGATTTTTTGGCCTCAAAGTATGTACGATAAATTCGAATTAAATATGAATTACCACCATATATTGGAGCACTTTGATTATGAATGCTTTCTAAAAACATATGTAGTGCTTGCGGTGTCATCTGTAATGGATCATCTTCTGGTATATGATGATGTTGAGTTGTGGAATTAACAACGATTAAATGTGGCGTTGGTAATGTATCCATAACAATTGAATGTGCAATATCTGGATCACCAATCTGTTGAAGAAAGTGAAATTTAGTTATGATTTATATCTTTAAAAGTAATAGTAAACTTACCCATCCAAATTGAAATTTATCATGATATCGATTACGATATTTTCGTATAACACCTTCGACCATATCACGAAATTCCAATTCATGTGTTGCAATCTCATTCAATTTGTTCTCTTCAACGACAGCAATTACAATCCATTTTTTCGTTTTTAATATTTGATGTATATTAAAACGTGTTATTTTAGGGAATGATGTAAACCGCTCAACATTTATCCAATGATGTATTGTATCATTAACATCTAATGGATTCATTTTATGTGCATGGGGTGCATGAGGATAAAAATAATGATTATCTTCTTTATAAACAAGTACTGTAGGTAATTTATTGTTATTATTATTGTTAGCGTGTTTATCGTTGATGTTATCAATATTAAAATGTTGACTAGCTAATTCTACAGATGTTGCATAAAAAAATCCATGTGCTTGATAGCATTCAGCTGCTGCATAATATGTATTCCACACAATACCATTTTGTTCACCAACATACATAAAAAATATGGAATGTGCACTTTTTAACATATCAATACTTTCCGTTCTAGTTACTAATTGTACTGGTGGTCCGGACATACGTAACACGTAATCGATTAAATCATCTTTGGTTCGATCACCATTATATACAAATTCTTGATTATTTTTTATGAATATTATTGTCGGATAACCATTTATTTTAAATTCGGATGCAACTGTCGGGAACCTAGTACAATCAAGACGTGCAACACGTACATTTGTATTATGTAGCGCTTGAGCTACTAGTGCAAATATCGGTTCAGTACGTTTACAATATGCACACCATGGTGCGTAAAACATAACTAGCCATTGGCCTTCATGTCGTACCTCTAAGAATCTATCACTTAATTCAAGTACTCGTGCTGTAAGTGCTGAGTTTAGAGAACCTAAAAAAACAAATGGGAATTTTTATTTAATTCGTAAAAAACATTAAAATGATAATGAAATAAAAATTTTGCAGACTTTTCATAAATTCTAATATAAACGTGGTACTTACCAAATATGAGGATTAAAAATGCTGATATAAGTCGCATAGTAAAAATCACTTATTTTAAATCCCAGTATTTATATTTTATGTTTATATGTAGAAAACTTTATGAACTATGGCACATTGTAGTAACTAATTTTGTAATTTTTATAAATTTATTTTTTTTACCTTTCTTCAAATTACAAAAAATATTAATTTAGTTTGATAATTAAATTAGATTAATTAAAAGAAATTGGAAAAACAATACGTACACATATTGTACCCGTCATAGAAAATTTCAACTTTGCACTTTTGCATTGCAATAATGTCAATTTGCAATGTTTTTAGAATTTGCAATTAAAAAGAAAATAGTGCGTGCAAAATGCAAATACAGTAAGGGAATAGGGATGGTTATTTCATTGGAAAGACGTTCATTGGAAATAGAATTGGGTGTAAGAGTGTAACCGGTATTTACTTTTTTGGATAGCTTCGTTTTGTGTTTTCAAAATTTAAAAGTGGAGATATCAAAAATTAGAAAAATTAAATAAAACTTACAATGCCACAAAATCTGAACAAGAAAAATAATTCCATATTCTAATTAATATACGAGGAATGATTATTTCACTTTTTATTTCCGAACAGGTTTTTTATTCATGTCAAGTTTCATGTTCTGGAATAATTTGTTTTTTTCTGGTAATGACATCGCGGTGTTTGACATATTTGTCAATTTGTGTAGTCGTTTGTTGTTTGCAGTAGCAACAAACAGAAAAAAACGTTATTTTATTTGTTTTGCAAAGTGAAATACTATACATATTTAGATGTAGCTAGAAGATTCAAAATTATTTTTTCTTAAAAAAGAATTGTAAATTAAAATAATTACAAGAAAAGTTGATAAAGATAAAAATTGATAAAAACACCCTGTTACACAATGACAACAATTTTTTTTCTTTTCCTCATAAATTGGAATTTGGAAATGACATTTTAGATAAGTTTGATTAATATTAATATTGTTTATTATTTTTATTGTGCACAGTGAAATAAAATAATAATATAGTAGCTCCTATTTAGAAACAAAATAATTGAAAAAGTGATAATATGATAGTAAAAAAAATTCATTTAAAAAAATAAAATTAATCATATGGAAAAAAATTTATTAAAATATGGAATCATCTGCTTGTGAAGGTAGGTTATAAAAATAATTACGCTACTACATAAAATTCGATTTAAAAAATAATACAAAGTTCATAATTATTTAATGTATCACAAATATTCTACTGTCTTTTTATTTAGATTTAAAAGCATTTGAAAGACGATTAACCGAGGTAGTAGCTTCATATCATCCAGCAACATTAAGATGGAGAAGTAAGTATTTATCTCTCGCACAATAAAAATTCATAGTTGTTTCAGAACTATTCCAGAATTATTATTTCATAAGATAATTTTTCAACAATTTTAAGTTGTTTTAGCCGTAATTTCAATATGTACAGCAATTGGAGCATGGTATTGGTTAAGGGATCCTAAAACATCTATTATACCATTAACTGAATCATTATTTAATCATCCAGTGTTTTTTTGTGCTACATTCACATTAAGTAAATATATTGCTTTGAATGGAATATTATTCTTAAATGTTCATTTTAAAAAAAATTAAATAATGATTTTATCAAATTACAGTTATGCTTTTCGTATTTGGTATTCATAAATTAGTGATTGCACCACAAATAATAACATCTCGTATGAGACTTGTACTTGCTGATTTTAATATGAGCTGTGATGATACTGGTAAACTTATTTTAAAACCGAGACCAAATAACTGAGAGAAGGGGAAAAAGAGACGACGTCGGACTAGTCTCTAAAATAATAATAATAATAAAAAAAAGAACTAATTAAATGAAAAACAAAGAAAATAATTTAATTAGTGTAAATTTGTTAATATTGAAGGAAAAATAATTTTATTTTAAGCAAATAGTGTAGCAAAATGCGTATTGTAAATATTTAACTATAGAAATAAGTGACTTTTTCGTGCTCTAGTTTTTTAGATAATAAAATAAATAATATTTAAAACAAATGTTTTCACTTTTGTTTTAGCAAATTAAATATTATTAGTATATACACACAAATGTATATAAAAAAATTAGTCATATATATAAATTGCTTACAAAATAATGTTTTATCCACAGAGCATTATTATACTCTGATAAATCCAAAGGAAGCAAAATAACAAAGTTTCAACTAATAGAAGAAACAATAAAAATAATTTGTTTTTCTTTTATTTTGTGGCGAAAAAATTTATTTTCTAAGTATTTTTCAAATAAAAACAAAATTTATTATGAAAACATGATACATAATTACAAAAAAACAAAAAAAAAATCTTTTTGTTATTTGTTGGAAAAAAAATCTTAATTAAAAAAAGTTTGCTAAGTTACAAAGAACATAACATTTATTTTACTCACTTAAAAATAAGAAAATAGGTACTGAATTAAAACTTACTTGATTATAATAATTATTAATTGGTTTTATTTTCTATTTATAGTAATTATAATATTTTCATTTTTAAATAATTTAAAAAATTTTATCTTTTATTTTTTCATTTTACTTAAAGGATTCTTTTTCTCTATTAATTTCCATTACATATTCATTTAGTTCATTTTAAATATAGAAAAGGGAAAACATTTTTATTTTATTTTTCTTTACATTTCAACAACAAAATTTTTTTTATTTATTTTATTTTTTTTGGACAAAACTATTTTAATTTAATATTAATTTTTTTTTGTTTTGTTTATTATTTTTTAATATATAACATATTAAAATGAATACAATTTTATAATGTTTTCTTTGTTTTCGCTTAAAAAATACTTTTTAAAGATGTATAAAATTCTTGTAAATTTTTTTAAAAAAAGTGAAAAAATTTAAATAAATTGTTTTAAAAAAAAAAGAAAATATTCGTTTTGTTTTCGATAAATTTTGTAACTCATTTAAATACATATTCCGTTTATTTTTCTCGTTTAATTGATAAGAACACATATGGTATAAAAGAAATTTCGTTTTTAAATTAATTTAATTTTATTTTTTTTTGTAATTTACCTTTTAATTACATATTTTTTTTTTATCAAAATTTTTTACTTGTACATGTATAAATTTTCTTGTGCTTGTTTTCAGTAATAGTAATAGTAGCTGTATAAAAAGTGCATTTTCTTATTTACCAGTTTTAATACATATAATTTATTATCTAATATTTTGCGAGGATATTAATTGTTTAACACCCAATATCCAAATATGCATATTTTTATAATTTTGTTTTTTTTTTTTCTTTTGTGAGTTTATTTATATGGATATGAAATACATTTTGATAACATTTTTTATTTCAAAATCAAAATGGATTTTAAAAAATTTTGTTTACTTTTTTTAGCAAAAGTATTTTAAATTATTTGAACTTTTTGATAAGATAAACTGATATTTCGTTTTTTTCTATACCTTAGTAATTGATAAAATTTAACAAACAAAGAAAATAAGGAATTGATTAATGATAATGAGCTGATTTATTGATGACAAAAAATAATGTTTTTTTTTTATTACACGTAAATATTTTTTTTCAGGTTTTATTTTTATCTATGTATATGCAATATTTTTATTATTATCATTACTACAACAATTAGTTCTTTTACTGTATTTTTCTGTTTTATATGATACGTATTTATTTATTTATTTTAATTTATTTTAAAACACTAACATTAAATTTATTTATTACATTTAGAGTTTACTTTCTTTATTTGTATATTTACTATTTAATTTATTTGCAATCAGTTATTCGGAATAATTTAATTCGTTATTTAAAATAAATTCAAATTCTTATTTATAATCTGTAAATACAAAGAACATAAATATTTTCTCACTGTCTTTCTTAAAGTTACAAATTATTATAATATTTTTGATGTAGATTATAAATTTAATTTTGAATTTATTTTATTTTTGCTGGTACAGAAAACGCTGTTGTTACATGATATAATTTATTTTATTTTTTCCAAATAAAAAACAAACTACACATCGTTTACGGTTTCTGTAAAAATAACTTCATTTATAAAAACAAGTTATAAAAACGTTTGTTACACATAAGTACGCCTAAATTTTTTACTAACAAAATTTTGTAATTTATTATTACCAATTATAATTCGTAAACAAACAGACATCGAAGTTCGTATTTTTAATAAAGAATTATTTTACTAAATCGCCAAAATATCGAATTTAACTATAAATTTCTAAATAAAAATTTTGGACCCTAACAGCTTCTCATTCGTATGAGCCCAGTATTTTTTAATTGACAAAATACTGATATTTAAAATTTACAACACATAAACGTATTTTTTTTTTATATTTCAACTCGAATTATATTATATTTAAGAAATTTGTAATGTAATCAATTTTTTTTTATTATCATCAATCAATTTACTATTACTGAATTAATTTAATATTTTATTTATCTAAAAGTTTTCATTACATATACATTTTTTTAGACAATGATAAATTACATGTTTAAAACAAAGCATTTTATTATTTTTATACGTTTGTTTGTTAATTTATATCTAACTGATAACTTTTATCAATAAAAAAAGAAAAAAAAAAAAATTCATCATTAATTTTACGGATTTATAAAAATTTTTCCTATCGTTAAAATCGAATAATATCAAAATTACATTTACAAAATTTGAAATGGAAAATATATTTTTTTTCTAGTTTTATAAAAAAATTTTAAAATATCTCTCTTGTAATTTTGTATAAAGAAAGTACGAAAAAAAACAAATAAAATACAAAACAAATGAATAAAAAAAACGTGTAGAAGAAAACAAATTAAAATTAAAAATAAAATTCTTTTTATACTGTTTTTTAAAGCTCTATTACATTTATTTTAGTTTAATTATTCATATTTTTTCTTTTTAAAATTTTTTTTTCTGTTATGATATCTTAGAAACCTCCTTAACGCTATACAAATTCTATTATTATTATTATTTTTTTTTTAAATTTTATTATTTATTTTTTATTAAAAAACAAATAAAAATAATACAAATATAAAAGAATTTTTTGTTTAATGTTTGGTTTTTGTTTCTGTTTTTTATTTTTATTATTTACCATATATTATGTTGATGCTAATAAATTTCTAATATTTTTTGGAGTATTTACTTCATTTAAATGTTTTGTTGTAAAACGTAACGCATTTAATAATGGTTCTGCTTTTAATGGTGGTTGTTCTTTTAATAAACGTATACAACCTTTAACATCAACATGTGATCCACGTACAAATGCACCATCAGGATGTACATGATCATATAATATAACTAAACCAACCATAACTCTAAGGACTAGTAAATGTGTTTCTTCACGTTCAATTTGTGATAGAAGTTTTCTATTTAAATAAAATATAGAAATATAAAAATATTTATTATTTTTAAATAATTTAAAATTATCAAAAAAAGAAAAATCCATTCTTAGTATGCATATACTTACGGATTTTCTAACATTCTTAGGCAAACTTTAGCCATTGTTCCTAATGTTTCTGTTGTATTTTCAACATCATCAGCATTATCATTTACAAACTTTGATATTGCCTCACTTAATACCTTCAACATTGGTGTAGCATCTGCATAAAATAGTGACATACGATTTGCCAATTCGGTGGTAACTAACATTTGATTTGTACTATCGATTGGCTGTCGATTAACCATTCTTCTATAGTAACTAAAATCATTTTGTATAGCCGGTGTTTTCATCTGGAAATTAAAAAAAAAATAAATAAATAAATAAATAAAATCAAGATCGAAATATAGGTCATCATCTCAACAGAAATATAAAAAATGAAATCGGTAGGACATTTTATTCAAAAAATAAAGAAAAAAAATCGAACAATACACATAACGAATTTGAATAGTTGATTGAAATTTCAATTTTATAAAATTTGAATAGATAGATTGTTCTTCAAACTTTTTTTGTACTAAATGATGTGGGTATGCGTTTGTTTACATAGTTTTGAATAAAAAATTTTTAATTTTAAAAATTTATCCATTTTCAAAATTAACGTTGATGGTATGGATATTACGTTACCATAATATGCATAATAAATGTGTTTGCTTTACAAAAACTTCAAAAACTTTGTACCTTTACATTCTTTTTTTTTTTTTTTATTTTAAAATTTTCGTCGTTATAAATTTTTGATTTCAAACTTTTTGTTTTGTCAGATAAAAGAGAACATAATGGAAATTAAAAATTTAAATGCATGTAACAAATTAAAAATGTTTAAAAGGATCAGTTTTTCAGGTACTTATGTATGACCTGAACTGTATAAACTTTCATAGTTGTATAGTAATTTTGATTTAACATTTTGTAATTTTGACATCGGTTACTTAATTGCATTCAATATTGAATATTAATTTTTACTGATTTCTCATTAATGTTTTTTAACACATTTTATATTTTGCATTTATTAATATTTCTTTCTACTTTTCTTTCTACGTTGAATCCCATCTACACTGTTTTTTTAATCACTATTTCTGATTTATTGTACATATATCGTTTAGTTAAATTATAAATGATTGCCATTCATCATTTTAAATAGCTGTTATACTATGGTGGTCATTCAATAATAAACAATAAAACATGTTAATGTGGAATAACATTACCTATTATTAAATTTTATACATATAACTTAAAAGCATGCTTCCAACTTAATTTTTTTATTTGAAAATAATGCAATTACATGCAACTGCATTCAAGTTAATAATATCATAAAAATAGTAAAATATCAATGGTGGTAAAATACAGTTTACTGTAGCACGTATTATATAAAGAGGAGCAATGCAAGTATGTATAATGAAAATTACAACTCATAATTTATTCACTGAATATCATCGATCATTATTATTTCCATTAGGTAGCGAAACTTTAACTGTATGATGCAATTTTATAAGTATAAGTACCATCTTTATCAAGTTTTTGCCGATAGTTTATGTAAACAGAAGATATAGGTACCTTAGGTTCATTAATAGAAATGTACCGACTATCTAATCAAGTATGTGTGTTGTTATACAAAATGTTGAATGTTGATGGACATTATTAAATATTCATAGCCACACGCTAGCTATTCATTCATTCATTTATCCATGTAAGAAAAAATAAATAAATTCCTCATAAGTAAAAAGTGTGAGGATCATCGCAATTCATGTATTCCTTGTTTGCTATAGAATAAAAATAAAAATAAAAAAGACAAGCAAACCTTATTTTATATCTTATATGTACATATGTACGACTTCTTTATTCATATGATATTTTTACGATTTTTCTTTTCAATATCATCATACAATCACGATTATCTTATAAAATAATGTGGATAAAAACAAGATGTTAGGCATCAAGAGAATGGATAAATTCTAAAGTGTACATTGTATATATGCACATACATGATTTTATGAAAAGAATTTTTTTCTTCTCTTTTTTTAAATTGCATACATTAATCAAGAATTATATCGTTTGTTTATTACACCTACTAAGTGTTTTGAATAGTTGTGTCGACAACTCAATAACAATGTATACATATACATACATTCCATTGTACATACATATTATGATAATGATAATATTATCGTCATGATGAATATATCAACAGGATTATTATCGCATCATCATCTTATTATTATCATTATTATCTGTTATTATATAGAACGTACATAAACTGAATAAACATGTATGTATTCAAATTGATCACGTAAAATACTTAATAATCGCTTAATTTTCAATAAAAATGGATCTCTATAAAAGAAATACATATTATACATACCAAGCAAATAACCGTCATATCAATTTTTTCTTAATTGAAACATATTTAATTTTCTTGATTTTGATACATAAATTGTGCCACATTTTTTTTTTTTTGTTGATATGTAAATACATATATGTATGCAGACACATAAATGGATAATACTTTGCGTGTGCTATTTAAAATGTGTGTAATAATATGTAAATTATTATATTTTTGTCAATTTAACAACAAAATGCTACTATGAATTTGATTAAATTATTGTCATTATATTATTTAATCAGTTCTTGCAAAGCAGATCAAGGCTATATGTAGGAGTGTTTCAGAGCAAATAGTGCAGAAAGAAAATAAAATTTAATACTAACGCGTATATATATATCTTTAGTATTGCATAAATGTAATATTTTTTGTTTGTTTCTTTTTTAAATTCTCAATCAAAGAAATTGTCAACTTTGTGTTATATGCGCTTTAAATGAATGAAATCCAATACTTAAGATTAAAAAGCAAAAAAAAAAAAAAAAAAATTACATACGAAAAAAAACTTAAATCAAACTTACCTTGTACTCATCGAACTTGAGAACAAATTCAAGTATTTCAGCAAGTTGTTTAACAAGGGCTTGTTGTGTTTCAAGGTGTTGTGTTGGATTTAATCTTCCACCCACTAATTGACCCAATAATTTTGGTACAACTTTTTCTAATTGTAATGAATGCTCATAACATCTTTTTAATTTAATAACAAGTGGTAATACAGCATTCCATGCCTTCTCTTGACATTTTGGTGAAGGATCACCAATTGCTTCTCGAATTTCTTTACCAGCACCCTAAGAAAAAAAAAAAAAAAAATACAGAATATATTATGTAAATTTAATAAAGAAAATTTAACAAATATGAGAAGATAAAAATTTTATTAAATTTTTAATTTTTTTTATATACATATATATACATACAATTTTCTCATGATTTTCAAATAAATGTTTTTTTTTCTTCTTTTTGAGAAAAAAAAGAGTAGAAAACAGATAAGGATATTAAATTACATAAATTCACCTTTTGTTAAAAAATTATTTTTCCCTAACATACGAGTATATAAAATATTTTAAAAATTTTATGTGTTCATTTACTTGCAAATAATTTATTCATACACATATGTATGTATGTATGTATATGTACATTTAAAATACTTTTATACAAAAATTCTTTTTATTCAATTTGAATATGATAAACAGACATCATGTACATACATAAATACATTTAAGTACAGAAAATTTAATATTCTTTACAGCATTGCTCATAATAAAATGTTTTACATAATAAATTAAATATATAATACAATAAAAATGAAATTCTGAGTACATAAATATGTACGTATACATATGTGGTATACATATATATACATGTACATTTAAAAATACATACATATGAGTGTACATCATGATGCATGTAAACGTTGTTGAAAAGATACAATGTTTTGAATTTAAAATCATGTCAGCTTCACATGAGATATTTAAATGTGGATATGTTATAAAATCAGTAAAAGAAAAACAAAAAAGGAAAACATAATTTTTTTTTTTCAGAAAATTGTAAAAATTTTTTAAAGTAGAAAAAAAGATAGAAAAGAAAATATTTTTATTTTTTTTTTAAATGTTTCAGAAGTCAAAACATCTTTTTTATGTACATGGAAAATTGCTACAGTTTTAAAAGATTTCATTTATTTAACAATTACCTTGAAGCTATTAAATGTATGTGCTTTACATAAAAAGGATTTTTTTTTATAATAGATTTTCTTTTCTTTTCTTTTCTTTTTTTAATACGATACACGAATATTGACAGTTTAAAAAAGTGTCATGTATGTGTAAAAGGTAAAAAAGAAGTAAGCACACCTTTAAAAATGCAAAATTTATAAAATTTCAACCATAAAAGAAAGAGAATTAAAGAAATAATCATAAAATTTGCTTAAAAATAATTTAAACATAAGCACCTAGTGACAAAATTGTCGTATAAGAATTTAATTACTAAAAGGAAATTTAATTCTTTTTAAGTTTTTTTTTTTTTTTTTTTTTAAAGTTAAACACGCGCTAAACTGATGTTACAATTAATTTGTACAATTGAAATACGGGTAGTCTTATAGTTTGTTTAATACTTTCATATTCGTGTATATATAAACGCACATTTTATTATGTGTACTTTTGGATTAATCGAAATCACAGAGAAAAAAAAAGAAAGAATGAAATTAAAAAAAAAAAAGAAGCAAAAATGCAATAAAATGAAAGCTAAATGCAAATAGATACGTACATAGTAAAAATGTTATATGTAGTTTATAGTACGTGCATATCTACATATATGTACATATGAATTTGAATTTCATCCGTTTAATATATGTACATGAAGAGCTTCACTTCATTCATTAATCTTATTGTATATGGCATTTCCTTCACCTTCGTATAATACACACATACATATATAAGTACATGCATGTACATATGTGATTTGCAACAGGCCTGTCCATTACGAACAAAGCAAAATGGACAGTGGGTAGAAAATTGCCGTACTAAAAAAGAAAGCGTGTACATATATCAACTAAATAACATTTATTTAAGTCTCTATATTCATATATGTTTACGTATTGGTCGTATATCCTACTCAAATTGTGCATATGCATGGTATATTAACTATTATTATAACAACAGTATCGATTTTAAGTAAAATGCATTTAAGTACATGCAAATTGTATACACATACATGCATGCATATTAAATGCATAACATACTTTTCTAGCATGATATCGTGTAACCAAGTTAACAACAATTTTTGTTATTTTTTTTGTTATTGTTGTATAGATCTAACTAATAAACGGCCATTTACCCCAAAAGAAAGCGCATATTAATAAATGTATGTAACAACATTTTAAAAAATCCCGTATATTATATGTACTCTTTCTATAAATAGAATTTCTATATTAAGTACATACCAAACTGATACTAAATCTAATCCATTGAATGTATAATTTGATGCAAATATAAGCAATTGCTAATGTATATATTTATATTTTTTTGTTTATTATTAATACATATGTATTATGTGCATAAAAATTTGCATGTAATTTTTATGCAATGTACATTATATACTGTAAAAATAAACTTTCATTTATGCTACGGATTTTATTATTAAAACATCGACTTTATATATACAACATATAAATATTTTTGCATATTTTATTGCAGCTGCGAAAAACATTTTCTTGTTGGTTTGTTACCAAAATAAAATTGAAAAAACAAAAAAGAAAAAGTGGAAGCAAAGAAAAACAACCAACTTGGCTGACCTCAATCCTTAATTTTTTTATTTTTATTTATTTATTACCACTAATCGGCAATTGCACTATTAAAGCACAAATATTACCAATTTGTAAAAACCAAAAACATTTTTTTCTCCACTTTTTCTAAACAATATAGTATCTACATTTCAAATGAAACATAATGTAAATTAAGTTCATTTTCCTCTTTTCATTATTATGCATTTCATTAAAAAAAAAAAAACAAAAAAATTGCACAAAAGCGTTGCTAAAAACAAATGATTTAAGCAACGAAATGGGTAGTTAAAAAAAAACAGATTAGCTTTCGTGACTTCATGTTAAATTTATTTGAAATAAAAGAAAATCAAACAAATCGAAAAAGAATAACAATATTGTTATATAAAAATTATTTTTATGTAAATTTCAGACAATTTGACGCTATTTATATGTACGTATACGTATATGTGAGTTTGTGTAAGAAAATCAGAAAATTTAAATCAAAATCAAAATTATATAAGTATAAAAGTTATGTATACAACAATGAAATAAAAGAAAATTACCATAAACTTTAAAAAGGAAGAATACAGAAAATAAAAAGAAAAAATCTTCATTTTCTTCTTGCAAGTAAGAATTTTCTTTCAATTTTTTTTTTTTCATTTTTTTTTTTTTTTTTATTAAAAATTGATCTGCATTTTTGTTTACTAAAATTACTTTACATCACGATATTTCTGGTTTTATGATGATAATAATAAAAGAACATTTAAAGACTTTTGAATACATTTCCATAGTTTGTGTATGTGTACTTTAAAAATTCATGAAAAATTACTATTTTTTATAAGAATACTGAATACATGTATAGTGAAACATATAAAATGAAATAAGACAAAAAAAAAAGTATATTCAAAGGAATGTAATAAAATTTTATCACGTTCACAAAACGAAATGGTAAAATATTATTTAGAATGTAAATAGAAAAGGAATAACTTGAAAAACCAATTTGATTTTCTTTTGGTGTCTTTTTTAAGGTTTTACAAGTCATTCAATTGATGAAAATTTTGGTCATCGTTTTTCTTCATTCTATCATGTCTGTAGGTATGTGTTGTGTACACATTCGGAATTAGGCTTGATAGCAAGTAGTACATGTTGTATATATCAATCGTCTCTATAGTCTCTAGAGAATAATTTATAATGAATTCAAATGTAAAATTCATAAAATATCTTTTATTTATTCTACGTATGTACATTTTACTCGTACATTGACAGAAACGACATAATATTTTTTATTTTTCTAATAAGGATATAAGGTGGATCGTTAGGTTTATGCGTTCGGAGTGCTGACTTAAAATATTAAAGTTTTAATAAACTCTGTTCATTTTTTAAACACAGAGTAGAAAAAATTGAAAAAAAAACTATACGAAAACTTAAATGATATTCGATTACAATAGTCATGAATCAAATATTATTATACGAAGCAAAAAAAAAAAAAAGCCAAATGGAAAATGTTTCATTGAAAAGGGAAAACTATAAAAATAAGGGTTCAAAACAAAACTTGTTTCTAAAAAACTAGGTCATAAACTTTTTTTTTCTGATTGTTATTCTGTTAAGCTTTGTTCAACATACGACACACGTAGTATTTACATACACACACGTACATATCATATTTTGTAAATGTAATATCAATTTAAGGATGACAAGCCTTTTTTCTCATTTTCTTATATATAATGTTTTCGTTTTGTAAATTAAAATATTTTCTATGAAATATTTGTTTAGCTTTCTTTTATGATAAATGAAAATTACAACAAATATAAAAAAAAGAGGAAAATTCTCTAGGAAAAAAAAACTCTTATTCATTTCAACAAAATTACGAGAAATTCCTGAATAACATTACAAATGTATGGTGAATATAATTAGGCAGATGATGATATAGAAAATTGTTTTGCTTTTCCTTTTTTTTTTTACTCGGTCCAAAGAACATCTATTTTCCGTTGCTTTCAAATTGTTTTTCCATTCGAAATATTTATATACTTATGTATTTATAAATGTAATTTTTCAATGAAAAGACAAGAAAAAAATAATATGTAATTTTTATTTATTCATTTTATGTACATTTTGTTTTTTCATTTAATTTTTTTGTAAAAAAAAAAAAATTAAAATTAAAAAGAAATGGAAAATTTTTTACAATTATGGCACGCGTAATGAGAATTTGTATTTTATTTTCATTTTCTTTTCATTTAAAACAACGTAAAGTTATGCATTTTCAAAAATTTTAGTACATATACATACATGCACTTATGTACATATCCTCTTTACGAGATCCACAAATAAATGTGTGTACATGAATTCTTTATTTATACATATGTATGGTATAATTTTCAGTCTCCTTTAGTCTAGACTTTTTTTCCTCGCTTTTGTTAGAAAATCTCTTTATTCAAATTGTTTCAGATATTTTCCTAAAGGTATTCATAACTGTACATCTGTTTTGTTTTTCATATTTACATTCAAAATGAAACTTTCACTTGGAAGTATAATATTCAAGCAATTTTTTTTACATATATAAAACAAGAAAAAAGAGAAATTTATTTGCATATGTACTTATATTACTTACGTACATACAAGGACATGTGCATAATATGTGCATATATGTAACAGAAATCCATTACGTCATAAAAAAATATTATTAATGGTAAAAGTTGACTAGACTTCATTTTAATGATTTTTTGAATTTTTTTTATATTTTCATATTTTTCATTCTCGTATTGCAGCAGTTGCTATATGACAAAAAATTGTGCGGAAAATCATGTACAATTTTTTTATATGATATTTGTTTCAAGTCTCAGATATGTAGTATATATATCATCACACATATGTTTTGTACATTGTTTATACACAAATCCGGAAATATACGTATGTATTTGTTTTTTTGATGAATAGAGAATAACATAAGGGCTAACTGCATCTTTTTTGTATACAATTCTATACACATGTGTAGATTCTCAAAAAATAATTCATACAACATTAAAGAAAACAAAAGTTAAAGATACGAAAAACAAAACAAAATTTTCATTTTTCATATATATAACTGAAAATTTTCTTGTACAAGTACTAGATACATACATACATATGTATGTACATCATCATCTTTTAAAATTCTATAGCCATTTGTATTCAAGGTGTACATTATATTTTACGTGTATCTTACAAAGTTACCTTGCACTTGAGAGATAACATAATCTAAATCTTATACTGAAAATGTAAAAAGTCCTTCAACTTTGCTTGTTTTTCACCTTCTTGTTCTCGTTTATTTTTTATTCAATTTTTTTTGTTTTTCTAAAGTTTAAACAACAACTGTATAGTAATGATGATGTGTTTTATGGCATGAACAAATCAAAACAAATTATGTATATTTTTTTAAAACAATGTCATGACTGTAAATTTAATGCATGTACATATATATATACATATATATACTCTTATAAAATGTGGAAAAACAAAAGAAAATTTTGAAAAAATATGATGAGGATTTAACGTAAGCGGAAGCTATTTAGTCGTTATTGTTGACACCTTTAAAAAAAAAGAAGAGAAATGAAAATGAATATATTTTGTACAATATTTACTACTTGTTTTGTTTAAAAAAAAACAACAACAAAAAAATGACGTCTTTTAGTTGAGTGAAATGAGGATGCAATTTGCATTATAAAATATATTTTCATGTACATATACTACATACCTATACCTATACAAAAAATTGTAGGTAACATATGTGTATATCTGATTTTTTTTATTTTTATTTTTTTAAATTTATAGGTACATACAAAAACCCTTTTCCATTAGAAAACTTAAAGTGCTTTATGTTATGTTGTTGAATGTATGCAATTTAAATAAAAATATATTTAAATAAAATGCAATGCAGCAGTATGTAGCAAATAGAGTACACAGTATAGAACCTATAAATTATAATAAAAATTTGTTTACGGAAAGAATTCATTTAAATATGATGTTCTGTTAAATTTTAAAATTCATCTGTATATGTACGTTGAATGTATAATTTATATGTACATACAATACATTTTAAATGTAAATGAATGTAAGCTGTAAATACACAATATGTACACGGTTGTTTGCCTTTTAATGTAAGAATTTCATGAATAATATTATTATTTTTTTATTTATTTATTTTATATACAAATTGTACATACATTGTATAAAAGTTAAATTAAGTTGAGTGTACGTGATGTGTTGCCAAACAAATTGTATGGCCATTATAATTCATCTTTCTAATTATAATAACAGCATTAATTCTATTTCTCACTTTCTTTTTTTTTTGTTTATCATATACATACATATGTATATCTTTTCTTCTAGATATAAAAAACACATAATAAGAACTTAAGTTCTATACATAAAACTACATCTATAATCTATTTATTTATTTACTTTTTCAACATTAAATTTGAATTAGATATAACGAAACGAAAAAAAAAAAAAAGTTGTTAGTCATTTACCATTTGTATACGATTGTTGTTAAAATGTAAATGCAATAATTATATAATTTTACCGTTATAAAATATGAATTTTAAATTTAATAATTAAAAAAAGAAGAAAAAGAAATACACAATTATAGATTTGTATATTATACATTTGTAAATACATATACAAGTCTATATCTTAGATTATTGAACCAATTAATCACTTTATTACTTATGTATATATATGAATGTGTGTATTACGATTAACTGTTAATGAGAATGAATAAATAATTACATTAAACATATAAATATAACCAAATATAACATAGGTATAGTGAATAACTCAAGATAAAAAACAAATTACCTAAATATGAAAAAATCATGTTCAAATTGTATGCATGGTCACTTTGAATATGTTTTCTGAATATTTTATATTATTGTGTAGAAAATTGCTTCCGGCTTTACTTCGAATTCCCTGGCCTATATTACCATCATTATTTTATTTCATTCGAGTTAAACTAAAATGTAATTTAATAAATGAAGGTGAAAAGCTGAATGTTAAAAGAAATAATTTATGTACGTTATACACAAAAGTATATATAGTAATAATTTCTACATACAAATTTATGAAATTAAATTTACATGTAATTTCCACAAAATCCTATTTGTTAGGAAATTACTTTAATTCACTTCAAATGAAATTATGTTTAGCTTAATTGCTTACTAGTTAAGATTAGAATAATTAATAACAATGATTTCAGATTCCTTTAAGCAAATAATTTTTTTTTTTAAAGGAAAAGGAAATCGTGATTTTCATTTATCGCATTAGAAAGTTTTTGTTAAGTATTTAATTACAATTAAAATTTAATGACATTATAAATTACCATAGAATTTGATTACATATTAATTTTTTTTTGTGTGTATGTGTACTAATAAGCATATGTACATACCTATATATAAGCAAATGAAAATTATTATCTGCATATTTATATTTTGCTCATTTTATACCACACGTAAAATGTATTTATATTTTGCTCAGTTTAAAATTTAAATACCCTTACGTTCTAGATTTTATTTTATACTTTTTGTGTATTTTAAATTCTTTTGTCATGTCAACATGTCATTCATTCATTAAATAGATTGAAACCAGAAACAATGTAAAAAAAATTCTCTCAATCCTATTAATTTTTTTTTTTTTTTTTATTTGCAAAAACCTACATTTTAACCTTTTTGTCATCATATTGAAATTGCATGCAAAATAGTTTACTTTCATTAATTTTTTTTTTTAATTTAAAATCTGTTTAATAACAGATTTTACAACCTTAAAAGGTCGTTTGTAGTAAGTCTACTAATGATTTTTAGTTTTTTTCTTCTCATGTATTTTTCATTTTTTGACTTAATGAATTTTGTCTAGAAAGTAGAAATGTTACAGTCACATAACTATAATCATTTAACTTTATTTTTCTACTACACATATTTTCGTAAGAAAAATTCGATAAATTGTAGTAAGTTCGTTGACACTTTACTTCTCTTCTTTTATTTATTTTCATTTCATAAATCGATTATTATACATACATATATTTTCTTATACGTTTTATTTTTTATTTTTTTTTCAGTCATAAGTTCGTATACGTGTATAGTAGAATTATACATAAATTGAATAAATGAATGGAATGCTGGTTGATGCACTTTTCATATATATATGTATGTATGTATGTACATATTCATGGATGGAGATTTTCCAGATATTTTTTTTTTTTTTTTTGGTTTTTTAAAGTACAATAACTTGATTTTCCATTTTTCTAGAAAACAAAACAAAAATGTACCTACATATATGTATATGTACTTATATAAAAAAATTTTTTTTTGCATATTTTGAACAATTTTATTTGTATATAAATATTTTTTATTTTTTATAAACATATTCATTGTATGATATATGTATTTTGATGGTACTAGAATTCAAATAAGCCAACATTAAAAATCATCTCTTTTGGATAATATTATGAAATTCATACGTTTCATACATTTCATGTGTATGAAATCTTTAATAAATATATAAAATGAAATAGAAGAGAATTTTTCTTGGCTTTATATTTAAAATTATTTTTTATTTAATAGTACAAAAAAAAATGTATTTGATGCTTTTCAAATATTCTCATCATTATATATGCATTCATCGCGTATATGTTCAAGGATATTTTAAAAGTATTCTTGAAATTTATTTTTCATTTTTAGAAAAATGTATTTGATTATTTTATAAAAGAATAAAATATATTTTAAATGTTCATCTGAATCAAAAGGAAAAAAAAATGATGTGTATATTTTCCACTATCTATGCTCTGTATCATCTGTATCTTATCATAAAAGAGAATAAAAATAAAATTTGTTATGTTATATAAGTGTGTATATCTTTTAAATAATATTATGCACTTTAAAAGTTTTCATGACTTGAGGATATATATATAAGTGCAATACACTAATACGTATGCACCATTATTTAAAAACCACGTCATCATCATAATCATGTGGTTAAATATTTTATCAGCAAAAGAAGAAATACATTGTGTGCACATATAAATTTTTAGAATTTATGTAAGTTGATATATACATATATACACCTTTGTACAATTTATATATGTATACTATTTGTACTTTTTAAATGCAGACTACATATTTTATGTATTAGGGCATAAGCAGGTGAGAAAATTTTCTTCTTTTTTTTAGAATTTTCTTAAAACTTCATCGTGGTTTTAATAAATTTATGAACAATAATATTTCCATGGAAAAAGTGCTTAGAAAGCGAAAAGGTATATATATGTTCATTAAAAATTTATTGCATGAAGAAAAAAAAAATATACATACATATTATACATACGTATATATATATGTATGTAAGATAATGGATGATTTTTTTTATTTTAATTCAAGTATGTTCTGTAAGTACATATATACACTTACATGCATGCACATACATTCATATGAATGTATATATTAAACATTAAATAAGATATGTGAATATATGAAATTTATGAAAAATTAAAATTAAAGAACATTAAGTTAACTACATGTACTATAGATATACGTAGTACGTACACATAATTTAGTCTGATATAATATCATTTTGACCCCTATAAATGAGTCATTTAAAAGATAAAAGTAATTGTGTGTACTACACAAATACAAAAGAATTTAATTATTGTAATCCAAAATAATGATGATATTATACAGTTTTTTAAAGCATTTAGTATATTGTGATTTAAGATACAATAACAGATATATTTTTTTAAAGTGTAAAATATCTATACATGGTATAACGAGTTAACGGATTAAGATATTGTAATGTCATTTTAACATTTAAACTGATGTGCTTTTATTCGTTTTCAAATTCAATAATAAAATGTGAATTAAATATTTATAATGTGCAGAAGGTGTAGGTTTTAATTGACGTATAACAAGTCACTGTCGTAATATGACCTTCAAAGTAAAACCAAAATATGTAGGTACTATATTGTATTCATTGAAGGAAATAGCATGAATGCATGAATAGATACATGCTTAGGTAGGTATATTTTATTTTTTGTTCTATGTGTTATGTGGGTGTAACAATTTCCCTTCATTAAGTATACATGCATGTAATATCAATAAAAAAAGAATAAACCGTAATGACTATTAAAAAAAAAATACTGAAATTTTCATTGTAAATTTCTATATCAAGAATAATAAAGTTTATTGTTATTATAATTTTTATTATTTAAAAAAATTCTTTTTTGTATATGATTCAATGATTTTTACATTGTTCTATTTTTGATTTGAATCGTGTGTGTGTATAATCAATAAATTTTATTAACTCATCAAATTTTACTACAATCATTATCGATTACAATTTTTTAACAAAAGAAATCAAAAATAAATTTAAAATGCAATTAAAGTATTTTTACTTTAATATGTATTTACATTGTACATGTAGTTGTAATTAAAAATTTTTTAATTGTTTTGACCGTGTCAAAATGCAATCATTCACAGTTCCCTTTTTTTAATCAATTAAATTAAGTCAATATTCATGAAAGAACATAAAAAAGGGAAGATCATTGTTTATTATTTTATTTTTCTTTGTTTCCACTTTATACTTTGTAATGTAATTAGTTCACGTTTAATATGTACATAATTAATTATACAAAAACATTTAAAAAGGAATGAAAGGTATTTAATATTAATTAGATGGAAAATTAAATAAATTAAAAGGATAAAGATTAAAAATAAAAATGAAATTGTCTTTGATGTAGAAAATAAATTAAATCATTAATCATATTTTTGCATATATGCTATTGTTGTTTTTGATTCATGATTTATACATTATATGTAAGTTCAAAAGTCTCCAGATTTAAATTTTTAAATGAATCATTGTCATTATTAGGTAACTTTTCAAAAATATTTTTAAAGTTTAATAATGGATTTATTTGATAGAAAAAATTAGATAGGTACCTATATCCGGAAATACCTACATACATACATATTTATATTATTTATTTGGCAAATCGATGAGATGATTTTATTTCATGTACATTTCATTCTATGACAAATTATATGAACACATAGTATACGTACGTATAACGTGGAATGACGATTCAACTAATATTTATTTATATTTTTCCATAATTCGACTATTTTTTATTCCACACATTCATCTATGTAAATTCTTATCTTTCTGTTCTAACTCTGACCCATTATACCATCAAAAAAAAAATACAAAACCACCACGAATCTAATTAAAATTAAAATCAAAACAAAAATTGATATAAAATCAAAATTATATATGAAAAATAAATTCATTAAAAATTATTTTAAGTTTGTGGTTGTGTTAAGCTTCAATCCCTGTGCTTCATTAGTTAAATTTATTCTTAATTCAAATTCATTTAAAAGAGAATCGTGCGAAATTTAAAAAATTATGTAAATCAATGTTTGCTTTTCTTTTCTTTTTTTGAATTACCTGTGTACCTGCCTGATTTTCGTAATAAATGTGATTTAATATAAATAAAACCTGTGAATTTATGAATTACATAGGTAGGTATTTTTTTTTTTTTTGAAAACAGACCTATAAAAAGCGTATAATATTTTATCGATTTTATATAACACAGTAGGATATAACCAAATATCGGTTAAATGTGTTGCAATTTAAAAATGTGAAAAAATTAATAAAAATAAACTATGATTAATAATGTTTACATACAAAGCAGTGGTACATTTGTGTGGGTACAAAAACATGACAGCAAAATATAATAACATTTAATAACAAAAATTTATGCTTCACCGACTTTTAATGATTTGTTGCTCCTCAAATTCATATACCATGGCAAAGAACCTACATAAAATATAAATACCGTATGTATGTAAAAATGTATGTAACACAATTATTATTATTCCGCTTCCCTGAATAATCATACATGCTTAAAATGTATATATATATATATAAATATGTGTATACGTATGTACAATAATTATTTTATTTTATTTTCAAATAAAGTACATTATATAGGTACATGTGTATGTATATTCCTCGTGTACATAATACGTTACTTCCGTTCTCACTCAAATCATTTTGATTGAATTAAACATACCATTATGCGGGGCGAGATTTTTACTCATTTTTTTAACATCTACGAAAAAAAAAATACATAATTCAGTTTAGTTAGCTATCGTCCATTTCATTTATTTTTCCTTTTCATGAAATTTGCACATTACCAACTTTATTTATACTACGAGACTACGACAGTTCTTTTTATTGAAAGTGTCATGTTATGGCACTTTCAATTGAACTTATGTAGAAACTAGCCTAGTACATGATAAATAGTGAAATTCCTAAAAGGGCAATCAAAGTAAAGTAAATGATGTGAAGCCATTCAATTAACAACACACGTAATATTTATTTAGTTTTTTATTATACAAAAAATAAATTTTTTTGTAAGAAGAAATTTTTATAATGTAGACTTTTTTTTCTAATCAAATCAAATTCAGGCAGTTTTAATTACATTATAGAATAAACAGAGATTTAATTACATTATAGAATAAACAAAACATTTTTTGCATATAATTGCTATACTCTGTCTATTAATTCCTGAGGTTAAGACCTTATTGGAATACACATGTTTTTTTCTTCTCTCATAATTTCTATTAAGATCATCTCACGAGCAGTGTTACCACAATCTTTAAAGTTATCAATATTACAATACAATCAATTATACAATATTTAAAGGTATTAAGTTAAGTTTAAGTTAAACTTAAACTTAACTTAAACTTAAAGGTATTAATTATACAGCGATGTAAAGTGGTACTACTTCATGACATTTCCATTTTCCATAAGACCTTAACTGCACAGAATGAGTAGACAGAGTATAGTATTCTATTGTGTAAATAGGTATTAAATTAATATTTAAGAATAGAATACATTCATATATATATACCTACATATACGTTATCTATGTTGAAAACTTCACAGATAGGTAAAAAACGAAATAATCGTTTGTTCTTTTTATTATATTAAATTTTTACCAAACAAATCAGTTTTCTTGTTTGTTTAGGATCTAAGAAAGTAAACACATACGACCAGAGCAATGAGTGTGATAATTTTACAGTCTCTGTTTCTAGCTTTTACTGTAAATAAATAATTTAATATTTTAGTATTTACTTTTATTGAAGATGACGAGTAATTATTATAAATGTAAACAGTAACAAATAACATACAAATGCCCACATTATTAAATTAATATTTAGGTATTATTATTATGTATGTCAATTGTATCTTTATTTGGTGTACACATGTATTATTAAGTAAATAAGAACAAAAATTCAGGTTTGTTGATTTCTAGTCCACAATCTACATACTATCGGATACTTCACATAGGTATATATACCTACATAGAATGCATACTAACGTATATGTATAATATATAAATATGATGGTGTTGAATGTATGAAAAATAAATAAAATTACAGGAACATATATAATAACTATTGTGAAGGTGTGCATAAATTTAATGCTTATTTGCTTTTTAAAATAAATATTTAATTAAAGAACTAAAGGCGTAACTGAAACCGATATGTCAGCATACATGTGTAAATCAAATAACAAAAAGCAAATGAAAAAGAAACACTGTTAAAAAAGGTTAACGTTCTCAGGAAAACCATATAATACATATACTCATCATTTGTTAATAACTTTGTTGGCTTTTATTATTTTGTTTTCTGTATCGATTTATAATCTTTAAAAAAAATATTCACGTGGTTTAGTCCTTTATTAATTATACAATAACTAGGATAAATTTTTTGATTATTTAATCAACAATTTTAAATTAAAAAAAAACGAAATTAGTTTTACTTCGTTAAAATTTTTCAAATTCAAATTTAATTCTATATTATTTGCATTGTATAAATTATTAAATATCACGTTTTCGTTTCTATATATATATATATTCCTTTGAGAATACCTTAATTATTTATATTTTGAATTTTAAAACTTGTATACAACATCCTAAATCCCTAGATTCTCTTATTTGTAACTGTATGTATGTATGTTAAAATTCATATAGTCTACACCAAAGCTGTGTAAATGGATATAAAAATTGAAATCATGGGGATGAATGGGGAATTGTGTATATAACAATGTTATTTTTTTTTTGTTTGCATTTTGTTTCACAGCCATGAACAATATTTGTATGTATATATAAACAACAGCATAACACAAACAGCAGTTGTATCTCCATAATTTTTTATTATCATCATATTTTCACTTAAAATAAAACACGAAAACTTATTAAGCAGAAGCAATCAGTGGTATTATGTATATCAAAGAGAGTTTAATAATATTAAAACTTATAACATCATTTGTTATTATTTAACCATGTATTTTATCGATTCTGGGTGAAATAAGCACTGACAAAAAAAAATAAATAAATAAATACAAAAAAAAATAAAAATAATAATAAACATATTTTCTTAATAAAATAATATTATGATATTATTATCGTATGATTGTTGATTTAAATGACCTTTGAGGTTCATATAAATTATAAATGAAGTTTTCTTTGTGAGTGGGTGAAAGATAAATATTAAATAGAAAGAAGAAAGAAATGAAAAATAATGAGTAAGTTTAATACAGACGATACACATATAACATACTTAAATTGTAATGAAAAATTAATGCATTAGTTCAAATAAATAAATGACAAAAATTTATCACTTCATTATATGAATATATAAATTTTATTGTATACCATTTCGAGTGTATATTATATAGATTACATTTTTTATTTAAATACATTATCTTTGAATACTTTTGAAAATTTCAACTATATAATTTTTTTTTTCTATATTTCATTTTTAACGTTCATTTAATAACTATATGAAGAAAAATATGACAACGTAAATCATCTTATTCTAAGATTATTTTTCAAATAAATCCCGGAAGAATTCAATCAATAAATTTATTGAGATTTCATATATGGAATATGTATACATGTTGATGTACGTACTCAGAATGATAACAACAGTCGCAGTAATAATTATGATAATAATTTTAGCTCAAATTCGATATTCCCAGGGATTTAAGTCTTAAAAAGTCTGTTAAAAATTTCATACACAAATATAGAGAAATATGTACATAAATGCATATGAGAATGCTGTTAGAGAACTAAAACATATGCCATTGTTTGGCCTATTTTGCTAATGAAACATGTTTTTTTATTTATGAAATGCGTTTCTTATATCAATTAATTTGCTTAAAATAATAACATGCATAAAATTCATATACGTATTGCAGCCAAATAAAAAGTGTGTTGCATATGCATTACATTGATAATATGCACATACATACATATATTACAAAATGTGCTATATCAGGCTATATCCATTCACGTACAGTATCAGAATCGATTTTCATTAAAAAATTTTTTTTTAATATGGAGCAATGCAGTAATATCTTATCTTTGTATAATGGAAACATTTGGTGTTAATTATAGTATAGCATACAACACACCATGAATGCATTAATAATATTCAGGAAATTATCATGATATTTTTTCATTATTTGTGTTGAATAAAAATAAAATTAAATGATGGAGTAATGCCAGAATTTTGTTTGTTTTTTTTTTGTTTTTGCAAAAATTTTATCTTGTATTTAATCAAAATTAAAAATATTATTGATGTTGTGTTGTATTTGAAAATTTTTATATGTAGTTTAAGAACAATTATTTTTTAAATTTATATAATATTGTACAAGAAACTTATACTATTGATACAGAGGCACATTTAAATAAGTCGTCGTAGTCATAAAATTGATAATGTTGGTATGTATTGTATAGTTATGTAATTTGTAAATTTCAAATGTAGAATTCGTTGTAATTGAATGTGTTCCAATTAAAGTAAATATTTTTGTACGATTTCATTGGTTAAAAAAAGAAAATTTTAAAGTATGAAATTTTAGATTCATAATTAATTTATAATTCTTTTCTATAAAAATTATACCTAGATATTGTAATAAAAAATTTTAAAATGCTAACAATCTCCTACTTTGATTAGATAAAAATAATTAATTTTCTGTTTTTGTACAATGTACTTTTTCATATGTGTACGTAAGTATTTAAAAAATAAATATTTGTAAATTTAACAAGTTGAAAAAAATAATGTGGGTATTAAAATAAAATAATTCCAATTGATTACAATGTGTAATATTTTCATTTTACCTTGAACAAAAAAAAAAAAAAAAGAAAAAATAAAACAATTGTGTACTTTAAACACCATATTTATATTTTCATGTGTATTTAAAAAATAATAAAATGCTTTGTGACAGATGTGTTTTGTCATTGTTTTTCTTTATTTTCTTTGTTAATTAAAAATCTTATAAATTACTACAAAAAAAAACTGACCTTTGGAAATATATTAGAGACTTTAAATAAAAAAAATATTCCAATAATATCTATTAAATAAAAATTTCGGTATAATTACCTACACCAATTTTTAGGCAGTGATACCTTTCGTGTACATAACTGATAAAATTTGCTAGGGCGGTTATTTATTTATTTTTTTCTTAATCGGCAAATTGTGTTTATTTTTTAGGCCAGCATTTTTATTTTAAAATACATTCATATGATTATTAGAAAAAAAATTTTCACGTCCATATGTGTAATTAAAAACGATTTCATTTTATAAACAAATTTTACACAAATACACGCACATATCAGATTAGATTGATTTAGTCAGACGTCATGTGACATTTTTATGACCCATAAAAAGTTTAAAAAAAAAACGTTAATACGTTTTATGCTATAAATCAGTGCATATGCATGCATTTTATATGCTAACTGTTTATTTTACTTTATAAAGCTAAATACAAATATTTGTAAATGAAAGAATAATGTGTGCATTTGTTATTTTTCAAAATATAATGAAATCACATAAAATGAATATTCGCATATAAAATAAAATGTCAGTTTAAAAATGAAATCATAAAAATTTTACAAGTACCTACGTAATGTTTTTAAAAATTTGATTTTATTGTTATTGAAACATGAAAAACGGTAGACTCGAATTTCCTTCAATTAACTTTTTAACTTCCACCCCATCTATTTTAACTACATACATATAATAATGTGTACATATAACTACATATAAATGGTAATGTTGTCATTCAAAATTCAAATACAAATCGTTCACATCATTCAAAAAATAGTGGTACGTGTGTATTTTTTGTGCCGTTTTTAATGAATTGTTTGGATATACGATTCTCTGATGTTAATTTGTTCATATCCATATCCAATGTCAAATTTTAAATTTTCTGTACTTTTTGTTAACATTGTGTATATTTGTACAATTATTGTATTGTGTATTATCACCTCATCATCGTTATATTTTCATATAAATTTTGCACTTTTATGTATGTATTTATGTATATTACATGTACATTACGTATGTGTCCATTAAACAAATAAATTTTATGTGTATTTCGTTATACATACATACATACATATATGCATTTATATGCTTGAATATTTGAATAAATAAAATTTTATCAAAAAAAACAACAATACAACCGGAAATTGTATTTGCACTTTATTGCTTGCTCGTTTATATATTTACATGTATATGTACTATTAAAATAATATGTACTTATACTGACATGGACGATATGTTTTGTGGCTTACATTTCATTGCGCTTTTAAATAGGACAATAATTGTGACATGTTAAGGATAATGTACAATAAATGCAATACAATTATAATATTCTATAGTTTGCCCTTTCATTAACAAAAAAAAAAAAAAAAAAATGCTAATAATTATTTTATGCCCCACTTCAATTTCACCTTTTATCAACGAATTATTATATTTTGCCTTTTATCCCTAATTTTATGTTTGACTGCTGTTTTTGTTGTCCTTTTTTTAGTACGTTTAGACTGTATAAATTGTCTTTTTTTTCTGTTTTAGACAGGTGTTAATATGAACGCCTGTTTATAAGTATTTTTTTTTTTTTCATCATATCATGTTGGCTTAATACACACATATTCATTTATTTATAACATACGGATATTTTGGAAAGAACAAAATTTTCAAAGTGTGCTCTTGTTTTTAGAGAAGCGCATGCTTATCGCCTTAAGTGAAGTGATATCAAATACTACAGACAACACAATAATTGTCTGTTGCTCTTTTATTATAATTTTTTTTTTTTTTTTTTTATATTTCTAACAGGACAGAATATCATTTTACACTCTAAACGTGCAGTTATTTGATATTATTTTTGCGATAAGATACAACGAATATCCTTATTCACATGCACATATGTATAAGTCACGCTAATTCCAGTTTAACACCCATAAAAAAATGTATAGGTACATACAGTTTGGGTAATGCTGTATATTTTACATTTTTCTTATTAAAATTTCTGTTTTTTTTTTCTTCTCTTTTACATATGATAGCATGGCATATAAAAAGGTGTACTTTATGTTATGTTTTCTGTATTATAATTTTATTTATATGGAATTACTTATCATAAAATTGACGTAATAATTTGCTTTTAGACAAATTTTTATTTTTTTTTATTTTTGTAATTATTTTGCTTGTTTTGTTTTACTGATAAAAGAAAAGTAATCAAAAAATGATAAGATGGTATATATATACATAAGTAATTTGTTTCATAAACATGTTTGTATTTAACAGCAAAACGTGGTTGTATAAAATAAATGATCGCGTGGAATAGGACGGAAATAAGAAGATATTTTATTTTTTATTTTAATACCAAGATAAGATAATTTAGTTTTTTGCTTATATTATAAAAAACAAAATTAAATGAATGTACTGTGTAATTGTATTAATGTTATAATAAAAGTATGTACACACATATTAATAAACATTTTTATTTTTATGTATGAGTATGAATTTACTGAAGCGTTTGTAGTATATTTTCAAGGTTTCATTTTAGAAAGTACCTATACTTATAGTACCTACATAGACTGTGTATGTGTATGGGAATGTGATTAAAATTGTATGTAACGAATATATTTAAAAAAAAAATGAATTTAAAGCATGAATTTGGTGTAAGTAAATTTATACCGACCTAAAGAGAAAATTGTTTTTAATTTTTTGTGCATACTACATATGTACAGACATATGTGTGTATATTTACATTAATATCAAAATGAAAATTTGGTGCAAATGTAAATACATGGTAATTTTTGTATATATAGGTATAACATGAAATTTTCATACCTACATATACCTATGTAAAGTAGGTAAGTTTTTAACAGCGATTATAACGAACATTAAAATTTATTTTTGAGAATAAAAAAAGTTTGTGGGTGTAAACACAGAAAAATTCATTTTGCATCTTTTTAAATATTAAATTATATGCCTTTGTATAGTTATTAAAGGGATTCAAAAAAATATTTTTTGTATCATATCATGCCTTACCTTATGTACATGAGTACATATCTGTGTATGTATATATCTAAAATGCTTGCTTGTATGTATATAATTTCTTTTTCCGGGAAATACAATATTTTTTTATTTTTTTATTTTCATTGTAAGCTCATGAAAAATTTCATTTTCATGAGGATAAAAATTTGTGCTTATTAAGTAGGTAGATTTTATATTTTTATATTTTTACTATTTTTTTCTTTTTAAAATATTGCAGAAGGATAAATCCAAAAAAAAAAATATGACAAAAAATTTTTTTTTTTTTTGGAAAATGTTCAAATTTATGGAGAAGATAAAAGAAATCAATGACATGATGTCAAAGACACCTACAAAGATAACATATGAATATGATACATAATTGTGTACAAAATAAAATTCTTGGACTGAAAAATATGTTTTAAAATTTATTTCATTCATGTTTTAAAGCAATTTGTCATTTAATTCATTTCAAAAATCGTTCGTGACTTTTAAGATTCACCATGTTATGTGGGTACATACGTTACATACACGAGTAATACGTAATACTTTCTGCTAATACATACATATAGGTATGTGATAAACGAATACGATGGATATTTTTATTTTTAAACAAATCAAAATTTAATTACAAAAATCAATTTAAATTAATATTCAATAGGCACATTAACCTTTAATTTTTATGTGCTTTTGATGTTTTTTGTAATTTTTATATTTTTATAAAATGAGAATTGTGTGTGAGAGAAATGAAAATAAAAAAAAAAAAACAGTTGAATACAAAAAGATTTACCTAAATATTCGTCATTTACATGATGTAAACAACTGCATGCAATAAACTTCAAGTAATTATTATGCCATTTAACGATTGAAAATGATTTGATATATTGCATAAGTACAGTTGTACGCACAGATGTACATATTGTACGAATAAGTCAATTCTACTAATGATGAATCAATAGAATGTGTGACAAATCTTTTAAAATTCAAAATAAAAAGAAAAAAAAAATTAAACATCGAATCAAGTTAAAACAAAAGCTATTTGAAGTGATTGAGAATTTGAAAAATTTATTCTCAACTCTGAAGTCTATTTATTTCGAATTATTGTATGTAGTACATAATGTGTAAAGATAAACATATGTAGATAGGTATATCTTATTTCAGGCCTGGGCCTGGGCTGGATTCTGGAATGGGAATTTAAGTATGAGAAAATATCGAAATATATTCTATATATACCTATATATGTATATCTGTAAATAACACTATGAAATAATGAATTTCAAATTTCAATATATTCTCGCATATACATATGTATGAGTATTCATATTATGTATATGGATGAAAATGTATATTCTCAGCTCAGTGTATTTTTCAATGTGTTGACTATATCTGGATCTGTACAAAATCCATTTTAATATGAAAACAAAAATATAGAAAACTATAGAAAACCACAATGTAATGTAAATTGTGTGAGTCGAATAGAATGTCTCTTGCATTGTTTTGACTTTTACTAGACAGCTATACGCTGTACATATACGTATGTATTTGGATACTTTGATATGTGTAAATTGTACAATGTAAACTTAGGTAGGTATATAGTCCGTATGCAAGAAAATATAGATATGCTTTAAAATAAAGACAAAGACTATATATACGTATTTTACACAAAATTTATTATATATTCTATAATATTGAACTTTTGTCATTTAATACTTTTTTATTACTTGCTTAACTTTTAAATTGGAATTACAAATTAATGCAAATAATCTTTTCTAAAAATTGATATATATACATTACCTACTTTTACGTTAGTGTGTACATACATATACTGATATACACACTATATATATATACCTAGCTATAATACACACGTAAACTCTCTATAAATGTATAGAATCAATCTATATGGGCACAATTTTAATTTTATTAAGATGATTCATGTCAAGATATTTTTAAAATTCATTTATACGCTTTAATACGCACAAAAGATAATTTTCAAGTAGACACATATTGTGTTAATTTAAAATTAAAAAAAAATCATTTTTCATTAAATAAACTGATTGTTTATGAAAAGTAATTTTTTGCATATTTTTACATTTCTTAATGATATTCAAAAGATAAAATACTCGTTAATGGTTAACCAAGAGTGTTTACAGTAAAGAACAGATTTTATTGAAATGATATTCAATGTTACTATAAAAATTTATTTTGAATTAAATTTGAAAAATTTTTTTTTGTAATTTATTTTTGTTTACCTTATAACATTGTATTTCATCTAGTACAGCTTCAGATTCTTTTAAAACTCGTTCAACTTCATCGTATACCTCACGTTCAGTTTCAGTTGGTGCGGCATTCTCAAAATCCAAAAATACATCATACGATTTTGGTGTGCAACAATTTGAATCATCACGGGCCAATAAACTTAATAATTTTCCCATTTTTATTTTTATTTATTTATTTTTTCTTAATTAACATAAAAATGTGAAAAATGGAAATTTTCTTTTCCTAGTTTATTTTATATTATTTTGTATTATTTTTTTATCTTAATAAAAAAAAAAAAAATAAAAAAAATTCACAGTGAAATTGAAATGAGTAGAAATAAAATAAATTTCACAAATATAATAAACTAATCCTTTTTAAAATAGGACACTCACACTCTCACTTTGAATTTAAATACAAAAAAAGAAATTATAAATAAAAAGAAATATTGAAACAGATATAAACCGGAAAATTTTCACCTTTTTTTTTTCAAAAAACTAAAAATTATTCTTCTATTTGCTATTGTATCTACATACATAAGTATGTGTTTATATATTTATATAACTGCTTGCATCCATACATACAAACATGTACACCTTCCTTAAACGCATTCTATTCGAAAGCGCATACTGAAAATGAATGCACATGCTAAACAAAAATAAAGCAGTAGAAGTGTGTTCTGGTTCACAACAACAATTTTGTATGTATATATATGTATGTACAATACAAGCACCAGCAGCTTCTTTTAGGTTCAACAATGAAATTAACGTTGCTCAATATTATCCTTGCAAGACCAACTGGAAGGGGTGAAGCCGTGAAGGAAATTTTTTTCCTTATATTTATATCCTTTTTTTATCCTTTTTTACAATTTGATAATGTGCATACACTCTACATTACATACAATTTTACGTACATATAAGGTAATAATCACGAGGAAATTTTCCTTTTTTTATTATTTAAACTATTTTTCGATGCTACACTACAATACATACATATGTATATCCTTTGGTTTTTGTTATTATTATACAATTCGTTGAACTTTTTATCTCCTGCAAAGTAGATAAAAATACAACACAATACAAAACAATTTTATAGTTGGTTCTTTTATGATTTTTCACTTCACAAAGTCGATTACGATGTACACATTCTATATTCTATATGTTAGAGCCAATGATGCATCACATACAAATTCATATCGTCAGTTTATGTATATTGACTCATCATAAAAACTAAAAACAGATACAAAAAGTTGTTAATAACAAAAGTAAACATACACATATGAGCATCCTTTGAGTGGTCTTAATAGAAAACAAAAACGATTCTAATCGGAATTTTTATGTATTTGAATATACCTATACATACAAGTGTGTATAATTTTTGATAAACACAATCCTAGGTAATTTCTTTTTTTTTGGTTTTTTTTTTTTGTTTTTAATATCTCATGGGATTTTCCCAACAAAATTTTTGTTAAGGGCTAAATTTTTATCTTAATTTTTTTTTTTTTTTTTGATTTCAAACATATGATTTGTATCAATCTCTAAATTATATTTGACCACTGTGATAGTAAACAATGTGATATTTTAGATGCACTTGGGTTTTCACAAATTTTTACAAAATAATTCAATTTAAAATTCGCTGCCGAAAACACAAAACTATTTAATAAAAACAATTTTTTAATTTGTTGAAAAAATTAAAAATAACAAAACGAATCCGACTACAACTATACACATTTCACTCCTAACACAACAATGAAATGAATGAAATGAACAAAAATAATGAAGGCTGCTGGCTGAAGAAAATAATTCTGAGAATGAACAAAACAAAAACACATTCATGAAAATGAGTGAACAATTGAGTAAATTTATTGCACAATTCATAGCGATTCTACTCAAATTGAATGTCAAAATTAAAATAACGTAGTAGATCTATTTTTTCGATTATGTAAGATTTTTGTATTTTATAAGGAAGTTGCCAGTTTTAATAAACAGACTCAGTTGTCATCTTGATTTGTATCTTTTTATTACGGCAGGGTTGCATCCATTAAAAATTTAATTTTTCCCTTTTAACGGTCATTTTCAAAACGACGTTAGTTTGTATGATATTGATAAAGAAAAAAACGTTACGTTAAAATAATTTGAAAAAATACTGCACTTGAAAGGGCATCGAAAAATAAAACCTACAATTTTTTAACACCTCGTATCCAAACTATTTTTAAGAGTAGAAAAAATTTGGGCAAAATCAATTAATTTAAAAAATAGTCGTTATTTTGAATATTAGTCAGAATTCAATAAAAAGAAAAAATTTCCAAATTTTGCATTGCTATTGTAAATCACATTTGTAACCAAACAGAAAATTAAAGAATTATTTATTTTTTGTTGTAAATAAAAATTATCAAATGTTTTGCTTTTTTTGTATCTTTTCAAATTTTTATTCTCACAGTTCACAACCTTACAAATTGATATAACCGAATAAATTTCAGTTTTTAAAAACACAATTTGCAATCATCATACAAAGTAATTTTTATTTATTTACTTATTCATTTATTTGTTTTATTTTTTATTTTTTTCTATTATCATTACTATTTAATTTAATTTTATTATTTTTCTCATAAATTTGTTTTTTCCCTCTTTTTATTTGAAATTTTTTTATTTTAATGATTTTTTGAACACTGGAATCGTATAATTTTCAGTTAAAATTTTGCTTGTTTTTGTGTTTTAATGACTGGGATGAGTTAAAAGCTATAATCTCTTTTATTCTTTTTTTTATTATATGTCTGCTTTTATTTAAGTTCTATTTAATTTTTTCTTTGCCGTATTTTTAATAATAACAATGTTTAATAAATTTGATAACATGAATTAAAATAAGTAAAAATAAAAAGAGAAATAAAGAGTCTGAAGTGAGCTTTGCTTTTATTTTTTATTTTTATTTTATTTTATTCTTTTAATTTATTACAGAATAAAAGAATTTGTTATTAATCAAATATTGCTCATATTTAAATATGTATTTCGTATAAAAGCATTTCTATTCATTATATTTAGATTAATAGAGATTTTCTTAAATGTTTTTAATTTTAATTTAAAATTGTTTTATTTTTGGAATTTATAAAGTTGCAGATTGAAATTAGCCTTTAAAATTTTAAAAAACTCTAGAAATTCTTCACATTTTTGTAAATGAAATCTCAGCCTTCAAAATGTGTTCTAGATATAATCACATTCAGGTTAAAATAGGCTCATACCAAAATAAACTGAAAATTATATTTTATTAGATATTTCCAAACTAAAAAAATACTCTACATATATTTTTTTTTTTTTTAATTTTACAAATTATTGTTTTTTTAAATAAATTTTTAAAGATTTTTTTATTTTTAATTTTATTTTTTAAATCAATTTACAATTTGGCACATATTTCTCTTTTTCTTTCATATATAATATTTTTTTTATTTTTTTAGAATTTTATTATTGATTAAATTTTTATGCTTTACACACTAATGATAAATTTTGTATGTAAAGTATATTAATTTATAATAATAGTAATAATATAATAATAAAAATAATGTAACATAGGTCCTAAAATTCTATTTAAACGTAAAATTGAAAAGAGATTTTGCTTACAATTTGAGAATGTTTTTTTTTTTCTGTTTTTGGTATATTTAATAAAATCAAAACTCCAATTAATTTTAGATCAAAATTTTTGAAAATTATTGTTATTGTGATTTTTGCAGTGATCAGACCAGTATTTTAGTTTATATGATGTTTTGAAATTTGAAAAAGAAAAATTATCTTTGTTTTGATAAAATTATCTCTTTTTATAACATAAAATTTTTTTTATTGTTTTGCTATTTATTTTGTATCTTATTTTTTTCTACGTTAAACTATGATATTTGTTTTTTTAATATTATTACAAAGAATAATACAAATTTATTTAAAATGTAATATTGCAGCAAAATATATTTAAAATTATAATCAATTACATACAATACGAACGATTAATACATAATTGTCTTACTAATTAAATATCATGTAAATATACATTTAAAAACAAAAATGAGAAATTTTATTATTATTATTTTTTTAATATTTACGTTTTCGCTTTTACTTCTTCTTTTTTTCTAAAATACTTTAAATTTATCATTAAACATTAAATATTGAAAATTTTATTTTATTCTTGAGCTATTTTTATTTTTCTTGATTTGTATTATAAAATACTTATATCATTTTATTTTATTTTATTTTATTAAATTAATTAATTTCTTTTTTGTGCAATATCTTTTGTTTGTTTTGTATATGTGCTTGCGTACGTATTTTTGGCTTAAAAATCAAATTGAAATAAATGATAAAACATAAGAAATTAGATTTCAAATGTTTTTAAAAATCTAACAAGTATTTCATATATATATTTTTTTTATTGCATGAGGTTCTCTCAATAATGTAGAAATTTTTTCTCAATATGTGCGTTCTAAATGAAATTATTGTGCAATGTAAGAAAATTTGTGCTATAAATATTAATTACAAAAATAAACAGAATAAATCAAGATAAGTTTTTATTTTGTTTTTGTTGTTACTTAATTTTTAATGTGTTTGTCTCATGTTTATGTTTTTTTAAATTTTTTTTTTTTGTTATTTTGTCGTATGTTATTAGATTGAAAATGAAAAATGTAAACTGAAAATTTTATGAAAATTTTTCTTTTCATAAAATTCGAAAATTTAGGTATTTAAGCATTACTCTAACAATGAAAGACAATCATCATTAAATTTGAATAATGTAATAAAAATTTTTTTTTTTTAATTTTTTCCTGGTTTTAATTATTCCACTTTTTAATGTTGTCTTGTTGCGGTTGAAAAATTTTTAAAAAATTCATTTTTGTCTTTATATTTTTCATACATTTTCCGAATGCATAAAATAAAATGATTTCTTTTACTACATGAAAATTAACTACAAATACAATTACAAATACAAATATTCTGAATTATAAAAATTTGAATTGACTGAATTGATTATATGTATGTAAGTAATGTAATTTATTTTAATTTTAATTATTACAGACTTAAAATGTATGTGCATTCAGCAATTCTTTTTTTATAAATCAGAAAATATAATTACATTTTATATTCTAATGATATTACTGTACGTACGTGTATGTAATCTACATATTACATTTTATATAGAATGAAAATTATACTTTTTGGATGGAATTTATAACTTTTTTTTCATTTTCTTTTTAAAAAGACAATATAATTAGATATTATTTAAGATTTTTAAAATAAGAATATTATTAAAACGGAAATGAAATTTAATTTGCCATAAAATGAAGTTAAGAAAGGGCATAATGGAAGTAATTTGTTTTTCATTTTTTATTTTCTTATTTTGTATGTAATAATACCGTAGTTAATACATATTTAATATAATTATTATAAATTACACGTATATCCTAATTTTTATTTTAATTTACTGTTCTGTTTTTAGGTTTTTTTTTTACATACTTATCACGTACATCAGACAAATAGATGTAGAAAAATTCTTATATAATTTTATATATAATAGATTTTCTTACACATTTTTTTTTTTATATTTTTGCTTTTATTTCTACTCTTTTGTTTTTCTTTTGTAAATTTAATTATGCATATTTATGACGACTACACATACATATGTATTAATTTATGTATTCAATTTATTAAAGCGTAGAAACATTTATGCTTTTTATCGGTTCCGCGATTTCAAAATTGTTTTTACAAATTTCTGAAGTAACAAAAATTTTTTCATCATTTAAAAATTTTAATTTTACTGGTATGTATATATGTATATATATATATTCTTTTACTTTATTGTTTATTAATTATTTTTTTTATTATTTCAAAAATAAAATAAAAATTAAACTAATTAGAAATAAATTGAGTATTTATTTTACTTTATAGTCTTTTTTTTTTCTATTGAATTGAGTATTAACGAATGACTTTAATTGAAAATTTTCCGCTAATTTACTTACTTAATAAATTTTCGTTATTTATCCTATTAATTGGATATTATACGTGGAAGTCATGTTATTACGTAATACTTTTGATTTATATTTATATGGCTGAAATAAATGAAAATGTTAATAAAAATTAAATTAAGAAAATGAAAAAGAATTGAGTATATAGGGTTAGTTATTTTAGTGAGAAAACAACAAATTTATAGAAAAAAAAAAATAATAAAAAATAAAAATAAAATAGAAAATTAGTTTTATTCATAAAATATTTTGATAAAAAAAAAAATTAAAATATACTGTACAAAAAATAAATTTTATCAGAAATTTTAATTAATTTTATTTTTTGAATAAAACTATTTTTTTATAATCAAAAAAAATAAAATAAAAACAAATAAATTCATTATTTTTGAGTTTTTAATAATAATAATAATAATAATAATTCAAAATGATATTCATATTTCTTTCTGATTCTCGACTACAAAATATGGCTTAAAATATTATAACATTTTTGTAAATTAAACTTTAACTCTTACGTAATTTTGTAAAGTATGATATATCCTTTTTTTGTGTGTGTTTTAATTTTTGTAATAACTTTAAATAAATTTTATATACTTAAAATTTAAAAACAACAAATTCTAATAAATGAATTTAGTATAATTTGTGCTTTTTTAAAAAAATTTTCTTTCCATTTTCCAATTGTATGGAAATTTTATATTAATTTTTATTTTTCAATATGAATTCCATTCTTATTATTTTCTTTTCAATTTTTTTAATAATTAATTAATTAAATAAATTATATAAAAATTTGAAATTCTCCAAAAAAATATATATATGTATATGAGATAAACATATATAATAAAAATAAGAGATAATCATATTATTGATTATTAAATATGAAGAGAATTTTTTTTTGTTTTAAATTGAAGAAGATAAGAAAAAGAGATTGATTTTGTTTGCTTAGGTATATTCAAAAATCTAATAATTATAATAATAAAATAATAATAATAATAAACTCATATACAAATATATAATCAATTCAAATTAATAGTTTTTTACTTCACTTGTAATTTTCTTGTTTTTGTAATTTGTTCTGTTTTGAGTATTTAATCATTTTTACTTTTATTATTGTGTTTTGTTTTTCTTTTCTTTTTTTTTTTTTAATTAATCTATCATATACATATTATGAGTATAATTATTTTGTTTTTTTTAATTAAAATAATGATTATAATAATAATAATCTAAATCTAATTTTCTTTTTTTGTATTTATTTTGTGTGTATGATTTTTGTGTGTTTTATTTACCTGTTATTTTTGTGTATTTCTTTTTGAACGAAACTATAAATTTAAAAAATATACGTTATATTTATATTAATGACAACTTGTAAATCTTGTATATTTTTTTCTATACGTTTTTCTTTGCATTCTCACATGTTTTTATGTAGCATAAACGATCTTAATTTTTCTTCTTATTTACTTTCTAATATGCATAATTAGACAAATTATTTTCCTATTTCTATTTATCGGTTTTTTTTTTCATTTTCTTTTATTTAATTTTAAAAAATAAAGAAAAACTATAATTGTTTAAAAAAAAGAGGAAAAATAAATCCTAATAATTAAATGATTATGTGACTGACTATATTACTATGTGATGGTATGTTTTGGTATTCAATGAAGACAAAAAAAAAAAAAACGTAAAAAATTTTAATAAAAACTAGAATTAATTAACTTATAAGATTTAATTGTTTTCCTTGTTATCAATTCATTCTTACTTTTTATTTACTGTAGTTTGTTTGTCTATTTTAATAAGTTTGCATTTATTTTAATTTTAAAAAATTATTCCAATTTTCTAGCAAACACAATTTTTTTTAAATGTATTTTTATTTTTATTTTCACTTTTTTTCTTGTATTTTATACTATTTTTTTGGCTTTTTTACGATCGTCTATGCAGTTAAATTCTAACTACAAATAATCACTACATATATAATAATAAAGTCATGGATAATTACTATGTATATAATATAATTAATATTATTACAACTACTAATAAAAGAATTACAATAGATTCAACTTTTTTTCTTCTAATTTTTTTTTTTCATTTTTTATTTTAAATTATTTTTGTTCATTAATTTTTTTTTCTTGATTCTTTTAGTGAGTCTAAAAATTTTTTTGAGTCATTTTGTTTTTTTTTTTTTTTAGAGTAATTTACTAAGATTCATTAGATTAAAAAAAATTGTCCAAAAAATTTACGTTTTCTTTTTCTTAAAGAAGACAATGATTTCTCGTTATATTTGCCATGTTTATTTCTCTTTTCAAATTTACATAACTTATTTGTAAATGTGATGGATCAATATTATATTCGAGATTTCATTTTGAGTCATATATCCTTTTTTTATTTAGTACGGTGCAAATCGATTATAGCCTCCACGATACATTGCAGCCTAAAAATAAAAATGAAAAAATTTTAAATACACATATTTTTTTTGTCTTTTGGTTTTTTTAAATTTTATTTTAAAAAGATTTCAATTTTCTTTTGAATAAATCGTTTCTATACTGATTATAAAATAGATCAGATACCTATAAAATTTATTTCAATTTTAAAATTTGTTGTATCAGTTTTCTTAGTTCACACATAAGTTGAACTTGTTAGAAATTTTAGTTTGTTAAATAATAGTCTTAGAAAATTGTTATTACTTACCCCATAACCTGGTACAGGACCGATACCATGCCCTAAATATGGATCTGCATATTCTCGTGTATACCTAAATATATACATTTTATATAAAAAAATTTTTTTATAGATTTTTATTTTCTTCATAAAATATAAAAAATTAATAACAACGTGGATACAATGTACATTTGTTAGTTATGATTTCATTATGATTTTTTGTTCATAAATTTTGCAGGATAATGATAAAACAGGATAATAATAATTTAAATGAATTTCTTCAAATTTGTTACTTTATATACAAGATTTTTAAGGGTTTCTCTTGAAAATTTTTCATTTTAATTTGAATTTTAATGAAAAATACATTATGTTCATTCTTTTTTATTTTTTTTATTATTAAACTGAAATTAAAAGAAAACAAATATTAAACATAAACTTAAAATGAAAAGAATAAAAAAAAAAAATTCATATGAATTTAAATAAATTTTGAAAATAATTTGCATACTATTTTATTTTCATGCAAAATTAAAATAAACATTTTATCGCATGCTTTAATTTAAATGAATAATTTAATTGACTTTAATTTTTCTTTTTCTTTAATAATTCATTTTTAATAACTCTCATATTTTATTTGTTATCGTTGTATTAAAAGAAAACCCCTTTTCACGTTACAATTTATTTGGGGGAAAAAAAAAAAAATAGAACTGAAAGCTTATTAAATGGATAAAAGAATATTTAAATGAAAAATAACAGGAAGATGAAAATTCTAAAGTATATACACTGCATACAATAGTGAAAGAATTCTTCTTACCCTGCAACAGCTGCATATCCAGCTACAGCTGGTTGAGCTGCTGCCGCTGCTGCAGCACCATATGCTGCACGTGCTGCTACAGCTGTATATGTTGCTGCGGCTGTATAAGCCTGTTGAGCAGTTGATAAGGGAGTTTTTAATAATGGACCTGTAGCCTGAAATCATTTTTAATATTGAAAAAACAAAATTCTCATATTATTTCCCAAAAAATATCAAAATGTTTATGATTAACCAAACAATCAAACTACAACCTCTAGTGAATTACTATAAAAAGGAAATTAAAAAAAAAAACAATCCAATATAACCATTAACCACACAGAATGAGGTAATGATATTGTAAAATGAGTTAATTTAAACATGCAATTCAAATCTTTTATATATATGTGTATGTATTCACAAAATAAAAGCAATTAATTAAAGCAAATGAAGTGTAATTTATACATTTTTAATTTTTGTTTATTGTTATTAAATCATTTCACTAATCCAAAAGAAAATTAGATATTTACAGTACAAAATCATTTTTGTTTGCATTTATTTTTCAATTAAAAGAACTTTATTAAAATTTCATTGATATTTACAATATGATATAACAATTATCCATATTTATCCATAATGTTTTTTATATTTTTTTTTAAGAATTCATTTATTCGATTTGCATTTATGCAAATATTGCATTTGCATAAATTTTCCATTTTCATTTTTCATTGTAAAAATAATAAAACTGAGGAAAATATTGAAAAATAAAATGCAAAACTAGTAAACTCAATTGTATGTAGAAAATCTCATATTATCATGTATGTATGTGAAAAGAAACAAGAAATAGAGTTTAAAAAAAGAAATACAACACCAAACTATATAAAAGTATACTAATATACCAAACATACATACATATACGCATAGATTACGTGTATGTATGTATTCAATATAATGAAAATTTATGGTTAAATATCGTATACAACACACATATATGGGGGATTTATGTATTTAATGGATGGTACAGATTATGAAATACAAAAAAAAAAACATAAAAAAAACATAAAAAAAAGCACACATAAAAAATTAACTTTATAAATTTTTAAAAAATAAAACATGCAATTTAAAACATATTAAAGCAATGAAACACAAATATGCATGTATGAATTTTTTTTTTTTTTGTTTTTATTTCATTTTTACCAATACATTCTGAGGAACCTGGATTCGGTTGAGCGAATGTGGACTACTGTTAAGTGTTGTCATTGCACGGCGCTGAAATTTGAAGTTGTTTTTTTTGGTTTTTTTGTTTTTGTTCTGAATAATTTTCAATTTTTTATTTAATTAATTAATTTAATTTTTTTTTATTTTTTTTATTAATTTTTATATTTTTAACTTTTTTATTTAAAAAAAAAAAAGAAAAAAAAATACAAATGTATATGTAATTAAAAATTAAATAAAACAAAAAAATTTCGAGTGTTTGCGTTTGATGTTATTCTAATGTTTTAATTTACATTTATATTTATTATTTAACATATACATATGTACATTACGTAATGTACGTATGTATATGTAATAACATTTAATTTATTCTTGATGGTATATATAAAGAGAATTCATAATGAAAAATAAATTAACTCATTTATTTTGAATTTATGCTGTATTTCCTAATCTAACTTCGTTGTAACTAACGGAATGCTTCACAAAATATTGTTTACTTTTTTAATAAATTCATTTTTTTTTTGTTTTCTAACCTGAAGTACATAATTACAAAAATAAAAATAGAAAATAATTTTTTTTTTTTTTTATAATAAAATTCTGCGTTTTTAATTTCATATTCATATTTCATAAATTTTATTTTGCTTACGTAAAATATGAACCTAAAAAAAAAAATAAAAATCGGAAAAATGATGGAAACGTACAACAATTTTAGTATGAAAATTGCGAATATCAATAACTTTTTTTTTTGTTTTTTGACTTCAAAAAATTTAAAATAAATTGTTTTTTTTTTTTGTACTGTATATTACAAATTATAAAATTTTTTCATTTAACTTGTATGTGTATGGGGCAACTGATACAGATAGTACTTGCGTATATATATGTGTGAAAATTTTGAATCGATGAAAATAGATATCCCTTGTTACATGTTTGTTTATATCTATCAATTTGAGAGTTAATTTCTGATATTAAATTATTTAATTAATTTTTTCGACACGAGATATATTTACCATGTATACTATAAATAAAGCAAAAAATTAAATTAAAAACATTTTTTTTTCTTTATCCATTGAATATTCAAATTTATATTCGAAAATTATCGATAAATTTGTATGAAAAAAAAAAAAAAAAAAAAAAAAATTAAGCTGATGCACGCTATAATATTGTACTTTATTTTTTTCTGCCTCTAAGGATATCTATCTATTGTGAACACTATATTATTCCATGTAAATAAGTAATGATGAAAAAGGCAAAATCACAGTATACACATATACCCTAGGTATACCTATTAGTATGTATGCCCTACGGATTTGGAATTTTTGGTTTTAGCTCAACTAAATACATGTGTGCTTGTACGAAGGTTCATGTATACAGATTTTTATTTTGGCCAGAATACAATTTTAGGTATAGATATTAAATTGTGTGCATCAAGTAGCTTTAAAAATTTACAGAAAAATTCTACAATTTCGTAAATTTTAGTTAAATCGATTTATTTTTTATTTTTTGTAATCCGTTATATTTGCTATCGTTTTAATACTTATTGGACCATGATGTAAAATGCATTGTTTCTGCATTTCACATGTAATCTGCATAACGTTATATTCATACATATGTATACTACACATGCCTATTTTAAAGTGACTGAGATATTAGAAAATAAATGACAAATATCATGATAAACACATACATTACAAGTGTGCTGGTTAGGATTAATTGATATTAAATTTTTTGTTTTTTTTTTTTTGATGATCCATAAGCTCTAGAAAAATTGATAAAATTTTCTCAATGAAAAAATGATGAACAATAAAAACAAAGGATTTATTTTCAGAGGATATTTTGTTTGAAAAAAAAGGAAAAAAAAAAAGATTTGATGTTGAAAATTTGTCGAAAATTTTAAAAATGTTTGTGTAGCATTCCGTCATTATGTACTTTTTTATTACATTGATTTAAACTGACACTGTCATTTTTCAGTTAATAAATAATAAAAATTTCGCATATAGAACAGTAATTGACACTTAATTCTCTTTTACATTAATGTCATTGCGCTTGTTGTAATATACAATGATAAATGTATTTTAATTTACAAAATAATATGATGTTCATGCAAATATCACAGTAACAAAAAAAAAAACAAAAAAAAAAAAACAAAAAGAAAATGAGTTGTTCGACGTATGAAAATGTTCTCATGTTATAATACAATGAAATAATATTTTTACGTTTATTTTGTCTTATTTAAAAATGCTATCAATTGTAAAATTTTATTTTATGAAACGAAACTTGTTAATTAACAAGACAAAACACAAAAAAAAAAATGAGGATGATTTATTTATAAATGGTAAAAGAAAAATTATATACAAATTTAATGTCGTACTCATCAAAATTATTTTATTTCATTTAATTGGTAACTTTTTCTATATATTTTTCCTTTGAATAATTACGTACATTGTACTATCAGAAATAATAATTTAAATAATAATTTAACGTTAATTAATTAATAATTATGTAATTTAAATTATTATTTATTATGAAATTTTCATTATTTTTGATGAGTTGACCACAGATAATTTTGAAAATAAATTGTTTTTTTCTTTCCTTTAAAAATTGATATTGATTGCAAATACTATATGTACTAATTACATGTGTTATAATATATAAAAATATTTACATTAGTATATATGTATGTATAAATAACGTTTTAACTATATTTTTGTTTTGATGAAGTTAAAAAGATATTAAGTAAATTTTAATGTAAATGAAAGTTATATTTAAAAAAATAAAATAAAATAAAAAATTTCAATGAAATAAAACATCAAATAATTAATATTTATATATAGATAAATGAAAAAGAAGAATAAAATGAAATTTGTGAACAATTTAATAATACATTTAATATAGCGGCCGGTTGAGTTGGAACTTCTGCTACTGGTTTTGCTGCCTGTGAAAAAAGTAAAATTAAAAATTGATATTTCGAATTATCGAACATTATCAATAATTGTTTTGTTTTTGAATTAATCTTTATTAGTAGCATGAAAACATGGTGCATTAAAAATCAAAATGTATAACGTATTATGATTAATAAAAAAAAAACATAGTAACACGTAATTATTATCCATTAAAATTTCTAATTAAATTTATTTTTTATAATTCTTTTGCAAAATATTTTTCTTTGATTATAAAAGCTTATAAAATTCAATAAATAATTAAAGAACAACAATATAAATAAAAAATGATGAATAATTCCAAAATGAAGATTTCCAAACACACCTAAATTAAAATTTATATAATTAAAAAAAATAAAGCATTGATGAAAAATTAATCTTAATTAAATCAAAATATATTTAAAACAAAAGATGAGAATAATACTATACTCTGTCCACTAATAATATGTGCTTAAGGTCTTATGGTAGTACATACATATGTCTTTTTTCTTTCATAATTTCTAATTAGACTGTTTCACTAGCAGTATTACCACAATCCTTAAAAAGCTTTTATTATAATATCAGATGAATTTTTTGAATAACAATACACATAGTGATGTAAAATGGTACCACTTTAAGTAATCTCCATAAGGCCTTAACTGCATGCAGTTAGTGGACAAAGTGTAACACTTTATATAAAGAATATTTAAAATTCTAAAAGATAAAAATGTGACATTCTAACTGATATGTACTGTTCAACTTTTAAATATGAACATGCATAAAAATAAAATAAAAAATAAAAATTAAATTTGTGGTAAAATTTTTTATAAAATAAATAAACTGATTACATGCAAAATAAAAATAAAATTTTTTATGTATACTTTGTATATATAGTATATACGAATTTCATGCATTTAAATTTTATATATTTTAATGTTATGGCAAGCATGTATTTAATCATAAAATTACGTAAATATATGCACACTATCGTAATATGAAAAAAATATGATATTTAATGGCTTACCTGAAATCTGTAATTTGGATCAGCTGTTGCCGCTGCTGCTGCTAAGAATGGATCATAATATACGCTACTAGGAAAAAATACAAATGTAAAAAAAAAATATATATCCATATATGAATTTATTTATTTATCTTTTTTTTGTAAAATTTTTTTTGTATTACATGTATTTATTTTAATACATGAAAATTATAAATTAAAAATAAACCAAAAATTTATCTGATTTTTTTTTTTTTTTTTTTTTTTTTTTTTTTTTATTATTTGGTATAACATAATTCAAGTAATTACGATAAATTTTGCTCACTTTCAGTTTATGAATTACCAAAAATAAATGTACGTTGATTATTGTTTTATTTATGTTGTTGCAAAATAACAAATTTCCAATTTTTGAACAAAAAAGAACGAAAACATTTAAAACGCATAATTTTCCCATATGTTATCGTATTTTTATATTTTATTTCATGCAAATTATGTATAACATATGTAAGAACCGAACAAAAAAGTGATAATAAAATCACAAATTATTCTTTGTGTTCAATTTAAATTTACATAATTACATAATTTGTAAAAAAAAATTTTTTTTTTATTTTTATTATTATTTTTTTTTTCAAAATATGAAAAAATAAATTTTCTTTATTCTTTCTTTTTTATTTAAAATATTATTTAAATTCATATAGAATTTTTATTTGATTCGATTTATTTTGAATTATAAATTTTATTGTTGATTGGTTATTACAATTCTTATCAAAATTCAACGTAATTGTATTTGTCTGATTTGGTTTTTCTTTTTGCATCATCATTGTCATTTCAAAAATATTTAAATTACGGTCATGTTCAATATAAAATAAAAAAAGAAAATGAAAACTCATTTTGTTTTTGCTTTCATTTATTTTTTCATTTATTTAATTCTTTGATATTTTTTTCTGATTTTCGTAATATATTTTTGAATTTGTTATAATTTTATTATTTGAAATTGTACTCACATAGATATACAAACACACGCGAAGTATGTGGGTGTATGCAAAGTAAAAATTATTTCCAGTTGTGTCGCATGCAAAAACATACACATAGTTGTGTTTTTCTTTATTTTTGATCATTATGGTCACCGTCATTTTAATTTTATTTTGGGCAAAATTTTTTGCAGTTCTATTGAACAATATAACCGAGACATACATATTCAAGTCTACTCACAAGTATGTATGTATGTATTACATGCCTACCAATGTGCCTACCAATATCGTTCGTGTGAATCGAAAACAGTTAATGTGGACGTACTTTAAAATTTTATCTATTCTAGAAGAAAACTTGAATTCGAGAGATATTAATTAAATTCTTTTTTTTTTTTTTTTAATAATCAATTCGTAATGAGTTTTTGTTTTTTAATGCATGATTGTTCAAAAATAATTGTTCGGTATTTGTATCATCAAGAAGTATCAATTTGAATAATATGTATAAAAGGACGTTAAAAATGAATTGAAATGCTATTTGTACGTTAACAAAATTTTAATTTTAAAAATGTCGATAATTTTTTGCATGTTTTGTTTACTGCACGGTAAATCTTATATAAGTTAACTACTTTTTTTTTTAATGTCACAGATAAAAATAAAATGTTATGTAACAAGAAACAGATAATCCTTCCTTTTATTTAATACACAAACAAAATATACATACAATATAAAATTTTTATATAAGTATATAAAAATAAAGAGCACACATATACATTAATGTAAATATTCGAATTCATTTTATTTATACACCTACGTGATAATTAATCCGAGTAATTTTACATTTGTTTAAAATGTAAAAGGAATATAAATAAAAACAGAACAATAGTATGAATAAAAATAAAATATGTATTTTTGCTAAATGGAAAATTCATTGTTTAATACATTAATACCAACACATATTGATACGAATGTACATACATTTAACATGTTCATGCATTATGTGTGCATTAAAAACATTCCACAAAATTTTATGCTTTAAATTAATTTCAATTAATTTGTAAATGCAAAGTTATTATTATTTTTATTATTATCAAAATAATAAAAAACATGAAAAAAAGGTGGAAAAAATTACGTTATATTATACATGACAACTTAAATCTGGTAAATTAATTGAAATTCAATGATTTGGAAATTATTTAACGTAAAGGGAAAAAAGAGCTTTTATTATATTCAATGTATGTGTATACATTACATGGACAACAATGATTCGATTTTTATTTTTATTTTTGTTTTTTGTTCATAAATAAATTACTTTCACCAAATTGAATTTTACAAAATGAATTTATTCGAATTTATTATTATTGTTGAAAAATTTTGTGATTTTGATTTTTAATTCGAATTAATTATTATGCAACAACCTGTAGAAAATTTGCATTAATCTATTAAAAAAAAAAAAGTGATTATTATAATGAATTTTCATTAAGAAAAAAATTATGAATAAATTTTTATTTACTAAAAATAGTTATTTTAATATAAATTATTTTCTTATACAGAATACATACCATATTGTTGTGATATATTTAAAGTGAGCAAAATTTATTGTTATATTTATGTTTAGACATCTAAAAATGATTTCAAAATTCATTCATTTATTTTAGATTTACATACGTATGTTTTATGAATATTTCATAATATCTGAATGATAACAATAAGAAAATGACAAAAGAATAAAAGTAATACAACATTTAAGTAAAAGATACAAAGTACATACATATGTAAAAACATTCTTTACATATTCAGTTCACGAATACATTTCACGTTTATAAAATATGACTTTAAAATATGATTTTTTATATTTTTTGTACTTTTATTCTTTATTTTCTATTGTTTTATGAAAAATACCCGTATATAAAAAAAATGTCCTTTTTTAAGCCGTCATTACATGTCTTTAGAAATAATTCTTTTGTGAAAATAAACACCTGAGTATACTTGTGTACATTTTACATATGCGTGTACTTGAGTACACAATAGTACTGTGTACTTTTAGTTAAGATATTTGAACTTTCGCTATTGCAAAAAAAAAATAATAATAATATAAAAGTGCAAGAGCATTGGACAAAAGTCCTGTTTTTTAAATGTAGTTTTATATCACAGTATTTATTATTATTTTTTAAGTTTAATTTTCTTTAATTTCACTGAGTTGAAGTTATACAAGTTATACCCTGTAAGCTGTATGAGCGAAAAGATAAATGATGTGTTTTTTTGTTTTTTTTTTTTTTACATATTAAAAGTTTTATGTGCGAGTTCAAATATACAAAACGTACTGTATGTATGTAAATACAGTGCTTAGAACGTATATGTATAAACAAGGACATGTATTTAACGTAAAGAAAAATTACTGAACAATAAATTCAACAAAATGTATCGCTCGTACTTCTTACAAGCTTAAAATATCATTTTTATAAAATTTTATTTCTTCACGTTTTCTTTTACTTTCCTTCTGTTTTTCCATATACAGTATACGTATACACATCTATACGTGTAATAATCTTACAGTAGTATACCATATTTTCGCTAACATTTTCGTTTTTCATTTCTTTGAATAATTCATATTATATACTATATTTTTGTATTTTTGTTTTTTCTTTGTGTTCGTTGTTATTTTTGTTCCTTTTTTTTGTAACGTATTCTACTCATTTCAATTTGGATTAAGTTAAAAGAAAAACAAAATAAAGCAAATGAAGAAAACATGAAATGAATGAATGAAATATTGAAATCATTTTCTTTTCTTTTTTGCTGAAATTTGTTTTGTACTAAAATTAAATTCAAAATTTTTATTATTTAAAAAAAAAACAAAATTATTTTTCGTCTTTTATTCATTTGAAAACAAATTTCTATGAAATTAAAGGGTACTTAGAGAAAATTAAAAGCATAAAAAAAGCTAAGAAAAAACACAAGTGAAGTAAAAAAAAAAATTTTTTTATACAAATTACGTTTAATGAATAGTTCGTAAAGAATAAAGAAAAAAAAAAATAATAATAATAGAGAAAGGATGAATTTTTTTTCTTGTTTATTATTCGTATGTATATTAATTAAAAAATCACATTCAAAAAATTATTCAATTTTTAGTTCATGCATAAAGTGTGTGGAATAATAATTCTATTTACGTTGTATTCATTTTAATTTTGAATTTTTTGTTTTTTTTTTGTTTTTTATTTTTCAATTCTAAATAATTCTAGACATTTTTTGTTTATTTGTTTGTTTTATAAATAAATTCAAATTAAATTATTAATTTATCATACAAATACGCAAATACTAAATTTTGAAATACGGTAGATAGATACAGAAAACAAAATGATGATTTGTTTTTCAATTTTATTTCATGCAAAATAATTTGAACTAAATTATTGATTTGATTAATAAAAACAACAAGCATGTATATAGGAATTATGTATATACAATTACAAATTTAAAGTGCTTTGACATGAAATCTATATATTATTTTATTTGTGTAATTCATAATTTAAAGAATATGCGAATAAAATATTTTATTTATTTTTTATTTTTTTTTAACACTTTGCACAAAATAATCATAAAAAGAAAATTGAATGCCAAAATTAATAATTTTATTGCAATAAATTGTATACACGTAAACTATTGATTATTTTAAAATTTAATTCGTTTAAATAAAAAATCTATTAAATTCAATAAAAAAAAAAATTATTTAAACATTATTTTGTTGTTGTTGTAATTTTGATTTTCAATTTTCTGTTTAAATTTGGAAAATATAAAATCGTATTTGTGGAAAAATCACTTAACATATTTGATTTTTCTACATCGATAAATTTTCAATACATTCAAAAATACATGTATGTATATCTTTCTTTTTTTTCAGATGCATATTTGTATTTTATATGCATTTAGCAAATTCTCAATTAAATCAAATTAATTCAGGTCAACAAGTTTTAGTTTTACCTAACAAACATATTTTAAAATTATTTTGATTGATGTTACTATACTATTTTAATGATTTTAATTTTGAGAATTTTTCATGTACGCTTATGCACATAAAATCCAATAAAATATTAATTTTTTCAATTTTTTAAAACATTTAATATTTCGCACACACATATTGAATGCTTTCTTTTTTTTGTTCTTGATATATTGTAATTTTTCTGTTTGTTTAACTTTTTTTTTTTTTTTTTTTTTTTTAACATATAGAGAAATGAAACTAAGTTATTATATTAATAAAAACCAAAAACAAAATTTGTATTAATTACTTACGGCGTATATCCATGCAAAGCATTAGCTGCATTTGCTGCTGCAGCTGTCAATGGTGCCGGTAACCTAGACGTTGTAAAGGCAGCGGCGGCGGCGGCTGCAGCAGCTGCAGGAGGGAAAGCAGCTCTCGCTCGTCCTCTTTGTATAGCAACTCCACGTAATGCTGCCGCTATGTTTATTTTAATTTAATTTAATTCATTTTTTTTTTTTTTTTTCATATTAAATTTTTCATTTCGAACAAAAGCATATTTTCATCAAAAAGGTATGATGTATTATATTATTTCATTTTTTTTTTTTTTTTTCAAACAAAAATATACGAGTTTTTTTGTATTTATTTTTTAAAATTTGTTTTCATATTGTATAGGTCGAGCGATTGTTGCATATTTAAAATATATGTATATATATTTTTAAGTTTTTATTTCAGTTGATACAAATTTTCATGATTGATATGATTTTTTTTTTTTTCATTTATTGTTTTATTTGAGTTTTAGAGTCGTGCGTGTAAAAGATACCAAAAAAGAAAGAAAAAACAAAAAAAAAACAAAGTTTTGTTTAGTTAAGAAAAAACGCATGCTGTTAGTCAATATGTTTTACAATAATGTTGTTTTCATTTTCATTGCATGTAAAAATAAAAATTCAAAATAATATACAAACTTAAAAATAAAAAATTTAAAAAAAAAAAAACTAATTACTTCTTTTGGTTGTATTGTAAATAAAAAAATTAATTAATTAAATATTTTCATAAAATTCTCTATATACATAGTATTTATGTAATTGATATTTTTGTATATAAATTGTATAATAATAAAGATATTACTTCGGTCCTTTATTTTATCATAATTTGTAAATTTATCTTAATTGTACGGACTTTGTCTTATATTTTACTAAGGATAATAATATACAATTATTATTTTTTGATTAAGTTTTGTTTTTATCAAGAATCTTCAATATTGAAATTATATTTTTGTGTATATACATATGTACGTATACGTTTTCTATGTATAACTCAAATATTATGAGTAATTACGATGAATATAATACGTCACGTATAAATGATACTCAAATTAATATTTGCAAATGAATATTCAGAAAACCAGAATTAATTAAAATCTGTTATTAAAAGAATTTGATTTTGTTTCATATTTTAGTATTACTGAATAATCATAATCATACAACAAAATTTATATAGTCATATTTCTGTATCTACAAAAGAGAATTTACTTTTTGAATATTTTTTCAATTAATATTTAATAAAATTTTTGTAAATTTTTAATTGAATAGTAATGATTATTTTTATGTACGAAAAGATAATTAATTTATATTTGTTTAATTAATTTTATAAAATAATGATGAATTGTATTATATTCATTTGCGTTTACGACTAATTGAGATTATTTTATATTTTGTTTGTCTTTGATAAAATAAAAATTATATTCTATTTAGAATATTTGAACATTGTTGTATATTTAAATATGAAATATTACGTTACATTTTCTGTAGAAATTTGCTTTATCATTAATTCTGTTAAGGTTCGATTATCAAGTTGCATTGCAATATGTAATTATATATTTTAAAAATTCGGTATTTAAATTTAAAAATATATACAAATATAAACAATATTTATCAAAACATAGAACAATGAAACATAAACGAAACAAAGAAAACAAAAAAAAAAAAAAAAAGAAAATAGACGAAAATAAAACTTGCACTGTAAATTGTTAAACTATGTAAGTATATCTACTTTAATCAAAATGCCAATTATATAATGATTGCGTTTTTTTTTCCAACGAATTTTCATTTTTACTTGTTATGTTGGTCAATTAATAATTATTATTAAATAATAATTAATTAATTTTAAATGTTAATCTTATTGTAATTTATTCATATTTTTAATATTTCGATAATGATTATCTCGTGCAATTTAATTATGTATTTAATTGATTACGTATTTATTTTTGTATGATTTTTAATTATGTACATAATAAGATAATACAGTTATTAAAATTATTTTTTTCCAATCAATTTAATTACTGCTATTTTTAGTATTAAATTCATTCCTTTATATTGCATAAAATATAACAGATTTTTTTTTTTTTTTTTAATGAAAACGAAAAAAAAAAATGCGAATTTAAAAAAAAATGTAGATAAAGTTATTGCATCTGTGTATACAGATATAGATAATTATGAATGTACATATGGTATAGAGATTAAATAATTAGTCGGATTATTAAAAGTGAAATTTTAATTGGTAAATTACAAGTATAGAACTTTAGATTTTACACATACAAATGTATGATGCTTAAATGCATATATTTTTTTTACAATTGGTTAAATATAATTGAATACAACAATAAAACTAAAGCGAAATTTAGTTTAAAACAAAAAAATTCAAATTTGGTAAAATACATTTGCAAACGACATTCGCCACAAATAATGTAAATACAATTTTCAGTTATTCAAATACATATTAAGTACATTAAATGTTACACAAATTTTTTAAGGAAAATAATTAGTATAAAGAAAAATAAAAAAAATGGGTATATTTTTCTAAAAATTATTTTGAGGAAGTGTTAGAAATTTGTTTTCAAATTTACTTAATTTTTTTTTTCTCTTTTAAATAAAGGACGTATAATTTGATTTGTTATTGACTTTTTAAATACCTCCGTCTTTGTGTAGCACGTGGAGCTAACACAAGTGGCGTTGTCGGTGCTAATGGTGTTGTAGCTTGTTGTGAAACTGTTGGATTTAATGTTGAAGTACCTACAGTGGCGGCACTTAAAAAGGGCCATGTAACCGGCAGTCGATAACCTAACAGATTATCTTTATGTTTAGTTGAATGATCTTTAAAATTTTCATAAATTTTATATTTCTTAATTAAAAATAACAGATTATTTTTGTATCATGCTGTTTACTATTGTGTAATATATGTATGTATGTTAAGTATCATAATGTATTGTTTTGATATGATTTAAAATGGCATTTCTTTATGTGTATTAAAATTATCGTATTGTATTAGTAAAATTTTTATTTAAAAAATTAGTTTCTTTTTTTTTTATACTCAAAGGATAAAGCAAGTTGTATTTACGTCTTAGTAATATATATAAAAATTTTTTTTTTTGAAATAATTTAAATAAAAATAAAATCTAAATTTTTTAATTTTTTTTTTTTTTTTTCTAAAATATCGATAAACGAAAAATACTTTTATGTTTAATAATAATGAAAAAAATAAATTGTGTAATATGAATATTTGCAATGTAAATTTTTTGATGTGTTTATAATATAAGGTATATTTAGATTTTTCTATAAACAAAATACAAAATATTTAATAAATTCCTACACAAAGGATATGTACATAATTTTACATCAAAGAATTCCAAAAATTATTGAAAAAAATCAGTTTTAATTTTTTTTTTGAAATTGTTTTTTTTTTTCAAAACCTTATGTAAAAATTTTGTATTTAACAATGATAAAAATTATAAACGTTCTCATTTAATTTATTTATTTATTTATTTATTTTGTAATAATTTGATATTAAACTAAATAAACAATTTAAACCACAAGACCCCACAAAATAATAGAATAACGAATACATTTCAGATATATTTTTTTCATTATTAAATTTTTTTTTTTTTTTAAATCTATAATTTACCAAAACATAAAATTTTCTACATTTTTTAGTTATATATATGTATTTATAAAATTAATAACAACAAAATAAAATTGAAATTAATTCAGCCATTTAAAAAAAAAAAACAATGTTCTTGTATGTGTGAATAAATATATACAATTATACATAAAAGTTGTCAATTAATTAATGTTAAATTAAATATATATGTATGTATGTGTGTTTAAAAATTCTTACCTTCGGGCCATTGAACGCAAACTGCAAACAGAGAAAAAGAAAAAAAAAACAAAACGGCAAAATTTTAGTACAAAAACAACATTTTTCTAAACATACAAATTTTATAAACAAAACAAAAAAGAATAAATAAATAGATATTTTATAAACAAGCTACATTAGTTTACTTTACATATATGTATGTATCTATGTATTATTATTATTTTGTTTTTAACATTACAAAGCTGGTGTATTTGTAAAATTTAGTTTTTTTGTTTTGTTATTTTAATTTTCAAATTATTGTAAACAGTGTTAGTTGCAATTATTAGCATACAGTCTTCTTCACACGATTATTAAAAAATTATTAATTTAATTACTATAAAAAAATTATAATTACATTTGTTTGTTATTATCACATATAGACAATAAAAACTAATTTCTAACTTTAATACTCTTTACAATTAAACTACATATGTTATGTACATCAAAAATGTTAAATAGACACCACTGGGCATAAAACTACAAATTTGAGTATATAATTGGAAAAAGCGATTGTAGTAATTTATTATGGAAATTGATTAATTATTTGCACTAAATTTTGTTAAACTCAATATGCATTCAAATGATCATTAAAGTCTGAAGCCAAATAGTAGCATCAGCGATATTTTCAACGGTAATAGAAACGCTGTGTTGAATTTTTTAAACTATTAATAAAAAATTTAATATTTAAAAAAAAAATAAAAATAAAATTTTTGATTTTTTTTTTTTTTTTTAAATTTGGCATACATAGTTACAAAATTTACCGAATTAAAATAGATTCTGTTTAGTAACAGAAATAAATCGTTGATACCATTTGGTTTAATTATATCTACGTCATAATTGTTGTTGTAATTGACGTTGACGTTATCATTGGATGTAAGTGGTAAGCGTTTCTATTCTAATCAATAATATTTTATGTACATATATTATTATTGAAATAAATTTTAAAATTTTCGCACTGAAATTTTAAATAAACTTTAAATTAACGATTTAAATTTGTTATATGAGTTTAAATATCATATGTGGAAATAAATTAACTGGTAAATTTTTATGTATATATATTTTTATTTATTAGATTCCATTTTGTATTAATTTTCGTGTACATATATTATCAATAATTACTTAAGTAAAATATTATGCAGTTTATATGTAGTATGGTAGTATCTATAAAACAATTAGGAAAAATTATGTAATTTAGTTTAATAAATGGGTTGTGTTATGTGTAATATTTGTTATGGAAAGAGAAGAAAAATTATCTTAAAGCCACATGCACAATTACATATAAATTAAAAGCACTATATATATGAAGCCTTTTATATATGTACATACATTATTCGAATTATTCGTACATGAATTTTACGTACATACATGCATAATTTTACGAGGTGTTATTGTATATTAATGTAGTGTTTTAAGAATATTGTTTGTACAGATTATAAATTCAGATTGAAATTAAGTTTAATATGCATTACAATAATTACACATATGTAAACGTACATATTATATCTATATGTAAAATATGTATGGATACATTTTATTTAAAAAATTGTAGCTTAACACAAGAAATACATGTACATATATATATATGTGTGTATGTGCATCATTTTAAATATATTAGGTTGCAAAATTCTACATTTTATTATAAAGACGGTATGATATTACTATGTTTACATATGTTCATTATATGATTATATATGTATGTGTATTATATATGTACGTATATATAGACACGTATGACTTAGTATTAAGTATCTTTATATAGTATGAACGCATATGTTATTAAGTATGTTATCATCAACCAAAAGATTATATGTACATAATAATGGAATGTTGCATAATCTTTTGTAATAATAAATTTTCATTATTTAACACTTTTTTACATGTACATACATGCATACAATTACTATAAATACATTTGAAAAGGATTATAGTGTATATATCTTTTAAAATTTGCATGTAAAATATTGTGTGTACGTATACATCTTATTATTGTATAAAATATACCATACATATTTATAATTCTCATGCAACACAAGAAAAATTTTCAAATAAAAACTAAATATACCGGATTTGCTTTATTTGATAATAAATTTATGTACTTTTTTAAGATTTCAAAGAAAGATTTATGGTATTAAAGAATATTTTTCTATTTGAAATTTTAAATGTTCAACAAAGTTTTAATTTAAATATATGGTCGTCCGTTTTATGCCTACATTTTTATTTAATTTGGTTTTATACCATTTTAGAGATTCAATTTATTTAATTGAACGGCTATTTTTCCAAATTTATATTTTTGCAATGATCTATGTATTGTAAATGTGTTGTATGTATATAATGAGTGTATATATTTTTTCAGTAATTTTTGGAAATTATTCTAATTTTTTTTTTCTATCTTTAAACTAATACTTTTTTTTTCACTGCTTTGTGTATAATATAAAATGCGATAGAAAAGATTTAGAGATATTATTTTATTTTTTTTTAAATAATAAGAATACATAAAAAATATTTTTCGTATTTATCTGTAGTGTATCTAAATGAATTAAAATACAAAAAATTAAAAAAAAAAGAAAACTAAATTTTGATATTAATTGCTTATTGTTTAATTTGTGAGATGCATTTATAGTTACATATATATATATGGTTAATTTATTGGTATTATGTGTGTGTAAATTTTTCTAATTATAAATATTTAATTTCTTTTTTTAATACAGCTTGCTTACAATATACATTCTTATTTACAGCTATTTAGTTTTATTTAAAACAAAAAAATGATAATAATGCAATAAAATAATAAACAAAATAAAACAAAAAAATTATAAGCTCACCCAGAGCTGGAGCCGCAACGGCACCCTCTTTTGTAAGACAAACTGATGATGATGAACCCATAAAAACAAAATTAATTTCAAATATTAATATTATAACAAATATACATACATTGTTATTTCAATAAAATATATGATATAATATAAAATTTTAAATAACTATATTTCTTATCTGTAATCTAAATATGTTTTTCCTTTCTCGTTTTATTTTCATCATAATATTTTGATTATAAAAATTTAATGTACAAGCAATGAATATTTTTCTTTAATTTATCTATAAACATTTATTTATTAACTTAGCGATAAGCCAAAACTACTGTTGTTGATTTAAAAAAAAATTTTTTTTAAAGTTATTTATGAATTTGAAATTGAAGTCGGGTTTTTCTTTGCTGTTAAATAAAATCACATATGTTAACATTTTGATGTTTCGTAATAGATTACATCAAAATTTATTTTCTTTTATCAAAAAAAAATCTAATTTTTCAACAGCTGAATACAATATAAAAAAATTACAAAAAGAATTTTACTGTTCAAGAAAAGCACAAATAAAATAAGACATAATTACAAGAAAAAATATTTTTCGTTTTTATTTAAAAAAAAAAAAAAAAAAAATAAACGATTTTTAGAATAATTTTAAAAAGTAAAAATTAGTTTTTGTATTAATTTGTGCAAAAAATTTTTTCCAATTAAATAACAAAGAAAATTGAGAAAATATTTTCTAAAAACTAATATAAATGTAAAGAATACATGAAAGTAATAATAAAAAACGTTCAAAAATTTTAATTATTATTCCTAATAAAATTATTATTATTATTGTTTTTTTTTAGATAAACAGTATATGAAGAAATCATTTGTTTTTACACATATAGTTAATTTTTTTAAAAAAAAATAATTATTAAAACTTATTATAACTTTATTTAATTTACTGAAATAAATGTAATTCTACGTACGACAAATATTTAATTAAAAATAATTTGATTTACTTACCACTTGGAACAGTAGGTACTGCTTTCTTAGTTTGTACTCGTGCAGTAGCGTTATTCACCTATGTATATAATATGCACATTGTATATGCACACATGTGTATAATTTTTTTTTTTTTATTAACGTAGAAAATGAACGAAAAAAGAAATGAAAATTTTTATTAGTTTTATTTTTATAATTTGACTTAAAAAATATTTTCATATTTAAAAGAAAAAATAAAAAAATAAAAAAAGAATAAAATTAAGAAAAATAAAAAAGTAGATAAATCAAAAACATAAATAAAAGGATTTAAAATAAAAAAAAAAAGTAAATAATAATAAGTTAAAATAAAAAAAAAATAAGTTGAAATAAAAAATTCATTTTTGAATTAAATTAAAAATGGTATTATACAAGTAAAGTAGTAGTTATTTATATTTGCTATACAAAAAAAAAAAAAATTCCTTTTCTAAATATTTATTCATTTTTCGTTTCAATTCATGAATTATGTGTAGAATAAACAAAAAACTTTTCAAGAATAAAAAAAAACAATTTGTTTTTTGTTCTAGAGAAAAATGTAAATAGAACTTAAAAAATTTGAATTAATATAATAAACATATTTAGTGTTTTTTTTTTTTTTTTCATCTCTCCTTTTTGTAATTTTCATACAAAAAATTAACTGACAGCCTAACACAATTCACATATATACATAATTGTAACGTATTCATTTATATTAGTATTTTGCTTAAATAAAAAAATTTTATATTCAAATATGACAGGGATATATTAACAAATTAAAATTTTTCTCTACGTTTTTCCATAAAATACTCTTTCCATTTTTGTCTCACGTATTCTCAATATTTTTAAATAGAACCACTAATTTTTTGCTAATAAAACGATATGAGTTTAATTTTGTTTATACATATTTAAAAATTTGCAATACATATAATAAAAACAGTAAGTAAAAAAAAAAAAAAAATTGTATTGAAAAATTCTCTATTCACTAGAAAATAATACACAGTACGTCATGTACATATAATTACATTTCATTTATAAAAATGCAATGTGTGTGTGTGTGTGTTATTCATGAATATATAAATTTCGTTTAATTCAACTTTTAAAATAAAATGTGAATAATACACAATTTAATGTTGAATAATTAAGTTCAATATAGCATAACTAATTAATATTCAGATTAAATTGTAGAGCACATACATATACATTATAGACATTTAAAATGAAATAAAAATAATTTTTTACTTAAATTCATGTATAAATGTTGTATTTAAATACATTTGTATGTGTAAGAATTATACACTAGGGTTTCTGTTATATAAATTTTTATTTTTCAGTATATTTAATACGTATACATTACCATCATTATTTTATACGCATAGTGTACATGATATGTATACGTTGTGTAAGCATTTATGTATGTGTATGAAAATTTAATGAAATTTTATTGTAAGTAACTGTCAAATATGTAAGCAGAAGTTTGTTTAAAAAAAACTTTTTTTTATTTTAAATACCTATAATGTGAAGCATTTTTTTTTTTTTTACTTTTATTTATTTTTCATTATTCTTATAAAACTGTATTATACGTAAATGTACATACAAACATTTTCTTTTTGTTTGAAAATAAATTGAATAAAATTTCAAGAAAATTTTCTCATTTATATGAAAATGTTACATTATATAATGAAAATACATATGTATACTCGTACTACTTATTTTAAAACTATATAATACTCATATCGAGTAATTTACATGAATATTATTTATTTGAATAATTTTTATCTTTTTATTTTTTTAATTATGATTTCTTGGCAAATTTTTCTAAAACAAAAAAAAAAAAATAATAATGTTTTATATACAGACGTACGATGTAAAATGTTAATTATAAGTAATAATTAAATAAATATTAGAAAATTTTATATTGTTGTTTGAAAAAGCAAAGAATGTTGAATGAAATTCTTTTTTTATTTATTAAAAATGTTTGTATCAATACAAATTATATTATGAAAAAAAAATTTTTTTTTTTTCAAATTCTACATTTCATTTATTTACCGCAATTATTTAAGAATATTAATTTCTTTAAAAAAGGAATCTTTAAAATGTACCCCTTTTTAAAATTGAGAAATAGAAATTTGTCTTTTTCTTGTATTTTTACAAATAATTCAAATAAATTTTTGGTTTTTTTTTTTTTTTTTAAATCTTTTGATAAAATTAATTTAAAATTTTACTTTTAAAGTCGAATACCTTTTACTTTAATTGATTTTATACATTACGGAAAGTAATCTTTTTAGCACTTTAGAAAAGTGAATATACTTTATACGATACTATTGAAAATGTTATTCATATTTGAAAATTTAAATTTTTTTTCTTATTTAAGGATGTTGTCTTTTTTTTTTTTTTTTGTAAAGTAATTGAGTTCTTCAGTCACATACAGTTTTATATGTATGTAAGTATGTAAAAATGAGTTTGAAAAAAGCCAACATTTAATTTAAATTGATAATTTATCCACATTAAAAGATAAAGGTATGTATAAGAGATTCTTGCATATTTATCAAAAGCTGTACTTTTTTATATAAAGATTACTCTTTTAATTGTATAAATAATACCATTTTATATAAAGTACAGTAGAGCATAATACTTTATAAATGTATGTATGTATGTATGTATATATACATACATAGGTGCGAAGGTGTATGCATGTAATAACATCGTTAACGAATAAACCCCGTCATTCGAACTCATTAAAAGCAGATTATGTCATGTAAAAAGGGTATTAAATTAAAAGATATTAAACACCCAGAACAAGGCATCTGCATACTTGTATATGGTGCACATACTTATGTATATGTACAAAAAGGTATCAACATATATGTATGTATGTATGTTCAAGCATTTTAGGTATGCATAAAAACGAATTCTATACATAAAAGTACTGTATAAAGTAAAAGATTAGTGCTATCATCATATTATGAAAATTTGTACATTTTTTTGTTTATATTTTATGAATGTAAAATGTCTTTATTTGTATTTAGATACATACATGTTATTATAATTATCCATTTGGAATGTGTATTATTACAGATTAAAGCAAAATCTAGTAATTTATGTAATACAATTAATATAAAGTGAATATTTTCTTTAATAAAGACTTTTTAAAAATTGAATTACTAATTTTTGTTTTGTTTGTTGAAAATTGTTAATCAAATTTGAGTTCGAAAAACAAAAAAAAAGTTCTTTAACATTTTTCTCTTTTCGACAAGAATTTTTTAAAGAATTTTCAAAAAAGTTTGACATAAAAAAAAATTCTTAACTAAGTTCTTAAATCAAAAATTTTAAGTCAAGATAAAAAATTAAATATAAAAAAAAGTTCAAGTCAAATATAAAAAAAGTTCAAGTCATATGTAAAAAAAAATTTAAGACAAGAAATTTTTTGGTTTACTTTTGTCTTTATACTCATTAAATCTAAAAATAATAAAGAATCTTGAGTTTCAATCATTTTAAGATAAAGAAAATTCTTTTTATATGAAATGTTGCTATTTTTAACAACGAAATAACGACGCTTGCCAAATTTTTACGAAAAACAATGTTATAAGAATTTAAAAAAATATTCTGGAATAAAATAAAGCAGTGCTATACACGTGATAAGGAAACAAAATTTTAATTTCTCATTTTTAGTTTTTAATTTTTCCTTTTTTTTTTATTCATAAATTTTCCTATATGTATATATACATTTACGTATCTGTATTTTCGAGTTAAATTAGAATTAACAAGTATAGAAGTATATTTTATTTAAATTAAAAAGCAAAAGGTTTAACTGAGACAACAAAAAACTAAATATGATTGTAATAATTGTGAGTGATTAAACTAATAACAAATAATTAAAAGTATTAAATTCTTTCAAAATAAGGAAAAAGGATTAACTTTTAGAATTATGGCAAAGTGGACATCATTTTGTATTACAAACAACATACATTTTCATTTATACACTGTATAAGGCGAGTGATATCTACAAACACAATTAGTGAAAAATGAGAATTTTTTTTTTTTTTTTTTTTTTTTTTTTTAAATAGAAGTTTATAAAATTTATGTTTATACCTTTTTACTGAAAATTTATGTACATACGATGATTTTATATAGATACATACATACATTGAAGAATATGAATATAGATGTATAGCATATACGCTTTTATGTAATATATGTATGTATAAATACGTGTAGATCATACCATTATTTGTAAAAAGTAGAAAAATTATTTGAAAAACTTTTTGTAATACAATTTATGTAATTTTCTATCTGGCTTATCATTTAAAAAGGTAACGTACATCTTTTATATGTACATACATAAATATGTATACAAGATAATACTTTGTAAAATAGTTAGAGTATGATGTGTATGGTAACTAATGGTTAGCATTTTTGCTGACGGAAATGATAATCTAATGCGTACAATCTAGTAACATTATACACATTAATAAGTACATAACGTATAAAAAGTTTATCTTTAAATTTATATTATTAGTTTCATTTTACTTATCTAAGATTTATTCGTTTATTTTTTTTTTAATCCTTATTTTTTTTTTTTAACTTAAATTTATAATCCGTAAAAAATTGAAAAATAATTTTTATTTAAGGCAAATCTCTTATCGATCGTGTAAATGAATATGTATATACATATATACATGTAACTATTAGGTCTGATACAAAAAATGTATCTGTTAAAAGTCCTTAAGTGGAAATTAAAAAAAAAAAAAAAAACATGAGGCGAAATAAAAAAATTAAAATATAATCTATTTTTTTTAAAGAGTTTTAGAAATATGCTAAAAATTGCAAAATATAGCATTAGATCTAACAATTTAGCGTAGACTAAAAAAATGGATATTAAATCCAATTAAAATAATTTTTTTTTTTTTATTCATGCAGATGCTTACATAATTCCTTAATAAGAAATTTACATATTACATAAAAATTATTCATTTTTAATTTTTCGAGAGAATAAAATTATTTTTATTAAATATAATATTATCTAGTACACCCTTTTTACTTGGAGCACAGATTTTATATTTTAGTCTTATTTTTTGAGTTTTTTTTTTTTTTTTTTTGTTTTTACAAAAAGATTATCTTACCTTTCATACATACTGTATTTTGTCGATGAGTTGAACACCAAAATACATTTTGGTTACAATATTGATTGGTCAATAAAATTTTCCGATACTAAAATATAGTGAACGTTTTAATGATTTTCATATGAATTTATAAAGTAGTGAACAGCATTTTGTTTGCTTATCGACGTTTTTTTTTTCTTTTGTTCAAATATGAATGTATAAATTTAATTAACAAAAAAAATTTTTTTTTTGTTACTTTCGCAATGTTTTAATTTTAGATTACAAATTCATTACACACTGTCACATTCATATTATGCACGTGTATGTAGTGTTCGCGCATATAGTAGAAAGTGAAGGGTAACACCAACACTAAAGAGATAATAATAAAAAAAAAAAAAGAAACAAGATTTTTTTTTATGATGAAAAAATTAAATTGAAATACAGAAATACAAAAAAAAAAATTAATGACTAAAAGGAAGAAAAATTTAAAATTAAATTTTAATTCTTCGCTTTTCTTTTTTCTTGTATATTTAAATCTTGTTCCTACATATTTTAAAGTGATATTTTGTAAACTTCTTATTAACTACATTTACATGTTTTTTTAATTATTTTTTATATTTATTATTATTATTTTTTTTTTTTGATGATTTTTTAGTTTTATAAATTTATTAATAAATTTTTATTAGTAAAGTCAATCAGAAGTTAGTAAAATATTCTGATTAATTTATTTTCTATTTTTCACTTTCGTTTTTGATTTTAACATGATTTTGAATTAGTTACTTTTTAATATATTTATTTGTTTACGAACTTTCAGATGTAAGAAAAAAAAATGTACAAAATAACGATCAATTTAAATAGATTTAATTGTTTTTTAATAAATAAAATATATAAAAAAAAAAACTACTAAAATAAACTAAGGAAACAATAAACAAAACAAATAATAAAATAATTAACACAAAAAATGAATAAGAAAAACGACTACGAAAGACAGCATCTTAAAAACAAAAAAAAATAAAAATTAATAAAAATAGTTGCGATGTTAGGCTCTTTTTATGGAATAAATAACAAATATACATACATACGAAATCATTTAATATACAGATACAGATGAAACTAATATGTAGTCAATATTTATGTAATATAATTAATTAAAAGTTAAAAACAACATATTCAATGTATTATATGATAACACATGTGCTTGTGTATATAAAACTATTTAAAAATGATTTCTATATAAATATATATGTAAACAAATCAAACAATTTTAATTTATTTATTTATTTTTTTCTTGCATATTATATTATTATTATTTTTTCATATATGACAAAGTATATAAATTATAGGGATTATCACAATTAAATAAATTAAAATAAAATGTTGTTTGAAGCTGGTTATAATATACAAGTATTTGCTGCCTTTTTGTTTCAACTATAATATTGATTATTTATTTATTTGTTTATACAATCAGACAATATGTACATACATACATGTAAAATGTTTTTGAATTAAAATGAAAACGTCATATTCACGATACTATACATGATCATCGTTTTATTTACTTTTTTTTATTATTTTATCTTTTTAAAAGAGATGTTGCAAACACATAACAATTCAATATATTTATAGTTAGAAAGTTTTTGAAAAAAAAAAAAAGAAATTCAAAATTAAATAAAAAATATTTTTTTTTTCAATTCTACAATTTTTGATTTTTGCAGCAAAATTACAATAAAGCAATATTATGTTTTACGGACTAATTTATATCAAAATATTGAAGTATACAATTTGTGAGAAAAAAAAAAAATTGTGTATGAATAGCGCAGAAATTTTACAATATGTACTAAAAATCAAGGAAAACAAAAATTATGATTAAAAAAATAACAACTTAATATAGACTAGATTAAATATTCTAAAGGATAACCCAATAACCTGCAAACATTTTCATGTGATGTAAAATTCATTATGAAAAATTTAAAATGTAAATATTTCTTAAGTTTATTGTTAATAAATATTTTTTTGATTATTTCTAAGGATTTTAAACGAATACGCTAATCTAATTGTTAGAATCTGAATAATTTACGATGTTTTAAGTTTAATAAAAAGAAAAAAAATTCTTTTGGATATTTTTACAAAATGCTATTCTTTTTTTTTTTGTTTTACTTTGGACACTAAGAAAACTTATTTCGTTTTATGGTTTATTTTTTTTTTTTTCTGTAATCTTTTGGTTTTCATTACTTTTCAATACCGTAAAAAAGTTGACAAAATGCAATCTAGTGAAAATTTAACACTTTTCAAAAATGCAATATTTAAATTTATTGTACACTGATATGTTATATGGAGACATATTATATAGATAATACTTGCTTAATATATTAGCATATAAAATATTTACAAAAAAATAGGTAAACAAATACATAAATGCAAAAAAAAAAAAAAGAAGAAAAATAAAAACAGAAAAAAATTTTGTTCTTTATCTACATATGACGATTTTGTACCTATATACAATTATAATGCAAAATTAATGCTTTATAGAATATCACAATTCACCAAAATAATGAATGGATGAAAGGATAAATTACATATAAAAAAAAACAACATAAAATGGGCGTAAAAAACAAGAAACTAAATAATTATATTAATACTATTTAAAAAAAATGTACGGAAAAAACCAATCAACTTGCAAACGTAAATTTTATCGTTGAATATTTTTTCAAATTTTTAAGATTTGTTTCAAAGGAGAAATTATAGTTATTTTGTACAGATTCATTTTTAAAATTGCAAATCGGAAAATTCAATCAATAATTCGTGCTTTTATTGAATTTAAATCATTTCAAAATAATAACAAATAAATCAAATGGAAAAGAATATTCATACGAAATTTTGGATTCATGTTTTGTTAAAAATAATAATAATTTGTATGCATTTTGAATTTTGTTTTTAGATTCTCGTTTTTGTATTATTACATAATGGCATCATTAATTTAAAAAAATATATATACAAAATACATAAATATACGCTCTAATAGGGACTTTGTAATAAAAATAAGAAATATTCGTATATTTATTAAATAATTTATCAGAAAACAGATCAAATAAAAATTCTGGTAATAATAAATGAAAAAACTTTTCTTCGTACATTTTCCGTTAATAATATAATAAATAAGAAACGGTATGCGAGAAAAAAGAACTTAAAAAAGAAAATAAAAATAATTTTAAAAAATTTATGTTATAAATTACATTTATAAAACAATTACAAGTGGATTTAATTACCATTCCCCTATATGTGTAAAAATTAATTATTTATTATTATTAATCTTCGATATTGTAAGTATATATATACGTATTATGAAGTTTTCGTATAGAAAAAAAAAAATAAATAAATAAAAAAAATAAAAAATAAAAATATTTTGAACGCACACACCTCACTTATCAAAGGAGGGTTGTTTATATATGTATCTATATGTAATGTAATGTGAATATATATTAATAATATGTAGTAATATTTAACTGCACTATATTATTTTTTAAATGTATACATATGCATATTACAAGGAACAGAGTTTAAGCATTTTATTTTGTTGTCTTTATTTACTTTGAAAATTATTACTTAATTAACAAAAAAAAAAAAAATATATATATATATAATATATAAAAAAAAATTGTAATTAATTTCGTACACAATACCATTACAATTTATTTTATTTTAATCTTTTTATAAAGTTTTGTTCAAATACGAATAAGTAGCATCAGTTTTAATGATATTTAGAAGTATACAAAAAATTATACATAGTAAATTAAAAAAAAAAAACAATTTTTTTTTTTAAATTTATATATGTAATGTACGAAATAAATAAAATAAATTTAAAGAAAAATCAAAAATTATTTCTGGCAAAACTTAAAAAGAATATACAATATATTATAGTTTAAAAATTAACAAAAAAAAAAAAGAAAAGAAAAAAATGTTGAAATTAAATGTTATTGGAAGTAACAATTTAAAAAATGTGATTATGGATACAGGAAAATATTAGAATTTTATGTATTTAGAGGATACTTGACATTGTAATAGGCAAAAACAGAAAGTTAAGTATAGGAATATAGATTCAAAATAAAAATAAAAAATAGAGAAAAATAAAAAAAAAAAGGATAAAATAAAAAAGGTGAAATAAAAGAAAATAATATTAAATAATTGAAATTAAAAAAAAATATATAATTCATTTTTTGGTTGTTTTTTTTTTTTTTTTTGTAATTGTAAATTCAAAATATATATATGTAAATATTTTTAAAAAGTAAAATATATATAAAATCATGCACACCTCAATCTTGCGTCCCTCAACCACAGTGCCGTGAAGACGTTCGCGTGCTCGCTCCGCATCGCTACTATTAGCGAATGTTACAAAACCGAATCCCTACATGCAAGGACAGAACAATAAGAAACATGCATTAAAAAACAGCCTCCGCTCAAAAACAACGTGCAACAAAAAATATTATATATTTATATATATATATATATATATATTATATGTATATAAATTTTGGATTCACTTTTATTTTTTATTATTATTTTTGTTTCTTTAAAAATTATATATATATACGTAAAATTGTATTTAAAAATATGTATATACGTATTTCTTTTTTTTTTTTTAATTTCACATAATAGCTCTTTTTCAAAACTTAAACATATACATTTTTTTTTTATTTTAAACATTTTCAGTTATTATTATTTGTTTATTGTTTTTTTTTTCTTCTAATTTATGAATACAATTTTTTATAAAGTCATACCATTAAAAAACATTATTCATTATTTATAAAAATTTATAAGAAAAATTAGATAAACAAATTCAACAGTATTTAAGAGAATTAATTATACTTTTTTAAAAAAAAAAAACATTTAAATTTATGCATTAAAAATTAGAAAACATTTTATTTTTATTTTTGGTACTAAATAAATTTATACAAAAAGTATTTGTTTTTTTTTTTTTTGCTTGTTTTCAAATATACAAAAATATAAAAACTATAAATACTTAATTAACACAAAACAACAATGAAAAAAAAAGACAAGAAAACGAATTTAAAATTTTTTAAAAAGAAAACATCATTAGCCAAAAATTTATTCCTAATATAAATTACAGATTTTTATATTTAATGATTATATATTTCATTATATCACTAATTTCCTATCATTAAAAAAAAAAAATTGAATAAATAGCGATCACAAAATACATTATTAAAAAAAATTAAAACATTTTTTATTAACTATTTATTTATTTTTATTTTATTTTTTTTTTTGAAAACAAAAAAATTATATGTACAAATGCTAGTATACTATATTCTGACAACAACATTTTCCAATATTTAGTAATAAAACCTACAATACTTTTTTTATTTTTTATTATTATTATTTTTTTTTAAATTAAATAAATTTAATTAATAACAAATATTGCGAACATTCATTCATTCTTTATTATACGAGTGTACATAAATGCTTATTTTGTATTAAAGCATTACAAAATAAAAACTAGTGTTAATTTATTACTATGAAAAAAAAAAAAAACAAAAGAACAAAAAAAAATTAGCTTTTCGAATATGATAGATTGCAACTTATATAAAAGAAAAATAAACATTTTTAATTTGGTTTAGTTGTGCTTTTTCTGGTTATATGTATTTGAATTTTCAGCCTAAGTGAATTACACTACTGGAAATTTTTGATTCGTTAAAAATCGTAGCGTTTTTTTCGAAATTTTTTAATTAAAAAAAAGTAAATTTAGCTGCCTTACCAAAATGATAAAAAATTAGATATGCAGTAATTAATTATAGAGTAATGGTATTTAAAACGTATAATTAAATGCATAATGCATTTTCTACACTAAACGCACATAAAATTATATAGTCAAATTTTAATTAATGCTGAAAAAGTGTTAACCAATTCCATAATTAATAACCGTACATTAAAAATTTTTTATCATATACATACATATGTATATTATTTTTTTGTATGTATTTATTTTATCTACGTTCCACATACATTTTTGTACAATTTAAATATAAAATTAGATTTTATATTTATGAGAGCATAAATTTTGGAATCCGTAAAATACATATAAATTTTGTGTACTATAAAAATATTGGTAAACCTATAAATCTAAAAATAATATGTGATTATTAACATTTTTAAAATGCGTAGAAGCATTTTATTTTATTTTATTTTTTTTGTTTCCATATAATCATAAAATATTTTATATTAAGTGTATAATATGTACATTATATCCTGTATGTCCTGTAAATAGTTTATGTAGTGATTTCAAATTTTTTATGTATAATGAAGTTTTTTGAATATATGGCTATTGTATGTAAATAAATCAATAATAACTGGCATTAATGATTGAATGGGTTGACATCACACATACATACATACATATGTAAGTATATTGAGTGTATCATATTTTAACGTTGTAAAATTAATGTTTTTCACAAAATCAAAAAAAAAAATACAAAAATTTCCTCGTTAATATACCTATATAATATTTTTAAAAATAAATAAATAAATGAACGAAAAAGTAAATGTACACATTTGTTAAATGAAAATCTTTTGTTTCAGTGTTTTAAAATGTACACATACAATACAAAAATTTAAAAATATACTTTATATTGACAGGATGTACTTGTTCCTTTTTTTTTTTTATTTTTAACTTGATTTTCTGAAAATTGAATCAATATAAAAATGAATAAATTTAAATGAATTTACATAAAATAACAAACAAATAAAAATAAAATCAATCGTAAATAATTTTTGTCAATATTTTTGAAAGGATTCATTTACATTCGTTTTTTTATGAAATTTCTTTTAATTGTTAATAAACAAAATTGATAAAAAAAAAAAAAAGTATACATACAGTTCTATTGTTTTTATTGACAATACCACTATAGAAGTCATAATGAAAAAAAAAATAAAAATTCAAAATAAAATAAAAGTCCTTGGATTTAAATACAAACATTCAATAAAAATAAAAATACTATTAATCAAATTCATTACATAAGTATTCTTGATATTATATAGTTAAAAAAAAGAAAAAGAAGAAAATTAAAGAAGCTAAAAAGGCATTTTTTCGTATATATATTTTACATACATACTAGACATTGTTCTAATTTGCTCTCATTTTATATTATAACACGACTAACTACTGACTTGTTAAAATTTCGAAATATCAACAAAAACAATTGAAAATCCTATAGAATCAAAATAAAATCCTTTTAAGTTATTCTATTCTGCTTTTATTGTAGCTATTACAATATTATAACATTTTTGTGAATTTTTCTTTTAAGAAAAAAAAAAAAAAATTAAATAAATAAAAGAAATTGATTTTATGTATGTATGCATGTAAATTAATATACGTATGTATATTATTCAAAAAAAAAAAAAAAAGGAATCATAAAGCTTAAGTAATTTAATTGAGAGGTTTTATTATTATTTTTTGTTGATTTTTCGGCTACTCTTTTTCTCAGTCAATTGATTTTAATTTTTTATTTGTTTTTCTTTGAATTTTCTTAGTGGTAATGGAGTGAAGAAATTAACAAAACATCAATTAGTTATTGAATACATTTAAAAATTTTTAAAGAAAATTTTCGAAAAAAGGGTAAAAATAAATATTAGGATAAAAAAAAAAGTAAAAATAAATACAAAAATAAAAACAAAAACGAGAAGGGTTTTAGCTTACAGTTTTATCAAGATTATATAACACTTTCGGTATGTTAAATTGTACATAATAAATAAATCATGCATGTGGTAGTAATTTTTTGTTTGTTTGTTTTAATATTTAAAGAAAACTATTCATTTTAGATGTTTTTGTAGTGGTAAAATTGTGTTTTTCTAATGTCTTTTTTTATTATTATATAAATTAAGCTCATATATTAAATCTTAGCTTTTATATAAAATGCTTTTTATTATGTAGATTACATATACAACAATTTTTAAATATAACAAAAAATATAAGAAGAAACATGAACATTTTGAATATACATAAGTAAAAATACAAATAAATAAAAATAATTTGTTTTTCTTCTTGTATTAGAAAATACCTAAAATAAGGATAAAAAAAAAACATTAAAACTTTTGTTGTTAAAAATGTAATATGTTTATATATGTACATAGGGAAAAGGAAAAACTGAATATAAATAGACTTTAAAACCAGACATCAGATCAAGATTTATTTTCCTGTCTCATGGTTTTCTTGGTTTCATTTTTTATATACTTTAGTTTATATCTCTTCTTTTTTTATTAAAAAGGAAATACAGTTTTTTTCCCTCTTTTTTCTTCTCTAGTTTTTTCTTTTTTTTTTTTTGTCTGTGGAAATCATTTCAACTTTTATCCTAATATACCACACTATATACAGAATTTACTATTTGTTAAAATTGTTGTTAAAGTATTGTATATCTTCAATGTACCAAAAATATTTGTTCAGAGTTTTGTAATGTGGTTGAATTTTGAATTAAGATTTCAAACCGAAAAGTACAAGAACAAATCAAAAGGAAATAACATAAGAAAAAAAACAATTTCCAACACACCAATAATGTGCTGTTGTTGTTGTTGTTTTTTTTTTTTTAAAAAACTCAATCGTTTCATTCAATAGAATTTATTGCTTTTAAACAAATGTAAATGTATTGAAACGAAATATGCACACAAGCATATACGGTTGCAAATATGTATAAGTATGTGAAAAAAATTGATATATGTGGGTGGATGGGTGTTTGTACATACATATATTTAAGTGTACAATATTATCATATTTGGGTGGCAAAAAAAAACTTATTTCACTTTTTATCCCATATGTGTTACAATTTACATATTTGGTTTGAGCATATTTTCTGATAAATTGCTTTAGAAGTAAAAGGGCGGATACTAAATGTCAAAATGGACATGATAAATGGATAATGAAAAATATTAAAGATATGGTTCTTTTTTTCAATATTATTTTATATTATTTAAGTGAAAAATGAAGAATTTGTGTGTTAGAATAAAATGAATAAATATAAGCAAAATGGATATCATTTGATTTCCGAAACATTTAAATTTTATAAACAAAATTTAAGCAATTATGTTTATAGGTTTGTTAGTATAGAATTTAAAGTAAATACTTAAATATGTTTTGAAAAATGAAAAAGAGAATTTTCCTACTACATAAAATGTTTATATCCTGTTAGTCCTTCTCTAATTGTTTGTACAAATTTCTTTTATAAACTGCCCAACCTCAATGTTGTTATTATTTTTTTGTTTGTTTGAAACATAAGTTAAACGCATGCTGGGATGGAAATTGACTAAACAATTTTTTTTTTAAATTTTAGGTACATACATACATACATACATATGTACATACATATGTACGCTAAAATTCATCAATAAAATGTGTATAATGTAATTACTGATAATTTTTAAGATATACATAAAAAATATAAATTACAAAATTTCAAACACAAGATGCAATCTGTTAAAAGCACAATTTTTTTGTATATTATATTCGTATGTGTGTAAATTTATATAAAAAGCACAACTATATTTTTATACATTTTTAACAAAATTATTATTACTTGCTCTTTAATAACCGTTAACATTAAACTTTAATTATATGTATACAAAAATAGAAAAATTAAGTATGATCAAAATAATTCATTTTAAATTTTATTTTTTAGCGAATAATGGCTTGTTGTAAAATATTTGACTTTATGTATTTTAGTAAACATGTTTTTAATCACATGAAATTACATTTAAATATGTATGTAAATTAAAAAATATGAAATAAAAAAAAAAGGATTAAAATGAAAATGACATGTATGTTGGTTATTAATAACAACAACAAAAAATTAATTCAAATAAATGATAGACTAAAAATTGAAATTTAATTAATGTTTTCAACTGTTATTTAATAAAATTTTTTGTTTCATTTTATTTAAAAGAATTTTTGTGTATTTATCATTTTACATTTTATTTATGAATCTATAATAATAATGCTATCAAATGAATGTACAAATTTTCTAAAAATATTTTAAGTTTTAACCAAAATCTCATAACAATAAAAACAAATTATTAAAAATATAATTTGATTAAAATATTACGGAGAAAATGTAAAATAAAATTTAGAAAAGGAAGATTAAAAATACAGAATTTTAAATAAAAACACACGCATCATAGATATATTACATATTTAAGAATAATAAAAATTTCGAAAAAAATAAACAAGTTAATAGTGAAAATATGTTAATAATGTGTGTTTATTGAAAATGAAAGTTTTATTTCATTTTAAAGTTTTACTTAAGTAATAAAATACTGAGAATGCGATGATTTAATGTGAATACAACATAAAAACAAAATATTAAAAGGAAAATTAAACAACAAATAATAACAAAGAAAATAAAATAGTTAGAAACATGCACTATTATTTAGATCATATTATGCTGATGTTATATTGTACAAAAAATTTCTAATTATTTTAAATATACATACATACATACACAAAAATTCTTTTCAACAAGGACAACTAAAAATTTTGTATTTGATCTAAATGCAATTTTATGTCTAGTTATAACATGTATTTAATATATCACAAATATTTTTCTTTATTCTATATATTAAATTTATCTTAATAGCAATTAACATTTAACCCTGATATTCAATTTTTTTTCTTTTTTCAAAATTTATTTTACACTCAATGCACATAACAACATTCTTTTACACACTATATCATTAACAAATTATTAAATTAATTTTATTGATATTTTCAATCATTGTTTACTAATAATATTCGAAAAAAAGATTATTTTTTATTTATTTTTTTTTTTTTGTAAAATTTAATTTAGCTATAAAATACAAAAATTCCTATTTATAAACAAATAATTTAAAATATACAAAATACATCAAATAAATATAAAAGTATTACTCAAAGTTTAGAATAAGAAAATGCAAATTGGATTTTTTTTTTAAATAAATTATTTTCGCAAATGCATGATCACAATATACTCATTCAATGTTTTTTTAAAAAAATAAAAATCAATAATCATAAAGTAAAATAAATTTTGATCAAAATTAAAAAAAAGTGATTGAAAATAAAAAGAAAAAAAGTAAATAATTAAATGGCTTTCTAACAACATAAATTAAAAATTAAAAAAATTAAAAAAAATAAAAAATTAAAAATAAAATAAAACATCTTATTAGAAAAAATTTTTTCAAATGAACCAGATAATTAATCAAAGTTTGTTACATTTATATGTTTTAAAATTAATTCTGTTATGAAAATTTCGATTATAATTCATTATTCATTACGATGTTTTACATTATTGTGTTTTTTTCTTTTGTATACAAATCTAAAAAAAAAAATCGTTATTGTACCTTATTTAATTTAATTTAATTTTTGTTTTAAATAGTTTTTTATTTATATTTCCTTAAAAATTAATTTTTAATTTCGTTATATATTATTTTCACGAAATATGTATTTATTACATAATATGTTATACATAATATATAATATTATATTTTTTATTGCAAATTGTTTTTAAGCGAAATTCTTTATTCAATTAAATATATATTTCTATTTGTTTTTATTCTAAACAAAAAAAAAATATGAAAATTATTATTATCTTTTTGTTTTTTATTTTTATTTTTGTTCTTTTAATGTATTAAATTTTTTTTTGTTATTTTCTTTGTGTACTTAAAAAATTATAAATTTCAAAGCATATGCATTCATTAGTACATAATCTTTTTCAAAATTAAGTAAGTCTTTTTTTTTTTTAATTTCAGAAATGAATGCATATGTCCGTTGTCCTAAACGCATGGAATTTTGTTATATTAAATTTTCTCGTTTTAAAAAAAAAAAACTTATTGTGTTCTCAAGTTCATGTAAATTATCTTTATATTTTTTAAACAAAACAAAAAAAAGACGTTAATTTAAATTTAATTTTAATTTCAGATTATTTACATGAACAATTAAAACTAGTAAATTTCAAAAGCATGTTTTCGATTTTGTAATAATTTTCAGTAAAAATAAATCGAAAATGATGCTTTCAATTTAAATTATTTTTTAATTTTTATTTAGTTTGTTTTTATAATTTCAGACGGACGGACAAACAATTTAAAAATGTTTTTCATTACTCTTCCTATATTTTATTTTCTAAATTTTATTTTTTTAAAAAAAATTCATTATAAAATAAAATCTTCACAAAATTAATAAGATTTAAGAAAAATTACATACCTTGCTCCCTCGTTCATTAAATATTATTTCAACATCGAGTATTGTACCAAATTGCTGTAAAAGAAAAGAAAAAATGTGAAAACATGAAAAAATTCAATAAATAAATAATTTACAAAATGTATGTACAAAAAATATACTATATACACTTACACCAAACATGGCCCTTAAATCTGGATCACGAAATCTAAATGGGATATTTGATACATGTAATCGTTTTGGTTGATTCTTTTGATCATTTTGGACTAGAGATAATGATGATACGGGTGTTGTGGTTATACTAGATGTAACGATACCACTAGCTGCATTTAGGCCAGCTATCACTTGTGATGTAGTCTGTGAGGCAACTGTACTTGATGATGCTGCTGCTGCGGCTGCAGCTGCAGCTGCTGCAATTGATGATGGAAGACCACCGACAACAATCGATGATACACCAGATGTAGGTAATCCACTTGATGTAGCCGCACCTGTCTGATGGATTGTGCTTGTTGTCGTTGTTGTGCTACTATTAATAGCACTACTCATGGCACTACTTATTCCAGTACCGACGGCACCACCAATATTATTATTGGCACTACTGATGGCAACTTGTCCATTTCCGGTACCAGCGGCACCAGTATTACTAGTATCAACGGGTGTATTAGTAGCACTACCATTTGAAGTTGTATTTGTTATTCCACCACCACCACCACCTCCAGCTACTCCAGCACTACCATTTGTTTGTGGTTGACCAGCACCTGTTCCGGATGACGATTCCGGTTCGGTTTGCTGTAATAAATCGGACTATACCAAGAGCGGAAAATGAAAAAAAGTAATAATAATAAAATAAAAAATTAATTATGAAAATTATGATGAAATTAAAATAACAAAAACAAAAAAACAAGACCAACAATGATTATAACAAATGAAAAAAAGAAAAGAACAAAATGCATGCGAAGCACTGAATATCTTAATTATTCATCGTTCATCAGTTTCCCCCAAAAATCTTTTCAATAAATAATTAAAAAGCGCTTTATAAAATCGTTTAATTGTCCATAAATTTTATTTTGAATTTCTTTCATTTTCATTCACGCCATTTTAATATTAAAAAGAATTTTTGATTAACCATTCTGTAACATTGAGATTTAATTAAAATATTTTTTAAAAAAATATATAACATATTAATTTATGTCGATTTTCTGAGAATTATTGTATTATCAGCAATTTAAAATACAAATTAATAAAGTAGATACCACTTAATTTATTTCATGAGTGAAATATGTGAATAAAGCAAAATTTATTTATTGCTCTTTCATTTATTTTTTGTTTTTTTGTAAACAACTTATTCAGTTGAATGTAATAAATTTTTATAATTTTGACAGTTTTCTGTTCTTTTTTTTTTTTTTTTAAATCGTTTTTATTTTATTTCCTTCATTTTTTCATATAAAGTGTTGGTAACATTTGTAATATAAACTTTAAATGGTAAAAAAATTTCAAATTGAAAATATTAAATATATAAAAAAAAACTATATTAAATAAATTTTATTTTTTGTTATTCGAAAAAAAAAAGAAAAAAAAAAAGCATTTCATGAAAATATATCCTGTTTTGATTTCAATGAAATAAAAAACATTTTTAATACATCAATGATCAAATCATACACGTACAGAAAAATACATGTAATATAATTTTCATTGAAAATTCGTTTATCACTTAATAAAAAAATTTCTAATAAATAATAAAATAAAAATTTTCACTTTAAATGGTTATGGAAGTTTTTCATATTCTGCTTCCTATACATTTATATCTAATATTTATACAACAAAAAAGAACAAACAAACATGAAAATGTGTTTGCCTGTTTTTCCTTTAATCTTCAATTCTCAATAATATTGTATTTTATGACAATTCAATTTGATTTTTATTACATGTATGTGTGTCTTTTTTTTTTCTTTCGCACATCTCCAGAAATACAAACGAAAACCAGAAAAAATTCTATTTTAAAAGCCATCAAATATAATAACTTTTATATTGTATATTTAATATTACCGCGTATCATATTTATGATTATTGTTATGATTTAACTTTAATAATTTCATATTTGAAAAAATTCAAATAAAAAAAGAAAAAGAGATTTAGTTAATAGGCTTTAATTTTTATTTTGAATTTGTAAACATACAAATTTCCAATTTGTATAAAAAATTTATGAATAAAAAAAAAATAATAAATTTCATATTTTCATAGAAAATTATTAAATTTAATTTTAAATGATTTATAATTAAATCATTCTATTACTGTGATAAAAAAGAATTTTTTTCCCCATTATATTTTGGTATAATCAATACATAGAATATTAAAAAAAAATTCTCAAGAGAAATCATATTATGTGACTAAATCACGAATATTTTCATCAGGAAAAATTTTTTTTTTTTTTTTTTGATTAATAAATTTTTTACTTTTTTGTTTGTTATTGTTATTTTTCTTCATTTGAACTTCTTAATCGACTTAATGTCATGTACGAATGAAAAGTTTTGCTTATATTCAATATAAAAAGGGAAAAAAGGAAACGAAAAAAAAAATATATATATCTAGGAAGATAAAATCAAAAACTTTGTCATGTAATTTAATACAAACTAAAAGGCATTTAACATGAAAAAGGAAAAAAAAAACAAATTAAAGAAAATTTCCACTGACACATATGCCATTTTTATATTCGATTTGCCATAGAATTATTATTGAAGAAAATGAATAACATTGGAATAAAGTTGTCTTCTCAGAAAGATGAATACAAATCTAATGTTCAAAAGGAATTTCGTTATAAAAAAAAAAAATAAAAAAATAAAAAAAAAAATAAAGAAAAAGAAGCAATCCTTACATTGGAACATAAGATAAATAGCAGCAAAAGAAAGAAGAAAATATCTAAGAAAACTTTTACCAAAAATGACATAATATAAATGTAAATATGTGTTTGTTGTGTAGTCCTTTAAAAACTTTCATTCTTTATTATTATCATTCTTTGCGTTTTCTTTTTCCTTTAAATACTCTATTATACAATGATACATTCATTTTCATGCCTTATAACATTAGTATTTATTCATTTTGTTTTTGTTTTTGCCGATTTTCATGTTTTTATATTCCATTTAATTTAATGTAATTTTTTTTTCATATTTTTATTCAGTTTCATTTGATTTGATTTTATTTATTTTTATGTTTTATTTGATATATTATAATAGTTGACTCATACACATATACAAAAAATTAATGAAATAAAATACATCACTTATCTCAAGAGATAAATATATTTTTTTTTCACTTCCGATTCTGTTTTTTTTTTTTTTTTGCCTTTTGTATATATATGAGATTTACCCATAATACTATCAAAAAGTATTTTTGAATTACAGCCTAATAAAATGTGATAAAACGAATTTTCGAATAAAACAAATTTTGTATTTTTGTTTTTTATATAATATTTAATTCATTAAATGGAATATACATGTATACATGAATGTATGTATGTACAGTCGTCATGTGTACATAATTATGTATGTATTTAAAAGACAGAATTATGTCCTATTTTATATTGATTACATTGAATATGCATATGAAATACGAACATCTTAGATTTTAGATTATTTTTCTATGATTGTAAATTTGTTTCAATGTAGAAAACTTTTCTTTGCATAAATTCCATATTATACATAAAAATACCATTCTACAGTAAATACTATACGAAAGACTATTCCATTTCATTTTATGTAACATTAAAAAAAAAAAAACTTCGATTTGAAATTAATTCTGATCACATCATCAACATGAATTTAAATAAGATAAAAGTTTGAAAAAAATTACAAATTTAATTATTAATTACACTAGAAGAAAATTTAATAAATCAATGTAAACATTTTTAGAATTTTTAGGATAATTTTTAAAAGTAAAGAAATACGATAATAATTGTATTGTATCATATTACTGATTAAATTTTGTTTATATCAGTGTTATATTCATTTGATTAGAGAATGTTAGGTGTATTAATTTGGCCAAGTATCAACCTTTAGAATGTAAATTATTTATATGTAATAACATTTTATTGAGTTCAGAGTAAAAAAATAACTTTTAAGAGTTTAGAATTTTATTTTTCATTATTACAAATAAAAAAATCAACTCAACTAAATTTATTTTTAACCATAGACATTATTTAATAAAAATTTTGTTTGATGCGCATTTTTTAAATTTCACTTAATCAAATATCGAATCTTTTCATCTGGTTTATGTGAGAGAATTAAAGATTTATGCACAAAAAAAAAAAAAAAAAAAAAATCTGCAAAGGATAACAAAACAGTAAGCTAATAAAATATACAAATAAGGAGTTTGTAAAAAAAAAATCCTTTTTTCCTTCAAATTTGTTCACTGAATTCCAAAAAAGGAAAATTTGATCCAATAACATCATATGAAAATCCTAACAGATCTTAGTCAATTAAAATCTTAACTTAATGTTACTTGTACTACCCACTAGCTATGAAAATTTAATGACAAACATAAAAATAACAATATAGAATTTCTAGAAAAAAAAAAAAAAAAAAAAAAGATAACTTTAAGTAGAAAAAAAGCAAATAAATTCTTTATTATTCTCTACAAAAAATTACGATTCCTGGAAAACGTGCTTAGAATTTTAAATAATTTGCTTAGATTTAGGATTTTAATGTAAGTAAATTTGTTGAGTAAACAAGAGCATGTTAACTTCGTTATCAAATTTTACAGGACAAAAAAAAAATTTACTTTGAAAAAAACTTTACTTAAGATTTTTCTTTTCTGTTATTGAATAAAAAAAAAAAAAATAATAATAAATTTATTTTCATGATTTAATTTTTATTTAAAGAAAAATATTCAAGAGTAAAGAATTTTTAACCTTTGGGTGTTGTAAAGTAAAAAAATTAATATTGACTTTTATAATCGAATTTAATGATGTTGTTAAAAAATTGTGGAAAATTTCTTTTTTCTAAATATACATACATACAATGTATATATAAGTATAATAGCGTAAAAGTTTTTAAAAAAAAAAATATATACATCTCAGCAATACATCAACCGTAAAATAAATTTGTACAAAATTAATTTAATATAAAATAAATAACAAGCAATGACAACATGAAATAAGAAAAGTTTAAAAAATTAAAAGATGATAAACATCTTTTAAAAAAAAAAATGAATTTTAAGTAACAATATAAAAATAAAAATAAAAAATTTTTTATTTTTTATGCAACGTTTGCTCATTTTAAACTAATTTCTTGCAATTAACATTTTTACGAACGAAGTCAGAAATTATATTTTTGTCAGCAGTATAAATGCATTGAAATAATTTTTAATTATGTAATAAATGTAATGATTTTAGTATGACAAACTACAAACTTGCAGTTGATCCCTTTTTTTTTTAGTATTAGAAAAATTTTCTATTTTGCAAATTATTACATGATTTTTTCTTATGTATATCTTCATTAAAATTCTTTAATATCGTTTTATAAAATGCATTGCAATACGTACAATATATGTGCATATATATATATGTATACTCGTGTATATTTAGTTTGTACGAACACATACTCATACATACATTTATACACAACTGGACTAATAGTACAAAATAATCACATAAATCCGTTTATTTCTTACATAATATAATTTCTCTTTTAAGCTTCTAGTCATATTTTAATTAAAATCCTTCTAGAAAATCCTTTTCTTTTTTCTTCTTCTATTTTTATATCTCTAATTGTTTATGCATTTCATTTTCTTCATTTTATTTTTATTTAAAAATTTCATTTTATTGTTCTTAAATGAAATTCATTTTTGAAAATGTAATACAATATAATATTATGAATTTTATATGAACATGCAGGATGCATTTATACGTATGCGTGCATACATATGGTTACATCTAAATCAGAGAATTTTTTTTTTTTTTTTTATAAGAAAAAGAAGTTGAAAAAAGTGAAATGACAAAGTAAATATAGGGAAAATAAGGTAAAAGCTTTTTGTTATTTTTACATTTTCATCTTTTTTTTTTTTTGTTGCTATTTTGTTAGAAAAAGTTCAAGTGCTGCGACTTGAATTTACTGGCTATTCAGTATAGAATATACTATATATATACTCTTGTAAAATATATACATATTAATAGTATATGCAGAAGATAACATAATAATAAACCGACTACCCCTACCATGTTAAGTTTATATCATATATTTGTTGTTGTGCTTATTAGATGAGAATCCATTTATGAATTTTCTTTTATTATAATAGTACTCTTATATACGTTTTATGTTTTATTTTTATTCGACGTTATTCTGCATATATAGGATGGAAATATTTTCATCATTTTCATCATCATCAGCAGCAGGAACAACATAGTTGTAATAATAGAATAAAATGTGTACATATTGTACTTTGTGTACATATACATTTATATATCGCTATAACACATACATATATTCATATTATTCTATGTTTTACACAGTATTCGTTTTAGTTCTTATTTTGTACGATTTTGGATGGAATTATCTTTTATTTTGGACTTCTTTTTCTATTTTTGTTTTTTTTTTTTTTTTTTTTTTTAGAATAAAATTTAATGTTTGCTTAATGCAATGCATACATAAAACACATACAATACAAAATGATGATAGGATAATGATGATGATGATGATGACGATGACAATAATGATGACGACAATGATGATTACGTTAAAGCAAGTTAAATAAAATGCATTAAATGTGCAAGAAAAAAGTAAATGAAAAGTACTTGAAAATAGATTCTTTTATTTATTTTTTATTTTCATTTTTTGTTAAATCTGTTGTCATCGTTTCTTTAGCATAATGTAAGAATTTTTTAAAGTTTATTAATTAAACTTTTATGTAATATTTCAATGTCATAGGATGTTCAAGTTTACATGATTTTTTTTTTTTTTTAAGAATTTTATTTCAAAGCAATAAGATTTTTTAAAAATTAAAGTTTTCCATAAAATTTCAAAACACTTTAAGAAACAATTATAAAATAGTTCATTTATTTCTTGGTTTAAAGAAATGTAGATACTTTATAATTTTTCTTGATTTTACTATTTCATATTCTACAAACGTCACCATAATATTTTTTTTTTTTTTTTCATAACAAAAATAGAAAATAAAACTCCTTAATTAATTCTATACGTGAGATTTTTTCTCTAAGATTATACATATAAATTTTCTAAAACACTTGGTTGTGTTTTTTTTTTTTCATAAATATTTTGTTCTATTTGTTATTTGTATGTGTGTATTTTATATACAACCCCTTGACATTTTAAAACCCGTGGAAACTATTTTATGTATATTTTTTGTTGTTGCTTTTCTTAGAAAACAAGTATAAACTATAATAACAACAAAATAAATAAAATATAACTAAACAAAGTGAACATGATATCAAATTTTTTCCGCATTCAGACATTTTTGTTTTTTCCATATTTTCCTGTGTTTTCCTGTGTGTATGTGTATGTATGTACATTGTACACATGCATGATATTACGAATTGCACATATCTTTGACATAAAAGTCGGCAACGTTTCTATTCGGAAAGAATGCAAAACAAATGACAAAGGTATAGAAACAAACAAAAAGAATAGAATTTTATATTTGTTTTTATTTTTCTTCTTTTATTATTCCTTTTACAGACAGAAGATAAACAAAAAATTTGTTTTTATCTTTCTGATATTAAACTGTATTATACCTCATAACCACGTTAAGGATGAGAAAAAAAAAAAAACAAAATCAAATGATTTTTCATAGCAGAAAAACAAGCACATTTCTCTTTAAAAAAAAAAAAACAAAAAAAAAAAAAAATACCGACGTGGCAGACAAAAAAGATCATTCGTATATGATTACAAAAATTCATTTCATTTGTTTTTTTTCGCTTTTTCTCGATTTTCTTTGTGATTCGGAAATTAAATTTTCCTTTAAAGTTTCACATCTATCTATGATAACAATTTGAAATGTTTTAGAAGATTTTATATGAAATATTTCAAAAAAATTACAAATATTCAAACGTTTAATACACACAAAAGTGGATGACAACAATTCCTTTGAAAATAGTAGATATCAAAAAGAAATGAAAATAAATTAAGCGGTTAAAAGTTTTATTCTACCTTTTTATTTTATTATTATTCTTTAATCTCTTTTTCCATACACATATGTATGTACGTATACATATGTACATATGTATATTCTGATAATCTGACATTTTTGACTACTTGTTTATAAAATAAAGTGTCTTTTAATATTACAAATTCATTTAAAAATTCATCAAAATTATGGAAATGTGTAATGTAATGTCATAATAAATCAAAAATTCCAAATCATTAAAACTAGTCAGAAAGTTCGTTATTTTATTTTCTATAAAACTTTTTGAATTATAATCACAAGTTTTTTTTTTTCCTAGCAATTCACTATATGTATGACACATTATTCATTTATTCTTCTCAAAAATAAATTCTATTTTTATTATTTTTCTATATGTACAATACGTATCGTTCTGTTGTATGTATTTATTTTAAAATTTTCATTGTCATTGTTTTGTCATTAATTTAACTTTTCAAATTTCAAAAATTTTCAGTTTTCCTTTTTTTTCCCTTATTTAAGTCTGTGTATATGTATTTAATGTTACATAGAGAAAATTACAAAATCACCTTGTTATCATTTTTTGAAAATAAATTTTCAAATCTTCAAGAACAAAAGGTATACAAAAAAAAAAAATATGTACGCTTAAATTTTCTCATGTATGTATAACAATACATATGTGATTAATTGTACCTACATATATTTATCAAATTAAATTACACTTACACATAATGAAAATTTTTTTTTTTGTTACATTTTTAATTGTGAAATTTAATGATTTCCTTTTTCGAAAGAAAAATCTGTTTTTTTTTTTTTTTTTTTTTTTTTTGAAAATTTTACACAAGAAAAATTTTGATCCTAATTACCTTGAATCAAAATAACAATGCTCTTTATTATTTTGACTTTTTATATTGACATAGAAGGTATATTGTATTTTTATGAACATGTATGTGTATTTATCTTAAATTAATGTATATGTATATATAAAGGAATCACACACAAAATTCTAATTTTAGCTTATTTTCAAGGGAAAAGATACCTTAAATTTTCATTAAATTTATAGAATATTCTGACATTGATACAGGAGGAAGATGAATGAATTTCCACTTTCTTTTTTGTCGATTTCATGTTAAGGGAAAAATAAATTGTTTTTCTAAATTTAACGTAAAAGAAAATTGAGAGAAATTTTTAATTGAAAGTCAATGTTTTCTAATAATATTATTCTCAATGGTGCCTGTTTACCTGTAATGTGTATGTACAACACACGTATGTATGTATGTGAATGAGTATATGTATATAATTTTTTTTTTGTCGTTTTTTGATTACTTTCATATTTCATTTTCTTCAAAATAAATATTGAATAAAAAGTAGAAAAGTATTTAATTTTAAACGATAGAATTCATCATGTGTTCTTGTGGGATTTCTAAATAAAAAAAAAAATTATTTTTTTTAATTTCATTTTTATTATGTCACAAACGTGAAAAATGAAAAATGTACCCACATAAAAGCGAATTCGCGTAGGAATTAATAAAAATTGAATAGGGAATAAGTTAAATAAAAAAGAAAAAAAAAAAACACTTAAAGAAAGAAAATAGAAATTAAATTTTGTTAAATATATTCGTGTAATTTAAAATTACAATTGTTGAATTGCATAAAAATATTCCTCTTGTATAATGCCATATGCGACATATTCACTTTTACCTCCTAAATAAATTTTTCTTCTTGTCAGAATAATGAATGGTTTTTTTTTTCATAAAGTTTTCAATTAAGAGAAATCCGATGAAATCGTGTCATTGCTCACAGCATTTTGTGAAAAAATTCATCTTTTTTTGTTCATTGATTAAATTAAAAAATGTTCTAGCATAAGAACTTTTACCACTGGCTGTTACTTATCAAATTTCAATTTTATTTTATCCTTTTTTATAATACTAACATGCTCATACATATTGAATGTATAGTCTTATTTTTTATTCTAATTTATTAATTCTTTCATTCGTTTAATTTCCTGATATCTATCTACTTGTCATATTAACTACACAAACATAAATGGATACATGTGCAGAATCTTGTTTTAAAGTGTCTGCGTATACAAATTGCTATTATTTAGCAAATTCAAATACGTAATTTGTTTTGAGAGTTAATATAATAATTTTTTTTTATTATTCATCAAAATGTTACAATTTTCGTTCGTCTTGATTTTTAAAATTTGTTTATTTGTTCGTCACATATGTATGTATTTGTAAGAAAGGAGTATCTTCTTGAAACGAATATAAGACTATTTTTTAAATCATATACATATGAACACATTTTTTAATAGCATTTATGTCTACCTTATGTTAATGAGATTTAAATAGCAAATACTGTAGAAATTGATGTTGATATGTTGTATCCACCTACACACATATATTTTCAAGTTGTTTACAATCAACTTGAAATAAATTCATACTTTTTTTTTTCATTTTTCTATTTTGATAACAACAAATCATAGGTATGTACATGAAATTTATAAAATTTTCGATTTCTGATTCGTTTAGAGTTCAATTTTATTTTTATATGCACGTACATATGTATTGTACATAATATGTATATGTATAAATAAAATACATTTGTGCTTGTGTGCAAATCAATGTACGTATAAAATGTAAAATTGAATTACAATATCAAATTGCTAAGGAAATTGTATTTTTAATCCATTTCGTCTATTCGACCTCTTTACAATACACGTATGTGTGTGTACATAAATTTTCCTTATTTGTTTATTTTTTTGTCCTTAAAGAAGAGAAATATCGTAACGAATTTCCACTTCAGTAATTTAAATTTCTCTTAACCTTTTCAATTTTATTGTATTTTTGTTCTTATTTTAACTTTTTTTTTGACTTATTTTGATTCGTTAGTGATGTTGTTAACAACATTTGTTTTATTTGTTTTCTTTTTTTTTTTGTTTTTTTATACACAACACAACAATAAGTTTAGTAGTTATTTCTGTAGAATTTGTAATGTTTTTTAAGAAATTTTTATTCTTACAAAAAAAAAAAAAAAAACTAGAAAGTTGAGAAAAACTATTTAAATTTATTTTTTCATTTTATTTTCTTTTGTTATTGTTTTTAATGCTTTTCAACAATCAGAAATTTATTTTTCGTAGAATATAATAATAATACAATATTTTCGGAAAAAAATAATGCGGAAAAATAAATGCATTAAAAATTTGTTTACTACAAATGTTCCATTTTAAATTTGATTTAATTTTTTTTTTAATTTTTTGTTTTTTGTAAATTTTTTTCTATGTGTATAAATTATTACATAAACCTTTTATGAAAGTTATTTAACTATATTTTTAGAAGAAAATAAAAATTGAATGCTTGTAAAAAAGAAATAATAGATTTATTTAATCGATAGCCATTTTTTAAAAACACTCTATAGAAATTTCAAGAAAATCACATTTAAATCGAAAAAAAAAAATTAAGTAGTGTTATTGAATTGAAAAATTTTTCATTTAAAAGTAATCGACTTCAATTTATAAGAGCATCAAAAAAAATTTTATTTATAGCATTATAGTTTTGTTTTATTTCGAGTACATATTACAAATTCTATATAAACAACTACTTTTACTCGAGATAAATTCATTTCTGTACCTTGCATATTTAAACTCTTTTTAACAAAAGATTTTAATTTATATTATTTATCGTATAAAAAAATAAATAATTGAATAAATTTTATAGTTTAAAACTTTGACTTTTAAATACAATTTGGATTTTTAGTATTGTTTAATTGTTGTCATTAAATCTATTTACAATTCTAAAATTATCACACATGTACGTCTATTTTATATTGCATTATATAATTATTTTATTTCAATAGGATTATTTTTTTTTACTTCTCTTCTTCATAGTTCTGTTCTTCTTTCAATTTCTTGTTTGTAAAATAGGATTTTTGCTTCTTTTTTTTTATTACGACAAAATATTATGTACACACATACATTTATGTCCTTCAGCATAATTTCGTACGTTTTTTGTATATAAGCAAGGAAAATTCATAACTTTTTTTAATATTCGTATATGTGTACGAACGTATATTTACACAAAAAACAGATTTATTTTTGTTTACTTGTTATTTTTCTTCTTATTTTCCTTCTGATACTTTTTTAATGTGTTATTTTTATTATGTATTATTATATGTATTCATTTTTTTTTTCTTTCTTTACATTATGTGCACAAGTATTAAGGATAAAAAAAAATTGTTCCAACACACTACCATTTACATTTTGTTGTATCGTTCACAAAATTACACATGATAATAATTTCAGTATAAAAAGAAAAATTACTAGTTAGAAGGGTAATTATTAGCATCACTCTGTATACATGCTATAAAATTTTTTTCTATTGTATCCATGTGTAAATGTATTCTTGTGTTGAAGTATGTATGCATAGGAAAAAAAAATAATCATTTTCTTGGCTTGTATTATTTTTTTTTTTTTCTTTCTTGCTCGTCCCTAAAATATATGCAAGAATGTAAGAAGATTTTCACGCTTCAAGATATTATGAAAATCTAAAATGCACGGAACGACTAACATTTTTTTTTTCCTTCATTTTTATTTTATTTTTTCAGCTTATATACACGAACGATTAATGAAAATACACTCATTTTATACACAACACATACATTATTTGTGCTTATAATAAGTTGCTAGACGAACCTTTTTGTATTTTTTTTTTCTGATAAAACGTGTAGCCTGTACAACATTTAAGAAATAATAATGATAGCAATTTTTATGTTTTCTACAGTATTTGTTAATATGTACTCCAGCACATATCATTTACAAAAAAAAAGAAAAAAAAAAGGATAAAAATTATTTTTGTTTATTTATTTTCTTTTTTTTTGCATGTTGTATGTGAAAATTTTTATATGATATTCACATAATACAGGAAAATAAATATAATATAAAGCATAAAAATTTGTTTCAAATTAATACATGTACATAAAAAATAAATGTTTTGTAGGATAATATGAAAATAAAAGTAAATGGCCCTTTGCCAATTTTCAACTTATTAACAATTCGTTTTATTTTTCTTGTAGAGAAACTTTTTTTTTCCTAATATTAGAGTGTTAAAATAAACTTCATCGCTTGTTTAAAATATAACAAATATACGATTAAAGCCAATTAATAGCAATAAAATTGAAAACTTGTGTTTCAAAATATGAAACATGAAAAAATCTAAATATAAAATAATAAATAAAAAATAAAAATAAAAATGTAATAAAGAAAGAAAAAAAATTTTCTTATTGAATTTTAAGTCTATATAAGATATTTTATAGTCTAAACTGCATTATGCCAATATATTGATTTTGTTTTCGTTCAGTTTCAAAAGAAAAAGCATTTCCTTTTAACATAACATTTCCTACAGGTGTAAAATGCATTTATTTATTGATTTTTCTTTTTTTTTTTTTTACTATTTAAATATAAACCAAAAATAAAAGAATGAAAATAAAAAAAAAAGAGATATTGCAAAAAATAAAAATAAATAGGGAAGTGACATTGTTAAATACATTCTAGATAATATTTAAACAAAAATAGATAACAAAGCATAAAAGAAATAAATCCTTCAAGTATACTTGAACACAATTAACCTAAAACACTACAAAATGACAGATTACATTGTATACTGTATTATGTTTCAATAACATGAATTGTATGACAGACAAAAGTTGATTGTGTGATATAATATTCAATTCGATAAGTGGGAGAAAGCTAATATATATTACAAAATATACACATACATTTGTACATATCATATGTACGTTTGTATACTCGTATATTTATTTATGAAGTATGCAAATTTACTACATATACGTAAGTACAATATAAGTACAGATGTATCCTTGAAATACAAATATATTTATTTATATACATCAATGCATCGTATATTTGAAGAAAGTGATAAAATATAGATAAAGTATAATCGAACTGATAAATTTTCAATAGCAAAATATTTGCATACATATACATATGTACGTACACACAAATCACATAAGGGTAAATTTTAATTACTTTATATAGAAATGTATGTATGAGAAATTAGGATCAAAGTTTCAAAATTTTATTCAATATTGTACTAAATTAATTAAAATAAAATATTTCTAAATTAAAAAAAAATTACGATTACATAAAAAGTTTTAAGAAACATATTACAGAATTTCATCGATTAGTTAACAAGATTTTAAGTGTGCCAATTGAAGTACACTTTTAAGTACTACATATGTATATTCGATTTTGTGTACCAAACCAAAGAAATATAGATTGATTTTCATTGACTTTAAAAAATTTTCTTGTTCAAAATTAAATTTTAATTTTAATTCTACTCGAAAAACAAAGTAAAATTATTCAAATCATAGAATTTACAAATAAAAAGCAAAAAAAAAAATAATAATTATTGTAATATTTTGATTAAAAACTAACAAATTTAAAATAAATTCTACGTTTTAAAGAAAACCCTTTCCAAAGAAGAAAACTAAAAACCAAAACAAAAGTTAAAAAAAAAGAAAAGAAAAACAAATTTGTTTTGTCTTGAAAACTCACTATACTAACTGTCTGTTGATCAATTCCATTTGTCATTCCCGTTGATACGGGTAAAGGAAGAGAATGTGTAGGAGGTCCTGATGTTGGTATTACATTATTTTGTGGCGTCTGTGGTTGATTATTACCACCTAACACTGTAGAATTAAATTGTTGTGCACCAGTCTGTTGATTTGTTTGCTTCAAAAGTAAGGAGAAAATTGAAATTCATCAATTTTATTTATGTATTACAAAAAGCATTTCCATCACATAAATATACGTAAATTTTTCAATAAATGAATGATTTTATTTCAATCAAAAAAAGAAATTATTACGAAAAAGTGCAACATTCTCCTTAAATTTTGATATTATTATTTATATGTAAATTATTATAATAAATAACAACAAACGTAAGCCTTAACACCATTAATTATATTTTTGATTTTAAAATAGTTATAAAACAAAAAGCCTTAATAAATTTTCAAAATTAAAGTGTACAAAAATATACACCAAATTGTAAATTTGCATCATTCCTCTACTAAATTATTAAAAACGATATAATCTCAAATACAAATATACATTAAGTAGTGCAAAAAAAAAAAAAAAAAAACATTAAGTAAATTAGTACATATACAATACAGAAATTTCAAAAAGTTTATACATTTACTGAAACTTAAAAAAAAAAGTTAAAAGGATATAAACGAAGTTTTTAAGATAAACTGTTTGAAAGTACTGTATGTAAATACAGTGTATACGCATGATTTCAAATTTTCCTAAATTTGAAATCATGCAATCTAAACCCAAACCAAATTATAATGAAAATTTTGTTGTAATTTTATTATGTACCTATACTTAAACTTTGGCATACAAGTGATTATATGTATACATATATACATATAAACATGCTTAAGCATTAATCTTTTCTTATATACAATTATGTATATAAATTTTTAGCTATACTTGAAATCAATACAAATGAATTATAAATTTTATGTAATTAATAATATTTCAGATTTTTGAATATTTTCATATACAAAAAACGTAAACGTAAAAACGTTTGGTAACTACAATATATTTAAAAATCAAAAACAAGAAATTTACAAAAAAAGAAACGTTCTTTGTTTTCTATAATTAAACTAACAAGTTACTTAATCATTTATATTGAATAACAATAACAAATATGTATGATAATATTCAGGAATTTAAATTCTTAAAAACAAATTACATGCATGAAGAAATTCAGTCATTTAAATTTTTAATTGTATTAAATTCATGACTCAATAACTAAATCTAGTTATTTTTGTTTTATAATTGAATAAAAAGTTATTTTATTTATTTATTTATTTAATTTGAAAGCTATAATTTTTAATTTAAACAATTATTATTTTATAAATTAGATGTAATATTAAAAAACTTGTTTTCAATTTTTAATTAAGTTAAAAAGTATTATGAAAGAAAATTCAAAAAAACCTTAAACTTTTATTAAGATTTATTCAAAAAATTTAATAAAAATTTTTTTTCAACGGAAAAATGTTGAAAATTTACTATCATTGGAAACATATGTAAATATTAGAAATTAATAAATTTATTAATAAGATTTCTTTTCATATAGGTATGTGAGGAATAAATAATTACATTAATTTTGTATTTTGAATTTATTCTACGCCAAATTCTCATTAGACAAAATGCTACATATATTTCAGAAATAATTTTATAAATATGTAAACCAATATTGTGTACAATTTATGAATCATCCAAACATGTAAAATTTAGGTTTATAACTATTTAGATATTACATTAAATACAACATTACGGTATATTTTAAACATTAATATAATTTTCATTAATTGCTTGTTAAAGATCGAAATAAAAAAGTAATCACATAAGCATTAACTTCAATCACACGAAAATATATTTATCTATATATCTTAATATTTTGTATGTACATAGAATATTTCAATTATATGTATATTTTCAAAAATATCTTACATCTGATTATTTTCATTTCAAAGAGTAAATAACTTATAACTAAAAATTTCAACCACCATATAAACAAATTTTAAAGATAAAAAGACGAAAAAGAAAAAATAAATAAATAATCAAAAACATTTCCATTAAATTAAACATTTCATGAATTAATTTCCATCATTTCTCAAGGAAAACAAAAACACCTTTTACCAACCCATGCAAGTGCAAAATTAAATTCTAGAAGTTTCACAATATAATATATTATACATACAAATTTGTTTACTTAAGATTCGTTTAAAGTGTATGTATTTATTTATTTATTATATCATTTAAGTTAAATAATATCATTTCACTCATTTTTCATAAAAACGCTTATTTAATTATACAAAAAAAAAAAAAATTATATGTGTTTGTAAAAAAATTTTTTAATGCTTATTATTTTCAAATTAAATTGAATACGAATATAAAAAAAAACCCCACATGAATAAAACGAGAAGAAAAACTTTCTTAGCATGCATTTTATTAATTCTGTGTATTTTGAATGAAATTTTTATTTCATGTATATATATACAATAATTGTGTATTTTCTTCAAAAACAAAAACTAAAAAGCTTTGTGTATTGTTTTTTTTTTTTTATTTCTGTCAAACTTTAAATTTTACTAAAACAAAAAGCATCTAAAATAAAGTATTATTTAAAAAAACATATTTGTGTATATAATAAAAAACAAAACAAGAAAAGAAAAAAGGAAAAAAACATAAATGATTTTATGTTATTATATTTTGTTTTTAATTTAATATGATGTGTTTATTTTTCTCATTTTATACACAATATTTGCTCTTTTATGTTCTTTGTTTTACTACTTATACATATTTATATATATTAAAGCTTTTTATATGCTTTCAAAATAAAATGCAAACAATATAAATAAATGATTGAATAAAAAACACCTATGTAAATATCCGTATATATATGTACAAAACAAAAAAATATTTATTTATTTTTTTAACGTGTTTATATGTATGTACAAAATTTACATAAGCGTATCAATTTCATAAAGGTTATATTATATGATACTTGTAGGTGTATACTCACTTTTTTATGCAAAAAAACCTGAGTTGTTGCTGTTGTTTGAGGAGGTGGAGCACCATCTGGTTTTAACTGAGATACCTCATTAGCTTTAACTGCAACAGCAACTGATAAAGGATCAGCATTAACTGGTGTTGGAGCTGGTGGAAATCCTGGTGTCCCTGGGAATGGTCCCATACCCGCTTGCACCATATGCTAAAATAAAAATTAACAAAAAATGAAATAAAGAAAATGAATGAAAAACAATTTTTATATTCACATAGATTACATAAATATGCATGTATATGTGGAGATAAAATCATATTAAAATGTAATCATTTTCGATTATAATGTAATGTTTGTTTAATAAATTTTCCATCTCTTTTATTATTTTTTGTAAGAAGGATAAAACTAATTTAAACCAATTTATTTCTGTGTACATGATATCATCAATGTATGTAAATATGATAATGAATATTCAAAAATTAATTTAAAATTCAATTTACGAAAATATTTTCCAATGTGAAGATGAATACATTCCTCCCATTAATTAAAATAAAAGAAGAAAATGTCTTGGAAAAAAACAGAAAAAAAAACCTTTGTCTCAGATCTTCATTGAGTTCTCTTTTTTTTTTTTTACTTAATTATCATTCACGAATTTTTATTGATTTACGATAAATCAAATGTGAAATAATGCTCCTGCTTTTTTTAATACTCCAAATAATGCTCCAAAAATACACAATGCGTACGTTATTAAATGAAAACCTTTTCTATAATCAAACGTCAATTATCAAAAAAAAAAAAAAAAAGGAAAATTACATATATAAATTATATTAAAAAGGGAGATATTTTTCTTTATACAAAAAAAGGATTTCATTTTATTTTGTGTGCTAATTACAATTTTTTCTATTTTTCTCTTACAAAACCCTTATAAAAATTTTCTGGAATTTTTCTGAAATAAAAGTATATTATAATAGAAATATATGTATGCACACAATATTATGTAGAATTTTTTTTTTTTTTTTATTTCATAAAAGAATTATACTCCACTTAGAAACACACAAAAACAACCCTTATATAGGTACATGTAAATATAACTAATCGCATCGCATGTAATAGAAAATAAATCTCGAATGAAAATAATAAATTAAGAAGTCTATTATGTTAAACATAATATAAAAAAAAAATTATCAAATATATAAAATTAATTATCAGAAAAATGAAATTTTTCATTGAAAAGGTTTTCCTTATTTTAGCTTTGTTTTTTTTTTTTATTTTTTATTATGTATAATAATTTTTTTTTGCATTATTTTAATTTAGCTTTTGTCTTTACATCTTGTTTCATTAATTAAATTGACATTTTTGAAGTATAAATTGTTTCTAATTTCATTTTTCATGTCAAATATTTATATGAAAAAAAAAAATTTCCTTTGTGGTATGCTAAAAATTTTTTACTTATTTTTTTTTTTTATAAACTAAAAATATTTCTTTAATTAGATTTGTATTACTTCTAAATATAATTTTAATGTTGATGATGAATATGTCTTTCAATATGATAAAAGAATGAAAACGAAAGAAAAAAAAAACAACGATAAAAAGAAGATTTCATTTTTTTTAAAAATAAAACAAGGCATAATATTAAATTTAAAATACAAAAATGAAACCCTTTTCAGAATTATTCGATTCAATGTAATCATGATGGACAAAGATAAATCTTTTCTTTATATATAAATAAAAAAGTTTCTTTAAAGTTCAAAAAGGTTTTTATCATATTTTATGTAATTCAATGTATCGTCTTATATAAAATAGATTAAATTATAGATTAAAAAAAATTTTTTTTTGTATTTTTTAAAATATTTCAAAAATATTGTATCGATAATATTATAGATTGATAATATCTTAATATAATAAATACACAATTAGAATTTGACGATCGATGATAAAAGTTTTGTGATTATAAAAGAAAATTATGTAATTTTAAAATGATTGAGTTGACAATAGATCGATATTTTGTTTACAAATTGATTATTTGTAACGAATTAACTTAAGTTTATTTAATTAAATTTTTTGTATAATATTATGTAAAGAAAATTTTAAAGTCTTTTTTATAAGTAATTTAAAATAGTATTTTTTATAATTCTAGAAATTTCTTTTAAATTTTAGTATTAATTGTTTTACGAATTTTAATTCATTTTTTACAATTTCATTTTTTCTTTAAACCACAATTCTATGTGGTATTATACAATCGTAGATACATGTGTACAAACATATGTATGGACACAATGTGTTATTTCAACAATGAGGTCAATTTTTCTTCCATTCAATAAATTGATTTCTTTTTCTTACAATTGAATTTTAGTTTGTCTTTCATTTGTTTTAATTTCAACTATATCCAAAGAATACTTTACATTTTAATTCCCAGAAACAATGTACATATTGTATTAAAAATGATTAGAACAATTTAATTATGTAGCACTAAGCCGAATATATTCTATATATTAAGTAATTAGTATATTTTGTACTTTATATATATACTGTACATTCTTAATTATAAGTTTTTTCATTTGTACTGAACTTTCAAATCTAATAAACACGTACGAGAACTACATATATGTACAACATGTATAAATAATGACTGTAAATTACAAAGTATAGGTACAAGTACGTGTGCATAGAATATACGTACATAATACATGAATTGCATTTATAATACATTTGAACTAAAGTTTTTTGCTTTTAGGTAACATCAAATTTAAAACAAAAAAAATCAAGAATTTTTAATTATATACATACATATACATACATATGTAGGTATATATACATATATATAAATGAGTATTTTACATCTGCATACACTATGTATATAGTGCATAATGATAAGGAAAATAGTCTGGACTTAAAAGTTTCTAATTGCATAAAGTATTTACAAAGTACAAAATTTGTATTTTCTTTTTCATTTTTACTTCAAATCTAGAGATACATTTATAAAATATTAAAATATTCAATTTCAAATTTAATTTTATTCATCATTGCACCAATTCAATGTAATGAAACTAATTTTAGAAACATTATATGTAGTTATACGTACATGTATTACATGTATGTATGTATATTCATACATATGTATGTTACTTTCCTTTAATTTGAAATCTTTGATTAGAAAATATTTGAAAAATCAAATACGAAAATACTAGATATTTTAATTAAATTTCTTGTATGTAATTTAAATTTAATTTTCAAATAAAATGAATTGATCGTAAAATAACATGTAATTTGAATTAAAATCCACAAAAAACATTGCAAAATGAAACGATTTATTTATAAATGAAAAAATACAATAAAAAAAAAAATTTTAGCTGAGTATATATATAGTGCACACATTACATAGATTTACATTTATCTTTGACACCGTATAAATAATTGACAAACCGATAGCGATTTAAATTTTCTTTAAAATTGTTCACGTATGTATACGTGTTTGATACACCTATTAGTGTATATGTGCTACGTATATCATTTTACATTTTAAATAAAATACAAAATTAAATGTAATGCTAAGCAAAAACAAAAAAAAAAAAAGAATTTTTCTTTTTTCATCCATTATTTTGTACATGTATGCATATATACGTTGTACACATAAAATTACACATGATTCGATTTTACAATTTTATTGCACACAATGCAATCATATAGTGTGAATACAAGATTATTTTGTACACAATATATATACGTATGAAAACTGCATTATTATTATACTGTACAGCTATTACACACAAATACACATATATCATATAAAAATACATGCAATTAAGATTTTAATCTTGTGGGAATTTTGAACTTGTACAAAATTGTACATGAAATTGTTTTACTGCTCCGGTTAGTTTTTACAATAAAAAATGAATAGATATACATGTAGATATAAACATCTATACATAAGTACATAGTTGAATAGATACATAGATTGTGATAAATAAAAAAAATTAATACATAGAGTTAGATTAAGTACATTATTCCCAGTTGATATGTACTTTTCTTTAAAATGCATATACATATATTTATACATGTACTTAAGTATGTGTATGGGTGTACAATAAAATTGCATGCAAAAGTGTAGCAGTGTAGTTTTTGTTCATTTCTAATATCCATATACTAACGGCAATGTCAAAAACTTTTGTCTAATGTTTTTTTGTTTGTGCAAATGTATACATATGAATACATGCATTTGTAAATGTGACTTTAAAATATTTCCACATCAGAATCATTTTTTTTTCATGTGAAAATGTTATAAACTTTTTTTTTTTGTAAATACAGAATTTTTTTGTTGTTCATGCTTTACATATTAATAAACTTTTTAAAATGAAATGTAAAACTTGTATAAATAATTGAAAGTAAAAAAAATATGTATTTATATTAAAAACATGCTAATAACAATGTATATAAATTATTTTTAGACCAACACAAAAAAACAAAAATGTTCATTATCCTTGTTAGTTTTTCTTGTCAAGTGAAAAATTACTTTTATTTTTGTGTGCAACAAATAATGATAATAACAATGATGATATAAAATAAATAAATAAATCCATATGTATAGAGGCCAGAGAGCATAGAACATAAATAAGGATATTAAAAACAGATTTATGTTATTTACAATACACAATGTTTATTAAATCTGACGTATAGTGTCAAATTAAGTTTTGTTGTATACAAAAAAAAAAAATAAAAAAATAAAAAAAATAAAAATATCATTACATTACTCTTTAGTCAAAAGGGGAGTTAAAGGCTCCCCTGCTGGTAAGGCTCAAAAGTATCTATCGTGGTGTTTTGTACTCTCATATCGTTTTCTATACATTTTTATTTTCATATACTTAATCATTGAATTATATTTGTGTTTTCTTGTCTTGTCTATCACAATCATTAATCCCTGAATATACATAAATATGTATAGTTTGTACATGTATATTTATATGTTTTTCTCAACTATATAACTTTGCCAAGTGCCCACCACTGTGAATAAATTTTTTTTTTATTCTTTTCTTTAAAACATTTTCTATACACAAACTATAAAGTACTGATGATAAGTGCTAAAGATTTATTACACAAATTGAAAATTAATTACTTTCAGATGGTTTACTTCAATATTTATCTCATGAAAAATGGCAGAAAAATTTTTAATAAAAAGGAAAAACTCATTTTAAACACTTTGTTGTCAGTGTTTTTGTTGTTTTTCTAAGAATAGAAAATAGTTTATTTTTTTCCTTATAAATTAAATAGAGATTTCTTTTAGAGAAAAGGAATTAATATGGATAGCAATTTTATAAGGTGAAATTATTTTTTATTGTTCCAGATTTATGTCATGATTTTGAGAGTTTTCATTTTTTTTTTCTCACATTTTAATAAGTTTTTTTTGACGCCCCCTAGCTCTTATTTGTATGTATTTTAATAAGTACACATGAAATACTTAGATAAATTTAATATGAAAATTGGATTTAAGCCAAAACAAGATAAATTTGATTGTGAAAATAAGCAAAAAAAAGCACTTTTCTTGGCTTATTTTTTTGATTATAAGCTTCATTGCTTACGGAAGTTATCTTATAAATATACATATGTATGGTATGCCATGTATACAGACGGTATCATTGTAATAAGGAAAAAGAAAGAATTAAAGCATAAATAAAAAGTAGGTAATGAATAAAATTTTTAAGTGACCAAAAATTTGAAAGCACAAAATGAAATAAAAATAAAATCCAAAATGTGACAATTGTAATTGTAATCTTTGCATATTTGATGCCAAAAAAGTGCATACATACACATGTATACTTGTTGCAGTTCGATTTTATAGTTATATGAATTTTTACATTTCATTTACGTATATATATGAGAAAATGTTAGAAACTGAATATCATAAAACTTATGATTTTTAATTAAAATTTAATCGTATTATAAGGTTAAAACGCATGACGTCTAAATTTCAAAGCTAAAAAATTGAATAAAATAAATTCTCCATTAAACTTTTATGTCATATACACGTTCATACATCTGTTTACTAAAACATACTCATGAATTGAATTTTTAATAAATTTCCGTTTCCGTAATAAAGTGAAATATCTGCCTTTTTTCACTGTAATGTAAATATATGAAAGCTCTTTTCCAGCAAAATTTCTGACGTATGTACATATGTACATATATGCACATATGTAAACGCAAAATATCTAGCATATACCTATGTATAATACTCATTCAAATTTACTAAAATATTTTCAATTCTTCAATAAACAGAGTACTAACTGTTCTGTGGTCATAATGTCATAACTAATTTAACTTATATAATCTTAAATATTGTATATAGATGATATATGGATATGAGCTTATTTATAGATGCATCCGTATGCAACTGTCTGAATCTAAAGAATGCAAAATGTGTGTAATATACATATGTAGATTTTATGTACAACTTTTAGTAGATAATCAAACTAATTATTTTCAACATAATGTTTATGAACATGGTTTGCTTTCTATGTGTATTGTGTATGCAAACATTCATGCCAATAGTTATACGTATATAAAACAAATTTCAAATTCAGTGGTAGGTACGTTACGTGTACATTTCAACATTTTTATGTTCAGATATATTACACAGTTTTTTTTAAACATGTGAAATTTTGTATTTTTGAAAATTTGTTTAATTAAAACTGAAATATTGATTTTCAAATGCATTTTTGTTATTGTTGTTATCATATTATTATTTGCTGTACTTGCAACAATAATAATTATTGTAATCTGATACCTATACCACAAATTATATTTCCAAATTTGTATATACATATATACAAACATACACCCTGTTTATTAATATATGCCTGTGCTTATTCTACGTTATTATTATACAAACAGAAATTTTCAAATGAAATGTTTTTCTTGTATATTTTGCATATTTGATTATGAATTCTATATACAGTACAATACATATGAATTTGTGTTAATCATTCACAATCATTCACACAAATATATAAATTGTTTATATTTTTATTCAAAATTTGTGAATTGTTTTACTTGTTAAAATAAACGTCGTTTTAATTACAGTAAAAATTCAATATGTACATATATATTTTTTCTAATACATATTTAGTTACAATATGCATGTATACATGCACATATGTATGTATGTATGTTATACGTATCTTCTTTAAGTTTGTTATGTATTAATATTCTGTAGTTCATATTTTTTTTATCATTATTCTTTTTAGGTCGGAAAATTTTAACATGCATAATACGATTAAAATATTTAAATTTCAAATATGTATACCACATTTTCTTTTATAACAAATTTTTTAGGATATAATATGGTTACACACATATGTATGTATGATCATGAATCCATAAAATGATACAAACAAATTTTATGCAACTTTTATACATGTGTTGACTTTTAATTCGTGCACACATACATATAAATATGTAAACAAAACATATTGCAGTATGATAGTATGTATGCATGTATTCATTAAATTTGTTCAATATTTTTTTAAATTACTACACAAATTATGTCATTATACGTATACATGTGTATAAAATATAAAACATATTGAATTTTTTTCAATAAATTTTTGTTTTCATTTCAATGTTAATTTTGAAGCTAAATTCAATTTTTGTAAAAATAATTTGGCATAAAATTAACAGATTTTTTTTTGTTTGTTTATATTTTGAATTATCTTTATTTTTATACTTTATCTTACGTGTTTTTAAAAATGTATGTATATGTATAAACACAACGTAATGAATGTATATGTAACGTAAACACAGTTTTGCAGTACATTCAGTTGATACATTATGTTAACAGAACATTTTAACAAAGAAAATTTACAAACACTATTATTTAGTTGATATGGTTTGTGGTTTTGATTAAATTAAATATGCATACTCTATATTATGTATTCATTTGGCATATACAAATAAGAATTGTAAAATGCTAATAATGTATTAACTGCAATTACATCAATTATTTACGAACATGTAACAAATAACAATTGTTAATGTGTGCTTATATCAACTATATGTTGTTTTATATCTGTAATTTGTAAATTTAAAATTATAAAGATTTAAATACCAATTAATTTCAAATGTTCAAGAAAATTCAAATTTCAATTGATCTAAATATAATTAAACAAAGAAATTATCGATTTATATTGTTTTTGTAATAACAATTACAAAAAAAAGGAAAAAAAAAATCATTTTTCTGTTACAAATCTACAAGAAAATCTTTCAATTGCATGAATTATTTTTCTTCTTGATTATGGCTGCAAATAATATTTTAGATATTTTAAAAATAATAATAAATATGAATTATTTATATCAATGCGATTGTCAGCAATCTAAAAGTTAGATCTATTTTATATGACATCTCTGCATGTGAGAACACAAATTACTCCTACGTACGAATTTCAAAAAGAAATCCTTGAAAACAGAGACTCATTGTTTTACACGTGCGTATTCATAAATATAATTATGCAATATCTATACATATATTTGCATACATATACATATACATATGTACATATTTACGTATTTATTCAAATTACTTCAATTAAAATTAAAAATTTTGAAGATGAATTTTTTTATGGATTTTATTTCATTTACATAGATATAACAAATTTATTTATAGGTACTTACGTATATTTAATAATATCTTCAAGAAAATGAAATTGATAATATTCAATACTTCAAAATATTAAATAACAATTAAAATAATTACTTTTATTTTTAATATATACAAAATTTCTTCGATGTACATATGAATAGTATACGTATATTTATGTGTATATTGTGTAGGTAAAATGTCCAAAATGCGTAAAATGAAACGTATTCAGAGTAAATTATCATGTTACACTCATTATTGAAAACATACTTACGTGGGATTTTACTTAGTTTTATTTTTTAATGAAAAAAGAAGAAAAACATCAATTTGTTCTCAACGTATGAGACAATTAAAAAATTAATTACGAATAATATAAAAAAAATTGTTTTTTTATTTTCATTTTTTTTTTTTTTTCAAATATAATTATTATCTAGGATATGATGTCTGATTCCTACACAAAATACAAGTAAATCATTAACTTGAGTGAAATATATTGTTTCCACGGTCTATTACTGTTACAAGAATATATTGCTATACACATGAATACATACACAAGTATATCATACATAATCCAATTTTGTTTTATCACTATGGTGAATCTTTGTTGTTATAGATTTTTCTTCAATTTTATTTTTTCAAGTATACGCATCATATGAATTTTAATTAAATTACTTATTTAATGATAAGATTTAATGATAAGATAATGATGAACATAAGGGCTATACATATAATCAATATACATACGTAAGAACACATGTATTTTAGCTTAATAAGTTAAAGTTGATTTAAAACTAATGTTCTTTATATGCTTTCGTTGTCATTAAAAATGTAACAGATTATTACTAATAATTTAAAAAGAAAATATGCTTTTCCGAATGGGTGTACATAGCATAAAATTTTAAAGTGAATGAATGTGCATATTTCTGTATAGTTTGCGATATAATAAAAACAAATCATAATAATAACAATAATTAATTAATTTAATGAAAATCTAAAGTAATAAAAACGGAAATTCAATTAATATTTTTAATGCTATTCTGCTTTTTTTTATTCATATATACATGCGGTAATATACGTAATTCATTTTAATTATAATCTTCTTATGGTTTAATACAAAAAACGTTCACATTACTAAATACTATGAACGTAATTTTATTTTTCGATCATAAGTAATTTTTTAATTATATATTTTTTTCATTCACGTTCATACATATATTCAATTTTATTTATTTATTTATTTTTTTAATCAAATTTTAATCAAAATCAGGAATAAAATTAAAAGCATAATACATTTAATATTATATAGAGCTAACTATAAGCGTTACAATAATGCGTTTTACACATCCCATAAATAAATGTTTTAATTTTATTTTACTATGTATATAAATCTACTTTAGAAAATGTTCTATTTAAAAAGGAAATAATTTGTTGTTGTTTAATTAATGGTTTTTTTTTTTTTTAAATAAAACTAGTTCATGCGTTTTTCATGAAATTTATTTATCAATTTTTATTACACAACTTAACATTATATTTTAATGCAACGAAATAATGCTTTTAATTTTTATGTATATATAGACATACATATGTACATAGGTACAGCAAATGAATATTTCTATGTATCATGCTAATTTCTGTGTATAATATTATGCATATGTATGTACATAAATACAGGAATATCTCGTATAAGTGATGATGCAATCTAATTTCATATAAATATGTGTGTATTCACACTGTATAAAATGAAAATTTCGTAAAACCAATATAATTAATACATATGTATGTATGTTAAACGTACAAAATGAATAATAACACAATTGCCATGATGATGTATTACAATTTCTTTAATGATTTATCAACGACATTTTACTTTATATTGTACATATATAACATTCATATATGTACAAATGTAATGTCATAGGTATATAAACAAATACACCATTGTTTTTAACACATAATAATATAATTGCATAAATGTAAATACATACATGTTTACAACTGAAAATTATACTGAATATTAGAATAGTTTTAAATTATATATATTTATACATGTACAGTGTATTAGTGCATGCATTAGATTAATATGTGTATATGTTTTAAAGGACTCTGATATTGTTGCAATTACACAATTTGTAGTTGTGAATACATTGTGTATTGCACAATTTATTATAAAATGTTGCAATAATAGTTGCACAAGTCATTTAATACAAACCAAAAATAAAAATTTAGAAAAACAAAAAATTTTTATTTTTTATGTTTGTCACATTTGATTTTATACTAATTGAAAAAACTTTATATGAATTACGTTAACTAAAAATAGTTAGTAAATGGCGTAATTTCATGACAATTTTATATATGTACATTAGAACATTAAAGTCAAAAAATAAAAAATAATATTTGAAAATAATAACGAAAACAAATAAACAAAATTTTTTGTTAATTGATTTATGTAATTAAAAACATTCAATATTAATTTACAATAATTTAAAAATGATAAAGAGTATTGTTTAAATTCTCACATTAATACAAAATTTGAAAAATTATTAGGTACGTATAGTTATTAATTATGAACGTACATAAACTATATATTTATCTGTTAGATAAAATGTTACCTTATTAATCCCAAATTTATTGTTATATTTTTATTATATCATTGTTATATGTATTAAATCGAATATACATATAAGCCACTTACCTGTAAGAACAAAAAAAAATAAAAATAAAACAAATATTAATGTTAAATTTATCATTTTTCTCATTTTTGTTGAAAATCCTCTTAAAACAATTATTTATTATTCATAAAATACAGTTTAATTTTTTCTCATACATTATCTTTAGCAAATATGATGTAAAAATGAAACATAAATTTTCTACTTTAAATATTAGAATACAAGAAGAAAATTTTTCATTTTTATTTTTTATTTTTTATTTTTCAAAAGGTATTTAAAAAGTAATAAAAAAAAATTTTTTTTTTACCATAAATCATTTATATGAACATATTTCACATAGAAATTTTTGCTTTTCTGTAAAATTTTCTCTCATATGTATTAAAATGATATAATACATATTTGATATTTAAAAAGAAAATGTAGATTGGTGAAAAATCAAGAGAAAAAAAAAACAATAAAAAGCTGAAATGATATATTTGAAATTATTATGTGACTTTTACTGAGATTTAAATGAAATCTCAGAATCAGAATGTTGAAATTTCAAATATATACATATGTATGTAAAAGTGCATACGCTATACGCATGTTGGTAATAAAAGAATTCATATGTATATCATATGTACATATATGAATGAATACATACATACATATGTGTATTATGCAGGAAGGTGCACATATCTAAATATAAAATATTTGTCTGTGAAGCAAATTTTGATTTCAATTTGAAGTTTACAAATGATTGATTTCACTTGCAAAAGATATGAAAAGTTTACAGTATTTTTTTTTCTTTTTCGTTTGCAATATTTGAAATGAAGAATATTTCAAGTAGAAAAATGATATATAAGAAAAACAATATAAAGTGAAAAAAAAAAAAATAGAGAAAAAATCGCAGAATTGTAAAGATTACCAGACTTTTATTTATTTAACAAAAACAAAAAAAAAAAAAAAACAAGATACTTGGAAAAATACTTTACTATCAATATATCAATATATCGTTTATTTTTCTGCATTCGATGACTACGTACGAATATGTTTGCACTTTTCTTTAAAATGAAATTTTTCTTCAATTTATACACATAACAGTGTACATGCATAGATAATATTTATTTGTAAATTGAAACATGCCTGCGAATAAAATACAGTATTGTATCTTTTATTAAGTGGATTTACAATAACGTTTGTATATATAAATACACAGTTGTTGTTTAATCAAATTTTTCAATGGTTGATCACACACGATTATTTAGGTACGTGATCTATTTTTGAAAAAAAATAAAAAATAAAATAAAAATTTCACAGTTCATAACGAAAAATAAAATGTTTGCGTACACAAATATAATTTTAAAATTAAATTAAAAGAAAACATTGAAGTAAATATCTTAGTAATCGATTAATTTTTTTTTTTTTTTTTTCAATTGTTTTATTAAAAATATTAATATGATAAAAGTCTAAAAATAATAAAAATTTATAGTAAACGAATTTCTTTTTTTCTAAAGAACAATAACCCTTATAATTTGTAAAACGTTATTATTTAGATGATTTTTATACATGCAAACACTAATTTTTTATTTATTAAATTTTTCATTCATTATTTTTCTCTTCATTGTTTTCGTGTTATTTTCATCTATTGTTATCTATTATATAAAGTTTTTACTTCCTTAATGCAGCAAAATTTGAAAATTTTCATTTAAGCTTGCATTCAATTTAATTACAATGAAGAAAAAATTGAATAAGTTTCATGTTAAATGAAAAGTAATTTGCATTAATTTACAAATAAATTTTCTTATCATTTTGTTTCAGCATGTTATAAGATATCGTGACTTAACTCTTGCAAAAGATGTAAAATTTAAATATGTAAACTAATTTTATCTAAAAATAATCACATATTTTTTGCCAATTAAAAATACGTACTCGTAACTTAGTGCAATTAATAATCATTATCATTCTATTCAATATGTTGAATCTTAACTAATGTGTTACATCTTTTAACTAATACAAAAAATACATTTCATAGCTATGTATCTTCAAAATGAAAACAAATTAAAGAAACAAATTTTTATTGTAAACCTTGACTTTATTTACTGACATTTATGGTAAAATACTATCAAATCCAATTAAAATAATAAAGAAAAAATTAATGATTTTTGATTTAGTGTTGATGAAATTTCTAATGAAAATTTGCATATAAATGTATACTATTTATGTTTGAAATTATGTGCGCGAACGTATTGTTTATGTAATGGTAATTACAAAAAAAAAAAAAAAAAAAACAATCTATAAATTCATGAATGTATCTATTTTTCTATAGGATTGGCAAAATTTATAATGAACATTTATTTATACAATTATTGATGTTCGTATGTACAGATACAAGCATTTTTCATTTATTTTTAAAATAATGCAAAATTAATATTACATTTTATTCTATTTGCTTACTGTATGTTCCATTAACATTTAAAAATATCTACGATACAATATAATCATTCACCATCACCATGCCCTGTAAATTAGAAATTTTGTAAATTTACCTGCTAAAAATATGCGCAACATCTTACAGAAGATGTTAATAATTTCAATGATTGCGTAAACAAGATATATTCAGAGATATTATGATATTCAGTTTTGCGAAATTTAAATAGTTACGTGCTACAAAGAATTTATTTTTATACATTTGAAAGAAGGATTTGAATATACAATAGAAATCTTTGAATAAAACGAAAAATTAAATTTTTGTATATTCAATCTCACACAAACTTTTCATGCTAAGGTATACATACATACATTATGTAGATATGAAGATATTTTTGTGTAAAAATGCATGAAGATAAATAACAACAAGATTATCATTTTATAATGTACATAAAAATAAAATAAATCTTTATTTATGTATGTATGTTATATTTGCGAAAATCATTTTTATACAACATTTGAATTGGCATTAATATCTATACATTACAATATAAAACAGAAATTGTGTCGTTGCGAATAATAATAAAAGCTTTATAAAATTTTGTAATATCTATCAAATTGTTTACAATCGCATACTATATAATATTTTTCATAGTTTTTTTTTTTCTCGGCTACGCCTAATCAACTATACTCTTCTCTGCATTTACGTATATTAATTTTATTCGTGAAAATTTATATACACATTACATACATATTAAAATATAAATTACCGCAATCGCATCATAACGGAATCTCATATCATCAGGTAAATCCCAATTGTGCAAATATATTATGTACAATATAAATTTTTTATAATGAAAAGATAAACAAATATTGAAGAAAATGTGAAATTAATATGAGCGCGTATACAGCACACATATGAATATACTATATCTTACATATAAACAACACACATACGTATGTATGTCGTTGTCTAGTCAAATCCAGTGAAAGTTGATACTACTGCCTCCAACTCCACATTAGATATATATACAGGTGCTTTAACATTTTAAATATGTACTTATACATAAGTACACAAACATGTACATATGTACATATATATTGAACTGAAATGTGCTCGTATACGTACAAATAAAAATATTTTACTTCATTTAAAATGTCTAATACTTGTAGTGTACCTGGTAGTTATGCACATATGTATGTATTTACATCCTGATGTATATGTTTAAGTTAAATGTGAAAATGCTTTATCCAAGATAAGTCCAATAACCAGTTTTTTCCTGGAAGATTTAATATTTATCATGAAGCAAATGCATATAAATATAAATGCATATATTTGAATACTGCAATTTCAGATGCTACTGATGATGTTATAGCAAACAGTATTAGACTCTTAGCATGATTCTGGGACATAAGGGCAAATGATAACGATGATGGTGATGATGATGCAATATCTGACGGTGGTTAAAATGAAAATGTAAATTCAATTCAGTTTAACGTTAATAGTAAATAAATTACTGTATTCAGATGTATATATATACATACATATAGGTATACGTATACGTTTTTGCAAACATATGTATGTACAAATGTATGTGTAACCAGATCTTATGGCATTCACATGTGATTTTCTTTTTATTTGATTATGGAATAGATATATTCACCTTACATCATACTTTGTATATGAATTTATTGAACGTTACGGCTCTGGGTAGATAATTGTACACATACATACATACGTATGCATGTGAACCATTTTATCATTATAAGTATCAGGTGAACATTTCTCACGGTTAATTGTACTTTTTAATGCCTGACCAATTTTTACCTCTACAGATAAAAAATTAAAAGTACAGTATGCATGTGTTCATAATATGTATATTTATATAAGTTCAAATAGTTAGCTGGAGTATATTTATGGTTTTCATTCACTTTCTATTGCCGTTTGTTACCATCGTCGTACTATATTTTACAATTATGCTGTACAGTAAATGTATTTTAATATTCGTCAAATTTTGTCCATTATTTGCCCAACATTTATACTGATATTACTTATTAACTCTTGACGACATTTTCATTTTGTTATTATTATTATCATTTTTTGCAAACTAACTGTTAGGTGATCAAGGAAAATATTGCATGTATGTACATAAATATATTTAAAACTAAAAGCATGCACATGCAATTGGGCATAAAGTTTAAAAAACTTGTTCGAAATCAGTTTAAATATATTATTAATTAATTCGTGCAATCATGTATGTATGTGCAAAATTTCAGATACTAACATTAATTTTCCTTTTAAATTACATAGATACATAATATGCTTTCAGTACGTAAATATAACTTTTTTAAAATAAAAAAACGAAAAATTGCAGAGCAATGAAAATGGAACAAAAAAAAAACGAAAATAAAAATCATTCTTTTTATAATTTTTATTTTTCATTTTTTTTTTTTTCATTTTTGAATAAAATAAAATTTAACGTAACTTCGTTGAAAAAATTTTTTTTCACGTTTTCAATTTTCGATAAATTGTGTTGAATTACTCAGGCATTATAAATCGCAAAAATAATTGCAGATTTTATCGATTGTTTTTATGATTATTATTATTATAAACAAGATTTCAATTCAATTTATTTAAATACAGGTATTTGTGTGTACACAGGTGTATTAATGTTGTACATTTATGAAAAAAAAGTAAAATTTACGTTATAAATTTACAACTTTAATATTTTCACTTTATACTATCATTACACATACAGTAAAAAGCATAAAGAAAAATTATATTCAACAAAGTATTTTTACTTCAAAATTTTATTGACTTTTTCAAGTATTTTTCTCACTTTCATGCGTACTATTACATAAAAGATATATTGATATTGATATAAACAACAACAATATTGGCTTTAAAAAAAAAAGGAAAAAAAAATGAAGAAACTTTCTATCATAACAGGAATAGGGATTGTTAAAGAAGAAGAAAAAAAGAAAAAATTATTTAAGTACTTAAGGATCTATGCAAACAATTTCAAATACTTATTTCTTTTTACTTGTCGACATTCATATTTTTTCGACGTGATAACAACTTTTTCCAATACACGTTACATTATATAATAAATATTTGCATACGTATACATGTACATATATATTTGCAACTTATATTCTTTGGCTTTTCTGACAATATATATCTTGACCTTTTAAGTGAAAATAGCCATATATCTTTTTACAACAATATTAAAGTTTTGAATGTTAAAATTCTTGTTTACTATGCATGTATTATGAACAACAAAAATATCTAATAAGTAAAAATATAAATATAAACGGGGGAGATTTAACGTAAATAAAATTTCTTCACATTCCTTTTGATAATAAATATAAAAACAGAATTATGAATTAAAAAGAAATGGAGATGGAAATACTTCAGACAATACATATTCATTTTATTCAATATGTTTTGAAAGAATGTTTTAGAAAATTATTTAAATATTATATTATATATTAAAAAACGTTCAAATTAAAGACATTTTAAATTTTATTCAAAAATTCACTTTGAAAATGAATTTAAATATTCAAAATTTACAACATTCAACATTTTCTATTAATTTTTTAACTATTGGTAATTTTGAGTAAAATTATTAAATTTCATTACCATTATTCATGATGGTAATAATAATCTATTGTACAGTTTTCAAGTATATTTAAACTGTTATTTACTGATTACATTCAGTAAGACATTTAAAATTGTACTTGAAGGCTTTCATATACATTTTCGTTTTGTTTTACTGTTCTTTTATTCTTATTCTTATTGACCATTTTGTTCATATGATTGTTTATATTATTCAGATATAATTTTTTATTATATAAATTCGATATAACGTTTATGATAATTGAAGATTTCAATAAAAATTTCCTTAACATGCAATTTAAAATCGATTCATGTCCATTTATGTATTTTCATATGAATCTAACATTTATGTGTATATATAACTGGTAAAGGTCATTAGTTTTTAAGTAGTAATTCTAAGTACCATTAGCTTTCTTTTCCTTTTCTCTACATATTTTCTTTTTGAGTATACGGACATCATAATAAGAATGTAAATATATGTACGTACATACGTATACGTATATGAAAGGACTTTTAATGTTGTATTTAATACTATTTTACATGCAAATTTACTTTCATATCAAATAACAAAGGTGTAAAAATAAAAATAAAAATAACAAATGAAACAAAATAACTTATAAACTATATTATAGTATAATCACGGTAAATTTTTATGTTTATGACATATTTAAATTAGATTAAAGGTTAAAGTATCGCGTTTTCATGTACGATATTTAATGACGTGTAAACAATAAGCGGATTATATTAATTGCAGATTCATCGTGTAATTACATATTTGACTTAAATTACTGGCAAAAACACAAAAAATACTGAAAAAAATAAAAAATAAAAACCAGTGAAAGAAGCACCACATGAGTTATATTGGCTATACCAAGGTTATAAAGTGTGGTGTAGTATTCAATAGTTAAGTCCAGTCAAAACGAATTTTTATTGTTAAAATGAAACACTTGTTTTAGATTGAACTAAATGAACGAAAAAAGGGGAAAAAGGCAAATAATTTTAAAACTTTCATTAAAGAAGAAATTATGAAATTTGTTTTTTTTTTTTTTTTTTTTCAAATTTTTATAATACATGTGTGAATGAACTCTGCTATAGATAAATAATTTAATGATCATTTATACAGATTTAAATCCGGTTTTGTGATACGGAAATATTTATATACATGCAAAAAGATATACAAGATAAAATAAAGATACATATCTTATTTTTGTTTAAATTTTGTGCGTATGTATTATATATGCTTTTTACTGTATAATTAAAGAAGAAAAAAAAATTATGTAAATTGTAAATTTATATGAATATATCATAATTAAATGTACGTTTTTTAAATTAAGGAGAAATTATTTTAGCAGTCAGTAAAATTTTGTAAAACGAAAAAATAACAAAACATAATCAAGTAATTATCTTTGTCAGATCTTCTTTTCTTTTACATTTATTAATTTCATACATTTCTACAACAATCGGTGATTAATTACTATCGAAAATAATTGATACTTTTTTTTTTTTTTAATTGTGCACATTCTTTATTAATTAACAAACTTAATATAAAATTCGTTTCACTTATTGCTATTCATTATGAAAATTACATTTATTTAAACATTATAGAAATTGTTTATGTTGAAAAGAATAGAAAAAAAATAAATAAGTGGATAAATATCTATCGTGTTTTTGCTTTGTTTTCTCTCTTTTTTTTTTAACTTTTTCATTTGAAAATATATGTTAAATTATTTATATGTATTGTATAGTATATATCAAACAAGATATACATTTCGTTTGATTTTACATGTACATATACGAAAACATTTTTTTTTCTTGTTTGAATAGCAAATAAACAATAAAACAGTGAAAGATATAAAAAAAAAATTAATAAAATTGAATACACAATGTTTTTTTTTTTATTTATTTATTCAAATACGTATCATTTGTAAATACAATTGTAATTTATCAATTTATTTATTATCTTCAACATTTACTGTATACATGTTCCATGTTCATGAACACAAATATATTCATATAATGAAAAAATAAAAATAAAATATATATAATAAAAATTTATTGACGTATTTGTGAATAAAAGTGTTTACTTCATCAATTTAATTTTGATTTAAATGGAATTTTTTCTTTTACATATTTGATTGGGGAGAATATTCGTTTTCGTGTACATATATGTACATGAAAAAAAAAAAAAATGATAACTTCAGATATAAGTGATAACCTTATGATCTTTTATTTGAAATAGCAAAAATTTAAAAAGAAGTAAAATATTATACATACATATGTATATGAAAAATACAAATTCGAATAAAATTTGCATTACGGAAATTTATGAATGTTAATAAATTAAACATGATTATAAAATTTTAATTAAATCTAGTTGATCATGAACGTGTCTTATGTTCATGGAAGTTTTACCAATTTTAGAAATTAAATTTTAAATCATAAAAAATTACTCATTAAATTTTTAATTAAAATTGTATCAAATTAGTTCAGATAATTCATGCTTATTTATTTTCAAATTTAATATTTCCAGAAAAAAAATATTTTTATAAAATCATATAAAAATTTATTCTAATTTTAAATTTTAACGTACAATATTTTCAATTTAAAGTTTTAATAACGTAAAAATCAGTAATTACAAAAGAATCATCTTATTCAATCATATAACATGTTTATATGGATTGCAGCTGTTTTTAAAATCTTTGAATTGAATACACACTTTTCAAATCACTTATAAATTAGTTTTCATTTCCTACTTGAGTACGTACATGTGTTACGTTCATACATGTTACATACACTAAGTATGAGTGTGTCTGCGTGTATATATATATACAAGGTTTTAAAAATTATTAACCATATGGTTCATCATTGAGAAAATATTAAATTTTATTTGTTGCACATATGATTCATAATATAAGAATTTTTAATTTAACAATTGAATGAAATAAGATGAAATAAAAAATCATTTATATTTCATTAAAACAAAAAATATTAATTGAAAAGATCTCACACCATGATAAATATCGAATAATGAAATTTTTAAAAAAGAAAATAATTTTTTTTCTTTTTTATTTTTATTTTTTTAAATTTTATATTTCACTCTACAATTCTTCATGGTTTGTGATTAAAATAAATATTTCGGTGTATGTTACGTACATATTTACACATGACATAAGTACGTATTTTGTATATGTATTTAAATTTGCAAAAATTTTATATTATGTGTTTGTGATTATGATCACTGATGAATATTAAATTTTATTAAACGTTCACAGTACAGTTTATGAGTAGCGAGTTCAAGGTCCTAATAAAGAATACTTCATTATAAACGACAATCATCATGTTAATAATCAAAAACAGAAAATATCTACATTTTTGACGTGTACATAGTAGTACACATATGTAGGTAGATACTGTACACATTTTATGAGTGATAATATTCATCTTTTGCATCAATTATATTATTTTCAAGATAGCATTTATTGTCAAATACAAAATATTTATGAAAAGAATGAAAAAAAAAAAAATTAGCAAAGAAAAATATCTGAAAGGCAATTGACATTAAACAAAATGTCATTCGACTTTCGAATATTATCATCTTTTAAAAAAGAAAAATGACAATGATACGAAAATTGGCTACATGTGTAGCGTTACGGATTGCATTCAATTCTGAAATATTCATGGTCTAACGCTTAAATTAAAATATTAAATAAATATGCAAAAATTTCATTAAATTTGAAATAATTTATGTTTTTATATGTGATGCAAAATTTGACTAACTACATACGTAAATTATTTAATTAAATTTCGACATTAATCATTGGTAACTATTTATTTTAATTTTTAATTGTAAACCATTGTCTAATTTTTAAATGTATACATAAAAATTAATGTCTGTATGAATACAGTTTTCAACATAGAAATATTTATTCAAATCCTTTTTGTGGTTTTGCATTTTTATTTTCTTTCTTTTTTGGTCAAATTAAAAATTATCATTATAGTAAAAAGTATCGTAAAATTAAAAAATGTGCACACATAAAAATGAAAACAAATTCTAGTAATTAAAACAGGAAATATTTAATTTGTTAAATTGACTAAATTTGAATAGAATTAAATGTAAAATATTTAAACTAGTAGTTTTTAGTAGCGAACACTACAGTGCACGAATATAATACAAAATTTTACACTACAATTGACACATGTACATACATATCCACATATAGAGAAATATGTATTTAAAACAAAAAGAAAAACAGTAATAAAATGTGGCATTTTAAAAATGTTTTTTTTTTTTTGTTTTTGGTTGTATTAATAAAATTTTTCTTTCACAATGAAAATGATAAAAATTTTTAAAAATAAATTAATTTTGGTATTTTTGCTGTTCAAAAGGGAATACATATACATCATAGTATGAAAAATTATTCACCTTAACACAAATTTTGGCTCATTCATAATCATATTTACACATTTAACTTCTTTTTTTTTTTAAAATGTGGTCTATCACATAGGCAACCATCATTATATGTTATGTGCATTAAAATGGTGACAGATAACATTAAACTAAATTATATCAAAACAAAAATTTCAAATTTTATTATTAATCTGTCATCTTATGAATATTCTTTTATTTAAGAGAATTTAAATTATTTCGAAATACAATTTTTATATAAAATACATTTTTTGTATGTTAAATAAATGAGAATATACATAAGTATAATGTATGAACAAAAAAGAATGTATGTACATATGTAGAAAATTCAAGAGGAAAAAATATCATGCTATCAACACATGCAATACTTCATGTAATTTGAATTGTTACATTGAAAAAATAAAAAATAAATAAATAACAGAAACATAGTAAAAAAATGTCATCATCATTCAATTTCATTTCATATTTAAAAAAAAAAAAATTAAAAAATTGAGAAAAAAAATCTAAATTAATATTTACAATATGATATGTACAAAGAAAAGCATTTTTTTATTTATACATATTATTTGTTTTGTACACACAAAATGGTAGACAATAGAGACATATAGACGGGCATTTTGCTTCATTTGTAAATACATGGACATAGTATATATGTACTATACATAGTATATGTATCGAATGTATATATATCTGTATGTAAGTATGTTGCAAATACAAATAGAAAACATAAATAAACATTTTAAGTTCATTTTTCATGTGACATCTTGTAAATGCATCATTGCAATGATTATATCGAAAATAGCATATGTTATTTAATGTATGGTGTCGTTTTATATGATTTGATCAACAAATAAAACAGAATATAGCAAGCAAATTAAAAAACAAAAAAGAACGAAGAGTAAATTTTAAAAAATTTAGTGTATTTAAAACATATCATTTTGGCATTGATTCGTTATTTTGAAAATATAAAACTGTTGCCAAAAGATATTTATGTATACACAAAAATAAGAAAATAAAAAGGAAATAAGAAAAATGCATCTTTTTCATTTTGGTTTTTTTTTTTTTTCTACTTCATGTTTTATTTTTTCATGTAAGGTTTATTTTGTGAAAAATTTAAGTCTTTGGTATTCATCTCTATTTGTATTTGTATATTTCCTTGTTGCTTTTTTTTCATTTTTTACATTATATAATGTATCATATTTATAAGTTTTAATACATTGAATATTGGTTATGATGCATTTTCTTGTGAAAAACCTTATATTTTTCACTTCATTACTATCTTTTTTTTCGTAATAAAATTTTTTTGTGTGTATTTATCAAATACTGCAAAGTCGACGAAATTACATGTGAAATGTATTTTCTCTTACCAAATTGTACACATACATACAATGTATTGTATACGTACGTAAGTACATTTTTCAACAAAAATTTGGAAAAAAAAATGAAAAAATTGTTAAAAATTTAATATTGAAAGTAATTTATCATGTTACTTTCTTGTTATCCTTTAATAAAAGAAAATTACTATTCTTATTTTCGTTGTTAAATCACTTTTAAGAACATGTGTTTCAACATTACAAACTAAGCATATACATGCATATATACATGAAATACACACATATATAAAGACGATACACTTTAGAAAATTTTTTAAAAGAATTCATTTTTTTTTTAAATTTGTTTTTCTTATATTGTGTACATGTTACGTATATATATTAAAAAAATATTAAGAAAATATTGAATAGAACAAGAACACGTAATATTTCGTACATATTTTTTTCATTTAAAGTACTATCAAAATTTTGTTAGATTAAAAAGAAAAAAATGAAATAATTTATTCTCACATAAATTACACAGGAAAGAAAATTTTCAAGATTGAATACGCTTGTTGAGTATAGAATCTTTTGTTTTTTATCACTACGTTTAATTTTTATTATCTCGATTATATTATCTTGTATATAATATTTTACATACATATGTATAAATGTGTATTTTATTTTAAATAAAAAAAGGTAATGAAGTGTATTCAAAATTGCTCTAATTTATTGTAAAATTTTAGAATAAAATCAAGAACGTATTATACATATAACGTATTTAAGATCTTTACTTTTTCTTCATCATCATCATAATTTTCTATATCATTTACCATAAAATTGATAAATTTTTTATTTTTGTATATGTACATATATATATACAAATACCAAAATATTTATTATGTAATCATTAATTGTGCATTCAATCAAATTTATGCACTTAATTACCCAAATAAAATTTTATATTTTTGTTTTGACATTTTTTATTTTCGTAATGAGTCAATCATCTTGTAAAATATGACAATAATAAATTATCTAAATAAATATTCATTTAAAAATTTATAATTTAAATGAAATACTAGCAATTTTCATTGTTGCTAATAACACGATATTAATTGATATGTCATTATGATTAATATACATAAATCATTAATGTTACAAAACTATTTCTAACAAGATTTTTTTTATGTACTTTTCTTTTTTTTTTATTTTAGTAATTTTTCCTTACCAATATTTACATATATGTACATATTTTATATTTTATATGTAGATTACAAAAAACAAAAAAAAAGTTTTTTCGATTAATACATTATGTAATAAATGCGTCGTTGTATTTTGTTTTTTGCTCGTGTTTTTTATTAATCTACATAACATTAATATTCATACGGTGTAACGGAAAAAAAATAAAAATACGAACAAAGAATTTTAAGGATTCGTAGAAAACATATTGAAATCCACGTGTATAAGACATAAGGAAAAATCTATCAAAAAGGTTAACATTTTTATAAAATAAAATTTAACTGAATACAGCAAAGAATACATTTTTGAGCTTGTCTGTCATTCAAATTTCCTACGTATTTAAAGAAAATGTATATTATGGTAAAATTCGCGTTCAAATCATTTTCATTTTTTAATTTAAAAATTTTTTTAATCAAAATGAAAATTTACATATTTCAAATTTTTATTTTATAATTTTAATTTTAAATTACATTTTTTAATATGAAAGTTTCGAAATTTTATAAAATCTACTATAACTGACAAAAGAAAATATTTAAATTTTCTTATTTACATACATATGTTATATAGCCATAAGAATTTAGGGTTCGTATTTAAGTACATATTTATTTTTACCTGTTTTATGATAATTATATCAAATACAGAAAGTTAATAATCATCACTCACCTGAAAAGAAAAAAATAAAAAAAATTAGTCAATTTTTATTTTATTGAAATGTAAAGACGTTTAAACATACTTATATTGAAATTGAAAAGAAAAAAGCAAAAGGAAAAAGGATTCGACTTGAAAATGAGTATAATCAAATAATATATGTATGTGTTCGTATATGCTTTGTTATTAGCTGAATTTGAATAAAATAAATAGAATAACGAATGAAAATTGGAATGTACATTTATTTGTGAGTAATTAACATAAAAAGGAAATTGTTAATATAAATAAACAAATGTACATTATTTAAAACAGCAAAAGAAAAGATACTCAAAAGCATGTATTTTCCTTACACACATAAATACATGCGTATTAATTTCTTAAATTAAAAGAGTCTGCTTATTATTAACAAAAAAAAAATTCTGTTACTGAAGAAAAAACACCAAAGATTGAAATCACTTTTTGTTTTTTTTATTTTTTTTATACATTATTTTTTTGTTATACTGATGAAATTATTTCCGACAGGAAATGTTTATATGTATGTAAATATTTTGCATGCTCGTATGTGTATAACTTTATTAAAAACAAGAAATTTAAATGAAAATATGCAGATGTTATACCTTATATGTTTTGCTTACTATATTTTTAATAAATGCTTTCTGTAGAACTCGATTAATGTTGCTATGTATTCGTAAAAAGAATTCAGTACTTTATATGCTGATTGTATAAAATCATAACATGTTCTTTCTTATGCCCTTATTGCTTTTCAATAAATTAAATTTTCTTCTTATTCAAGATATAAGCCGGATACGCTTTTTTATTATTCATCTTTAATATCTGTTTTCTATGTATTATGATATTTCGTTTATTTCTTCATTTTTTAACATTAATGTATGCACATATATTATATGCAAGTATGTACACACTATTATTATATGTATGTATATACAAAAATTTCAATTCTAATCTAAATATCTTATGTATGTTGTACATAATTCTAAATATCTACGATAAATTATTCATTTTAAATGTGCGTACATAAAAAAAAATTTTTTTTATTAAATGCATTTTAAGGTATTTACAGTTTCATGATTATGAAAACATTTTTTTTTTCAATATGCTTCATATACTTTTGTTTATGTGAAAAAATAAACAACAACAAAAGATTCATCACTAAGTACATACACCATGTACAAATTCCATGTGTTCGTTCACATCCTGTTCATAGACTTTTCATCTAACATTTTGTATATAATAAAATCTTTAAAAAAAAAAAAAAATATTCTCAAATGAATTAGAATTTCTTGTTGAAAATATACTACTTCATATGTACATTACATTGATAATTTATAATAAATGATGAAATCATAATGTGTGGAAGACATGTAATGATAAAATTTCACTATTACTAAATACGAATAATATCAAAATGTATCTGTAATAAATATATACAATCTTCAAGAATTTCTTTTTATATTATAATGTAACAAGCTAATACAACAGTTGCTATGCTGTATTGAATCTTTGAATGTATAAATTTCCAGTAATATATACATGTATTTATTACATACATACAAAAAAATTAAACAAGTACTTGTGTGTACACTTTAAACACATAAATATAAAATTTATTTTTCTTTAGTTAATTTTAGATATTGTGTATACATTTAATTTTAAAGAAAAACATATACCATATGCAACATACCAAAAATATAAACGTATATAAATAAAATGAGAAACACATATGGTTTACATATGAACAAATCTGAATTCTTTGTTAATTTATATATGTACATGAATAATACACACGCACATGTATATTTGAATAATATGTATTGCTGCTATAAATATAATTTTCTACATTTTTTTTTCCTTTTTTCAAAAAAAAAAAAAAAAAAAAAAAACATATATTTTTTTTTAAATTTAAAAATATGTATAATATCTTCCAGCAGCTTTTCTTGTCATTCAAAAATTTTATATATTGCAATAGCATGATTAAAATAAATGTACAAAACAAAATATATAGAGCAAAATAAAACAAAAAACAAAAATTTATAAAAAAAGCAGACATCTTTTAATTAAAAATTTTATTCAAAGAAACACAATTTCGGCTTCCTTTTGGAAATTTTGTATTTTTTTGAAAACATTTTTTATTTTTAGATTTTAATTAGGTGTTTTTCCCTATGAATATTTCGATTTAATTTAACACAATTTTAAATTTTTATTCGTAGGTCTGTATATAATATATAATATAGCACTATAATGAACTAAAGAATATTTTGGTATGAAATTTAATTTATCGACAAAACAGATTTTTTCAGTCTTCATTTTTTTGTAGTATTTTTTGATTAAATAAAATGAGTTGAACGAAAAATTTGAATTTTTCAGAAAATTTTTACACAATTAATATATTTATACGGTATAACTATTCGAAATTATAATAAGGATATGAGAAATGAAGAACATATTTTGCATATCAAAATAATAGATTCAATTCAATACCTTAAATTAAATGATGATACATCACTTACATAACATATACTATATCAAGATTTAATTAAGTGTCATTTTAATTTAGCAGGATATAATCTATTCAATTATGTTATTTTTGTTTATTACTCAACTACGGACATGCATCTATAAATTATAGTAATAATCAAATATGAATAAATTAATATGTCATTTGTAGCAATATGCATGCAATTGTATTACATAATGAATTACAATACGATAAAATTATATTATGTAATTACGTATGTGCTAATATGTACGTGTGTATGTATATTATGCGTATACATTCCATACATCGCACATATTACTTGAATATGTATGTATGTACATTCATGCAATATATACGAGTTAATATAATTACTATATTGAATAATTTCACTTAGCTAACCTATTTGTTTCTTTTATACCTGTTTAAACTTTTAATTTAATTAATTGACAATTTTTCTGTAATTTTCTGTTATTTGAATTTAAATAATTAATAATTATAAACTTCATATAATTTATACCTTTTTGTTCAAATGCAGTCAAACTACTTATTACGTGCATTATGTACATTATACAAACAATTCAAAGAACCAATTGTGAATTGAAAATCCCATATTAATATGTTCATAAATACTATATCAGAGTATGTGTTCACGTATACATTTTACGTACGGTATTGTTACATTTCTATGAGGTGAATTACCTTTAAATAAAACTATTATAGTCGCTTCAAAAAAAGTACATGATACGTAGAAATTATTTCATTGCTTTAATTTACTTTTATTATTGTACTAAAATTTAATGGTGTTAATGCCAGAATAAATACCTTTATCAAACTAATTTGATATGCACATAACTACTGCATATAAAATTGAATTTTAAATAATTTTGTATTCAGACAAGAAACAGAATGTGTACGAGATAAAATAAGAAAACGAAGTAGAAAATGCAGTGAACTAAATTAGAAAGAAAGAAAACAAAAAATATTTCTTCTCTATCTGAGCGACTTGATGACTTTAAAGAAAAATTTACACAAAATTACATGATGATTTTTCCCCCGCTGTTTAATTATATTCGTTTTCTACACGTATTAACATATTCTTACCAGTATGCTAGATACTAACTTTTTTTTACATAAGAAATTTTTTTATTTTTTCCTATTTATTAATCAATTAAATTTGTTATCGTATATTAAACAATAAAATTTGATTGTATTTAAATTTTTCGAAGATTTTTACATCATTTTCCCTTTTCATCTAATTTATTTTATTATTATCAATATTTCTATTTACTTTCAATTACATTAAGTCAACGAATTTAAAAACACGCAAAAAAAAAAAACGTTTAAAAAAAAGAAAACAGATAAAAGATAAAATCCTAAATTTTCTTTTAACAATTTTACATTTAAACAATTGATTTTATTTTTTTACTTTTTCGTGTTATTTGTATTTTCATTATTTCTTCTTGACAGACATCAGACAATTTTCTAGATATTTGATAACTAATTTTTCATTGAGTCAAAACCATATAATAAACTCATTTAAGACAAATCATCAATACATAAAAAAAGAAAAATTGAAAATAAAAATAAAAAAATAAAATAAAAATTAAATGAAAATGTCGGAAATTAAAGGAAAAATTAAATTTCCAATTGAAAGGGAAAAAATAAAATTGAGAATGAAAATTAAATTAAAATCAATATTTCTAGTAAATCGAGGAGAAGAATACAAAAATGAAAGAAAACAACGATAATAATGATAAAAATAACGAAATAAATAAATAAAAATCTATAGAAAATGAAAATGTTAAATATATTTAGCACCCACAATCTGTCTATTTCATGTGCAAAACATCGCCTGCTTACATCCATCCATCCGCAGGTATGTATGTATGTATGTATGTACATTAGAAAGTTAGATGATTGCTGTTTGTATTTGTCTTCTAAGGATTACATGAAATTTTAATACTATGCTTAAGAAGGAAGTTAAATTAATGTCAAAATCTTGTTAAAGGAAACAAACTTTAGTAAAAAAAAAAGCAAGAAGTAAAAGAAATACGAAAAATAATTTATATAACGTAATTGTATTTTCTTACGTTTCCTCAGAAGAAAAGAAAATTTAAACTGAAAACGTCATTATACTCTAATTTTATTTTTTTATTTATTTTGTTTAATGTCATTAAATACTTAAATAAAAACATATAAAATACATTTTTTATTTTAGACTTTTACAAATATATATACAATTAGACATATGTATATATACGAGTATTTGAATCGATATAGTAAAGTATCAGAATAATGTCGTACTTTAATACATATTCTTTGGTCGTACTATAAAAAATGTATGAAATAGAAATATTTTGTCAGATTTTTCAAATAAATGTGTGAGTGGATAAATATACATATGTATGTGTGTACATGTCAGTTGTTTAAATTGTACATATACATATGTACATACATGACACAAAAAATATTGTAATGTTAAAAGAAGAATCAAAAAAGAGTGAAACAAGGTAAAGTGGTAAAATATACCTGTAATATCTTAGATTTTTAACAGAACAAACAAGCTTTTTAAATCGTATAACATAAACTATAATATTATAACATTATGCATAAGCATATGTATATAATGTCCGTACAACACAGGTAAAAGTTTTCAATGTACTCATGCATAACTTGTGTAACTTGAGGGTTTTTTTTTTACTACTGATTTTACATCAGTTTGCTTTTTACATGAAATTCAAAAATAAAAGAATGTATTTATCATTTGTGTAGGTATTCAGTTGAATAATTTACTCAACTATTTAAAATGAATAAATAAATTATGAAGTTTTAAATTGTAAGAAATGAAACTAAATATAAAATGCACATAATCTGTGCTAAATATGTTTAAAAAAAATTTAAAACAGTTTGATATTTTTGATGTTTTTTACTTTTTCACTATTTCATAAAAACGTTTTCAAATTTCATTGAATAAAAACATTTATGTATTTATATATATAAACGTTATATGTATTGCTTTACGTATGCTCCATACTTTAATTAAATGGAACGTATTCTGGATAATGTACGTTAAAAATCTAATTCAAATTGAAAAGTCTTCAAAAAAAAAAAAAAAAAAAAAAAAAAAAAAAAAAAACGTAGATTGTTAACTATCGCATAACGTAATAAATAGTGGAATAATGAAATTGACAGATTACCACTGAGTTAAAATTCTTCTGTTTTTTTTTTTGTTTTGTTAAGAAAACAATTTTCCACGAAAATGTTTATCCTTTAATAGTTTGCCTTCAAAAGTAAAAATATAAAATGAGGAAAAACATAGCATTTTATATTACCTATCTATAAGGTAAATGCTGTGGGTATTTTATGTGAATCAGTTCAAACTCAAGTTTATTATAAGAATATGAGAATACATTTTTTTTCTTTTTCATTTTATAATGTGTTATACTGGTGATTAGATAGTTGTTTTAGATATTATTTATGGAGTATAAAATTAATTTTGTAGTTGTTTATTTTTTCCTGTTTGTTTTGAATAATGTATTCAGTAAACAAAATATTGTTTACATACGTTTCATTATTGTCAGCAATAACATTTTGTTGAACATTTCATTAACCTAAGCCGTATATGTATGTAAGTGAATACTATATATGTATATGTTAAAAGCAATTTGATATTAATATGCATATATTTTTTTTTATTATCATTATCCTTCGTGTATTAAATAAAAACAATTTCTCGATACTGTTCACTTTTGCAACATGTTCGAATATATTTTCATCATCATCATCGTCATCAACATCAGCATCAGAAATTTCAGAGCATCATATTAATATGACTTTTGATGTCGTTTGTCTTTGAATAATAATAATAGTAGACATATAATAATAATTACAATATATCGTTCACTGTATGTGCAACTTATGACTTGACAACATAATATAAAAGTTCAGCAAAATCCTGTTCATTTTAATGATTTATATCGTTTTATTTTATATACAATATATATTTTAACATCATGTACTGACAACACATGAAATAATGTCATGTATGTACAGCATAATACGGTGCATTTTATTATACATACATATGTATGTATGTATGTATTATGTATATACACAAATTTTCTTCATCATTATCATATGTGCTCATCATATCATACCAAAGAAACAATACAAATTGCACTCTATGTTAAGGATGTCATATGTATATTTATGCATATAGTTTCCTTTTTCAAACATTTTTTTTTTAAATCGTGCATACATGTCCTGTCTGACATTATATTTTAATTGCTACAATACGATGTCAAGGGATTTCCTTTCACTATTTCGCACCTTTTACACTTGATGTTTTATCATTTTTCCTACTTTTTTTTTTCTTCCATCATATATTTTTATTCTATTCATTTTAAATGATATACAGATTTTTCACATAAGCCAAAACATAACTGTATATTAAATGTATTATTAATTTTAAAAAACAGGATATTCAAGAAAAGCTTTTAAATTACGATTTATCATCGTTGAACACATATATTTGATCGTCAGTTTTAAATAAAATTAATGAGTACGATGTATATAGAAATAAATTTATTTTAAGCTTTTTTTTTTTGCCTTAAATATCTAAAAAGTAAAATATTTCATATTACACATCAGATATGTATAATATGTAACTTTTAATTTTTTCAAGGATTTTTGTGCGTATATAAATTTGAAATGACTACTGGACATTATCATAAAGAATGTATTTACCAAATTCTATTTATTTTCATAATACTTTCTGAAATTCATTGTCGTTTTCCTATTCCATTTTTAGTTTGATTAATTACCAAGTAATTATAATTATTTATATAAAAACCCATATGAAACTTTCCTTCTAATATAATATGTATATACATTAAAACAAATTAAACAAATACAAACAAAAGAAAAAATAATCCTTATTGGATTATTTAATATTCTCTTTTCCATTTACTATTTAATACTGGGTGATGAATCTAATCACCCGTATATACCCGTATGTCAATAATAAATCTTCGTTCATACACATGTATGAATGAGTATAAAATGTGTATGTACATATGTACATAAGTTTACCGTTTCATATTTATCAGTATGATATGTGTATCATATAAAATATAATATTGTAGGTATATATATCTATTCTATCTACGGTTTTGATATGTAAACATACATACTATAATTTCTCTAGTTTAACTTATCTAATAAAGCCAATGATATTGTACATGACCATTTTATATTAATACTGAAAATTATTCACAAAATTAGGGCAACATTTTCACAAAATTTCTACATATACCAAATCAGTTTTATTTAGATATGATTCTATCATATGCTAGGCTATGATACGTATAATCGTGTGTATTCGTACATTTATATTACATAAAATGAATTAGTATACTGTGAAAACAAAAAGAATTTTTTTTTTCTAGATGTATATTTTATGTAATAGTTTATTCCATTCTAAATTTGACGTATTATTGTAATAATAAACATTCTGTATATTTAGATATGTACGTACGTATGTATATACATGTAAACATGAAAATACAAAATTTTCACACGCATACGTATACATAAATTGTGGTTTCTATAATTACTATTGCTAAATAAAACACTGAATCAATAATAACATACATATACGGGATACATTTCTTCTTGTACCAAAATTATGTACAATATAGTATGCATGTGTGTATGTATTTATCATCAATAACAAAACAATTGGATAAATGAAAATTTGTGGTAAAAGATTAACTTTTCCTATAGTATATCGTTTACATATAAACATATATCTTAATCTACTTTTATCTCAGGATATCCTCCAAATAAACTTGAATTAATGTGATTTAAACTAAAATTTACTAATTATTTATTAATGATTTTTATGAAATAAATTAGTATAGACTTTCATACAAATTTTATTTAAATGAATATAAAATATTTAGGTACAAATTTAATTTATATCAATTTATATTTTATTCTATAGAAATGAAACTAACTATAATATTTAAGGAAAACAAAAGCATATATTTATATATAATTCGTAAATTCATTTTATATTTTATTCATATTAAAACATATTTTCTACACAATATAAGCAAAAACATGCAAAATTACACTATATAAAACCAAAATATTTATTTTCCACAAAAAAAAATATATATATATATTTAATTTAATATTCTACTCACATAAAATAGCAATTTAATGTAATTTATTGTACATGTAGTTTTACTTAATTCATAAAATCAATTTAGATTCTTTTTGTGTACAACACATATTGAAACTTGTAATTTTACTTCAAGCAAAAATAAATTTTTTGGCAAAATTTATTATTATATACTGTATTACAATATATAAAAAGAAGTTTCAAAGTAAAAGAAAATTTTTATATGGAAAATAAAATAAATTTCTACCTAATAATGAAAGTTTCAAACAGTTTGATTGAAATTTTATAATACAGTATACATTATAAAATGCACCAAAAAAAAAATAAAAAAATAAAAAAAGAAGGAAAATGTAAAACTTTTAATCATAAAAAAAAAGAAAAAATTCATTTTTGTTGGTTTGATTAAATTTTATATATGTTATCTTACGTATATTACACAAAATTAAAATTCAAGTTTTTGTTCTTAAAATTCTGTATTCAAAATTTTATATAGAAAAAGTACAAATTTTCTTCACATGATATGTGTATGAGCATCTTATACATATAAGTGTGGTATCCTTACGTATACGATCTACTTTTTATTTATATGCAAATGATTTGAAAATTTTTATATTTGAAATACAAAAAATCCTATGCAGGAAAAGGAAAATTGAAATCCATTTTAAAAGTTTTCTTCCTTTTTTTTTTTTTTTGACAATTTGTTTAATTTACTAAAACATACTATAAAAAAATACATCATTTTTATTTTGAAAAATGTCTGATCGTTCACTTCTTATTCAATTCTATATTAACATACATTCATATGCATTTTATGTAAATTAAAATGTTTATTTTTATTACATTCAGTTGTATGCATATTCATATCTGAAATATGTATTTCAATGAAAATTCATTAAATGAAAATAAATATAAGTAGTGTAGAATTTAATTTTAAATAAATAATTAAAACATTATACATGAAAAATTAAAAGAAAATTTATTATAAACAAAATGTCAAAAGTGAAAAAGATCGATAAACATTAGAAACAAAACACAATTTACCGATATGATTTTTATAGTGAATGAAATAAATCAAATATTTTGTAGCTGGTCTACTTTTTTTTTTTTTTTTTTTTTTTTTTTTTTTTTAAATAAAATAAATAATTATAAAAACAAACAAACCACCTACATATAAAACAAATATTTTTTCATTTCAAAAAATTTTTCATCAATCTATTTACTTTAGTTTGATCTGTTTTTTTGTTTTTTTTTTTTTGGTCTCATTTTTAAACGAAAACAAAATTAAGTTCAATATCAAACACATGATATAACACTTGTATAAGATATATTTTGTACTTCAGATAAAAAATATGTAAGGGCGTTATTTGTATCTATTTATTTGATGTGAAATGATATTTTTTCCACATTAGGTAAATGTTGCTCTAATATGTATTATGAATTATTCAGATTAAATAAAATTGGGAGAAAAAAAAAATAATCTTGAACTATAAATTAATGAAATGATAATTAAATTTAATCTTTGGATAAAACATGCTTATATTCGCCCACAACAAATTACAAAATTATTTAATTAATTATATCACATTCTATGATAATGTTGTCACGTGTATATATATATATTCTTTAATAATATTTAATTTTGTTTTCTCTGGAATGATTTTTGTTTTTTTTTTTTTTTAAATATTTTCTTTTCGTGAAAAATTTTATTTAATCATGAAATGAAAATGTATGAAAAATATGAAATTTTCTATTCAAAAAGTTTTCCAAAGAACATTATATTAATTAATATACCACACATACATTATATAACTTTGAATATCGATTTTTAAGCAAACATCTTAGAAAAATAGAAATTTTCAGTTTCCAACTTCTTGTGTAATAATGAATTATATTTGTTCAAATAAAGTGTTTTTTCTGGTATACAATCATTTTAAGTTATAAAGAAAAACGAATAATCTGCATAATTTCTTACCATATTTTTAAATTGAATTAATATTCTGCATAAAATATATAAAATGAACTTTTTAACAAAATAATCTACAATATATAGTCAAATTAGTTTATGAGAAAGTTGTTAAAAGTTTTTAAAATTTTTATCCATTAAATAAATGTCTTTTGGTTGAAAACAAATTATCACACATAAAAGGTGATAAAAGTATAGTATTATTAAGAAATGATAAAGTTTGTCTTTCTCACTTCTTTACTACATATCTTTTCTTTTTCTTTTTATGTTTCCTATATTTTTCAATCAGCACTGTAAACTAAGAAAACATAATCGAATTTAAGAAAAAAGAAAAATCGAAAGTCGGGTTATCTAATATCGACCCAAAACATGTTTGTCTATACTATTTACGTATATACACGTGTATTTGTATGTATACATTTTATAATTTAGATGTATACAATTTTATCTAAAGTTTATTTAAAGTTCATCGTTCGATTAATGTCATTTCGTTGTATTTTAATGTGATTTTGAGTTTAACTATAATAGACATCGTATGTATGTATATATCGTAAATTCCGTAAATATATACAATGTACTTTCTCTTATACTTAAGTACATATACAGAAATTCACATTACAACTAAAAAATTTATTCAATTGTTCTTGTTCAATTCTAAGATGTCCTCATTAATGTCCATGAGAAAATTTAAATTACAATTGGAATGGTCTAGATTATGAAGATAGTAAAACATATGAAATTCATTCATTACTAATATCAAACTGAATTATGTACTTCTAAATCAAATACCATTATCCACTTAACTTGAATATTTCAATTACATGTCATCAAATTTTGGATCACTATTGACGTCATTGAAATGATATAGTCGTGCTCCAAATTATACAAGAAAATGAACAAAATATACCAAATAAATCAAAAATTCAAAAATCCATTTTAAACTTTTATTAAATCGCGTTTATAAAATAAAAAATAAAAAGCAGAAATTTTATGTTATTTAATTTTTTGTTCTGAGTAATATTTGAAATTGTGTGATGTAAAATATTTTAAGATTTACAATAAATTCATTTCTCATGAAATTCAATTTACCTCAATTAATTTTTATTCGTTTCATATTTTATAAACATTAAAATATCAGATATTTTATGAACCATAAAAATATGTATAATACAGTATTTTTCATTTTTAATTGTTACTTTTACGTTTTCATTTTATTCTATTTTTAATTAATTTCAAGAGTAAAATGATTTTTATTTCTTAATGATTTTTTCCAAGCGTAGTTATAACTACAATTATTTAAAAATAAAACAAAATTAAAATAATAAAAATAAATAGATTCAGTTACACTTAACAAAACTGAATACAATATCATGTAAATTTTATTTGATTTTAATGAAATTTTTGGGCTAAGTTTAGTTTAATATATACGTTTTGCATTTGAAAAATTGTACATAAATAATTACAAAATAATTTAAGTTTAAAAATTTCTTAAATGTCTAAAAAAACTAAGGTTTTAACTTTAATTAAAACAAATTTTCAAAGCATATCTAATGAAATTTATTAGCATAAACGTGAATATCTTAGAATAATATGATAGAATTATGTTTTTTAATTTTAAATTTTTTTGTTCTTTTCAGTTTTTATTCAACAAATAAAATTCGTTATAAGATCATTTTTGTTAAACAACAAGTACATAATACACATGGAACGAAACATGAACTAAAAATGTACAAAAACTGCTCGTTTAATATGATATGCAATTGAACTAGAGGTCATATTCATTAACAAATTTACAGTATGTAGTACATAAAAACCCGGATGATGATGTCTATCATTCAATTAAATCGATTAAAAGTGTTAGTGTATTTGTATGAAAAAATTATAAATTCTTATACACGATGTGATGATGTACAAATACTCAAATGCGAACATACATACATATGTACTCAACTTTTTAATGTAATATTTAAGAAAATGAGTAAGTAAAAAAAAATAAGTAAAATCATAAAACCTTCTTTTGATCATCATCATCATCATTGCCTATCACGATCCAAATCCATTTTGCTGTTTTATTTTTTTATTCTCTTCAAATATTTATTATTTTATTATTGTTGTTATTTAAATTATCAAACATACATATACATATGTATGTATGTATATGATACATATATTTCTTCAAAGCTTCAGTTTAACTTGAAAATAGTAAACGTTTATCATAAGACGATTTGACCTTTTAGAAAAAATAAACTAAACTCTTGAGATTACGAATAAATATTTTCACAAGAAATGAAAATGAAATTTATCACAATAAAATAAAATGGAAATCTCTTGATACATGCTTATATATATTGAACTTGTTATTTTATTATTTTTTTTCTGAAAAAATTTATATATGACATGATATGTCATTAAACTGTATATAGTATGTACATTTAAAAAAAAAGTTGTCTGTTTGTTTATTTATATAAGAGATACTATATAAGTGTGTATTAACAATAATATATTAAAACGATTATATCAAGATGCTACTTTATTGTTGTATGAATTCAATGTACATACATATACTTGTAAGAATTTATGTACTACATAAAATATAATAAAATAAAATAAAATATTAAAAAAAAAACTTTTTTGATAACATATCAAAAAATAGATATCACTATGCATACATAACATATTAGAATAAACATTGTATAGCGAATAATATAAATAAATATACAAGAAAAAAAGGTTCATGCGGAAAATTGCCTTTTTTTCTCCATAAATTTATAAAATCGATTTTATGTGCATGAAAAAATAACAAAAATAATACAACATACATAAATAAATACAGCATACTGTTTGTTTTTATGATAAGAAAAATATACTGATAATACCTTAAGATTAACTATGCTTTTGAATGTATCTTTGTATGTTTTTCTCTTTTTTTGTAATATTTGATTTTTAACTTTATAAAATTTATATGCTTCAAGAAATTATGATTTTAATATAATATTATGTATATTTGAATTTTATACACTTCAGTATAATTCATTTGATATGATTTTTAACAATACATTTTAGAATTTTGTTATTTTCAAAGAAAATATTGTATGTACAACAAATTATGATATTAGGATATTGAAACATGAAAATTTATAAATGTTTATGAAAGGGGTACTTTTAATACTTAAACGATATATAAAAAAATAAATAAATAAATATTTTGTTAAAAAATGCGTAACACATGTTTTCGACAAAAAAGAAAAGAAAAACCAAAAACAGAAGCTTTAATTAGAAATCCGTATAAATACATACATATGTATATATATGTAGTTTCAAAAATATAATATATGTAGGTGCTTATAAATATTTCGTGTTATTGACATGTGTTTATGTAACCATTATAAAAAATTATTTTCTATTTTTAGAACCCTGCAGGATTATTTCCAAAATTTAATAAAAAGGAAAAATACATGTAAATTATTGTGTTACGAAGAAGAGAAATATAAAGTTATTAGTATCTTTATTACTATATAATCGTATCAATGTACATTTCAGACCATGTGTATAAACATTGTAACATATTAGACGTACGTGTTTTAACATTTTTATGTAAAAATAAAAAATAATTACAATTTTATACTTCTACCCGAGGTTACTAATATAGATTGAAATATATAATAATTAAATTATTGCCTAAATACATTGAAATATTGCCTTTTTATGTATGTACATATGTATATGGATCTTTTAGTACGTGTACGAATGATTTTCAATGAATAATTAAATAATAATTAAATTAAATATTTTAAATATTTTATTTTTATTGGAATAATGAATTTAATTTAAATATTTGGATATTTAAATTCAAATTTATCAAATACCAAATGAAGAATTAAAAGGATCCAATTTTGCAGGTATACCTACGTATATGTATATATATATATACATATACGTATTGTTATTCTAAATATTTTTGACTTAACTTAATTAACTTAAATATTTAAAGTTTGAAATTTTCTGTAATATTTAAAAACAAATTTTATAAACCGCAATCTAATCAAATCGAAAGAAAAAATTCTTAAAATATTCTCATATGAATTTATTTGTAAAAAACAAAACGTGAAGTACGTTTGTAGATTGTAAATGGATGTATGGTTCAACCGGTTTAAAAATTCAAAAACGTATAGCGAAATATCGGTTTTATTTCCTGTTCTATTCGATAAATTTAACGTTCAATTTCATATTCATACATATGTATATGTATTCGTTTGTACAAACACTCAAATATAATGGCTTAAAATTGACATTATCATATTTTTAAAATGGCAATGAACCATGTACATATTTATGTACATACGCTCTCAAATAAGCTTTATTTTTTACATAATTTTTTTATATTCATTTTTTGATGTCATATTTTAGTTGTCATTCATTCAATTTTTTTGTGTGTATGAATATTATGTACATACATATGTATGTTTGTATTCATAAAAATAAAAGCTATACGGACGTATGTACATACACATATGTACACTGTTTTAATCGAAATGCAAAAGATGATCGTTTATAACATTCAAAATTGTACGTGTTAGACAATTTAAATAGTCTCATAAAGGAGGATTTGTATGATTTTTATTTATTTATTTTCTTTATATCTATCAAAAGACATTTTTTAGTATCTCTTTGTGTATGTACATATACATCCGTATATGTACATATGTATGTGTATATTTATTGCATTATTATTTTTTTTTTATAGTAGTATTTTAGTTTTGTTTGACTTCATATAGAATTTATTTTGTATTTATTATTCAAAACATTCCTTAAAGGAAATATGTGTACATTCAAAACTGTCATCACCCTAATTGTGAATACATACACATATACATAAGGTATGTACATACATATCATATATGTATAATAAAGCCAAATACATACGATTTAAATGGAAATGCTTATTGCAAAATGAAAAGAACAGAGATTTTTATTCTTATTTCAATTTTTTATTTTACATTGATTGGTAATTTGTATACACAGCACACGTACATATGTACATTCGTGCATATGTATATGTTATACATACATATATATATATATAGGTTGTATATACAACTCAATTTAATCATAAAAGTTACAGTAAAATTGAGTGTATTGATAAATGAAATACTGATTAAAATTTTCAAAATTGAAAATCAATAGGAAATCATTTTAATGAAAAGATGGTGAAACATTGATATCAATTCGATTTATTGTTTATTTTTATAGAAAAATGAAGTTGAATTTTCTTATAACAATTTATATGTAGTTGCATACATACATATGTATGTGTGTATTAACGTAAATACAACAAACAACGAAATACCCATTATGATACGCACGTATACTATGATTTTGCGACAAAATAATATAATGTTATCTACAAACAAATTTTAATTTTACATTTTCAATTCAATTCACGTACATCCTGAAACATTATTATTATAAGAAGCTGAAATATATATTTTTTTTTTGTTTTTTGTTTTGTTTTTTTCTGTTACTTTTCCTTTTTTGTTCTTTATAAAGCTTATATCTGAAAAACAAAAATTGAAAAGCAATTTTTATGTTTTACTATTTTGTTAAATGTACACACAAGCATTTATTTTTCAGCGAAACGTTTTTATAAAAGAATTTTCTGATTTCTAGTTTTTAATTTTAAATAAAATGTAATCAAAATAATAACAAATAATCAATTATTTAAAAATTAATTTCACAAAAAGGATATAAAAATTTTCAACATCGCAACTAAAATGCAAAAAAAAAAAAAGATGTTCTAAAATATATTTTGATTTTGTGTTCGGAATACTACGTACAGATACTTTAAAAACCATTCAATTTTATTTAAGAAAAGAAAACGACGAGAAATAAAAAAATGAGAATAAATATTTTGATAACCTTTGTTAAAAAATATAATTATATATATGAACATTTGCTTTTTGTAATTTTGTATCAAAAAATTTCAATCAGATTTTTATTCGTTTATTCTAATAACATTATGTATACATACATACATACATATGTAATTTTTTGTCTAAGAAAATCAATATTCAATGTATAAAATTTCATACCGAAAGTTTGTAAAGATAAAAAAAAAATAAAATAAAATAAAATGAAAACAAAAAGATGAATAATAAAGAATATATAAATTTTAATGTCAGACGATCAGGGTAAAGCATCATTATTTTTATATGATATTCTTGTATACATATATTTAAATATGTGTAGGTATCATTTTCAGTATGTAATTACATACTTACATAAAAATTATATGGCATTGATGATACGTACTTATACATATTTGTACTTCAATATTTATATCTACATATTTTTATGAAGTCGCATGTACAGTGAACATAAAAAAAATGTAACCACCAATGAATCAGATAATATATATTGTTCTCATGTACTTTATGTTTGCATTAAAAAATAAATTAACATTTCATACGCACACATTACATATTATATGATACACAAATTTTTTAAATTCTTTGTATTTTACTATAAATATTATTTTTCCTTTTTAATGTTTTTTCTATTGGATTTGTTTAAATATTTAAAATATGGTAAAATTATTTTACATACATACAAAAAAAGTTAAAAAAATTTTACACTTACTATAGAAAATAAATGGACCTGTGAGCCATATGTAAATATATATATATGTATATAGTCCTCATGTTATTTTGAAATCATCATGAAAAATACAATTTTACATTGTATTCTTTGTACGTATGTATGTATACTGTACATACATTTATATTATTATGCTATTATTGTGTTACAATAATATGTATCCAATATATGAAAATTGTTAAATTGTTTCATTATCGTATACAGTAAAAGCCATAAATAAATGATATTTGTCCTTTTATAAAATATATTCATAAAAATTTTTAATTTTTTTTCAGTATATATATTTTTTTGAATTTCATTAAAAATTTATGTGAAAAACATTATTTCAAATGTCATTACACAGATAGAGTCATTAAAGTCAAAAGATTTTCTATTGGTTACGTTGACCAGAAACTAAGACTACTGTTTAAATAAATTTTAAAACCACCCAATTTTATAATATCATTTTATATACTACCCAGTCCATTTGAGTAACACCTGCTCGGTTTGATAAATTTGCAGCATTTACCTTTAGTGCAAATTTTATACACATTTAAAGAATAAATGTCAACTGTATAGTAAATATTTATGTCCAGATGAAAATGAGAAGAAATTATTTATGAATGTTCAGTGTACATTTGTGTACAGTGTGCACTATTAATGTTTATGTGATTATTTATATGTTTACACAGCTATGTGTATAATAATGTTCCTGTAAGTATCAACAAAGATGCACAGTACTATATATGTATGTAGGTACTCGTATAATGTTATATCTATTTATTACCCAAAGTTATAGAACACAACATGATTTACAGTGCACAATATATACATATATACAACATGTATGTATGGTTCACTATATATAACATATACAAACATGTGTACATACATATAAGAATGTTAATACGTTTCAATCGTAAAATATGCATAACCTTAATGAGATGTGGGACTTATCATTTTTATTTGAGTGAATTTTCATTTATATACATATGTACTACAGCATATTTTATTTTGTATTCCATTCCATGTGATCATTATTCTTTTTTTACAACATAATGTTTTTATGTATCCTGTTAGCCTTTGTGTGGAAATATAGTTAAACTTTTCATAAAATCGAAATACAAATGAGACACACATTATAACAAAATTATTTTATCTAAAAAGGAACAGGATGAAATTGTCATGCAAAGAGCTATTTTCATCTTGGTATAAAAATAAAATAAATACAAAAATTTTCTAAAGCATGATTACAATTTTAATCGACCAATGACTAAAACCGTAGAGTAAAAGAAGAAAAAAAAATAGAATTTTACATACGATTACATGAAGAATTATCCTGAAGACATAATCGTTTCTTCAATTATTCTCTTTTTATTTTTTTCCCTTATTCACTTTTAGAAAAACAAATTTTTCATAATTGAAATTTTATCTTTGAAACACATAAGCACGTGTACATATACATAAGAGTACATAAAAATGTAAGTACAAAACTTCATTGTGAGATGTGTTTTTAGCATTCTGATTAATTTTTTATATTTAAAAAGTTGATTTTATTTAGAACTAAATTTTCTTTTATAATATATTTCATTTTTTAAAAATGAATTTGATGTACATTTTACCATACAAATATGATTTGAAAACAATATATAGCATTTCTGTTATTTTAAAGGTGCAAACATTGTTCTTAAGTACTTGCCAATTAAAAATGTAGATAAAAAAGATTTTCTTTTAAAATATAATATATGAGAATCGATTTTTCATGTTTAATTTTCAGAAAAATAAACAAAGAAGTTTAATAAATAATGAATAACATAATATCATATGTATGTAGCAATTTTCTTGTTTTCTTTTAAATTCTTTTATGTTAGTTATGTATACGTATGTCAGAAAAGGATACTTGAAAATAGAATCATTAATTTAAGTTTATTTGTTTTATTCACTTTTCAATGTTTAAAAAATTTTATTTATTAATCATTTATACATGTGGTTTATTTATAAATTCTTTCTTTGCAAAAAAAAAATATTATCTGAAATTCTTTCAAAAAATGTTCAAGTACAATAAATGATATGAGTAATAAAAAAATGCTCAATTTTTAAATCAATATTTTATCTTGAGAAAGATGAATTGCATTTAATAATTTATATTAGAAATAAATATACAGCAAAATTCGTTCTAAATAAATTTATAATGAAATAGCAAAAAAAAAACTAGATCCTCTTAAAAGACGAAATAAGCAAATGCAAGCTTAGAAGAAAAAATTACGTATGCATATATACATATATACATACATATACATACATATGTACATATATGTATATTAGATGTACATTTGCATTACGAAAAATCCTTAAAAAATATTGTACTCAAAATTGAGTAAAGGAGGTTATTTCCAAAATTGTGTTACAAATTCATGTCTGAATTATTTATATTTTTATTGAATTACATTTTTTTTTATTTTATTTATTTATTTATTTATTTTATTATGGATAACGAAATTTTTCGCATCAAATCTTAACATATGATTTTCGCAACGAAAAATAAAGACTTATAAAACTTAAATAAAGTTAAAATGTGAATTGTTTTTAAAATATGCTTTTACATTTTATTCGTATAAAAAAAATATTTTAGGACAAAATTTTGTGAATAAACTCCTTATAATTGACTATAATCTGTATGTATATTTGTAATATTATCGTTACATAAATTTAAATATTGCATCTCACATAGATATCAGAATCCATAAAATTTTTATTTTTACTTTATTTACTTTTTTTTTTTCGCTGGTACTATATAAATCCATGTTAAACTACTTAAGAAGTAAAATATACATATAATAAAGAGGATTCGTTGAATTTTCATCATGCATGTGTATTATATGAATGAAAATATTATGTACATGTAACGTGTATGTATAAAGCCTTTTACCTTTGCATTTGTATCTACATATACATCGATATAAAATAAAATACATATGCATAATGATTATGTATATTTAAATTCATGCATACAAAGAAAACAAGAGATACTATATATTCGTTTATATGTATATGCGTATATTTAATGCTATACATGTCTGTAAAGTGTATATACATATACACATACCTATATATTTTTATGTAAAGCAGAAAACTTATAAATAATTCAACAGCCGATTATTTATAAGGATAAAATTTTAAGAAGGAATAAGAAAAAAAATGTATGAAAAAAAGAAAAATATATATATTGAAAGCCTTTTTTAAACCTAACACTTTGAGCTTTTTTTTTTCTCATATAAATTTTTTTTTATTTGGTTTTTATTCTGTACTCATACATATACTTTTCTTGTAGATTTACATGATACAAGAAGATATAACGATTGACTTTTTCTTTTTTATGTTTGCTCCTTTTTATTATTAAATAGGGTATGTATATATTGTACGTATATTATGATGATACTTAACCTTACCAACAATTTTCAATAAAATTTAAAAATGAAGAAAAATGAATAATTAATGTTTTTTTTTTTTATTTTGATCTGTTTCATATAATTTTTTTTTTATTTTCAACAATTTATTACAAGAAAATTAAATTTAAATTGTTCTGGCTTAATTTGTTTTATTTTGTTATTATTTTCCTTGAAAAAATTTAAAATGAATTTAACCAGAAATTCATATGAATACATTTATTAGCAATTTTTTAAAATTTTTAAATTAACTGATGGTATTATTAACACGAGTCTGTAACATCAGTTAATTGAAAACTATAAAATAATTGTTAAATAAAAAACTTTTTAACATTTTATTTAAAGTTTCATTTCATTTTTTTTTTATTCATTTTCATTAAACGATAATTATCACGAAGGATAAATAAAAACTTTGAAACTTTTGTTTTTATTATTATTTTTTCATCATAATGTTTATTGTTTTTCTAGTAGAAACATTAAATTTACTGTATTAATGTTAAGATGCTAATAAATTTGCATTTTTATTACGAATAATATTCTTATACGCATAATATCTTTTCGTATATATATACATGTACGACATACATCCTTATAAAAACATGCATTTAATTTATACATTAAGTAAAAAGTTTTCACTCTATTTGAACATTAAAATTCTTACAATTGTTTTTTATTATTCATTTTATCTCAAATATCAACATACTAATGACAACAAAATAAAACAAAATGAAACAAAGTGTAATATTTTAGATTCATTTGTTTTATTATTTTTATTTTTATTATTGTATACACATGCATATAAATTTTTTTTTTAGTTTTATTTATTTATTTTTTTTTTTTGTTCTTTTGTATAATAATAATAAAAATATTTTTATATTTTAAACCATATCTGTTTCATTTATTGAAAATAATATTTTATAATTTTTAAAAACATTAAAAAAAATCAAAAGAAACGTAACGATGTACAATGTATCTTTTCCAGTATCGTGCAAAAATTATTACATATATTTTCAAATCTCTTGTCATAAAGTAAAGAAAATTACTATTACAAATGAGAGTTCACTAAACTTATATATACTCACAATATCATGTGCATCATTATTATTTGTGTATACATACATACACACATACATATGTACAAAAGTTAGAAATGTTTTATATTCATTGCACATTTCATGTAGTACATGGTCTCCTGCGTTTTAAAAAAACCAAAAAGAAGAAAAAAATCACCAGTATAAACCACAGAAAAAAAAAACATAAACTCCAAACTGAAAACTAACACAAAAATAATATACATATGTATGTATTAAATTTTTCTGTGAGTCTCAGTGAAATTATATTATCTATAATTTACAGAAATTTATATGAAAGAAGAACTAATTCAACATTAAAATTTTGTATCATTTTTATTTTTTATTTTTTCGCTTTTTTCTACTTTTAGCTTTTTATAGTTATAATAATAATGATGATGATAATGATGATGATGCATCTGCATAAAAATTTATGATTATCAATTCAACTTATGCTTTCTATAAAATAACTAATAATTTTATTTTCAGTTATGCATCTAAACATATATATCAAGAATAACAGCATGAATTGTTGCTGATGTTGTTTTTAAATTTCATACAAAAATTTTTAATAGTCATCGTTTCCAACACTAAAATACAAGTACAATTTATATATTATATCGTATACGCAAATACATATATGATTTTGTGTACATGTGTTCAAAAGTATATTCTAAAAAAAAATCCAACAAAGAACAGATGCTTTAATCCTTTCTTCTATTTTTGGACGATTTCCAGAAGCGACTCTTATTTCATTCTTTATACATTTATGTTAGTTTATTCGAATTCCAGACGTACATATATGAACATAAAATGAACACATAATAAATATACGTGAATTACATTAAACAGACTAAAATATATGAAAACTCAAAAAATAGAAGAGAAGTCGAAATATCAACTGAAATATTTTTGTGTAGAGAATTTTTATTTTATTCAATTTTATCTAGAATTATTTGAATAAATTTGTAAAATGAATTTTTAAAAGTTGAAAACAAAATATTTTTGGCATTACAAAAGGAAGTTTTTGAAAATCCATTTTTATCTCAATATATATCATTTTTTTGAATATGCAACGTAATGTCAAATTAATTTTATTTCAATTGCCAAATAAATCTGGATTTTCAAGGGTTTCGAATAAATTTTCATGATTTTTCCAGAATAAAAAAAAAATATATTTCTACTTTTTTTTTGGAGTACTTCAAAACATATAGATGAAATTTAACCGATTATGATTTTAAATAATTTTATGGTTCATGATAAAATTAAATTTATTATTCTGTCTTCTTTATTGATAAAACTATTCAATTTCATATATATTTTTTTTTTTTTGATTATCTCATATTTTTACCTTCATTTTTAAATATTTCCACTTGAGTTACCAGATAAAAATATATCGATCAATTTAATCATTATACATATATGTACATATGTACATATGTGTGTTTATCATTTATTTTCATTGTTCATCTTTTATAAAAATTTTATAATAAAATTTATTATTCTGAATACTATTATTCAATTGTAAATTGGTCAAATTTTGATGAAGTACCTAGCGTAATTGTACTAACGCTTTGTATTCGAAAACCGATTGAGTGTAAGTAATCGTTGTATAAGGCTATCCAAATTATTCAATTGATTGATTGATTGATTGATATGTTAACTTTTTTTTTATTATTTATACTTTCTTTTTCAACTTTACACTTTCAACGTTATTATACCATTCCCATACATTTTTTTTATTTTATTTTCCTTTAGGTCTTCAAATTTTTCATGTATTATCCTTATTGAAAAAATATAAAACAATAATACATTTTCATGCAGACAAATGTACTGTGCATGTAGTAAAATTATTCATTTCGTGACTACAAAAAAGGCCTATTCAAATCGAATAATAAATGTTTAGCAATTTATTATTATTCACAATTACAATCAATATATGTAGCATGCACATACATATAGATATTTTATGCAAACACATGAAATGCATGTGTATGTAAAATGTATATAGTATATGTTTACACTATATTTTCTATTTTCAAACTTAAATATGTATAAATGTAAATGAAAATTTACATATTTTTCGACAAAAACCTAAAAACCAATTTTCTAATTCTAGTTGGTATTTTATTTGTATTACTGACAAAATATCGATTTTCATATAATATTTGTTCTATTCATAAATTATGTTGTATGTGTACAAGAAGGCATACACACCATATAATGTACACATAGTTATAGCTCACTGAATATTATGGACATAGCAAATTTTCATGCTCGTGTATAAGAAATTGTCTTCATTATTTAAAACGTATCCTGTCAGAATTTGAATAGTAACGTAAAATATTAGCATTTAAAAAGGTACCAAATTTCATATAAATGTGAGTATGGCATACAAAACCTTATATGTACATACATATCATCGGTTTTTAATTTTTATTCATTTTCTTTTAATTCACAGTATGTGGAATATTTTACATGAATAACAAGATTTTTTGTTTTCTTACCTAATATACACAAATAACAGCATTTCAAAAATATCTATTATTTGGTATTCTTTGGTAGCTTTGTTTGAATGCTTTTCTTTTTCTTGTAGTTTTATTTTTTTAATTTTCTTTCAATAAATACTAAAGAAGAAAAAAAAAACAGGAATTTAAACAAATAAAATAGTAGTTATTATCACTAAAATTCAAGGTTAATATTGATGTCATATCCATGCTCATTTTAAATGCACGATTGCCTCTTGATTGTATATCATAATTGAATAAACAATACTTATATTCCAATTGAAGCGCAGTTCAGTGTTTGTGCCAACATAATACAATACAATAAATTTAAATATTTATGCTAATATTGCAGTTAAATAGAAATGAATTTAAACCTACACATAAAAAAAAATTTATTGTGCATTTTGACTATCGAAAATTTAAACGAAATTTCAACTTTGACAAGGTCGAATATTATTTCATTTGACAATTTTTGTTTTCTTTTTTTTTTTGTACTGATAATGATACATACATACAATAAAAATTTTAATATTTATTGCCAAATATATAAAGGAAACATCAAAAAATCAACATAATGATAAAAACAGCTCACACTTACGTTAATCAAAAAATAAACATTTTATATGACAGTTATACCACATGAGGTCGAGGTGAGAAATTCAAGTACACAAAGGCGTTGTAGTATCATCATTTCATCATCAGGATCGTGTAGGTATGTAATGTTATACATAAACATATGTATATGAGTATATCTCATAAAACCCTAATAATTTTTGCATTTTTATTGTGCATTGTGTGATATATTTAATGCAAAAATATATTGTTCAGTAGAAGAAAAAAAAATACACCAACAAACAAACAAAATTAAAATAATTTTGAATACAAAGTGCTCAAATTTGTAATGGTGTCAAGGAATTTAAGTAAAATATGAGCATTTTTTTCATTTTAGGCTTTCATATTATCAGTGAATATATTACAAACGAAAATTATATGTTGATGAAAATTTTCTAAAAACAAAAAGGAAATGAACTGTTGGCCTATTTTTAAAACAAAAGGTTTTTTTTTCTCTTTGTTTAGCTTTTATTATGTTAAACCTTTTTCACACAATCCTTAAAATAGAGAGATAAAAATAAAATTGCAAAAATTTCAAAATGGATTATTTTCCACTTCGTACGATTTAAGTAAACATCTTAGTAAAAAATTTTTAATTTTCAGCCAAAAAGATAAAGACAAAACAACGAAAATAAAACTGTAATTTTAATACTAGATTTATGTGTCTATTAAATGAAGAAATATTTTTTTTAAATTGAAAATGAATATTATTATACATTTTATTTTCCAAATATCATGAAAAATGACAAAATTGGAAAATATATACACCCCATAAAATATTCAAATTTGTTTTTCCTTGTACAGTATGCATATACATATGTATGTACATGTACATTCGTTAAAATACACATATTTTGAAAATTTCATTTTTCATTTTTTTACTTTTTTGTATTTTTCTCACCATTTTTTTTTTTTTTTTTTTTTTTTTCAGGAAACAAAAGGTAAAATCTTTATATAGGAGTAAACCCCTTTTACGACCAAAATCTAATTTTTGTTTTTCTTTGCTTGGTTTATATTTTTATTTAAAAGAATAGATGCAAACAAAAAAACAAAACACATTTTATTCACACTTTATGCAATTACATTTTTTTCCAACTGTTTTTCCATGTTGATTAATAGTAGTAATAAAATGAAACTTTCCATAATCATAAATTTTTCCGACATTAAATTTTCTTTTCGTTTCCTTTTCTTCTTTTTTTTCAGAATATGAATTTATTCAATTTTTTCATGTTTCTGTTATACTTTTTGTTTTGGTTTTATTTATTTATTATTTTTTTGTATTTATTTACAGGTTTTTTTTTTTTTTTTAATAAATTTATGCAAGGAAAAAGGAATTATAACACCCATGAGAATTTGTTCAATTTACAAGCTCTATATTGTATAACAATATCGCGGGATTGCGAAATTTTTTAAATCATACAATCGTAAAGAAAACCATATATAGTACATATTTCTACATATTTAAGTTTATTATGTACTTATATTTTTATGATTTTATGCATAAATATTTTTTTTAGAATAAAGATTTATTTATATTACAGAATTATGTTGTTTCAACATTTACATATGTATATATATATATACGCGTTTTTCATAAATATGGATTTATATTTTATACTGAATTAAATAAATAATAAAAGTATATTCGTGGAAAAATCGTTCAACAAAAAATGTTGAGATTTAAAATATTAGAAAAATTTTTTGACTTTAAAGAAGCAGAAAAAAGTTATATAATAGTAGTTTATATAAAAAAGGAAAACTTTTTATTGTAATGAAAAAATTAATGACTTATGAAAACTTACATTAATTTAGAACAATTTATAAATTTACCATGTACCTTACATACAAAATTATTAATTTAATGTACATATATGTACATACATTGTAAAATTATTATTTGATTTTTAGAGGATTATACAAATTAAAGTGTCGTAATTTTGATTTTATTATTAAAACAAAAATCTCTAGCTATTAATTTTTAAAATTTAATTGGCCATAACTTATTAATGAACCATTACAAATGAAAATTTATTTCATTTTTTGATCAATTTTAAGTACAAAAATTATATAAAAAACAAGTAATAAAATTGTAAAATTCTTTTGTGTTAATTTGTTAAACACAAAGTTGTAAGAAAAATTGATTAACCTTTATTTTATAGCATGTAATATTATGTTTATGTGTGTAAAAATATCAATTAAACGAATAAATACATTTTATCTGAAACATACTATATGTATGTACATATATACATATGTATATACTTATGCACACAAACATGTACACAGTAAATATATACAATAATTCTACAATAAAATCAAGGTTAAATTGATTGTTTTTTGATTATCATTTGTACCTATCTCATGCCCTTTTCTTGATTAGGTGCGTATATCTAAAGATATTAAAAAGATTAATAATAAAATAAAATTCATTTACAATGAATACCACGATCGAGTATGTGAGACGAAACGAAAAAATGCGAATCATTTTAATAATTACCAGATACATATCTTTTTTCTACTTTTTCTTTCTTGGTACTTTTTTTTACGAATAGATATAATGAGTTAATAATTATTACAATTCATCATGTATTACATACAACGAAAAAAAAAAAAATAAAAATAATAATCTTGTTACTTACAATGTGTACCCCAAGGTCATAATTAATTAAATTTTTGTTGTTTGATATAAGAAATAAGTTCTCAACTTACCTGTAAAGAAAAATATTTAAAAAATGAAAATAGTGATAATAATAATACAAAATGATAAAATTTAATTGAAATCAATGTATTTTATTGATATTTGGTCAATACGATAATGTACAAACAAAATAAGTGTTAATTATATAAAATTGCAGCTAATATAATACCCCCCAAATCATTTTCATATAGAATTTTATAAATGTAATTAATTTTCTAATTGTAATGAAACCCAAATTTTAAATAAATTAATAAATCACCTTGCCACATAATTTCTATAATTGAACTTCAAGCGATGAATTTACATATTCATGTATAAAATACAGGTATTATGGACACATACTATATGTATTTGTTTATTAAAGCACAAATATAATTATTTCATCGATAATTTAACGAAGTGTAATTATATTTATTGCATAGACATATGTGAATTGTATATTTATGCATATGGATTTTCATTTCAAAAAACATTTACATAGTTGCAAAAAGCTTTATTTCAAAGAGGCAATTTATTGAGTGAGTATTTAGTAAGTATCTATAACCTCGTGGCACCAAATATAATTCTCATAACTACATCAATTTATTTATTTTTTTCTTACAAGTTTTATAATAAATAAATAAAAGATCAATATTTCTAATAATAAGTTACGTACACATAATTTCAATTTACAAAATACACAAGTTATAAATTCGAATAAATAAAAAAATAAACTAAAAATAAAATTTCACGTTCTTGTCACGAAAGTTGAAAATGCGTGTTATTTTTAATTATTACGTATATGTACATATACATAAACAGTTAAGTTTGTGTCAGTAAAATATATATGCAAAAATGTGTAATTGTATCTATGGCAATATTCACGTTATCATTCAATATTATAAATAATTCCATTGATTGATACGTAACAATTTTCTTTAATTTTTTATTTACACATCATTCTTCATTTACATCAGATATGAATAAATAATTTAGTTTTTTGATGAGATTTTCTATTTTAAAATTTGTATAGGTATATTCATAGATACAATACAACAAAACCTTTTTCAGCTAATGTGAGAAAAAAAATCAGCACAAAAAATTAAAAAAAAAAAAAAAAAATTAAAATCAATTTGAACAAAATAATTATCTTAGTAAGAAATATGTACGAATATACATATGTATGTATTTTTTTATAAATTCAAAAATGTAATTCTTATTTTCAAGTTATTTAATAAGTATTTATTCTAGCATATTTGATAATCGTCGTCTTTAAGTTTTTAAGCTTAAACCTGTTTTCAATTGAAAACAATAAACAACTAATTTAAATTCTTTATTTTATGTTCAAGTTCGGATTTATTTAAAAATTATTTCATATACTAGTATCATCGCAATCTTTTTTATTATGTCCTATACAAAAATTTTAGATATTAAAATGAATTTTGATTATTTTAATATACGTACACATAATATTTCCAATGATAAATAATTCATAAATTTAAAAGAAAATAGTTTAAAATTCATAATTTCAATGTCGGATCCGAGTATTGGAATTATAATAAATGTTCAGTGTTATAAAATTTTTTTAAGAAAATGTCTCTTCAAAATGTAAACAAAAGGGTGATTTGTCTTTTATTTTTCCACACCATTTTCTTTTCGATATTAACAGATTATTTATAAATATATCAGATATATTATCAGGTCTAACATATCATTTGATATTGAAACGATAATTTTATTTTTTTTTTAAATTATGCCCTTTCTATATATTGTACGTACATATATAGTATATCATTCTGAATACAGATCGAATTCGAGCACATACCAATATTATCGAAAAAGTTGAGTACATGTGTTGCTTTTCTGCTCTCAATTCTTTTTTTAAGAGTTTTATATTGAAAAGAATGATAATTGTAAAGGTTTAGGTTTCATGCATACATATGTATACGTGTGTATATGACCTTGTCAGTCTCGTCGTACCACCATCACACATGTAAATAAATAAAAACATGTGTAATTTACAACGTACCTGAAAACACTTAGAACACCTTTTTTATACAGGTGTACATGATATACGAAAACCTACCATTAATTTGGATAAAAGCGCAAGCTATTATAAACAATAAAAACCAAATCTAAAAAAAATGTTAAAAAAATAAAACAAGTCTTTATGATGGTGAAAGATGTAAAAAAAAGAAATGTTTAAAAAAAAAGAAGAAAATCGTCATGCATACTAAGCACGCAAATCATTATATTAAACATCCATCATCATCCATCCATGCCATGAAGCTGACTTTTAAAAGTATTAACACGTACCAACTATATCAGAGTTCAAGAAAATAAAAAAGGGTAAAATATCTTTGTTACACATGAATATATGTATATAAAAAAAAAAGTTTTCTCTTCTAATTTTAATTAACAATTAAAAATTTTACGATTCTTAGATTATAAATTATTCCTATTGCCCATGTAATAAAGTGAACATTTCTGTATATATACACACAGTAATATGACTTAATAAAATTGCTTTTAGCAAGTTATAATATGTATTTGACCAAGTACAATTTTAATAGAATCTTATTTTGTAGTTAGAAATATGTATAAAAATAAATACCTATCCAGAAAAAAAGAAAAAAATTACAAAATTTACCACCACTGTAAATGAAATAAAGACAGCAGGAAAAGAAATACTGAACATACCATATATGTACATATTCAATGGCCTAGGACAATTTAGAACCATGTCCTAGAAGTAATGAAATTATTACATTCACTGTTTATATTGATGTTCCGTGTCAAATGAACGTTATCCTATAAAATTCTAGTAAACTAATTACCCAGACAGAGAAATATTTTACGACATTGTAAGCATATATGCACGTAATGTGTGTAAAACAAAAGCATAAAGTGTTTATTTCAAACCATTTTAGACATTTTACATGCAAATTATTATAAAAGTTCAAACAGTTTTTCTTTCTATCCATTTCACATAGTGGGGATATAATATGAAAAATATAAATTTTATACTTTATTTCAATCTATCCATAATTTGCATTTGTTTTTACGTTTACGGTAATGAAAATACAACTGAAGATAATTATGTATTTAAAAAAAAAAAGAAAAAGAAAAATGTAAATAAATAAAACATAAATGAAAAAGTAAATGAATGTAATGATTGTATGAACGTATAATAATATCCAATTTTGTACGTGTATATATAATATTTTATGCATGATTAAGTAATATTTTTTGATTCATTATTACTTTTACTCTTTACGCATAGCAAAAAAAACATTGTGCAACAAAATTAATACATACTGATACTTAATTATATTGCATAATCAGGTCAATCTCATATATGTACATATTTGGTTAAATATTTCAGGGAAATTTCATTTTAAATATTTTTAATTTATTACAAAGAAAGATTTTATTTATTAACTGAATGTACCTTGCAATTTGTGGTAATCTTTGTATTATTCATCTGTAACTTTTTTTTTTTTTTAAATTCAATTCACTTAAATTACTCATCTTTATCCATATTCTACCATCCAATTTTATCAAAATTGATTACTATAATTTATGTGCTTCATTTCATATTGAATTTTATATACATATGTATGTATATAACCTTCGTATAAATCATGAGAATAAATAAATACACGTCTACATAAGTATAATTATGTGTTTTTAAAATTTTTAAATGAAATTTTAAAATATTATGAACGCATTTTCTAAATTAAAATAAATTATGAAAAAAGGGGATAAGATACTGATAATTACAAACATGTATAAATAACAATTTTGTATATAATATGTAATTTATACTTTTTGATAGGCATCATCTAAGTGTACACATGTATGAAAAATTCAAAATGTAAATGTCGTACTTAAAAAAAAAAGTTTTCGTTTAATTATGTAAATGAATATGTTACAATATGTAAGCGAAACATTTAAGTATACATATTCAAATTAGTGAATTTATTCAAGTGTTAAAGTAAAATATTTTCAAATTTAAAATTTTATAAAATGTATTTCCTTTTTATTACACTCAAAAATACATGTAACTTTTTTTTTTTTTTAAATTCAATTCACTTAAATTACTCATCTTTATCCATATTCTACCATCCAATTTTATCAAAATTGATTACTATAATTTATGTGCTTCATTTCATATTGAATTTTATATACATATGTATGTATATAACCTTCGTATAAATCATGAGAATAAATAAATACACGTCTACATAAGTATAATTATGTGTTTTTAAAATTTTTAAATGAAATTTTAAAATATTATGAACGCATTTTCTAAATTAAAATAAATTATGAAAAAAGGGGATAAGATACTGATAATTACAAACATGTATAAATAACAATTTTGTATATAATATGTAATTTATACTTTTTGATAGGCATCATCTAAGTGTACACATGTATGAAAAATTCAAAATGTAAATGTCGTACTTAAAAAAAAAAGTTTTCGTTTAATTATGTAAATGAATATGTTACAATATGTAAGCGAAACATTTAAGTATACATATTCAAATTAGTGAATTTATTCAAGTGTTAAAGTAAAATATTTTCAAATTTAAAATTTTATAAAATGTATTTCCTTTTTATTACACTCAAAAATACATTTATTGTAATATTTTATCAAGGACTTCGCTATACGTACATGTATATGTATGTATATATATCTTCTATGATAATTTCCCCACAGAATTATTCTCTAATTCAAATTAATTTTTGTTTTAGAGAAACATATCTTCTAAAATTGTAAATGTGAAATAAATTTAAATTTTTAATAAATTATTTCCAACATAAAATGTTTTTATAACCTTTCTACCAATTTGTACAAATTTCTTTTTTATAGCGGGAAAAATATTTAAACATTGATATAGCTCATTTTATACGCCTGTTAAATTTTTGCGTGAATTAAAATTTTATTGCTTATGTATGCGTATAGTCATGTACAGACAAATGTACGGGTAGAAAAATCTAAAAATGTATGTATGTCATAAGGTTAAGTATGTACTCAAGTATGGTATTAAAATATCTAAATTACTAACAATATTCTTACACAATTCATGTAAATAAATAAGATATACATATATAAAACATAATAGAATACAATTTACATTGTATAGTAGGTATGTACATATCTTTCAATATGTAAACTTTTATTCCTTTTATTGTTTTTTGTATTGTCAAATTTGTTTAATAAGTGTATATATATACTCTAAAATATATATGTGTATATCTCATACATACATATGCATAAATATATAATACATTATATATTCAAGTTTATCATATTTAACTGCTTAAATATTTCTTTTTTTTCTTAATAATTCAAAGTAATCATACGCATATACATACACGATATTACTTTATTTAAGTTAAAATAATATGTACTGATTAAGTTGTTTAAATATTGCATACATGTACATAAATTGTGTTTAAAAGTTGTAGGCTTTCTACATTATAATATTTTTTATATATTTCTTTTTCTTTTCACTAAGCCAGAAACACCAATGAATGTGTAACATATGTTAGGAAATTTTATACACTTTTTATATTTTTTGTATTATCCTTAAATTAAGATATTTATACATGCAACATATAAATACATACAATACAGCTATGTATGTATATTCAAAATAATTTATTTTTTCGTAAAAGCTTAATAAATGTATATTTCATGTGTATTTGGTATGTTAAATGGTTTTTTCTTTATATTTTACAAAAAATTTAATTTGAAAATTGATGTAGCAAAGAGGAAAAAAAAGAAATAATGAAACAAAAAATTGAACTGAATATATATATATATATGCATACACTGTATCATATTCATATATATCAACAAAATTATTTTTCCTTTTTTTTCTGTTTTTAATGTTTTCTATATTTTTTATATAAAACAATTTTTTTAAACCATATTTCACCCCTTTATTTCAATTTTCTTCTATTTTGTATTACATGAAAAATATAGATGTTATAATGTAGATGTTTTGTCTAATTTTCATTCAATTTTCTACTTTTTTTCTCTTTTTTTTTTTTGATTTAATAAAATATGTACATTTACTTACATATACATATGTATATGTTCTAGTACATGAAGGCAAAATTACGTATTACTTCTTGTACTCAATTGGTTTTTTTATTTTCTTGTTTTGGCAATAAAATTCACGTTATACAGTAAAATTTTTATACATTATACGTTACAATTGAGAAAGAAAAAATCTTTTTCAAGTACTACAAATTTGTGTTGTATAATATATATTTTACATTAGACAATTTCACCTAATTTTCTCATTCTTTTTTATTTTGAAAATAGAAAAAATTTAAAATATGGATGATAATAACGTAATATACGTATGTACACGTATATATATTATACCTACAACAAAACAAAACATATTACATATGTATTATCTGCAAGGATATGAACGAAAAATATAAATGCACAATGTACTCTAATTCACTATTTTATTCTAATATATGTATGTACATACATATGTATATTGTAAATTTTTTTGTGTTTCACACTAATACGTGCTTTTACTGCATATGACAGCAAAAGAAACATTTTTGTCTGATTTTTCTTCTTTTTTATTTTTTCAATGCATCATATTTTTCCTTTTAGACATACATATGTATAATGATATAAACAACAAAAGCCAGAAAAATAAATAATAAATAAATAAATATGAAATGAAAAATAAAAGGAAGTAACTTTATACATGTGCTTTCGTATTGTCAGAATGTCCTTAACCGTTACAACAAAACCAACAAAATTTTTAACTTTGAGTGGAAATTCTTTTTCTGCCTTAAGGAATTTTTTTGATGTGTGCATACATATGTATGTATAAGTATTTATGTACAATATTGTACATAATGTAAAGATAGTCCAGAACACTATATAGCTAGTTCATAAATATAATAATCATGACTATGTGAGTGTATTGTGTGATGTACAAATATGATATTTATTTGTGATACACACATATCATATACATATGTATATATACTGTATATCATTTAATATTGTTTACTGCAAAAGAGAATTTTTCATTTTATTTAACTTCAATTACGTTAACACTAATACAAATAGTTTTTATTATTATTTTTGATATCACGTACATACATATATGTATATGTACGTACATACATGTCATATTTTATTGTTACTTGTATATTATTTTGTTTTCATTTTTATTTCTGTCTCTTTATATATTCCATGTACATATAACATTATTAAGCATAAAGAATATGTAGCTGATTCTATATTTCATGTTACATGCATACAAACAATTATATGAAAATTATGTGGTATAATATAGTGGTAATAATATGTAGCACAGGATGCTTCAATTTATAAAGGGTGCGGTAAAATATAACTTTTTTCAATTTAACATAATTAAACTTAATTGGCTTAACTTGGTTTGAGTCAACTAAATAACATACGTTTATTCACATACGTAGTTCACATAGTAAAATCAATGTGTTAGTATACAAATTATTTTTCAAATATTATTCATATTTTGTATTGTAAATTTGATAGAACTAAATAAAAAAATAAATGTTATTCATTTTAATATTTTATTTACTGTCAATGTGTACGCACATTGTGTATGTTTGAGTGTAAATTTTATTTTGAATTTATTCATATACATTTTTTTCAATTGATTTATTGTCTCAAGTTTCAATTTGAATTATGAATTAATATTTACGTATTATTTGGATTATATACATTACATTACAAATATGTTAAGAATTAAAAATAGAAATTTGATATGATATACATATACGTATTATTTTTGTTATTGATAACAAAAGATTGATGACTGTTACAAACAAGAAAATATGTATGTACATATTTCAAATTTTAATACAATATCCAAATTTTTAGAATGAAATAAATATAAAATATTCTTCATTATGTTTATATGAATTAATATGATAATAAATCTGGATTTTCTCAAGTGTATAATTCTTCATATTTTTAAAATTTATGTCTAAAATAAAAAAAATCATTTTAAAAACAATTTTAATAAAAATGTACATTCACTCACTACATTCATGACATATTCATAAAATTAAATACCTACCATGGATTACATCAATGTAAATAAACCAGCAAGTAAATTAATTATACAAAATGTTGCGAAATCTAACTAATAAATCATACAATCTTGTATTAAATACGTTATTACTAATTTAAAAATATTAAAGTACATTATGGGTGTATGTACATTTAATTCTACGCCTGTAATTTCATAGAAAATTCATAAATCCCAGTTATTAATAAATTTCATTAATAACCTTCAAATTAAACATTTTTCACTGAGTTTTATTTCAAATGCAATTAAAGTTTCTATACACCATGAAGCTATATGTCACATATAAGTAAACAAACGGGTAAGATTTCAATTGACATTTATAAACGGTTGTCATAGATATTCTAAATATCTTGATGTAGTTTTTTTTTTTCCTTTTATTTTAAATAAAAACGAAAGTCAAACTGTACAATGCAACAACAACAAAATTGCATACTTGAACAAATAGTTTGAACATTTTTGTTTCTTGTGTTTTTTCAAGAATCATTTATTTAACTATAAATTCTCACGACTGACATGTACATATACTCAGGGTATCATACTTATGTTATGTACATACAAGTATAACTTAGTTGTTGAAAATTGCAATATAACATCTTAAAGTATGTACACAACATACATATATGTACGTTATATCTACTATGATTTTTTTTTACATTACAATGAATGATCATTATACTAACAATAAACGTCATCGCTTAATTTAAAGATGAGCACACCCTACATGGGAATAAAAAAAAATCTCTTCTGTAAATTTTCAAGATGCAAAAGCTTGATAAGCGTATTACACATTAATTTTTATGAAAAATGAAAAAATCAACTTTATTATACGTAAAGATATAAAATGCATTGTGTACATATACATACACATATGCGAATATGAATTGTTCATTAATTTATTCATTTTAACCATTTTACCCATTGCTGATGAACGTTATTGTGTACATTCACATATTTATGTACATAGGTATTACTAACAAGTATTAGCGTCAATTTGTTTAAATGACGCGATTATAAAAATAAATATGTACACTGTGTAGATATATAAATTTATTCACACACTCACACCATGCCTCGTCTTTTTCATTAATTTTGTTTTGTTGTTTTTTCCTTTTTTTTAATTTTGAACTCAAATTCAAAAACTGTATTTATCTATATACATTTATCCTTTCACAAGAGAAGAAAATTTTCATTCAAAAGTGTTAATTGCATAAATTAAACGTTCAAAAGCCAAAAATTTAAACAAATATGGAATGTATATATAAGTTAAGATAGCAAAATCTAAATTCTCAACAGAGTTTAAAAAAATAATGCAAATTTACATTACTTATATATATAAACTTAAGATAATATGTACGTACGTATATATCGTTATCATGGCAAAAGCATTTACTTGCACATATATCCTCATACAATTCTAGATATTATGTTGATACTTTAATAAAATACAGTAAAAAATTTGTACTGGATAAAATAGAAAGCAGCAAAGAAAAATGACACCTACACAGTGTAACTTTTGGTTATTTTTCATAAATTTTGCGAGAAGTTACAATATGAATATGAAATATAAAACATATGTTATGTATGAGAATATACATTTATATATACAGTATATTGTAACACATTGTAGCCAGACTCAGAAGCAATGTCTTCTTATTTTATTAAGATTTATTAGTTATGTTGAACTCATGATGACGTTTTGTAACCTTATTATAAAAATATTAAATTTAAAGTATGTATTCCTTTTTTAAAGAAAACATAAGTTTTCTAACACTAGCTGTTTTTAAATAATTAAATACATATACAAACTTTCTTTTCATATTATTTATAGAAATTTTATATTTATGAGATGAATAAATTATAAAAGTTTATAAGTATGCATTTTATAGTTCCATATATGAAGATTTTCATATCCTAATATTTGGAATATATTTTCAATGATGACAAATTGTGTATTTAAATATGTACATACGAATATTGTATGTAAAAAAATTTTAGATAATAGGTATGATTTCTTAAAAGTTAATTTTGATCACCGGTTTTTCTTGTTTTACTATAAATTATATTTTAACTCGGTCAGTAATATTAAGCTGAATATTGTCTTTTGTTTAACTTGTTATTAGCAAGTTTTTTTTTTTCTTTCATTATTAAATCTGTTAAAACATAATTGAACGTTAGAGAATAAGTTTTTAATTTAAACTACAAATAACATATTTTTGTTTTTTTTATTTAAATAATAATAATAATTGAAAATTGAAATACGTATAATTATATGTGCGTTTTTGATTTATATTAAATTCTTATGAAACTAAGTACATATTTTTCGTGCACGTGTAACTACAATATGAAAAAATATTCTATGTATTTGCTTAAAAATATTTTTTACATTGTAAAAAAATGTATGTATATGTACATTCAAAAGCAATGTAAAAAGATAAAGTAACATTTTACTTCATTCATTTTATTTATTCTTCTATAAAATATTCATAAATAAAAATTTTTCTTGAAGCGTTTTGTTAATTGTTTTCCAGTTTCAGTTTTCAATAAAAAGAAAAAAATTACAAGTTTGTTTTTTTTTCATTGTTATTTTTATTTAAACTTCACTTTTGAATTTTCATTATTTTAAGCTGCTTTTTGTTGTTTCCACCTTATTTTTTTTATCTTATATTTAGGTATTTTCACGTTTTCTAACTTCATGCAGTACAGTAGTCTTTAAAGGTAAATTTTTATTTTTATTACTAATTTAGATATTTAAGAATAATATCCAAATGAGCAAAACAAAAACCAATCCCTCTATGTCTTATGGAGATTTATTATAAATTTCTTTTATTTTGGATTCTATTAAAATTTTTAAAATTTTTATTATTTATTTATAAGGTATATATATATAGAACAAGTTATTAAATTTGGATAAATAATAAAAAATATTATTAAATTTTATTTCCTATGTACATACCCTAACTAACATTAAGATTAAGAAAAAGGAAAACTAATTTCAATTTTATGTTTGTTTAGTAAATAAAACATTAGAAAATTTTTGTTTTTTAATTTTTCTCAAACGTTAAATTTTGTGTACGGTAACTAAATCTATTTACGTATGCACCACAACACACCGCACACTTTATATACATATGTCACTGTGTATATGTAAATAAGTGTATCTTATAAATTTTATTTTTAAAAAGAATGCCACGTTTAGTGGTAAAATAATGTCATGGATTTTAATGAAGAAAAATTTATTATTCCATTTTTGTTTTTCTTTGTCTTGCGTGAAAAACATTACTCAAGGGTCGTTTTTTGCCGAACCTCAGAAACCACCAAAATTTTTATTATAAATTGTTATACAAAAAATCATAAATTATATCTGTACTGTACCAACTACTACTGCATATTACATAGATACAATATACAATATTTATACGTACTTGTAATTATAACGTTTTTGGTACAACAGGTGAAAGGAAAGTAAACAATTTATTTTATTATTATTTTTTTTTAATCATAAATTATTATTACATTTCTTTTTTGCCCATCTTTATTTTGAAGGACAAACAAATTTACTTCATGTGATTCATTAAAAACCGTGTGTTATTTATTTAGTTTCGCATTATTGTTGTATGCTAAGCAAAATTTGACACAAGTTTTTTTCATTGTACATATATTATTTCTATACTCATTCTAGCATAAACGCGTGTACATATTTCAAATTAAAAAATAAACTACAAGACCTTTCTAATATAAAAAACATTATATAAAAATTTTGGAATGTAATGGTTATATTGTGATTTCACCTTTTTTTTTCATACGTAGTTACTTCAATAGAAAAAATAAAAAATAAACAATTTTCCGTTATGTTAGCATTTTGGAAATTTTTTTTAAAGAATAGCTGCTGAGAAAATCAAAATTAAAGAATAAGGATCCCAAATGCAGTAACATACATATATATACGAGTGTGAAATATAAAAGGATTAGAAATGAGGTTTTTGTGGATATTTATCTCTCTTTTTTTTCTCTTTTTTGCTGTGTTGTTATATACATTTTTTTTCCAGCTTTCACTTTTAATAATATTTTTTTAACAATAGAAAGCAGATATATATATAAAGCAGAAAATATTTTTCCTTTGTATTTTCAGAATTATATAAATTCATTCGTTTTTATTTTTATTTTCTTCATCAAAAATACTCGACTGTCATAAACATCTTTTCATTCTTTTATTTTATTTTTTTTTTTATATTTTCCTTTTCCTCTTTTTTGTACATGTATTTTTAGATACATTATATTTTATTAAAAGTATGTAAAAATTACATTTTACACTTTTCCTAAATTAAAAGTTAATCTACTATAGATTTACTTAATATTCTTGTAAACAGTTTATAAATTACTTGATTATTTTAGAAAAACATATTTTTTTTATACGTAAAATGCGTGTAATACCTAGTAGTTTTTACGATAATCCAAGTGTGTATTAAAGTAGATTCGAATTTTATACACATCAGACAGATGAAATAAAAATAAAATGAAAGAAATTACAACGGATTCCATTAAAGGGACAAAAAATGTCATTGTTTCAATTTCTCTGACAATTTTCTGCGTTTCAATTGTTTTTTTATTTTCTTTTATTCTTAGATTTGTATTTTCCCGTTGTATTTGTTCATATTTATTTATTTAATTTTTTGTTTTGTTTTTCTTGAGTGTATTATACATTTCTATTTGTTTTTTACATTTAGAAAATTCTAAAAGAATTTTATTGATTTAAATGAAATTTTCTTATTTTATATCTTTTATTTTCTTTGTTTGACACTCGTCTATTGATAAAATCTTTTTTTTTATATAAATGTGTATTTTTGTTTATAAGAAAGTACACGTTTCACGTATACGTACTAAAACAGGTAAACTGTTACAGGTAAACTGTTACAGGTAAACTTTGTAAACTATTAGTATATTTTATATATATATACCTACACGATATATAAATCTGTATAAGTTCGGTCAGTAATAAGGGGATGAAAATGTTCTTTGCAAAGAAAATATTTTTTTATGTCACATGTATATTATCTTTGTTCACATTTAATTAATCAAAATATTGTGATATGGAGCGTACATGCTGGAAAATTTATTTTCTTTTTACATTTTAAATAATGTGTTGTATATACACGTGTGTATTATTTTATATTACGATAGGTAAATTGACGTAATGAAATAAAGATAAAATAATTCTTGTTTAAAAAAAAAAAAAAAACACATCTAATTCCGTCATACATGTGTACCAATACTATGCCACTAATGTATTTTATATTATAGACGTTTGAAAAGGGTATATAAAATATAAAACTTTCACAAAATTTAGGTATATATATATATACCTATATGCTTTAAAAGTTAAAGAATATTTTGAATTTAATTAAAAAACTTTGAACCTTATTCGTTTTAATCCCTTTTCATTTTGTAGTTTGTATTGTTCAACGACATATAAATTGAAATAATAAAGAAAAAAAGGTTATTTATATAATTTCTATTTTTTATTTCAAATGGCAGCGTGAAAAAATAAATTTTTTAGATATGAATTATCAGAAAAACTTTTTGTTTTTTCTTGAATTTTTTATAAAGAAAATTGCGTATAATTTTGATTTTTTTTGGTTTGCAGACATAATCATTAGTAAAGCTTGCCCAGAAAGAAAAAAAATTAAATTATCTAAATATATGTATACACAATAAACATTTTAGGCTAATATCAAAATAAAAGTTATTTAATTGGTATGTCAATAACATTCTATACTTTCTATCAATTCGATATTAATTATCCTAACATAAATATTTAAGAAAAAAAAAAAACCAAAAGAAAAATGATGTGTATAGTTTGGAAATAATTTTTTACCATACATACGTATGAACGTATGAAAATTTGTCAATTAAAAACATAGTTTCCATCAATCATACACTATTTATTTTTACATTATAATATTGAAATACTGACAACATCGAAACAAACATCAAAACCAAAAATTTCAATTCATTGTTAATGACTTCAGCATATATAATTTTGTATAAGAAAAATAATAAGATGAAATAACTATTAAAAATTGTTGAGAAATATTTATTTGCACATTTACTTTTTCATAGTATTGTTTGCTGTAAATTTTGCTTATTATTATTTTGCGTATTTTTGGATTAAGTATATTTTCATTTATTTATCATTTTTATCTTCTTATTTTCCTGTTATTGTAATAGTTATTAATTATTGTTTCTACTTTCTAGACAACACAAACATATGAAGACACATGAAAATCTCCTACATGCTTTTTCTTTTTCTAAATTAAAGGCAATCATTGATTCCAAATCCTTGACTCATTTTAGTTATTTTCTCTTGTTTTCTTTATTATTGTATAATATAAAGTAAATGATTAGCAATTTTTGAGTTTACTTGTTTAGGATGTTTGAAAAATTAATTTTTCTTTATGTCTTCCTAATACAACGTCAAATATTTAAAACTAATGAAAGAAAATTAATTACGAGCTGTTATTTTCATCATCATCATCATCATTTACTTTTTTCGTTATTTGTATATGTATGTATGTATGTACATCAAATTTAATAAGAAATTTCAACCAATCCCAATTTTAAAAGCCTACTCAATAATCTCCTACATTCCTAATTTACCTTCTGGCTTCTAAGCTAAAAATAAAGACATTTTCCTTGTGCTAAATCTAATTTAAGATATCCGTTACACGGCAATATAATATGTACCTATATTTGCAAATTTAACAAATTTTAGTTTAAATTTCAACGTAATTAACTCAATTATCAACAAATTAATTAAGTCGATTCATGTATATATATGTAATGTCACTAAGTATCGCATATAAATTTATCATTCACTTATCTATCTTCAATATTGCCGGTAGCATTTCTCATTGGCTAATTTTCATCCTAAATTTAATATCTTATCTTGATGACATTATCACTATTTAATTGTGTTTATTTGACTGTCGTCTTTAGTAGTTGATTAAATTTAACCGATAAAGACGGTGGATATATGTACAGTAATTTAAAACGATGGCAATGACTTCTATTTTAAAATTGTTTTATATGTGCATACGATATACATATCTACGTATATACAAACGTATTTATAGATATGTGTACATTGTCTGTATACATTTTACCAGGTGAATACCACAATCGATTTACCAAGTTTACATTACTTCATATACTGATACATCTCAGCCGAATGTAAACCTCAATTTATTGTGACAATTATTTATTCAACTTAATAAGTACATGCATGCATGCTACTTTGTTTTCATATTATAATAATACGAAACTTTTACGTACATTTACCTATAGTATTAGTTAGTGGGCGTTATCGTTTTGGTTTATAGTTCATTTAAATATCGTGGGATTATTTTAAATTTACAATTATATAACAGTTAAAGAAAATTAAAAACAAAATAATATTAGTTGCGGTTTACTGGCTAGATGATTGCATCGAAAAGTATTACATTTGTATATGTGACATTAGAGATGAATGAAAATGTTTTAAAATAGAAATTAGATTTGTTGCAAAATTATTTTTTTATTATTATTACCTAGGTATATCTTTTTTTTTATATTCCATATGGGTAAATTTAATGTTAAAAACATTAGAGAATAGCGTGCAAAATGCATCGATTGAATTTTACTATTTTAAACGATTGCTGCCATATACCTACATATGATGACGATTAGATAACACAATTAATAATAGTTAATTGCTTTTGCAAGATGTATGTGTTCAAAGTAATACGTGGTAATAAATAACAATTAAATGAAAATACAGCATTTATGTACTTTAAAAAGTAAAATTAGATAATCAAAGAGTTTTGGTACATTTATACTTTTTCATGTACATATTGCCAAAATTTCGAAATTAAATTGTAGCATAAGCGGCAAAATCTCATTGCTATTGTAATTTGTTAAAATACCATACATAATTAATTAAAACATTTAAACTTTAATTAATTTGACATGATGATGATAAGGCTATTATAGATTGTCGAAATTAGCAACACTATATTTTTACTTTATTATCAACATTTTTAGTAGAATTTTTATTAATGATCGAAAAAACATTGTTGCCAGAGAATACTAGAGAACAAATACGAACACAAGAGAAGAGAAAGAGAATAATAAAAATAAAACAAGATAAATTTTATTCAGCTAATGTTTATAAATTGTTTGTTTCCAATCCAATTTCCAATAAGATACGGTCGTCGCCATCAGTCGATTTTATTTTACTTGTTTTTTTTACATTGTTTCCAAGTCATATTTTTTTGACATTTGCTTTTTACTGGTTATTCTTTGTTTGCATCGTTTTACTTTGTTTTTGTTTTTGTAAATTAAAAAGATTTATACATGTACACAATATACAAAATAAAATATATGTATGAATTATTATAAAATCTATGTTTATGTAAAAAATGCTGAATTATATTTTATTATAATTTCAAAAAATTTATGTTTGTATGTATATTATGTATATACGGTACGTACACATATATGTACAAATGATAAACTGTAAAATTAATCAGACTTGAGACTAGACAATTTCAATATTGAAAAAGCATCAATAATTACACTTTATACATATTTAAAAAAAAAGCATCAAAACCAATGTCTGGGTTATGTGCATTTCACTTTATTAATGAAGAATTTTATGGTCTAATCATTTAGAAAATTGATTTTTTCCAATTTAATTAAGTTAACATTTATGAATGAAATTTATTAAATAAAATTCATTATTTTGATTATTAAAATGTTATAAATATACAGATTGACTAACTTACCGGGTAGTACATTCCCTGGGGAGGAAGAAAAAATGCCCCTGAACCCCACAGTTTGACGGCTTTTTTCTGCTACTTTTCTCAAATTATTATATTAAAATATATCGATATTTTTAATAGTGAAATATGAACAACAGATTATGATAAAGCACACAATAAGAATTTTTTATTTTTTTAAAAATTCACAAGAATCACAAGCACTTTTTTCGGTTTAATGTGGTATTCACTAGTCTAATATACTTATGCTTATGATATTCTCTTATGATTATATGTATGTAAATATGTATATATTAAAATTTTGACAGTAAAATAATAATTTGAATTTGTCTTTAAGTTTTTTTTTAATTTTACTGTACTTTAAATGTTCTTTATCAGAAATCTGTAATTTGTTTTATTCACGTCTTCTTGGGATTATCACAATTTTCTATGAACTTTTCACCTTCGCCTTTTTTTTTATTTTAAAGCGACAAATAAAAATTTTATATAATAAATGTTATCTCACATGAATTTCTTTTTAATTTAAATATTACACAAAATTTTGGCACATTATAATATTATGATTTAATAAAAATATTTTCCAAGTCATTTTTAATATTACATTATATTCTTTCCCGACTATCTACCATATATGTATGTACATAGAATTATCATTATGTATTTATTTTTTTTTTTAAAAGTAAAATAAAATAAAATAAAATTATTACAAAATTTTAATGATCCGCTCTACTACTGCACACATGCACATCATTTTTTTAAAATAATAGTTTTTGATGGAATATAGAAAAAATAAATAAATAAATAAAATTAATGGATGATGGATAAATGGATTAAAAGAATATAATATACATTCGTGTATATATATAAGTATAAGCACAATATATATTACTTTTACATCAATGGAGCGACAGAGATACAAAATTAAAATTATGAGAAAAATAATAATAAAGAATCACACATACACAACGTAACTAAACAAAAACAGAAGAACCATCATGAAATTCTTAAATTCTTATTCTTCTTTGATTATGGGATATATAGAAATATGGATGAAGAGATGCAATGATACATACTGTATGTGTGTATGATTTTTTTTTTGGAAAATGGAGGATAAACTATAAGGATAAAGGATTTTTTTTTATTTAATTTAATTTTTTTTTTGTTTTCTTATTCTCGAATAATTTTATTTTATTTTTATTTATTATATAAATATTGTTTGTTTAGTAAATAATACAAAATTTCTAAAGAGTGCAACGTGTTCTTTTTGGCACTGATTTTTACTACTATAAATGTTTACGCACAATTGATTAAAATGAAACTATAAAAACAAAGGAATGTTTATTCAAGAGAAAACAATAATATTAAAAAAAAAATAAAGTATGGATGGAATGGAATCTTATTGTCGAGTGTTTACTTGGTTAAGAAAATGAGATGAATCAGACGAGATATAAACACAATGTTATATTTACAACAAAAAATGATAATATTGAATATTTTCATTTGAATCCAATTTGAATCCTTTATCCCACAACAAAAAAACAAAACAAAAAATGTATAAAAAAAATAAATACATAAAAACACTTGAAATTATACAAATTTTTAAGTTTTTTCGTTTACTTTGAAAACGATTTTCAATTTTTAAATTCCTTCTAACATATGGATGTTCAAAAAAAAAACAAAATAAAATTAAAAATATTTCTGGACACTAAATTTACCAAAAAATATAATACCTCCTTAATTCTTTAATAATTCTATGCACAACGTTTAAAATCAAAAATTTTTACTTTGTATTTTATTTGTTATATGTGCGTAATTAAAATCTCAGAAAAAAAATATATGTAACAAAAAATCACAATTATTTCACTGATTTAAATGATGAAATTTAAAAAACAAATGAATATAATCGAAAAATAATCTAATTTTAATTAACGAGATTCTTAGCAGAAATATTTTACTTTTCTGCTATTTATATTTATGTTTAATAGTATACACTTAAAAAAAACTTTGCTGGATTTTATATAAAATACCAACAAGGAAGAAATAATTTTCAATACTATTCCCTGTGCGTCGTAACAAACTACTAACGAAATATTAATATGAGAAGAGATTTTTGACAGCAATGCGACAAATTTTCACATTAAGCAGGAACATGTGTATAAGTATTATTAACCCAGACAGAAATTAACAAATACGAGAAAGCAACAAATGTTGATGGCAACAAATTACTAGTTTGACATTTGACTTCATCAAACTTTTACATTTTATATTGTATTGTATTTGTATGCTGTATGAATTCGTTCTGTAGCAATTATCATACGGAATTCGTTCATACACGTATAATAAAACTAACACTATGCCCGAATCCCGATTCCCGATGCCGTAGCCGTCGTATGCAGTATGCTGTATGCATTACGAATTATCGAGCAAAACAAAATGTAAAATGTTTCTAAAAACCTAAAATTTATCTCAGAGCAGATTAACATTCAGCGACGGCAGCCATTATTATTATTCTATAAATAGTACGCTGAATACTCTTGATTGAATGAGAAATATGTAAATAACAAAAAAAAACAAAAATTCATCTGGGTTTAACAAAGAAAAATTGAAAAATGTGAAAATGTGTTCAATGTAGAATGAAATAAAAATAAAATGACTGAACACTAACTGGGCTGCCATTGGAAGAATAAAAATGATTTTGCAAAGGAGAATAATGTACTGGTTGTCTGGTTCATGATTTGTATTTAATGTTTTTGGTACGAAGAGTAAAATGAAGACGCAAAGATAAATTATAAAGTTTCAGGGCATTTGTCACCAGATGGTTCTTGTCTTGTCCTATTTCAAAATAAATTTAAATCTTAAAAATTTGTTCGTTAAATATCACATACGTTACGTACATATGTATATACCTATATTATCAGTTCACTTGTTCATTCAAAATTTAATTAAAAAAAGAGTATCTTTTTTTTCTTTGTGTGTAAATTAAATTATTAGCTCTACCATACAATTCAAATACCATACGAAAAGTACAAAAAAAAATATAAATTATGAATATGTATAATCTAACAATATTAATAATTTGTCATTATTCATTTAGCAAACATGTACATGTAGTTGAAACGTATTCAGATTTGTTTAAATAATACATATGTGAATGATATTTAAATAAATTGATAAATTTTTATGTAAACAAAATCCAAGGATTTATTTTTTTTTAAATCGAATGAGAAAAACATGTCAATCATCGTAGGAGTATTATAAAAACAATTTTTTGTATTTTGTAAAATTTTGCTTTTTAACCCATCATTCATTTTATATAACAAATGTATCATTTATTATTATATGCCCATTCAAAATAAATGTATATACCTTAAGGATACTCTTAGTACATTTTAGAATTATTATTATTATTATTATTTTTTTTTTTTTCATACTTTCATTTATCCCAATAATAAATCTTTTTCATAAGTTGCTTCCGGCTTCGTAGTAACAGTAATATTTCGTCTTCGACATTTTGATAGCTATTCAGCTTTCATTTCCATCCTATATGTAATGTTCTAATATACGATAACGTAATGATAATATATTACATGCATGAAGCATATTTTTATTTGAAATTATATTTTTATTTTTTAAACATAGCTCAAACAACACATACGAGATATATCGATAATACATGTATGTAGATGTATGTATCTGCTTATACATACATAGATTGTTATTCATGATGATATGATAACAAAAAGTTTATTTGCATCCCAAAAGGGATACTTTACGCTTTACAGTACGCTCTTTGTTATACTTGTATAATATGTATATGACGTTATGCTTATATAAAGTTTTTATATACATACATACATATGTATATATACTTATATTCTGAGTCCTTACACAAGATGAATTTTAAAATAAAAAACTTTACACTAAGTTATTTGTGTGTATATACATATATATACACGCACATGTAAAGTAAAATTTATAACAGGACTTTCAGGTATTTTCAGAATAAGCATTCATGTACATACATATATCAAATGTGAAGTGATTGGGATGAGATTCCTAGCAATCGTTACATGTATACATTATATTAAATTGTAAATTAAAATAAGGTGTAATAAAAAAAAAAATATTGTAATAAAAATAATGATGATAACGACATAAATGTGCGTAATACGGATGTGTTATCCATTGACATTCTACTGAAGGATGTGTGTTGTACACATGTATATATTTGTATTTATATGCAAGTATTCGAAAAGGAAAAATATAAAAATAAAACCAATAAAATAAACAGGATATAACAAATATTACGGAAGAACTGAAACTTTATGTGCTATTATTTGTAACAATAATATAACATTATTACAATAATATATACGTAAGGCCTGAGGGAGTTGTAAACAGAATTCATGGTCATATTTACATATAATTTTCATTTTACTCAATAATATGAGCAATATTTTTTTCTTATACATATTATTTAAATTATTTTCACAATTACAAGAAGAAATAAAAATATTTGAAGAAATAAAAGCATTAATAAAAAAAAATAAAATAAATTAAGTATTTGTATATACAAATAATTATTAAAGATAAATTCGTTTTAAAAAGTACAATTATTTAGATTTCTAGTAGAATTTAATTCTAAATAAAATTCGAAATAATATATTATATACACAAATGTATAATTGTATTAATTATTTAATTTTGCTATGTAAATGTCTTAAAGCATCTTTGAAAGTCCTTTCCATGTAAAAAATATCTATGTCCATAAATATTTAATGTATACATGTATTGATAAGATTTTCTTATATGTGTATAAACAGTATATACATATATAAATGTACAAAGGTACCAGTTATATATAATTAATTTTAAATCACACATGCATACATATAATATATATAAACACATATAGTACAAAATGTCCAAAATGTGTTGAAAATTCCACTTGCAATTTGCCTGTGCACGAGTATATTTAACTATATTGTAGATTTTTTGATACATTAAAAGACGAAATATACATCTAAATTATTCAATCTTTATACACACTTTGAAAGTGTTTTCAATTACTAAATTGTCAATATTTAATGTACTGCTTATGTAAAATAATAATAATAATGATAGCAATACGTAAAACGAAATATAAATATATGAACGTACATAAGTAAAATAAAATGTTATAAGTATTTTGAATGTACACGTGTATATGCAAATATACAAATGTATGTATACTGTATATATGCGAATATCAATAAAGAAAGAGCAAAGTTTAATTGAAGTTGTTTATAAAGATATTATCATTACATTATTTAAGTAAAATTTGTATACAAATAGATATAATTAAGAAAATGAAAGTATATATATGTACATTTTAAAAATATATATGTATGTATGTACACAATATATACAAATTGAAATTTTTATGTTTTATTGAAATTTTATAAATATTTAATGTTTTAGAGTGAATTGAAAGCAACAAAGAAATAACAGATCCCATTTTATATTCTTATAACGCTTAACTGAATACTTTTTAATTACACAGTTTGTTTTATTTACAAATATATTTCAAAATAGAATATTTATTGGAAATAAAAATTGCCTTTTCGTGTACTTTGTTCTTTTCTTTTTTTAATTGTGACTATATTAAATGTATCTTAATTTAATACTTTTTAATTACTTTATGCATCAATGAATAATGAATATTACCATCAGTAAAATTTCTTACAATGTTATAAAATGTAAAGAATTTTTATAAGATAATAAATTTTAAATAATAAAAATAAAAAAAATTTGGTTTAAAAGATTCTAAAATATTTAACCATTATTTTTTTTTTTTTTTTTTCAGAATAAAAATCTGGTAAATTTTTTCTCACACATTTATTCATAAATTAAAATATATTCAATTTATTTCTGTTTTATTTATATAAATAATGTAAATCATATCCTAAAATATGTTATATGATGTGTACTCGTATGTACATTATTATTATATATTTCTTGTAGCATAAATTTATCTTTTTAATTTCTTAACATAAAATTGACTTTTATCGAAATTTTACGATCTACTAAAATATACGTTATATATGTATATTCCTATACATCCTGCATAAAATATAAATTTTTTTTTTTTTTTGTGTAAAGTATAATACAAACAAAATGTATGTATACGAGTGTAATATCAAAAAATATATATGTAAGTTCTCACTACAAACATAAAATTTATGTATACCTTACTTACATGTAGTATTATCGTTATGTACATTTCTATTTTATGAAAATTCTACAAGAAATAGCCTGTTAAGTACCATTCTATTAGACAAAGCATCTTAAACTTTTCATTACGATAATAGCATTTAATACACTTAAACATTTACAAGAACTTGTAACATGTACACACATATTTGTGTTCATATGAGATTTCCTTTCGCTTTTAATATTATATAATGATTTTATACAGTTAATTTTATATAGTTTTACTTTATTTTTCTCAAAATTATACAATATGAAAACCTCTGTACGCCTAATATATTTTCGTACTACACTTACAAACTTTACATGCAACAAAAATAAAACGCCTGAAGATAAATTGTTATTCAAACCACAAAAATGTATAAAGTATATTATGAAAAAAGAAAACAAAAATTGGCTAAATGATGAATCAATATTAGATACATACATTAGATAAATACATACGCAAACTGAGGTAAAGTAAAGTAAATTTCAACTTAAAATAAACCTTTTTCTGGCACACATATACCTTGAAGCTTTTTTAAGCTATAAACTATCTATACATTATATGTAAATATAAAATAATACCAGTATCATTTTTCTCTCTATTTTAGAATAAAATGTTAAATACATTCTAAAAAAACAAAATGCATTTTTGGCATAAAAAATAAAAAGATCCTTAAAAATTTTAAATTTCGCCTACATAAAATGCATCCAAGCATACAATCATCAAACCATCATAGTGAAAATACAATATTTATCCATTCCTATAGTTACCTATCATCAAGTTGTAAGTAAAAAAGTTACAGTTTTATAGCATTTAATCTATAACCTATATACACATAGCTATAATAAATGTATGAATATAAAAGCATTCTTGTATACATATCCACAAGACATAAAATTCGTTTCATCCATATTCATTTTAGTTTTTGTACGATTAAATTACTTGTATATTTGTACACTTTTATACGTGTACATATGTTAACGAGGGAAAATTGATTTGCTAATGTCCTAGAAGTTGCAAAATATATTATTTCAATGAACATGAAAACAAAGTAACAAAAACAAATGAAAAGTAGAAAAAGGGTGAATTTAATTCGACTAAATTTATCTGATTCCTATATAGAAGCACATTGGAAAGTTTTAACATTTGAATGGCAGAATAATTTAACAATAAAAATTTAACCTTAACTTCGATGCATGTATAGATTTTGGCGGTATTGCTTTCATACTCTGAATTTATTTATTATTATTTTTCTTACCTCATTTTATAAATAAAATAAAATTATACAAAAAATCGAAAGAAGTAAGATGAAAAGTTATTTTAATAAATCAAAAATGAAAATTTAAAGATAAATCTAGATAATGTTTAAAAAGAAAAGTTACTATACACAATAAAAAATTTGACTACATTTAAATTAAAATGAATGAAAATTTTATATAAAATATAGAAATTCGATCCAACTACCTGTATAATAATAATTTTTTAATATTATAAATGTAATATAATTTGTATTTGACTATTAAATGAAATATGTTGATTAATTACTTAATTATTCTGTGTTACATGAATCTGAGAAAAAAATCAATTTCTGACCATAGAAATTTAGGATAACATCATTTTAATTTTGTTGTGTAATATAATATTTTATACGCATATAGAATTTCAAAAGTATATAATAAGAAAAGCAGACAAGACCAATAAAATTTCTATGTAAATTACCATATATCATACATTATTACAATAATGTACAAATAAACTAATAAACTGATGTATGGGTCATGGATCAAAGTATCATTTATTTTACCAAGTCTGAATTTAATTAATTAAAGTTATCCACTCATACGTGTACAAATATTAAAGTAAAATCCAAAAGTTCTATAGTATATCTATTTTATATAGGTATGCGGTTACACATCTACTGGTACAGTAATTAAAAATATTAGTTGTTAAAGGAATATGCATTCCTAAACTCCTACACATATGTACGTATGTACATGTATACGTATAAAGGATATATGTGTGCTTACACACTATAAAACCATATAAAATATTGATATTTCTTTTTATTAAATGTGTTTGTATATGCACATAGTACATTTATCGTTTTGTAACGTAACACCAAAGTAATACGGAGGATAAACACAAATACATATTTATAATATAGTTTATTATTAAATTAATTATACATTCAGTAATGAATTTATATATGTCTATTAAAATTTTAATGAATTTATATAGAAATATATGTACATACGTGTATAGTGTAAACGTAAAGTATTTTCAAGCGTACAAGCCACACAATTAAATTTGTGTTTATACTTATGCTTACTGTACACATATATCACATGTATATTGTGTATGTACATAAAACTACCACACATTGCATTCATTTGAATGCATTACGCATATTTGTATATTTTTCAAAAATATACAGTTAAATAAAATAAATTATTACATTTGAAAATATGACTTTTTATAAAAATAATCATAATTTAAAGACACAAATAAAATATATTCCAGGTATATAATTATGATCATAAATGTTAATGAATGTTTTTGTGGTGCTCTTATCATATAAACTCTTATGTAAATACCATACGCATCGTATCGTATGATTCGTCTGTAAATTTTAAAGAAGTAGGTTGTAATATACAAAAAATATATATTTTTTTTTTTTTTGCAAGAAAAAATAAATAAAATTTTATTTATTTTACGTATAAATGTAAATTTCTGGCATTTATTGTACGAAAAAAAGTAATAATAATAATACACACTGGATAAGTGTACAAGTACTAAAAATAATAACGGATGCTGTATACACATTGTATGTAATTGTACTTATGGTTTTATAAATTATACAAAACTGAGATTATAAAACGAAACGGTTGGAAAAAAGTTTTGGTAGAATATTTTTAATTTAACAGAATTTAAATTAATCACCTGAATTCATACAAAATTTTTAAAATACAGGAAACAAAATATTTTTATATGCTCATTCGTTATATACAATTTAATCTTTAAATATTTAACGATCATTATGATAACAAACCATAATGGCCTGTTACGTATACTTTACTTACAGGACATTAAACACAAGAATTTTATTTTAAATATGACATACACATTATATAAATAATAACAAAATATGTACATATGTAAGTATGTGGATGAAATAAAGAATTGCTAGATTTTCATTTGTTCTTCATTATTCTTCTAATTTTTAATCAATAGAAGACTTTTCCAAACTTTCCAATTTATTGCATTTTTTTAACATAATCGAATATACAGTATAAAGTCGTTGTATGTGTTAACACATGTACAGACCCGTATTAGTATTTTTATTGTGGTTGAAAATGTGATGTCGCCCGCCAGATTTTATTTTTTATCATGATTGTAATATCAACTTTATCATTATACATAAACACACTCAAGAAAACAAATACATATGAAATTTAAAAGAAGAATCATCGTTCTTCAATGTGTCAAGCAAAAGTTATACGCACGAATTTCAAAACTTTTTTAAGTACGTACATAAAAAAAATTATATATGAAAGAAAAATGATTATGGAAATTCTAAAATTTTATTTTTTTTAGTAATATATAATTTTAAATTATTATATGTATATTTAATGAAAAATTTTTTATCTTGAAAAAAAATTATAAAATTTGTATGAATATAAAAAAAAAAACATAATGACAAAAATATCCTTGAATATTTCAAATGAAAGGAAACAACATATGAATTTAAGAATACACATTTTGTTTATTTTGTATTATAATGTTGAATAATATGTGAAAATTCATTTTTATGAAATGAATTTTCGTGGTATACACATACATATGAATGTATTTATTTTAAAATTTTTTCGTTCATATGAAAATTTTTGTCATTTCATTTAACAAAATTTACAATAAAATGTCCTTAAATATATATTCAAGTATCCTGTTCTTATATACGTAAACACAAAGTATGTACGTACATAAATACATTTACATGTATGTATGTATGTAATATTGTAGACTTAAAAATCCATGGCGACCATATGAAAAAAGCACATAGTTTTTAAAGTTGTCTATTCATTCACAAAAATTAGAATAAAACCAAAACTGCTTATATTATATTTTCCTATTTTTTATTTTTTTATTTATTTTTTTTTTTTTTGTAGGCGGAAATAAAAGAGTTTTAGAAGAGTTTATTTATTTATTTTTTATTTTACTGGATCAATGCCAAAATGTCAATTCCATTTGGGAAAATTTTATCTGTACTATCCTTATACAATATACAATATAATTTAGATAAATATATACAACTGAATGTATGCTGATGTATTCAAAGATAGAAATGGCATATCTTTTTACATTACATACACAAGAACTATAATAAGGATGCATACATGCTTCTTTTTATATTTATAGAAAAAAGTTGGAAAAAATTTCTTATTACTCGTGTTGTATGTCAATGATTGCAACAGAATGTATATGTGCACATATGGTTATCGTTCTCATGAGAAAAGTGTTAAAGGACAACAACAGTTAATATACAAATTGGAATGAAAATTTAGATTATGTCTTTTACTCTAACCTCAGTATTAAGAGTAATAAAGAAAATAAAAAGAAAAAATTAAAATGAAAATTGAAAAATACCAATTTATAAGCTCTATCATGTTATTTTGTACGTACATATAGGGCAAAAATAAACTCGAATCTATGTATAATTAGTTATCTTACATATACTGGCAAAATTACAATTTTAATAAGCATCAAAATATCTTTTTATATTTTAAAATCGTTTTTTCGCTTTTTTATTAATTCTCTACAATTATGTATGTATTTAAGTGTAAATTTTATAAACTTTTTAAAAATGAACATGGTGCCATAATGTCCTGGAATACTTAAAGTCAAAAGAATTTGTATAATCGGTTTATACTTTGATTGAGTAAAAAAAAAAACAAACTCAGACGAAATTAAAAGACATATTTAAAAGAAAAATTTCAAAAAAAAAATATTATCTGCAATTTTTTAAAAGCCAAAAAAAATAGAAGGAGGATTTCTGAATAATAATATAAGCCAACTTTCCTTCAATTTTTTTCGCCTTTATTTTTTATTATTACTTAATTCTTTTTAATGAAAATATATTCATGTTGCTTGCTATTGAGAAATTATATTGTATGTAAAAATAATCGAGTGAGCCTATACAAAAAAATTTTCCTTTTGGCAAATCAATTCTATTTATTTTGAGTCGGAAATTCAATAAGCCAACAATTGCATTTATTTTCATAGTTTCATGCCCCTTTTATACATTACGAATAAATTTTTTTTTTTTTGTAATATACATCTGTACATATGTATGTATGAAATCAAAAACTCAATAACATACCCAAATTTCCTTATCAATTTGTATCCATTCATCATTAAGTTCTTTATTTATGGCGTAATTGCGATAAAAGTTCGATTTTTGTTGTAACATTTTACAACTTAATTATTACAGACGTAAATTAAGTTAAAATTCGAATGAAAGACAAATTAGATAAATTAATGAAAATAATATATTAACCGGAATAGAGTATACAAATACTGTAGATACTTTTTAGTAATAGGACTTAAAAATGGCGGAAAAACTGACAGGAATAGGAAAAAATTTTAACCGCCAATTCTTTTTGAATTTCAGATTTCCTTTAATATTAGGATGCGATGGTGCTGCTAGTGGTAAATATTCAAATTATAGACATATTCTGTTCGAAGCTGTAAAATATTGAAAACTTTAACATAAAGATGGCGCTGACATCAAATTTACGGAAATAAGTACTTTTTTTATAAAAATGTTTTACACAATTCGGTTAACAAAAGATAGAAAGGAAAATGAAGGGTATTGGATTCAAATTACAATTTTACGTTTTTGAAACGATTTGAATTTTTGTATTTTTTTTTAAAGCTAATTACTTGTTAGTAACTTTATACTTTACTGTGTATAGTAAATTACTGAATTTTAATTTTCATAAATTCTAGTATTTTTAAGTAGCAAATACATATTTAACGTTTATATAATTACTTTTAAAATGAACCTAAATTAAGGAAAGTAAATAGCAAAATAAAAACAAACTTTTTTTTTTTAAACATTTTTGTATAACCCACTTAAGCTCTTATCCTTTTCCCATTCATAATGGTACTTTAAATATTATATACATATATAAATAAAAATTCTAATATTTTAGCTTATTTTTCATTCATTCGTAAACATAACTTCTAATACGTATTTGTGTATGTACGTTCTTGTACAAGAATAATAATTATTAGACCACTAATTATGTTCGTAAAAGGTTTAATTTCGTATTCTTAAATACGATTACGTTTAATATACCCAAGATATGTAAATACCCACATTGATAAATTTGCAATCTTTCATTTTTCATAATCCTTATACAAACAGTATATTTTACATATACCTACAAACAATTTTTATATGTATGAAGGGTTTTCCTTTTTTTTTTTTAAGGATGAAAAAATTGTATACAATTTTATTTTCCGTTTATCTTTTTCTTTTCTAAAAATAAAATCCTATTTTAATTTTAACGATTCTTTGTTATGTACATATATTCTTTAAATAATTCGTAAAAATAAATTTCTTATCAAGGAAACTGCACATTATATTATATTTATAGAATAAAAAATATAATTATATTTTTACATATATACGTATATGTAGTCATATATGTAACAGATATGAATGATAATATAAAACGGCAAGAGCTAATTAATCATTCTTATATTATGGTCCATAAACATACAATATAAATTTATATGCATACATATGTATGGGTGATTTATTCAGCTAAAATGTATTTATGTACATCATATTTACCATAAGTAACGTAAGAAACACACGTATATAACATACATATATATGTTATATATGTTATATTTCAAATTTATTTAATTGCTATTTTTAAATATTGTAGAATAAAAAGAGAGATAAAATGTAATCCAGTATTCATTCATGAAAATGAAATATGTATTGTGTAATATATAATAAAAGTAAAGATATAAAATAAAATAATTGAATTTTTTCTTCATGATTTTCCTTGTTTTTTTTTCTCTTTTTTTGAATATCAGATAATAATTTAATTAATTACTTACCTGTCTTTGTCGGAAATCCATAACAGATACTGAACTCCGCAATTCTATTATGGGCATTTAATGTGATGATGGTTAAAATACGGTGTTTCTTCTTTTCTTTTTTGTTTTTTTTTTCTTTTTTTATGTTTTGCTTTAATACGCCTTCCTGGGCTGATTGAGAAAATTTAGTTCTTTTCTTTTTATTATTCTTTTTTCTTTTAATTTTGTTATGTAACAGTATCTAGAATGTACATACAGTGTATTTAGTACGTGTGGTTCGCAACTCAACTTTTATCAGACATCATATAAAATTCATACATTTGCAAAAATAAATTTTTACCTTCACGTACATGTACATAAGTTCATATATAACAATTAATGCACATAAGTACACAGGTATACAATATATATACGTATGTATGTATTAAGTATGTATATAAAATGATGTGGTTAATTCGTTATTTCTTTCATTTTACTGTTTTCATTTTTCTTTCTTTATTTTTCTTTATTTTTTTATTTTTAATTTCAACTTTGTTTATTTTATTCTTTTATTGTAGATTGTACAATATCCTATCCTTGCTTTTCCAGATACAACTGATGCTATTATAATTTACGAGTATGTTTATATTTAACTTTTAGTGGGTTTATAGCAGCTTTTAAAAGAAAATGGATTACGGAATTATATGTATGTGAAAATGTACGAACATACAATTTATATTCATTCATATATCCTTGTATTCATGTGTTATACAAAATATGTATACATGTATATATTATATACATACGTATGTATATATTACTCATACGAATGAATTTAACCGCACTTTTAAATTGTGATACTTGCTTCTAGCATTTATTTGTAAAATATTGAAGATACAATATATCTGTTTTTATTCATTGTATGGACAATAGTATATAGAACAGTAAAAGTTGATGTGATTGTATGTCGCACTGCACATTATACCATGATAATAATGATGATGATGATATCTTCCAATTGTGAAAGTTCAGTTTATTATATTGGCAAGATTTTTTCAAATTGATATACACACATGTACATTTACTTATATATGACGGACGAAGAGAATGGTATTAATTAATGATCATTTTCATTTAGAGTTTATTAAATTCTTATTTTCCTATTTTCTGAATGTTAATTTGTAGACAATCGTCTGCTTTTCTGTAAATAAATTTAATAATAAAATGTAAAGTTTACCAATTAATAACAAGTAAATCAAAAATTTAAAAATAAAAATATATTTTTAATTATGTATGTACATAAAATTAAATTAATTTGTCTATAAAGAAATTTGAAGATTGTTATTTATGTAAAAATTAATCACTCTAACGTAAAAGTTTTCATAAATTTTTTTGCTATTTTCAGTTAGATAGAACACTTTAGTGGACAGATAGATATTAGTGGACAGAGTATAAGCGAATATTAGAAAAAAATTCAAAAGTCAAAATAACGAACTTATATTATTCATCTCCATAATTTCACATTACTATAGTATGCATATATATTGATGTAATTAGATATTCTATATTCAAATTATTTAAAAATGTGATTGAAATGTAAATAAAAATTCTCAAAGAAAATTTTTCACATCTATTCATGTATTTGAAGAAAATTCAAATTTTCAATTTTATTTATTTTGTTTTTAATTATTTTCTATTCACACTTCATTACTTATTATTTACATGTTTCCTTTCATTTAAATTAAAAATGAAATCAAATAATTTTAATTTCGAAAAATAAACAAAAAACTATAAAATAAAATTAAAAACAAACAAACTTGTTTATTTTTTAATAACATAAAATTACATAGAATTATGAAAAAAGAAAATTATTTGAAAAATCAATTAAATTCAAATAAGGAAAAAATCATTTTATATTTTCATTAAAAAAAAAGTTTTTAGAAAGTTTTTTTTTTTTTGATTTTTATTTCTTGTGTTTTTTATTTTGCAATTTACTTGTATACTATATGATCATTATTTTCATTTATTTGTTAAAAAAAAAAAAAAAACTTTTTAAAATTTTCATATGTATTCTACATTTCTTTCACATGTAGAATGCATTTACAATTCATATTTTGTACTAGTTTTATTTTTTGCTTTCAAAAGATCTAAAAAATATTTTTTTTTCTACTTTTTTGATATAAAATTACTTATGAGCATGTACAATCCATCTAAATTTATTTTGAAAAAAAAAAAAAAAAACATTTAAAAAAATTGAAGTCAAGGAATAGTATTGATTCTTTTTTTTTACTGCATTAAGTACTTAAATTTTAAGTACAAAAGAAAAGTTTCGTACTTAAAAAAAAAAATAAATAAATAAATAAATAAAAGAACAAATATTTTTGTAAAAAAAAAACTAAAATGTGTAAAAATTCAATTGAATATAACACAAATACTTTTAAATTAAATATTTGATTACATGAAAAATGTTAATACTTCGTATTAACACAGAATTTATTCTTATTTTTTCGTAATAATATAATTAAAATTAAATTTTAATTTTATCAGATAAAATAATTCTACAAATGTTAATAATGTTTCATTTCTATCCAATATATACTATAAAATTTGTACACAGAAACCACAACAATAAGAGGATTTAATTTAACATAATTACATTAAAATTTTATGCTGTACAAAATTATTTACAAATACTGTAATTATTACAAAAATATTTAAAATAATTTATGTAAATTATATAAACACTGTACATATGTGTATACATATTTGTAATTATCGTCATAGAGTAAATAATGTATTTTCAATGAATTAGATTTATCGAATGTTCATACACCTCATTGGATTTATACAATGTTTTTAATGTGTTATCGGATAACTAAAATACAAAAAATTAACATAAAATAAATCACATTTCCATAAGAAACTAAAATGTAATGAATAACAGATTAATGTAATTTTATTTAATTTAGAAAAATAAATAATATGTAAAAATGAACAAATTACGATAAGCAAAATGATATAGAACAGATAACTGAAAATAGGAAAAAAGAAGATTTATTTTTTTTTTATAGAAAATCATTTACGTTCATCTTTGAATAATTAGGTCACTATATATTAAATTAGCAAATTTAATAACATTTTATAAACGATAATTTTTGTTTTCATTTATTTGCATCTGTAAAAAGTGTCAGCTATATTTTTATATTTGCAATAAAAACACATGAACATCTTTTTTTACATAAACAAAATGCAATTGTAATTAACTGATCAAACACCACCTGATTTGACTACTTGTCTTCCTCTACAAGTGGCCATTTTACTGTTGTATTTTTTTTTTTTTTTTTTTTTTTTTTTTGTTTCAGGATCTACTTTTCATAATTCCCTGATTTTGCCACAACAATTTTTTCAACATGTACGTTACATATGTATGTACGTTATATACATAGAATGTTCATTTTGTATACACATCCTGTTTATTTCAACAACAACAAAAAATAAATAAATAAAAATAAATAAAAATAAATAAATGGACATAAATAAAAAAGGATAATAATGAAAAATGCCAACCATATTATTTTACAGTTGATATTTGTATAATTTTTTTCCATCGTCTATGTATATTTTTTAAATACATTTTTTTTAAACGTTATATCGTGATCCATGGCTTTTTTAAAAGCAAATACAAATAAATTTTCATTTTATTTTTAAATTTGTAACCACGATGGAATGTATTTTGATGTTTTATTATTATTTTTTTCTATGTTTATCGTATGATGTAATTTCTTTCATTTTAATATACGTTACATGAATGCATATGAAATTTTGTTGAAAAACAAAAATGTATTTGAATAAAAAATGGAAAAAATGACACGTAAATAAAATAACAAAACGACAATTTATCCATTCACATGAGTTTAATTTTCTGGCTGACACTCTTACCTTTATGTTGAAAATGAAAATAGGAAATTTTCATATTTTTCTCTACATTAATTTCTCATTTTTTCCTTTTGTTGTGTTTTTTTTTTTATTACAACAAAATACCATTTACCGGTTTATGTTATTATAATCTCATTTACAAAGAAAGAAAAGAAAAACAGTGAATTGAAAAAAAAAACATTAAAAACAAAAATGAAAATAAAACTGGGTGAGAAAAACTAAAAAACGGAAACAAGCTATAACACAGAAAAAAACCACCTTGGTGCTTTTTAATATTTCTATTTTTCCTTGATGAGACTTTTGTGAACTGTTTTTTGTTTTTGTTTTTTTTTTTTTGGTTTTTTCAATGTTGTGAATTTTTGTTTTTTTTTCTTCTTAGTTCATTCCCTTCTTTTTGTTTTTTTACTTCATAAATTTTAATAATAAAAAATTCATGTTAAATATTAAACCGAAAAAATGAAAATAAAAACGAAGTAAACAACAAATAAAAATATATAAGTAAAAAAAAAAAAATGAAAATGCAAATATAAAAAAACAAAATATAAAAATTTAAAATGCCAAAGGAATTATGCTTCATAATACACATATTTAAATTATTCGCGGGGAATGTATACATTAGAGGCAAAGAAGAAAAAAACCAAAAATAAATAAACTGATATAAAATGAGGATACACAATATGAGGCAAATTTTACAATAGAGAAAAATGCAAAATGAAAATATGAATTTCAGATTTTTTTTTTATATCGTGTTTTAGAAATTAATTTTTTTTAGATGAAATTGACTAGGAACAAAATATGTAAAATAATGCATGCATGTACTTAATATAAATATCGTTTCTGTTCAAATGTACCTTTTTATTTTATATGAAGTAAAAAAAAAAAACAAATTGCATAATAAATTTTTGTTAAAATTTAAATGTGTTATTGTTTTTTTTTGTGTTTACTTTTTATTCAACAAATTTTAATTAACATCATACTGTACATACAATAATTAATAAAGGTATTTGTGAACATATTAGCCTAATTTGTTGAATATTTAGAAAATAAAATAAATAAAAATTTTATATATGTACTTCATTTCATTCAAAATTTGAAAACTACGAATTATTTATTCAAACAAAACAATGTTGATAGAAACATATGAATTTATGTTTTTTAACTAGAAAAAATATGTATATCTCTGAAATGTATAAGTATGTATTAAAACATTCAATATGATAAAATATTTTCTAGCTTCAATGTTCTAGTTCGTGATATTTCACATAATATGCATTTTATTTTATTTCACTAGATTTTATTAAAAAAATTTTTTAAGTATGATATGTACATGCACATGGATTCACTAAATTACGTTGGATTTTTACTATTCATGTTGTACAATTACAAAAACCAGAATATTCAAAGAAATTCTGAATATGTTGTTGAATTTTGTTTTTTTTTTTTTTTTGTTAATCATTTCATTTTTAAAACATAAATTTTATAGTTATTTTTCTACTTCAGAGAAAAGTAAAAAAAAAATTATTAATTAATATCATTTTGTTTTTATTCAATTTGTGAATATTTTATAATTTTTTTTTAAAAAAATAATATGAACAAAAAAATATGAAAATTAAGTTATGCTATTAATTATCTTCATATATAAACATTTAATAAAATAATTATAAAAATTTTTTTTAAATAAAGACAAAAAGAGATATAATGAAAGAAAAATAATTAAAAGTTTTCATCCATATTTTGTTTTAATTAATTTTAAATTATCTGATAATGTAAATTTGTTTTTTTTTTTAACAATAAATAAAATTTTCTTTTGTTTTCATTATCGATTCAATATTAATTATGTCAGGATGCATTCAAAATATATTGATGACAATTAAAAATTCTCTTATCTTTTATGTAAAAATGTTCATTTTTTTAAACAATATTATAAAATAATTATAATTGGAACATATTGTGAAAATAATTATAATTTTCCTTGAATTTTCATTGAATTATTAATTATAATATATTCCTTCCACTCCAATAACTAATAATGATGGTAAATTAAGATTTCATATCAAATATATATATTCTGGCACTATAATTATACATATTTCATTATCGTGTGCAAAAAAAAAGGATATTAGACTTTTTTTCAGTTTTTACATAAGAAAAAAAATGCATAAATACAAGAGTTTATACTCTAGCATCCATGCATATATGTATATGTACATGTATATGTTGTTAAATGCAGTATCTTAGAATCACATAATAAGATGCATAAATGAAAATATTTTTAAATGTACTAAATGTAAGTGTATTTTTGAATTGATGCTGTCTTTTCGTGACTTTTTCCATAATTTAACACTACATAAGTATATAATTAACAAAATTAATTAAATTCAATCCTTTTCATAAAATATGTACATTTCTTTGTATTTCATTTATTTATTTTTTTTCCTTTTCACTTTAATTGAAATCGTATTTCCGTTGAATTCTCTTGATTATTTTTTATTTTATTAAAAAAAAAAATGTCTAAAGTAAAGGATATAATTTTGAAATACCTTTTTGAAACACCACACTTATACATATATATGTATATTGAATTTTCTTTTGTTTAATATTTTCTATTTTACTATAGTCGTTATTTTTGAATATTCAAAAATTTTATATAATATTTTATTACATAAGTTTATATTGAAATCCTATGTATACATCAGTATCTTTTAATTAACGTAAAAAAATGTATAAATATAATTAAAGTTTTTCTTATATTTATATACACAACGTCAACAACATCTTATATTATATTTCTAAAAGAAGGGTAGAAGAAAAATGTATGTGTATGTTATTACCATTAAAAATTACACATAAATTAATATATTATATACCTTCATTTATATATAACATCAGAATGTCGTGTACAGATGCTATTATAAAAAGCTAAAATGTTATTACACATACGTATGTAGGTATGTATATGGCACAATGTTGTACGTATATTTGTAAATAATGTGAAGTGAAATAATGAACCAAACTGAGTGACATCTTATTCATCTTATACTTATATATACACACATATACACACATATGAATGTACATAGGTATATGTATAACGTTTCAGTATTTAACAATAATAGAATATAACACAAAATAAAATAAAAAATATGTTTGTATGTTTAATGAGGAATAAATGTTTATTTGTGCGTTTTTTTAAAGAAAATGTTACTGAACTTTTTCAATATAAAAGTACAACTTCCACATTGTACTTGTTTTGCAATTTTTTTTCCATGTTATCATAAACAAACATATTGTACATTAACACGTATATACGAGTATATACACGTATTGTATGTATTATTATCAGTAAGAAAAAAAAATAATAATAATAATAGAAGTTAATAAAATGAAAGCAAATGATATTAAAACAATGTAGCGGTAAAAATAACAAAAATTTTCACTGAAGATTAAACAATGATACAAAAAAGGGAAAGAATAAAAATGATAATGATGGAAGCAAAATCATCGTACATATTGTATATTACAGCGAATATATAAAAAAAAAAGAAGGAAATATACTAACAGAAAATCTTCTTTTGCTCTTTTCAAAATTTTATTTACGTTTGTAATCGTATAACAGATTGTTTTGTTATGTCATACAACAAGTACTTTTGGTACATTTATTAATTTCTATGTAATATGTTTGAGTTTGAGTTCTTTCACTTTTCGTACACGTATATTTGTATGTATGTACATGTTACCTGTTAGTTTACACTAAAGAAAAGAGAGAAGTTTTATTGAAGAATTTGTGTGATGTTTTGCATGAATATTTTATTATTTTTCTTGTGAATATAACATGAAAAATCACAAATAAAAATATTTTGAAATGTTTAAAAAGCTTAAAAAGGATTCTCGTTACTTTAATATACACATTCATGATAAAATAATGAAAAACAAAAAATATATATCTTTAATATTTTTTAATATAACACAAAGTATACACAAAAAAATATTTTTTTGAGTATATGAAATTGTTTACGATGATAAAAATAGAATTATAAAAGTTAAAAGTACAATTCCAAAATATATTAAAATAATTTTTTTTATTTTTAAATAAAAAATGAGATTATTTCTTTGTTGATTAAATTAAAATATACTATACAATATGTAAATAAATAACTTTTAAATTCTTGTCAAAAATCAATTAATAAAATAATTAATTTTATTTTACAACATAAATAGGAAGCTTTATTTTGTTTATAAGTGGAATTATTTGATATTTACTCTTGTTATATAGTTCCCTTAAAATAAAAAATAAAAAAATTCTTGTAGTATAGCACTTAAAACAATGGAATAAAAATGTAATAAAAACAAAACATTTTTTAAAATATTTTATATAAATTTTACTATTACAATTGACATACATTTGCATAAACACATAATATACATGCATGTATGTATGCAAGAATATGTAGCTATCATCCGGCTACCATCAACTCATTCAATTTCAATCATTTTTTAATTATAAAAAAAAAAATGATCAATAAATTTTAAGATTTTAATTATGGATTTTGTTTTTGCTCAAACAAAACTCAAATAAAAAATCTTTTATTTCGATAAAATTAATTATGTGTATGCTTAAGTTGAATTTTATTTGTATACTTATGATAACAACAATTGCTTTTACAATGCCGTATCACATTTCATATAAATTGGATCATTTAATGAAATCCTATTATGTAATTAAATTTGTATTTTTTAAGTAACAAAAATGTTCAAAAATTGCAAACAAAAATTTAATTTAAATATAAAAGTAAATATATATTGTTGTAAAACGAAATCACAATGTAAAGACAGATAAATTTTTTATTTTTATTTTCCAATTTAATAATAATTTTATTGATAAAATAAATTTTATATTGTAAATTTGAATTATTTCAAATTTATATTATAAATAAAAAGAATGTATCAAATTACAAATATACCTGATATTATGGAAAATTGAAAATTCTTATTGTTTTGTTATATGTATGTATGTAAGTATATAAAATATATAGTGTGGAAGGACATTCATCTTTCACTAACTGCTTTATTATGAGAATATAAAAAACATACTTTGTGTATACTATTGATTTATTATTATTTCATATTAACAATCATTTTTGAATATAATACATATCTTTATGCATGTTAAATTTGAATATATTATAAAAGAAAAATGTATGCACAAAAAATCAACATTTTTCATGTATATAAACATACATGTGACGATGTATATACATACATATACACAAGTGTTTTAATGTATATTTTAACAGATACGTATTCATACGTAAGTATGTGAGTACAACATATGTGTGGAAAAATAAGTTCTGAATTTTTTAAAAAGTAGGTCATCAAGCATCAATTACATATAAAAATGAGATACTTGATACATATAAATATGTATATACATTTTATCTACATTTTATTATCACATTGTTATAGTTATTGAATATTATTATATTATATTTTAAATATATTCTGTATATCACATATACATTTTGTTGATAAATTCCAGAGAGCTTTGATTTGATTTTATAAATAGAAAAATGCATTTTATGTTATAGATTGCATTATGCATTTTATATTACAACTTGTATAACATATTGTTTACATATGTATGTTATTCGCATTAAACACGAAAAGCATTTTTAATATATATTATATGTAAAAAAATTAAAATAATTTACATATGTATTCGTAAAAAATGAATATGTACATACATATGTCTATGTGATATATTAGTCTTTCAACTAAAAGTTTCATACATTTTTAAAACAAAATAACAAAAAGGAAAAATAATACATAATATATCATACATACATTATTGTTCATTCTGTCATACATAGACACTCTATAACATACACATAAATTAAAACTTTGCTACATTGAAAAGTGTCCTTAAAGTTGCACAATTTTAAATTTAGCAGCAATTATCTTAATTGGTCACAACTTTCATTAATTTGTTGTGAATACATTGTACACATAGGTACAAATGCCATATAAAATGTATATATTATTTGTTTTTTGTATTCTTGTACCTATTTGCAATTTTTTCTTGGTTTATTATTTTGTTTTGTGTTTTTTTCTTTTTTTTTTTTTTTAAAGTATATCATTTCATTTTTATTTTTAATTTTTGAAAAGAAAAAAAAAATCATTTTCGCTTTTTTTTTTGTTTTTACTATATTTTTTTTTTTTTTAATTATGAATAAAATACGTACTATCCTTTTTATGTTTTTTCCCTCTTTAAACAACAAAAAGAAAAAAAAAACATTTTTGTTTTTAAACAAATGTAGGTATGTATTCTTTTAATGTAAAAAATTCATTCAAAATTTATGCAAAATATGTACGTGCATATGTACTTATGTACATGCATGATACATGTGTGTGCATTAAATCCACTTTTTTACAATATTATTTAAAAAAAAAAAATAATAAAAAAGAGAAATTCATGATAATTTTTTTTTTTCGCAATTGAATATGAAAAGAAAACAACTTATTTACCTTTTTGTATATTCCTGCATCTTTTATTTTATATTTAAAAAGGAAATTTTTATGTTGTGTTTTTTTTTCTTCTACATTCTTTGTTTTGTAATAGTTATAAACTAGTTTTCTGTTTTTTATTCACATAAGTATGAATGTATGCGTAAGTATAAATTATATTTAATGATAAGTATACTCTTTTTTTTTTTAATTTTTTTGTTTACTTACAATATGTTGTCATTCACGTATGAGAATAGTTATGTGAATATGTAGATAATTTAAAATTTTTTGTACTTATTTAAAAAAAAATATTCTTCTTTTAGTATATACATATAATGGATAACTTGAAAACAGATTTTTGAATTTTTTTTTTTTTTTGTTATTAAAAATAAAATAAATTTTATGAAGGAAAAGTTTTGAAAGTGTACACACACACACAATGTCTAAACAAAGATTCTCCTCTTCCCATAAAATTGAAAATCTTCTACAGGATCATAATTCTATTTTTATATCTTAATAAAATTAAAAATACGAAAATAGAATTAATTCTTGCAAATAACTATCTAGTTTTCAAGTTTACCTTTGACATTTAGATTAAAATTGTTTAAAATTTAAATTTTACTTATAAATAAGTACATATGTATATGTATAAACAATAATTTTACTATGTTATAATAAATCTTAGACAATACTGTTTACAAAGTATTGTATTTGTATTTCTTGTATTTACCTTAAAATACATGTACAAATAATTTACGGATAATACCTTTTAAACTAGATATGTATACAGTACTACATCAATAAAATAAACATCCTTTGTTACCTATCTTTTCATTACATTAGACGTATTGTATTTGCCATGTATGTATTTGGGAAATAATCCTTTTAAAGATTTTTTACTTTTTTTTTTAATGACACGTGCTATTATCACATACAACAAATCATGTGTGCATACAGATGTGATCGTTTACATATCGTACTAAACTCAAACAGATATTCAAATATAAAGTTGAATTCACATATCGATTTTTTCGTTTTAATACACCATGACACCTTGAATTCTAATAATATTTTGTCTTTGAATTTCAGCTCAATTAATTTTCAGATTGTATACAGATAAAAATTAAATTTAAAATTTCAAAGGACTATGATTATTCATAGAAGATTATTCAAGTAGAAAAAATAGATGTATAGAAAAAAAGTAAATGTTCGTATACATAAATAAATAAAAATTAAAAACAAAATAAATATAAATATTTTTAATAATTTAAAATTATTGATTTTCAATTTATGTACTTAAAATTCAAAATAAAAATAAAAATTTCTTTAAAATGACTACAAGACCAGCAACCAAATTAAATTCTTAATTAAAATGAGAATTTTAGATTAAATATTCAATATCCTAAAGGATTGAATTTAATTTTTAGCTTAATTTGTTTTTTTTTTTTTTTTAAATAAAACAAAATTCATTATTTCACCATAATTACAAAAAAAGAAGAAGTAAAATGAAAAGTTCACTTTTACGAACATTCAGTATGTTATACGAGAATATAAATGTTTCATTCTGAATACTCTTCAAACATTAAAATACAACGTATAAAATATGTAACATATGCACACTTAAGTAATTTTAATTTTATTCCTATGTAGAAGGGATATTTTACACATATATGTAAGTACATTACATGTGTGTATGTAAATTCAAATTATTTATTCATGTTTACATAATTCCACAGGGTGATATATTTTATGAACAGTTTTAACGAATTTCAACGAACCTATCTATAATGTAATTCATCATTTTCAGTTTATAAAAAATTATTTTTTAATTATTCTGGGTACATTTTTGATGCAATTATAACGAACGTACGTATACTTTATTATATATGTATATATGTATTATATATGTATGTGTGGATTATAAAAAGAAACGACAGTTTCAAAATTGAATGAGTTCAATGTATGGTACATTTATTCAAACGAATAGGTAATGAATATGTATTTAAAATCACTTCCTTGACATCATCATATGGTATTGAAAAGATTTTGTTATCATAATTTTTCCATAATGGGTAACCATAATAGGATTTAATATAATCTAAAATGAATAAAAGTTCATTGAATTGAAATTAAATATAATTTTGTATCTAATATAATCAATTCATGAGTATGCAAGATAATTAGTTTTTTTTTTTTTTTTTAATAGAAAGTAATAAAGTAAATATCAATACACTTTCAGGAAAAATATGAAGAAGGAAAATAGATAAAACATTTAAAAACGTGTGAAAAGGTATGTTTTTTTTTTTTCTATTTCAAATACAATACGTTGTTATAAAATCAAGTTGCCATATTACAGTTTATGAAAATGTTAAGAAAAAATCATTAATTTTTTGATTTGAAAAAAAAAAAAAACCAAAATTATACTTAACACGAAATGAATGTTTTTGATTTTGTGGATATTTTTATTAATTATTGAACTTCAAGAAAAGATTTTTTCATAAATTATCCAACTGGTCTAATAATAAATGACATACATGATCTTACATATTTTTATGCATTTTTATTTTGATCATTTATCATTTTTCCTATTTTTACAAATATAACAATACATACATGATGGAAACACATATACATAGATCAAACTCCACATACTCAACCAGAACAAGTAAGTACAAAGATAATCTTGAAATAAAACTAAAAAAAAAAAAAAAACATAAAGAAAAAATCTAAAAAATGTTAAAAGTAAAAACAAAGTTGTTTTTCATTTGATATATATCACATTATCTTAAAAGCTTATCTCGTCTTTATTTTCTCTGTATATATAAATCTTATATCCTGCACACATACTTGCATGCAATACATTATCCATACAAGAATACATTTAACGTTATTGTAAAGTAGAAGCGTATAATATCTTTGAACAGAAAAAATAAATTTATCAGAATTTAATCACAATAAAAATAAGAAGTTGAATACAATTGAAATAAAAGTAAAGTTATACTTCACACATTCTTTTTTCTGTACAACTTCAAAAGGAAATAAAAATCTAGATAATTATACTTAAAAGCTTATACGTCTATGTAACTATAATTTCAGATGGTTTAAGGTGAATACAAAAATTTTTATTATTTTCTTTTTTTTTTTCATAAATCAAAGTATTTACTGAGAAAATATCTAAAATAATTTTTCAAAAAATTTAATATTTTAAAGCGATTATTATTAATTCAAACAGAATGTATCTTTCCTGAATATGTCTTCTCAGTTCAAATTCAAACGTATCTAAAGTACCTACGTGCATGATATATTTACACGAAAATCACATTATCATTACCACATTTTATGACACATATATTAAAATCACGAATTACATTTATTTCGTAATAAAGCTGAAAATTACACATTAGGATTATTATCATTTTTTTTTTTTCATTCAATTATTTCAGTTTTTAGTTTAGAAACAAAACCAAAAAAAAAAATAAAATGTGTGCATTAAAACAACTGACACAGTAAACATACACACATACATTTTATAAAATACGTAAATGTATATAGATAAATACAATGACAAAAAATAAATTTGTTCCAAACTTTTCCACTTTACTTATTACAATGACATACAAATACCAATATTTTTTTGGGTCATTGTTTGAATGAAGCTATTTAACATTTTATTATTGACCATTATTTTCTGATCAGATATTATATAGATAAAATGGGTCAATGTTATTATGGTCATAATTTGTTTATCAGAACCGAAACAATTTTAATATCATACGAGAGTTTACATTTTATAAGTTTTAACACACAATTAAATGGTTTTTCCCTCAATTTTCGTTTAATACCTAATTATATAGTATAAAAAATATATATTATAAAAAAATAAAAAAGTTTTTGTTTGTTAGAATATTTTGTACCTTTCACAATTTTTAAAAAGTTTTCTTAACCTGTAAGCATTGGAAATGATTTTGAAATTTGAAATTTATGTAAATTTAAAAATATCCAACTTTATAAATTTTTAAATCTTTTAAAGTATAGACAACAAAAATTGATGAACGGACACATAAGATAAAATAAGAAAATTTCCGAGTATGCAAGTGATATTACATTGATGAACAAAAATTCAAATTTATTTTATTTATTTACAAATACTCTCGCATAATTTAAAACATGTTTACATAAACAGAAAGCTTTATTATCGTATATAAAATGTACACATCCATATAAAATTTTATTTATGTTACTCATTTATTGAGATACAATTTTACTTCCTTATTCAATCTTCAATTTCCTTTTCATAAGAGGGAAAAATCTACATTCTACATAAATATAAATTGAATTTGTTTACGAGTTAATAAATAGATACAAACATTGACACATTACAAAACTATATATGCATATGTACTACAAATATGTACATGTCCATGAAGATATAAGAAGAAATGATTTACGTTAAAACGTGTAAATCTAAAAAACCAGAATTTCAATTAAATTTATTAAAAGTAAAATAAGTTTGAAGAAAATTAGAAAATTTCCTATTTATTCAATTATGTCGAAGTGTAAAGAAAATTATTTACTTTCAACAAGAAATTGGAAAAAAAAAACTTTTATATATATTCAAGTAAAATTGTTTTTTCTTTTTAATTCTTCTTTTTTTACACAAAATATTACAAAATTCTCAGCTTTAAGTGTAAATGTATGGAATTTAAGGGTAATAATTTCGAAAACATAGAATTTGATAAAAAAAAAAAAAAAACAAAAATGTAGATGAAAAATGTGCAGAAACCTAGCATTTCTTTTAAACACAATGATATATGTAATGGAAATAAACTGAAATGAAATCATCTGAAAAATAATAAAATAACATTTAAGAAAAATAACAAAAGAGATTTTTATTCAACAATTTTCTTCTTCTTGATATTATTGCCTGCAAGAAATAGAAAAATTATTTTTTATAAAATAAAATCTAAAGGTTTCATAATTTTTTCAATTCAACCCGTTGATCAATAAAAATTTTCATTGTTCCCTTACACAATAAAAAAAAGTAAACAAAGAGTTCTTTTTTTAAATAAAAATACATGAGAAATGAGTTTAGAAAAATAATAAAAAGGCAATAAAGGAAAAATAATCTTCTTATTATACCAAAGTAATAGTTATTCTGAAGAAAACAATTTTTGTCAATATAAGACTCTTTAAGAAGTAAATAATAGCCTTGTATACATGTTACGTATATGTAATTATTTTTAACTTTTAATAATAATGACAACTATTAAATCTAGTTGTTATTATCTGAAATGGAACATTTTTCATCATACGAGAATATTTACAACTCAATTAAATTTTATTTTCAACGTTAAATAACCATCGTTAATGTTAATTTATTTATGTTCGTACCGTACTTACAATTTTCTACAGAATTGAATTAAGTGAAAATCTTATCTGACAGCAAAATAAAATTTAATTTGTGCAATACACGCATATTCATTTATTAACCATTCTATGTGCAAAAAGGAAATTACATTTTTAAAACTCATTTAAACTTTTAACTATAAAATTTATATCAAAATATCAAATTGTAATTTATTTGCACACAAATCTGTGTAAGTATATATCAGTACGTGAAAATAGAAAAAAGATTTTTTTTTTTTACTTTCTGTCAAATGTTAAAGAACACGAAAGCTTCAAATACAAATTACGAAATTTTCCATTCTTATCATTTCATTACAGTTTTTTTTCTTTTCTTCATTTTAATGACAATTGTAAATGAAGGTGATAATGTGTTTTTGATTACCTTTCCTAAGCGGTATTATTTTCTTATTTGTTATGCATGCAAGCATAATACAATAAAATAAAATTAAGAACGGTTTGGAATGTATTTTCTTTAAAAGTTTTTAATAACAATTTGCGCGACACTTATGAATTTGTTTTTTTTTTTTTTTATTTCACTTTTCAATATTAAGTATCTTACTTAGATATGAAAAATGAGAAAATTAAGTATGTGTGCATAATCTGTTATAAATCTAGATTTGTCATACCATAAATTTATGGAAAATATTTTCCTGCAAAAATAATTTTCATTTTTTTTCATTTTGTCATCTTTTTTTTCTGTTTTTTTTTTCTTTTTTGGTTTTTATTTTTGTAAAGTACTTTTTCCAATTTTCCCTTTATGTTTTATTAATGCTTTCAAAATTTTCAATCGATTTTAGTAATTTGATGTACATAAAAGTCGCAAGATAAATACATATTATTATTTTTATGTTATAATTTTTATTCTTTTTTAATTCTATGGCGTTTTCTTGTTGTTGTCATATTTTAGATTATTTCTAATATTTTCCTTTAAGCGTTTTTCATGAAAAAATTCTTGTCAAAAAAAAAAAAAAATATTTACACAAATACTTTATGACAAAATGTTTTAATATTTTCTGAATTCATTTTTCAATTTTTTATTTTACGATATAGATATATTGAATAATAGAGTTTGTTTATTGTCTTACACTTCTAAACAAAATTGAATTGTTAAAAAAATATTTATACAACCTTCGTCGATTTTAAAATGTTTTTTTCAAAAAAAAAAAAAAAAAAAAAAAAAAAAAAAAAACTAAACTATGATAAATGATAACAATGTTAAAACTACGAAATAAATGAGTCTATTTTATTGTTATGACTAAAAACAGAAATAATCATGGCAACAAAATCTAAAAAATATTTAATGAAAAATAGAATCATATTACAATACAATTTTGTTCATATTACAAATTAAATATGAATAAACACTATTTACTTATATTCCTTTAACTTTGTCTTAAGAATATACAAATAATTACAAAAACGAAAAAATAATTTTATTTTTTTTGCTGTTGCTATTCCATAAGAAATGAAAACATTTTAACTAAGTATTATGATATGATGATGATAACATTAAGATAATATTTAAAATCTATAAAAGCTTAAGAAGCTTTTTGTTTTATCATTTTTGGATGACTATGCGGATATAAAAATAGGTTAAAGGAATAGTAAAATTTTCTATTTATACTGTTGTAAAATGATGATAATAAGGAAATGTTGCGGCATTATCTCTAAAATTTTATATCTCATTATATCTACATAATATAAAAATAAAATAAAGTCATGTCCTTATATGAAATTGTTTTAAAAAATTTGATTACGTGATCTTATTAAAAATATTCAAAGATTCTTTTCCAGTAAAAATAAATTGAATTTCATTTCAATTAAATGAAAATATAAAATAAAATTATTGTTAATTTTTACAATTTTTTTTTATATCGATTTAATTTAAAAAAAAAAAAAAAACATTTTGAGCACACACATACATACATATGTATAAGTATATTATAACAAGAGAAATTTCTAAGCTTCGTATAATTTAATTTATTTACAAAAAATCTATAAATTCAATTTTCTTAGATCAAATATTAACTTGTATTACAAAGTTTCTAATTTAAAAAAAAAAAAAAATTCGGGATGATAAATTTTAAAAATTTAATGAAGTAGGAAATGAAAAGAGAAATAAATTTTTTTTTTACAAAGTTTATATAAAAATTTTACAATGTAATTCTTTTATATGCTTGTATTAAGAAACATTCATAAATATAAATAAAAGGGTGAATGAACATGGATTATAAATTTTGTATGGCGTCTAATTGTCTTTGCATGGATAATAAAATAAAAAATTTTCAGCATTTCATATGTTTGGCTAGACAAATTTGTATATTGATGTGTTCACGCACATACATACATATGTGTGTATGTACTATACTGGAAGTTTGCCAACAAAATAAATAACTTGTTTGATTTCAATATTTATTATAAATGATTTTCCTTCATAAATGCTAGTTAATATATTATGCATGTAAATTTTAATTCAAATTTTCATCGAATTTCTTTTAAAATTTTTAAATTCTCTGAAAATTACTGATATTCTAAAACTACGTAAAATACTTGATATATTGTTAAAATGATAAAAATTCTGATGACAGTTTTTTACTGTATTTTAAATTTACATACATAAATGAACAACCACATAAAAATACGTTTTTTGATTCGAATACACTAGCAAAAAAAAAAAAACAGAAAACAGACAAAAAAATGTTCGTTTATTCGGTTTCATGAAAATGTGTTTCATTTAACCACAAAAGTTATTTTATCAGTTAATTCCAATCAAATATGTCAGATAATTTTATTTTTACTTTTGTAATTTATTTTATAAATGAGAGACCAAATTGTATAAATTACATAGTCAAAAAAGTGTTCATTAATTTTATTCTGTTTGATATCCTGTCGTAAAAATTCGTTTGTGGGTAAATTTAAAGTGCATTTATGTATTACGTCAAAATGCATATCACATATTTGACATAATTTATAGACACACGTTACATTTACAAATAGAGTTGTACTCGTACATAATTAAGTGATGTGAAAAAAACAATTAATGATGTATTTTGATTGGAAGATACAAAAATAAGTTTGTGTGAAAATGAATTTTCAAAAATTAATGTTACACGTAAATTGGAATAATAAATTACAAAATAAAATTTTCCAGACTTTAATCTTTTTTTTTTTTTTTTTTTTGTTTTAAAAATTAATTATTTTTATTTTCTTAAGTGGAAAAATTTCATTATTTTATGTAGACTCTATTTTAACTCATGCATGTAAAATTAACAACAAATCAACACATGCATAAAAAAAAAATTAATAAAATTAATTGTAGAATAACATAAAAGAAATGCGTGAAATATAGATTTTTTTTTGATGATGGTAAAATAAGAAATAAAAACAATTAAGAAAAAAAAATCAAATAACAAGAATAACAAAAATTTCAATTATCTTGATTGAAATATGTTTATCCTTGTGACCTTCTTTTCAACATATACATATACATATATATATTATTTTCATCTTATATGCTCTAAAAAGATTTAAAATATCTTCAGAAATAAAACAACAAAAACAAACACAAAATAAGTGGTTGTATATATGTATGTGTAAAATAAAAAAAAAAATCTGTATATACATATACATACATATATGGACATTTAAAAAGAAATTGTACATTAAAAAGCTTGAACTAGTGAATTTTCTATATAAAAAACTCACTACTTCAGGCGTCTTCATTTTTTATTCGACAGTATATATGTACATACATATATATAAAGAATATCTTACATACATATGTATATGTATGTGTTAGTACACATATACCATATAATCATGTAGAATGTAATGTTTAGATATCATCATGTTTTAACAACTAATAATACGGAAAACAGAGTATCATTCAAGAATCAACGTGATGTTGAACGATAGCAAAAAAGAAATTGAATTTTTAGCCTTTTATCATTTATTCCAATTATCTTTAAACTGATTTATTTGATAAAAAAGAAAGAAAAAAAAAACATCATGTTGACACTAATTAGATGTAAATTTTAAATTTATGTTGAGTAAGCTACTTTACAAGTATGTACATGAAAATATTGTTTATATACCTTTTTGAATTTTTAATTAATATCCCTTTTGAATTGTTTCTGTTTTGATTTTGTTTTATAATATTCACGTAATGATATAAAACATAAAGAAGATGAATTACATAGACTATAACGAACGTATAGGGATTTCAAATTTGATTTATTATCCAAATTATTGTTCTGCTTTTATTTATTTTTAAGCATACACTTGTCCTTGAAATCAGTGAGGTTCTATATATGTATGCTTTTTTATGTAATTTTTACACTATGATTTTTATTTTCACTATTTAACATAAATTTTCACTTTTTTTTTTAAATATTTATTTAAATCTTAATTTTACTAATATTTTTAAATTTTACATAGATTTTCAACAAATTTTTTTAAAATTATTAATATAATTTTTTTTTTTTTTTAAATATTTTTTATACATAAAACAACACAACAATATTAAAACAATCTAATGAAAACTTCTTTTAATATTTATACACACAAATAATAATACTTTTATAACATCACAATTAAAGCAAATTTAATGTATTATTGTGCAAGCTTAAAGTTGCCAAAAAATTTATTTATTTGTATAACACTAAAATCTATAGAATTTATATAATAATATATTTATACATAAGTAACATGAATGGAATTTAATATTAGTACAATTACACTTTGACACACTGTTGAATTGTTATTAAGTACATATATTGAACAGTTATATTTGTTTAAAAACAATAAATAAAGGTAACGTGAACCACGCACGCTATCAAACTACATTCAAAAATGCTACTGACCCAACTTTCTGATGATAAAGAGTAATGGCGTATAAGCTTTTTTATTTCAATATTTCTCAAAGCTTCGTTTCATTTAATGTACCCAACTACCCACTATGTAAACCTTCACAAGGATAATGAGTTCATGAAAACATGAAAGCTTTCCCTCTGAGGATATATGTATCGTACACAAATGACGTTTTTTTTTAAAGCAGACGAATACAATTCCTCTTTTATTTTCATGTCTGCAATTTTTATCTCTGAAGGAATATACATAAAATTGAAAATTTTCTCTATGAGAGTGTAATATACTTAAATATAAAATTTTATTATATCGTTTTCCGTAAACTGTTTATTCAAGGAATTACAAATGTACGTATGTATGTGTATTCGAATGCTAATAAAAAAAAAAGGCATTTTCGGCATATTTTAATTCTGATACAAATAAACTTCAGAAACACTAAAAATTTTGGAGACATGAAAATAATAAGTGTTTAGAAATACTCATAGTTCTATTGATCAAATTTTACACGTGCTTTTCATTAACCGAATTAAAATAAAATACAAGCACACTACTCTACAAGGACGTATTAAAATGTTTATAGTTTATGCATTTCAATAAAAAAAAAAAAAAACAATTGGATACTAAAAGTTTTATATTTCATAATGCTACCCAAATTTGAAACCAATAACAACTGAAAAATCGAAAATTTATTATTTCATTACATGATAATGTCAAAATAAAGTCTTAACGTGATTAAAAAAAATAAAATGTTAAGTGTTTGTAGAACCATTTCAAATAAATTAAGTTCAACAATGTCAAGTGAACTTAATAAAAAAATAATATTAATGTAGTGTTTAAGTAAAAACAAACAAACAAAAATTCAAAAATTTATTACTTCTTAAAGTAATACCATACCCAATAATTCAGGTCCTTTTTGTGATTTACCAGTCATAAGGGAAACAAATTTAATACCAATTTATAAATTACCTAACATTTTTTTTTTTCATTTTTAAATAACAGTTTAAATATTCTCACAGTTGAAACAAAATATAAAATTTTTTTTTCAGTAAAATTTGGTAAAATATAACAAAGTATCTACATAAGTCTAAAAATAATTTTCACTTTTCTAAATTTGTTGTAACTGACATTGTTGACAGATTTCGACATTGATGGATGTTTCTTTGTTATTTAATATTAGACAAAAATGTATTTACCATTATAGTATTAAAAAATTCTAAAAAGGGAGAATAAATTTGAAAAAAAAAAAAAAAAAATAATAATAATAATAATAATAATAATAAAATAAAATGCGAGATTTTTATTTAAGACAAAAATTCTAATAATGTTAAACGATATTTTACAAGAAGAGTTAAAAATAATAATTTATGACTACATTACATTTTAAAAAAAAAAAAAAGGACTGATTTCAAAGTAGAAACATAAATAACTTTAAATATGATATTAAAACAAATACTGTTTTCCCATACATTTTTCAACGTTATTAAAAGTAATGAGTACTACATATTTTTCATGTAAATAATTTAACTAATTTCCAATTAAATTATGTTATACATACATACATGTAACATATACATGTCTTGTATTTACATATAAAAATAAAAAATCTGTTTTACATATTTTTTCAAACATCATATATCGCAAGCATACATGCCTCTGTATTGTACATTTATTATGTAAAATTCTATATGGTACATAGATACAACGATCATTTGTGTAAACATAAAATGTCATAATGTTAGCAATATCATTATTCATTTTTGTATTTTAGAAAATTTTTTGGCACGTTCTATAATAAAAATAAGGATTAAAGCACGTGTGTTACACACATTAATAACAAACGTATACAAATATGTATGAGATTATATGTGTGTAATATCCTTTCATGTGTATAGAAAAAATCTTTGGGTTATCTTTATTTTTTATCATATAAGTATCGCAAAGTAGCAAATATAAAATCAAATTAATTCTAAAAAAAAAAAATAATCCATCAAGATTGTTTTCTTCTTTATTTTATTGTTGCATACATACATACACATTTTTATCTAAACCTTGTATAAATTGAAGTAAACGAAAAAATACATCAAATTTTGATTTAAAATACACAAAAATTGTAAAACGTAAGTATTGAATACATGATTTGCATTTAATATGACATTACGTATGTGTGAGTTTTATTTTGGAAATTAATATTCTGAAAATAACATCTAAATTGATAAAATAAATTGTCTCAAAACAAAATGATATTGAGTGTAAAATGTTCAACTTATGGTTGATTAATATTTTTTGTTACGTGTTTTGTGTATGAATATGAATGAATATTCTCTTGTGTATGATGAGATCGAATTTTTTTCCGTTCTGAACATATTCAAATAATTTGTATTTATGAAATTTTGAGTAAACGATGAAAAATAGCACTTTAATTTTTGAAATAAAATAACGTTTTTTAAGTAATAGTAATAAATAATGAATGTAACCTTTGTCATTAATCTTTAAATGACATTTGATTGTAGGTAACCATTAGGTCTGTTGTTACGTTTTTCTATTCTCAGTAAAATATGCTTTTTGTTTTGTTTGAATTATTTTGTTTTTTTTTTTTTGTTTTTTTTTTTTTGTTTTTTTTTTTTTTTTCATCAAACATTTCAATGTGCACGGAATGGTAATTATAATGTTTCCAAGATTGCTGTTCACATTCACATGGTCGTACTTCAAATAAAAAAACTTTTATTTTTTATTTTATATGTTATCTAAATATATCACAATCTTATCTTCAAACTTCTTGGCTTCTTTACACTCGAATCACATTTATCTTCTTTTCACCAACACACATACACACATGAACATACACATGTTATCTGTAGTTCTTTTTGAATTCTAATTACCTTATATAAAAAGCAGGAAAAAAAAAAATCAGAACTTTTCAACCTTTGCCAACTTTTTTGTTATCTTTTATTCATTCCATTATTTAAATTGTTAAGTCTAGTTGAAAAATTGCAAAATTATAAATTGTTATTTTAGAACTAAAAAAAAAAAAATTTTTTTTTTTTAATGTGATAAATTAAAAAATATATTCTTTGTAAACAATGAAATAATGCAATTTTATCAACGTTGAACTGAAAATGTATACTTCATGTACGTTAAAATAAATATAGAAAAATTAAAGAAAATTTTTTAGAATATGTACTATATGTGCTGGAAATTAAAGAACTAGATAGTATTCATGAGAACAATCAAAATATCATGTGATTTATTTTATGATCAAACTTTAATATTCCAAGTTGTTTTTTTTCAAAAAATAAAATTGACCAAAATCCTATTACTTTAGTTAATCTAAATTCTAAAGGATTATTTATAATTGTGAATGATTTTCATAAATTTTTCATACTATAGAAAAAATGCAATTCATTATTCTTTTTATAACTCAATTAAAAATACCTTTAGAATAACTGATTTCTGTTTTATTTCTCATTGATAAATTCTCATAATAAATTTTTTATTGTTTCTACACACGTAAATATGTATTTTTGTGAATCATGATGACGATTGCATTTATGATACATAAAAATGATTCACCTAGAATTGAATAATATACAATATTCAAATGTAATTAATTTTTCGAATTTTCTATCTGTAATTGTTTTCCTGTAGAAAGGGGAAAATTCATAGAATTTTCGGTTAACAAACATTTTATAATTATAAAATTTGTATCAAACTGCTTTGTTTTTTGGCTTTGAAATTAATTTAGATGAAACTTGATAATATTTTGTTAATATCTATTTGTGTTTCAAAGTTACTTATAAACCAAAAAAAAATTTTTATGCTTTATCACCTTAAAAAAACATTTATCGTAGATCAGAATATTACCTTTTTTAATAAAAGAGTTACTCATCATTGTGAATTTAAAAGTTCACAATTGGCATCTAACACGAACAAAAAAATTGTAAAATTAAGGATTTATGTTGATTTTTACAATTTATTTCGTTTTTCATTAGAAAATGTTTATACAAATTATGTACATTTAAACTTATTGCGTTTTATCAAGTTTTATCTTATGGATTTCCTTCATTCAAAACCTTTTAATAAAAATAAATGATTTTTTCATACTGCTTAAAAGTTTTTAGTAAAACGTGTATGAAAATCACAGGGTAAATACATATACTATTTAATCATTATTATATTTTAATATTTCAATTTAATGTTTATTAAATTTCATTATCCTGAAATAAATAAAACACCCTGTATATAGGAAATAAAGCAACGGATATTCACTTTTCTTAAAAGCATTTACTAAAATGTTTTTTCATATTTTTTATTTTTCATTTTAAAATATTTTAAATATCTGCTAAAAAGATATAAAAATAAGGAAATTAAAATTTCCTTTTTTTACTTTTATACATCATTATCTATTGTATGTACGTACATATGTATGCGTGAATATCAGTACGTTTCTTTCTACTTAACATTAATTTTCTTGTAAATTTTTATATTCTGCAAATTTTGAAATGTACTGCAAAATTTATTCTATACTGTAATTCAAAATAAAAAGTGCTTTATATAAAAAATATTCAATTTCTTTGCATTAACATACATACATATGTACATATGTATATGAATCGCAGAACAAAAGTACATATTACTACTTTGCATTACAAATTGTAAAAGCATTTTCAAAATGAAAATATCTTACACTTTATTTTTCCTTATTGAATTTTTTATGGTAAATTCTACTCTGACTATTGTTTTGCTAATTACTAAAAAAAAAAAAAAAAATTGTTTTACGCGAAATCGTATATTTTTTCTTTTCAGGAAAAATCATTTTCTTCATAATTTGTATTAAAATACGTATTTAATGAAATGTGTTACATACGAACAAGGAACAAGTAAATACGACTTTCTACAATTTACTTGATTCAAAATTTATTATTTGATATTATTAATTGTTCCTTGTTTTATTTGTCACGCAAAAAACTAATTAATAATTTTTCATTAAACTTTGTTTTGGTTCAAACAAAAATTCTACGTTTGATGACAAAAAAATCAAAATTATATATAAACAAAATCATATTATTTGTTTGGTAGTGGCTAATCAAAATTGAATTTTTGATTTTGTTTATTTATCAATTTATTCTGTTTATCCAATCAAAATTTTAATACAAATGAAAATATTATATACGATAGTTGTATTTGAAATTAAATAAAAAAGGCAAATTAGAACGCGATAAATAAGTTAAATATTTTTTTTTTTTTCATTTTTTAAAAATTCAAAAAAAAATAAATTTCAAGGAATTCGTGTATTTAGAAAATTTATTTAAACTTGCATTGAAGTTTATTAAATAATTTTATTTTCTTTACACAACATAAGGAAATGAAAATAAAATAAAAAAATGTATAGGTACATATATAAAAAATTATTTCCACTACATGGCGAATTAAACTAGAAAGCATTGAGGCATTTTATAAAACAATACCTACAAATATACGTAATTTACATCCACTTATGTGTACAGTGTAAAATTAGCATTCGTATATAAATCAAAATGTACATACATATTTGAAAATCAGATTCTACATCCAAAAGTAAAATATACGAATTAAGAATTTTTTTCATGTCTTATTATTGGTCTTAATTTTTGTATTTTTTATACATTCTTCTTTAAATTTTGTTATTTATGAATAGCAACAGGATTCATTTATTCTAAAAATTACAAGGAGTCATGCGAGGAACCATACTGATATTGTACCGCCCGTTTCGTCTATTCTAATGTAATGCATTTCATAGAAACAGGTGAGTGTATACAAATGCAATATATGCAAGCAATTTAGCCAATATGGAAAGCCATAAATATTAGGTTTTCGGAAAGGTATAATTTTCCTTCTAATATCCAGAAAATAAATTCCAACTGTTTTTGTAACACACATTCAAGAGCACATGTTGATTATATTCAACAAAAAATGAAATCTACATTTTTTGGTTTTAATTTTTATAGTAAAGGTATAAAATTAAAATTTTGTTCTTTCTTCATACCACCTTTAATTTTTTATTGAATCAATAAATTTTAATTCGAAAATATTCAACGTACTTCACGAACCGACAGTATTAAATTTCAACTGATGTGCTGTAGTTTAATTAAGTATAGAATTCAGTTATAATGTTGGCGGTAATAATACTTATAATATTGTATTTATCCGCGTTATTCAGGTTAATTAAGAGAATATTTTACAACTCAAAGTCAAATGTACGTATTTAACACAGAGATATGAAATTGTTAAATTTAAATAATGAAATGAATATTTGAATATTCATGAAGTTTAAAAAGTTCATACGTATTGTCTTTTCTAAGTAAATATGCATTCATGTATTATAAGTGAATATGTAATATACTGGAAACAACGTACTTAATTCATTAGAATTTCTCTTAAAAACTATGTACATATATAGATATTATTTTGCAATAGCTAAATGAAAATTATATGTTATATCAGTTATATTTAAATTTTTTGCTATAACGTATATAGTTGGTATATGAATATTTTATAATACCATTTCATTTCATTCGTTTATGTTGAAAACTATGTATGTTTATATTTTATTTTCGTAATTTGAATATATGATATTGCCTGAATTTGAATATTATCGTCCTTGCAGTTGATGGAAAAATACATTTACTTAATATCTAAATTCTCAGGTTATATCCAGTACATACATACATATGTATCTACTTAAAATTTTTTATTCCGATTATTTTAAAAATTATGCTAAGTATTTAAAATATGTAATTTATTCATAATTCCCTGTACGTATATGCATTTAATTTGAAAAGTTTTGAAATTATTATTTTCAATTTTTACTGAATTTTAAATCCTAAAAAACTTTTATAAGAAATAAAAAAATCTTTACAAGAGGTAAAAGACACAAAAACTTCATTTTCATTGCAATAAAAACAAACATTTTTGTTTTCTGTCTTTTATTATATATATACATAAATACATACGTATATCTGATGTAGAAAATCCATAAAAAATTTAATGTTCAAAGCATAAAATACCTTTTTATTTTTTCTACGTTACTTTCTGTTTGGTTTTTATTTTACAATTTTTAGAAGATATTTGAATAAAAGTTGTTATGTCACTCAGAAATTTATTTTCAAATTTTTAACAAAAAAAAAAAAAAAATATTTGACAGTTTCTCAATAAAAAATAAAAATAAAAATGACAAAAAAATGTAATGTCTGAGAAAAATTTATGATTTTAAAAAATTTTAAAGGATATCCTGAAAATGTACAAAAAATTATTCTTAAAAAAATATACACAAGTAAATTTTTTTTGAAAAGAATTTGAAAAGTCATTGGATACATTTTCATAGGAAGAAAAATTGATGAAAATTTTTTACAAAATAAGGAAAATAAAAATGAGATGATATCGATAAAAGTAAATTTTTTGTTGTTGTTTTTATAAACTTTTAAATAAAAGGAAAACATAACCGTTTGTATAACCGTTTGTAATAACTTTTTCTATTAATTAGCAAAACTTTTTTACAACAATGTGAAATAAATTATTATTTTTACATTTTAAAATTTTATTTTAGACAAGAAAAAATATATTATAAAATTTTATTACACATTTAAATGTTAAGTATTACACTTTAATAATAAAACCAAAAAGTCAATATGAATAATTTTAACTTCCAATTAATTTGGATAATTTAACATCAAAACTGAGTTATTGTACATTTTCTTGTATTATTTTTATTCAAATATTAATTAACACCAACATTTTATTACAATAGCAATTAAATAATATCGTAATATTGTACACTTGAAAAGATATATTAAAAAAAATGAGATACAAAATAATAAAACCAAAATGTATGTACATAATAAAAATTAATATTGTTTTTGTTTAATTTTATAATCAGCATAATTTTCATTATCATCATTATGTCATAAAAAATTATAAACTAAATAATTAATTATGCTTTAAATTGAATTTGAAAATAGCTATAAAAAAAGGAATATAAACATGGAATTAATTTTAATCCTTGAATCTTTTAATTCAAGTTTATAGATAAACTTTTAATGAATTCTGACATCGAAAATGAAAAGAAAAATGGAAATTTTCATATATGTATGTATAACATATTACTTAATACATTTTATATAGCACATTCAAATTCAAAATGTGAATAATTGACGATTATGGAGATATTTAAAAACTGATTTCGTATAAATTATTAAAAATCTCATATAGCTCAAAACAACAAAATCATCGTAATACGAGAAACTTATTCTGAAATAAAAAGAAAAACCGACATAAAAAAATTATTTCATCTAATCTCAGTGGTAAAAATTATGAATACATACTTGTTTCTTTATATTATCTAATAAATATTCATAACACGTATTTTAGATCTTTTATTTATTTATTTTTTTCTTTGTTAAATTAAATTAAAAACTGTTTTGTATTTTTCTTTCATTTTATTTGATGGAAATTAATTGGTTGTGTGAATGTTGAATAAACCAAATTTTCAAAATTAATAAAATGAAATTGGTGTAGATTATGTGTGTGTGTTTTTTAAATTTAACAAAACCTTCAAAAAAAAAAAAAAAAAAAAAACAAATTTGGTAATTGTGTATGTTATCGAAACCAATAAACGGAAATAATTTAATATAGGATATTCTTTTATGGAAGTGACAGGAAAAAACAAACCATATTTTCCGATTATGTGTTATACATATATGTAAAAAAAAAATTGAAAATCAAACGAAAACCACATCAAAAACAGCCTGTTGTAAATAAAAGTTGTCATGTAATTGTAAAAAAAGGACAATTGTTGATTCCAATTGATGTGATTTTCTATTATTTCAATTTAAAAGATAAAAATCGATCATATACTATTTTATTAATTTTATTCGATAAAAAAAAAAAAATATATAAAATTTGAAAACCTAAAATAAAAAGCCTCCATTTTTTGTACATCAATAGATCTTTATGTCTTTGGCAATGATAATTGAAGGGTCGAAATAAATATTCAACTTAAATATTTTATGTATTAGAAATTTGTGGAATATTTGAGTTTTTTTTAAAAAAATTTGAATTGTCCTTAGAAATGAGTCTATCATTGGTTCAAATTTTTGTGATTTGAACAGGCAATGAATTTAGAAATAAGTACAATGAAGATATCAATTGATTCAAATTAAATTCGTGGTTAATTACAAAATTTAACAGAAATTATTTAAATAAGTGAAATTTAACGTATATCATTTTTATGAAAATAATATACGTATATAATATAAATAATATACGTTTCTTCATTAATATTTTTAGTTTTATGATTTTTCATTTATAAAAATAAATGCTTTTTATTAGACAATAAAACTTGATAAATTAACACACAGAAAAATTTAAATTAAATATAAAATGAAACAATAATTGCTTAATTATTGTATTTTCATTTAAATGAATTTATTATGAACAATCATTAAATTTTATAGAGCAATTTTTAATATTTTATTAAGTAATATAATATTATGGTTATTTTTTACAAGATTATATAGACTTTATTGTAGTAAAAATATACATAGACATTCATTACCATATTAATGTAAATTAATTTGAAAAGTTTACATACAGTTTATCTAAAGTGAGATATGTATATATTTCTTTTAAGGATTTATAGAATTATAAAATTTTATTATTATTTAAATGTTTTTTATATGAAATAAACTTCACAATCTAACATGTACTAATAAAAAAAAAAATAAGTTTTTCTTTTAAATTATTTCTATTATAAAGTAAGTAGAATTATCCTAGATAAATGTTTTTCTTAAAGAAATTTTTACATTTCTTATGAAATTTTTATTTTGTTCACAATTTCTTTTTCGAAAGAAATTTTTCTAGAGAAAATTTTTGTGTACGTGTGATCCACACCCCATATTGTTAAATTATGTAAAATGAATGAAAACGAATGTAAAAAGTAACATGTCTAAATAATATGTATGTATGCATACACAGCAAAAATAACTTAAGATATGATAAAAGCAGATCCTATTTTATATACAAATTCACATGTGTACCATTCGTATGCGTACATTAAGGATAAAAATTATCCTTAAAAAAAATAGAAACATTAAAGACTTTTACCACATGTCGTGACTTTAGGGAAAAATAATAAAATATTAAATTAAAACACATTTTAAAACAAATTTCTATTTTTTCACACGTTACATGAATTGTAAAATTGGAAACAATTTTTTCTTTTATTTATTACCATCATTTCGTTTTTATATAACAGCTTTTTTGAGAGAGCACTGGTGCATAAATGTACATATATAATATTGAACGTACATATGTATATATAAAACATACAATGACAGATATTCAATTGCAAATAAAATATGAACAAATACATAAATATATAAAATATCATCAAATTTTAATAATATGTACATATTCATTTTCACATATGAAAGTATTATAGTATAAATTTTAAATTAAATATTAATGTTACATTTTGAATAAATAATGATAAAGAGCACGTTTGTACTTACACTATTAAATGTACACGTGTGTATTCGGTTGGATACATGAACACATGTCATCATATGAATAATAAATAAAACTCAAATAGAAATTCAGTAAGAAGATTTACTGTACATTGATGTAATGCTAGTGTAATGAAAATTTCAATATTTTTAAAAATCGAAATAGCAAAATTCTACAAATAATGTACATGCATATATTCCTTTTATTCAGAAGGACGATTTTTTGTTTTAACATACGATTTCAAGAAAAATCTTAAAATGGAATTTGAATAGAAATTGAAAGGGAATATAAATGTGGTAGATATAATTATTTATTTTTCCTGAGAATTTTAACACCTATCAATATTACGACTAATTAAAAATTTTCTTTTATTTGCATAGATTTTACGTAATAAATGAAATAAATACATTCTTAATAAAATTAGTTAATATTGATGTTGTGTATACTTTATCAAGACACAAAATGCTTAGTAAACATTTATTGTCACAAATACGTACATATTTAATGATTAAAATGAATAATAAATAAATAAGCTGTAAATTGACTAACACTAACACATTATTGCCTAATACTAAAATAGTAAAATTATCATATAGTTTCAATAACAATATTTATACATATTTAAATACATAAGTACATAAACGAAATGATAATATTTTGATATCATTGCAATGTTGTTATTGAAAATTATATCAATTTCAATTTTCTGTTCAATAATGTATGATAATAACTGTATTAAATGTTAAGAGATACAAACTATACATGTACATATGAATATAACTGATATAACGAATAAATATTATTTCTTTATTCTACTATGTATTTTGATTTAAATAACTTAATATTCTTTGTGTTACAATTATCGTCTTTTGAATAATATAAATATTCAATGACTTTTTTGTTTATTTATTTTTTGTCTGTGTGAAATTCAAAGTTAGATACATACATACATCATCGGAAATCCTTAAAATCCCAAAAAAAGAGAAAATAAAATGGTCTAGTATACTGCATTTATTTTTCTTTATCCTGATTAAAGTAGAAACTGAAAAGTTTTCTCCATCTATGTGTGTATGTTTATTAAAAAGCAATCGAAAAAGACCACATCAAATTGCTAAATTTTTCTGATGTAGAACAAATACGTATTATACATACATGTGTGTATTGTAGATATTTTGATTTTTTGTTTAGTAAGCTGAAAATAAATTTTCTCACTTTTGACAATTTATGTAGTCTTAAATTGCTTTTGATTATAATTTTCTATCATTTTTTATCTTAAGGACAGGGCAAAGTTATATATGTACATATGAAAATATTTATCGAACAAAAAAAAAAAAATAAATAAAAATTGGATAATAATGTATGGTTTAATGCTTTTGATGGGCGGTTTATATGTATACATACATAACATATAGCACAGACATAAGACTTGTATTGTCTTTATTTTTGTGTGTATGTATATACATAAGTACATATGTATGTATGTACATACATTGAAAGAAAAAATAATGTATGTAAATATATGAATTGTAAAACAACAATCAAATGTTTTTGTTTTATTTTCATTTTTTATTTTATAAATAAATAATTTATGCAACAAGGAATTTTGAGTTCAACATAAGTGAATATTAAGTTAAGAATATTTTACATAATAACTGATAAAACTTATTGAAATTATGTAATTTTCATACATACACATTTTAATTTAAATTAAATACTTGTATTGTAATACTTGTAGTAAAAAAGAAAATACTTCAAATATATTCTGTATATGTATGTCTATTTCTGGTAGAATTAATTTGTATATGATTATAGATTGAATGTGTTAAACATGCAAATGCAAAGATGCATTTTGTTATTGAATTACAGAATAGTTTTAATTTCAAAGGTGCAATAATTGAATTTCAATGTATGTACATACATATATTTATATATGAGTTGAATATTATTAAGAGATTAAATTAATATTTACGTAATATGTATACTACATTAAATACATATGTATATAAAGATGGAATTTATGTTAGAATCCTTGTATTGTTGTTATGCAGATCTTTGTTATCAATTAATAATTGAGAGAATAATTGAAATTGGCATTTGATTACGTTTACATACAAACAAAACAAAGTATGAATTGAATTCAAATAAAATAATATCATTCAAACAATAATGTACATATGTACATTATTGGCATGTACATATGTACAAATGGCTTATACATATATAAAGCCAGAAGATATATTCTGAACCCATTTTTGTTCGTTGATTATAATCTAATTGTACACAATGTTGTCTTACATTATTGAAAAAAATAAAAATACAATTGTTAATACAAAATAAAAACAAACAAAAATATACTTAAAATCGTCTGAACATGATTTGTTCTCTCTACAAAAAAAGGATAATATGATTACATATATTTTTCATTGTTATTATTATTTTTTTTTTATTAATAGTCCCATAAAAAAAAATAATTCTATTTTCATTTTACATTTTTGCTTTTCATTTATTTTTTATTTTTTTATTTTTTATTTTTTTATTTTTTATTTTTAGTTTTTTTTTTTGGAAAAATATCTTCATTATTTAGCGAATATAAAGTTTACTAAATTATGTTGTCATTTATTTAAGTAAAAGAAAAGGGAAAAACAAGATAAGATTTTCCCGATAGTACAATAACACAAACTAAATCTATTGTTATTGTATATTTTTGTTTTACTTTTTATTACAATGTATGTGCATAGTGTACATGAACTGTATATGTAAATGAATACGTATTAAAGAGAATATCTTTATTTTACTATGTACATAATACATATAAATTTTATGTGTACATAATGTTTTACAAACATATCATGATGTATACAATTATAACGTGCTGTAATTTTAATATGATTTTATGTCATAAATTATTCTTATTAGTTACAATGCATATACTCGTACATATGCACGACATAAAGAACATAAATTTTCTAAAGAAATAATGAATGCAATGATGCAAATGATGATGTATGTACGTACATACATACATATAATGTGTATGAAATTCATGATAAAAATAATATACACGACTATATTCTATATATGTACATATGTATATGTATGTACTTACATATATATACATATGTACGTATGTATATATCTGTACGTAATGAAATTGAAAATGCATGCGGTTGAACATCTTCATGAGAAGAATGAAAAACAGAGGTGATATTCACATTTTACAAAGATTGTTCTCGACAGTTTCAACATTTCCATTCAAATTTTCAGAATGATGATGTTCCTTAAATAATTTTTCTATTTCTCCGCATTCTATAGTCTATACACATACGTACATATGTACGTATATGTATGCTAAAGGATGTGATACATATGCAGTCTTTTTAAACAAAAGCAAATAAGGTTTTCACATTTTTGTATGCATAAGCAATAGTTTATATAGAATTCATTTTAAATGAGTATGAAATGCAAGAAAATTGAAAAGAAAAATCTTTACATTTTTGTTTAACTACATATGTATACTATACATACAAACGAAAATGATTTCTATTAAAAATTACAATAATTTCTGTTGTTTTTTTTGAATATGAGATTTTAAGAGAACTGAAAAAAGTGTAAATGTTCTTATGCATTTTTAGAAAAGCATGTCAAACGTAAAACACGTATTCAGAAAAAACGTGCAATGGAGTTTTTAAAAAAACATATTTTACATGCATACATCCAAAGAATATACATTTTAATGAACTTTTTTTTTATTATTATGTACTTGTAAAATTATTCATTTTATGATCTGTGATTTTTAATGTTAAATATATAAAAATTTTATTTCACTTTTTTTTTTTTTAATTTTAAAAGCGACAGATATTTTATGCAAACTAATAAAATTTGATAAATTTTTATTATTTTTAAAATTGAATTTTTTTTTAAGGAGCGATGGCAATAAAATAAAGTTTATTGCATATTCTTTGTTATTTGATGTCTATTTTTAAAGGGTTATTTAGTTTTAATTTCTTTTTACTTTTATATTTCTTTAATTGTAAAATTGCTTATTTTCGCTAGTTATTGTTATTGTCTGTATTTTATAAAATACATTTACATCTAATTAAATATATCCTCTGAAATAAATAAATACAGAAGAAAATTTAATTTACTTTATTCAAAATCAGTGCTATCGTTTTACAGCAATTTTAGTTTTTTTTACTGCTTTTTAATGTCTAATACTGCAATACTGTTGTCTCCATAAAAATACCATCTTTTAGAATTACATGCATTTAATTTGATATTTATTACTTTAATTTTTTAAATGTAATAAAATAAAGAAAATCATTATTAAATTTGAAATTCAAATTTTAAATATTGCTAAAATTACAACTCATAACAAAAATGTAAAGAGTATACAAAATGTAAATAAATTTCATTTTAATTATTTTACTAACAAATAATTATTTTGTACTATTTGCTATAATTGTTTATTCTAGAATTCGAAAATTTGTTTTTGCTTGATATCGATAGATTATAAATTGAATGTAATATTTGTTGTAGTATGCTAATCCATCAGTTACATGCGCCTTATGTGAAAATAAAATTCAAGAGCGCCCGAACAAGACCATCCATTTACTCTTACGTTCAAAAAGGAACTGTGACTGAGTTGAAAAGTCAGTAATTTTAAATAGTCATTTTCAACCATCATCTATGCTTAGTGCTACTGAATCAGTAGCCATACTAGTCAGTAGTCACTAGACTGCTAGACCGCTATTGCTATATGTACCAGACCAAACCAGTATACATACATGAAACATAAAAATGAAAAAAAAATTTCGAAAGCAAACTAGTTGAGAAATGAGGATGAAAATATTTATAATGTACAGAACAAGACTACCATTTTACAATAATTTTTTTAAAAAATTATTTTGTATAGAATATTTCAAGGTTCTGACAAAACTTTTGTTATATACATTAATCAGAGTTGTAATTAAAATTTTTATACATTCAATTATAAGGATGCAAGTATTTTTCCCATAGTTTTGTAGGGCAAAAAAATTAAAAAAAATAAATTTAAAATTTTCATATTCTACAATTACTGAATACTTCACTTATTTTCTATTGTATTTGATATTTGTACCACATTTAACTTTTACATTTTGTTCATTTACATAGAATATTTTCAATTTTTTATACCAAAATCCATTTTTTAGAAAAATAAAAAATTCTAAGAAGAAAAAAAGCAAGAAAAAATAACAAAAATTTAAAAAACATTTCATTTATGATACGGACTTTCAAAATTTACTACGGACAAATTCAAAATTTTAATATGAAAGTTGATTAATTAAACTTTTTTCCAGAAACACACATAACGTACATATGTATGTATGCCTTGTATGATTAAATTTAGTTGATAGGGCTCGATCCGGCGGCTATAAAATAAAACAAAAAAAAATATGTGCGTGTAAATTAAAAATTTATTGAATAAATTATTATTTACAATCTGAAACTGAAAATCAACATTCGTGTACATATAAATTGTAAAAATCTGGAATGAAATTGTTAAATGAAATTTTGTTTATTCGTAATATAAATTTTCTATGAATAAACAAAAAATTTTTAAATTTAAATGTTTAAACATACTTTCGTATGAAGTTATTTATACACTGATACCCTTGTTTCACATATAAAATTATGATATGTTCATGTGTTTACATGTGTAATGTTAACATGTATGTAAATATAATGTTAATGCTCATTTTACGAAATATGAAAAGAATGAATGAACAGAGGGTAGAATGTGGGTTTTTTTTATTTTTTTTGTTTTTATTTTTACCTTATAAATATTATGAAAATTTTTATACATGTGTACTAACTAGAGAAAAAAATGTATACATGCATTTACATTATGTACATTAAAAATTTATTTACCTTAAAAAATAAGTAATGAAAAATAAATAAAAAAATATATTTTCATACACAAAAAAAATAAAATAAAAATTGAAATAAAAACTTGAGAAATAAATTTCAAAAATAATGAAATATTAAGGGTATGAAAAATTGAAATGTTAAAAATATGATACGTTGTCCTTTTTAAATCATAATTTTCCATTTATGAAATTATTTTATATTCAGAAAATTTTGTTTAAATTATTTTCTAATGATAATTTTATATGTGCATAAATAAACTCAAGCATCGTACATAAATAATGAATTCAATTATTTGTGAAATATCTACGTATCATGACTGAAGCATGTCGAAGTTAATTCTTATCTTGACCCTTCTATTCACCCAAAAATGTTCATTTACTGTGAATTTATAAATTTTGAACATACTTATCTTTTCAGTTTTATAATGATATAAATATGATAAACTATAAAATACATATTTTATACATACATGCATAGAAATGTGTACAAGATGTCTTATAACTTTTTTCCTCTATGGTTCACAAGTTAACCACAATTTTATTACCATTTTACCAAAAATTCTATATTCTCAAGGATATACACAAATTTTAAACTATTATACCCACATTTAAAAGAGCACATGTGCATATTTGGTATTTTCAAAGTTGAATATTATGAATTAAAACATGAAAATTAAAAATTTCCTTTTGATTATATACATATGTACTTATATGTATGTATAAAAAAGAGATTTCAGTTAAATAAAACAGAAATTAAAAAGAAATACATAGATTTTTTTTTTACATTTATTACGTTTTACATATTATGGTAATTAGTTTGAGAAAGTGTAAAAAAGCAGTCTTGAATTAATTTTTAAAGAAAATAAATTTCAGTAAGATGTTAACTTATTTGCCCATGGTAAGTAAAAGCCCTCTAGTAATGTTTTTAATTTACTTTCACTTTGCTACCTTTATTTTATTTTATTTTATTTATTTTTTTTTTTTTGGTTTAATTCTCATTTATTTTTGTAACTTTTTTCTTTGGCTTTTATATTTTAGTTATTTAAGAACATTTAATGAATAATTAAAACCAATATATTTTTATAATTGGAAATTTATGAATGTAATCATTTTTTTTCATTTTTTTTATTTTTATTTTTATTTAATTTTTTGTAAAGTATCTTTTAAACTTTTGATGATGGTATTGGAATTATTGTTAACACATTCTACGATCATTATACACTTTCAAAAAATTAAAATAATAAATAATTTCAATAAATTATCAAGAATTTTAATATTCATATGAAATAAGATTTGTGATTTGATGTAAAACCTTGAATTTACAATTATTTTCATGTACGTATGTATGTACGTGTTATGTTTTATATAAAATCAGTTTTGTAAGTATAATTGAAATTACGAAAAAAAAACTAACTTTTACTTCAATAAACAAACTTTAGTACATACATATGTACGTATAAATTACAAAAGATAATTTTAACAAAAGTTCATGTACAATTTTCATGAATTATTCATTTTCAGCTCATATATGCATAATGTACGTATATACATATATGTACATACTTACATGTAAAATTGTATATACATTTAACACTTTAGCAAGTCATTATGCAAATAATTCGTAAAACATGTTTGAATTTCAAATTATTTTATATGTATGTATTCTCGCTTTGTTTAAAAATAAAGTTTGTAAAATCGCAAAGGTGAAATTAAAAATTTTCTGAAACGAAACTTTTACATGTAACTTTATCAAAAACAGAAATAAAAATCCATGTACATTTTGATATGCTTTATATTAACGTATATACCACATATTGAATTCTAAAATCGATTTTGAATCAAAATAAAGTACATATGTTATGCACATAAATACATTGCACACATGTGTATACACCTGAATTAATGTTATTTCTATTAAAATTGTGTGTAAAGACTAAAGTACATGATTTTTCGAAATCAAAATACAAACGAAAGATGATTTTGAAAATTTGAATTTGTAAAAATAAAGAATTTTCGATTTGATAGATAAATTGAGATAGAATGAGGCAAAAACTGATGATATTCACAAAAGAAAAGTAAATTTGTAAAAATTTTCCAATTTCCTTTTCATTTGTACAAAGATCTGATCAAATCATTTATAAGTGTTACAACCATTAAATATTTTTTACTTTTATTTAATTTAAATATCATCTAAAACATTTTATTAAGTATTCCATAGCATTCGTTTGTAAATGTATAGATTTACGTAAGTATACATACGAGTATCTATTCTAAATGTACATACTCGTATAATTTCGTCTACATATGCGTTTCATGTGTATTTAGATTTCTGTACAATTTTAATTAAAAATCCTTCATGAAAAGTAAATGTAATTAAAGTTAATTACGTAATGATCTTTTAATCCAAAAAGCTAATAATCTTTAAGCATTAGTTGTACGTGTCGAATAACGTAAACATATGTATTTTGTATATGTTTATGTGAGAACAAATGAGTATATATGCATGATATTTAATAGAGTTTGTAGTCGTATATTTTAGATAAATTAACAAAAAGTATCTTTTATACTTAAATAAAAATATAGATACATACATATGTATTACGCTTAAAGCAAATATATGTATGTATATTCCCTAATTCCATGTAATCTATTTTTATGGTTTCAATATAATGTTTGAAATTTAAACGAGTTTTCTACAATTTGGAATTAAGTTCCTTATAATAAGATTTTGTATGTACGAGTATATGTAAATGTAAGTAGTATGATCTGAGAAACTAAAATGTTATCATTTTAAAATACTTAATGAAATAAAGAGAATATATATTATTTGAAAGTGTCAATTTCATTTAAATTTTACTTTTATTTATTCATTGATAAATTTATTTTTTATAATATTTCTTTTAAATTTAAATTATTTGAATTTTAAAAGGATGTCATCAATTATGTTTAATTATAAATTACGATATTAAATTATCAACATGAAAATTTTATTGTTTGAAAATTTGAAAAATTATTTAACACTATTTTCGTAAATTCTATTAATCTCAAAAGTAATATAAAATTTGTATATATTTTGTATTTTAATCTTATTTAAAAATAATTACGAAAATTTTATACATTGATCACAAGTAATCTTATTTTTAAAATAATTGTTGATGATGTTAATGTATAAAATTTCCATCAATCTAAAAAAATAAAATTATTTTAAAAAGACCTATGATTAATTACATAGTATTAGGAATCTGCAAAAAATAGTTGTGTTATGCTCTTAATTTGATAACATTAATTAATCAGTAAAAAAAAAAAAAATATATACGAATATTTTCCACAGATTTTAAAATTATAAATTATTTCATTTTATTTAATGAAAAATTCTTTTATTCAATTTTTTTGTTTTTTTTATTGTGGTTAATGTACTGAACTTTCATTAGACTATCGAGAAGTAAAACTTTTTCGATGTACCATTAAAAAAAAATATATATATCCATTTATATATCAGAATCATGTAAATGAATTCAGTAAATTGAAAAATTTACTTTCAATGTGCTTAAATATTTTTCTAATAAATTAAAATACTATACATAACAAACTTAAGTTAGAAATATATTTACATGAAAATAATAAAAAAAAATAATAATAATAATAAAATTTCAAATGTGGAAAGTCAAATTGAAATGAAAATAAGTAATTTATTTCTGTAACAGATTTTCGTTATTACCTTATAAAATAGAAGCAAATTTATTGTGAATAAAATAAATGTTTCAATTTTAAGTAATATAAATTGTAAACCGAAATTAAATTTGAAATATCCCATTTTTTTTGTTGTTTTTTTGCTTTTTTATTTTTGTCCACAAATGTTTTCTAAATGATACCACATTAAGAACATAATAAAAAAGACTACTTTAAAATTCCTTTAAAGGAAATAAATGGTAAAGTACTTTAACACGTGTGAAAAATAACAAAAAACCAATCAACAAAAATAAAAACAAAAATTTTTATAAAAGTTTGAGAGAAAATTTTATTTTTATTTACAAATGTGGTCAAATTTGTTTTATTAATAGTACAGTTGAAATTTTCTACGTATGCTATCATATCGAAAGAGGTTTTGAAAAGTGGGCATATAAAATAAAAATATATCAACAAAATGAAAAATCTATAAAAAGAACTTTTGCAAACATAAATACTTTAATATTTGTTTTTATAGAATAATTGTGATTTTCATTATTTGAAATTTGAATTGTAATAAAATTATAAATTAAATTGTAAAACAAAGGCTCATTTTAAGTACTTTATTTTTTGAATGGATAATTTGTAAAATAGCTGTTAAAAACGTATGATATAACTTAATTTTTTCTTTTTATAGATAATTTATTTAAATTCTCTACAGAGTTCATTATATGCATATTTAAAAAGAAAAAAAAAAAAACGAGAAAAAATAAAAACGTGAAAATGAAAACGTGATAACAAATTACATGATATACAATTGAAAAGAAATTTGTTACAAAATGAAACGAAAACAAAAGAAAAAAAAATTTTTTTTTTTTTTTTGTTCTTCTTTTAACAAAACAGAATTCATTGAATAAAATATGTAATCCAATTTGTTTAAGTGAGTCGTAGATAAATGGAGTTAAATTTATTTTCCTCCAAGGAATTTGTTTAAATTGTTTTGTCAGATACTTTTATAGAACAACGAATGGTAAAGAAAAAATGAAAAACAAAAAAAAAATCCTTTTTTTGTTTTTATTTAAATTTGTGTAGGTGTTCAATGAAAAAAGGTACAAAAATAACAACCAATTGAAAATTTTTCTTTGTTTTGTTTTGTTATCAATTTATAATTGATTTAAATTCCAATTGTATTTTGTTATTGGATCCAATTTTCACGTTTTTTTTATTCTTTTATTTACATTAAGATATGAAATTTTTATGTTATTTAATTTATTGTTTTGATTTGATTATTTAAGTCTTATTTTATTATTCACATTGTTTGGAATCCCCCTTTTTTTGTAAAATATTCTCTAAAGTTAATTTAAAGAAATAATAATGTATTTTCCGTTTTGTTTTCGTTTAAAATTTATAACAAAATAATCTTAAAGTTTACAGAAAAATTTAAAAATTTATGTTTTAAGTTAATTCTACGTTTGGCTCTAATAAAAATTGTAAGTTATATTATGCGGATATTTTTTATTCCAAATTTTTTCTCCTATCTGTATGATTGTCTTGCTTTAGGAAGCCATCGTATATAAGATATTTAATTAGTAAAATGTATATACTCGTACTCAATCTATGAAAATACATATTTGTATTTATATTATGCATGATACATATATATCTATTTCTAAGTCAATATAAGACTCAATACTTTAAATTAAATTTTATACAAATATTTCAATAATAAATTGCAGCTATTAAATAACAACAGAATAATGTATAACAAAAGTTACACATTGCAAATCATTTTCATGTTTTAATACTCGTATAAATTATGCATATTTATATTTCGCATATTTTAAAATTATATGAGATGTCAATAAACTGTAGAAAATCGTTATTGTTTAAAATTTACTAAAATGAATCAAATGTAATCTAATGGAAGAAATTGACAAAAATTAAAATTAAATCAAAATAAAATACTACTAAAATTTTTCTACGTAAAAATGAATTTCATTTTTTTTTTTTTGTTTTGCGTCTAAAAAGTAAAAGATAATCCGAAAACTTTCATGTACTTGTTCTTCTCTCTCAAAAGGAAATAGTTATGCAAATTATTAGATATTTTTACTCCATCAATTTTTCAATCATTAATCCAATTATATGAATTTGAAATTTCAACATTTTCTATCTTATATATGATATACTCTTATATACGACATTGTATTCTTCCATCAGGAAAAAAAAAAATTTGCACAAAAAATAAGAAGGAAAAAAAATTTTTTTTTTACAAATCATTGATTATGAAAAATTGTATGTTAAAAATGTGTTGAAAATATATTGATTTTCAAAATAGAAAATATCTTGAATAAATTTATTTTTCCTTGAACAATCATTTTATTATTATGTACATTTTTTTCATCCTAAGCCAATGGATTGGAATAATATGAAAAATAAAATTGGAGAAAAAATTTATGGAAAATAAAAATATACATATTCAGATTTATATTCGATTTTACATATATATTTTTTTTTAGATTTCCATTAGTTTTCGTCTAATATTAAACGAATTTATGAATAAACTATGATTGAACTAAAAAAAATGTTTTTCATTTAAAAATTAAGAGTTCATACGTATCAGTTATTCTGCATGTACATACACACAACAAATTGAAAATTGAAAATCATGAAAAACTTTTTACTAAATAAAAAAAAAAGACAAAACCATTTAGAAAAAACTTTCATAATAAATTTGAAATTTGAAGACATGATTAAATGGTACGATAATTGAAAATAATAAATTTCCTAAAATGGAATTAACTAAAATTTCCTTTTTTATGTACATACATATATACGTATATGCATGTATTTGAAAACAAGTCACATACAATGTGCGTACATACAGATTAATTTTCAAATATAATTTATTACAGTTTATCGTACAGAATCTTAATTATTTTAGGTATGTTTTTTTTTTTACTTATTCAAAATTAAAATCATAATAATTAATAATACAGTAGGTATTTAAAATTTAAGAATTATTATTAAGATAAATGACGTAAAATTTAAATTTTTGGTAAAATAAATCAGAAACAATGATTTTCTTTGTTTAGATTTTCTTTTCCTTTTTTGATGTTTTGGTTAAATCATGTAGTATTTTGGGAAATATAAATTTGGTTGTTTTTTTTTTTTTTGTAAAACTGGAAATAATTGCTGCTTTGTGTAAATACACAACAAATGTCAGATTATACCTATATATTAGAAATCATACAAACCAAATTTTATTTCTTTTTAATAAAAAAAAAAGATTTTATCATTGAAATTTTATTCTTTTTTTTTTGTTGATGATTTGTTTTTTCTTATGCTATCCATAAGAATCAAATTTAAAATATTTTAATGGAATTTTTATCCTTAAGGAAAACAAAAGGTAAGAAAAATTGTAGAAATATTTTTGTTTTTTTGACAAGGGATACAGTGTAATATTTTATGTTTGAAGGAAATGAAAAAAAAAAAAAAAAGAAAAACGTAAAGGTTGATTTACATGTCAATATTATTTGAAAATAAAAAAGATTTTAACATTTTTAATAGTTCCATTTAGGGATATATTATATTGGAATTACGATAAAATTTTGACAACAAAATTGATGTAATGGAAATAAATCCTTAAAAGATACGTTGTGAAGAATTGATTTTTTTTTTTTAATTAACAAATTTTTTTATGTATGTATTAAAATGATATATTTGTTTAATTTTCTGACAAACATAATAATTTTTTATATTACCCATAAAATATAATTTATAGTAGAAATAAAAATAACGGTTTTATTTATGAAGTGTATATATGTATAACATTTAGAAATTTTATTATTTTCGTAGATTCAAAGAAAATTCATCATTCAAGTTGACATTTGCATTGTATTTTCAATTTATAATAATAAATTTTAACATTCAAATATGTCTATCATTACTTATTCGAGGTAAACATTTGTACTTTGTGTAAAATTTATGAAACAATTTAAAATGAAAATGAATGTGTATAATCTTATTATATGAATACAGGCATATTTATTTACAGGAATATTTTTCGCATTTACATATGCATGCAGCAATGACTATAATAAGAAGGAAAAATATATGTGTATGTAAATTACAAAGTATGTATAATACGTATGTATGTACTAAGTAAATGGTAAACGGAATTTTGGTTTTCTTTATTTTCTTTTCATCCTGTATGCTAATACTATGCATATATGTATGTTATACATTTCTTTCATTACCATTCCATATTTTATATCCTCTATTCCTTATACTATTTATTATTAATTCATATCCTCTTTACTGTAAGCTTTTGAAATTACTTACGCATTCATAGTTCGTTAACATAAATGAGCAAATATATTACGGCAAAATAGCATATTAGCGTAACACAAAATACTCAAAATTATACTTCTATACTCTAATGTATATCCTAACACATTTATTTGTATGTACGTGCGTGTGTTTATTTGTTTTTTATACATGTACATTTATATATATATATATATATATATGTATGTATATATAATTATAATCCCATGATCCCATGAGAGAAATCAGTTTTGCTCTGTTTATTTGCAATTTCTACAATACAAATTGGATTATTCTGTGCAAATAATCTTTAGTTCATTTATATACAATAATTATTTTTATCTGAATTATAATAGTACATAGCATATTTTCAAAATATTATAGCGAATAATTATACAAGTATGCATATGCGCTTAGTAAGAAAATACACACGTATACGTATGTATATAAATTTGCTAAGATTTGAAAATAAAAATTTTCATTTTATTTATTTCATTTCAAAAGCATTTACAGATACTAATTAGTCATTTATTTTTACCTTTTTTCTTTAATTCAAAAATTAAATTATTGTACATGAAATCATCTTCAATTTAAATAGCAAAAGATTTTTTCATTACACATTATCAGTAGTAGAAAAAAATTTTTTCTTAACAATAAAATTATGAATGAGATTTTTATATATTTTTTCTTTGCATATAATTTTTTATTTTACCTTATTTAAAAATTAATATTAAGGAATTATTTATTTTTTCATACTTTTTATATACAAAATTTTTATTGGAGCCAATTTAAACTTTGGATGTTGTTCTTTAATAAAATACTTAATTAAATGAGAATTTTTTTTTTCTAAAATTTTACATTAATATTTAATATTCTTTCCTTTTTTTTTTAAATATTAATTCTGAAAGGTTTTGGATTCTTTTTAATTAAAAAATTAAAATTAATGAAAAAACGTATTTCTTACCATTTTCTTTTTCTTTTTGGTCCAGATTATTTAAAGAATATTTTTTTTTTTTGAAAACAGGCTCACGAAAAAATGTCACTAATCAAAATAACAGCTTCAGGATATAATATTAAATATATAAAAGATTTTCTTGTAAATAATAAGGAAATTTTCAGGAAAGTTTATTTCAGAAATTATAAAAAAAAAAAGTTTTATTCGTTTTTTTGTTCGATTACACAGATTTTACATTATGAAGAAAAATACGTGTTTTATGGTTACTCACAATTAGACAAAGTTTAGTAAAATTTCAAAGTTTAATAAATTAATGTAATATATAATGTAATCAATAGTTGACAAACAGGCTATAAAATTTCATACGTTCCATATGATTACGTTCGTACACATCAGATTATTTAGATGCTAATCAAATATTAAAATTTGATGTACACATGATATTTTCTTTAATTGAAATCTAAACAAACATTTATTTGAATAACTAAACTTTATCATTTCTTTTTCAAATACTGATTAAATAGTTTCTTTATTTTTCCTATATTTCTAAGTTTTGTTGATTTCTAATAAACTTTTTTTTATTGAATTATTTAATATTTGTTTCATTATATTTTCTCGTTCATAAATAATTAAATAAATAAAACAAAAAATCAACAAAATATCAGAAAACATTAACTTCATGTTTATTTTAATTATTATACTTAAATAAATAGTACGTACTATACGTACATAGAAAATTATAATTTCAAATATGTAGAACGAAAATTAAAGAAAAGAAAAATAGTAATCTCATCATAATACGTCCAATTTTTTTGAAACTAAAACAAAAGAGCTTAAAACTATATCAAAAGTCAAAATTTATTTTGCTTGTAATAATTTAAAAAGTTTTCTTTAATTTTTTTAAAACATATTCTTAAACTTTACATCAAAACGAAATATTAATAAAATACGTAGATAATACAAAAAAAAAACAACAAATAATGGCTATAATTTAATGATTTTTGTCTTTTTCTCTTATTGCATATATTTTTATACTCTTTCATTGAAAAACATGAAAATAAAATAAAATTCTACTCAATTTATTTTGTAAATAATTTTGTAATTTTCACATTTTATCACATAATTAAAAGTTATATAACTTTTATATAATTCATGTGGAAAAATGAAAAATGCCACAAAACGCTATATAATAACCGAGTTAAAAATGAAAAACAAAATAAAAATACAGAAAATCACATTTTAAATGAAATCTTGTTTTCACGAACTTCGTTTACATGAATGTAATTTTTCTTTTATGTTTTTATCAGATTTCATTTTTATTTTTTTGTTTTATTTATTTTATTTTTGTTGTTTTAATGCTAACTTCAATATTATCTTAATTGCAAAACATTTATTTTTACTCAGTCGAATTTCCTATATTTTTTATACTTAATTTATATTTTCATGAATAGAAGGTATTTTAAATTTTCATCGTTATTTTCTTTTTTGTTTTATTGTAATAAAAGGGATATTTTCATTAAAATTACTTTATTATATTTTGTATTTTATTGTTCGTCCGTTTTAACTTTTTTTTTCCTGGTTTTATTCAGGTATATAAGTATATTAATAAAGGATACTCGTAATTTTTATCCTGTTATTTAGTTGAAAATATAAAAAAAAGGCAAAACTAAATTAAAGTAATAAAATGGAAGAAAATACGTAATTTTTTCACATTTCTTTGTTTGTCTTTTCTATGTTATCTTGGTTTTTATTGTTTACTCAGAATGTAAGTTTATTGCTTGTACCATTTTATTTTTATTTGATATTTTTCAACATATATAATTCATGTGTGAAATCAGTTTGAAATCTTTTTTTACCTTTAATTTTTAGTTTATTTTTGTATTTTTTATAGTATACATACATACATATATAGAGAATGAAAGTTTTTAAAGAAAATTCTCCCGACAGATTTGAAAATGTTTCCATTGTATAAAACTATACATATATGAACTATACATGTATGAAATAAATACATGAAATTTGTACCTTCTTATGCCCTCTTATATCTTCAAACAAATTTGAAGAAAATTTTTTTGTTTACTATATATTTTACGTATAAATTACAAAAGTACAATATCATATGTAGAATGTAAATTTGCAAAATTTCAAAGATATTAAATTGTCTTTTCAAAATGAAACTTTCAATCTCAAAATAAACTTTGAAGAATTCTTAAATTTAATTAACTCAAAACTTTATTTCAAAGTTTTCAAAACTTATACGTATTCATATGAAATGTTTTTTTTTTTTTTTTTCTTTATAATTTATTGAAAGTTAGTAGAATTTGTTAAGATATAACCATATGTTGTATGCATGGTGTATAGGTTTAATCAACTTATGAAAAGTATTATGAAATTGTGGTTGAATATAAACGAACATGAACATTTATAATTGTTGTTACAAGTTTTTATCAATAGAGAAAAGTATAGTTCTACACATTTTCTGAATACATCAACAAACAAAAATATAACAAATTTCAATGTTTCAATTGTGACAAAAACATATTCAGAAAAAAAAAAAACCAATATATTAAAATGATTTTGCAACTTTGTTCTTCAATTTATTTTACTACCTAATAACAGTAATTAACATCATTTGTTGAAGATGATAAAGTTTTATTGTATTTAATATCGTCGTTTCCTCATTGTACAAATTTTACTTCCTTAAACATTTTATCCTTCCTTAATAATACATTTTACTTTATGAATCGATTTTTTTTTTTTTTTTTTTATTTAATAAAAAAGAATTTTGCTGATATTTCGTTATTTTACTATGAAAGAAAATACATTCATTACATTTTCCATTTCTTCCAAGGAGTTTTTGAATTTACTGTTACATTGGCAAAATTGTTAAGAAAATATGTACATATGTGGGAGTATTTTGTTTTTCTTTTACTGACTGAAAAAATTTGTTCTGTTGTATATAATGCATAAGAATAAAAAACACGTGCTACGAACCTCTTGAGACACATTATAAAAAATTTTTAAAATGTCTAAAGTCGGTAATGATGTTGTAATAATGTTAAAGTAATGTTGTATTTTTTCTATGTTTACAAACAGCTTCATATTCCCATGCATACACTTTTTGAAAACACTAAGTATAGTGCATGATGATGAATATAATCCGTTTTGAATAAATAAACATAATATCTAACAAATGTGAAATTTATTCTGTCACATGTGTGTGAAGGAGAACACCTTCAACATTTTTTTTTCTTTCTAAATAAAGGAAAATAATTAAGGGTACTTTGAAAATGTATATTTACAAATATGTATGTACAAACAAATAACAAAATTGAAAAAAAATTGAAATATAACGGGTTCATTCAACTTAGATAAATGCTTCATTAACGTATGTCACGATTCCTGAAAAATCGACTTAATATCGAATCAAACGCCATTTGAAACATATGTACAATAATTTTGGAATATATTTTTTTCAGTTACAGTTAAATAATGCTGGAATATATTTTTTTTTGCAAATTCTATCTATCTTATCTTTTATACAAAAACTTTCAATTTTATTTTAAAAGTTAACAATGCGAAAGAACATTTATCAATGTCAAAATCTATCAAAACTGTCAATTGTAAATAAAAGGGATTTTTGAGAAAATGGAAATTTTTCATTCTTCTACATCAAACACTTTCTATGAAATTTTGTATGAGCATAAGTAACCTTGACTATTTGCGTTAGCACAAACGAAAAAAAAAAAAACAATATTTAACGAATAAACGAACTTATTCATTTATTTTCATAGAAAAAATCAAATTTCAATAATTTATAAATTTCAAATTATTTCGAATTTATTCGGGGAGACTGATAATTAATAATTCATTGACTTGAGAACTTGTGAAAATTTTGTAATTTATTTCTTATTGTGTAATTAATTTTTCTTCATATATAAATCATTCATTTTTATTTGATCATGAAATCACATCAAAAATTTACTATTTTTTGTGTTGTTAAACTATAAATTTTATTGAACTCAATATTTTTTCGATTTTGTTTGTTTTACATTTTATTATTCTGATCGCGTAGATGACCTTTTGATTGTTCGTTCTTCATTTTTCTATTTCTTCAAAATATAATCAAATAATAAATTCCTATTTTATTGCTCCCATAGGTCTTAAATTTTACACAACACAAAAAGGTTCATAACATTGAGATTGTTTTTTTTTTCCTTTTTATTCATTGTAAACATTCTTAAATGAAAGTTTGAATTTTATTATTACTAAAATATTAAACTTACATTCAATACTAATAAAATAAAATAAAAAAAATGTAACAAAAAAGTGTATTAAATTGTTGTAATTTTATGTAATTTAAGAAAACGAAAAATAGAATAAAAGTATGGAAAACAAATAAATTGAACGTGTTTTTGTGTATTTACTTAAATAAATTTAATATTTAAACATACATAAAAGCATAAAAAATTTTAATAGAATGAAAGTTGAAACTTTTTTTTGAATTAAAAAAAAAAATCGAACAGAAATTTATTTAGATTTTATTTTTTTTTTTAAATATAGAAGGAGTTTCAAATCTACATACAATCTATAAATACTTAGTTCTCTCTCTATATGTTCTTTCTCCTTTAAATTCATAATTTGCGTGCTATGATTTGACTATATCGGAAAATATATTTACATTTTATAGAATACAACCCTAAAAACATATATTTTAAACCAACTAAATTTACAATCTATCGAAATAATCGTAAATTTTTTTATTTACATACATCATTAAATCTTCACAAAAATTTACTACTATCGAAATTTATTTTTAGACATTTTAAGTTCATTCAATCAAGTACAATGTTGTAAAATTTATTGATTTTCATGTGAATGAAGTACAAAAAAAGGTTTACAACAGTACGTAAATTTACAATGTTGCATTTTTAAATATGCAAACAAATATACTTTTAAGAATTTTCCAAATTTAATTTTAAAAATAAAATATTTTTACTTGAAAAAATGTCTGTTATGTCAAATCACGTTTAGATTTAGTGTTAAAATTAAACCAAAATTTTCTATCAAAAAATCAAGAAAATTTTAATAAAAATTTTTAATGGATTTCAAAATACTTTTATAGATACAAAATTGTTAAAATAATTTTTTTTTTTTTTTGTAAATTTTCAAAGCAATTGAAAATAATAAAAACGAAAAGAAAACTTTCCCGAAAGTTTAATGAAAAGTTTTTATTTTAATTTCATTTAAAAAGGAAATGAAAGAAAATTAATTCTTATTTTGAAATCTTTTTAAGTGACAGAGAATTTAAAAGTTTTTGAGTGATTTTCATGAATTCAAAAATTTTTCTTTTAGTATTTAATTGAATGACAACATGATTTTGTTTACTTTTTACTCATACATGTGTTTATACGTACGATATGTATATAGTATGTACACGTTTATATAATATAGAGTGTATTATATGTACATTAAATGATACATTTATGTTCAAGATATTTGGTAATGTTTACAAATACTTTTCTTTTATTTTTCTTTTTAAATTAGAAATTGTTGATGTCATCATAAATTTTTTTAAGTTGAATTTTTAAAATACAATTTCCGCTTTTCTTCAGAGTATATGGATGTGAAATGAAAAAATAAATTGAGGCGGATGTAACATTTAAATCCTAATTACCTAACAAATGAAACTGTCAAGCACATATGACTCTTTTTTAAAACTAAATCATATGTTGACAGTTTTATATGTGAAACGTTAAATCCTCTCTTATAGTATAAAGAATAATTTATTACGTAAAAACATAAGTATTTAAAAATGGTTTTAAGACGCTTGCAATTAATATTTTAGGCATTTTTTTAGTGGTTTTAATTTAGGCGATTTTATAATTTTTAATAGACAGGAAAAAAATTTTTTTTAATAATATCAGAAAACAACTCTGATTTTACTCCATAAAAAATATAATTAAAATTTTACAAAAACTAATAAACATCACGTACACATTGTACATATTGGAACGTGCTTTGTATTTTACAATTAACAATTCATTAACATTAATTGCCTTAATAGCTTAATTAACTGCATTTCAACAAAATTCTCTAAACAGAAAGATGTGTAGTTTCTTAATTTAATTTCTTTTAAACTTTATTTTAATTAGATTTTAAAATACGTAAAAATTTTATGAGTTATTTACTAGTTATTTAGTGTTTTTTTTTTTATACTAAACACTTTATTTCATTCCCTTACCATTATTTTTGTACGTGATTCAAATTTAGAAAAAAAAAAAAAAAATGAAGAAAACAAGTCATCTAATTTCACGCTTAATTTCATACTTGTCAAAATTCTTTCCACATGTTTTCGTTTTTTCTTTTAATCAAAATAGGCTTTATACATACATACATACAATATATTCTGTGCAATATATTGGCCCAAGTATTGGCCTATTCAATTTGGCAAAATCATCAAATTTTATTTTATGGTTTCTACGTGCATACAGTCTATGTAATTCCAAACATAACTATTTAGAGAGCAATCAAATATCTAAAGAACATAAAAAAATATGAATTTTTCCTTTAAAATGAAAATCATTCTTTTCTCTACGCTTTTCTTTTAAATCAAAAGTTTTGCATAAAAATATAGTAAACATTTTCTTTTTTACTTTACAATTCAATTTAAAAGAAATTTCTTTCTATTTTTATCACTTGTTTAAATTCATTTTAATTAAATTTTCTTTAATTAAATTTTCATCTTATCGTAAATTTCATTTTTATTTAGAAAACAAAAAAAAAAAAATAAAAACAACAGCAACGTAATTTGATTACTTAAATTGGATTTAATATAGTTCAATGAACATCAATGTAAATGAAAATTTGCAATAAAATTGAAATACAAAATAATAGAAAGAAAAAAAAAATTAAATTGTAATAAAAGGATTGAAATATTGCACAGAAAAACGGTTAACTGCAAGAAAACAAAAAATGAGTTCTTTGAAAATGAATAAAACTTTTTCATACGTTATAGGGCAGATAAAAGTAAAAAATAAAAAAAAAATGAATGATCGTGTTTATATCTCGTTTTGTAAAAATTTTCATTTTAACATATAATTCAATAATATTGATGTAGATGATTTATTTCATTTTCATACATTTTAAAAATCAAAATAATAAAATAGTTGAGATTTTTGTTATTGATATTGTATTAGTGATAACGAATTTTTTTATGGTTTTCATTCAAACCAATAACATGAAAATTTATTTTTTTTGTTAATAGAACAAAATAAAAAGCTAAAGTATTCACAAAACTGGTACGAAATTTATTTACTTTTTTTTTTTTGTTTTTTGTTAAATCTATTATATTTTATCTAACATACAAAAATGTTAGTCATGTTTACAACAACATTTTAGTTTTTAGTGTTTATATAAAGTACAATGTTCTGTTTTAAACTATGAGAAGACTTTGAAATTTTACACTTTAATAACAATATACATATTTTGCATATCAAAAACATTCATTAAATTTTGTTTTATAACTTTATTTTTGTTTTTAATGAAATTCTATTATTTTACTTTATAATACACAAATACATTACGTTTTTAGAGCATTTTTCATGTTCACAAAAACATTTACGTAAGTGCAATAATTCATTTAAACATTGCGTGTTAGTTTTACGTAATAAATACGACATTACGTAATTGTTAAATTATTATAACAAACTTTAAATATAGTATAAAAAACATATAAATAAATTATTGATTATTGTATCATTTTGAAGTAACGTAATTCTATAATGCATACTTAAATGTATTATTTTATAATTTAAAATAGATTTCCATATAATTAAAATCCAACAATTAATTTTGTCGAAAAATATATGTACATGTATTTCACTTGAAGTTTTATGAAGAAATGATTTACCATAAATTTTGATAGTCCGTATAAGAAATGATTAAGCATATTTTCATGTGATTTATTAAATATTTAACTGTTATTCTAAAAATCAAGAATATTAATTCAGTTTTTGTAGAAATTCTTTATCTTAAGTAAAATATTTGTGCATATATACATATGTATGTACGTATTAACAAAAATATGAATATTTTTCATTTGCTTGTTTTCATTCAAAAAATATATATTCACTTAATATTTTAACATTCATATTCTCATGTATATGTAAAATTTTTATGGAAGATAACTAAGCCACATGAATTATTATTGGGCATATCCTGTGGACATGAGTGGAATGTATAAGCTACTTTTTAGAATGGTCATTTATTACTTTTATAATACCCAAGCCAGCACATATGTATGTACGTAAAAATGTGTGTATGTGTGTATCAGAAAAGAAATAAAATGATATTCAGATTCTCTTATAAAAAATAAAAGAAAAACATGAAAAAAGTGGATTATGAAAAAAAAATTTTTTTTTTTCAATTTCCTTTAATCAAATTTATTTGAAGTAGTTAATAATAAAAAAATATTCTTTTACAAAATTTCATTTCATTAATTTTTTTTTCGGAATAAAAATCAAAAATACTGTACACAGGTATGTAGTCTTTTAACAACAAATTAAATTACACTAGATTACAATTTGATAAAAAATTAAATAAACAAAAATAAATCGAATCAAATACAAATAAGTCAAAATTAGCAGGGCATAATTTATCCTAAAATCATGATAAATACCAGTGTAAATTTGTTATTTCTGGTCTAACACGCAAAAATGTACTTAACTTTAATAATTTTGTACTTATAAATTATACACTTTATTTGCTTATATATGAATTTGCTTATATTGAATGGCTTTCAAAACAGTGCCATTCGTGCAATGTACGGTTTAAGGAAGACTTCGTAATTATATTCTGTTTTTTTTTTTTTTTTAAAAAACAAGTTTTATTTAAGAACATTTTAAAGAATTTGTTCAAAATAATATTGAATAAATATTTAAAATGAAATAATTATATATTATTAATAAAGACTCTAACACTTGAAAAAATCAGGAAAAAATGAAAAGACAAAAAATAAATATATAGGTACATACGTAATTCAAAAACTAGAAATTATACGTTACATTTCTATTATGTATATTTTATTTAAAAGAATATTTTACAGTTCAAAAGATAAACAAAAATAAAAAAAATATATATACATATATAATTCACAATAATGAATATTCATGAAGTTAAGTTCATGTTCATTGTTTTTTTAAGTATATATAACACATACAATACAATAATATTCATTCATATGGTAATTTAAATTTTCTCTCTTATCATTAAAAATTTCTACATTTACAAACAATGTATGTATATGCACATATTTTATAATTGTACGTGTATAAATGAAATTATGAAAAATACGATAATTTATACGACGTGACTAAATAAAAGATTATTCTATTCATTCAAAAATTCATATGTACATCATACATTTTATCTCATATATTTATTTGTTTAAGGAATTTATATGTACATACGTGTGTGTTATTTGATTAAAACATCATTTTAATTTTATATGTACACGAAATACTTATGTATGTACTAGCTTTTCCTGTATAATATAAATAATGAGTTATTGTAATTTTTTATTCAATTAAAATTAAAATTGAAGCCTTATTGTTCAAAATAAATTTTTTTTTTCATATTCCATCTCAATTAAAACAAAACAAAAAAATAAAATAAAAAATAAATAAATAAATAAAAATCATGAGTTCATGAATATAAATAAGAATTAAATAATACTGAATTTTATTAATTATATTTATTCAAAATTGTATATGGTTATAACTAATTTCTTTTAAAAATTAACAAAGCATTCAAAAGCAAAACAAAATACAAAAATAATAAAAAGAAAATGTTGAATTCTGTTTTCTACATTTATTTCATTTTATTATTGTAATTCAATCTAATACCAAGGTATTAGATTTTTAAGTTATGATTGTGATTGAAAAAGATACCATTTTTCTAATAGAAATACATACATATGTACATACATATGTATGATAAAATATACAAATAATGCAAAGAGATTACATACCCTTTAAAAAAATAAATATGTACATACATACATCAATCAATTTTTTTCTATATTTTAGCCACAGTCAACTTTGTCAATTATTGATACAATTCTATAATCTAGTCTTATTTTTCATACTCTATGCTACATTTGATTTTTTTTTTCGTTTTTTTTTTTTTTGTATCTTTAAAAAGTTTTCAATTCATTTCATTTAAAAAGTATTACATTGTAACTTATTTATAATCTTATTACGTTGATAAAGAAGTAAAATTTGAATATTTACCTTTTTTTTTCGTTTTTGAATAAAGAGAATTTTATATTTTTAGTCCCTTTGTACATAACTTAGTCTATCATTCTAGCATAATTGACATTTTTAGTAAAGCTCCTTAAAAACATAAAATGTATTCTCAAAAGAATGAAATTAAAGTGAATGATACATATCCTTATACTGTTATATCAAATGAAAATAAAATATTTATTAACATTTATATTAAATGAGAATTTTATGTATTGCACATATGAACGTACGTACGTATGTATGTGCATGAATATTTAGTCTTATAGTATTCTTGCCATTGTAGTTTACTAGAATAAACCTAATTTACAGGAAAACCTAATAACCACAACAATTTAAAATGTACAACTACAAAGGATATGATAGACATGATTTTCATTTATAACAACTACATATTTGGTAAATTTTATTAAAAAATTTTAAACATTTTAAAAATATTTAATATAATATTTATGCTATTACACTTAAATACAATAAATATTTGACAAAAATTTTCAAAAATTTTGTTTATATACTTGGTCTTTAATCCTAGAAATTTTTTAATATTTTTTTTATTTTAATTTTTTCTTGAAAATTATTTTAATGAATATTTAAAAAAATATATCAGAAATATTAAATTTTTAAAAATTCAAATTTAAAAATTCTATCCCAATCGAATTCAGACCATCATATTAATTTTCAAAAAAAATATTAAAGACCGAAACGATTTTCGAAATTACAAAATTTGTCAATATATGAATGTTTTATTTTGAAATTTTCTCATTATAATGAAATTCTATTTAATTTGATTTTATTTTAAAATGTATAAACAACATAATACACAATTTAGTTTATATGGAATATTTAAAGTTAGTCAAATACTCTTATGGTTTGTTTAACTACACTAAAATTACATACGATGTAATGTTTACTAAAATACTTGCCCTAGATTTTGTTTCTGCTAAATTACTTTATTTTACTTTTTTATTCTATTTTTTTTTTCTCATTTTGTTTTGCCTTGAATGAAAATTTTAATTATCTAGTATAACCACATAATATTAGAGCCGCATATGTAGCATTTTTAAACATCTGGTAGAAAAAAATAAAATAAAAATGAAAAAGCATTTACATAATAAAGAAAAGTCTTATTTTCTAATAATAATATTTATAGTAACATTTTAATAAGAAAAAAAAAATGTTCAAAGTTATTCAAATATTTGATATAAGGACTCTAATTGTATTTTATATGTACATATGTATATGAAATTTACATAATTGCGCATCTTATGTCGATTTTATTATTTGCAATTAAATTGTAAATGAATGACATACATATGTATGTATATTTATTTATGGCTATATTGTATATAAATGGAATTATTTAATTTCTATATAATTAACACAAGCAAAAATTGTGGTTCTGTATTACATATTATTTAGAAAAGATTTATTCTTGAGCTTCGAATTAAGTTCTAAATTATGATTCAATTTATCCAAAGGAAAAATAGGTTTATTTTTGTATTTTAATTAATTTGCGTGATCTTAACTTTTAATCTTTCATCTTCTTATTTAAAAACGATTTATTAAATAGAAATTTTTCTACATCAAATCTATGCCAAAATGTACTTTATCACTATTTTAAATTTATGATAAAATACGAAAAAAAAATTTTTATTTTTTTTTTGTCTGGCATCTGTTTTATGTAAAATCATAAATATTGTTTATCACAAAAGATTACCATTAAAATTTTGCATATGTATCTATATTTTAGAATAAATGTAATAAATTTTTACAAAAAATTTCTACATATCACATAACAATGTTTCTTGTACCAACAATATAATGTTATTCTATATACAGTAAATTACTATATTCAATGTTATCATATTGTACACAATATGCATATCCTCAGAATAATTTGTACTACACATATGAATTTTATCTTCTTTATAAAATGATACATTATATTATAGGTACATACATTATTTACTTGAATATGTGAATAAAAGGGACCTAGTATGGTGCTTCATAGTATCAAATATTACTGTGTATAATAAAGAAATGGGAAAATTTCATCCTATATGTAAATTAATAAGGTAAACATAAATTTTATTTGAAATCAATATGTACATACATACATATGTATATATATTAATGAAGCTATTATACGAAAGATAAAAATTTAACGTAATTAATTCTGAAATATGTACTATGCAATATGCCATATTATTACACACATATGCTACACATTTATAAACATAAATTGAAATTTATAACGTCATACATAATATGTATATGCGCTAAAATTATTAATTTTTACTTGTACATGAAAAATGATATTTAAACTGAATATTACCATATAAATTTCAAGTAAAATTTCTTCTTCTAATTAAATTTAAATTTTTCAGCATTTTAAATACATAAGTCAACAAATACTTGTACAAAAAGGCAAGATATAAAAAATTATTAGATCTTTAAATATTTTTTATCAAACACTTTTACACGATTACTTATAAAATTCTTATGCTTCTTTTTATACTCTTTTTTTTTTTTTTTGTTCTAATTATCTTATCTGATTATCATTAACTTTTTTTATTTTCATTTTTAAAAGTTTAATTACCTAGAAATTCTTAAAAATGAAAAAAAAAAATCTTATTTTACAAGCGCGTTTTCAACTTTTTTAACAGTGTGTACTGAATTACCATGAAATCATATCTCATGAGATCAAATTTATGTTTTTTTTTTTTAAAAAAAAAGTTCTGAAAATAATATGCCCTAATTTGTATACGTCTTTTTTCGTTCTAATTACGTATATATTTTCTGCAAACTTTATCACGAAAAAGTTCCTTTTTCTTATGATTCAAAATACCTTGGTTTAACATTTTCTTGCATACTTGCTGAAAATAAATATAAAACATAAAAATATTCTTTGCTTAAGAAAATTTTTCAAATTTATTAAAACAGTTTAAAATAAAATTAAATACGCTTTAAAAGTGAATAATCATTTTAATATATTTTCATTTTATATAAAAAAAAAAAAACTTTTCAATTAATTTCTTTCCCCAGATTAAAAAAAAATGTACAAAATTCCACAAACGTTTATTTTTTTAAATAAATAAAAAATCGTTTATATATTTACGTTGTGCAATCTACCATACATTTTTTTTTTTTTTTTTGAATTTTATTTTCCCACACTTATCAAAACTTTTCAACAATATTAACACAAATTCGGACTTTTTTATTTTATCAATAAAACAATTGACCATATTTACGTACACACATATATATTTGTATACACACAAGTGTATGTGAGTATTCACATAATAAATTTTTCATTCAGAACAATACTTTGTGGCTATTGACTTTATTTTATATACACATATGTGTTCTTGGAACATTGGCAAAATATTTTACCATTTATTTAATTTAACAATATTTAAATGTATCCTTTTAGTCGTTAAATTTGTATCATTTCAAGAATATTTTATAGACAAAATAAAATTTTTAAAAAACGATTTTTATTTTCAATTTAATACAAGAAATTGAAAAATATTTTTTTATTTTGTTTTAATTTTAATTTTTATTGAATTTTACCAGAATTTCTATTATAGAAATTAATAAGTTATTTCCATTTTTTTCTGATTTCCTATACCAATTATAAATTCATAAATTATCTCTATTTATTTAAAATTTTAATTCTACGAATACATCATACATTTAACAATCTATATTTTAATCTATTTCAATTAATAAGAATAAATTACTTTTATTTCCCTTAAAAAAACAAAAAAAAATAGAATAATCCAGGTATAGTTTGTATCTGTTTTAAGAGAAATTCTGTAAGTGACGTTTCAGTTTAGATTTCATTGAGTGAAGTAAATTTTTGTATACCTTTGAGACATACAGAAAATTCTTTTATATGTTTTATAATATACGTAAATTAAAAAAGTAAATGTATAATATGGAAAAAAATAGATGCTTTGCAAGACTTTTTTTTTTTTTAAATAAATAATCAGTTATAAATAATAAAAAAACATATGCAAAAAAAACTTGAGGGCATCAATTATTCTAGTGCAAGAAAAGCTTTTATAAAACCATGAATGATACACATGAGAAAATTTCATATCCTTCTAGTAATTTTTGTATGACACGTTGCTTTGAGTATAACAATCAAAAACATAAACAACGGATAAAAGTCATTGAAAATAAAAAAAAGCGGAACAAAGCCCTAGAGTATTTTTTTTTTATAATCACATATCAGGTACTTACATATTTTCATACGTTATACCTGATTCACCACATATTATGAATATTCATGAAGGAAAAATTTTCAAACTTAAATCAAATAATAAATGCCTCAGTTATTTCATTTCTGATTTACATAATTTGTGAAATGTTTATTCATTGTGAATTTATGTTTAATGTATGTTATGCATGAATATAGTGGGTAAAAAGGATATATTATATATGTGTAATTGATTCAATGAATTCAGCTTTTATTACACATAACGCACATTTCATGTTCTATTGATGAAATTTGATATAATATGAGGTAAATATAATAAAATTTTCCTTGAATTTCTTATTGTTAAGTAATTTGTTAAACGGCAGAAAATGTGCATTAAACTTTGCAAGCAATCATATTAAATAAATTTGAATATTTGAAATCAGGAATATTCAGTTAAAAACGTATTTATTATAAAATAAAAATATTTTCCGTATTTTCCATTGTGATATTCTTGAATTCTTTAAAGAGGAATCTATTACCATCTTCACAGTTTTAAAAATAACAGACTGTAAAAAATCACTTTAAAAAGATAACTAAAAAAATATCGAATTTTTTGTCATTTATTTTATTATCAGAGAAAACTCTATAACAAGCATATTTTTTTTTATTGTATTTTTTCTATTATTTACATATACGTATTTGGAGACAAAATTTTTTGATAAAATACCATATAATTTTTTTATGTGCACAGATGTGAAAAAACTTCAGTATAAAAATAGAATTGTATTTTTACTTTTTAAAAAAAAAACATTTTTTTTTCTTGATTTCCTTTTATAGATATTGTCTTAGACACTTATATGGTTTACACTCCAAGGAATACATGCATACTATAAATTTTAAATTTTGTTTACTACAAATGTTATTGAAAGTTTTTCAATTTCTTTTTTTATTGTTGATTTTATTTGATTTTTCACAGTAAATTTATTGAATTACCAAGTATATTGGTTACAGATTTTAAAAATCAATAAGAATATTTTTATAATGTTTTATATACCATGAGTGAATTGATGTTTCCATAACATACTACGTAATCTACAAGAAAATATACATATATACCTGGAAAACTTGTAAAACTTTTTATTTGTCATGGTAATAAATTCGACAATAATATTTTCCACAACAAAACGTATAAAGAATTGTGTAATAATAAAAAACGAAACAAAAAAAAAAAAACAATACTAAAAGAAAATAAAATGTTTATGCTTGTAACTATATTCTAAACGAATACCATATATCAAACAAAATTATTTCACATCATTTCAATGAGTTTTCCTTTTAAACGCATAAAACATCTTTTACTTTATAACATCATAAATTTGAAATTACAGTTCAAGAAACTGTAAAAAAGAAACAAAAAATAAAAGAAAAATGAAAATGTAACAAAAATTTCTATGTTTTTCTGCGTCAGTGTATTTTGCCTTTTTTATTGTTTTTTTTTTCTCCTTTTTCAAGAAAAAAAAAAAGAATTTCTATAAAATAAATTTCTTTATATATTCAACTCATTTTATTTATATATAATTTGTTGAAAAATATATTTTATGTGCATATTCTATTTATTTAAACTTTACATACATAGATAAGAAGTAGGAAACATGAAAATTTGTTAACAAACAAAAAAAAAAAAAAAAAAAAAACAAGAAGAAAAAGAAGGAAATTTTCCTTTTCTTTATCGTTGTATCCTTAACAATCATCTAACAAAATTGTAATGTTTTTGATTTATTTTTACATATTTGTTTTGTTGTACATTTATGGAATACATAAATCTTTTTCATTGAAATAAGTGGAAGAAAAATTTTCAAGTGAATATTTACATTTTTTTTTTCATATACATACCTATTGTATATAACACTAAAATAACTTAACAAAATTTTCGTTAAATTTGTAACATAAGGTAAAATAAAATTTAAAAGAATAAAAATTACAAAGTAAAATTATCTGTACAAGTTTATAGATGATTTTATTTTTATTATATACTTCGGTTATATTTATGATGATTTTCACAACATAAAAATTATTATATAAAGCTTTTAAACCTATTTTCTGAAATTTAAAATGTCATAAATCATTAGAATAATTTTTCAAAAAAAAAAAATTATAATAAACATACATGTAAAATTTAGATTTTATTTTTCAATAAAAATTTAGTATGAAAAATCAAAAATATTTAAATATGTAATTTTAAAAAAAAATTTCATTTGAGATGAAACTGTACACTGAAGTACTTTACAGTGTTTTTTTTGGTTTTGTTTTTCATTTTTCTGAAAATTGTTCTTAAAATTCAATAAATTTATGATTCAATGAATTTATCATGACATAAAATTCATATTTCATTTTTTGAAAATTTTATTTGATTTTCAAGTTTTGTATGTAATGTTTTGTATCTACATATGTATATGTATGTATGCATATATATGTAATTTACATTCAAGTACATGCATACACCTATGTATGTATTTATATGCCACTATGTAAATCATATAAAATCATTCAATTAAAATATTGCAGTATAAAGGTTAAGTATGCACATGTGTTATATTTTGATTTTTTTGAATATTCTTTAAGGCAATACATGTACATACATGTGTAGTTAGAGTAGTGTAAAGTATAGTTTTATTAAAATTGTTTCAAAAAATTTTTTTTTATTTTTCATTTCAACATTTTCAATTTTTTCGTAAATTTATTTCGTTTGTAAAGTGAAAATATAATTAAAAATTCTATGTACATTCCGTTTAAATATGAATTTGTATTATAAATACAATAATTTAGTTTATCTTTTGATATATATCACAAGCATATACATATGTACATATGTAATGAATTATTCATTAGACAATTATCATTACACATTGTACCATTTATTATAATGGTTGGCAGTTATTGCATGCTTGTTTATGTTGTTTTCAGTCGAGAATTTTTATACTCATATTTATAGAATCCTTTGTTTGTTCAGCTTTTTGGTTTGATTATAATTGCGTTAAATTAAAATAATTTTGTGTATTTTTGTATTATTATTTTTAAAGAAAAACTCAACACAAAAGCTAAATATTAAACAAATCAATGTTTTGAAGTACATAACATGTAGTTGATAAAAATTAAAAATTTATAAAGGTTCATTTATTGTTTTTATACGATTTACAAAAATATAATTAATTTTATCGTAATTTATTTCTTTGTCTTTGATATTAATTAAAAAATATTAAATTTATTTATATATTGTGATAAAAAACCTTTTTCAAAAATATAAAATTTAAAGAAAATATTTTTTTTCTATTTAATTATATAAATTTTGCTTATATTTAAATGAAATTGTCAAATAATAGAAACAGATTATAAAACTATATATATTGAAATTTCTGCAAAATCAATATATCTTATTTTACATATTCACATAAATAGGAGCATTTTATTTACAAAATAATTCTTGTATGTATGATCGTTTTCATACTTAAACAAAATGCTGTTCTAAGGTTTTCATATTTTATGTACTTATAAATATGTATGTATAACATTATACAATGATTGTATTTAGTCAGTCCAAATTGCATACATACGAGTATATCTGCAAGTTAAATTACAATAATACGAAATAGTAGTCCTTGTAGTTTTATACAATTCTGATTACCTTTCACAATTCAATATTTCGATTTCGATATTGCTAAAATGTATACAATACATAGACCAATTGGATTATAAAGTATTCTCAATTTTCGATTTCAGTAACAGATGTGCTCAATCAAAAGGATATGTATGCATATGTGATGTACACATTCTAACTAAGTATAAAGTAATTTAATACATACATACATACATATAAGTATATGCCATTATTGATTAAATGATTTTAATAGATTTATTTATTTTTCAAATTGCATTTGTAATTATATAACAGAGAAATGATTGCATTGTAAAAATTTTGATAACATCAAAATTATTTATGTAGACATTATACACCATTTTTTCATTTCCTTAAAACGATAATAACAAGATTTTACATTTCATAAATATATTTTATATTTTACAATTTATTTATGTACATATGAATACGACTATTTTAGAATTTTTTATTTTTGATAGACGCATACATTTTCTGTCATACATTGAACTTTATTTTCATTCCATTTCATAAATTTATTGTATATCATGCATTTCATCAAAATGAATAAAATTTCTAGTTTATTTAACAAAAAGTTTATAGAATAATAATATTTTACTGGTAAACTTTTATTTAACAAAATTATTGTTTGATTTTAAAAGACCAAGTAAATTTACCAATATTTATGTTTTTGTTGATGCAATATGCATGCAAGGCAGCTATAATTTTATATGCATACAAATTTATTTATAAATTTATTTACGAATTTTTACAAAATTATCAGCAAAAAAAAATAAAGAAAACAATTTAAATAACCATAAATTTTAAATAAAATTATCATTTTAATTTTATTCTTGATTAAATATTTGAAAACTTTTTGTGTACATTTTTATAATTAAAGTTGGTTTTTCAAACACATTTTCGTTCTACTTCGACATCAAATTCAATCAAACATCGTTTTTTTAAGTTAAGAATGTGAGAGATTCAAATATGTATTTTTTCCCATATTTTAAATGAAGTAATTTTTTTTTTTTTTTTCAAATATGTAGATTAATTTTACCATTACCAGGGAAAAATCAAATTTTCTCATTCAAAGTATATAATGGTTCAATTTGATTATTATCCAAATTGAATACAATTCAAGCAAAATAATCTTCTTATTAAAAGAAAAAAGGAGCAAAAATAATTTTATGCCTATAAAGTGAATTTAATTTTGTACTTGGGTAAATATACATAGAAAATTACTATTACTGAAAATGGGCTACTTTTTCTAAAACTAAATTTGTAAAAAAAAAAAAAAAAAAATTATTTTGTTTTTATTTACACTTCGTTGAATATAAGAATTTAAGCTATATATATTGTAATAATATGTTAGCATGACCTTTTTTTATACATTAAGAAAATACAACATAATATAAACAAAAATATTTGAATGAATGTGTAATGCCATGGACAAGTTTATTATATAAGCCAATCTTTTAAAGTTTTTTATATTAATTTAAACGGATTAACGAATTTGATTTAGATAGCTAATTATTTCATATTATTCTTACGTCTTCATCTTCTTTTAATGTATTCGTCTAACTTAAAAAAAAAAAAATGTTAGAATTGTAGTTTTTTTTTATACTTTTTCTACGAAGTACACTGTTTTGGTATAATCTTTTAAATGATTTTTCTTTTTTTTTTTCAAGGAAAAATGAAATTAAATACTTTTCAATTATTGTCAAGTTGAGTGGTACTTTAATCTAATGCTTAAAAATGAATTAAGAAAAATGAAGGAAATAAATGAAAATCAATAAATTTTATAAACAAAATTAGGGGAAAAGATTGAATGAGATTCTTTTTTCTTATTGTTTAATTTTTTTTTAATATAACTTAAAATAAACCCCACTTTGATAATTTTCAATTTTGTTATTTTAAAAAAAAAAAAAAAAAATTTTTAAATTATCTAGAAAACTTATTGAAAGTTTCAGTATATATAATAATGATGAGAAAGTTAAGATAAACTGTAAATTTCTACTTATAAACTAAAAAATATCAATTTAATCTTTTAAATAAAGGAAAATGAATCCATAAAGTATAGTATTTCCAATATGAAATGACAGTTTCTTTTTTTTTTTTTTTGCTCATATAATTCTTTCATCGAAGTTTACTTATTGCAAACGAGAAAAATATTATTAAAAAAAATTATTATTTACTTTTTTAATTTTCTTGGCGCATAGCCAAAAATGACACTTGTTGAATTATCATTATTATTATTGCATATTTTTCTATTCATATTATTTACAAATAATGTCGCCTAAAAATTTTGTGTTAAAATTTAAAAAAAAAAAAATTTAATTATACAGACATACACAAATATTTTTTACAACAAAAAAGTTTTATCAATTTAAAAAAAAAATTAGTTACATCATTTAATAATTATTTTTTAAAAGTTTTTAATTTTTTAATTGTACATAACGTTATTCAATTTTATAATTTCACTAACAAAAATATAATTGAATTAAATATGAAAATTTCATTTTTCCGTTATTAAATTATTCAAATATAAATGAATAAAATATGATAAAATGAATTTTATGCTTTTTAAATTTTTGTTTATCATGAATATCATTTGCGTTTTAAAAATTTTTTAATTAAATGAAAATTTATATTTTAGAAAAAATTTTCAAAATCTCAGGATAATTAGTCAATTTATTCATTATAATAAAATTTAGAATATTATGTTATTTTGAATATGTTTTAATATTTTGAAAATTGTTATAATTTATTTAAGTAATTGTTTTTCCCCCTTTTTACAATTTATACTGTTGGAAGTACATGTGTTATAATAATTTACCCTAAATGAAACCTATCATAAAGATATGTATGAACAAATGGAAAATGCATTTGGATACATTATGATTAATATAAGACTTGAAAATATGAAATTAAATTTATTTTCATATTAATGCAGACATATTATTTCTAAATTGATTGAATTAAAACTTGCAAGTAAAATAACTTCAAAGTGCTCGTATTAATTAAATTTGAATTTTACCAAATAATTAAATTATATAAAGTGTCTGCAGGTATAATGCAAATATAAAATATGTAAATATGTATGTACATATTTATGCATTTATTCTATCTACCCTTTTGCATGGCATTAAATATTTGCAAAATTAAAGTGCTTTAAAATGATACTGTCTTATGTGTGTTACAATGAACCGACCACAATATGAATTAATTACTTCATTTACAGAACCACATAAACATATACATACATTAATGTACATGTGTATACGAATGTGGATAATGAACGCAATATCTAATTATGTGGACAATAATTGATTTAATCATGTTAATGAACGGATGAATTTAGAAAATACACAAATGGAGAGCAAGTAATATATACATATTTAATTAATGTACTTTGTTGGTTTCATGTAAAAAGAATTTAATATAATTTCAAAATTAACAGGTTAATATATAATTTTAAACATTTAAAAGTTTCATCACCTTCAACCAAAAATTTTAATAATATGATTGTAATGTATTTTCTATAGTCTGTCTACTAATTCAATGCAGTTAAGGGCTTATGAAAATATACATGTTTTTTTTTCTTCTCTCATAATTTCTAATAAGATCATTTCACGAGCAGTGTTACCACAATCTCCAAAGTTACCATATAATACGAGATGAATATTTTTAATATCCATATACAGCGACGTAAAGTGGTACTATTTTAACTACATCGAATTAGTAGACAGACTATTATTTGCAGTATAAATTTTTAAATACAACGTGCTATTTTTGTACTTTACCCTTATCAAAATTTATATATTTTATTTTCCATGTCTTTGTAAAACAATATTACATTCTTTATTCACGATGACGTGTATATAGATAGATTTAAATGAATACAAAATATATTCAAATACGTTTCTAAAATAAATCAACCTATTTATAAAAAGGAAAAAAATACATTATTCAATTGTATTTGAAAAAATATATATTTTCCACTTTTACGTTCAATTTTTTATAACCATATTAACACAAAAACGTTTTATCCAATTAAATCATTGGAAAGTAACGTCTAATTTTAAAAAATATTCTGAGAATTATGGATTAACAATTTAATTATTTTGACCTTTATAACAAAGTTAATAAAAATTGTAGTATATTATCCACTGTGCTAAAATACAGTATCATGAAGTGTATCAAAATGTCGTAGACCAATACAAAAATGAAAACATTGTATACATATATCTCGATGCAAAAAACCAAAAAATGCATGTACATGAAATAATTAAATTTAAACAGTCAAATTGAATTTCCTGTAAAAAAACGTGTTGTAAATTGAGAGCACTATGTGATTTGAATGTATGAAATATGTGTTTTATCCTTCATATCCTTTTTTGAAAAAAAAAAAAAATTTTTTTTTGAACACACACATATACACATGTAGTATGTATGTTTTTTGTGTAATTTTTTGATGAACAAACTTAATCAAAGGAATATTAAATTTTTAGAAAAATAGGAAAGACCTAGTTTTATAACCAAAACGGAGATTTTATTGATCTATGTGATATGCGTAATTCGGTTATTTAATTTATATTTTTTTTAGTTTGAAATAATTTGATTTTCGTAACGAGATTATAAAATACTGAAATTGTAATAAGATTATGGAACTACGTATGAGTTTTTCTTCATTTTTTGTTTTGTAATGGCATGGAAAATGGATTTATATTTTTCTCTTTATTATCAAAATTTTACATTTTTACGAAATTATGAAAAATCTCTTTTTGGTTTTATTTAGAAACGCAATTGTTTTAAATAGCTATAATAAATAAATTTTATGAATTGAATATAGAATTTTGTATTTATTATTTTCACGCTTTAGCGACCTGTTTTTAATGTTAAATATTTGTCCCAATGGTATACTTTACAGAAGTTCCTTTTTTATTTCAAATTTCCGCTAAAGTTTGTTTTGTTATAAAAAAAAATTTATCTACGTTTTATGAGTTTTTATTTATGATTAAAATTCTTCTTAAATCGTTAAACCAATAAATACGCATGTAAGTTATATTTTTATCCTGTCTTTTGTTCAATACTTTCTTATGAATAAATACATGTTTAATAATAAATATTATAAAATAAAATACTTATCCATTTTACCAATTTCAGGTAAACGTGAAACGAATAAAAATTTATTAAAAACTTTTCTTAAAAAAAAAAAAAACAAAAATAAAAATAATGGTAATCGTTTATTACATAAAAACAATGTAATAAACTTTCTTTTATGTACATGAAAGTTTTTCCTTTGTTTTGCTTTCCTATTTATCATAATAAATTTTTGTTATCTTTTATTTAGAATATATAATATGTGCGGTCTTAAATTTTCTAAATAATGTATATTATTTTATCTTTGTCTTTTTTGTATTAATGTTTGAAGATTAGGTAATTTTAAATCATTTTTTATTAAATTATTTTTATTTTTATTTAATGTTTCAATTGTTGAAAACTTTCAATAACACATACAATATGTATCACAAAAATGTATATTGCTAACAGAGACATGTTATAGATATGTACATACATATATAGAATTTTATTTCAGCAACTTAAAATTCCACTGGGTTTCATGTTTAATTTTAGAACAAATTAATTTAAATGATAAAAAAAGCCACAGAATTTTGTTTTAAATGAAAGGCATTTGAATTAAATTTGTACTATATTTTATAATTATTTACCAATATACTCGTTTTACGCAATTTGCGGTTTCATTTTAAATTTTATCGATTGTATCTTTTAATAAATTCTTAAAATTATTCCATTTTCATTTAAATTCCTTTGTATCATTGTATGTTATATTTTCAAAAGAATCGAATAATATTCTATGTAAATTTTATTTTATTAAAACATTAAATTTGTAATTACGAAAATATTTTTTATTCGATAGATAAATAGTGTATTAGGTAATCATTTTCATGAAAATACCATAAGATAGATAAGTCTCTTACTTTTCCTATTTTAAGTTCAAAAATTATTATTTTTTTTTTAAATTTATTCAAATGTACTCACAATACGTAAACCAATATTCAAACTCCTTAAAATATTTATTTTTATTGTATCTTTATTTGACATACATACATACATAGATCTATGTAGATTTATATTTAAAACTTTTTTAATTATTTTGTGTAATTAATTTAAAAGCTTATTCATACACATACATAGAAATCGCAACATATTATTTTTGTTTTATTTCTATGTAAATATATTTTACATAGAAATTAAATAATGAAACTTTTTATCAATGTATAAATATACGTATGAATATTTTTATTAAAATGATAAATGAAATAAACGTATGAATATTCAAGAAATTTATGGGAAGTGTATAAATAAAACTTCTTACATATTCTTGTTTACTTTGAGAAAAGTTGAAAAAAAAAATAGAAATGCTATCATTAAAATATAACCGTCTGGTAATTATAAAGTTTTCAAAGTTTGAATTTTATATGTAACTGATGTAGTATGGTTGTATTTTGATATCATTAATGAATTCAATCAACTGTACGTATAGTGTCAGGGAAACTCTTCCCAGACACCATTGTTTACAATTTTAAATTATATTTTATTTTATTTTCTTACTTAATGTTTAATAATTTAGTTAACTGTTATTGAAACATATTTCAATTACATTTTTGCTCTATACTAAATTTAAAGTGAAAATAAATGAATCAAGCAGATACTTCCATAGCACTACACATAGTCAAAAATTTTAAACATAAATATTAGTTCTTGCAAAATAATACCTACTGTATGTATGTATATATTAATCAGGAGAAATTCGAAAGAATTAAATACTTCGTTTCCAGTATATTACATATTCACTTATAATACATGAATGCATATTTACTTAGAAAGGACAATACGTATGAACTTTTTAAACTTCATGAATATTCAAATATTCATTTCATTATTTAAATTTAACAATTTCATATCTCTGTGCTAAATACGTACATTTGACTTTGAGTTGTAAAATATTCTCTTAATTAACCTGAATAACGCGGATAAATACAATATTATAAGTATTATTACCGCCAACATTATAGCTGAGTTCTATACTTAATTAAACTACAGCACATCAGTTGAAATTTAATACTGTCGGTTCGTGAAGTACGTTGAATATTTTCGAATTAAAATTTATTGATTCAATAAAAAATTAAAGGTGGTATGAAGAAAGAACAAAATTTTAATTTTATACCTTTACTATAAAAATTAAAACCAAAAAATGTAGATTTCATTTTTTGTTGAATATAATCAACATGTGCTCTTGAATATGTATTACAAAAACAGTTGGAATTTATTTTCTGGGTATTAGAAGGAAAATTATACCTTTCCGAAAACCTAATATTTATGGCTTTCCATATTGGCTAAATTGCTTGCATTTATTGCATTTGTATACACTCACCTGTTTCTATAAAATGCATTACATTAGAATAGATGAAACGGGCGGTACAATATCAGTATGGTTCCTCGCATGACTCCTTGTAATTTTTAGAATAAATGAATCCTGTTGCTATTCATAAATAACAAAATTTAAGGAAGAATGTATAAAAAATACAAAAAATTAAGACCAATAATAAGACATGAAAAAAATTCTTAATTCGTATATTTTACTTTTGGATGTAGAATCTGATTTTCAAATATGTACATTTTGATTTATATACGAATGCTAATTTTACACTGTACACATAAATGGATGTAAATTACGTATATTTGTAGGTATTGTTTTATAAAGTGCCTCAATGCTTTCTAGTTTAATTCGCCATGTAGTGGAAATAATTTTCTTAATATTATTATTATTTTTTTTTTGTATTTTACTTTCTTTTCGTTATCCTGTTTTCATACGTAATAAACTTAGCTGCATGTATAAATGTATATTAGAAAAATATGATGGTAATAAATTTTCCAATTACACGAGTACCTTTGTAATATTGTTTTCTAAAAATAAATAACACAAAATAACAAGAATACTAATAGGTAAAATGAATACACCTATGCCTGTGCATAATCCTCTTCAATAACGTAGATACAATGTAGATATAGATAAAAAATGAAAAACCTCGCTTCTATTGTACGCTTTTACATGTGTATATTCATGTATATGGATTGTTAATTCATTCATACATAGGTATTTATCTTTAAATAAAACACAATAAAAAGAAAGCGAATATATTTTTCCCGATATTATATGGAATTTATAGTGTGTAATGTATTCATGGTGCACATGTGAATGATATGTATCCGATTTTTGCATGTTTTTACAATATTGAAAATTTTTATTCACGAACATACACATGTATGTAAGCGGATAAAAATTCTACAGATGTACGTTACACTTATGAAGTGTACATATGTCGAAACTTATCGGATATAAAAAGTAAATCCTTTTCATATCAGCAAATATCAGGTAATCATTGAAGGATAATGAAACAATGTAAATATGTATACGACCACGTATACATATGTCAACATATTAAACATAAAAATCCCATTCAGATAAAAAATGTATTAAAAAAAAATTATTTTTAAATCGAAAGAAAATATATGTATAAAATAAAAATAATTAATATTTTCTTTATAGAAATTCATGTGTATAATGTGCAATTTTATTTTATCGTTTTCTAAGCTAAATTTTATTCAAGTATAATAATTAAGTAAGTAGTTTACAGGAGGAAAATTAAAAAAAAAAATAAACTGAAGTACAAACATAAAACAAATTGTAAATAACGACCTATTCATTTTCGACCTATTTTGTTTTTTTTTTTTTTTTTTTTTTTTTTTTTTTTTTTTTTTTTTTAAATAATTCATAGAATGAAGAACTTACCAAAGATATATTTTTGAAATAAAATTAACAAGGAAGTTTAAAAATTATAAATTATGAAAATTATTATATTATACTTCCAATTAAATGCACAAGCTATGAAAACTTTTATAATTTCCACTCAACTATACTAAATTATGAATATTACAAAGAATAGTACATACCTAAAAACGAGATGTACCAGTATTCTAAATTTAAATAAATACATACATATAATGACTAAGAGATTACAAATCATATCCATGTACATAAACACACATTCATATACGTATGTATACATTATATTTATTTAGACATAAATACAGATGTAAATTGCTTTTCAATTAATTTAATTTACGTAATGTAATTACAATGTTTTTCAGTTCAACTATGAAAATAATATCGTTTTATAAAATTATATGTATATGTATATTGTATGAAAGAACATACATATGTAAACTAGACTGATATTTAAATCATGTTTGTCCTAATTGTATTACATTTTGTTTAAAATAAAATTTTATATTTTCCTGAATATATTGTATATATCTATATATGTATATAATTGTCCTAAAACCATTTACTTATTATTAGAAATTTCAATTAAAATATATAACTTTTCAAACATTTTATATTTCATATAAAATCTATTTTTAAACATATAAACAAAACAAGTAACTTTAAATGAAATTATATTGTCATATGTATGTAAAAAAAAAATTTGATACTGTTGAACAACATTTAAATTTAATTTTTAAAATAGAATTCTATAGAACAAAAAAAAAAATATTGTAATGGAATTAAATGGGTATAAGATTGTATACAGTCAGTAAATGTACTCTATACAAAATGAATAAATTTACATATTGGTCACTTTCATATCTAAAACAATTTATTCATTTACAAAAACTGTATAGAAAATTATGTATACATAGACACACATAGATAAAACACAAGAGATTTGAAATATTTTAAAAAACAATTAAAAATTTAAAAAATTAAATTAAGTTTGTATTTTAAAATTCAAATATACAATATAGTAAATTGAAAAATAAATTATTATTGATATATCATTTTTAATGTATATTTCATGATATAAAGGATATTTATTTATTTGTTTTATATTCATAATATAAATTTTAAAAAAACTTTCAGAAAACAATAATTGTTGATTTTCAAGTTTGAAAAAACATTACAACTTTTCCAAAATAAATAAATATTTATGAAAACTTTAATGCATTGTTTTTTATTTTTTGAATAACTGTAATTGTAAAAATACATACATAATTGTACTTTTTCGTGAAAATAAAAGCTCTTTTTCTGTTTTCTCAAAAAATAAATGGAAAAAAAAACCAAAATGATATTACAATTCCTTGTCAAGTGCAAATATAATAAAACAACAGAACAGCACATGTCCTTAGAGAAAATTTCTCATTTTTATATTATTCTCTTGTTTGAAACTTTGAGAAATTTATTGAAAGCTTAAAATTTTTCAATTTCTCTGTTTTTACTCGCTTACAGTAAAAAAAAATAGGAATATGGTAGTATTTCGTAAATCTAGTTTTGCATGACAGCGTGTGTGATATAGATTGTAGTGATTCACAGAAAAAAAAATCATTTAAATCTTAATAAAATTTTATAGTGCGTTAAAATGTCGTGCGTATATTACACATTATTACATCTCAATTATCATTATGAATTCGATCTAATTTGCTATCAAAAATTTTTCCAAGCATTTCAAAAATTGATGTCATATATGAGAATTATTTTGAAAAATTGAATTTCTATTGTCATGTAGAGTTCATCATTTTGATTTTTCAACATATACAAGTTAAAAAGCAGAAATAAAATATAATTTAGTTTTAAATGGTAAATGCCAAAGAAAACTAAAAAGGATATCATTTAAAACATGTACACATGTGTATATATACAAGAAACAGGTAAGTGAATTATTTAATTGTGTTTATATAAACACCCTCTTTGTTAATTTATAATAAAGAATCGAAAATTTACATCCAATTAACGTCAAATTTCAATTTGTTTTCTTACTTTCTATTACACATTGAAATTAATGAGAATTCATTCATGAAGACTTTTTTTTTTGAAACATTTTTGTTGTAAACATTCCCATTAATCTGGTTTTCTTTTAACAAAATATATTTTCTTCGAAATCTTTGAAACATGTATAGGATATAAAGAATACAAAGAAAAACAAATAATAAAAAAAAAAAAAATTGAAAATTATATCGACATTAATTAGGATAATTGAATTTATTTTTTTTGTTTTCTTTTTATCTTTATTTATATTCTTTTCTATTTTCATTTTTTTATTTATTTCTACATTTTTTCATATAGAAATCAAAAGAATTAATATTGAAATTAAATAAATAATTTTTAATATTTGATTTTATTTTTATCAAACATTTATATTTTGTTATTTGATTTAATTTCAAATTAACAAAAAACACATGAAATCACGTTTAAACTGACATCATAATAGATGCAATATAATTTATAAAAAAAGATTTTTCCCCGTATACTTCTTGTGTACATGTTCAGAAATTGTAAATAAATGAATAGTTTTTATTAAATTAAAAATTAAAATATGTATTTCCCGTATAACGTATTTCTATAAAACTGAATTTTTTACATATATTTTCTTTTTTTTTTGAACTCATTTCCAATTTTGAATTTTTTTACCATGAGAATGTCAATTTATTCAACCAATTTAATTTTTTAATATAAAATTGACTGACAAAAGTTAATTACTTTATGTACTCTATAATCAAATTTGAATGCAACCGTTTGTAAAAATGTATGCAAAAAAAAAATGTAATACTCTGACAGAATGATATTATCTCCTACATGTATTATGATGAAAAAAAAAGGAACTTTGCAATAAATTCAAATGTCAATTAATTGAGTCTCTGTAATTTGATTAAATAAAATTTGATAAAACAAAAATGCCCTAGAGTTACAACATCAAAAATATGTAATAAAATTTATAATTTTTCACTATCCATTTTTAAAATAAATATAATTTACAATATTATTTAATTGAATCATTTAAATATTGAATTTTCAATTAATTTTTATTCAGAATTTTAATTATTACTATTACTATGTACGTATATGTATGTGTATAAAAATACGAAAAATCAGGAAACAATAAAATATTATTTGTTACAGATTTTTTGATGTCATAATTATTATTCCCAATTGTGGGAATAAAAACAAACCACAATACCACAAAATATATTAAATTTATTGTTATAAAATATGTATGCACACATGTGTGTGAAAATTGTATTATATACAACATTATTCGAGCAAAAATAATTTGGATGTCAAGAAAAGTCATATAAAAGATGAAAAACTTTTTCTCATAAGGAAAACTGACAAAACAAAAATAGAAAGAAAAAAAACAATGACCATATTCTAGAAAGAAAACACAAAAACTAGAAATAAAAAATTCTAATAAATTTAGAAAACAGAAGTAAAATGTTTTATATCTATTTTGTTTTTTTTTTTTTTTTTTGTTTTTCATACACTCAACTTATCACTATAGGTCTTATATACATATGTACATTGAATGAATACTTGTTTAATCAAAAACATTTTGTTCAACTGCTTTTCTGCAACTTTTTTTCTTTGTTTTATAAATTCTTTGTTTTTTAGGATAAAAGTATTGTTATGTATTGTTGTATATAGTAATCAAAAATACATTATCGCCTTCGGTCATTTTATTGACAAGAAAATTTCATTTTATTTATTTTCTTTTTTTACTGGTTTTTGAGTCTTACACATCAGTTAAACTTTTTTCATTCCAAGGGTTTTCTTTTTTTTTTTTTTTTTTTTTTTGTTTTTGATGTAATGAATGTTAATGAATTAAAGTACAAAAAATAATATTTATTAAAGACAAAATATTTCGAATATAAGTTATTTTCTTTTAGTTTTTTCTACATTATTAAATAAAGAAAATTTTAATAAAAATACACAAATATACAAATTTATACCTTTTTATGTCTAAATTTGATTTCCTTTAATTAAATAATCATCGATTTTATAAATCAACTAATGTTGAAACTCTACAAATTTAAATTACAGATATAAAAATTACATAAATAAAATACATAATCGTGAATACAAAAAAAAAAAAACATATTTAAATCATAATTATTATTTAACCATTCATAATGTTATTTAAATCCTTAAATTAGTAGACCTGAAATAATTTTGATTTATTTTTTATTATTATATCTGTAGTTTCTCTCTTTTTAAAATTAAAAAAAAAAAAATTAATTTTCCACACGATTAGGATCAATGCATAACTTTTTACACATCATTTACATATGTTCAATTTTTATTTCGAAAATTAAAAAAAGAAAAATTCCAATGTAATATGCAAATAGAACGTAAACTCTTATATATACGTATGTATACATACTTACTATATGACGTTAAATTGCTTTGATACTGATAAACAAATTACAACCAATAATATTGACCCATTTTATCTATAATATCTGATCACAGAACAATGGACAGTAATAAAATGTTAAATTGCTCGATATCAAAAATGACCCAAAAATTTTTTTTATTGGTATACACATTATCATATACAAAAAAAAAACAAGTAAACATACATACATAGATTTACATGTGAATAAATGTAAATTGTATCAGATAAGTTTTGAAACATTGTAAAATACAACACGTAATTATATATTGTATATTTTCTCATAAATGTATGTCGATTACTTTAATCTTTACCATTAGATACTCATATTTACTTGATCAAAAGAACAAAAGATATCCAATCCAATTTATTCTCTTTCATTACATTGTACCTACATTTTGTGGTTTTAATAACACATATTCGTAGCTGATAATTTACATTTAAACATCATATAAGATACATACATCATAGACTTAAAAAAAAAAAATTAAATAAGTAGAATTGCTGGTTTTTCCTGGTTTCTTGTTAATGAAAACCTATTCATAGGAACACATACATATACATATGTTTTTGAATTTTTAAAACGTTTTTTATCCAATTTGCGCAATTTTCCATTTATGAACATAAAATATACACAAATAAGTTTATACAATTCATATTGATAATTTAAATGAAAATGGAAAAATGATAAATTCTTATTTACTACGTTTTTATTTGAATCAGAAAAAATTCTTTATCACTATATATTTTTTTTCTTCATTTTATTATGTTTTATTTTATCTGCATAGTTAAACATCAATTCTCATATGTGTACATATACATATTATTATATACTCGTATAAATGTATGGCTATTGAATTCATACACAGTGATAATGAAAATGATAAATGATGAAAATAAAAGTACTACATAATAATTTCGTGTATCATGTAAAGAATCTATAGAAATCATTAATATAACTTTTTTTTTGTAATATCATCGTAATATAAACGAAACCATTAAAAAAAAAACTTAAATAAAAGAAAAATATTTTTTATTATTAAGAATTTATTCAGAGAAATCGATAATAAAAAAAAAATTTTCTTTTCATAAATTACATTTTCATGGGATAATAACATGTTTTATGAGAAAATTGTATAGTTTTTATTTTATTTATTTTTATTTAGAAAATATTTTAGGACTTTTATGAGTAATAAATAATTTTTGTCCTTTAAGGATAATAGTACATTGTGTCTAATAATGAGAATTATTCATAAAAATATTTTTGTTAATCAATATAATTGTATATCGCATAAAATCGTGATAAATACATATACTATGTTTTTATCATTCTCATACTCATGTGTACAAGTGCATGTACACGTACATATGTATGTTTTCAATTGTCATTGAAAGTGTTAATTTCAATTTATCAGTAACTTATATCCTACAATTCTTTTTTCTACTAGTTCAATTTCTGTCACATTCATTTACGTATAATTGAAGCCAAAAATACTTGGTTTCTCTTTAAAAACAAACAAAAATATATGTACGTACATTGTACTTTCATCGTACTGTAACTGAATTGGATAATTTGTATCTGCATATCTGAAGTGTAATACAAGTACACCACAAACGTATTCGTGTATTGCGATAGTACAAAAAAAAAAAAAAAAAAACAAAAAAAATAAAAATAAAAGTGTACGTTTATCTATTTTTAGATTTTTTGTTCCCTTCATCTGAAGTGTGACAGGATATTAAACATTCAAACTGACACCCACTATATAGTGTGATAATACCGTATAATACTGGATAGGCTTTAGTTGTTTTTATCATTGACATATCGCCTGAAATTGATTTTCCCATTATTTACAATTTTTTTCTAGTGTGTAAATGTAACATTTAAAATTTTGTTTTACACGACACAACATACATCTTATTCAAGTGAGAATTGTTTTTTTTTTTTTTATTAAACAGAAAATTTTAAAAATATGCTCATGGAATACGAATATGTATGCGTACATAAAAAAATGATTAATAAATTTATATCAAATTAAAAAAAAAAATTATCTTAATTACTGATCTTGTAATTAACCGAATAATTTTGTTCATATGATCAAACAGCATGTAAAACTTCTATTTCTGTCATTTATTTTAAAATGAACAAAAAATTTACACATGTTTAGAAAATTCACAAAAGTAATAATAATTATTTTTAAATTTCATCATATTACAATCTAATAATTAAAAATTGGTTGTTAAGTGCTAAACAATAAAGTTGAATTAAATCAGCAGTTATTTATTTTGAAATTATTAAATTAGAAAAATGATATTTTTATGGTGTCATAGATATTTAATTTTTATTTTGTGTTTATTATTTTGCAATCATATTTATTGTCAAGTATATGAAATTTAATTTTCTTTTTTCTTCTTAATTAAAATAATTCTACACAATATTTAATTAAAATTTATCAAATTTTTTTTTCTGTTTTTTTCATAGAGAAAACAACATAAATTAATTTATCATCATTTAACAACAACATGTGATATTAATTATTGTACAGCTAATTTTACTACAAATTCAGATGATATAAAAGGATATTTTATAATAAAACGTAAAATATCACAAATATTTTTAATATTCTCTGTAACTGGTGATAAATTATATCCAATTAAAATTGAATTTAGTTTTTGTCAACCAAATCGTTATATATTTGAAAATTTTTATACAAAATATACAATATCAGCATTACAAAATTCATCAATACCACCATTTAATTGTCCAATACAAATTGGAAAATATATTATAAATGAATTAAATTATTTAAATAAAAATAATAATGGTAATGGTTTTATATTACCAAATTTTTTACCAGTTACCAAATTTTTAGCAACAATTATATTTATAGAAGGTACATCATCAAAAGGACATGTATTTTTGAAAGTTATAGCAAGTGGTGAAGGTAAAAAAGTTTTTATTTAAAATGATTATGATTTAGTAAAAAGAATAACAAAAATATAAAAAATAAAAATAAAATTTTGTACAATTTACAAAGCTAAAATAAATTTATATGTAAATAAAATATTTTGTGTATTCATTGTAAATGAAAAACAAATTTTCTATTCTTTATCTAATTTGTACTGCATTTGAAATCAAAAATCAACACAAATTTTTGAAAAGGATTTTACGGGCTACTTAACACACAAAATAGAAAAAAATTTAAAAAAACAAAAAAACATTTTAATTTTTGAAAAATAGAAATACAAATTACGCAATTTACTGCGTCAATTATACTATAAAAAATATAAACTGAACTATGAAGTAAAGTTAACAATAGAACAATCATTTAAAATACTTTTTCTAAGCTTAATTCAAACAAAAAAGAAACATTTTCACTCACTTTATAACAGAATATAGAAATTATTATTCCAAACAGTTTTCAGTAGTCAATTATGAAAATAAAAAACGATTTTTACTTTTTCTTTGGATGAATTTGATTTTTTTTGGAAAAGTATAAAAAATATATAAAAAAATTCCTTTATAGGAAAATATAGAGTAAAAATAACAAAATTTTAAGTAGCAAAGATAAATGTGTACAAGAAAAATAAAATTTTTTCGTTTTAACATTAAATATCTACAACACTAATTAGAGTAGTTGTTACTAAATTTGAATTTTATGAAAATGAAACTAAAATTTATATCAAGGATACTTTTAAAAGTGAAAGTATACACATAATATACTTTTAGAGAATATTTTAGAGGATGTTTTAGAGGATAAAATTACAGATTATGTAAGTGCTGGCCATAAAATCTTTTTCCTTTGGTATTTAAAATAATACAATGTCATACATAATGATGTGTTCATTATTTGTTTTCTTTTCTCTTAGCGAATGCTAAAATAACATGACAAAGACATTATAAATTAAGACTACGAAACGTAGGTTGAAAGCAGTTTTAATTAAAAACAAAAAAAAAAAAAAATGAAAAAAAATTATGTATTTAGAAGTTCAACTAAAATTGTGTGTGTTCTGATTATAAAAGATTTTAGATACATAAATTTTTGCATAGTCATTTAAAAAATAAATATCATGTACAAATGATATTATCAACTGTAGTACATGTATTTGTACTATATAAAGAAAAATTATAATTTTTTTCGTTTAATGTTGATTTTATCATAAAATAAAAAATTTAAAAAAATAAATTCTTTTTGTACCATGTACGTAATAGGAAAAAATACATGTAAACGTTAACATTTATTTATATCAGGCGTCATCATCATTTATATAACATCGTTTTCTAAAACACCAGACGACATGCTATACATACACACAGAGATCAAGATTAGCAGTTTCTTCTTGATTTTATTTGCCATCACGTTTTCCAATTTATTTTTATGTTTAAAAAGTATAAAAAAAAAATGTTTTCTGTATAAGGTAAATTTTATTATATATTTTCCTTTTTTATTTACAATGTCAAAAATTTTTTAAATATTTTTTATTTAACTTTAAAAAATATAAATATATTGTATTTTTTGAACATACCTTTAATTATTACTTTTTTTGTAAATCAATTTCGTATAGTAATTTTCACATCAATTAAAAACATATTTTATATTCAGTTTTTTTTTTTTTTTACATACCTTTATAACAAATATCATTTATTTACATTTGAATTATAGATAGCAGTAAATACTTTCCTACATTTCCCTTTGATGTTATAAACATAAAAAATATATAAAAAAAATTTTTCCTCCTTTTTTTAAGAATTTTATTACTTTGATTAACATAAATACATACAAATGTTCTGACACTTAAATGTTATTCTTTTCGTTTCTCTTTTGAAGAATTTTTCATTTGAATTAATATTCTTCTGATGTTTGATTTTTGTGCAGAGAAAAAAGGATCATCGACATTTCATTAGCAAAAAAAAAAAAAAGGAAAAATAAAATTTTCAAATATTTTAAGGTTTTTTACATTACAGAGATATGAAAAAACGAATTCAAAAAATTACCGTCCTAAATTTTCAATATTTTACATTTTCCATACATTTTCCTAGATATTAGTAAATATTATACATCCAAAAGAGTTAAGTAAACATTTAAAGTTTACATTTTAAATACTTAAGGAAAAGTTGAAAATTCTTATTCTTCAAAAAAAAAAAAAAAATTTCTTTTAAGTTTCTTAAGAACTTTACCTTTATAGGGAAAATATTTAAAAAAATTTTTTTTCACACTTTTTTTTTCTAAATAACACAGTTTTGTAATAATAAGAATTTACATACAAATATATATACACAAGCACGTATTTGTACGTATCTGTATTATTATGCAAGTGAGGAAAAAACTTTATTTAAAAAAAATTTTCTTTTTAAATAAAAATTCACAGTTTTATTTTTCATCATTTTTTTACATTAATTTGATGTGTTTATTTTTTCTATTTTTTTTTTTTTCTGGAGGAAAAAAAAAAACTTTTTTGTGATTTTATTACCATGTATGTTGTATTGTTTAAAATTTGTTGTTTGTTATTTTTGTTTGTCTACAGTTCTTTCGTTTTTTTTTTTTTTTTGTTTTGTTTTATACTTTACTTTTATTATTTCTTGTTAATACACTTTCTCAAACACATAAAAAATCATAAATATATAAAAGCTGAATGTACAAATGTATATGAATATACGTTTAGATATTTTTGTAATACAGCCATACATATCTAAATCAACACTTTTTCTAATGTTAATAATAGCAAACATAAAAAGCTCCATTAAGATTTTTACAAGACAAAGAAAAAAAATTTTTTTTAAATTTCATGTTAAATACAATACATAAATATGCATACATAAACACATAGAAAACATAACAAAAAAATAAATAAATAAATAAATAAAGAAATAACATATAGAAGAGGCCAAAGAAAGTTATTATAGATCAGTTATTTTTTCACATAAAGCAAAAGTTTTATTTTTATTTGTCTTATATTCATAAGAATAAAGTCTTGTTTGTATAATAATTCCCGAAAAGTTTAATTTAAATAAATTATTATCAAACAGAAAAGAAAAAACAAATAGAATTCTTAAAAAAATAATAAGGAGAAAATAAGTAAAATAAAAATATTTATTTAGTAAATAATTTTAATAAAAATAAACAGATCATTTATATGTATATTTTATTGCGCATTATGATTACTAGAAAATTTCAAGAAGAAAAAGATAAACAAAAAAAAAATAAAGTTATTTTGTTTTCCATTACATTAAGTAAATTATTATTAATTTTTTTTCATTCAATTAATTAGAATAAATAAAAAAGTCAGTTAAATTCAATAAGAAATTTTCAAGAAATTTAAAATTAGATTTAGGATTTACAGTGCAAAAAAACAACATTTTGTTTTTTTTTATTATTATTATTTTATTTCAATTGAAGATATATTTATGGTTCTATAAAATGTTTCTCCAAATGCATCTACACGAAAAAATTGTGTTGCACGATCTTTGCTACGACTTAAAGTTATCGTTCCATTAAATGGTGTAATCGGTGTAAAATTTGGTAAATCTGGATAATGAAAATTATCAATATAATAATAACTCTTTTTCATTGGACATATAAATGTAAAATTTGATGATGTATCAATAGCATAAAATACATTTTTTAAATATGCACTTGTTAAACGATTTCTTGGCATATTACAATAATTAAAATTAACATGAATTGGATATAATTTTAATGCTTGTATACTAACTCCTAACCATACACGTGATATATCTCTTGTTATATTTATAAAAGCTTGTATATTTTCATCATCAAAATATGCTATTTTAGAATTACAATAATATGGATCACAATATACACGTACATTTTTCCAAACTAATCTTACTTGCCTTTTTTGAAACTATACAAAAATAATAAACATAAAATTATTATTATTATTATTTTTTTTTTTAAATTAAAAAAATTCAGAAAGAAAAAAATCGCTTACAAAAATTATTTTATATTTTTATACAAATTATTATTTGAATACCTCTTTTCCGTTATAAATATTGCATACTGCAAAAAGTAACGAACTTATAAAATAGTACTTGAAATTCATCTCAAAGTTCTTGAAATCACTTATTAATGTTATTATGTTACGAATATGTGCATATACCCAGTAAGATTAAATAAATTTAAAAACTGAATGTAACATTTTAAAACCAAATATTGTATATATTTTCATGTAATCCACAATTTTCAGATAATTGTATCATTTTCAATTTTTTTTTTTTTTTTCTTATCTTCTGTACAATAATTACAGCTTTAAATGTTTAAAAGTCATGAAAAGTTGAGAAAATAATTTTTATAGCGTGTTAAGCGTTTACATAATGATTTCTAATTTTCGATTTGTTTGTATGTGATAAAAGATAATGTATAACATTCTATGATGCAGAAAGCAAACAACAAAATACTTACACGCATACAAAACCTTTGTGTCACGCAATCACCCTACTACATGCATGAGTTTTTACATTTTAACCAAAATTTTAGAAAACGAAATAAAATAATAAACGTATGATGATTTGAATTTTTATTGATTTTCTATTTTCATGAATTAAAAAGAAGAAAATCATATAATTAAAGGAATCAAATAAAAACAATTTTTTTTTTTTTTGTTTTATTTAATTTTTTTTATTGATTTTAATACGTTTACCTTCACCTTCAAATGTAATAATTATTAATTTATTACCATCAAATTTATCTTCATACATTGTAAATTCACTTTTAAATGTCGATATTGGTACATATTTTGGTAAATTTTCAACACGATAATCATTTAATACATAATTACCTTCTTTAATTGGACATGTAAATGAACCATTTAATTTATTTTTAATACCATTATAAATAGATTTTGAATATACATTTGTTAATTTATTATAACCAAAATCACAAAAATTTATTTTAAATATCATTGGATATAATTTTGGTGATTCTAATTTTTGTTTTATAAATACTTCTGGTATAAGACGAAAAACACGCCATATACCATTTACAGAAACACCAGTTGCTGATAAATTCATTTGACAAAATGTTGGATCACATATACCTTGAATTTTCTTGAAAATTACTTGAAGGACAACTTCCTAATATATCCAAACAGTGTGTGTGTGTGTGTGTGTGTGGGTTCGTATGTGAAATACAAAAATAAAAATTTATTTTCCTTATATTAGATGTCTTTGATACTAAGTGAAGCAAAATACCAGCTCACCTGTTTACTAAATACATGCAAATTATGCAAGTTACTCGTAATAAAAATGATAATTATGAGAGAAATTAAATCCCTTTTGAATTTTCCATTAAAGCACATTCTGTTTAAAAGCAAAAAACAAAAACAACACCAAACTACAGAATGAAGTCAAAAAAAAATTAATTAATTAAAATCCGTAAAAAGGATTTGTTTTATTTTTGCTATCTGTTAAAGGTCCTTTTTAAAATTAATTAAACACAATCACGTTCGTATCACAACCTTCGAAAAAGAATATGACACTAAAAACAGATACCGAAAATTTTCATTTTCATTTTTAATTTTTAATTTTTCCTGTACACTCATTTGTTTTCCTGTAAACGAATAAATTCATACTCTAAATTTTGTTTAAAATTAAAAAATAATATATTCAATGGGAAAACAAAATTTCCATATACCCTTCCCCTTGATTAACACAAATAAAAATCTAATTATTGCGTGCAATGAAAATATCGTGCGTAAATCAATTTTTAACGATTTTATAAAATGAAAACAAAAAAAACAAAACAAAAAACAAGCAATTTACAATATTTGCCATAACATAATTCTTTTACTTCATTTTTTAATGTAAATGAAGTGAATTTTAAATTGTTCATAAAACTGATTAAAAAAATAATTTTTTTAAAATTAAAATACTTGTTCGAGTTTTGTTTAAAAATTTAAAAAAAAAATTTAAATAAAATAAAATGTAAAAGAAAAGTTCACACAATCGTTTTCTTTAAACAAGCGAAAAGAAAGCAATTTCAATACATTTTCTTAGTCAGTTTAATCTTTTTAAAAATAATATTGTATTTTGTTTATTTTTATTTTTATTTTATTTTTTAAATTTGTTTTTCAGTCTGTTTTTTCTACAGTCGTTTTCATTTTCCACATTTTTTCACGAATAAAGAAATTCAAAAATTATGAAGCACAATTCCTTTGGTATTTCACTTTTTTTTTGTTTTGTGTAGAATATATACATATGTATTTTTCAATTTTTCTGTTTTGTAAATGAATACACAAAAACAGAGAAAAAAAAAAGCAAACACACAAATGTGTCCCATCAAGAAAAATGAAAATATTTAAAGTATATATAATATGAACATGCAATGATGGTGGGGGATTGTTGGTTTCTGTTTAGAGTTTATTTCCGTTTTTCCTTATTTTCATTCGTTCATTTGTTGTGCATTTTTTTTTATTTGCCTTTTATTTTATGTATGCAGATATTTATATACATTTTGTAATATAAAATGGTAAATTGTATTTTATTACATTGAAAGAAAAAAAAAAACACATAACACAATGAAGAAAATATACAAAAATATGAAATTTTCAATTTTCAACAGTATATGCCTGGTATACAGCAATGAATACATATAAAGTAAAAAATTCACATATGTAGTAATATAATAAAAATTCAGATTCATCTATGTACATACACATAAGCAAGTAAATACATACATAGATGAATAAAATTTTGTTTGTTATTTGCCTTTTATTATTCAAGAAATATAAAATAATGCACATACATACATATACACAGGTTTTTTTTTTATCTGTTTCTTTATATTTTTTTTTTATTAGAAAAAGTGCTCTCATATGTTTTATATTTCACCTCGAAACAAAAGAATTGCAATAAATAAAAAACATAAGTATTTTCCTTAGTGGCTTAATATAAAAAAAGCAAAATATAAAATTTATTTGTATTTGCTTTTAGCTTAAAAAAAAAAAAATTATGTATACATACACTGATCACATAGAAAATCCTTTCATGAATTTTGGTGTATGTGTTGAAAATAATTCATATAATGCAAATGTAATATTTTCTTGTTTACTTTTGTTTAAATGACACATTATGCATATTTGTTTATTACATACTATTCAAATTAAAAACTCCTTTATACATATTTATGTATGCATTTCATGTGTATATTTGTCTACATGCTAGTGTAATTTATTTGAAAAATAAACTGTACAATGGTAAAATGAAAATGAATAGAAGAAGTAAATTTTCATGACCAGGGAAATTCAAAAAAATAAAAAAAAAAAAGCAAACCATTTTTCATTGAGAAAAATTGGTTTTGCTAGCAGTGTAAAAGACAACATTTCATTTTTTCTTTTTTCATTTTACGCTATTTATAAAGCATGCATTTATGTTTATGAGAAGCTTGTTGTAATTTTATGGACAAGCGTTTAGATGAATTTTATTTACTTATAAAATGGGAGAACAAAAAAATTAAAAATCTCGTTACACAGGATTTAGGGTTCCTTTATTAAAAAAAAAAAAATTTTTTTTAAATTTTTGTTCTTGAAGTAATATTTCATATTCAAAATTATTATGAAAAAAACAAAAATAAATAAATTTTGTCTTATTAATTGCTATATTGTAAATTAAGTAATTTGTCAATGAAACATGAACATGGGGGGTCTACGTATACATGTGTAAATGTGTATGAATGATAGGATAACGATAATCAGATATACATAGAAAGGAGTATACATACATGTACATATTTTATACAATGTACAATATATGTATAGTCAATATATGTGCATATGTGTGCAATTTATTTTGTAGTTAAATTACAAATTTATTTAATATAATTCAAAAATAACAAATGTCATTATGCCACTTAATAAGTTTAATTAACAATAATAAATTGATATTATTATTTAATGATTTAACAACATATACATATGTATGTGTGCAGTTATTCATTAAATTATAATGAAGTACCAAAATTATTGTACACGCAGTTTTATATGTACATACATTACAAGTACAAGTTTAAATCTATCAAATATAGATAATACATTTTACATTGAATTTTAACCAGCTAATTAATACTTTTTGTAATTAAATGAAAAAAAAAATTATTGATGCAGAATTTCAAATTACAGAGCAATCAGCATCAGCAAATTTAATAAAATTACAAAATATTTTATTAAATTTGTATTTACAAATATGTAAATAAACTGAAATAAATATTAAACCCATTACCTAGTCATTAGGCCTAGTCATACCACATGCAGGCATTTTATAATTTTAATTACACATATGTTTCTAATTAAACAGATTCAAATATAAATTATTATCATTCGTTAGCAATTTAAAAGTTGATTTCAAAGCTTCATTTTATCTTGATTTTTTTTTCATTTTACCACAACGTAAAATTTTTTCCCTATTAACACAAATATTTTAGGGAAAATTAGCATGCTTCTACATACATACATATATGTATGTTCATACATACGTATGCATGTATGTAGGTATATACATGCTTTTTTTGAAAATTAAATAATTAAGGTCCTGATTTCCTGAAAAGCCCATAAATCCCATTTCTATATACAAAATCCGATTTATCCATGTAATATTTTACACCACAAAATATAAAATCCAGAAAAAAAAAACTTTTTAATGCAATGCATATTTTATAAATCAAAATTACGTTATTTATCGTAAAAAAAAACAAAAACAACAACAACAAAATAAAATCTGCAAAATCCTACAATTCTATAAGAACTAAAATCCTTTTTATAACTTTCCATTGTTTTATCTTTTCAAATAGTATAATATAGTAGCAGTCAAGTGAATAAATCTTAGACTATGAATAAAAATTCTGAATAATAATAATTCAACACAACTTTATGATTTAATTCAACTTTAGTATTTTTTTTATTCCTACTTTTTTAGTACTCTCATAATTTTAAATAGAAAAAAAAAAACTATGAGGCTTTAAATATAGTTTTCCAACATGATAAAAAAAAATTGAAGTTTTTGTACGTTTTCCTTCTTCACTACCGATGATGTGGTTGTTAGCGGTTTTTGTTACTTCAATATTTTTCAAAAATGAAAATCAGAAAAGTTTTTCTTTTTACAGAAAAATATTGTATGCATATGCAAGATAATTAAATAAAAATGCAAAAAAAAAAAAACTAAAATAAAGTTATAGTTATGTTAATTTGAAAATAAAACTGTTTTTCAAGCATTTTTGTTTTTGTTCATGTTTTTTTTTCTATTTTTTCATCAAATCAAAAAAGTTTTTCTACATCATACTCATTGTTAGGAAAATACATTTTTATTAAAAACTAAAATATCAAGCGATTAATCATGCAATTAAAGCGATTTTTATTATTACATACGTAATTTTGTAATTGTTATTTTTTTTTGTAATTGTATCCCGGATTTTAGTAAATTCAGTCTATAAATTCACTGTACAAATTAATTGTAAATAAATTAAGGGAAGCAAAAAAATATATTTTTAAAAAAAATAATCTAAGTTAACTGAGTTTTTAGCTTTTGTTTTTAAGCTAAATATCAAAGCTTAAAATTTTCAAATACAAAGTTTAGGATAAAAAAGCATTGGTCCTTTTATATTATCCTTCAAGGAAAATTGTTCTTTTTGGTTATATCGCCATCTAACAGCCATAATAAAAAACAGGAAAATACATACATATTTACACGACATACAAACAATGTTTATATGCATATGTTTGTATGCCGTGCATATTTATGCATAGTAGGGAAATTCCGCCCCATTCACCCATCCACCCACTTGTCAAGTATCCATATATGTATTTTCAGATATCCTAGTACTTTGATTACAATTATTATTATTTGTTTTTAGAATGTTTATAGAAAATTTACATTTAAATAAATTAATTCTTATTTATTTCATTTTATTTACATTAAATCAAATTACGAGAGCCAAAGATAAGTCAGTGATTTTTCAATTTCCAGAATTCGATTACAAGGAAACAAGTAAAAATGTAAGAAGCGAATTATTATATTGATTTTTATAATTACTAAAAAGTTTTTTTTAAAAAATTAGGAATTATCATTTCGTGAAATAGAATCAACATGTGAGCATAGTTCATATTGTGAAAATTTAATTGGCTTAGAAAAAACTAAATGCATGCGGCAATGTATATCACCATCATGTTATAAGGATATTTATCAATTTGATGAGGTAAACTAAACCTGAGTAAAAATCTATGAAGAAATCAAAGGGGATGTACTCATTGGTGTTATTTTGTTTTTTTTTATAGTTAGAAGAAGGAGAGATCGATGTCCGACTAAATTCCTTCAAAGGTTGTTTCATACAAAGAAATCGTTTGTAATAAGTGTGTAAAATCAGGTAAAATGTACTGATATACATATAATAAATTTAAAAAAAAAAAATTATAAATAAAAATCTATTTTTATTACAAATACATTTTGCCTAAAATTAATTACAAAATTGTCTCTTGAGATTCCTTTTTTTTTTTTGACATAATTTTTATCATGTATTTTTATATCAATGTTCAATGTGTACGACACTAAATTCAAAAATTTTCTGGCCCTTTATGTATAAGTACAATCATATACCTTAGAAAATGTAACGTTCGTCATTATGAATGGTAGTTTCACATGTAAACAAAAATTTGAAAAAATAACAATTTATCATTGTTGTAATATCTTAAATTAAAAATTTAAATAAAGAGTAATTAAGATTTGAATTGAATGATCCTGCAGAGTCATCCTCTTCATGACGGCTAGAAGACTCTAAACTCTAGTAGAACTTTTTAATTTAAAAATAAATATTATCAAAAATAATGCAATGCACTATTCCATTTGTTTACATTTGTTCATTTTGTTTATATTTTCTATTTCAACTCTAACCAAACATATTTGAAATTTTGCTGTCAGTTTAATTTTCCAGTTAGTCAATGATATTTTTAAACACTTTCCAATAGCAACATTTGGAAAAAAAAAGCAAAAATGAATACAAAATTATTTATTTCCGTTTTTTAACCATTTCAATTAATTTAAGTTTTTTTTTTTTTTTTTAGAAATTAAAATTCATTACCGTACCTCACTTAAATAGCACATGTATTACAGTATCAATTAAATTAACATGTAATTCATTATTTTCTACAATGCAATTATCATCAATGTTTGATAATTGTTTATTTCGTAAAATTTTAATAATTTTCAAAATGAATATCTTTTTATCATTTTCTTCAAATAATTTTGAATTACATTTAAAAATATCTATTAAAGCTTCAATATTATATAAATTATTATATAAATTATTTTCATATTTTAAACAAAATTCTTCTAATAGAAATTTAATATCGTTATTTTTTAATTTAACATTTTTTAATAACGTTAATGAATTATTAATTTGATTATAATTATTTGATGTAAGAAATTTTATTAATTTATTTGAAGATAAATATCTTGAGTTCGTTATTTCGATTAATTTTAAATTTTTACTTAAATATAACGATAACTAGAAAAAGAAAACGAATAAAAAATAATATTTTAAAAAAGGTTTTTTTCTATGTAAACCATTTGTAGCATGTAATTTACTCACCATTAAATTATAAATTTTTTCATTATCTTCCCAATAGTCAATCCATTTTAATATGTCGTTATTAATAATAATTGAATTATTATTGCTATTATTTCGAATTTCCATAATGATTTTATCTTGATTTTGATTTAAATATAAAATTAAAATGCTGGATAATTTTTTTAATGCATAATAGTATTTGAAATTTATTTTCCAAAGACATGTCTGTAAAAAACAAAAACGATTATTTTTCGTTTTTATTTTATTTTTTTTTTTTTCTAAAATTCAATCTTACCACAAATATATAAATAATATCTAAAAAATTATTAAAATCTAATTCAATTTCGTGTTGATACCATTTTTCTACAATTAAAAAAATTTTTTCTAATACTGTAATCAAATAAAATTTACGACTTTTTAAATCATATTTAAAAATTATTTTAAATACAGCTAAAAATGTATTGATATTTTGTAAAAATAAATTTTCATCAATTTTATGTAGTTCATAAAATTCTTTGATTGCATCACTTTTAAAAAAATTTTTAATATCTATTGAATTTCTATTTGATTCATTTTCCTGATTATTGAGAATAACAATAATTTTATATATCAGTATTTTTGTATTGCAATAATAAAACTGATCTTCATTTCTACAAACAGGAAAAAACAAAATTTGTTTGTAATAATCTTAATTTTTTATAGTTTATAATTAGTTCAAATTATTTACCTAACAAATTTTAACTGCATTAAAAATTTAATAAGTCCAGAATTCATTACAATCACTTTAGCAATAGTTCTCTTTAATTCATCATCGTTGTAACAAAATAAAAAGTAATTTAATATAGATACCATAAAATTAATAAAATTTGGTTCATTCTGTAAATTCTGGAATAAAAAATTCATTTTACATGAGTAGAATACTGGCAAATTTGAAATTTCTTTCTATCAGTGTAAAAAACTTTTAACTTACAAAAAATGATATCAATATGTCCTCTATTATATTTCCGAAAATATGACGAAAATTTCTTTGGCAATAAATTAAACAAATTTCATTCATAGATTCACCATAATTTATTAATCTATAAAAAATAATAAGTATTTATTTATTTTTCAAATTAAATTGCAAATGAATTTTATTTTAATTCCTTACTTCGACATTTCAACGGCTATTTCAAGCATTTTAAAAACATACAATTTATTATTCATTTGATCTTCATTTATTAAATCAATTATTATTTCAAAAAATTTATAACCAATTTCTAAAATATCATTAAGAATTTTTATAAAACTTAAATCAACATTTTGATAAAAATAAAAAATTCTTGTTAATTCAATTGTGTGAATAAAAATTGATATAAATGAAAATTTTGATGAATTAAATAATTTCGATGAATTTTGTACATTTTCAAATAATTTTATCATACTTAATAGATTAAAATCGAATTTACTTAAATATTTAGTTGCTAAATTATGATTCATAAAAAATCTAAAATAAATGAAAATAAAACTTTACAACAAAAAAATTCCAATTCTAAACTATTACCATTGTATCATAATACAATTTTATACCTTTTTAATAAGAAATCTATATCAAATACAATGTTGACAAATTTATTTTGATACATTTCTAATTCATCATTTTCAAGAAACATCAATAATGATCTAATTAACATTTTAAAAATTTCTAAAAAATATTCCCAAAAACGTTGATTTTCACAAAATAAACAAAATAATTTTGTTAATTGTATTAATATATATGGATTTGATGTAATCATTTCTCTTAAATACATTTGTAAATTTAATTCTAACATTTGTTGTATTATCACATTACAACAATATTTATTTTGATGATATGTTGAATATAAAAATTGATTAATTGCAACTAAAATTCCTTCTTGAACAGGTATATCCTTTTCAATAATTGATCTTTTTAAATTTTGAATAATTATTTCTAAACTAAACATCTCGAAAATTAAAAAAAAAATAATACTAATAAACTGAAAAAAAAAACACTGCTTTAAAAATGAGTCTTCCACTGAGTGTGTTATTTACTTGAGAGCAAAGCACTGAGTGATGTCTGATGATAACTGATAAAATATTTATTTGTATATAATAATGCATTTAAAAACTGGATAGAGAAATAAAATAACACTAATAATAAAAACACTAGAACAAGAAATTTAATTAACTCTTACTTACTTCTCTTCCCTCACTTCTAAATTTAGATCAAGAATTTCACAAACTTCAAAATGAATATTGTTGAATTCAAAAAACCGTTAAACTAAATTTTTATTGGAATTTTATTTATTTGTTTTATTACAATGCATAATGATGTGTTTGCGTATGTGTCTGTTATAATGAAATGGTTTTTTTATGCATGATTAATTTGATATTTTTATATTTACAGCAGTATGAACTTAATATATAAAATTTTGCGATAATATTAAATTAAATTTTAAAATTAAAATATAAATTGATATGATAGTAGATATACACTATAAAATTTATATTCTCATTTTAGTTATTTTTATTTACAATTATATTAAAATAAGTGATTGAAAGAGCATACAATAAAAAAGCTGACAAAATGATCTCATGAATATAATGAAATGTAAAATGATTAAGGTACATTAGAGATTTCATAAAGCATTTATGTAATGTATGATGTATCATATGATTTATATGAATATGAAATAATTTTATATAATTTCATTTAATTCTATTTCTAGCCACCATATTCAGTCGTCATATTCTTTAATTATTAATTTAATTTTTAAATTTTATATTCAATCCTTTATCTATCTATTTTTATTATTTATTACTAATAATTTATTTATTTTATACTAAGCAAATTTAAATTAATAATATTTATAATTGAAAACAAACAATGAAATATATTTTTATATTAGCATGAACTGGAATAAATGATTACAACTTTTTTATCTAATCTACAATAAAACTAATTTGATATCCTGTCAACTACAAAAAAATATCAATAGCAACAAATAAAACAAAATTTAAAATTAAATGAAATTTTGTTTAAGCATATACTGTACTTAAGCACTTATAAATATGTAAAATACAAATAAGTAAGATATCAATATCGTTTTATACTTATTGAAAAATTATTCTTACGAAATATTTAAAAATTATTTTAAGTCAAAGCAAATTATTTAATTTTATAATCTAAATAAACTTAATAGGATAATAATTTGCAATAAGAATTATAACTAAGATTTAAATTATTGTAATGTTATAACTATTTTATTTATTTATTTATTTTTTATTTAAATTTTTACTACTGTATTTTTTAAAATTTTACTTATTTATATCAGTCATTTAATATTAATTTTTATTACTTAACATACTATACGATAAAATAGATAAAACATATGGAACTTATGAAATATATGTAGATTTAAAAATAAAGTACTTAACTGATAATGTATGAACTTAAATTAAAATGAAGATGAAAATTATGAATGCGTGAATTCGTGTGTTCGTGTATTCATGATGAAATTTATGGATTTAATGGTGTTTTAAAAGCACAGCCTCTAACCTAAAGCTAAAAATAAAAAATCAAATTTAAAATTAAAAAAAAAAAATAAATAATGTAATTCAAGTAGTGTAAGGAATGTAAAAAATGGGGTTGAACTTTTAGAGTAAGGTTTCAAAGTTTTCAACATTCTAGAATTTAAAAAAATAATTTTTATTAGACATTATTTGTTAATAATGTTCGGTTACTGTAAGAAAAATCTGAAAATTTTTGAAAGCAAATTAAAAAACAAAAAAAAAACTGGTTTTGTGTGAAATTGTACAAATAAAATAAAAAATAAGTGTTTTCTTTTAAATTTCGTTTCTTATTTATTTAGGTTTTCTTCCTTTTTTTATTTTGTTTCATTCTTGCATTTTGTTTGCACAAAAAGAAAATTATAATTCTATACATAATGAACAAAAAAATGAAAAGAAAATGTCGTTTATTTTTTTTTTAACTTTTTAAATTTTCATTTTTTTTTTTAAATTTGTTTATTTATTTTAAAAATTAATTTACTTAGGTAATTATTCATTTATTTAATAGATTATTAATAATAATAATTAATAATTAATTAAAGAATATTATATACGACATTACATGTATAACATTATAGCTATAATATAATTCATCAATTGTATATATATATATTTTGTTTTTATTAATAATATATGTAAAAATAGAAAATATTTTGACTACAAATGTTGGATTGTTATTATTATTTTATATTGTGTTGTTTTATGTTTATTTATTTATTTTTTTCTAATTTTATTTTGTTTCATTTTATATTTAATTATCATGGTAATAATCAACCTTAATTTAGTATCATAGAACTTTTTTTTCTTGTATTTAATTTTCGTTTTTCTAATTACATTATAATTTTAAATTTTTCTTTTTTTTTTTTCAAAATAATAAATTTTCGTCTCGTTATTTTTATTTTGACTTAATAACATTGGTGGCAGGCTTTTGTTTTTAAATTATTCATTAATTTGTTTTTTTTTTTCTTTCTATTTTTATTTTAAATATATTTTTTAATGCTTCGTTATTTCATAAATTTAAGATTACTTATAAAGTTGTGCTGTATTTTGCTTTAATGCAATGACACAATATATTTTAAATTTCAAAACTGAATTTATAAAAATTTTTAAATTCAATTTAACTGAATATGATTGTACAACTTAAATTTATGAAATTACGAATTGTTTTATTTTTGAAATATTTTTATATAATAAATTTCTATTTTTATGTTTCATTTTATTTCATTTTATTATTATATTTTTCAAAACTGAAAAATTATCATTTGTAAATTATTATTGTTTTATTTCATATAATATAAAAATTACATATAAAAAAAATTTTTGTATATTATTGCAAAAATAATTAAAAATAATTACAATTTTGTTATATTTTCTTTTATTTTCATTTCAAATTTTTATTTCACAGCATAAAGAACATAATATATAAAGTTTTATTGATTAATATTGTATGTGTAAACATAAATTATTATTACAAAAGAATAAACGAAAAAAAAATTATCAATTCTTTTTGACTCATTTTATGTAAAAAAAAAGAAGCATTTTCAAGTCAAGGAGAACAAATAATTCAAAAAATAACAACATAAAAAAGAATTTTCATTCTAAATAATTCACAAACAAAAAGTAAAATGTTACAGACAATAATAATGATATTTTGTAAAAGTAATAATTTTAAAAAGAAATAATAATAATAATATTAATAATAATTATAATAACATTATACACATACTAATGAATAACATTATCAAAATACATCTTTTAAATATACGGAGCCCTGCTAACTTACTCTTTTCATCATTTTTCACTACTTCTGATATAAATACAAATTAATATTTTGTTCTTTCATTTTTCTTAAAATGAAAAATTTGTTCTTTTTTTTTATACAACATGACTTATTTCAATCTTCCTTTTATTTTGATTAACATTTCATTTTTCTCATTGCAAATGCTATACAAATATTAAACGCATCTAAATGTGCTTCGTTTTTTTTTTTTTCAACAATGTAATGTAAATAATGAATGAACATTTTTTTGTGTGTATAATTCACTGTAATTCATTTCTTTTCAGATTACACTACATTTTATTTTGTATTTTTTTGTTTCCTTTATTCAATAATAATATCCATTTTTATTTTCTCTTCTTTTATAATATTTTCATTGTATTTTTGAATATTCGAAATATTGAGAAAAATTACATTATTTGAAAAATAATAAATTTTTAAGCGAATAGAGTACTTTCAATATAACTTGTTGGCACAAAACCTTCATCCCATCCATTTGGACCATTTAATCTTCGTACTCTTGTCCAACCATCACCTTGATCTAATTCTATCACTTGAAGTTCTTCTCCTTCAACCATTGGAATGCTTCCATCACTTGTCGCTAAAATTATACAAAATATAAATTAAATTTTATTTTAAAAGCATTATCTAATTTCGGTTTTTAATTCAATACTCACCATCAAAAGCATAAAGTGCTTTACATGTACCAAGAGGTTGTAATGCTTCAGCTTCATAATATGGATCTTCACCCATTGCATTATCATTTGCACTACCTTGACCTGAACCAGGTAATGATGTATGTGATGTGCCTAAACCACTTTCTGGACTAGCTGAACTACTGTTATTAAAGAAAATGTAAAAAAAAAATAAAAATAAAGTTTTCATTAATACAATGCTATTATTATTTTTTTTTCACTACATTTAAAATAACAGAATTTGTTTTTTCGTGCTATTTAAAATTTTTTCTACATATTTAAAAAAAATAATGAAGGAAGAGAAGATATTTTATGAAAAGTGATAGAAAAGAAGTATTTTCATGCAGGACTAAGTTGTTTACTTCAGATCTACAAATAACCCAACATAAATTTTTACTCAAATTTAAAATGAAATTCTCAAATCAAAATAAAACATAAATTAATCTAAAAACCAAAAATTATTAGAATAATTTTATTAGTGCACAATTGTATTAGTATTCTACGAACAGAAAGAAGAATAGGGAAAAGCAATAAATTACCATAGGACATGGGATTATGAAAATAAGTAGTATGATCGATTTTACACGGAATTTTTGTTTGTTGTTTTCCTTTATAAATTATCGTATTTTTTTCAAATTTCAATTTTTTTATTTACTTTTAATATGTTATTTATTAATAAATTCAATGTAAAATGACCATACACAAGAAAATTGAAAGAAACAGGTAAGAGTATAATAAATAAACCATATCACAAAAATCATTAATTTAATTAATTATTAATGCTTTTCGACAATAGGACAAATGTGTACCCGTTATTATTAATATTAAGCCCATTTTGTATTTGCGCCACATTATCCTCTGAATCTGACCTGCTTAAACTTCCAGCATCATCGGGATGATCCTCACCATCGTCATTCTCACCACTACCATTGGAATGTCTGTATACACGGCAACACCATTTTATTTTTATATTTTTATTTATCAGTCAATTTTCATTTTTTCGATAATTTTTTTTAATTCAAATTTGTTTTATTATTATATTGTTGGTGCAATTTTTATTAAAAATAATACGATATGTGTTTAAAATAAATTATTTCGAAAACATAATAAATGAAATTAAAAAAAAAAGAAGAAAAACGAGAACAAAAAATAAACAAATGAAAATGAACAAAAGATTTTTAAAAAAATAATAATAATTTAATAAATTTAACCGTTCATTAAAAATTGCAACAAGCAATTTTATTGAAATGCAAAAGTAACTAAATAAAAATAAACAATTACCTTGATACTCTATGACCATTTTGTAAATTTCTATGAGCTTGTGGACTATTATTTGCCAATTGATTATTTGCTTTATCCAAATAACCTTGAAATTTTCTTAAATCCATTTTGAATTTTTCCAATTTATGTTCAGATTCATTTAATTGACCTTCAACAGTCATTGGATTACCCAAATTTGAATTACCCTCATAGACAACTTTCATTTTCATTAAACCATCACGTGCAGCTGTTTCTTGAGCAATTTTTTGTTGTAACTCTTGTATTTTAGCTTGTAATTTTTTTCTTCGTTGATTTGGTGGTAAATCACTATAATCTTCCTTCATACCATCCGTTGTTAAAGAATTCTATATAATTTGAGGAAGCACAAGAAAAACACAAATTTGAAAATAAACGTTTTGGAAATACAAAAAAAGATTTTTAGACGCACAAAAAAAAACTTCTCTAGCGTGCGGTTAGTTTAAATTGTAAAAAATGTATTTTATTTTTTTTTTTTTTTCTTATTGCGAGGATGTGCTGTGATCTTCAAGATCTTCTATTTTTTAATTGGGTAAAAAAAAATTAAACCTCCAATTATTCTTTGACTTATAATACTTAATTTTCTAGTGAAATTATCTTATTTTTTAGATTTAGATCTTTGAATAAAACGAGGTTTTAATTTTTTTTTTTGCAATACATGAGCTCAATTTTTAAATGTTTTTTAAGATCACCAATTCGTATTTTTTAGCAGATTTTTTTTTTTTTAGAATTTTACTCATTACAATTGGTTAGTTCTAAATATCTGAAAATACATCATGCAGACAAAATGAAAATCGAAATAAAACTTAAAATAAAAAAAAACATAATATCACTCATACAAACAAGAATGTAGATATATATTATATACTATACAATGTAACACATAAAATATATATTTTCCATATATACAAAATAAAACAAAATAAAAAATGTAGACTATATACATCAATAAAAACGAAAATGATTTTTTTACAAATTATTGAAAATTTAAATGAGTTTTTTATTTTAAATGTAAAGTTCTTCTACAAAGAAAAAAGATTCTAATTTTCTCTTTTAATTTTTGTAAAAAAGTTTTTTGATTGATTTCAAAGCAGGCATACCTTTACTGTGATGCAGGCTTCGAGAATCTTCTGCTGATTTTTTTTTTTAGTTTTTTTTTTTTATAATGAACATTTTAAGTTTTCGTAAAAAAAAGCGATTAGTGTTTTATATGTTATACGATACGAACCGTACGAATATTTACATACATACATATGTACATTTGTGTGTGTGTGTGTTTTTAGTTTTTTTTTTTATTTTTAGTAATGACGATACAAGATATATATGAATTTCATAAATTTAAATTATGATTTTGTAATTTTTTTAAAGATGCAGCATGAAAAAAGCAGAAAGATAAGAAAAAATTATAAATAGTTTTTTTTTCCTTTACTTAAAAAAAATTTTTGTTTTATTTATTACGAAAGTATAGAAAAAAAATAATAAGAATTTTGTATTTTTATTTATCATAAAAGTGTAAAAAAAAGAAAATAAATTTTGAATAAAAGAAAAAATTAAGTTTAAAAAAAGGTTTAATTAAACTTGAAATTATCAACAGAACAAAAAATGGATATTTTCAAATTTAATTTTTATGAATCCTAAGATGACAAGTAATAACAAGATTCTCCTTCGCTTTTTTTGTATTTATGTATAAAGTACTTTACTAAGAAAAAATTATTAATATAACATCGATTTAATTAATTAAGCGTAAATTCAATATGCATGTGCAATGCATTATTTTATTTCATTTTTAAATAAAGCACATGTGAGAAATTTTAATATAGCCAAGCAAAAAATAATAATAATAATGACGAAGATTTTTTATCAGCCGTTAAAAATATTACCCAAATTGTGATTTAATGTTAAATAAAATATTTTTTCTGTGTTAATAATTTTATTGATTTTTATACCAATTTACAGTTGTTATTTAGGTAAGAAATTATAAACACGAAAAACAATCAACACATATAAATGACACGAAATATATTTTGAAGGTTGTTTTTTTACTTACAATCAATCAAAATTAATTTTTTTTGATTTCATTTTATTTTCAATTTTTATTTTTCATTCAATATTTTTTTCGTAAAAGTATTCGATGCAATTTATTTTGGTATTAATTTTTTCATTTCATTGTCAATACGATTTATTATCGATAGCACATAATTGGCCATTATGAAAGTACATGAATAGAAAAAATAAAGAAACAAAAAAGAAAGAAAAATATAAAAAAGAGTAATACAAAAATTTAAATAAATATTCACAGTAAAATGAATTTGTGAAGATTTTGAATTGGTTTTCCAAATTTTATAACGTTGGTATCCTAATAACAATGTTATGTTTATGATTTACAAAAAATAAATAAATTTCTATTGTTTAAAAGAACTTTGATAAATTTCTTTTCCTTTAATTAACATGAAATCCAATTCAAACTGATCTACGAATTTTTAACGTTCATATGGTATTCAAAAATTTTCAATAAAAATAATTATTATTAAAGTATGATTTTAAAAAGAAATTACATTATAAATACATATATTGTAGTTTTCTTTTGGTATATATATTTATACAATATATATACATAACCATATATATTTTTTTGAATAAATAGAGCACAATGCATATAATAATAATAATAATAATAGTAATGATAAACAGAGAATATATAAAGCTAATGCAGCAAAAATAAATAAATTGAAAAATTATAATGCAAAAGAAAAATAAATACATATTCTTTTTTAAAGCAAATAAATTTGATATTTTGTACATATATTATTGTAAATGTTTATTAAAGATGTATGCATCTTTTTTGTTTCAATAATATAACGTAGGTATTTCGATATATCTGGTAATATTTATGTATATATAAAAATATTATCATATATTATAGTAATGAAATATTCTATTTTATAACACTATTTTAAATTTTTTATTTTATTTAATAAAATTTACTAAAATTATTTATATGAATAAAAATAAAATAATAATAATAATAAAAATAGAAAAATAATTAAATACATACCTTATTACTACTAAATATTCCAAATAATCCTGCACGCTTTTTTAATTTATTAGCACCAAGTGTACCTTTCATTGTTAAATGATTTGTTTGTATACTATTATAATGTATATTATTTGTTGAATCTGGATCGGCTTTTGATAAATCAGCAAATGGTATATCTTCTGGCTGTAGAAAACCAGATTTATACCTAGTAAAATTCATAAAAAATTATTTTTTTAGTATTTTGAATTTTTATTTTTATTTTAATTTTTATGTATGTACTCGTATATATATATAATATTTATATTAATTTACCTTTCTATAACCTTGAGTGAATCTTCTTTTTCATTGATTGATTCAGATGCTTTAACAATACCTTCTAAACATCTAGCTATAATTGGTGCGACTGATGATTCAACATCTGCTGCTCCTTTTATAAATTCTTTAAGTCCACGAGTACGTTTTTCATCAATTTCTTGTAACCTATTTAATACCTAAAAACAATTGTAATACAAAAAAAAAAAAAAAAAAACAATTTAAAATAATGCTGATATGTGAATTTATAAGTTTAACTACTTACACTTGGGAATAATATATCATAATGTTGCTGTTGTAAATTATTTGTTTTTTGTAATTGATTGGCATATTCATTTTTGGCATCATCTGATTGCTGAATTTTCATTGTCATATTATGCTTTTGTTTTTCAACTTCGGCTCGACTTAAATTTAAATCAGCATCAGCCTTTTGATAATTTTCAACAGCCTTTTCTGAATCTCTATATGCTTTTTCATAATTACGTTTAGCACGTTCCAGCGTTGCCAATTGTGTATTAAGGGTTTGAGTTAATGTTGCACCGTCTTGAAGACATTTCTACACAAAAAATAAAATAAATAAATAATTATAGTACATAATAATAATTTTTAACTTTTTTTAAATTTCATGTACGTACCTTTCGTTCTTCTTTTAAATTTTTTGATAAAACTGCTATTCCCTGTATAATTCTTTCTTGTAATGATTCAGCAACAACTTCACGTTGTCCCGCTAAATCACCAATTTCTCTAAGAACATTACGAAATGCTGACCATGATGTGAATCTAAGATCGCAAAAAAAAAAACGAAAATAAACAAATAAATAAAAATAAATAGCACAACGATTACTAGGTGTCAAATCTCAAATTAATTTTTTTTTTCTGCTATAAAATAATAATTTGTAGCAATTAGTAAAATGATAACAATGTCAATTAGTTATCTATCATATTGTATACGAGATTATAAATTACCCAACTGACTAATTAATTGATTGTTTGCAAAATAATATGAAAACATTTGACCTATCTCTTCTATAAATATTTTATAAACTACATGATTATTGTATGAAACGTTATCAGTATGAAAATATGAATTGCTAGAAAAAGAAAAAAGAAATAATGATAACTTTATCTACATATTTTTTTTAAACAACATTCATTATTCTAATTTTCCTTTTTATTTCTTGATGAGAATTTTCTTGACATATTAAAAATGTTGATTTTTTATTTAAATATGGAATATTGCAGATATTGAAAAAAAAAATCTTATATCAGATTGTTAAAAATATATATATCGGACACATAATAATACAATTTTAAATATAAACAAAAATTTATATGCGAATTTTTCTTTTCTCAAACTTCTTATTTCTTAAAAATCTAGGACAACGCATTGATAACATTGAACTAAATGTATAATAATATTTATTACACTAGACAAATATGAAAAATAAATTCTTTTTTAAAAATCTGATAATTAGAATAGGTCACATTGGAATGTGCTATAATAAAAAATCTGTCTCAAAAAATACATTTTTTTAAATTTATTATATTATACAATTAATTAAAAATGATTTATTGTAAAATTTTCATAAAACAACATTTTTAAAAAATTCTCTTATATAAATTTTTTAATATATAATTTTTCAAAAGATTCTTTTAGTTAGGTATGTATATATTATAATTGTCGAATGAAATAAATTATTTTTAATTTTTTGCCATACTACCAAAATAATTTTTATTTTTAAAAAAATTTTCTTTCTCTATAATCCTTTCTTCTTTTAAAATCATTCAAATAAATTACAAATAAAAAAAAATATTTTTTTTTATATTTCTGGCTATATTCCAGTTGCTTGTATTCCATTACAAAAACTAATTTTAATAATAATATGAAAAATAAAAATAAATAAATAAATAAATAAGAAAGAAAGAAGAAAATATGAACATACATAAATCTGAGAATCTTACTAAACTTATAGAACTCGTCTGTACGGTAAAATGTATAATTTTTAATTCTTTCGTTTTGTTTTTAATTTTTTAAGTTTTAATCATTAGGTGTACAAATTTATAGTATTTTCCCCTTTGTTTTTTTATATCATGATTAACATAGGGTTTTTATATGACTTTCAATTCAGTTCAAACACTCAATAATTCCGAGAAAGAAAAGTCTCATTAAAAAAATTGTTATCTTCATCATTAAATCATTTAAGATTTTGCATCATCCCCTGCATATGTACATATAATTCATATGTACACAAGCAATAATATTTTTCTTTATTTTTGGTCAGTTCGTAAATATTTACTTAATATAAATAGAAAAAAAAAAAAAAAACAATTTCATGCTGCATAATTCCCATGTAATCCGTTTAATCTCAATCGTCTGTTAGCTTATTACAAACACCTATTTTTTTTTTTTAAAACTGTGTAAATTAATAAACATTAAAGTTGTATACGTTATAATATATTGAAATTTATATTTATTGTGGCCTTGTTAAAGGCATAAAATTTATTTTTAATTAAATTTTATTTTTAGTTTTTATATAGTACAAAATGAAATTAGTACAGGGATAGATTTAGTATTAACGTTGTACAACCGAAATATATGTATGTATATGCGTATGCGTTATACAAAGAAAATTAAAACTCTACTATATACCATTTAAACAAATACGTTAAACTGTATACGCTAAAAATATGTATGGAATGAAAATTCAAAACTTTTAAATAAATGTTAAAAATATCAAATTTTCACATAATGAAAATATGATGATAATTTGATATGTCGTTGAATTGAAAACACGAACAACAAGAAAAAATAAACTGCTCCAGGTATGTATGATGAAAACAATGACGATGAAGAAATTTTCACTTTAATTAACAAAATTCTATTTATATATATTATTTGTGTAAATCGTATGTAGGCACATACAAAATATTAGCGTGGTAATTTATTTAAGTTAATAGATGTACATGCAATTAAAATCTGCTACCATATTAACTTCTAGACTAGGTCATCATTAGAGTCAAGAATTTAAAAATCCATTAAGAAAATATGAAATTTATTTTCAACTAAAATGTATTCAAAAACTCATTACACCTTTTTAGAATTTTAATATTTACTAAGTACTTTAACTTTCTAAATGAAATATTTTAATTACGTTAAAGACAAAGTATTAATGAAGAACATATGAAGAATAAAATAATGACGTCAAAAACAAAAACCTAAGCTAAAAAGAATAACGCATACAAAATCTTTTGAAGAAAAATGAAATTTTTATTGTTTTAAATGTATAAATGCCTACAGCATTGATATCTATTTATTTTTATTATTTTTCATTTAACAAAAAAGACGTGACTTCGTGATGATATTCCAATATATGTACATATCAAATTATATTAATCAATATGATTATTCATCGTATGAAAATTTATTTATAAGCTAAAATTTTTATTACAAATAAATGTTTAAGAAAAATAAAAAACTGCTATTTTGAATCTTCATAAAGCTACAAGATATCCGGTATAGAGTAAAGTATAAAATCACAAAACCAAAAAAAAAAAAAAAAAATATTCCATTATGAATAATAATACGACGTGCATCATCGTAAAGATGAATGATATTGTATTTTGATTGTTTACAAAATAACAAATCACATAAGCACATAAATAGTTCTTCTGTTATTTTTTCCTTTCTTTTAATTATAAAAATTTATGTGAAATAAAATAAAAATTGATTAATATAATTTTTATGATTTATCAGTGCAATCATTTCCATAATGGTAATAAAATTATATCTACCAAATGATTTTCTATATTAAAACTGTTTTTTTTTTTTTTTTTTTGTATTCAAATTAAAAAAGAAATATCACTTTCGAATATATAAATGTGTTTTCTACTATTATCATTTTTGCAAAGTGATAATTTGATTTTATTATAGAAATCAATTTCCGTTTTTTTTTTTTTATTATAGTATGTTACGTAAAAATTAAATGAAATTATGAAAAATCAAACAAAATGATGTCCTAAAATTTCGCACGAAAATTTAATTTATTCACAAATTTCATGAATATAATTAAGTGAAAGTTAACATATCAGATAACATAACAAAAACAAAAAAAAAATTATAATGAACATAATGAAGATTTTTAGGAAAAAAAAAAAGTGAATGAAACTGAATATCATAAACGAAATGATTTTATAAAATTGAATTCATTTATATATATTTAAAGCAATAAAAAATCAATAATGTGAATATTTTACGAATTTCTCGTCTATTATTAGACTGATATTTATTATGAGAAATCAATTATTTTCGGAGCAATTTTTTCATAATTAATTTATACTATCTAATATCCCAATTAATTATAATAATAAATTGTTACAAAATTATTTATGTTAAATACTTACTCGAAATCTTCTTCTTCTTTTTTCTTAGGTTGATAATTTTTTACTAGCCGCCTGTAATAATGAAAAAAAAAAAAACGTTAATATATACAAATATTTTATTATTATGAGAATATGACATTAAATTATGAAATTCACTATATAATAATTCATTGAATCATAATTACAATAATTATTCCAACAATAAAATACTCAGTAACCATAAAACCATCATATGTAGCTATCATTAGCAAAAAAGGAATTTTTTTTTTTTTTTTTTTGAAACTCAATAGAAAACTTTTAAATAAACTGAGAAATCTTTAAATAGAAGAAAACAAAAAGAAAAGAAAAGGAAAATTACTTCAAATATTTTCATAATAATTTCTTTTTTTTTTCTGATTTTTTTTTACATTGTTGTTTTTGAAATATTTTCTCATGTAGTTAAACAAGATATTCTCTATGCGTGTAGTGTTGTGTTCAGTTTAATAAAAAAAAAAAAAAAGTAATAATTATAACAATAATAAAAGCTTTTGTATATATAATACACAAAGTATCAAAATACACTTGAAAAGTATTTTAAAATCTCATGAAAGCATATCAATTTCAGACTAGACATTTATTATGCATACATATGTGTGTATTGCATAGGCTGTACCCATACATACATATATAACAATCATTTTATTGCAATCATATAATATACACTCTAATATATTGTTGATTGTCATCTTTGTTGTCGCGGTTTTAATTGACAAAAGTACAATAATAAAATGATGAATAATAATAACAACAAAATATTTTTAAAAAATAATAATAATAAAAAAAATCACATATTCCCATTGAATTTCAAAATGAACTTTATAGGATATGTATATTCCATACAAAATTCTTAACACTTTAATAAGAAAATAAGATAAATAACAAAAAAATAATAATAATAAAAAAATCACAAGGGCAATGATAATACCACAATTATGTATCATAATAAATTATTATTATTATTATGGTGAGATTTTGATTTTGAATATGTCATTTTATTATTCAAACTTATTATAAAAATGCAATGAACCTTCTCTTTTCTCTTTCAATTTTTTTCTTTTTTTCAAGAAGTAACTGTATTTAAAAAAAAAAAAAAATGTTACAAAATCAAAATTATTAGATCAAATATTTTTTTTATTTTATTTCAGTTAAATCACACAATTATAAAATATACAAGAAATAAATATAAAAAATTTATTTCACCAAAGTTAATGCAATAGATGCACTTATGGCATGACTCTTAAAATCTTTATGGGTATATCAGTTATCTACATCTCTAAACGGACAAATTAGTCAATTAAATTCATATATATATACTTTCATGAATTATACATATGTACGATCATTCTTTTCGATTGGACCGATCAATTGCAACTTTTATCTGTTTTGAACATTTTTAAAATTATCAACAATAATTAATGAATGAATTCTTTAAAATTTTCAAAAAACAAAAAAAAAAAATTTATTTCATACAAATACAAATTAAAACGATTTTTTGTTTTAATGTCATGTATTCTGAGTGTATATATATATACGCATAAATGTATACATGTGTGAAAATCTTTGATAATTTAAAAAAAAAAAAAATCAAATTAAAAAGAAAAAGTACAAAAAATATTTTTAAATTAATCCACACACTTGACGTAACGACTAATGATTTCTATTTATGGCTATATTTAACATTGTGTACATTATAACGTAAACATTCAAATGTATGTACAAAAAAAAAAGAGAAGAAAATATTTTAAAAACATCAGCATTTTCTTGTTGTTTTTAAAAATGTTGATCAAGAATATGAAAAATATAAGATTACACACTATATATATACAAATACAAAAATCGACGGCAATAATAACAACAATAATTTTAATGAAAAATTTTTATGAATGAACAAATTAGGTCAATTTAGGCTAATTAGACATCACTAAAAAGTTGTCATCGTCATCATCGGATTACGAAAAAAAAAAAAATAAATAAATAAATAAAATACATAAGTAAATAAAATATATGAGTAAAAGAATTGTTTCTTATTTTTGATGAATGAATTCAATTATTGTTAATAAATGCTTCGATCAATTTTGTTTAAAAATAAGAAGACAGTGTTGAAGGCAATGGAGATTTTTTAAATGTAATTAAAAGAAATATTGATGACAAAAATCTGCTAGATCATCATTTTCATTTCGTCATAAAATGAAAATGATCAAAAATAATTATTATAAACTAAATAATAAATAAACTAAGAAATTCAAAAATCAAATTTCAAAACACGAAAAACATACTGAGATTTCTAATATATTTTTCTTAATTTCAAATTGAAAATAAAGTTGTGAAAATAAAAATTATAACAGATCATCAGAAATAAACATGGGTTATGATGCGTATGGCACACGTTAACAAGATCGGGTAACAAAGCTTTAACATCTGATAGCTATTTACAGACACATTAAATATAATGGACTGTATACATATATCTTAAAAATAATTTTCATTTTTCTACATCTTGATGCATTAGATTTTTTCAAGAAAAACAAACCATGCATATTTCCTAACATCTGTAACTACTTCAAAACTCCCACCCACCCGACATATTAATGTTTTGTCTGTTTTCTATTTTTTTTATTCTTTAGATAAAAATATAGTTCAACATATAGTAGAAAAATATCTTACAAGTATTTCATTTAATTTGTTTCAAAAACATAAAATTAGTTCCGAGTTCCAAACTAATAAAATCTTTTCTTTTTCTTATATTTCAATTGGGCAAAAAACCCAGCATTGTATACGGAGAAGAAGAAAAAAATAATCTAAATCTCATGTTGTGATTGCAATAAATCTTAGTTTATAAAATCAAATAGGAAAAGCTGAGATTGTCATTTTAAAAATTAGATGACATTGCCACCCACATAGCAATTGTATGTACATATGTATATACAACTAAAAATGATGTGATTTTTATGTAAGTTTAAATCGTCAAAATGTAGAACCACATGTAGAAAATAAAACGATTACAAATGATTTAATGTAAATTTTTTTTTGTTTTTCATTTTCAAATAAATTGATCAATTTTTCTTCAGTGTTTTGTTGTTGTCGCATTTTAAAAATTCATTCATTTATTACATCATTAAATTTTTGCTTGTTACACATGTAAAACGGATAAAAAGAATCATCTAAAAAGATAATTGCATAAATTTTGTCTGTCGTAAAAATAAAATTTATTTTACTTTAAACGTGTGCACATTTATTTATTTATTTTTTGTTTTTTTTTTTTTACCTATCGCCATGATACTTTAAAATTTCTAATATGCACACGTACATACATACATAAGTAAGTGTTTGGGTATATGTAGTGACTAATGTATGCATGTAAGTTTCATATAAATCATTTTGATGTCACGAAAAGTGTTTCAAATTGATAAAAACAACAATTTAACAGATAAATAACATACCTACATTATGTTAAGTAAAGAAAAAAGGTAAAAATAAAAAAAAATATATATTGAAATTGATTTCAACAGCGTAAGAAATAATGATGATAAATAGATATAAAATAAAAAAAAAAAGTCCTTCCCTTTTTAACCATGTCAAAGTACACATACAAAATTGAAGGTGTACATTGAATTGTCGTAATCAACGATTTTATTTGTAATAACGATAAGATAAGTTTAACGATTTTGCAATACATTATATTATACTATATGTAATAATTAATTTCGATTTCAATTTTCAAAGTATATTCTATCAATATTTTTAATCAATTGAAAAGGAAAAAAATAAAATAAAAATTCAAAATTTGACTCATAAAATAAATAAAGTATGTATTTAGTAGTTACTCGAACAATATACAAAATGTTCAATTTGATTTGATTTTTTTTAAATTTTTATTTTAATTCAATTGATCATTCGCTTAAAGATTGAATTATTGTTTTTTTTTTTCCCAGTAGTAGTAATAATACGCATATATTATACAAGAACAAACAATAACGTCTTATAAAGTATCTACTTTAAATGTAAACTAAAATTACCTTAAAGTACCACAATAATATAAGTCTTAGTTTTCTTGATTTAGTCATTGATTTTAATTGTATTGTTATTAATAATAAAAATACAAAATACACGAAGTTATTAATATTCAATTCAATTGAAAATTTATTTTTATAGTACGTACTTTGTACATGCATACATCTTATAATAAATTTTGCTCTCAATTTATATATGCTTTTAATTTACAAAAATTATTATACATCATGAATGTAAACTTTTCAACATTTTATGTAGTAAATTACAATACTACAAAATATACATACATATGTATGTGCAAATAATGTACTCAAACATGAATTTTAAAAAAAGAGTTCCAGTTTCAAATAATAATTTACATTACACGTACAATACAAACATAAATTTTATTTTGCTAAATAGTTATGATTATTACAAATTACTAAATAAATAAGCGAACAACAAGCAAAAAATAAATATATGATCGCTAAATGGTAGATTTACAAAAATTTTTTTTTCTATTTTTCTTTGATAATAATAATAACACTAATATATTTTCCTTATGATCATGTTTTTTAACTTTTATTTATTTATTTTTTCTTTTATTTTGTAATTTTCTTAAATGCATATGCATATACTTATAATAACAACAGGAACAATAATAATTATTACAAAAATGTGAATAAAATCAAGTTGCAGGGGCGTTTTAAGTATTAGCACAAATGCACATATGTACATATGCAGATGCATATTCATAATAATTGTATGTATGTATGTATGATATACATATGTGCGGTGTAAAAGTGCTTTTCACAGATTTATACTATGGTATACCTATATATATTTACCAGATTGTATTACCACTTACATACATGTAGTACTAATTTTTACAATTGCTTGAATTTTATAATACAGTGGTGGATAAAAAATTTCAATCACAATAAATTTCAATGATTTTATACAAATTATATAAAAATATTTCAAAATTATTCGAATAATCAGAAAAGAAAATTATATTTTTTTGTTTTTTAAATAAATTTTAAATTATTATTTATTTGTATTTGTAATTCATTAAATTAATAAAAGAAAACATATTGAAACAAATATTTAAAATGAAAATTTAAATAATTTATAGTTATTTTTGTATATGAGTATTGTATGTATGTACCTTTACGCATTTTACATCTACAAACATTTAAATATGTATGTATACCATAGAGTTATAAATGCATGCATGTACATACATCTTTTGAATGGAACGTAACTTAAGTAGGTAATTTTCTTGAAATCACACTTAATGTACATTCCATAATAGAAAATATATATTTTTCTTTTTGTTTTCATTCCATTATTGTTAACGTTTTTATTTATTTTTTTTTTTTCTTTTTTTAATGTTTCTTTTATTTTATAAACAAACATTTAAGATTTTTTTTTTTTTTACTTTCGAATGATTTAGAAATTTTAAATGTAATTTATTTTTATATTTAATTCATTGCAACAACATTATTAACATCAATATTATCATAATTGTGTTGTTATTGATCGGTCAAGCATTTCTTTAAAAAAAAAAGTCATATTTAAATTAAATTAACTAAGTATATACTATTTAATTTAAAATAGAGATTAAACATTTATAATAATATATAATCTAATGGCAATTTATTATTAAAATAATTGAAATTATTGAACATTGTATGAAAAGAAATTAAAATCAGGTGTATTATTATTTACTGAAAATTAATTGAAAAATTTACATGTATTATGATATTCATATTAAATTCTATAAAGATGCCATTATAGAAAATCAAATCAATACCAAACAATCTAAATACATTCCTGAAGAATAAACATTTTAAAAAATTTAAAAATAAATTGTTAACTTTCACCTTATAGAAACTTTTTAAATAAAATTAGAAATAATTATATTAATGAAAAATGAATAAACAAAAAAATGTAATTCCATATTCGTCATCAATTTCAATGTCAAGGTATGCACAAGCAGTTAAAAAAAAAATTATATAAAAATAAAATTAAGTACATTTTTATTTATTAAAAAAAGTTTACTTGAATGTTGCGCTACACGCAATTGATAACTTAATGGCGTTAAATTTACACATACATTGTACGTATATATTACAATATTTTAGGTCATTTTATGTTTGTTAATCATATTTAAAAAATTCATAACATTTATATTTATAAAATAATATTGTTTCCTGTTTAAAATACTTTTTTTTATTATTATGATTATTATTTTTATCATCACAACATATCATCATAATTATGGAAGAATAAAAAAATAAAAAATTTTTTCATATGAATTCGTTCGTATCTTAACGCAATAGCATTAAAATTTTGTTATAAATTTCCGTTTTTATCATTTTATTTTGTTCCTTTCATTATAAAATAACAGAAAAGATTTTTGTTTTTTATGATATTTTTTTTCTGATTTATTCATGTAACATGCGTTTCAAATTTACTTGCATTATATATACGTGAACTTTATAACAACTCTGTATGTATATGATTTTCTTGTTATGTATAAAAATAAATCTGAAAACAGAAAAATTATTGCACATGTACTGTACTCGGATATTATCACAAAGAAAATTTAAAAAAAAACGAAACATACATACATATATATAAAATTCTCATTATTATAAGTTTTATTTTTATTATTGTCTCAACTGTTGACAACAACCTACTTTAAGTTTAATAAACTCTTTAAATTATTTCTTTTTAAACAAAGTCTTCATTTTTTTTTTATACATTTCTTTTTAGTCATTTTAAATAAAAGCTATAAATACAATATCAAACGTCTTAAAGAAGGCAAATTTTATTGTATATAAAAATAAAAATTTTTTTTTTCTATTTAAAATTACAACATTTTGCTACGTAAATGAAATTTAACACCCCCACAAAACATTTAACGTTTCAAGTATATATTTGAGTATGAATATGTATGGGATAGTTTAATAAAATATTAGATTATGAGTACATATATAGTATATATATTAAAATCGGGGGAAAAATTTATATTTTAATTGAAATACGTATTTAAAATCAAATAAAATTTTTTTAAGTGAAGAAATTGATTATGAAATTAAAATTAAATTTTGAAAATACATATAAACAAAATGGGGATGTTAAGAAACGATTTGTATGGAATTTGTATATATAAAGAAAAAAAATAGTTTATATGAAGAAAACAAAAATTAATAAAAATTACCTTAATTTGGCTGCATATTCAGTTTCTATTGCACATCTATCTCTAACGAAATTTCCAAATCTGTCTAAAAATTCTATTCCTTTTTGTGTATGAGCAGCTAAATTATCATTTTGATCCTGAAATAAAATAAAATATTAGAAAATTTAATAAAATTATTAGAACAAAATGTTATAATTTTTATTTGATTTATGTTATAACAGCTTAACACAAAAAAAAAATATACTCCTATATACATATACCTATAAAATATTTGAATCAAATATAAACAAATATAAAAAACGCTAAGAAAAATAAAATTTTTTAAGAATATTTCAACTTTAAAAATGTTAAATTTTCACGTAAAAAATATTTAAATAAAAAAAATTTATTAATTACAATTGAAGACACAGGCTTGAAAATTTTTAAAATTCAACGATGATTTCATTGCACTTGAAAATAAACAATTTGGCGCCCTAAATAATAAAAAAGCATTATAGTACTTTTTTTCAATTTCTATTTAATTGAATATTAAACAACAAATAAAGTATGGAAAAATTTAAAACATATTTTATACATGATTGAATTTTAAAAGAATTGTTTATGTTAAAATTACATAGATATTTTAATTGAATATTAAATCAGAAGAGATTACTGATTATCACAAAACAAAAAAAAGAAAATTTAAAACTTTGAGAAAATTAAATGGTATTCATATAAACAAATATTTACAGTACATACAAATATTACAAAGTGGGTATACACAAAAGTATACATAAATTCCATGAATTTTTTATGTTGATTTGAACATAATATAATTTTCTTTAATTTTTTTTTTTACTCTATAATCTATAAATCCAAAAAAAAAGACCTACTGTAGTTTTTGCTTTTGTATTTTTTTTTTTTTTTTCTAAATCTTATAAACAAAATTTAGATAACGTTTTCATCTCAATTATTATACACAAAAATTTTAACATGTGTATTTTCTGTCTATTTTATAATAACAAAAGATCCCATTCATATGATGTATGATATATTAGTCATTTAATGACCTTGAATACCACAAATATGCGTTCATGCTGTATAGGTATTATTATTGAACACAAAATAACATATTTCATTTTTGTTTTGTTTTTTTTTTTTTTTTTTTTCAACGTAAACACATATTTTCATTTGTTATTATATTTTGTTTGAAAAAATTTTCACGAACTTTAAATACTGTATCTTTATTTGTATGTTCATATGTATATGTACATATTTGATATACTCGTACACATTCCATTTGAAGATGCTTGCTCACCTTAATTTTCTTAGAAAATTTTGCGTTCATAAATGGAATTTAATGATATATTTTATTTTAAAAAATTTATACGTAATGTAATAATCAATACAAATTCAAAACAGATACACATGCATTAAAATCGTTAACATTTTTAAATTTTGTATAGGATTAATTTTTGATTTTTTGTTTTTTGAAAAGTAACAGGAAAAAAAAATCTCTAGAATGAAAAATCTGATCAAACACAAAAAAAATTTTTTTATTTTATTTTTATTCGCATGAAAATAAGAAAAAAAATTAAAATTTTTGATATGTAGCCAATTAAATTATACAATAATTACTTAAAATAATGGTGTACTGTTAGCTGACGTATGTAAATGTTACGAAAATAGCATTGCTAATCTTTATTTATTTGTCTTTTATTAGGTAGGTATGTATGTAAAATATTTGTATCGTCTATACAAAAATATAAATGATAAAATTTGAGGGTGAATTATTATTATTATTATACTGGTACATATGTAGATAAGCCAATAAAGTGTTTTGTATTTTTTTTGTCCCACACATCAAAATATTTTATTTAATAAAATTATGTGAAAAATTATTATGACTTTTAATAATAAATTTGTTTACTTCTCTTATTTAAAAATAATTAGTAAATAGAGTACGAAAATAAATGAAATTGTTTACAAAATGTATCCACAGAGATTTTCAAATTATATACTTACATAAAAATGATTTCGAATTAAAAATTTTTTGCTTTAAAGTTAAAATATTTAAGCAATTTTGTACTTTAGACATACAGTTTATTTTTTCAAACTTTTTTCACTAACAAATTTTCCCATAATTAAATTGCCTAATTAAAAATCCAAATAAGGAACTAAAAATGTTACGAAAAAATAAAGTAGCAGAAATGTGTTGATTTTCTTTTTTTTTTTTTTAAAAAAAAAACTGTGCACATACACATTTTTGTATACTAGCAATAACAAAATCATTTTAATATTAATTGAATTTCTATCAACAAAAAAAGAAGACCAAAATTTGATTGTAAACATATTACTCGTGTTTGTACATAAATACATATAAACGTATGTTGTATAAAATACGTGTAATTCACATGTTAATTTTCATAACAACATATTCATATGTAAACAAAAATGTTCACATGTTTAAATGTGAATAAAATTATATTTTTATAAACAAATCAAAATACACGCCCAAATTAAATTCAATTTGGTGTTTATGATGTTTGACTTTGTTTGTGATTTTTTCATTTGTTTTTTTTTTCTATTTTCGAAAAAATATAAACAAAACAAAAAAAAAATGAAATGCATTTTATTCGATATTTGAAATTCAGTGAAAGCCTTTCAATTTAATAATTATATTCAACGTAACATACACAAACATGTAGTCGATGTACTATAACACACATTGATGTATTTTTAGCTTCAAATTTTATATAAGCATTATTAGTCGAAAGCAATAATAATTTTGTGTCGATACAGTAAATAAAAGGGTTCATTGTCCAAATCTCCATATACATACATATACAATGTGAATTGCATTGCTTGCATTAGATCCCATTTCTCCTGTTCTCCATCGATTATATTTTTTCTATTGCAAATGCATATCAGCATGTTTATGTATAGGTACGTTGTACACCTATTTATATATGAATATGCACTTACGAAGTATAGCTATTATTATAATATATACATATAGGTATTATACATATGTATATAGTATCTATATATGTATACATACATGTATTTAGTGTAATTCATAAAAATTGTATTTCCAAGTCAAAACAAAGCGTGCATTACGTATTATAAGTTTTAAAAACTATGCCATATAATATTGTTTCATTGTATAAAATTGAAACAAATATAAAAAGCACGTGACATCATGACGAAGTTGTTTGACCTCAATTGCACTTTTTTTTCTTTCATTTTTTCCAGTTCATTTTTTTTGCACTTTTTTTTAGTGCAATAGGTGTACATGTACAAGTACAAGTACAAATATATACGTGTACATACATACCTACACTGAGTAATTTTATCAAGTTTTAAAATAAGTTATATTGTTTTAATGATACCTATACATTCACACATTTGTTCATACATATAACCAACGACATGTATCTATGTATGTACATATATGCATATGTATGTGCAATTATTCATATATAACTATTTTCTAACGTTTTCTTTTTTTTTCAAATTTATTTACTAACAAACGATACACACACAGCTTAAATTATTGTGTTATTTCCCAGATATAAATTTTTTTTTGTTTTTTCATTATGCACACACACATGTATGTATGTATAGTTTTGCTAAATCATTATTTTAGTATTTATGCATATGTGAATGAGCTATTTTATCCAATTATGTGAAACAATCAGTAAAGTATGAAAAAAAGCAAAATATATACACGTATGTACACATACACGTGATAATATGTCATTGTTTTTCTAATACATACTTTCATACAAAACAAAAAGTAAATACTGCATAAATGAAAATTTTTAAATATAAAATTAAAAGAAAAAAAGTAAGAGCGAAAAACATTGAAACAAAGTCATTGAGCTGTGCATTAAATAGGCTTCCTTCCATTCTAAATCGCTTTTAAAAATGAAGAAAACTACTATAATTGTTTTCATAATCCATACCATAAATACAAACTTCAATATACCTATAAATTTGAAGCTTATTATAATACACATTTTTATTTTTTAAACGGTCTTATATTATAAGATAGATTACTTTATTCTTATTTATTTTTTATATAATAATTTTTCACAAAACCATACATTGTAAAACTTATAGGTATAATTGACAAAATCAACCACAGTAAAATAAACATTCACAGGTGGTGGATAATGCATTTTATTTTTAAATGTTATGGGTATTGCTTTACGGGAGGGAGTAGATCCCCTTTAAAATGAAATAAGAAAAATTATACATACATACATGGCATGTACAAAAAAAAGTACGTTACTGATAATAACAGCTTGTAATAATGAATAACGAATATTTCTTGCTGTTATAAAAACCCTAAAGGAAAAGTGATATTTTCAGTATTATTCCTTTTCGTTACGCATCAATTTATTTTTGCATATTATTAAAAGCAGGAAGTATGGTACATTCATATGTATATATATACTTATATACATCTATGTATATTAATCGACATTCGACATATGTAGGTACATATTTATTTACATGTATTATGTACCTAAAATAAATTATAAGCATTTGCTCATTTACCAGAATATATTCATTATCCTTTCGATACGATATGGTGGTATGACATGTGCACAATATTATAATAATAGGTCACAAAGATATTAGAAAAAAATTTGACCTGTTTTCTACTTTTACGTGTATTATAAGGGTTACCAATGAAACAATATTTTATAAATTGGATTGCAATTTAAATAAAAACAAAAACTTTAAAATTTACTTAATTCGACAGGTGATATGCAAATACGTGAATTCCAATAAACAGATAATTAACATTAATCTGAAATTTTATATAGTTTCATTCATAAACACCTGTAATTTGATTTTCTTGATATACAGTTCAATGCTAAATAAATATCATTTTTTATATACATGGAGTATCATGTATGTAATTTACATACTATATATTATATTAAAAGATTTCCTTTCATTATGCTATGCATTACATTTTAGAATTAAATTTTCTATAGTCTAAGTTTATAAACACATTTGAATATTTTATAAAACAAAAAAAAAAAAAAATCAACATAGAAATTTATTTATATTTATATAAAACCTTTACCTGTCAAATCATTCTACCGTTAAAATTGAGTGTTATTACATATAATATTCATTGTAATAATCATAATTTTCGCGTTTAAGTATTTGTATGTATGCAAGTAGATAAATATCAACAACCTTGTCTTAATCTAACATTTATAAATAAGACTTTTGCATATATAACTCTCATTTTAAAAAAATAAATATTTTTTCCATAATTTTGTTTTTTTCTTATTACCACCACTACTGTTATATGACTATTCCATTTAAATAAATAAAAAATATTACATATCGCCACATTTACATACATATGTACATATGTACATATAGTGAATTAAATATTATTATTATAAAAATTAATATGTAATAATATGTAAAAATAGTGTAATTTCTATATCAGTGTAACTAGTTTTTCTGTTAAATTATTCGTAACAGTAATACGACATACGTGTATATACATGTGTATAGCACGAATTTATTAAAAATCTCTACAATAAAAATAATAAAGTAATCAGTAATGACCATTACAAAAATAAATAAAGTAAAAAACAAATTTTAAAATATCATTCAAAATTTAAAATGTCTGAGATGAAAGGTCTGGTCTTATTACACCATACAAATAGTTGTCGTATTGTCGGTGTTCTTTGACAATAACCGCATAATATGACATTTTTCTTAATCTAAAAAAAATAATAATAATCGCGTCAAGTGTGAAAAAAATTTTGTATGTATGTATGTATGTATACAATTTAATACAACAAACCATTTTATGGTGTTAATTTTATTTTGTTATTGTCCTTGACTTGAAATTTTAAACTGAATATATTTTTTTCTTATTTAACGTTACAATTGCAACAGCACCCAAAATAAAAATTGTAATATGGTAGGTATTTTGTGTTATACAATGAAATTTTGTAATTTTTTTTATATGGTACATTACACAAATTTTTCACTTTTGTTATACAAACATGTATGCTTTACGTTTAACAATTACAATTTCATATATGTACATCATTACATGATGACCATTACATTATCAATGAATTTTCGCTCATCATTTTATTTTACACAATTTACATGAATTTTGTGCCAAACATTTAAATGCAATTTAAATTTAATTTAAAAAATTTTTCTTTTTTTTTCCTCGTTTCTTTTGCTTAATAATCGATAAATAATGTATGTATACATTCAAAATTACATCATGTTTTATAATTTACTAGCATATAATGAAGAAAACAACATGCATAACAAAATTGAAAGTGAAATTATGTGTGTTCATACATGTGTTTTATATATATACAAATCCTCATTTTATAATGATGATGATAATGATATGATGGTGATATTGTACATTTGTTTTGTACGTTTTGTATGTACAATTTACAATTGATGATATTTATTTGTATATAATTTAAACTAAATTTTATGTAATTCTATTGTTTAATTCGAACAAGTAACATTTTTCGATAGATCGATACAATGCTTATCTATATATGTACATAAGTATGTATATTATTTTCATTCACACTCACACTCGATGTATTTTGTTCATACATGAATACGTATTAATTCAATTCAATGTGACAAAAACTAATGATTAATGAGAAAATTCATATCAATAAGAACGTGACTACGAATTAAAACTGTTAAAAAAGTTAATTTAAAATATCGACATTTTGTTTCTTCGTCCTTGTATGCACGTATACGTATATATATATAATGAATGAAAATTAATTCAATTCGATGTCATTGCATATTTAGCGTTTTAAAATTTTATTTAAAATTTGTAATCAGCAAAATTAAAAATTTTCAAAATCATTTGTTTGTCAATTATTATAAAATGGAGAAGAGAAACTTTTTAAATTTCTATTTTGATTTTCCACACATAAAAACAACACAAGGAAAAACATCATATTGTCTCAAAAGAAAACTAAAATTAAGTTACCAAAAATTTTAATGTATGTCTAGACTTCTATGTCACTCCCACGCAAATTATTCGTTTATGTAATTTTCGTTTTAAATCATAAATTAACATGGAATCAAAATTTATTCCATTTTTTTTTTTTGATGAATTTTTATTTGAAATTAAAAATTTTTTCAATAAATTAAGCACATAATATAACAAATCAAATTTTATACTTGTTTGTAAGTCAATATAATTTGTAAATAATTCATATTTTGCCATAAAAGGTTTGTTTTTTTTTTTTTTTTTTTTTTTTTTTTTTTTTTTTGAAACTAAAAGTTGTACTAAAATGGAATAGAAATACCAAAAATGGTTTAATGATTGAAAAATTGCATACGTATATGTACATATAAAATATGCATTAATGAATACTATAAAGTAAAATAAAAATAAAACTTTCGCATAACACTTAAATTCTCCATTTAATTCATGTTCCATATTTGGCAACGTTGTTTTAAAGAAAAAAAAAAGAACGCTTATACCTTCTCTGTAAAGATAATTTTGTTTTTTACTTAAAAATATTGTATAATTAAAAATTCAGTTTCTGAATATATGTTCATGTATATATACACGTGTATTATTTATTTTCATTTAATTGCAGTAACAAAATGCCGTTTTCATGTCAGAAAACACATTTTCATCGTTTATAACATGCATTTACTTTTTTTTTTCATTTATTTACATTTTACATTTGTTACATTGTACAAGTATAATCATAAAAGTTTTGGTTTTAAATTAAACTAAGATAAAAAAAAAGTAATAAAAACTACAATACAAAATTATTAAAGTTAAATACAGAACTCATATGTACACAGGTATTTTATATTAAAAACATGAGTATACAACTGATGATTATGTATTTTTGTACAAGATGTTTTTGTGTACCGGTATTTAAACAAAAAAAAAAAAAAAAATTACGTAACGATTTGTTTTTTGAAAAATTTATAAAAAATTTTTTCCATATTTTTATAGTTTTTGTAATTAAAAATAAAATTAATTATGTAATGAAAAATTTTTAGATGATTTTAAATGTAAAAACGTTCATTTGATGTTTACAAGAGATCAAGTAAATTAAAACAAAAAAAAAAAATATGTATGTAAACATAAAAACAGAAGTATACATTAGAGGTGATGAATTCAAGAATAAAATAATAAATATTCCTTTGTTTTATACATATTTAAATACCACACTGTATAAATAAAAAGAGAAAAATTGTGTATATTTTTAAACATAAATAATCTTGAAAAAATAAACATTAACACTTAATTCACCTTCTATAAGTCTTGAAATAATAATTCATTTTTTTGAAAAATGTAATTACCTACCAAATATTTAAAAAATGTAAAAGATAGAAAACATATCATTTTCATTTTATAAAATATAGAAGGTACAAGAAGTGTTATTTTTGTTTTGACTGTTAAAAAACTAAAGATTTTAAAGTACTGATATTTGAATAAAAATTTTATTTTACTTTTTTTTTATACATAGATAATTTGGTAATAATGCTAAATCCGGACGTGAAGTAATTTCACTAGAAATCGAAAGGTTTAAAGACAATTTGCAAAGATAAAATAAATACGTATATTTCAATATGATTTTATAACTTAATTTGTATTCAAATTCACAACGACAGATAATACACAAAATAAAGAGAAAAAAAAACAAGGTTACGTGAGCAATAAATTCCAGGGACGTCTTATCACACATTTATTTAAATAAACATTACTACACAAATGTACTCATACATTAAAGTATGCAATTCTACAATAGATTGTCATTAAAATTTTTTATATGTATGTACATACCTTATAATGTCAATAGAAATCAATTCAGAATGATTGCAAGTATTTGTTATCAGTGCTATCATTTTGTTACAATTGCGATATTTTCACTGCTTTTTGATGTCAGTATTAATAAAAATACTGCAGCTTTTCTGAATTATATGCATGTAATTCTAATATGTATTACTGTTTTTTTCAAATATAATGCAGCAAAGATAATTATTAATGAATTTGAAATGCAAATTTTGACTATCGCTACCGTGCGCCATATATGAAAATAAAATTAAAAGACCACTGTATAATACCACCCGTCTTCCCTTACGTTCAAAAGCCAACTGAAACTGAACTGAACAATCATTACCAAACCGATAGCTGCTATCCTGTATTCTATTGCTATGTATACATGAAAAAGTGAAAAAAAAAAACCAGTTCTTTTCTCACATAGCAATATCATACAGTCTATTATTTATATATACATGAAACTGAATTTTTTTTATAGAAATTCTAAAATTTTTCATTAATTTAAGAATTTTGCCTGCAATAAAGATCAAAAAAGAAATCGCTTATTTTTAAAAGAAAATTTCAAAAATTCATGTTTTGGAAAACGACAACACTGTTTGTGATAGGTACCTGTTTAGAATATATAAAAAAATTTTAATGCATAACCGAATACACATTAGCAATATAAATGACAATTGTTGGATATACTAATACTCGTATATATACATATATGCACAGTAGCATTAAAAATGAACAAAAAAAACCATAAATTTTTTTTCCACTTACAATCCAAAATACTTTACTGCATAATATTGCTATTATTACTCAGATATATTTCTGTGTATGTGCAAGTTGCCATATATTGTTTTTCTTTTCTTTTATTTTTAAGAAAGAGGTGTGTTATGTAAACTTTCACTAGAAATTCAACAACTCTACATACAAAACAAAACAGAGCACCTGAAGCATTATAATTACATGATAACAACTTGGTGACAACAAATCAATCAATCAATCGTAAACACACAAATTGTTACCAGCATTAGTGAAATCATGTAAATCCTAAAATGAAGAAACCAAATAAAATAAATGAACATTGTTGATGAGGGAAAAATGTAAAACAGAAGCAAAAGTACAAATAATGATTTTATTTTTCTTTTTAAATTTATGCTGTTTTTATTTAAGATGAAGAAAACATTTAATTGGCAATAATTATTCGAATACATTAATCTTAGTCTATCATTAATACATATCTCTGAAATCATTTATTGGCATTTATAATTATGAAAATACATTGATACAATATTGTGAAAAATAAAATTCGCTTTCAATAAATTTTTAAATAAATCATGAAAATGAAATATAAGTATTTGTGCTCATTTTTGTAATAAACCGCTTATATGTACATATATATAGAAACTACATATGGTTGAAATTTAAATCAAAATTTACGAGTGACCACAAAAATTTATTAAAAATTGTCACAGGTATATATATATATAAAACGATCGTCATATGAATAAAAATGAAACCAGTAGCTTTGTTTGAGAGAATAAGTATATATTTATATCTATTATTTTTATTACTCAAACATGATGGAATTTTAATAGCATTCTATTGTTATTTCTATTAATTTTATATCTTTTGTTCTTTTCATTATCACATTTGATTTGAATTTCAAACACAAAATGTACGTAAACGAAATTTTTCTTTTGATATGTAATTCTTTCGTTTTCTTTAAATGTACATATGAATGTTTCATTGTATCGTAAAATTCTTTTTGATTAATTCATTTATTTTTTGGCACAATTACAATAGATTTATTTATTAACTTTAAATGATTTTCAATCAAATTTAATTATTTTATATATATAAGTTAAATTAAAATATAAAAAATTTGTACTTGACCCCTTTTTTAATTTAAAAATTTTTTTGGTTGTAATGACATAATGTTTAGAATATTTGCTGGATTTTCCCCTATATTCAATTTTGATATTTATAAAATTGGATCTTTATCATTATATGCATATGTATGTATGTATGTACATATATATGAAATCGGGAGTTTCCGGTTCAAATTTGTTACTATCATTAATATTTTCCGTTAACAAATAAACACTTTAGTATCCTTCCTTTTATATTTCTGAATCAAAATTTTATTGATGTAAACAAAAAACTAAAAATAAAAATTTCGTTTTATCTGATTTTACATTCTCAATAACTTTCAATAATTTCCAATAATTTCCAATAATTTCAATGATATAAAGTATACAGATATATACATATGTACATACATATGTGAATTACAAAATTAATATTGATTTTATAAACTTCCTGCCAAATGTTTTCTCTCGTAATAAAGTACATTTTATAAATTTCTCATATTTTATGCAAGTCAAACATTGTATGATGATGATGTTAAAAAATATAAATATACATATAATGCATATCTTATATATAGAATACATACACATATAGAATATAAGTATAAATAAACATCACATAACTTTGTTTTTTGTATTGGCCTTCTTTTCCGGCCAAACCATATATCAACCTACACCATTTTTTTTTTCTTTTTGGTAATAAAGATCTTCAAATCATCTATTATTAAGCACAAAAATTAAACCTTCTCATAAATGTATGTTATTATTTACAATATAATCAAAATGTTTAAAAAAAGAATTTTCATTTTATTATTTTTTTATTGTTAACAAAGGCTACTGTTTATTATACAATTACACTGCCCATGCATATAATAACATATACACACTCGAATATATAGATACAAATCTGATGTAGTGAAGATATTTATCAGTTACATACGTATGTATATGCGTGTGCATTATAATTTTCCAAATCAATGTCAAAATCGTGTTTTAATAATAAACAAATTTTATCTTTATGATTACGATATAATCTTGATTAGTGATGAAATTTGATTTACTGTTGTGTGTTACGAGAAATGGACAGAGAAAATGAAAACTCAATGAAATTTCAATGTATGTCTTGTTACAACGAAATAACGATTAATTTAAAAAAGTTTAATTTAATTTTAAAATTTAAATTATTTCGTATAAAAACAATAAAAAAAAAATAATTCATAAATTTTATTTCAACATTTCAGTTAGATTATAAAATTTATAAAATTTTTGTTTTTTCAGTTTTTTTTGTTAAATCACATACTTGAATTACTCACGTTTTTGTTAGTAAATATTCGTTTACATACATTTATTTAATGTATAAATTGTAATGACCTGATAACCTTAAACATTCGCACACTTTTTTTTTATATAAATACGCGTAGCAAATTATTTATTCTATAAATACATTGTCTTTCGTGTAATGGTATAAGAAAAATAAAATTTTTGCCTTTTTAAATTGACCATCATGCAAAAACAAAAACCTCAGCGTGTTTTAATAAAATAAACAATGAATTTAAAGAAAAAAATTCATATTTTTTCATTCTTTTTTTTTCGCAGTCATCATAATCACTATTAATTAATCAATTTCAAAGTAATAAAATATCTTTCTATAGCCTCAATGTTCATCCTATTTACACCATACATTATCCATCATTACATGTATATGGACGTACGTACATACATACACATGTATGTATATAAGCGTAAAATACATAATCCAACATTGATGATATAGTCAAGTATATATATAATGTACTTTTTAAGATATCATGCATTTAATGTTCAATGTCTAGCTATGGATTACGAAAAGATTAAATAAAAACCAAATAAAAACAATATATACGAGTATGTATACAAGATTCGTATACAAATGTACCTATTTATGTATAAATAAAAAAACGAATATCAAATCATCAAAGTCAAAATTAAGCCACAAAAATACAAGTTTTTGTTGTAATATGTATACATACATATGTATAAGTATGTATGTGCAATTTTATATATAAAATATTTATATATTCATATATATGGGTATATATATATAAACAAAAATTTTGCAACTTTTGCAAACTATGATTAAAAAAAAAATATCTCTTCGTAAAATACATTGACAATTTACATTGTAGATGTACAGTATTTAAAAGGAAAAAAAAAATTAATACAAGACACAAAAGTTAATTTATGCAAACTTATAAGATTCTTTTTTTCTTCTTTAGAGTTACATTCAATCAGGTTTTTCTTAAAGTTTCTTGATTATCATTAACCGGTATTTCATTTTATATTTAAATATACCTATACAAACAATAAATACATGTACGAATAGAATAAAAGTAAATATAGATTGATACATGAATTTTATAGTGGTACATAACATTATATATAATGTGGCTGAACGGAAGAAAAATTTCATCATCAACAGCATCAGCAACAATTTTTAGCATCACCAACAGCATCTTTAGATTCAAAGATTAAATAACAAGAAAAAAACAAAACAGTGAACAAAAAAAAAAAAAATAAATTCAAGATAAATAATATTCAATTCAATGACGTTTTGTGAATTGTTCAAATTTGAACAGGTACATACATACATATTGCATTACATAAATATGGACATACATATTTAAATGCGTTTATGAAAAGAAGGGTGATCAATAAATTTATGTTATTGAAAATTCAAAGAAAACGGGTTTGCTAATATTATTACATATTGAAATGCAGAAAATTTAGATTTGTTTAATAATTTGAAACGCCAACATTATTTGAAAAATTTTTAATGAATTTATCCGTACGTTATGTGGAATAAAAACATTTTTCATACTATAAAATTGTACGTATGGTAAATATTTTATTTACACAAATCAATCACTAAAAATTAACTGAAAATTTATATGAAAAAGATAAATGATAGTTAAAGGTGACATAAAATCTGACCTCTTAAAAGTTATTTTCAAACTGTCTTCACATAAGATTATCATCATATCTCATACAATCTGTAATGTAATTATTACAAGAACTTCATAAATGAGTTAATATTTATGAAAATGAATGAAGATATTGTATTTTTAAATTACAAAATAAAATACCGTTGAATAAACTATACATAAATAAGTAAAATTTACAATACAAAAAATATAAATTTTAATTGAAGATCAAAAATACAAAACAATAACGACATAAAAACAAGTTTCATATATGTATTTCTCTCAAAATACAATGCAACAGTTATAAACTACTTTATATCGTTAACAAATTAAAACTGTGAAATTTGAAAAATTTCATCGATGGCTTTTCTTTTTGTTTTTTTTTTTTTTCTTAAATAGAATTTCTCGATTATAAAGTATATGCATGAATAATTAACCTGTAACATGAACAGATCAATAATGATGTTAAATTTACACAAATTATCGAAAACGATCATTCTCTTCTGATCAATGACTAAGCATATTAACACATGTACGTTGTAATCAATTGTTTTTATTTTATTCATGTAAAACATGTGTATTAGCATAGATATTAGTGAGTGGGTGTTTTTGATTAATCTAACGACAATGAAAGTATTTCTTGGATCGGATATGGTAATCATTATATTACCTTGGCATTCCAATACTGTAAATGCTTTTTCTATGGTTTTGAGATATTTTCATTGACTTTTTTTATATGTACCTACAAAGTTGACATTATATATACAATGCAAATTTCACAAGAAAAGAAAAATACATACGTATGTACATACATATGAATGCTTCATTATAATATTTTGTTTATTGCAATAATTAAAATTTTAATTTCATAACTGATCAATTGAAATTAGATTTCATATGCAATCGATTTTATGATTTTTTTTTTGAAAATCGTAATCTTTAAATGATATTATTAAAATTGATAATTACATTATGCTGATAAATGCATGTCAAAATATAATCACATTAAATTGAAAAATCTGATCTTTTCTTTTCTCTTTTTGAATTTAAAAGGCATTTAAAATATTTTCCCCCTTATAAAAAAAATTTCATAAATATTATAATGGATATAAAATGTTCATGACAATTTAATCACAACAAATCATATAAAATTTCATTACTTTCACTGAGTTATAATAAGACAATTTTTTGGGATCCCTATTTTTCTATTTTATTTTGTAATTTTGTTAAATGAAAGTAAATAAAAGTGCATTTTTTTCTCTTCCTGAATTATAATTTCAATTTTTTTAAATAAAAACTTCCGTACGTTATTGAAAGCGTACGCCCTCACAATTAGTATATATATACATACACATATACATATGTGTCTGAATACATGATATATGGGAAATAAATAAAGTCACTTTTTAACGCTGGCTTTTGTTGTTTTTAATTTGAAAACTCAGTAAACGTCACGTGCCACTACTAAAATATTATTAAACCAAAAGAATATAATAAATAATTGAATATCTGTCCCTTTTTTCAGTCTATGTCTGATACTAATCGCTATCATATAATAATCAGTCTCGTTTAAAATGAAATTGTTTTTCAATTCAAAATAGACAAAATCAAAAATACGTACACACCTATAAATATTCATAAGAAAAAATAAAAGTTACTTATAATGCATTAAATATTATATAAAGTCATTTAAAAAAAAAAACATTTTTAATTTTAAAAAGGTGTAATCCATACGTGATTATTAGAAAAGGAGGTAAAGTGATTAAATAAAAAAAACAAAGAAATAATGTATCAAAAATTAAAATTTAATAAATGTAACAATTTTATTGTTTACTACGAAACAATTATTTTCCATTGCATCACTAGGAAACAAATCAATTTGAATTTATGAAAACCATATGCATAATCAAAAAAGTAATTGACTATTACTACAATAATTGCAGTAATTTTCTTTCTATCTTTTTAACAAGAAAATAAATAATTTTTCGCTTTATCAAAATGAAAATTACATTCTAACCTTGACCTTAGCAATTATTAGACTATTTCATTCATTCATTTTTTTTTTTTTAATATTTTGAACAAGAAAATAAAAACCCTTTCAAATTACAGCAAATTGGTTTTCTTTCCGATTGTATCATTTTCCGGTTCATTAATGTCACGAATCAATGCAATCATGAATGTACAGCAAACACATAAGTAATGAATTTTTTTTTCTTTCCTGAAAAATTTTCAAAACAATTTAAACAATGCTAATAATGTAAACTTTAAACGACGAAAGTAACCAAAAATAAACTTTTTTTTTTTTTACAACAAGTCAGGAAATGTACATATAGTAAAGAGAAGTAAAATATTTTCAATTTCAATTTTATTTGGAATTACATATTTGTTTTTCTTTTTTTTTATTTTATTTTATTTTTTATAGAAAGAAAATTGTATTTTAAAATCTTTTAGTTCAATGAAAATCGTTCAATGTTTCATGTTTTCTTGTAATGGTCATAATTGAACTTCGTCAGACATCAGATATTTTTGCTAAAACACAAAGGATAACATAAAGTTAAAAAAAAAATTAATTTTTCATACACACAGTTCACATACACACATATTGTTTGTGATTATGGTTTATCTGTCTGTCTGTCTGTCTACTTACTTTAAGAACACACTTTTGATTTAATACATAATATTTTGTCTCATACTCAATTTAATTTTTATTAATTTTTGTTTTTGCTTCTGTTTTTAATTCATTTTCATTTGTCTGACTGTGCATTTTATTTTTCTTTTGAGTGTCATTCATTTTTTTTTCTCCATAATAGTGGTTGAAACTTGGAAGGTTGGTTAGTAAATAATATATTTACTTGAAATTCTATGGAATACTCACAACAAAAATTCTTTGAAAACGAAAAAAAAATCTTATACGTTCAAAATAAACAAAATGTATATAAATACGAGATTGGGGATACTACACATATGCATCTAGCATATTAAAAAGTTTTATTTTATGCTTCATTTGCAATAAAGTTTCAAATGTGTACATGCTATCATTTCGAAAAAAAAAATACAAATACAAATTGAAAAAGGGAAAAACTAACAATATAAAAACAAAATGACATACTAAATTCGTACGGTCATAAGCTTTATTTTTTTTTTTTAAATTTTATTTAAGCAGACAAAGAATAAAAGTGCCACAGAATAAAAGTATTGTTTCTTGCATAACAGAGTATGCATTCAATAGAAATATGTTTCAGTAGATTCTAGACATTTTAATAAAAACATTTGTTTATTTTAAAAAAAATAATAGAAATATTTGTTTTTTCTGGGTTTTTTTTTTGTTTTTTGAAAAATGTTAGCGCATGCTATTTATTCTTCCGTGAAAAGTTTCAAAGGATAAAACTTCCAATAAAAAATGAGGTCACATCTTGCAATGATTATTAGTAAAAATGAATACAAAACTACAAAAATAATAACTAGAAATAATAATTTATATAGCCAAATACGCTGAGAAAGAGTGAAATTAAACCGTATTAACCGGAAGAAAATTTGAAAAACAAAAATATAGTAATAATAATAAAAATAAAATCTGATTACACACATACCAAAATTGATTAACAATTATTAGCAGCTTATTAAAGAAAAAATTTGTATGTATGTATGTGTACGAAAATTTAACCACACCACAGTTAACAGCTTTTATTGTATTTTCTTCTATAACGGTATTTGTTATAAGAATACAATCAAAATAAATAAATAGATACAAGCATTTAGGCATATGAAAATGAAGCAAGGTAAAACAGTAACAATTTTTACACACTATTATTTTTTTCCTTTTATTCCAATACATAATATTATTCATCTTTATAAAAATGTTTTTTTTTTTTTTTTATTAAACGAATTAAAGAGTTATAATTTATAACGAATAAAGAAATCTTTTTTAAGCATTTAATGCAATTCCATTTAGTATGTATCTATAAATAAAAATTTATCTGTATATGCACATATACTCACATCCTACTTTTCTCTATCGCGAATAGTAAACCTTTAATAAGAATTGACTGCAATCACAAACAAATAGCTTTTTTCTTCAGAAAAATATAAAAATAAAATAAAAAAAAGTACTAAAAATGCACTTGTGTGGTCAAGTTGAGGTTAAATACTTGACTTTACATTTTGTTGTATACGGATAAGAAAAATAAAACAAAAATAAAAAATAAAACGGAAAACACACAGAAATAAGGCAATATAACGCGTTAATGCCCTTTGGATATATGTATATATATATATTATACAGAAATTGCATACGGAAGAAAATTATAAAATAACAGAAAAAACATGATTTTTTTTTAATTGGATTCTTACTGTTCTAAATTTTACATGAAAGTATGAAAAAAAAAACAAAAGAAAAATTAAATTTAAAATGGAACATATAATTCTTTATAGATCTTTTAATTAGCAGTTACAGGAGAAGAAAAACTAATTTAAAAAGTTATATTAGAAAAAAATAAGCGAAAAATTTAATTTTGTTTAATTAAATAACATACGCATTGCATATAAAAAGTATATTAAAAAAGCTTTAAAGTATATGAGATAAAAAAAAAAAAAATTTAAATAAAAAATAATCATTTCCTGTTACATACTTAATTTCTCAGTATGAGATTTTCTTTTTAATTTGAATGTAAAAGCAAAGCTAGATACATATACAGAAAATTTAGAATCAACCTAAAAAGTAATTTTATAGATCTTCTAGCATTTCAAATTTGATTTGAAAATACTTTGATATGATTTCATTTGTTTAGAAAAATTTTTTGAGTTGTAACCTGAATCTGATATTTGCTCTGAATTTTTATTATTTTTCTCATATGAAAATCATACAAAAATCAAAAGAATTTTCAAATATCATTTCATTTGTGTTTCCTTTGTTTGCATACGCAAAAGAATTTCTCAAAAGGATTCCAACAAAAGAATTAAAAATGAACTAGAAGAATGATAACATTTACATAATATAAGAATACTTGAAGACGTTATTTAATGTTTATGTTATAATTAAAAGTAAAATGAAAAAAAATTCAAATTTCTTTTTTTCTTCGTTATAATAAAATAGTTGATGGACAGTATAAGTCTCATATTTTACATTTCATAACAAAACCTTATAGTCCTCAGAGTTGAGGGTTATGTAAAATTTCTCTATGTATTTAATATTGTACATGTTTATGAAAGGAAAATCTCTAGCAAAACCCCATGTACGCAAAAGGAGAAAAAAAAATGTACGTATAAATAAATATGTGAAAGAGAAAATACTTTTTTCTTCATAATCTGCAATCATATGTAAATAACACAATTTTCATTTTTTTTTATATTTAAAAAATAAAAAAAAATAAATAAATAAATAAAACAAAATGTAGGTTTATACGAAGAAAATTATGCATACGTACTAATATTTCATTATTTTTTTCTTAGTCTTTTTTTTCTCTTCACTTTTGTTACTATTATTATTGGTGTAATAAAAATGCATATATGTATATATATATGCAATGATAGAATCACGTGAAGAATTTGCATTCTTTATGTAAACACAAAACAAAGAAAGAAAAAAAAACAGCAAAAATTAAAAAAGAGACAGGGGAATTTAATGTACATACATAATGAAATTTCTGATTAGGTGCATCTTTATGCATCAGTGCATTGCACCATATATTATTATCGTTAGCAAGTACCTATGTATATGTATGTATAAGCATCATAGTTAACTGGAGCGAACAATGACACTTATATATACGTACATAAATACACAGGTATACAATACAATGAATCAAAATATGTGTTGCATAGCAATGCATATGTATATATATTGCACATTCGTTTATCTTATATATTTTATACCTTTACTTACGTGAAAATATTTCAATTTTAATGAAAACATGAAGAAAAAAAACAGAAACGAGATAACATAAAAAATTGCAAAAATAAACAACTTGTAACAATTGTATCAGAATTATAACATAATAGAGACGGGGGTGAATAGAAAAATGAGACGAAAGAAAATATAAAAGTATAAAACATAATATAAAATTATGTTAGATTTAATTAAAAATTATATTCTCATGAATATAACATTACATGATGAGAACTATGAAGAAAATTTAAAACAATTTTTAAAAAAATGAGATTTACATTACTTATGTATACGTCTTTATAATTTATAGTTTCATGTTGGCTTATCACCTACAACAAATGCAGTTTAAAAGAAAAAAAACATTGTACAGTTGTTATATATATACATACTTATGCAAACCAATGATTTTTACAAATTACAATGATTCATATTTTTTGGTAACCATGTGCTCCAATGGTAACAGAATAATATGGGGATAAGAACCTAAAACTTTGTAGAATTTAAACAAATTTAGTACCTATGTATGTAATTAAATTTTAAAATTATCCTAATTATCTAAAAATTTTCTTATTCTGTTTTGATTTAGTAATTTTGTGCATTCAAAGCATAAAACAAAGAAATTAAATTATTTGATACTTCTGCTCCTTGATGTTAATGTCGTTAAAAAGGAAAAAATTTTATCTCTTTTTGAAATAAATTTACAATTTGTGCATAAAACCATGCAGAAAAGTCAAAAGATGCAATATAAACATATGATATAAATTTTATTCAAAGCCGCATATGTGAATTTTATCATACAAATATGTTAAATGTGGCACAGATGAGTCATTGCCATTTATCAGTGTTTTATGTTATGACATTGTATTTTATACATTTGTCATACAGTTTTCAATATTTTATAAAAGAAAACTTCTACTCTATATATTCTTTTTTGCATATATTCACCATATACACATACATACACATGAACGTACGTATAAGTTAAAATAAAACCTTCATATAATAACAACTCTTTTATATATCTCTTTTATTTCTATTGAAATAAAACAAAAATACGTACAAACAATTTATTATTCCCTCTTTTTCATGATAATATGTACTTTTTGCAAGAAAAAAAAAACAATGACAGCTTTTCAACATCAATTTAATAATTTTTCTTTGTTCAGAAGATCTTTAAAAAAAAAGAAAAGAAAAGAAAACAAAATAAAAATGTATAAATGTTTGTGAAATAAACGAATAAACAATTTCTATACAGTGCAATGTATTAAAAAGTTTACAAAACATAATACATTTACTATGTACACGTTACAGCAACCCCCAAAAAAGGAAAAATCAACTGTACTATAAAAGTTGAAATTGCAATTTTCCCCGTTAGTAATATGTATATAGACAAATTTGTATAAGATAAGAGGTAAATTTAAGTTTTATCATTAAATTCGCTTTCATTTTCACTCATTTTATCTTATAAAAATACAGAAGACCTTGAGGGTATTTTCTTCTTTTATACATACATATTTTATGCAATGTTATTTCAAATCTTATATTTTATGAGTACACACAACTGAATAAACAATACCTATATGTATATGCATATGTACATACATATACATATACATATTGTTGTATTTTCCTTTTAAGTATATAAATTTTCCAAAAAAGAGGATTTATTTTTTTTTTCCTACACTAACAAACTTAAAACTTATTTATATCTTACATCATCAACAATGTTAGATATACAGATATATATACACAATAATTTTATGTGTGGGTGGTACGCATGAATAAGATATATTGTGATACTTTCTCTTTGACCCGGCCTTGGGGTAAAATAATGAGTCATCTTCATTACAATTTTTTTAAAGGCACGTTTCGTAAGGGTATTACACTAAACATATATATACATACATATACTTAAATATAAATTGAAAATTGGAATGTGAAAATTGAGGGTGAAAAACAAAAAATTATTTCACATGCAATGATAATAAATAATGCACATGTCTGTGTAAATATTAAATCTAATTCTAATACAATAATTTTCTTTCTGAATAGATAATGAATGAATGAGTCATTCATTGTTAAAGGAATACACGGATGAATGTGTGCATTATTTTATAATTATTTTCTACATAATTTAAGATACTATTACTTTTTCAAGGTTTCAAAGACATAAAAATCGTATACAAATTATAAATATAAGGGAATTATGTATATGATATATTGATTTGATTTTGACTGAGAGGGTTCGTATACAAAAATAAAAGGTTCAATGTCGAAAGTATTTTTTGCAATTAATACGTTCCTAGATTATTATTTTTTAGACATTCAACAAATGACACTTCAATTAAGAATTAATAAAACAAGCAATGACTTTTGTTGCTTTAATTTATATGTATGTATGTATCTATAAAAAACGCATGTGAAACATAACAAACAAAAATTATTCAATAAACTTAAATACAAAGGTTAAATACCATATCTTAGAATGCAACATTGAAATTATACTTAGTATAGTTTATGAATGGGGAAGCAAATTCACGTGATGATTTTAATTTAAGTTATAAGCTATGTACATATGTTTTAGAACTGGTAATAACTCAATATAACCAATTGGATATATTCGTAAATTGTTCCTATACAATTTTTTTTATCATCAACACAACATACTATATAATTTTAGAATAGAATTTTAAATTAGAGCTTTTAAATTTTATCGTGTTTAATTAAATAAAACACTTTTTGTAGTAATTTTCTTTGATTTCTTAAATTATGTGTTTAAAAATTAGTTCTGATTTCTTCTTTTTAATTAAATTCAAATTTTTTGAGCTTTAATTTTTAATCGACAAAAGTTAAATTTCCGATATTATTGCAAAATGGGGCATTATACGTACATATATCTATCTAGAATTTCGTTTTTGTTTTCCATCAAACTTCAATATTTTATCTTAAAAGGAAAAAGAGAAAATGTCATCATCATAACTATCGTTCTTGTACATACATATGTACATATATTTGATTCTCTATTATTTATATAAAAGCATGGATGTCATTATTATTTTATAACTATAAATGCATTTTTTACTTGAAAACAAACATATACATATATATGAACAGAAATTCATTGATAGTGAGTTCCGCTTCTATAGCGTCATGACGACAATAATTATGGTTTCCCTTTTTTTCCTAAAGTTTTTTACTTTTTTTTGGTTCTTTTATTTATTCTTGTTTTCAGTTTCTGTTTTTTTTCTATTATTATTTCTACTGTCTATACAAAAAAGCAACAATCTGCAGAATTATCTTTCATATTCTATAAATATACTTTTTACGGCGCATACATAATGAACGTATAAATATCATATTTATTAAAATATACATACATATGTATATATAGATATGTATATAATATTACGAATGTATCTAGAAGCTGGTAATGTATAACGTAATATAATGTTACAGGTATAATATTATACTTTATGCACAGATAATTTTTTATATTCAAGTATATTTCACATTCACATATGTATATGTATATAAAGTATACAGTATACATATGTCACACCCCTTTTGACAATATGTTTCTTTAAATTTCCGGCTTGAGGAAAATGAACTTTTCATTTGAACCTCCAACCCAACATTAAAATTTCATATTACTCTATGTAGAATATAATATACAAATTCTGCAGTATGTAAGTACATACATATACATATGTAGACATGACGTATTTGTCTGGTCGACTTTTTTCTTTTGTTTTTCCAAAGAAAAATTCTGAATAAAATTTCGATACAAATAGCAAACATTTTCATATACTAAATTCAATTTTATTATTAACACAATTAAAAATATATTATTATATGTATTATTATTTTATTTGGGGGGGAAAAAAATATTTCCTACCTTAACAGATTTTCTATGAAGCATAAAAATCAAATTCCTAATGACATGAAAAATTATAGAATGATTTTTAAAAATTCAAAAGAAAAGAAAATATAATTATATTAAGTAAGAAACAAATATCTGGTACGATTTAATACAGTGTACCGAATTTTATGACAAAAAGAAAACTCAAATCAATAAACCTACTTACATTTTCACTTAATTTTTACAATATAAAATAAAAATGTAATTATAGACCGTGATAATTGTGTTCTCATTAACCACAATACCTATCCATTTATCCATGATTGTTGTATTCAATAAAAAAAAAAAAATTTAATTGAATTTTATTTTATTATTAGTTTATAATAATAAAAAAAAGTTCATTCGTTTTTTTTTCATCATACACTAATCATCATTTTGATTTTTAAAATTGTATTGATCCTAATCAATAAATCATCATAATTTCTATTTGTGTAAGATGGATTTAAAATGAAAGTATGTACCTACATTTTAATTTCATTTAATTCATTTTTTTTTTAAATGTAATTCTTACCATTAATGATTGGTAAGTATTTTAATCATTTAATTTAAAAATGTTCATCAATCAAAAATTTATTAAATTTGTTTCTCAAGGTGAAGCATTGTAATTTATTTGTTTTGTTTACAGGTAACCTTTAATAGTTTATCAAAAAAAAAAAAAAAAAAAATTAAAAATGTCATAAAATCGTCATTACAATATCAAGGATGAAAATAAAATTTCGGGGTGATTACATTTTTTTTTTCAATTACTTTATTATATTTTTGTTCAATTTTTATTATTCATATTTTCAAAATCAATGAGCAAAAAGTATATATATATAGTAATTAAAATCTTTATAATTTTGTTTATATATAATCAAAAATGATCAAAAAGGTATTATATTTTACAGTGTATAGGAAAATCAAGTAAAACTAATTGAAGTTCATCGTACAAACTCATGACCAACAACAAATTTTATTTCTTTTACGTACTTACATATGTGTTTATCAACTTTTTCTTTATTTAATAAAAATATTTATGTACGTCAGCCATTTACAATAAAATCAATAACGATAAAAAAAAAATGATAATAATAATAATGACGGTAATACGTACATATTTAATAATACAACTTTAATTGAGGAAGGTAAAGTTTAGAGAAAAAAAGAAAGAAAAAAAATGAATCGATGTCTATCAAAAAGGTTATTGCGCTCAGTTATTGCCCTAATTTACACATAATCTTGAAGGTATCTTACATGTATGTATACGTACTTGCTCACATCATACACATTCTGCGTATACTAAATTACAGTTTTTATTAATAAACCACAGTATGTACTAAAATTTGTAGCACTTTACAAAAATTTTTTATTTTGATAAATTGAGCAAAATTACAAAAAAAAAATTAAAGATCTTTCATAAGTTCTATAATATTTTGTATTTGGATTGATTTAAGTGTTAGATACATATTTATTTTCATAATACCAACGAATTATATAAATTTACACACATTTAAAATGATAACATTGAAAAATGATTTTTTTTTTTCCTAAATTATCTAATTCTGTTTGTATATGAAAAAACCAAATCTAAATGAGAATATAGAGTATCATTATTTCAATGAAATCAGGTTTAAAGTTTATATTTCTTATATGTATTTGACTTGAGGTTATCGCACCATATAATTATAATAGTTTTTAAATTCAATTTTAATTCGAGAAATAAATAAAAGAAAAACAAAATACATACATTGCTTTTAGAGGAGAATACTCGTATATTTGAACTAAAAACACTACATATATAATGTTATGTACATACAAATGTTTTTTGTAATCGATTCTTGTGGTTTTGTTAAAAAAAAAAAAAAAAAAAAAAAAAAAAAAAAAAAAAAAAAAAAACGTTACTTCTAAAATTTGGGTTTTAGTTTTCATGTAATTGTAGGATTGTTTGATACTTGAAAATAAAAATGAAAATATAAATACCTTTTTACCTAGGAAATTAACTTGATTGTATCATCTAAGAAAAATATTTCCTTTTTCTTTATTTTTTAATGAAGTTCTTTTTCTTTTTTTTTCATTGTTTAAGAATTTTTCCCATCAAACTTTTAAAGTATGTATGTAAATCAAATGAATTTAACCCGTACATGAAACTACTTTTAACCAGCTTCAATGTTTATTATGTGTACACCAGTGTATTATTTATGTGTGAATAAATACAACAATTAATCTTGATATTAACATTAACTATGTAACAATAAAGGGTTTCTATTTCAATTTAATGTCACTTTCATTCTTAAATTTAAATTGTACAAACTATGAACATAAATATATGGATGTACGCGATAGCATACAGTGGCAACAATAGCAAAGTATGTAGTAACAGTCAATAAACTTAAAGATTATAAAGTTCAAGAGGCGAAACAATAAAAGAATATAAAAAAAATAATAAAATAAAAATACACAATTTAAAAAAAAATGGATATACATGAATAAAAAATTTTTCTTCTTTTTTTTTAAATAAGATATTTTTACAATTCATTCTTTCAATCAAGTAGGGGTCTTTTATACAAAGTAAGAAGAAAAAATAGTATGAATAATTATACTGGCGTACATTCATAAACATCTTTTTAAGTTACACATCACTTGTTTATATATATATACATATATGTATACACCCATATGCATATTTCTATTGAGTTTGACTTTTATTTTAAATTTGAAATATTTATGTACAACATATTCATGGCTCTTTTTTTTTCTTCACATCACGCATGCTTGTATCATTTAGAAAAGAAAAAAAGAAAAAACGTACGTTTAAGGCACGCGTTTAACCACTAAATTTAAATTCGATATGCATCATATATATATATACAGAAAAATTACAAAAAAAAAAGGGAAATATGTATAACATTAATTTGATGAAGAAAAACATTTAATTTGTTGCAATAGTAAAATTATGAGTACATATAAGCATGTAAGTTAACACACGTAAGTAAGCAAACTTTCTTTTCTTTTTCTTTGCATTACTTCTCTTTTACATTTTAATAAAAAAAAAAAACAATTTCATTATTAAAAATTAAAAATAAAATAATATGTATCTAATTAATAAACAGAACGCGAATATATGTACGTATACGTGAACATATGAAATATTTTCATTTACAATAAGTATGTTATTTTGTACATATATGTATGTACATAGATACCTATATTATGTATATATACATATATATACATGACAGCAATTAACAATATAAGTAATTTGATGAAATTATTATTTAAAAGCTAAACATCGCTATTTTATAACAATTTTTTTAAAAAACGTATTTAAATGTGTAAAATCGCATTTGTACTTTCATATACATTAATTTCATTTTATTCGATTTAAACGCATAATTTAATTCAGTATATGTAATTCAAAATTTTTAATTTTATACAAAAATGCATACATATGTATATATATGTATGTATGTAAAACACTTTAGAATTTTTAATATTCAGGTGACATTCATTACTGGCGTCTATAATACTATTTTATACTGTTTTCTTTTTACTTGTCATTTTACTACATAAGAATAACAGATAAACATAAAGCAAAATAAAACATGTGATTGCATACATATTTTCAATGTAATATGTATATAAGGAAATAATTTATATGTAGTTGTGTAATAAATAATAAAGTTACAATATTTTCCTATATATATATACAGATTGACCCTTGGATCACAACAAACATTCCTTCGCGCAATTTAAATTTGGGTTAATAGAAATTTTTGACTGTCGCCCAGTTAAGTACAAATATGTACGCTACATAAAATAACTTATAATGTTATAGACTTATAGAGTAACAACATTGTGGTATGTAGTGATAAAGTATTTTTATATGTATGTTACTACAATTTTTGACAAGTGAAATTTTTGACATATTTTATTGAAAATATTTATTAATCTTGAGTTTTATTAAAGATTTTATTTATAATTTTATTTCGATGAATATTCTTTGAAATGAACTGACCGATTAATTATTAAAAATTATACAGAAATTTTCACAAACTTTTAAATAATTTATGAAAATTTTGTACAAATTTTTCTATCAAATAAATATACATACATACATACATATGTAAATACGTATGTAAGTAGTACTTGTGTTCAATTTTATGCAATTTTAAATCTACATTATTTGTAATATGTATATATGTATATATATGCCAGAATCTTTTTGTAATTTTCGTTTCCAAAAAAATTATGCAATTTACTACAACTTTTTTGCCTATTTTTAGTTTTAATAAAATTCAACATAAAGTAAACTCAAAAAGAACATAATATGTATATTTTTATTTCATTATAAAAAAATTCTGTTGTATAAAAAATTTTCACCAAAATATGTATTTATCTTTGGAAATTGAAGTAAGCAAGAAACTAAATAATTCATTTAGAATGTCTGGGCCGGTAGAACAAAATATATTATATTGTACAATACAAGAATAAAAAACATTAAAAAATTCACCTGCAGCTCAAGCATGAATTTCGAACATAAATTGTTTATTTAGTCACATGCCTGAGCATAGTCACAGACACAATAGAACAGATGTATATATATCTATATATGTATGTATATAGAAGATTTGCAGCGGAAACAAATAAATAACATATGGGAAAAATAATTCTATACTCCATTCTTGAAATAATTCTAAATAATAAAAATTACATATTTATGCTTAAGACTATATAAGCACAGAATATCGTATTTATAATATCGCATTTGTCATTTTGTTTAATTTATGATTCTATTATTAAAATTATTCAATTTAAAGTGAATAATAACAAAGAAGAGAAAATCCTTCAAAAAGGATTACACATTGCAATGCAGATATTTTTTTACTTCTTTTTTTAAATTAAATGCGAAAATAACCAATACTTTTAAAAACAAATGTTCGTATATAAAAAAAATATTAACTATCAATGGTTGAGTTGCTATTTATGCAGACTTTTAATTTGCATACAATAGTTTCAATCAAATGTAGCTTATTAAATTATAAACATAAATCATCTTGTAACTAAAAATAAGAAAAAAATTAGAAAACAATCTTATGCATATGTAACAAAATATAAAGATACCACATACCTATGGCATGTACATTTGCTGATTAATAAAATATGTACATATTCTAATATACATATATTGTAAATTTGTAAACGTTGTAAAGCAAGTTGTTAAAAATATTAAATTTTCTAACTTAGTTTTTAGCATTATAATTTTCATATGTGTACAATAGAAAAAATTGATAATGATTATTAATTTTTTTCCACAAATAACATAGTTTACCCTAATTTTTTGTTACTTTTCATTTTATTTGCTATTAGAAACTATCTACAACATTTTTATGAATTACATTCATATGTACGAGTAGTTATTCAAATGAACGAAGAAAAATTACATTACTTTTATAACTGAAATAAAAACGAAAACAAAAATAATTTTTTTTTATCATTGAAAAATTTCAAATTTGTACAATATATCATAACATTAAAAAAAAAAAAGATTTCATAATTTAATTTAAAATAACATAAATATTTATTTTCTTTTGTATACATATTATAATGCATGTTATAAATATGTTCATATAATTTAATGATGATTATTGTTTGGTTGACTAATTTTAATGATAATTCGAAAATGTCTATATACATATGTACACGTACATACATACATATGGATATGTATGTGTGAATGTATGCACTTGCATAGAACTGTGTACTTGTACATATAGGTATTAAAACAAGTTATTAAAATATTGTTTTGTTTATAACAACTTGTCCATCAATTATAATCTCGTTTTATAAACCACATTCACATGCATATGTACATACATTTTTATATTGTAATTATACAGACCTATGCTATTTAAAAACAAAACAAAAATATATACCTACATATGTATATATGTACTGAAAAAACAGTCACAGTAATAACATAAAATTATGAAAAGGAATTTAAATAGATTTCTACATTACATGATTGTAAATTTTTTACAGACCTGATATATATGTACGTATATGTACAGAACAGCGTACATATCATTATACATATGGGTACATAATAAACAGATTTACAGCCATTACCGCTATGTTACTGATAGTAATTTTTATATATTCGTACAATAGGTACAAAACCATAATGACCACACCTTTTTATCAGTATCACGATAAAATGTTTTCATATACATACATAGGTCTACTTGTATGTATTGAATAAACCAAATAAAGATTTAAAAAAAATACATATAATATGTACATATGTACATATATATATAAGTGCAATTGTTTTTTATACTTTTTTGTTTCTTCATATTAAATACGATTTTTAAATTTAGTCAGATGAAAGTTTTTGTTTTGGTTGATTAAATTTTATCAAGCTGTAAACAATATAATGTACGTATGGCATGTTATTTTATATATATTATTTGATTGTCAAGAGTCAATAATAATAAATGAAATAAAAAATTATATATAGATTATAGAATATAGATATATGTATGTATATGACAGAATACTATAAAATAATAATTGGCAAAAATCCATTTATTTTTAGACTTACATCGTATTAATATGTAGAGGTAGGTATATCTTACGTAAATATGTAGTTAACATTCATTACATAGGTATGCATCGAGAAAAATGAAATAATATTAACAGAGATAATGAGATTTGATCTATTCAATAATGTATCATTTATTAGTTTATTATGTAAAACTGAAATTAATCAGCTACGATAGAAACTAAAACCAATTATTGTACTTTAATTACAGTCAACCATATAGGTATGTATGAAATAAAATTATTACCTATATGTTTCAAATTAAATATGAGATTTAGTCAAGGTTAAGATTAAAACATTCGACTGAATATACACAATCTTCAGATTTTTTTTTCCTTTTTATACATGAAATAAATGTGAGAACTTGAATAATGTAATAGAAAAAATAAATTATTTTGTTATGAGCTTTTGTACTTTAAAAGATCAAAATCAAACAAAAAGAAATAATACAAAGAAATATTATTTGAATGAAAAATAATTAAATTTCAATTTGCAATAACTAATCATATTAAAGGATAGCGTCATAAACGGAAATAATATTCCATAACAATACACGAATATGACAAATTATTCAATATTTATCTACAAAAAAAATTTTTTTTATCTTTAACACATTACAAATAAAATTGTTTCCTATCTTTATTATGATAAATTTCCATTTTAAATGATTCACAACCGTCGTGATAAAAATTCTATAAGGCAATGTATAATAAAAATTTTCTTTTACATATTGTACGTATACATACACACGTACTAATAAGAGATAATATGCATGCATTAAATGCGAAAAAAAAGCCAGAGAATTGCAAACACTATAATGATTGTAATTCATTCATGATGATTACAATGAAAACTGATATCTTACAGCAATGTGTACAAGAATTATTATTATTCAGAAGCAAATTTGATTAAAATTCCAATATAACTCACAATTTAGTAATAGCTACAGATAAAACAGAAGCTATAGTCAATATTGTAATCAAATACCTACTATATAAAATTTTATTTTAATTTCAAATTATCAATTTGTAATACCAACCCCTTATTAATTTGAAATCATTTTACGATAATTTAGTTCAAATCATCATTAATGCATTGTATATGTATAGCTATATAAACAGCTTTTTATTTCATAATCATTTCTTTTTTTATTTTTTTTCTCAAATCAAATAAAAAATTTTTTCATTTAAAAACACTTGATTATACTTATTTATTTATTTTTTTCGGAATATAGGTTCGTATAAGCAAGATATACCTACTATATTTTATATAAATAAGAACAGACATATGTATATATATATATACAGCTTTTATCTTATAGTTTTTTAATTTAAATACGTTAATATCTCTATAAATATACACATTTTTATTGCTTCATAATTTTTAAATTATATGTACTGGTACATTTTAAATACTTCGTTGCATATGCATTATCATGCTTACGTATATAAATTTACATCTTCTTATGTAAGTAATCAGACATGAAGAGATGCACTATTTTTTTAACTGCAAGGTTTTTAAAAATTATTATTTGACAATAAATTCATTAGCATATATATTTTTATTAGAAATAGTAATAATTACGTAAAATGATAATTGAACTTTTCAATATCAACAACATCGATTTTAAAAACATATTAGTGTAAATGCTATTAATTAAACTAAATTCTAATTGCTAATATTTTTCAAAAACTATTGAAACCATAAAATTAAATTTTAAATAAATATCTATATTGGCAATACATATATTTTTGAATATGGAAAAGATAGTTACAAAGAAATACGTACATTCTAAAAACGTGTAGGTATTTTAACAAAATTTAATATATTAAAATATATATACATATACGTACATATATGTACATATACATTTTTTTTCAATTCAAAACTAGAATACTACAGGAATTTTTAAAAAATTTTATTTAAAAACAAATACATACATTTACAAAATTCTATTTATATATATATATAGGTACCTATATGAAGCAAATATACATATAATTGTAATAATATGCAAATATTTAGTTTATTTACATACAAATTAATATTTTTACCACATTCCGCTAGAATGAACTTTTTCAATGTTAAAAATGTTCATAATCTTTTTCATTTTATTTATTTATTTAATTTGGCAACATAGCAATTTTATAATCAGAAAAATCACATGTGTTTACCTTACCTGCCGTCAATTTATCGTTATTATATTTTTATACCATTGCCATACATAAAAGTATATTTATATGTAATTAACATAGTACATATGTATATAGATATATTTTTTTTTTATTCCACTACATCTGAATACTGAATATCTTCTGTGTAAACATATTTTTTACATTAATATCACATTAAAGAAAAAGAATAATATAAATAAAAAAGTATCATATGAGACAGGTAATTTTAATACAAATGCAATGTAATATGTGTAAATATATACATACATTCATATGTATTTTATATTTGTTGCACATGTATACATATGATAAGTACAGTGGTATAGTCTGTATATATATAAAGAAATTTATAACAACTTCTCATCATTTATTATATGTATGTATACAATTATATATTCTGTAGATACACACAAGACCAGACCGAAAGATGTTGGCGTGAAATAATTTATCTTTTTTGTTTTTTCTTTTTTCATTGCTAAAGTATAAAAAGTAGAAACTACATAAAGAATAAGGCGGACGAGATTTAAGAATTTATCAGGAATATCTTATGGTATTTATAAAGTCGAAATGACTATTAAATTGAATTTTACACAAAATAACTATTAAAAAAACTAGATATTTTTTACCATGTACATATATATATACATACATAGGTATATCTTATACTTGGTTATATGTACATACATATATGTAACTATATACATTATTCAAAAACCATTTTCGTATTTTTTTTTTAACTGTTAACGTATTAATTTTAATTTTTTCAAATTATGATTTGATTCAAGTATCAAAAAATGAAATCAGTTACGTCTGTAATTAAATAAATAAATCAAAGTATTTTTTGATTTTTCAAGCATGATTTTACCCCATTCGTAAATAACGATTTCTCTCTTTGATAATCATCACAAATATACTAACCATTAACCAACATGCGTTTTTTATACTTTTGTTGTATTCTAAATTAAGCATTCACATTTTCCACTTCTTCCTTATTGCTTATGCACGTGTAATTCTCATAAAAACAAAGAAAAATTGCTTTCCTTTTGTTTTTTACCATCTGCTCCCTTATATGTTTTTATGTATTCAATTTAAGCTTATGAACCCCAACCATTTGGTCTATATAATATATTGGTTTTTTGATTGCTTTATATATGGGTTTTAATTACATAATGTACGTACGTATATATATACAATATAACATTACATTGCTATTGATTGCATATGTTCAATTGAATTTAAAATTGAATAGAGCCTTGTATAATTCATAATATAGTGCACTTAAATCCTTGTTATTTACACCATTTTCATGATATTAGAGTATTCAATTACTTTTTTTTTCTTTTAATTTCTATATAATTGTTCTTCATTAATGTTTTCATAAATGCATTTCTTTTTCACACTAATCAATATTCCACTTTTATTAATGAATATTGGTGACGATTTCAATTGTAGAAAATGTACAATATGTCATATTATTAAATCAAAAATATTTTTGATACATACATATAAATATGAATACCATTATACGCTTATTATACAACGTATATGGTTATTGTTGTACAAAAACTTGAAAGCGCATCAATATAATATTGTAACAGTCAAAAAGACTATAAGAAATCTATGTCACAAGGGTGCCATCGCAATTTGACACCAAAATGGGGGATAAATTGTAATATATGTGTATGTAGATATAGCACAGAGGCAATAGTAATATACCTATGTATGTATGATATAAACATCATTCATATATTTAAAATTTTATTAGAGTTAGAGATCTTTTACCGGTTGATATCACTTACATAATTATTATGAGCTTTAAAACAGCTGTTACACACACGGTTTGAAAAATGATATGTATCAACAAATTTGACTGCACATTTGTGACTGATGATGAGATAACGATGAAAATGAAATTACAGAATAGAAATGCATTCTGTACTTTTATTTGTTATTATTCAGTGGCTTTTTTTGACTTTTTTTTTGCTTTACGATTTTTGTTTTATTATTGTTCTGAGGACAAACAAAAAAACCAGTACTTTTTTGGCATTATGCCAAAGAATTATAATTATTATTATTGTTTTTATTATTATTATTATTATTATTATTATTATTATTATTATAAGTATGTAATTTTTATTCTACCCATACCTTCATTGTTTGTTCAATTTGCATATCATGACTGATTTTGTGGTAAATTGTCATGTAATATTTCGTTTTTATGCTGTTGCCATTTTCAAATTATTTTTACAGTAAGTAACCTATATTAGTTATCATACTGTACATATTATATACATACATACATATGTATGTATATTACAGGTTTTTTTCTCGTTTGTCGATTTTTAGGCTTTCATAAAATTCCTTATTTACGTGATAGGAATATACAGGGGAGTTTGCCTTTTGTCAATATGAAAAAGCGCAAGAATTTGCTTTATATAAAACATAAAAAATATATGTTATATTGGTTATATGAAAAAGGGATGGAAAATGCAGAATATAATTTGAATGAAAATGATTGAAAATTTTTGTTAGGTCGATGACCTAATAAAATGAAGTTTTCATACATTTCAGAATAAATAAGTAAAATTGCATGTACATACATATGTACATATATAGGTACGTACTAAATTATTTTTAGTTTTTTCGTCCTTTTTTCCCATTTATTCTGGCTTAATAAGTTTGTCAAAGTTTTTTAATAATAATTACGTATTAGTTATAGCAATGAAATTATTAAAACTGGTTTATGCTTAAGGAACCCTTTTTTTAAGTGTTGCTATTAATCCTTTCAATTTTCATTTCATTAAATTTTTAACATCCGATAGCTTTGAAAATATAGATACGTACATACATATGTGGTTAGGCATAAATGTAATTAGTTAAATAAAACATGTAAAAAGAAATCATTGTTAAAATTGATTTTGTATCTCAAGAATTTCTTTAAAAATTTTATTGATTGAAAAATATACATATACCTACCTACATATGTATGTGTTGTTAAGCACTATACGCTTGAGAAAACAACTCATTTAAAATAAATTGTAAAAGCATAAGTATTTATGTATGCACATGTGTACGTAAATATTTCCAAGTACAATATGCTAATAAAATCATAAGTATGTAGGTATATATATACAGAGTCTATACCTAATATGCATATTTTGTGTTTAAAGTATGCATATTTTTATATTATAAGAAACATATGTACATACATACATTGTACACACGGTACATATATAATATTTAAAAGGAAAATGTTTACGAATATGTTAAATTAATACCTACTTATTCCCCTTAATATCTATAATAAGCAATATTTTCAAACACAAAGATATATCTTGAACTTTCATTTAACAAGGATTTTCTTTTTAACAATGATGGTACAACATAACGCAAAATCTTCTTCAATATTTGCAATTCTTTTTTTTTCTCTCTTGGTACCATTAGGAGATGATTAAAGCAAAAAAAATAACAATATGTATTGCTACAAAGAGATATTATCGAATTGATAAAAAGTCATGTAATATGTCCTCACTCCTCTTGTCATTTTTTTTTTTGCATGTTTTAGTCGATTTACTCTTATAAGGATACAATAGAAAAAAAAATGAAAACATTCTTGACTATTGTGTTTTACTGCGTTTATTTTTCTTTTCTTTTTTTTTTTTATTAATCTTGATTGCATCATGAGGCGATTCCATTTGATGTACCACAATATTACATACATATAGTACATATTTTGTTTCAATATGTTGCATTGCATCTTAAAGGACCATTGAGACTCTCTTATTATGGTGATATTATTGTGATTCATAAAAAAATTTTTTTCATTGATTTTTATGAACACATTATAAAACACATAAAAACATTAAAAAAAAGTAAAAATATTATGATGGGATTATAACGTATTATAGAACGAACAGTAATAAATAATGTTAGGATATTGTTTTTGTTTTTTTTAATAAAATAGAATAAATGTAAGAAAAAAAAATACAAAACAGGATAAAAAAAAGTATGAGCACATATCGAACAACTACATTACATCAAGTACATAAATCACGAACACAAGGTACACTTTAAGTTGATTTTTATCATGTCTAGACAATATGTAATTTTAATAAATAAAGTACATCAAATTCTCAATGAAATATCTATACATTTAATACCTATATCAAGATTTATTTTAAATTTATTATGTAATTTTTTTCATTTAAATAAAATTTTACTAGTTAGTCAAAATCAAAAGAATATGAAAACACCTACGTATTTCTTTGAATCACTATGTGAAATGTCATTATTTTTAATAAATAACACAAAAAACAAAGTACCTACCTACCTAGTAGATACAATCTGCAATAGTGTTCTATTTTAAATTGTTCTAAATTTAATTTCTTAATAAATATAAGATTGAAAATTTTTCTCATATAATGATGTAACAAATCTTTTAACATAAATATTTTACATTACAATGTGTAAAAATGCGTTACATACAAATTATTATTTTTGTATACATTTAACTACGTCGTTTTTATTTCATAGAAATTTTCCCTATTCAACTAAATAAATACTAAAAACACTTGTAAAATATTTTTTATTTAATTTTAATGAATGATTCAACCTTTTCTAATTTAATTTTATAGATTTTTAATTTTTTTAAATTTTTAACTAAATAACATAAATTTTTATTACCAAAAACAAATTTCTTTTTACATAAAATAAAAACTTACCCAAAGTTCTGTACCCCAACTCATTTTTACTCCACTTTTTGTATTTATTCCTCCAGACTTATTGCTGGTGGAAGTAAATTATATTAAATCCACAAGGTAAAATACACGTATGTATATACGTATGTATATAAAAAGCAAAATAAATATGTATGTGGGTAGATTCAATACGTAATAGAGGTATTATAAATAAAAAGAAATTCTTTTACTTTTTTATTTTTTTGTTACTTTCAAATGTAAATCCAAAAAGGTGTAGGTACAATTAGTAATGTAGGTATATATTATACAGTATCCCACCCAGTATATATATCCACATATGCATATATGAATGTACCAGTCGTTATATGGATGTATGTACGTACGTATATACAAATACAATGCGTAATCCAAATATTTATATGGCAATATTAAAAAAAAACTGGTTTCTAATCTCACTTCATTATTCGTTTAATTTTATTTTTAAAAAATGAATAAATAAAAAAGCAAAAACTTTTATTTTTTTATTTTCTGCGATTAGGAATTTTCAAGAAAATTTTATTATTAAATATTTTAAAAACCACTTGAAATTAGTCTATTTTACTTTACTTAAAAATATTTCATACATACATAAAACTTTTAATATGCAAAAAAAAAAAATAGTATACAAATATTTTATTGAATGAGTAATAAAGTTGAAAATTCCCTATAACCTATTGGAATAAAATTCCATTAAACTTCTTTTTTATGCACATATTTTCCAACTTTAATCAAAAAATTACATGTATCTATATAATGCACAGATGTATGTACATATAAAACAAAAAAAAAACAAAAAATTACAAATTTATCTTGTATCGTAATGCAATTCCTTCTTCCAAAATAATTGTTGTTTTTAAACACACATTTGCACACAATTTTCTATTATTATGAATTTATAATTTTATACTTTTTATAATTTTTTAAGAATATTTTTTTTTTTATTGAGCAAAACTTTTTCTTAAATTTTTCTTATTAAAAAATCTGTAAACACCAAATTAACAAAAAAAAAAAATTACGACAGACATATGAAAACCACTAACCGACAGATCGCCATTCATTCTCTCACTAAACTAAAAAATGGCTGCCTTGTCTTGTCAGCCTTGTTTTATTTTCTGTTTCACATCCATTTAATTTACTTCAATTTTTTCTACTTTTCCTGGTAAAAAACTTTTTTGAATATTGTATGAATTCTACTTTCAATATTTTTTATTTTTTATTTCAATAATAAACAATATGTTATTGAAAATGTAGATGTCACGTTTTCATTTTTTATTCGGGTTGTTGTACTAGTTAATAGCAAGAAATTTTGAATTGAATTGTATACGAATCATATGCACATTTACAATACAAATATTTACCACTTCATTCAATCTCAATAAGTTCGGTTGACTGTGGCGATTCATTTTGTTAGATCGGTTGGATTTTTAATGAAACAAATCATGGATTTTTTTAAAAACAATACAAAAATAAATTGAAGTTAATATTTTTAACTTTAAATTCGCTTCAATTCAGTTATGCGAACCGAATCGGAATATTCAATTTTATTTTTTATTTTCTGTTAGCTTACGTTAAGCTTAGTTTAGGTAATACAAGCATAAGCAAGAAACGAGGGAATTGTATTTTGTGAATTTCAAACCAATCAAGATTACATTTTACATTATTTTTGTTTGATTTAAAATAATATATTAATTAATCAAATCCTTAAAAATAAATAAAGTGAAAATAAAAAATAAATTGCCAACTTTTTGTTAATTTAACGATTTCAATAACAAAAAAATTTATACTTCATTATTCCAGCATGGATGAAAATTTGCAAAAACAGGTAATTCCCACATTATCAACTTTCATTTTTCTTTTTGTTAATTTGTTTTCTTTTCTTCTTTTTTTTTGATAATTTTTCAGCTTTTTGAAATGAATGAAACTATTGAAAATTTTTTAGAAAAATTTCAAAAATTTCAAAAGAACCGTATTATAAATGAAAACATTTGTATTAATTTGCATGAACTTGTTAAAAGTATTCGAGATTATATGAACAATGATTTGAAATTTTCTGATATTAAATTTGATGATAAAAAAGATGATAAAGCAAATGTATTAATTAAAAATGATGATAACACTATGATAACAATAAAAGAACAAAAAATTACCTCAAATGATAATGTGCCTTGTATTGTAAGTATTTAGTTGTATTTTGTAAATTTATATTTTAAATCGATATAAATGTAACTATGTACATACATTTTACAGTTAAAACCTTCAAAAACTACTAAAAGTGAAAGTAATAATAAAAACGTGGAATTACAAAATGCCAAAAAACAAAGTAATCAACTTCCATCTAATATAAGTACAAAACCAAATAATCAACAAGAAAATGCTACTGGCTGTGTTTTAAATGATGATTTTTTTGATAAACCAAAAAAATTTATAGCAGGATCAAATAAAATTGATAAATTATTACAAGAACATCAAATTTCATCTATTTTAAGTGACGTTACAATTTGTAAAATATGCCAGGTAAGAAATGAAATGATTTGGTTTTAATTGTAAATGTTTGTGTTGAAATGATTTTTTTATATTTTTATTAAAGAAACATATTCCATTTGAAAATCTTCAATATGAAAATCATTTATATAAAGAACATCGTGGTATACCAGCAAGCTCAAATTACATTGAAAAAATTCGTGAATGGAGATTCTTTTGTAATTTATGTAAGGTAAATAATTTCGATAATACCTATGCATATAATTTGAAAATTTCAATTTTGAAACAAAATAAAAACAAAAATTGCTAATAGGATGATATTGGATGTGAAGATAATATTAGCGCACATATTGAAAAAAATCAGAAGCATTTGAAAATATTCAATGGACAAAATGACACTAAAGGACATTATGATCAGCTAAATAATTATATTACAATTGTCAAAAGCAGGATTCCTACATGCAAATTGTGCTACGTAAGTTTCTTTTTTATTTTAGTTTTTGTTTTTTAGTTACACTTTTACAATCTAATTGATATGTGCTATTTGTTTGAATATATTATTACAGTTGCAAATAAAAATATGTAATTTGCGTTCACATCTTGTGTCAGTACATTCTACGGAATTTAAAACAACTAAACTTGAGCCCAAAATTGTAAATACAGCTTATTTATGGAAGACACACAAAATTTATCATTGTACTTTGTGTAGAGTAAGTTATTAACATTATAAATAAATTTTATAATATGTCGACATAAAACAAACCTAGAAGAGGAAAAAAATTATCATTTTTTTGTCTTATCACTTTATTACATATTTGTACTTTGTAACGTACATGCATAACATATGATCACATAATAATTCACAATCTACACTACACACAGCTATATATATATATATATATATATATATATATATATATATATATATATATACAAACATATAAACATAAAAAGATATGTGCATAGGGTGTGTGGCCAGTGGGTGAATAAAATTTTTGACAGTAAAATAACTGTCAAATTGAATTGATAAATGAAAAATGATATTTTCATACATACATATGTATGTACATATTTCACATTTTTTCTTAGTTCAATTTACAATTTCAATTTACACATTGTTTTTTATATTTAAAATTTTCAATTAAAAATCAAAATATTAGATAATTATAATTTTATTTAAAAAAAAAAAAAAAAAAAATGCAAAGAAAATTCTCAATATCAAATAAACGTTTAAAAGTTGTTAAAACTCCAAAACCATACATTTGTATTAATTGTGGTCATGAAACCGAAGAATTATATAGGAAAGTTAGTTTATCAGTTATAAAAATTTTAGAATGTGATAAATGCCATAATATTGTTGATAAATATGTTGAATTTGAATCAGCTATTATATTAATTGATTCAATATTATTATCAAAATTAGCATATCGTCATATATTATATAATAGAAATTTTAAATTACATTGGAAATTTTCACTTGTATTATTATTATTAGAATCATTTGCATTATCTAAAAAAAAATTTAATCAATTATTACCAATTACAATTACAAATATAAAATTATTAAATTATTCAGATGAAAAAAATTTTTATATATCATGTTTACAAAATATTATTGATAATTTTATATTATTTATATTATTATATATATTATCAATTATAATGAATTGTTTATTAATTAGAAATTTTAAAAAAATATTATATATAATTAAAAATACAATAATTATAAATTATTGTAAAGGTATTATAATGGCAAATTTTAGTAAAATATTTTTATTACCAATTATGATATGGAAGGATAATACAACTGATTTAGATATAATATTATATCGTTTTATGTTAATAGGATATTATTTTTTATCATTAACACGCGCTTGTTCAGTATTATCGAATATAAATGAAATTTATTCAGGTATTATTGTATTATTAATATTTATTATAAAACAATATTTTATAAATAAATTATTATTAAATTTATATGAAATATATTTATAAAAAATTATGTAGTGTAGATAAATGTAGATGATTCTTGTTTCAATATTTTTTTAAATTATTTTTTCAAAATATTCATATAATTAGTACCTACATATTATAAAATAAAACAAAAATGAATAGAATAAATAGAATAGAATTGTTTTTAGTATAGAATAGGTATACAAATGTATGTACATGTAATAATTTAATAATATCCAAATATTGAACTGTAAAAACCTGTATAAGGTAATATGAATGAGGAAATATTTTTGTTTTCTAACTTTTAGTTCATTTATTAATTTTTTTATTTATTCAAAAATGTATTTGTATTTCTTATAGAAAGACATTGGAATAGAAGAAAATATTCCTTATCATGTTTCGGAAAGAGAACATACAAAACTTTTAAATAAAGCACAAAACAAACCTGATTATAATTATTTCAATTCAAATCTTGAGAATTTTGGAATTAAAGATGACGCTAATATAACAATTAATAAATTTATTGCTAATCGGTTAAGTGAATTGTACATGTATCCACTTTGCGATGAAAGATTATTAAAAAAGCATAATATTAAATCAAAAGATGGAAGAGTATTTACATGTAAAACTTGTGAGGTAAGTAAACATTTCAGAAATACATTTAAAAAAAAACTAAAAAACAAAAATTTAATTTTTAGCGTGATATTGGATTGGAAGATAAATTGTCATTACATTTGGCAGATATATATCATATTACTAAATTATATAATTTGGAAATTAAACAAAAAAATGTACAAGTAAATAATACTACGTTAAATAAAATAATAGAACAACAACCACAACAATCAATTAATAATAATAATAAATCCAATATATATGATTTAAAACAAGAACTTGAAAAGCATCACATTATCAAACAAAAATATGGAGTATATTATTGTACATTGTGTAAAGTATGTAATAATTTTTGAAAAAATGTATTTTGCCTCATAAATTTTATTAGACCTTTTCGTTTGCTTAATTATGTAAAGAAATAAATAATTAGATTTATATATAACCCTTTGTACTGTGTTTCCAGCGTGATATTGGACGGGAAGGAAAATTACAAAATCATTTTAAACATTCTGAACATCTTAAACATTTGTCTAAAATTGAAAGTAAACAAGATATAACACAAAATTTTCATAAAACTATGAGTCAAGAACCATCACTTGGTGAAGAAAGTAATATTGATGATGCTATTGATGCTAGTGATGGTAAAAATGAATGTAAAATTTATGATAGAGACATATGTAGATGTTATGTTTTTTTCCTTTTTTCTAGATAAACTACGTGAAATATTTTCTAGTCAAAAGGCATTGATGAGTTATTTAAAGGAAAATAATATAGCAAAAAGTTCAAATGAGTTAATGTTTACTATATTCTCAATTGAACAAACATTAAGAAAAATTTATCCAAATATAAAAGCATATCCATACGGACCTGTATTATATGGTTTGGGAAATATTGATAGTGATTGTTCATCAATTTTTCTTGACACTGGTAAAATTTCTAAACACAAATCATCAATTTTTGTTAATACAAACAACGAGAAAAAATTGTTGATACTACTTTGTTTTTTTTTTTTTTTTTTTTAAGGGGATGACTACTATAAATGGCCGGAGGATTCTGTGGAAGTAATTGAAGAAAAAGCAAAATATATTTGTGATTATTTAAGTAATAATTTCAAATCGTCATCATCGTCTTTTCGATATAATCAAAATAATAATGACCCAGTTATATATGCTCAAATTGACAATCATCTTTATGAATATATGTTCACATTCACTAATGGTGTAGAACATGCTGAAACAAAATTAATAGAATATATGTTCGAATTACAACCTCTTTGTAAGTATTTATTTTATTTCATAAATATATGTATATATTTGCATTTTCAATAAAAGCATTAAATTTCTTCTTCTATTTAGGCCTGAAATTATGCAACCTTCTAATAAAAATGGCAATATATTACGATTTAGATGAATATTTCGATGCAGAGATTATCGTCTGGATGGTTATATTTTACTTACAAACAAATAATTATCTTCCATCAGTAAAAAGTTTACAAGATAATGATGATTCGCCAAAAAACATTGGACGTAAGAACAAAATTTCACTTTATTTTTACATAATTTTAATTTTTAAAAACAAAAATTTTCTTTTCAGCATGGCAAGTAAACTTTAAATGTATGGAAAGAGAAGAGTTATATTTATCGAATTTAAATGAAAGCGAATTTTTTAAGTTAATTAAAGAATTACTAATGTTTTATTCAACTGTTATGGATTATGACAATGAAATAATATGTCCATATCTTGGACGTCAAATACAAAAAAATTATTTAGATCCATCAACATTAGAAATTGAATTTGAAAGGTAAATTTTCAAGTATGTGTTGAATGAATTTTGTCTTTATTTTTTTTTTTACAGTTTACAGGAATTTTGTCAAAATGGTAATGAAGGATTAAATGATGATGATGATGATATAAACTTAAATACTAATACAGCTGTATGTATTCAGAGTCCGATTGAACTGAATTACAACATGTCCGAAGATATATCTAAGGATGTATTGGATGCTTTTATTGAAAGCCTTGAAAACGTTTTAGATAATATTAAATGGTAAAGGAAATTAAGAATGAATTATTTTTATACGGTTTTTTTTTCTTTAAATAAATATAAGATAAATGAAATTGTATATGCAGTTTGAGTAATTTAACAAAATTCTCCTGACATGATGTGTTTTACATTACTTTCTTTTACTGTTACTTTTTGCTGTTGAAAATAATGACAAATAAAGTTTTAAGTCCTTAGTCCTTACCTAACTTTTGTAAATTTACTACACGAAGTCCTATTTCTATCACATTTTTGACCTCGATTAAAAGTTTTCCCACTTTTTGGTGTATTTAATATTTTCCGGAATAGACAAGCAATTTCAATCAAAACTATCGCATCTTTAGTACATCAAATACATTAAATTTTAAAAAATGTACAATTTATTCTGTGCAGTTTTTTTATGTTTTCACTTACTCTACTATTACAATCAAGTATATCCCAGAAAAGAAAATTTTAATTTTTTATTAATATAAACAATTTTCATTTTATTTTTTTTTTAATTTCATTTTGAATTACAATGAATTATAACGTAATTATTAAAAAATGTTTTGCATTAAATGTAAGTGTTCTTGTGTTATAAATTGTGCAATTAATTTTGCTATATCATCATTACATCTAGATACTTGTTGTTTTATAATTTGTTTAAAATCTTCACGTACACCTTTATCAGCGCCTCTCGTACCAATACGTCGTGTATTAATATTTGCTTGAGGTGATATAAATTCTAAATTAAATTCGCCATTATGTGTATACCATATGTTCATAAATTCTTCAATAAAATCAATGTTTATAATATAATTAGGAAATAGTAAATAGCTAAATTGTCCTTTTGTTTTAATTTGTGTAAATATGTGTTCAACAAGATCACATTCTTTTGGATATTCTAATTGTGTTAGTACTAATAAATCACCAAGTAATAAATCATTACAGTTTGTTTCGTATACTCTACGCTATAATAATAAGAGAGAAAAAGAAATTGTTTACAATTCGAGGATTCGCTCAAATTTAAAAACTGAAAGGTGTTCTAGAATTCATGTTTTGCATATCATATTCCAAATTGCAACATTACATGACTGTATTGTGTTGTGTTTTCACTTAAAAAACTCAAAAAATTAATTCTAGAATACCCTCCAATAACTTACGCTCAATGTACCGACAATAGCACGTGTACAATACTGAATTATTGCTTTTTGTGTTAATGGAAGTAAAATTAAATGACGATATGATAATGATGATGTCATTGTATCAATTAACTTGCCAGGAATTGACGGTAGCTCAGCGAGGATTTTTAAAATGCATTCAAAGCCTTGTATCTGTGAAACAAATAAACATATAATAATACAGATCTATTGAATTTTATTATTCCAATTTTACCGTTAATGGTCCTTGCATTAAAATTAAACATAAAATTCTTATATTTTGTTGTATGCTATTTATTTGCATATCGTTTAATAATTTTGTTGCTTCCTCATGATGACCAAAATAAACAGCCAAATCAAATAGAAATTTGCTAATCCATTGTGATAATGGTAATTTAATCAATAATTGACTAAATTCTCTTTGAAATTGTTCATTAGAATTTAATAGATGCCAACAATTAGCTGCTGTTACAAATGCAATTGGAGTCTCTCTATTACATGGTGGTGTTACTAAAATTTTTGGTTGTTCTATTGTACTATCTCGTGGTCGAATACTTATTGAACAATCTCTTGATATTTCTGTGAAACAAAAGAAATAGGATAAAAATAAAAATTTTAGCTTTTTTATCACAAACAAAAAATAATATACCCTGGAAACCTTCAACTAAAACAAATTCTAAATCTCCATCATCTGTTTGTAATTTTGTATTTGATGTATATTCTTGTAATGAATATAAAAATAATGTTGTTGCATAGAATAATATTTGTTTATTTTCTGATGATTTTTTTGATGGATGATCAATAGCAACAATTTGTACTAATTTTTGCCAATAAACATCTTTACTCCAATTTTTATTAAATGGTAAAAAGTTATCCCAATTTAAAATTTTACCACAAAATGTAAGGATATGAAATATTTCTTTCCAAGCATCATTAATTGCAGATTTATTTTCTTCATTCTAAAAATAAATTAAATCAATCTTTAAATACTTTAAACAACATTAAATCATACTTCATCAATAATTTTTGTCACATAATATTCTAATGATATTGTGAAAATTCCAAATATCAAATGACTTGGAAGTTCTGGACTTTTATTATAAATTAATGGTAAAACTTCGTGAACAAGAATTTCTTGAAATTTTTGTGGTGCAACAGACATCCCTTGAGTTATAATCTCAATAAGTCTTGACTAAAAAAAAATTAATAATAATAATAAATAAAATTAATCAATCTTAATAATTTTGCTTATACGCCTTGATAATTTACCGTATGAGTAACAATTGCCTGTGGAAATTTCTTTAATAATAGCAATAATAGTCTACAATGATCTAAATTATTATCGCTATGATTAGCTATTAAAAGTAAAATTTTATGTTGTACATCATACGATACATGCTGAAACATTTTAATAAAAAATTCTTGATTTGGTGTTGTCTCATTTTCTGGTGTTTTTAATGCAGCTGTTAATTGTGATATTTCATTCCATAATTCCATTGGTTGATTTTGATTTTGAAATGTTAAAATTCTACAAATAATACAAATAAATATGTACATATATCAAATGTATTTTATTGTAAATTTTTCTATATTCTTACATGTAACTGAAACATTTTGCTGCTTCCTTGTAATTATTAGCTGCTTTCTCAATTTTATATGCTTCAAACTGAAAAATTATTTTCTCATTAAAATTTTTAATAAAATGATTCTAATAAATTTTAATTAAAAAAAATATAAAACCTGAACATGAAAATTATTTGGATATAATGTTTTAGCTGTTATTATCCATGCTTTAGCTGTAGAAGGATCTGATTCATGAGCCTTTTTTGCTTGTGCAATTATATAATTCTCTTCAGATATTAAATCCATTATATACTAAAAAAGAAATTACTTAATAACACAAAATTAACAAAATATAATGCACTTCATTTAATCTAAAATTTATCCAAATTCTTAATCTCAATAACTTATAATAATCAAAAATGTTGTTACGTTAAGCCGTTTCGTTTATGTTACGTAGAAATTTTAGGTTATGAACTGTGTTGACAATTTTCCAGTTTGATTTTTTGTGTTCTTTTGATTTGGTTTGGTACTTGGCACTTGGTGGGCTTGGTACTTTTGTGGTACGCATTTTGCGATGTTTTGATAAGAAATGTTGTATGTTGTATTTGTATACAAATTACAACGCCAAAACCCAAAAAACGACAACCTACCGATGTAGTGTTACCGTTTTCCAAAATTTGAAAGCAGTATAACACGTTCGAAAAAGGCGCTATTCAGATTATTTCCCCAATTAAAAGAGTTTTATATTTTTTCAGATGCGTTCGCCGTTCAGACGAATTTTTGAGATTTTCGTTTAAAAATAAGCAATTTTCTTTTTTAATTTGCTTTTGGTTGAGATCATGAGATGGAAGACGGGTGGTATTGTACAGTGGCTTTTAGGCGGCGGCGCGATAGGCAACATTCAAAATTTGAATTTTCTTTGTTCTATTCCATTTGAAAATAAAAATAATACATATCAAATTAAATACATGTAATTCTAAAAAGCAGTATTTTCATTGAGATGATAGTATTACAGTATCAGACATCAAAAAGTAGTAAAAAAACTGCAATTGCAGCAAAACGATAGCACTTCCATATACAACAAACAACAAAATAATGCAACAAAATGACAACAAAATAAATAGCGTCACTTTTTCCATCTTTTTCATTAGCACTATATTCTTGCTATATTCTATAATCTATATAAATCAATTCTAAAATTTTTTATTTTTATAATCGTCATTTGTCAACGTCATCGTTTTAAGTTTTGTTGTATGGGGTGGATTTTGTTTATGTTTCTTTTTTTTGTTTTATCTTCACGCATAAATAAATACGTAATACTCCTACAAAGTACACGGTAAAATTTTAAATTTACTAAGGTTATGAATTAAATAAAAATAAAATTAATTATAAAACAAAAATTAACAATTTTAAACTCAGTTTTTTTTAAATATAAAGAATAATTGTGTAATATTTGTAATGTGCTTGTATGTAGAGTGTACTTACTTGCTTGTACAACAAGTATTAAAAATTTAAAAATAACTTCAAATTTAATTTCTATAATCTGTGCATGAATTTTTCTATTTATATCACATTTTTGGATTTGGACACGTTTTTTTTATTTTAACTTAGAAAAAATTAAATAAATGAAAAATTTTTATTTTTTATTTTTTAATTCAGTGGTGGTAATGTTCATTGTTCAATGTGCTTACAGTAAATTATCAAAATGAATAATTTATTTGCATTTATTTTGTTTTTAACTGTACGTCTGGCATCAGTTTTTATTGTAATAACGTATTTTGTTCCCGATGAATACTGGCAAAGTTTAGAAGTTGCACATAAAATTACTTTTGGGTATGAAAATAATTAAATGTCTAGCTATGACAAAATTCTTTAAAATAAAGAATAATTTTTTTGTTTGTTTTATAACATATAATTTCAGTTACGGTCATTTAACATGGGAATGGATTCAAGGCATAAGATCATATTTTTATCCAGCAATTATAGCTGGTATTTACAAATTATTAGCATTATTCAACTTTGATACCGTTGATCTTTTAGTAAGATTTTATTTTTAAAATTAATAATTATTTTATATAATAATTACCTAAATTATGTTTCGTTTAGGTGATGCTACCAAGAATATTTCAGGCTATTATATCAGCTATTGCTGATTACAGATTTTATGTCTGGTGTGGTAGAAAAAAATGGTCTGTGTTTTTAATAATCATTTCATATTTTTGGTTTTATACGAGTTCAAGAACTTTAGCCAATACATTCGAAACAGCATTAACAACAATTGCTTTAAGCTATTATCCATGGGAACACGGTAAATAGATACACACATTATTATCTTATTTATATCTAAAATTTTTATTTCATTAATGCATTGTTTTTTCATTTTTTAGAAACCTCAAAATATTTATGGTTTGCACTTTTTTGTTGTTATGTAAGACCAACAGCTGCCATCATTTGGGCTCCATTATTTCTTTATCATTTAACAAAGTCTAAGGTTTCTATATGGCAACTACTCTTCCGTTTTCTTATAATTGGGTTTGTATTAAATAAATTTCATATATGTAGAAAAGACATGCCTTTTTAATTGAACAATTTTTTTATTTTAGATCAATTGTATTTGGTGCCTGCATTGCTTTAGATACATATTTCTATGGACGTCTTATTATTACACCCATTGAATTCTTGAAGTACAACTTTTTACACGAAATTGGTTCATTTTATGGAATTCATCCATGGTAATGACAGTAAATTATTATTTTCATTTTATTGTATTTTGTTTATAATGTATTCCTCACTTTTATTATTTTTTTTCTTTTAATAATAGGTATTGGTATTTCACTATTGGTTTACCTACAGTGTTAGGAATAACTTCGATACCATTTTCATTGGCTATAGCTGAAACGATCAGAAATACAGTCATTTTTCCAACAAGAAGAATATTATTATGTGTTATTCTTTTTACGCTCGTTGTACTTAGTCTGCTTGAACATAAGGAGTTTCGTTTTGTCCTTCCATTATTACCAATATGCCTTTATATAAGTTGTGACACTTTAGTACGATGGAGCCATAAAGCATCAAAGTAAGAAAAAAATATATATACATGTATAAATACTTTTTAAAAAACTGGATTTTTTTGTAGACTTTTCCTGTGGATTGTTGCAATTGCATTATTTGCAGGCAATGTGTATCCTTTGTGGTATTTGAGCACTGTTCATCAAAGAGGTCCGTTAGATACAATGGTACATTTATCAAAAATTGCTAAGGAATATAAAAGTGAAAATAATCAACGAGCAAATATACTTTTCTTGATGCCATGTCATTCGACACCATTCTATAGTCATATCCATCAAAACATTACAATGAGATTTTTAACGTGTGAACCAAATATAAAAAATCAAAATAACTATTTAGATGAAGCTGAAGAATTTTATAAATCACCAAATTATTGGTTAAGATCTCATTTACCAGTTTATCCGAAAACTGCATTACCGTCACATATTGTATTGTATGAGCCATTAGCACCAAAAATTGCTGATTTTTTAACAGAATATGATGTATTGCATAAAATATTTCATGCTGAAGTAAGAAATATATTTTTAATTTTATAAAAATCAGTGTAATAAATTTTTTTGTATTATTTTAATTTTCAGTATATCAACGAAAGGACGGGAAAATACATTTTAATTTATGAAAAACATAAACATCAAGAAGACATAATGTTCACTGAACGACAACATGAAGAGGATGAAATAGAAAATGACGATGTAACAAAATTTGAACGTTCTCTTAATGATGAATTATAAAGACGATATGTTTTCTTTGAGTACAAATTGAAAAAATACAAACATAAATTTTTTTTTTACCAGTCATATGAACAAAATAGAAAATTGTTTTCATTTTTTTTTTTTTAAATAAATGCAATAAGGTTTCTAGGATTTAATCTTATACTAGTTATTTGTAATTGTAACTAAAATAATTCTTTTAACAACTTTATTTCTTCATTTTAAGTAATAAAAACATTTTAAATAAGTGTAACGGTTTTCTTTAATTGTTATTATCACCCGGTGGATGAAATATCACATATGTAAATGTGTCTAGAATTTTAATCTTATGTAAATTAATATTTTATTGCATAAAGTCATTTTTATCTTAGTTTGTTTAAAAATTAGAAAAAGAAGATCAAAAAATTCAAAGATGTTCAGTTTTATACGAATGTATGAACAAAAATCAAATAACTTATGGGAGTACATACGTATTTTTTCTTCTCTTATAATTTCCAATTAGACTGTGTGACTGTTAGATGAATTTTTTGAATATCAGTACATAGTGATGTAAAATGGTACCACTTTAAGTAATCTCCATAAGACCCTAAGTGCATAGTATTAGGTATTAGTGGACAGAGTATATGTCCCTTCTTATGGTCTACCCCAATCTACAAATGGTCTATGATTTGACGTTTCACTCAACCTGACATCTGACAGATTTATTCAAATTTATTTGTGTAAAATTTTAAAAATGGAATCCGGTTTTTAATTAGTGTGGACTGTGAAGACGAATTTCCGAAAATTACAAAAACTGAGCAAAAAGTTTTTTAATACTTTAGCCTTGAGTAGTTTTTATTTTGTTTTTTATTTTAAATGTGATTATACGGATTAAAAATGTCTTCATCTGATTCTTCAAGTGATGACGAAAATATTGCAAGGTAAAATATTAAATATTTTGAATACTTCACATGCATCTATGGACATGTATAATGTCTATAAGATGTTGATACATTGTGCACTTTCGGTTTTTTAGACCCAAAAAACAAAATTCATCATCAGCAACAACACATTATTCAAAACAAATCACCATTAAACAAAATCTTAAAAATCCAGTCAGAAAAGGATCACATGCACTTAAACAAAAGTTAGATCCGAGTGCAGTCGTCATTCAAAGACGGTTTGGTAAATGTCTACAAATAAATTGTTTTAAAATGTTGTGTAAAAATGTATTAAAAATGAAAATGTGCAATTGAAAATGATAGTAAATATTTTGAAAAATAATTAAAAGCTGAATTTTGGAAGTCATATAAAATTTATGAGGAATGACATAATGTCAAAATGATGGTAGGGAAAATTCAAAAATGTGTTACTGCTTATTTGATATGATATTTAGTTCAAGATTATAGTACGCTGGATATCGCATCAAATACGCAGTGATGCATTTCTGAATTTGTTCGACATCTCCAATCAACATCGATAAACCTATAACAAGATGAAATCTTCAATCAACAATCAACTTGTAACGGCAACAACAGAATAAATCGAATTTGATGAAATAAAAGGAAGGAGTTATAGAATAATCTGCAACGATAAATTCTCAGTAAGGTATTTTTAATTTTTGACTCATTAACTTATCAAAAACTAATTATGTATGTATATTTCAGAAATTCAAATGGTACATTTTTACAGATGTACACACATTTTAGATCATATTTTCTAGATATATTTTTCAGGTAGGTTTTACATCATTTTAAAACAACAATCAACATATAATTTCTTCAATCAACATATAATTCGTCAATCAACACGGAGTAAATACATGCAATAATATCTGCAACTACAATCAATAATTTACACTGTAATTAATATTCTTCAATCAACACTAAATGTAATTTTTTAAAGATTTTTAATTAAAATGTTTTGATACTTTTTTCAATATAAAATAATAACTTCAAACATTTATGAGTTTATTTAAAAATTCCTAATTAATTACTTTTAAATGTAAATTTAAAATTTGTACAAAGATATAAATGATTAACGTAAAATTCATGATATTGTATTTATTTGAAAAATATATGTTGTGTAAAATAGCTTTTAAGATTAGGTTATTTTTAATTCATTTTTTTTTATTTTTCTTTTATCTTTTGAAATATAAAATAGGTGAAGGTTCAACACCATTATTTGATCGTGATGATATACGAAATAATTCTTCACCATCAAAAAATTCACGAAAGAAAAGATCAATATCACCAGTAAGCTACAATTATTTGTATACTGTACACTGTACTATTAAATATTAATAGAATAATAAATATGTTCATAAATTTTATTCCGTATTAGAGTTTAACTCCAGAACGTGATAAAGATAAGAGCACAAATTCTTCATCACAAAAAAAACGAGGACTTATAGAGAAAAAAAAGGAACCATATTTTAGCGATCCGATAAGGGAAAGAGATCGTATAAGGGCAAAATACAAGCAACAACGTGAACTTGGACACAGTGAGCCAAAATCACGATATAGAGATAGTAGATCACGAACACGAAGTAAAAGTCCAAGAAGTTATCGAAGACGTCGAAGTAGAAGTCGTAGTTGTAGTCGTAGTCATAGTCATAATCGTGGTTATCGTAGTAGTAGTAATTATTTTCGATACCGTCGTACATCAAGTCGTGATCGGGACAGATATAGAAGAAGATCAAGATCAAGATCACGTTCTACTTCCAGAGGGCGATCAAGACGAATTTCACCTCATGGAACAGCCTCACATTATATTCCTGTACCGACAATTCCAATTCCTGTTGAATATGTTAGTTGTTTGTACATATTAATATTAAAATAATATAATTTCTATTTTACAAATTTTAAAATTTTAGCCTCCTCCTGCCCCAAGATGGATACCCGCGCCGATGTATCCTCGATATCCTATGATGCCAAGGCCGCCAATGTATCCGCCGGTAATACCATATTACCCTGGATTAGGTCCTCCAATGATACCGCCACCACCACCAAGATTTCGTCATCGTGGACCTATTAGATTTAATTATAATAATCGGTCAAGATAATGTGCTCCTTTATAAAATATTGCAAATTTATTTTTTACGTGGTAATATATGTTAGATTTTATTTTATAAGCGATTTGATCTTATGTCAGTATATTACATAATTTCGACTTATTGTACAAAACTAAAAATAAAAGAAAAATCAACTTTCTTTTTACTTCTTTCTGTTGTATTGCTAAATTAAAAAAAAAAATCAAACGACAATTTATTCTGCATTTAAACATTTTATTTCTTTTATTTTTTTTATAATATAGACATCTTATTTACAATAGAATGCAATTGAATGTAATGAATAAATAAAATTCTATTTTTTATTTATTAATTATTGGCGTGAAAAATCATTTAAGTTCTGTTTTTAAATTAAATACATACATTAAACTTTAGTTGTTTTTTAAAAATTAATTTTGTTGCGAAAACTTTTTGTCAAAAGTAACATACACATTGGCAGTGATGTACCATTACTGCACTATACAAAATTCTTCATAGAAACAAAGGATAAAACAATTTTTTATTTAATTTACTAAATTTAAAAAAAAAAATGAATTTACTTAGTGCATAGCAGTTAATTATACATACATACGAAACGATTAAACAAAAAATAATAATACATAATTTATTTTATATACTTTTTCTGCTTTGACACATTCATCATTATTCGTTCATTCAGACTTCTATAATCAATTTATTTATTTACAACTATTTCCTTCATATATTTGTTAATTTATATTTTCTTTATTTCCAAATATTACTATATAGACTCATTTATTCACTTCCATATTACAACGATAACAAATTTTATCGTAATTTATAAATACATGTTTTTTTTTTCGTTTTTAAAAATATATAAAAAGCATTTTATTCGTTTGTTTTTTGCATTTCATTATAATTAAATCATTTTTCATACATTATTCTAATCAAATTTTTTTGTCTTATCATACTTTTTACATGCTTTTTATTTTAAGAAAATCTTTTTTATTGTAAACACAGCGATGAAAAACCTTCGAATATGATTCATTTTCTATTTTAAGTGTAAAATCAACAATGAATTGAATAGTTTTTTGCTTATGTTCATTTAATACTATTAAAAAATAATGGTTGTTTTTAGCTTTTGAATGAGCCAAATAGGTCACAATTGTTTAGTATTTTATATCTGGCATTTTAAATTACCATTTTATAACATTTTAGAATTCTAAATAACAAATTTCAATTGGTTGATTTTACATAAAATTGAAATGAAATGATTCTAATACATTTGAAAAGTATTTCTTCATCAGTGTGATTTTTGCTTTCTTTTTTGTTTTCTCTCATATATACTTTTTTTTTTTTTCTTATAAATCTATTTTGGGCCTGTATTGCAATCTGAGTGGTGGATCTCTAAATCTCCATCTTGTTACATAAACAAATTTTAATGTATGATCCTTCCCTAAGAGTTCATCATTGCACAAAATATCGATCTGTAAATATAACATAATACAAAAATTATTGCTGATATATCATACACAGACAAAAATTTAATTTTTGTAATAATACCTCTCGATATTTTTCCATGCCATTTAAAACTTTCTTTGCAACAAATTTTTTTAAATGTGTTATTGTTGCTTGTGAACTGCATCTTATAAAACGTCTTTTTAAATTTTTAAAATTCGTACTAATGCACTCTAAGCATACGTTAACTTGTTCATCCTGCCTATGATAATCAGATTCAGCATGTGCTTCATTTGCTTTGTCATTATCATCGTTATCATGATTCTGAGGTAGATCCTTTGGACACGGCATATTACGACTTTTATAAAATTCACGTTCTCTTCGCATTTCATCTATTAAAAGCAAAAAAAATTTTATTAATTTTTTAATATCTTTCTATTATTGTTTATCTTTCACTTACTTTCTTGTAAATTGGGTACCAATTTATATACAATATCTTGCATTGTTCTATCAAAACTAATATACTGAAGTGGATGTGATTGATGGATAACATTTTCACAGGTAGGACAAGTCTTCTTCTCTTCCAAATGTTTGACCAAACAACTTTTACAAACTTTATATATAACAAAAAAAAAAAAAAAATAAAAGAAAAAAAACAAAACAATAAGAAAACATTCAAATATTTTGAAAAATTTCAATTTTTTTTTTTTTTTGTTAATCCTTGCTTTTTAAATTTTTTTTTATTGTCTTACATGTATGTAAACACTCTGTTACTGTTGTTGCATCGATAAAATATCCCCCGCATATTTTACATGTAATATGTGTATTCAATGTAATTAATTTGATTTTTCTTTCCATTATTATAAATATGAATGAATAACATAATATGAATATTGCATTGCACCAAAATTAAATAATATAAATAAATAAAAATAAAAAATTGTTTTTTTTTTCTTTTTGTTAAATTAAAATAAAATTGTATTTATGTTTAAATCAAAATTATTTATTTATTTATTTACTTATTTATTGTTAAAATAAATCAAAAAGCGAAAAAATGACACGACAGAGAGACATTACGACTGGTAAAATTCATTTGATGTTTGTTGGAATTGGTACAAATGGTACAATTATTTAAAAAAATTTTTCTTGGTAAATAAGTATGTCAAATTAACTAAATTGGATTAGAATATTAGAATATAAAATTGTACATGATTTCAAATAAAAAACAATTTGTAGAATATAAAATTATAGTAATATTAAAATTTTATTTTTAAATATGTATTTCACTAAATATAAGGCCAAAAAATATTCAAAAGAATAAAATAATTGCTGGGTTTTTAAGTAATGATAATTAAATTAAACTCAAAAGTGACTTTTTAACAACTTTTAATGAGCCGCTAAACACAGATCCATTTATAATTATAATGAACGTCTATCTCTATTTAATTTTAAATTCATTTAACGATTCAATTTCTGTCATTTAAATACCGACTTACATTGTGTGTAAATATTTAAAATTAATGAAGCAAAGCAATAAAAAATATGTTTTGGTATAGAAATGAAAAATTCGGCCCAGAATATTATTAAAATACATATTTATATTTGGTAAATTAATTTGTACTACAACCAAAGAAAATGAAATACCGTTTGATTTGATCTGTAATAGTGTTACCGATTGTACTGATCAAAGTGTACACAATGGTACAGGTAAGTAAGTAGTACTATACTATACTTAGTTTATGGAGTATAGATTATACTCCATAGCCATACACTAATTCGATGCAGTTAAGGTCTCATGGGAGTATATGTGTCCTTTTTCTTCTCTCATAATTTCTAATAAGATCATCTCACGAGTAGTGTTACCAAAATCTGTAAAGTTATCATATAATACATTTAAATTAAATAATTTTAAATTTTTAAATTTGAATTTAATTTAACTTCAATAACGGTCAAATTCAAAATTAAGTAGAGTCGTAAATTAAGTAAAACTATAATATACTTCATTTTTCTCAAAATTCAAAAGTAAAATAAAAAAGTAGCAGAGCAATCTCCACTAGTCCACTCCACTCCAGCAGTGTGTGTGGTGTTGGTGTACGTGTAATGTGACCTTGCCTGTATAAAGATAAACTATAAAGTTACTTCTTATTTTTACTATTTCTACTTAACATTACTTAATTTATGTTATTGTATTTTGCATCTGCATTTTGATCTTATACTTACAGTTATACTTATATATTCACACTTGTTGAATTTGCACAATCTTTTGTACAATATTAAAATAAATTTTTAAATTAAATTTAATCACAAAAGTTCCATTTACCTAGTAAAAGTTAAATCATTATTTTTATTTGCATATCTGTTGATATCTGTCTGATCTAGAAAAGTGGTAGGTAAGTATTAAAATTTTTAATTTTAATTATTAAATATGTATGTATAATTTTTTTTTGTTAGTTTTATGCTTTCTATATTACAAAAGAATTTCTGTTTTTTTTTTGTGTTGAACGCGATTTTAATAAACAATAATTTTTTAAATATTTTTTCGTTTCAATCGACTTATATCTGTAATCTGTGCAATATAATGACCTTGAAAGTAGTGTAATACGTGAAAAGTTTTATACTAAATACTCACTCAAAAACAATAATTTTGCAATATTTTTGTAACTTGCAACCGGTTCGTTGCATTTTAATTTATTTTTTTCACGTTTTTCCCAAAGAATCTAGTTCAAGGAAAATAACATTGACTAATTGATTGTATAATTAATTAAATTTAAATTAACAGCAAGAGCGAAAAAAATGTCTGCTGGAAGAGTTTTAATATATGGAGGAAGAGGAGCTCTAGGTTCTGCATGTGTTTCACATTTTAAATCAAACAATTGGGTAAATTATTTTTTTTTTTTGTCCGTCAATGCTACATAGATATTATTTTATAATTTTTTTTTTTCTCTAATATCTACACAACAGTGGGTTGGTAGTATTGATTTAACAGTTAATGAACAAGCAGATCACAGTATCGTTGTACCAAAGGATGGTAATTGGGTAGATCAAGAAGCTGAAGTTTTATCTAAGGTAGATGCAGCTCTTCAGGGTGAAAAACTAGATGCTATTATTTGTGTCGCAGGAGGATGGGCTGGTGGGAATGCAAAGAAAGGTTTTAGTATAAGAAAATTAACTCAAAGAAAAAAAAAAACGTTTTGAGTTCTATTCCTGTATATTGTGTTATCAGATTTATCAAAAGTTGCTGATATGATGTGGAAACAAAGTGTGTGGACATCAACAATTTCTGCTTCAGTTGGTGCACAATACTTGAAAGAAGGTGGTTTATTAGCATTAACTGGCGCAAAGCCTGCATTAGAAGGAACACCTGGAATGATTGGTTATGGTATGGCTAAAGCAGCTGTTCATCAACTAACAAAATCATTGGCTGGTAAAAATTCAGGTTTACCAGACAAATCGTTAGTTGTTGCTATATTACCAGTAACTCTTGATACTCCAATGAATAGAAAATGGATGCCACAAGGTGATTTTTCAACGTGGACACCAGTTACATATCTGGCTGAGTAAGTTCTAAATTTCATGCGTATTGTATGATATTTCTAATGTTTAATTTTTGTTGTATTTAAAGGTTATTTATGAAATGGACCAAAAATGAAGATAGACCAAAAAATGGTTCATTACTTCAATTAATTACAAAAGACAATAAAACATCTTTAATTCCAGCTGAATAAATATGAATAAAAATAAAAAGTAAATATTAAAACGGCAATAAAATATGAACAATTTTGGACCAATGATATTAAATTAAAAAAAGAAAAAAAAATTATTTTCTTTAATCGATATAATCGTATTTAAATGGTTGTAATATGAATTTATTGAATTTTATTTGTTTAAAAAAATGTTTGTAATCTAATTATATATGTGCGTATATGTTGTTAAATCAAGCAAAAAAGAAAAAGCATTTATCTATTTGGTGCTGTTGTTGCTCACAAAATATAAATAAATACACAAATATAGTAATCAAGCTGATTAATAGAGTATATATGTATGTAGTATTTATTTTAAGATAATTCTTAAACTTTTCGATAACCTATTTTGACCCTTCTTCAATTCTCCATAGTGATTTGATATTATGAATGAAATGTAATTTTGACTAAATGAAAATACACATTTTTGAATTTAAATATGCAGTTCTGGCTTAGAGTTGGAATTGTATATATTTTAATTTTAGAATTATTAGGATGGATAAAAAATAAATACACGATTATTATAATTTTTAAATACATGTATATATATTATATATCATCGTAACATTTATAAATTGTATAATAAAATCAAATCGAAATAATTATAATATATCCAATAGTATTTTCCATTTATTTCCTTCCTTTTTCACTTTATTTTGTTTTGATAATTTTTGTTATGGAACGAAAATTTTCAGTATTATTATTTTATTTTATGTTGTCTTTTTGGCAGTTTAGTGGAAACATACGTAATTAATATTTTTATTTTAATTATGTTTTTAAACTATGTAAAATAAAAGATTAAATAATGAAGTAAATTTTTAACAATTTTAAGGAAAAAAAATGTTACTAAGCTGAATTTAAAGAAACTTCAATTAATAGAGTAAAATTTTATAATGATGTTAAATATTATTACGATTTGAAAAATAACATTAAAATGAAATAGGTGACTTTAATAATTTTCGATGCAAGTAAAATACAGATAGCGTATATTTACATGACTTGTATAAGAAAAATGCATTTCCTTTAATTTCACAATGCCAAAAACTATTTATATTAAAAGTATTTCAATGAATTGTAATAGTAATGGTATTTCTTATGTGTGGTTTTAATGATAGTAATTATAACATTAGATTTGGAATTTTATTTAAACAAGTTCTAATCTCTTCATTTCTTTAAATAATTCTTTTCCCATTTGAGCTGGACTTCTTGTTACAATAACACCAGATTTTTCAAGTGCTTTAATTTTATCTAATGCACCACCTTTACCTCCAGATATGATAGCACCAGCATGACCCATTCTTCTGCCGGGTGGTGCTGTTAAACCAGCTATAAATGATACAACTGGTTTAGCTTTAATACCCTACGAAATACATAAAAGCCATGATTATAATTTTATAGTTTTTTAAATATTTATTTCGAAAAGTCATAATATGTACCTGATTATGTTCTAATAAAAATTCAGAAGCTTTTTCTTCGGCTACACCACCAATTTCACCAATTAGAATAATTCCTTTCGTGTCGGGATCTTTAATAAATACTTCTAGACAATCAATAAAATCTGTTCCATTAAATGGATCCCCACCAATTCCAACACAAAGTGTTTGACCTAATCCAACCTACAAGGAGAAAAATCAAAAAAAACATTAACTAACAATTTAAATTTATAAATAGACTGAAGAAAAAAGGAAAAATTATGTATTTATACTTCTGTTGTTTGATTGACTGCTTCGTACGTTAGAGTACCTGATCTCGATACAACTCCTATTTTGCCTCGTTTATGAATATGTCCTGGCATTATACCAATTTTGCACTGGAAAGATGCCATATTTATATGAATGTCAAGTTTATTAAATATAATTGTGATATTTAAATTGTTAAAAATTTAACACATTAAAACATTTTATTTCTTTATTATATACTCACTCTTTCAGGAGCTATTATACCAGGACAATTTGGACCTACAAGTCTAGATTTATTTTGTGTCAATAAGGCCTGTTTAACACGGACCATGTCATGTTGTGGTACACCCTCAGTAATACAAACTATAAGTGGAATTTCAGCTTCGATTGCATCTAATATTGCTTTAGCAGCACCAGGTGGTGGAACATATAAAACAGTTGCATCACAATTTGTTTTTTCTTTAGCTTCTTTTACCTTTTAATTTTATTTTACATTATTTTATTAAAATTTCATTTTTTTAATTAATTAAATCAATGTATTTTTATACAAACCGTGGAAAATACAGGTAATCCTAAATGAGTAGTGCCACCTTTTTTTGGATGAACTCCACCAACTAATTTTGTTCCATATTCAATTGCTTGTTGACTATGAAATGTTCCTTGTTTCCCTGTAAAACCTTGGCAAATGACCTTCGTTTCAGATGTTAACATTAAATTTTTTCTAGTTTGATTATATGTTGAATTATACCGGACTCCAGTTAAAATTCCATCTATAAAAAGATTAATAAAAAAAAAAAAAAAAACAAACAAATATAAACAAACGTATAATTATTATTTATAAAAAATTATGAAATTAAAATTAAACAACTGAAAAGAGATAAAAATTAAAAACACAAAACTCGTATTTCAATGGACAAAGTTCAATTAATTAGGTGTAAATATACATATATCACTATTAAATTTTCAAGACTTTTTTTTAAATAATACGAAAGTAAATTGATCTCTGTCAAGAACGAAAAAGAAACTACATATTTAAAATTTTTTTTTTTCAATTAGGTTATATAATAATTAATTGATAAATTTACCTTTTATTCGACCAAAAATTCTAGCTGAAGCTGCCATTATTTTAATTAAATTTCTTGTATTTTCTAATTAAATGACTAGAAGAAAACAAAAAACAAAATAAATATACAAAATTTTTCGAATTGTTCTCAATTTGATGGACAAAAACGAATTTATACTTTATTATAATTATTCTCTTCTGTACGTACTATCTTATATCTCGTTTTTTTTCCAGTCCAGTACAAATTCAATTCACTTCAAGACTGTATTTATAAATTTGATTGGTTGGTTATAAATGTCAACTATTACAATGTTAATACTATAATCTATTACAAAATTGACTTCAAAATTCAAATCAAATTTAAAAAAAATACAATCAACGGTTGTACAAGTACAATACAGTTAGGTTAGGGTTAGGTAGTCACAAAAATATGCACTGCACCTGCACATAATAAGTATAACGGTTTTACGTTGTTATTGTGTACACTGTATATAATTTGTAGGATCAGCAAATTATAATATACTAATTAAAATTTTATTTATTTTTTAAGTAAAAAAAATTTTGAAAGCAGTTCCTAATACATGAAAAAAACTAGTGGTCAATTTAGTGTAGAGATTTTTTTACTAATTGATCTTTCTTTGACTGAAATTGATTTAAAAAAAAGTAGAAGAATTCATAGGCCGAAGAAGTAAAAAGCATTTTATAATTTAATCTTTTATTTCACGATAATTCCAAAATTTTAACAATAATGAACAAAAGCGTATAATGCATTCATTTTTATAATTTCATGTCAAAAAGTAAAATTTGGGTGGTCGTGGTGGCGATTACGGTTAATTCATTTGTTTTGTTTTAATAATTTTAATTTCATAAATTGAATACGTTTTTTGTTTTATTTACAGTTTTGTTGGTTACTGAGATATAATCTTATGAATTTCGATATAAAAGTGTTTTAAATTTTTTTTTTTTTAAATAATTAATTGGTATTATTGGGTTTATAATTCAAAAAAATGGGAACTGTTGAGTGCTGAGTGAATACCAAACTGAATTTAAATATTTGTACGTATATTAATATATCTTTACATACACATATACATGTATATATATGTAATATTTTATATGTATGTATGTATATTACACAATTTTTTTTCTTTAGCTAACTATTTATGACAATATATAAGCATAAAAACAAATGAAATACACATGTACATTGAGCAATTTTATATTTACTATAAAAAAAATGATAATAGTCATCTTTATTATTAACAAGATCATAATATTTCTCCGACAGTATCATCAAATCATTATAATTTACATAGTATGGATAATTCGATATATAATAAAATATGTAAAGATTGTTTAGCAACATATTCACTGCCATCATCATCTTCAACGTCATCATCATCATCTTTGTCATATTTAACCACTCCAGTGTTCTTGAAATTTACATCACAATCATCTTCATCTTTAGAATTACAATTGCCAGCAGAATCAACTGCAAAACCAATTGCAGAATCATCTGAAATATTACATGTAGAATCAAATCAATCCACAGAACCAAATATTTTTACTGAATTAATTACTACCAAAATTTTCCCTATTCCATCATTATTATTTTCTACTAATGCTCCACTTATTATGAGTACTACTACATATAATACGGTAAAATTAAAAGAAATAAAATATATTTATAACTTATTGAAAATAAATTTATCTTTATTTTTTACGTACATATAATATATTTATTTAAAGGATAATAATATATCAAATTGGTGTACAGAATATACAGGTGATATTCTACGACACTTAATCGATTTAGGAAAAAGACGAAAAAGAATTGAATTTAAATCTTCACAAATCTGTTATAGAACAGATTTAGTGAAATTGATAATAAAATGTGGAGAAATATTCAATTTAGACAGAACAATTGTTCATCTTGGTAATAAAATTTTTTTTTATTAAATTTAAAAATTTGAAATTTTTGTATAAATTATTTTTTTCGATCTTTGTTACTACAAATATATTCATACATATGTATATATTTTCATTTTAGCTGTTTACTTATTGGACACTTTTATGGATGCATATAAAATTCCAATTATTCAACTAAATTTAGTTACACTTGTATGTGTATTATTATCGTCAAAAATTGAAGAAAATATTTCAAATACACCAAAAATAATACAATTAAATTCATTAGTTAGTAATCAATATAAAATTCATGAATTTAAAACAGTCGAAAAGAAAATTTTACAATATTTTGATTATAATGTTTTATATCCAACGATAGCAACATTTATAGAAATTTATTTAACAAAAATTTATACAATTGAAGATTATCAAATGAATAATAAACATAATGAATATTATATGAATTTAATAAATGTTCAATATAATATTGAATTAGTAAAAGTTCAAGATCTATTAATACAATTTACAGACATTGTATTACAAGGTAAGTTGTATCTATTACATTAAGAAATTTAACATAATTACATTAATAATATTTAAATAAATTTTTAAATTCAACAGATCATCGATTAGTTAATGAAGATCCATCAATAATGGCTTCAGCTAGCTTATATGCAGTAAGAAAAATTATGAATATTTATCCCTTATGGCCTATAAATTTAGAAATATTAACAACACATAAATTAGATGAAATTACAGAACATGCAGAAATATTAATTTCTTTTAGAAATAAATTATTAAATCAAAATTTAAATTTAACACCAGATTCTGGATATTTATCAGAATCGTGCTCTGATATAACTTATACATCTACTACAGATTCAGAAGAAGACGACGATGATTGTCCAATATTGGCTAAAAGAAGGCGATTGTTTTAATTTATTTAACTGGAATTATGAAAAAACAATACCAAAACAAAAGAAGGAATATACATATATATATATTTTTTAATACGAATATTCATGTTTATTTTAAAATTTAATTTATGACGATAATAATTAAAAATGAACTCGAATTTATTTAGTTCTTGTGAAATTACTTTGAGAAATTATGTTGGACATTTCTTATTTCATTTTTTTTTTTTTTTTTTTGGTTTTATTGTTAATGAAATAAATTTGTTTTTTCAATTTTAATTTTGCATTCTTTATTTTATTCAAATACTTTAAAATTTAAAGAATTTGTTAAAGAGAATTAGAACAAAAACTCATAAAGTCGTTATAAATGGAACAGTATTCAAACAGTATCCTGTGTGATTTTTAAAAAGCGTCATCGTAATTTTTCTTGTTAAAAGAACTTCATTCTTCAAATGGAAAAAAACTTTTTATCCACGTAATGTAAACTAGAAAGAACAAGACAAATGTCGTTTTGTTTTTGATTAAATTATCAAAATAATTTCTTGTTTTGTTTACAAAAATTTACAATTTTCTTTAATAGTGGAATAAAATAAATAATTTTCAATTTACGAAATTATGTCTAGTTATTATTTTGTGATAGTTGGTCATAATGATAATCCAATATTTGAAATTGAATTTACAAATATCAATAAAGAAGCAAAGGTAATAAAAATCAATAATTGATTTTATTTCTGTTTTTTTTTTCTAATTAAAAAATTTCTTCACTTTTTATTTTGATTAATAGAAAGAAGATCATAGACATTTAAATCAATTTATAGCTCATGCAGCATTAGATTTAATTGATGAACATAAATGGAAAACAAATAATATGCATTTAAAATCAATTGATAAATTTAATCAATGGTTTGTAACAGCATTTGTAACAGCTAGCCAAATGAGATTTATAATGGTTCATGATAATCGTAATGATGAAGGTATTAAAAATTTTTTTAATGAAATGTACGAAACATATATAAAATATTCTATGAATTCATTTTATAAAATAAATTCACCAATTAAATCATTAATGTTTGAAAAGAAAGCACAATTATTTGGTAGAAAATATTTAGTTTCTTAAAATAAATAAAAAAATATATTTAAAAAGAATTGCGAATTTATTTTAATCATGGAAGAAGATTACGCTGCTTAAAAAAATGATTTATGTACAAAAAACAAAAAAAAAATAAAAAAAATAAACTCCATTCCATTTTGAGCAAAATTTCATAGATTCATAATGATCAAGCGTCATCTAATTTGCTTCGACGTAACAACGAAGAAAATAGAACAAGGGTTATCTAATGCAGGTATGCACTGAATACTAAATTATGGCTCTAAAAAATGTTTACCAAACAAAAATCACTGATTATTTCACTTTTCAGTTCATACTAGCAATTAATCGCTGCTTGCGGTGTAAATTAATCCAAAAGTACTGAAGGTCTTATATTCGCGATGTTTGAAATCAAGCCATTTAGATTTTGTTTAAACCAAATGTAAAGATGTTAAGTTAAATTACTTTTCTAAAAAATATCTGGAAAGCTACAAAAAATCTTAACTGTATTGTACCTACAAATGTAGAATTTCAAATGTACGAACGTATAAAATGAACGCGATTGTTTTAAGGTGTAAAATTTTTATAAATCTTTTGCCTATTTTTATTCTTATTATTATATAAACAAGAATAAATTTTTCTTCGTTTATTTTTCAACGGCCTTTTTCTCCCATTTTATATTACACATATTTACTTTGAATGAATTGAAGACATTCAAAAATAATAACGTACACTTAAGGTTGAATGTGGCTATTTTTCAATAATATGGTTCATAGGCCTCTCTATCTTGAATTAATAAGAAATCAAAATGTTTATCCTTTTTTCTTTGTTTAAATTTTTTTCAGAATTAAAATTATGGATTTAAATAAATAAATTTATAAAATATCTAATCAATATTTTGTTATGGGTACATTTTTTCAAATAATAATTTTACACAATTTATTTGCATTTTAAATAGTTTTATTAAAAGTTATTCTTTTATTTTATTTTTTTCATTTTAATGTGTAATTGAATGAAATATTAGAATATTTTCATTTATATGAATAAAAGGATAATATATCCTAATACATGAATGTTCACATATAAATACTTATGATATATATTAAATAGTAATATTTGACAATTTTAAGGTACATATCTATGTATGTATGTATTTTATGTGCACAGTATTTTGCAATGTTTTCATTCGTTTAAGTAACACATGCACAATTACATTGTATCATATTGAATGTTAAAATTGTTAGAATATTCTAAAAATCTATTTTGTTTTTTTCTAAATTTGTTTTTATCACTTTTAATTTATATAACATACATATACATACATGATGTTTACATACGTATGGTTGTGCATAAACAAAGGACATACAAAATACAGTATTGAGTATACGGATATATGTATCCTGATATTTGCTCATACTATACTATAGTGTTCATATACATACTATATGATATTAATACGATAACAGTAATAAAATAATAATAATAATGTGAATACTTATGCATGTATTATTTTGAAACTGGAAAATTCTCTCAATTTTTGGTTTTGTTGTTACATTTGTTTTCAGATTAAGGATATAGAAAATACATGTACAACATAAAATTCATGTTTTAATATTACATGTTATAAAAACACACTATACTACACATGTATGTATATGTATATATAGTATATAAAACATACATAAGGTATACAAAAAAACAATTGTGTATAACCATATTGAATAAAACTAAAAGTGTATATTATTATCGCATGCCGGTACAATATTATGAGCTCAATGGATTTGTACTTTTAGTATCTGTTGCGGTTTTAATCTCTTATGTTATTTCCATTTCAAAAACATCAAAATAAATTGATATTGTATAAATTACATACAAAACATTTTGTATACATATATATGTACATATAAGTATACATGCAATATTTAAATGCATTACTTACGTATGTAATTATATATATATTACAGATAAATGTTTATTGGTGTTTAGATAAGAAAAAGTTAAATGAACTTCAACACATAAGGTGTAAAATTGACTATTAAGTAAAAAGATTTGCCTTAAACAAAAATTAATTCAATATGGAAAAACCAAAGTTTTTGCTATTTACCTACATACATATGTACATATATATGTATGTATTTTGATTACAAAATTTTCTATTCAAAATTTTTAATACAAAATGATTCTGTTAAAAATTCAAAATTTTATTACATTTTATATTACATATTTTTATAAATTTTTTTTTATTTATTTAAATATTTTGTGTACATATTTGATACAATTGTTAACAAATCTCTGTAATTACAGAACATAAATTTTCATATAAGCACATATATGTATGAAATATAAATCTATTGTCATGCAAATTTTTTAAATACATGCATACATATATATGTACATATATGTAAATATATTCACTTGAGTACGTACATATGTGCATGTTCTTCCTTTTATTAAACTTAATTACTGGATGCGTACACAAGAAAAATGAATTTAACTAAATTTATGCTTATTTAATGGAATTAATAAAATAAAATTATTAATATGGGATAGAATATATAGAATGAAATAAGAGGTACATTGTACACACAAAAAGTTTTACGTACATGTCCACAAAGATTGGAGAAAATTTGCAACCATACTATACATATGTATGTTTATACAAAGAAATTAAACATTATAAGTTTTACATATATGTATGTACCTACCCATAAGCAAGTTGATACGTACATATGTAGTTTTTGTTTACAAAGTTGAGAGTACAGGGAATATGTTCGGTATCTTTGGTATAGAATCCTTCTGAATATTTTAAAATGATAAAAATAAAAAGGATATATTTATATTTCTATATGCATTAGATGTCATTTAAAGATACAAATTGCATACACATACATAATGTAGTTCTTAAATGTATGCATACGGTATACGGTATATATATGTAGATATATTGTATGTAAATGTTAGATAGTTAGTTATTCATTTCAATAACAATGAAAGTAACATAAAGCGTTGATCCAATAAGCAATGTCCTAGAATAACAAACATTTTGTTAAAAACATTATTTTTAGCTTTTATCATATTTTATTATAAAATTTATTTATTATTATACTGTGTATATATAGTTCATAATGTCGTATGTAGGTAGAAATTCATTAGATTACAAAGAAAAATACTATAGATAAGATCAGAAGAGAAATTTTTTCTTTAAATATAAGTAATTCAAATGAATTTTTGAAATTTTGAATAAATATAATATGGAAATGAAAATTCAAATGCACATTTATATACACATACATATAGGTATGTATGTATGAATTTGATCGTTTTACATATTATTTTATGATATTCGAACGTATATTTTTTTATTTGAATATTATGCAATTTTATCTGTATGTAATCATATATTTGTGTAATAAGAGAAAATTTACAGATTTTCTTTTTATTCATATTGTATTATACCTTTGGTATGTATTGGTTGTAATGCTTATACGTTATACATACATACATGCATTTATGTACCTTAGAAGATCTGAAAAGTAGAATATATTTGATAAAAATTATTTAATATAAATATCAGTTGTAACATACATTTATACACATGTATTAAAATAGTGTGTACGTAAATATTTAAAATAGGTATAACAATAAATAATAATGTTCATAACATTACAATTGAATTTGAATAGGTAATGTGTACATACACCAGAAAATTCTTAAATTCATAGATAGAAAGGTAAATAAAAAAAAAATATACATTCACTGGAATGTTAATTGAATGAAAATATTTTTATGATGTAATTATGTAAAAACTTTAATTATATAAAATTCATTTGATAAAATAAGAAATACTTCTTTTGTAAACCTATTACATACATACATGTGTATATAAACTTTGTTATACCATTAAAAAAACAAAAATGTAAAAAAAAAAAATGAAAAAGAAAATAGATAATATGTGTTTAAAAGGAATATTACAAAGAATATTAATCATTTAAGTTTATTATTACGTTACAGATTTTTAAATTTTTTCCTAAAAAAAAAGTTCATATAAATTTTGTTTCACCAATTTCAATTTAATAAAATTTAAATTTCTTTGACAAGTTAATCGATATACATGTACATACATCCACATCTATGTATACAGGAATAAATATCCTTTTGAATACATACACACATAAATGTACACAGTGGATATATAGAATTATTTTATATTTTACTTTGTATACATTTAAACTTTTAATAAGATTAATTTTTCAAATTTGTTTATGCTAATATAACGTATATTTATGTAATAAAAATGTCTCTATTTCTTATAACAAAAATTTTAAAAGGATTATAAAAAAAAAAAAGAAAAAAAACTTCATTAAAAATATATTTTTCTATTTTATTCTACAATAAATTGATAATTTGTTTCTATACATTTTGTATGACTTTGTGTGTGTGTATGTCTTAATTTTCGAAACAAGGAAAAAACCGTTTTTTTTTTTTTTTTTGTAATAATTTCATTTAATTTCAAGCCTATGATCAAATAAATGATCAAATTCGGCAGGAGAAAAAAAGAAAAATTGGTATAATGAAAAATCGCATTAAAGGTTATTACGAGTTAAATACATTTATTTTTAGAAAATTTCTTAATTAATGAAAATATATTCGAAGATAGAATACACATAGGTTATAAATTTTTTTTTTTAGATGAATTTTCTTTTTCTTTTGGCTTTTAATCTTTTAATAAAAATTAAGTAGAAATTCGGTGAAACGTTTAATGGTTTAATACGTAGCCAAAGAAATGGCAAAAGTAGAAAAATAAAGAAAATGAAAGAAAAGCTTAAGAAATTTTTTTTCTTTGATTTTATTACAATAAAATTCACCTGCTTGACTAATTTATTAGTTTATAATGAATGAATGAAGGCGGCATGAAAAAGTATAACAAAAAAAAAAAAAAAATAAAAAATAAAAATAAATAAGTAAAGGAAAATGGCAAAATCTTTTAACTTTAATTCTAAACTATACGTTTAATGAAAATAGCAACAGTAAAAATTGGTAAATCGTATACCAAAAAATCATTAACAATTTATTCTTTTTTGTTGTTGTTTCTTTTACTTATTTATTTATTTATTTATATGTATTTAAAACATTTTATCAAAGTGAACGCACATATAATTAGCAAAAGAGGCAAAAAAAAATATATATATATCTGAAATACAATTTTTGTTGCTGTTGCTTCAATTTTTTCTTCTTCATGCTTAAATTTTTGTTGTTATTTTTGAAACCCCCTTAAAGAAAAATAGAGAAGAAAAAAAAAATAAAACAGAAGTAAAATTTATCTTTGCAGATGAATGAACATTTAAGGACTTCAAAATCTATTCATATATGTATAGTGGTATTATTAAATTGGTCGCTTTCTCTCATACTCTTAAATGAGATTTAATGAATTTTTTATTCTTCTATTTTTTTTTCATTCAGTGTAATATTGTGGTAATATAAAGAGAAATTTTTTTTTTTATTTTCATTTTCACCGTTTTATAAATTGTATTAGAAAAAAAAGCGTTCGTAAATTCATTTCTATTATTTGTATCAAATGAAAAAAAGTCTCTATTAGTAAAAAAAAAAAAAAAAAAAAATTGATGAAAATTTTCTATAAAAGTAAAAATCTTCAACATTTTAAATATCAATTTTAAATTGGATTATTTCAAAAAAATTATATATAATTGTTGTAAATATGTACAATACGCACTTTTAAAATGAATATATATTTTTTTTTGCTTTATTTTGAAATAAATTGATTGATGTTATTTTATATTCTTTGTAAGATTTAAATACTTATTTATTTGAAATATTTCTAAATTATTCCTTTTCATTTATTTTGTTTACGTATCTTTTCTTTAATTTGTATTTGAATCGCCTTCTTTTTAAATGTTAATTGGACTTTTTGTATTTATATACAAAGAACCAAAAACCAAAAAAAAAACGAAAAACGGCAAAAAAAAAATGAAAAACTTTGATTTTGAATTGTTGAATAAATAAATAAATAAACATTTAAAAAATGAATGTAGGACTTGCTTTTAAATTGCTTGTACAATTGCTTTTGATGATACTTTTGAAAACTGAGCCACATTTTTATTCCTTTAATTTAGCCTCTTTTTTTTTTTTGTTATTCAAATTTGAAAAGAAGATCAGTATTTCTTTACTAATTACCTCTTTTCATTATGTTCACAATCATTTTTCATTGTTATAAGGATCTTATGTAATAACGTATATTATGTTTTTTTTTTTTATATAATTAGTTGAATTTAATTGTTTACTTTTAAAATTGCTTATTAAAAATATTTAAATTAACAAATTAACAACAATTTCAAAGTGACTACCTTTATATTTTTATTTTTTTATTTTTTCTAAACAATTTCATTATTTATACATACGTATGTAATTCAGATTTTTAACATGAATTTTATTACGTGCCTACATATACATATTTTATTCTTCATAAAAAAAAAAAAATTGAAATGAGTTATTAGTGAATCATTAACTCATAAAATTACATAGTAATAAAATAATACCATTTTTATTTTATTTTTTTTTTTGTTTTTTAATAAAGGGAAAAAATTATGTATGCATTTTTATACAAACGCTTACGTATGTATATACACATTAAATGAAAAATGTATTCTAGTATATGTTTTATTAATGAACTGTGTGGAAAAGTTAATGAACTATGGAAGATTTTTATGATTATGTTATAGTGTAATCATCCTTATCAGTTCACTATTAGTATTATTATTAATAATAATACACTCATGCATATACTATACATGTACATATGATACTTATAGCAATGCATACAATATTTATTGTTTGTAGCATGTATAGTCATGTAATGTAGTATACCACCTATTTTTTTTTTTTTTTTTCATTAATTTAGTGTAAAAGTAATTTAAAAATTTATTGATTCTTAAAATATCATACTTGAATGAGTATATAAGCATGCATTATAAATTTTTAAAGATTGATATTAAAAAAAATTTTTATATAAAACTTTATAATAATAAAGATAAAATAAGAGATCCTTTTAATTGCAATACACATTAATGTATATTGAAATACTAAAGAGATATGTACGTATTTACGTTATATTGTGTTCACAAATTTATCTTGAAATTCTGATGCTTCTAACTACGTTGAAGTCATGTACAGCCACTTACAAAAGTACACATGTATCAAATTACGTTACACTGTCGTTCTAATATTTTTTTGATTGATTGTTAATTTATTATATATTGCAAGTTTTATGATTAAAAAAGGAAAATTAATAACGAAGTATTAATGAATTTTTTTTTTTTATTCTTGATTTTTTCTCTGTTTTAATATTATTTACTTGTCTTTTACAATTTATGTTTTGAATATCCTTTAACTGTTAACATACGATTTCATTAGGGGAAAAAATATTAAATAAGCTATATGAAATAAATAAACGATTTTTTTTTCTTTTACACTTTGAAAGGAATTTTTCGTAAGCAAAAATTTTTTTTTCAATTTGTTTTACTGGAATTTTATTATTTAAAAAAAAAGTTAATGTAAGTATGATATGAAAATGAATGATTTTGATATTTTTCTGTTTGATTTAATTTTTAATTTAACACATTAGTTAAACGTTAATAGATACAAAAAAAAAAAATTAATTAATTTTTATACACATACGTATTTGAAAAAAAAAGGAATTGTATTATACATACATATGATATTGTATGCACGAGTAGTTTGTATTTCTATTTTCCAAGTACCTATTTTCATTTATATATTTTTTTTCACCTGTTGAATTCATATGATATGCAGATATGAACATGATTCATACCTACATATCGCTTTTATAAATTGTAGAATTTCTCAAAGGTGAATACACTACAAAAAAAAAAAAAACCAAAAAAACAAAAAACATGAATGAAAAATTATAAAAATGACTGAATTGAAATTAAAAAAAAAAAACAAAAACACACATTATAATTGTCTCTTAAGTCACTTATGTATGTACGTATGTGTGTATTTTTATTTTTAACTTTTTTTTTATTGTTTTTCATTTTACAAAATATAAAAATGAAACACAAGAGAATTTTGAAATCACGTATTTATTATGTTTTGCCACATATGTATGTAACGTATATGTATATATTCAATATGTACATAAAAATGAGTTCTTATAAATCGTGTTCTATATATATTTTTTTTATTTCTTTAATTTTTATTTGAATGTAGATGTTATTTGTGAAATGTATAAAGGAAAAATGAAAAATTAAAAAATAAAAAAATAAATAAAATAGAGAATTCAATGAACAAGAACAAATAAAATAGATATAAACGGATATAACAAATAAAAATAAAAATAGAAAAACAAACGATTTAAAACAATTAGAAATTTTTTTGTTATAGTATTTTAAAATGAAAAGTTGAGTATTTTATTGGAAAAAAGAAAAACAAAGTTGAAAAATATCTTTTTCACATGTACGTATGTAGGTGCTATTAAGGAACATAACGTACATATGACTTTTAAAACAATTAATTTTTTAAAATGGAATATCTGTACTATATAATTGCATGATATTTAAGAAATATATATATTTTTTTTAAATTTTAAAATGACCGTTTTTTTTTTATTTTTTTGATTTTTAATTCGCCTTAATAATAAAAATTGATTTTTATTTATTTCAAGTATTCAAACTGAATTAAACATGGTTTTAATTTATTGTTATTCATTAAATTATAATTATTTTTGATTTATTTTTTGTTTTATATCAATTAAAAAAGTTTCGCTCCAAAAAAAAACAACGATTTTTTTTTTTAAAAAGTCTATTAAAAATTCATTGGAAACTTAATTGCTTTTAATTGTATTGGATATTTAAGTACGAATATTTTAATTCTCTTTTTCGAGTATCATATACTTTTGAATTAGTATAATTTTCATTTTAATTAAAAAAGTCGTTTTTCATCTGTTGAAATAATAGGAGTAAAATACATGGAGTATATGAATACGTAAAACATATTTTTATTTTTTTTTATTTTTATTTTTATATTATTAATTCAAATAGGTCTCATCTTCAAGTGTTATTTAAATATTCATGGAAATAATATTTGAAGTGCATCAGGTACGCGTATGTATTGGATTTTTATTTAAAAGGCATGCTTAAAAATGCTAAATTGATTGTGTATGTATTATTTAAATTATGTATTTAATAAAAATTGAAAATTTTTTTTTGTTTTTTGTTGAATAACATGTACATATAAAAATTAAGGTAAATTTTAAAATAAAAATCACATTTGATTTCTAATTTTTGTTTTATCTACACCCATTTACATATGTGTAAATATTTTTTATATATTTATTCTTTTGTTTGATTTTCAATTCAAAAATTGAAAAAAAAAAAATAAAATAAATAAAAAACCAAAAATAAATTCATTTTACATTCTGTTGTTGTTTGCTGCTACAATATATTATAGCAGAATTTAATTTACGAAAATTTATTGCATAAAATTGACTTTAAAATAGATAAAGTTTATTCTGTTCATGTTTTATATTAACTTTTGTAACTTTGATTCGTGTAGCGAGAGTGCATATTACAATTATTATACTACAAGTGGTATTCATGTACATCATATGAATATCTTCTTTATGTATCTATATTTGTCTATATTACACGTATATAATTTCTTGATATATGTTTCACATATACAAATATGCATGCATATACGAGTATATACATTTTAATATTTCGAAGGATAAATTTCCCAAGTGATACAAATTTAAATGTATGTATATAAATACACATCATTTATTATTTGAAAATTTTCACAAAAACTTTCTAACTGACAATCACTATAATGTATTAAAATATATCTTGAAGCATTTAATAATATTATACATGTACTTACCTACTGTATATATGTATTTGTATCATACGTACTTTAATGTAATATGTCATAAAATTTATGTAAAAAGCATATATACATACATATATATGTATTTTTGTGTTTACACTTTATATGTATGTATATATAAACACATCATCATTTTTGAATGCACACGAAATTTTGTATCATATGTGTACACGGATATTAAATATAATATGTACATACTATATGTATGTGTACCTATAAGATACAGTTTCCATTAGAAATTTTCAAAATTATTGCATTGAATTATCAAAATATGAATTATACATGCATATATATAATCAGATATAATACATCTGTATACGTAGAGATTTTCTTTTTACAACAGAACTAAAGTACAAATTTTTCCATGTACATACATATGTATGTATAAGTACATATATGTACGTGAATTATAGAGTAAATTTGTATATTTATAGATAATATATAATTTAAAATCTTTATTCAAAATTATAATTTTCTATTATTATAAACATAAATATTATATGACAATTAAAATCACTTGAAATATTATTATATAGGTATGTGCATACATACATACATATGTATATGTATATATTCGTATACACAAAAGTAATTATTGCATATAATTCAGATATGAAAGTTCATAATATTCTTTTATACTCATGTGTATAGGATATACCCATACGTATATACACATGAATAAAAGTTCTATATAAGTTATGTAAAATATATATTTTGAAATTTTCTATTTTTTTTTTAAATAAAAAATTTTTGGGAATTGAAACTTAAACTTTCATTAAATTTAAAACAATAAAATTATCCTTTTTTTGTTTTACTTTTTCTTATAATAATACATTATTAATGAATAGGAACAGATAAAAAATAGTTATAATAATGGAAATAAAAATCTTTTATAAAAATAAAATTATTAATGTAAAAGCATTCGTATATAGATAAGGTTTTATCAAATACGTAACATATACTACTTACGTTTTATCCATATGTAACATACTCGTATAGTTGATTTTGGGCATATGAAGTCTTTTTTTTTATACTTTTTAATCTTTCACTTTTTTATTTCATAAATTATTATGTTTTTTAATACTTTCTTATCTAAGTCATTTCACATTCAAACATTTTTGATAAAAATTTAAAACTTTTATTTAATGTTTTCTCACAAAAAAAAAATTTTTTTTCTGTTAAATATTTTCCTCCTTACAAATTCAAGGGATTTTCCTGATTTATGTCGATATTTGAGTTAATCATGTTTTTTTTTTAAGTTTTTTGATATTTTTCACTTAATTTAAAAAAAAAAAACATTTGGTTTAGAATGCAAATAAGGTTTGACAATAATACAAGTAAACATTTTTTTTTTTTTTTTTGATTTTTATTAGATGCATTTTTGATTAACATTTTAATTTGTAATAATAGTAATTTCTTATCTTGTCTTTTTTTTTATTCTGTTTTTAATCTTATAATTAACGTACAATACATTAAATGTATTAAATTTACAAATTCACATTGTATGTGTGTTTTTATATTATTATTAAATTATATTATTAAATATTGTATTATATACCTTATAAACTAAGCACAAATTCATTTATTTTCTTATAATAATTTTATAAGTGTACATATTTATAATTTATGTTAAATATTACAGAATTACAATTGTATATTCATACATATATGTATATTTTATATGTTATCCTTATATATTAATTTACACAATTCTTAATATGTATGTATGTATATGTAATATCTTTGTTACAATTTTTTTTTTCTTAATGCATTCACATATTTTGCTTCAATGTTTTAACGTTTTTTTTTTTTTGAAATTTGTATGAAGAATTCTTTTATGTAAGAAAATTATTTTTGGAAAAAAGAAAATTATTTATCTTGAATTTAATCCTATAAAATGGTTGTTATTTCATTTTTAATGGGTTCTTTTAAATATGATTTATACACATAATTGTGATTGTTTGTAATACAATAACATGTATTATATACCTATTGTGTATGTGTACACGCATTAGATGAAATTGGTATATAATGTTTATTATTATATATAAATTTATATCTTATTATAAAATGAGATTTATTTTACTTTTTTGTATTATTTTCATTATATTGTATACAATAATTATAATCGTATATAATAAATAAAAATTATTTTCATTATTTTAAATTTTCTTTTTATTTTTAATTTCATTTTCTTAAGATTTTTTATTTTTTTTGATTCTGATTAAAAAACTTATAAAGGTGATACAATTTATCATCTATTTTTATTATAATTTGATGTTAATGAAAAATAAATTGTTGTATTATATAAATGTGAATTATATAAAAATAATATAATCAATAATAAACTAATATTTATCCAACTATATTGACATCCTGATGAGCCAGTTTGCATTGCTTCTGGATGTTCACCTGAAATAACAGCACGAACTAAAATTTAAAAGTATTGTTATGTTCTTAAATTGATCGTAATTTATTATTATTACTGAATAATTAAGATTTTTAATATTTTTTTACATTTTTCAATTTTAATAAGTAACAGTCCCAAAAAAGAAATAACAATAAACAAATGTATGTAGGTATATTGTTCATTTATGAGTATTTTTAATGCAATTTATTTAACAATCAGTTACTAATGTCCATTTTATATTTTCAAATTATACTTGATAATGTGATAAAATTGTATTTATATGTTTTAATTGATTGATAAGGGTCTAAAAGAAAGGTAATAAAAACATACGTATATGTATATGTGTGAACAAATAATAATAATATTTGGTTAATTTTCTATTTTGTGTTATATTTCTTAAATTGTTGCTGATGTGTTAATGTGATTATACAAGAAATTGAATGTTGTAAATGGGATACAATAATTTAAAATTGAAAAGATAAAAATTTAATGCCATAAACTTTCATTTATAATTTTTGGATATTATAGCTTTTTTTTTAATAAAATAAAACAGAAAAAAGGATAAGTATAGAAAAATGAGTAGTATTAATTTTTCTTCATAGTATGAAAGCATTTAACTAGCTTTTCTTATAACAATGTTTTGGAAGACTAATGATATAAGTAATGAAGGAAAATTGTAATCTTTTCACTTTCTCAGATATTAAATGTTTTTTTTTTTTTTTGTTTTTAAGAGAATAATATATATTACGTAACAATCCAATAAGTAAGAAACCAAAACAAAGAAAATGAAACAAATGTGTCTTTTCTTAAATATAAATGTTATATAAAAGCCCTCAAATGTACAGTTAAAAAATATTGCGGTTAAATTGAGATAAAGTGACATATTAATTTATTAAATTGTTTCCATAATTCACTTAGTAGATGTTAGTACATATGGTACAAAAAAAAAATCAAGAAGATACATTAAATAGTTAATTTTATTTCCTTTTAGAATTCTCTGTGGTTCGATTTAAAGAGCTGAATTCTATCAAGTCGTACATACATATGTATGTATGTATATTAGTATAAAATTAAATTTAAATATAAACAAAATACACGTATAATCCATACTCATATTAAATGTAATTTTTGTGTATTAAACATAAATGAAATTAATTTAATTACTAATTACTATTATTCGTTACGTGTGAACATGTGATAAAAAACGAAAATGATAAAGTACATAATGGTAAAAATGAATTTTTTATTTTAATGTATATTTGTGTACATTAAAAAAATTCTACATTATTTAGTAGATAGTATGTATGTACTTATTTGTTTTCCAAGTAAATTGCCATAATATTCTTAAGATAATTTTTATATTTTATTTTCATTTACAAGAATGGTTTTAAGAATTCTTTGTTCTTTTTTTTTTTGCCAATTATTTTTATTTTACTTGCAACACATTTTATCGTTTTATAATGTACTCACGTACAATAGTATATTTACATTAGATTACATAATATATTAAAATGGCAAATTTTTCCTTTTTGCTTTCTTTGAAACATATATATTGCATTCATGTGTTATGTACGGTTTTATTGGGCTATCATTGCATTGTTACGAATTTTCGTAATAAAATATAATTTCTTATTATTATTATTTTTTTTTGACATTTTTCTAGCATTTTTTAAGTTATAAAAATTCGTAAAAGTTCATTTTTTCATTTTTTTGTTTGTTTGTTTGGATGAAACTATTTTTGTAATTCATTTTACAAAGAAAATTTTTTATTTATTATTTGCTTTCAAATAAAATGTTTTTCTTTTGTTTTTTCATTATATTAAGAAAAATTTTATTACTTACATACACTGACATATAAAATTATTCGAATTTGAGTTTTTCATCAAGACGAACATTTCCCTTGTAAATTTTGTTTTTAGTTTATATTTTCACAAATTTTTTAAAAATATATTCGGGTCTTTAAATTTTAAAAAGTACTGTACACTCTAAATAAAAAATTGTATGATAAATTATAAAACTGTAAATTTAAGAGATATTACCTGTTCGTAGAGAGAAACAATTTGATACAGTACCAAAAAAGAAGAAAATTTATTTTTTGTCAGTGTTTAACATACATACAAACATATGTGTAGGTATGAGTCTACAAATAATTTTTATATGAATGCATGTACATATACGTGGCACGTATAGTACGTACGTATCTACATGTATGTGTATGTACCTATTCATAATGGTTCGTTGCATTATTATTTTGCATTTCATGTAAAGTTTTTGTTTATTTAAAAGAATATAAACAGAAATAATAAAAATTAAATATAGTAAAAAAAATATAATAAAATAGAAAAGAAAATGAAAAACAATAAAAACAATTTAAAAAAAAAACAAGAAAAGAAAAAGTATGAGTTTTATTTCACTTCAATAAATTAAAAATGAAAAATTTCCAATGGTTTTGTAAATGTATTTGTATTAACGTGTATTCGAATGTATTTGCCGTTTTTATCCATTTTCTTCTTACATACATACATGTGTACAAGTACATAAACTTACGTAAGTGTATCTCATTCATTTGTAAAAATTTTTCAATTTTCCTATGAAGAAAAGTAAAACACAAAAAAATAAATAAATAAATAAATAAAGAAGGCCATCAGGAGAACACGTTTTGTTTGGATATTAAAAATTATTTCACATTTATTGTACAAATAAATTATGGTCAATATAATATATTTTATTTTGTATACATATTATTTTTTTTTCTTTCTTAGAAAATGGACAATTAATAAAATGTTGGAAAAATACTGTTTTCGAAGGAAATTAAATTTTATACAAATACTCATTGGGGTACATGAAAGTAAATAATGTATGGATACATTTTGAAGGGTGGTTTATATTTTATTTGCTTATTTGTTTTTATACTCGTTAACAAAATATTAAATTTATTTTTATTAAATTGAAAAAAAAAAAAAAAAATGTAATTTTCAATATTTGTTGAATTTTTTTAATTCAGTTTGTAATTATTATTATTTTTTTTTTAAATAAATAAACAAATAAGAAATGGGAAAGTAGAAAAGAGTAAAGTAAAAAAATGTTTATGACATACAATAAATAACATTTCAAAAAAGAAAATAAAAATTAAAATGAAAAAAAAAATCCGATTATGGATTATAAAACAAAGAATCAACAATATTTACATTGAAAATACGTTTAATTCAAAAGTCCTTCATTACTGTAATATAGAAACTAACTGTATAAGGTGTTATTTATTATATAACATTTTAAAGTGAAAATGTTTACTTAATGCCTTTTTAACATTTTTTTTTTATATTTTGCTTTTGCTTTTAATGCTCAATAAAGTATATAAATATGTATGTGTGTGAGTATTTTCTTGTTTTTTAATTTTAAATTAAATTATGTAATCATTGCTGTGTAAAAATGGATTGTATGTATTAAAATGTATATAGTTTTCCAAACGTTGTTATAAAATGTTATTTGTGTAGGTTGTTTAATATATACTTACGTATGTATGTCGTATGTATAATATAAACATATAAATATGTATGTATACAATGATTTTTATATATATGTATATGTAGGTATGTAATTACATAGATACAGTTTGTTTAAAATTGAATGTGCAAGTAGCGTGAAATCATATGCAAATAAATAAACAAATACACCTTTATAATATTATGTATTTGTAGTAATACATGTATAATGTACTCGTATATACATATAAACATTGTAGTATATATGTACATATGTGCATTGGAAAAACACAAAACGCGTATGTTTATATTTTCATTTATAGGTTAAGTGCTTGTAATATGACAGTATATATAACATAGTATGTATATAAATGCGATAATATGTCCTTGATATTTTAATATAAATATTATATAAGTAAATTTATAATTTAAAATAATGTATCTAATGCCATATATAACATAATATAATATAATATAGGTATGTATGTATATAGGACAAAGCTATAAAATACAAAAACATATATGTATCCACATATGTGCATCATACATATGTATGTATTTGTATATATTATAATTACATATTCACAAAATGTATATTATGTACATACCGTTAAGTACGTGAACTCTAACACTTGCAACATCTGCATTTGATGGTGAACATGAATATTTGCCAGAATCGGCCAAATCTGCGTTTTGTATTAATAAAAATGATGTTGTCACATCTCCTTTCTCTGTAATTACAGATACACCACCTCTCGATGAATCATAATTAATGACCTGTAAAAAGAGAGTAAAAATAAAATAAAATAAAATAAATAAATAGAAAATTACATTTTTTTTTTTTTTTAAATAGAATTTTCAAGTATATTTACATTATATAAATAATTTGCGTGTGTAATTTAATTTAAAAAGAAAACATATACACATGTGTACATATGTATATATGTGTTTGTAATGTATACATACATACATATATCCTATTTGTATTTTGGTTTTTTATTTTAAGGTATTTACATAAATTATTTCTTATCATACATTTCCATATTATATTAAATACCTATTTTCAATGTAATTTACAAAAATAGAATAATACATAATATACTTAGGATAGGGTAGGTATCTCATTGAATTGCTTGTGAACAAAAATCCTTTTAATACATTAATAAATTATATAAAATCTGATCTTAAATGATTAATTATAAAGATAATAATTTTGTATTTCTCGTATTAAAAAGAAAAGAGGAATATTAAAAATTATTATTTCATTAAATTGAATTGATACATGTGCATAAATTGCAATAAATGATAGCTGCATTGATTCTTTGTATTAAGTTGTCCTTATTACATTTATACTTTTATACTATATTTTATGAAATGTATTATACATACTATACTCGTATATACTACTTATAAAGAGCATTTTTTTTTAAACAGGATAATTATAGTACATTATGTCATTAGTATACGACATTAATTATTAGTTGTTGTATTTTCATTTTGTCTTTATAGCGAGAGACAAAATCATGTATGTACATATGTTCTAGAATTATATAATTCGACATGAGTAATATAAAAGAAAAGTGTATGTACATAATTATGCTAATTAATTTATACTTTAAAAAGCTTCTTTTTTAAATGGATCAATGTTATACTTCTATAAACATGAAATAAGTATTTTTTTTTTTAAATTTTCTATATCGTATATTGTATGTGGGAATATTTACAAGTGTTTTCGTATATAAAAAATGATGTTAGAATATTCAAATAATTTTTATTATTTTTTTTCTTTTAAATATCTATTGAGATACTTAAATTTTGTTTTTGAATGTTGAATATTTAAAAATGAAAAAAATATATTTGAAAATTCTGTATGCAATTTGAAAATGTATGTAATTTTATTGAAAAATTAGAACAAATTTATTTTGTTTATAATGAAATTTATATTTGTGTTATACAATTTCACATGAAAATTTGGGTAATGAAAAAATTTTTTTTCTTCGTTGCAATTGATTTACTTTTAGTTGTATGGACAAATATAAATGAAAATAGTACATAATTTTTTTACACAATTGCATATTTCTTTGTTTTTGCCAATATATTTTAATTAAATCTTAATTCATCTTTGTCGTTGCATTGTATCGAATAAATTTCATTTCATTTATTTTTCATGTTTATATGGAATTTCATCCAATTAATACATTTTTTTTTTTTTTTTCATTTCATTTTACTTATGTATGTGTAATTATTCATATATTTTTTATTTATGCAGTTTTTATTTTTCAACGTATTTATACAATAAATGTATTAAAAATTTATTAAGAGTTGAAATAAATTTCGTGAAAATAAAAAAATTTTTTTCTGCAATATTTCTTTTTTTTTGTTTTGTCTTTTGGAGCATTTGTATGATGCATACAGATATTCATTGTTAAACACTTGCTTATGTAAAAATTATGCAAAATATGCATAATCTACACGATGAAAATAAAAATAAAAAAATATTCTATACATCCTTATTGTTGTATGAAGTGTTTAATGCAACAGTAAAACAAAGTACATGAAAAAAAGGTATTATATGCTATACACAATAATAAATTAAGTTATTTGCATATAATTCAAAAATGTAAAGAAAAACAAAAAAAAAAAAAACGTACATATGTATACATAAAAAAAGTCTTCTAATTTGTTATTTCATTTTAATTACATTCAGTAACTTTTCATATTGGGGTAAATTTTAATAATAATTAAATTTGTGTACTTACACATGTTATGTGCACATATTGCGGTTGTTATAATGCATACACATATTTAAATGTATAGGTATATATAAATAATGAATCAGGTACAAAAAAATTTCAATGAATTTACTGTCTGTTTTTTCATTCATTTACAAACATTTTATTTTATTTTGATTTTTATGTTTGGAATATATTTTATTTAGAAATGCATATAGTGCTAAGGATGTTGGAAATTGTTCATGTAATTGAATACAAACCATATATGCAATTATTATATGCAAGTGAATTTGTAATTTTACATATGAAAAATACATGTTGTAATTTGTTGGTTTGGTTTTTTTTTTTTTTTTTTTGTCACTTTAATTATACAGTGATAATATTCAAGAATGAATATGAATAGGAATATAAATAAAATAAGAAATTTCAACAGAAAAAATATAATTTATTATGTATGTATATACAGAATTCAAGTCAGCTAGAATAAATATAATTTGTACCGTCAAAAGGAGTATAATAAAAAGTATAAAGTCAGAAGTGCATGTGTTATGTAAAATAAAAAGTAAATAAATTAAAAAAAAAAAATACAAATTCACTATTGTACGTGTTTGTATGACTTAATTTTATTTACAAAAAAGATGAATTTTCATTTATCGTTTGGTAAAAGTATTATACCATTGGGACTTTGTAAAATTAAAATAAAATTCATTTTATTTTTTGTTTTTTTTTTTGGATATGTGAACTTTTAATTATAAATTTTTGAGGTCGTCTGTATTTGCGTTAATTATACGTTACAAGTTTTGTTTATTTATTTTTAAATGAATATGAAAGAGTATAATAATGATAATCATGAAAATAATAAATATACATATTATATACTATGTATATTGTTTATGTCTTGTATATTACCTCATCATGATGATACCAAAATATATATGCCGGTGGTTCTGGACTATATTTAACTGTGCATGTTAAATTTATTGTGCTTCCTTTATCTACATGCAAATCTGGTCCTCCTAATATTGTTGCTGTTGGTACTAAAAAATTAAATAAGATGAAAAAGTTTTTTGTTATTTTTAAATACAAATAAACATGAAATATAACTTTTATTTGTACATAAAAAATAAAATTTTAGTTTACTTTTTATTTTTTTCAAAAGTGAACACCATACTTTATTATAATTTATTCTTTAATAAATAAAATAAAGTGTAAAAATTGGTTTTTGTTCATTACAAATGTATGCACAATATGTTGGACAGTATAAAAATACATGAGAGTTTTTATGTGAATTTTATTTTACTAATAAAGGTAATAATTGATGTGGTAAGAAAAATATTTTCAATATATGGGGTGTCCTAGCGTAAAGGTCACAAAATGTATCTATCGTATAGTTAGTTTGGAGCAGAAAATCGTTCTGGGCTCCTTTCTCCCATTAAAATTCAGCTTTTCTAAGATATGAGCGAATGAAAATTTATGTATACATAAAGTACATAACCAATGCTGCCACTCAGAAAAAATATTTTGTTAAAATTCAAATTAAAAGTTTATCAAATTTTTCCGTATTTATTTTCAAATGTATTATAAAGATACATTTTACATGTCATAAAATAGGACACGGGCTTTTTTTCAACAAAAAAGCATCATCAATTTTTAAAGCAAACAAAATACATAGGTTTAATAACTTTTGAAAAGTATTTATTTCATTAAAAAACACTTTGAACAAATAAAACAAGACAATTTTCTTTAAAATAAAGAAATAAATAAAAACAAAAAATAAATAAGTAAAATATAATCTTGCTTAATTGTCATATTTATTTTTACTTCCACTTTTTAATTCATTTTGCATTTTGTTTGAACGTTTTATCAAAAATCGGATTTTTTTTTTTTTTCATTTAAATTTAAAAAAATCAAGAACATAATAATAAATATGTATGTATAATAAGTAGATTACTTATTTATTTTAATTTTTGTTTAATGGCAACAAAATAACCAAAACAACATTTAAATTTGAAATTTTTATTTTCTTTTATAAAAATTAAGTTAAGATTATTAAAAAGAAGGGAAGAGAGATCTCTATGACAGATTTCTCTCAAATCTATTGTAAAATTTAGACTTCATATTGTAAAAATAAGGTAAAATACAACTTATCAACAAATCTGAATAGACAGAAATCTATCATTTTCTAATTTGTTGTATCAAATGTTGTAAAATTAATTTTAAGTTCAAAATGTATCAAAAAAGATACAAATGTATCAAACTGGCATCCCTGGCATTTAATTAGCTGTATTTGATGGACCACTCATTTTTGTGATCTTTATTCTGGGATATCCTGCAGAATTTTGAATTCAAAACACACACGTGAATGATTCATTACATATATTTATATACATACATATGTATGTATACATAATCATTTTGCAAAATAATTTTACAATATTGTATTAATAAAAGAATAATTCATATTTTCATTTTTTATTTTTACATGTTTTTTTATTATAAAAGTAAAATTGATTGCAATGAAGTATTATAGTTGAAATAAAATTTATTGACTATACACTATTTCTGTTTATACAATAGGATTACAACTTTATAAATTTATTACGATTTAATACATAAATAATTTTTGAAATAAATAAAAATAAAAATTCATTTTGCAATTAAAAATTTATTTTTAAATCAATTTAATTATAATGTGCAATATATAGATTTTATATACTTAATTACCTGTATATATAATATTGTACTTAAAAAAAAAGTTATGTTCATTTTATTTAAGGAAGAGAAATTAAATTTAAAAAAAAACCGAAATACGCTTTTGGGTAATTATTTCCCGGGCAAATTATCTATATAATAATTATATATGTATATTTGCCTACATGTTCTCTATGTCTAAATAATGTACAGACATGATTATTTAAAATAAGAATTCTGTTATGCAATCTTATTTCGATAAAATTTAAGTCTTTATAAGTTAAGTTTTTGGTTTCTTACATTTGCGTTTTATTTCTTGCTTTTTTTCTAAGAAATTATGTTACATTGTATTTTGTAACTATTTAATTTCATTTTATATAAAATGAAATTAAAATGATATTTTATCAAAGTGGATATATTGAATGCATCTTATTATTATGCATTATGTAAGCTTATGTATGTACATAACAAAATCACAATGAAAAAATAAAAGAGAAAAAAAAGACTTTGTTTTATTTTTGAAAAATAAGTCATAGTTTACATGTCACTGTACATAAAATGAAACACATTGTTATTGTAAGTTTAAAAAGAAACCAAAAAGAAAATGTTTTTCAAAAAAGAAACTTTTACTTCTTGTTATCGTTTTTTTTTTTTATAAGTGCATAAAAAGTCAACGAAGTTTTATGTAAACAAAAATTGTTTTTTCTTTTTGCTTATTTGATTTTGGCTAAAAATAAAATAAAAAATTAAATTTAATATGTTTTCTTTTTTAGAGAAAATATGCATATACTATGTATTTTTTTTTCATATATATAAACATATTCACAAATTTTTTCAAAAAGTAAATTCATTTGAAAAGTTTTAAGGGAAATCATTGTAGAAAGTAAAAAAAAATGATGAAAGATGTGCAACTTCGTTTTTTCCTTTTTTGAGGAAGTTTGCAATTTTTATTTAAAATTTTGTAAAGTTGTTAAAGTTTCTCTGTTTTTCTTTTTTTTTTTTTTTTAAAGTATGTATAGTACTCATATACTAAATTTTCTGATCAAAAGTAACAATTTCTATTTAATTTATTTATTGATTGATTTTTTGTAGTTTTTCAATTCAATTATTGTGTGAAAAAGTTAAATAACATTTAATTTCTTGTTTTGTTTTTTTAAACCAATTTTTGAACTTATAAAACTATTATCCCAATTTTCTTTGATATTTTTGTTTAAAATAAAAAATAAAACAGAAAAATTTTTTAAATTTGATACAAAAGGGACAAAATTTCTTACCAACAACATTTAAACGTATAAAATAACTTCTAACTGGTTGTGTTGATATTTGGCATTCATAAATTCCAGCATCACGTTTTTGAGCCCATTTTATTTGTAAAGTCCAATCTTCAGTTTCTTTATGATACGTTGCTTGAAATCGTTGATCTGATGTATATGTATAACTTCCTACAGTCAATATATGAATATCTCTGTGACGTATCCATGAGACCTAAACAAAAAAAAATTGTTTTTTTTTTTTTTAAAAGATTTCATTGACCGTTTTATTTTTTTTTAAAAAAAGTAATATTATTGTTATATTAAAAATTCTTACTTTTCAATGTTAAAAAATTTCAAAATATAAATAAAATAAAATTTTGTGTTTTTTTTTTTAATGAGCATTCGAGTACTCTTTAAATTTTGTTTTTAATAAGTTCATACCGATAAACAAAAACAAGAAAAGGTTCAATTCTTATATTATGGAATAGAAAACATGAAACTAATTTAAAATGAAAAATCCTTTTTTTTTTTTAACATGAAGTACTCGTAAATCGTATTATACTCGTATTTATTTAAAAAAAGAATATTTGTAATGGATTGATTGAATTTTCAATATATTTTTTATATTCCATCTACTTATATAATTTTTTTTTTCATTTCTCTTATGGTATTTCGTGATTTGAATTGAAAAATGAATAAATTGTACAAATCATTCAGAACCCACTTATCTATTAGAGGTGATTTAAAAACACAAAAAAAGATAAGGAGAAAAAAATCAAAAAAAAAAAAAAAAAAAGGAAAGAAAAACAAAACTAGTTGAGAATTTAAGATAATTCTATCATGGGATTTTTGTTTAGTAAATTTATTTTATATAATTGCAATGAACTGCTTTTTTTTTATTTAAGAGAAGACTAGAAACATTTAAAAGATAAAATTTAAATTTCATCATTTTAAAACGAAGATGTTGCGTCTTTTAGCGAAGAGAAAAAAATTTTTGTTTTTTTTTTTTTATTTTTTATTAGAATAAAAATTTCTTATCTTTAAAGATAAAATTGAATTTAAAAATTTTTTAATACTTTTTTTTTACTTTTGTTTTTTCTTTTATTACAGATTAAAAATTTTTAAAGAATAAAAACAGCAAAAAAAAGAATAACAATTTTGTATTCTTATTATTTAATAAGAAATAACAAAAGTAAAAATTTAAGATACTACGTGAAAAAAAAGAAACATTTTGTTTTTTTATAAAATTTATTCTAAAAAATAACAATTTCACGTCAATCGATTTGTTTTACCTGAGTAACATAAATTATGTAAAATTTATTCATATTATACACACAATTAAGTAGATGGTAATAAATTCATTTTGTATGTGTGCATGAATGTATTAAAATTAAATAATTGCAAATCAAAATGAAAATATGTTAATTATGTTTTTATATTTTGAAAATATCACAATTGAACGTTGAAAAAAATTTTCTTTACGAGGATAAGCTAGACCGATCTACATACACATGTACATACATTTCTTTATAATTTCGACCAACTAATAAAAGACAAATAGAAATAAAATACTAAATTTTATTTTATTTTTGTAATCCTTTGCCAGGATATTTAATTGAAAAAAAAAGAAAGAAAATAAAATTCAAATAATCCTTCTAAGATACATAAAATATAAAATTTTCAATTTCGTTTGCGTATTTGTGCAAGGATTAACTATAAATCACATGTATGCAATTTTTCAATGTTATATTGAATATTTTTGAATTTTTTTTTAGTCATTTTGCGTTTGAGATTACAATGACAATATAATAATGCAATTTTTATATCCTTTTTATATATGTATGTACTATGCATGCATATATTCGGGCGTTACTGATTGAATGAAATGTTGATTTATTTTATTATATCATTTTGTTGTCCAAAAAGCAAATGTATCTACATATATTACATGTACATACATATGTACATATGTACATGACTTTTTATAATGTGAAATTCAACAAAATGTAATATACTATCACAATATAGAGGATTTGGAAAAAATCCTTACTTTTTTTGCTATGTACTTCTATAATACAAAGTTACATTTTAACCTCTATACAATGCATTATTATTATATTTTTTTTTCAAATTTAAAATATGTTCTGCATGTGAATATATATGAGCATATGAAGTTTTGTGAAAATTTTCAATTTAATTTTCTTAAAATGTTCAATATTATATTGAATAATGTAAAATCTACTTTTACAATGGTTAGTAATCAAATTGAATATTCTTTGTATAAATTTTAGATATAGGATTTTGAAATTCATTTTACGTGTATGTGTGTAAGAATACATATACATTTACAGTAATTTAATGCGTTTGATGATAATTTTTAAAAATGTAAAATAATAAAATATATAGAAAGAAATATTAAGATTTTTTTTTTCCAAATAAATGGTGTCATTTATGTTGTATTAGAGATTTAACAAATGGTAGTAAAAAAAAAAATTACTCAATAATATTTTTCATGCCAGTTTATAAATATACACTTACATAAGTCACATGCATTTTAACTACGTATTGTGTATGAAATTCATAAGCATTTGTATAATTTTTATTTATATACATACATTATAGAAAAAGAATTCATATAAATACATGAATTAGGTCATTTGCAGAAAAGATGTCCTATTTTTTTTATTTTTATTTTTCATTTCTTTTTTGTTTTTCTTTAATTTGTATACAAAAGGAGTTTCAGTTGCTTTTTAGTGTATTGTTTTTCTTGTTATGAATTTGAATGTATTGTTTTTCTTCTAAACAAATTGTTTTTGACAGTACATATAGAAAATCTGTTTATGAAAAATATGAAATGAAAACCCTAATGTTACTCACAAAAAAAAAAAAAAAAAACGAAATAAAATTGTTTTGTTTCTCACAGAAAATGCAAGTCTGTGTATACATATTCAGGAGGAGAACAAAAAAATAAAAATTTATTGTAGTCTAAAAGCTTTTCTTTTTTTATATAAATGTACGAATGTATGTATATACATATCTACGTAAACATCTACATACATACACTCATTTTCCTTTCTATTACAAATTGAAGAAAACAAACGACGTGCACACAAAAAAATGAGAACGTAAGTTTGTTTTTTTTTTCAATTTGAATTTAATGTTTTAAAAAAGATAATTTAATATTTTAATTACGTACTTTAGTAGCATGAAATATAACAAAAAATGTATATAAAAAGAAAAACATAAAAATGAAATGCATTATCTTATTTATAAAATAAAAGCTTAATGTTGAATTTACCGTTTTATTTCCTAAATTTCGTACTCTACAACTGAGGTATGCTGATTTCCCTACAAGTGCAGTTACATTTTTTGGAGTTGCTGCATCAAAATATGGTTCTGCCCATTTTGGATTGATATAACTAGGAGTTGTTGCTTCTGCTAAAGAATTATAGCCTTGCAATGGTCCTTGTACCCCACCATTTGTCATGTCTGTGAAGGAAAAATATAATACAATTTTTTAATGAATTTATTAAATTTATATTGTAAAGTATAATTAAATTTTTATTTTTTAAATAATTGAATACCATAGACAAGTTCCCTAAATTAATGATATTTTTTCTATTTTTCTATTTTTTTTTAATTTTTAGACGTTATTATTTTCAGTTTTTCATATTATCTGATAAAATGTAACATTGAATAAAATTGAAATTCTGCTGTATTGCATATTACCCAAAAATTTTTTTTTTTTTTTGAAAACAAAATGTTGTCCAATTGTGATCAGAATTTTTTATGTCTATACAAATGTAAATATAGAATAATTTTTGTTTCCATTTACGCATCAAAAATATTTTTACTTTAATAGAGAATATTTTGAAATGACAAAAAATAGTTCGTACGTAAATGTATACTTTTCGTTAATTGATATGGATAGTATAAATATGTGCATGTGTATGGACATAAAAATGGAATAAGTTTTTAAATAAATGTATGCCGAATATAAAATACATTTTTTATTTTAAACAATTTTTAATGCATACAGCTAACAAGGAAATGCCTGGTTAACTTTTATCTACATACATGCATATTCATTTTAAAAACAAAAAAAAAAAAAAAAATAATAATAATAGTCAGTAAATAAAAATTTAAAAAAAAAGGAAAAAATAAAGTTCAAAACGGGTCAAAAAATATCATTCAGTCTTGAACATAAAAACATGCATATTTATGTAACTTGCATGTAATATACCATATTTAAAATTGTTAGCAGATAATTTTTTTTTATTAACAAAAATAAAACCAAAAACTGATTTTGAAAATTTTTCAAAAGTTTATTCCGTTGATTTTTTGTTTTTGTGTTGGTTTTTTCTTTTTGTTTTTGCATGAAGGGAAAATTAATTCAGAATTTTAAATACGATTACAATAAATATTCAACAGTTAAAAATTAAAAAAAAAAAAAAAACGAATATTGCATGTTTTCATATTTTGCAAATTTTCAGAAATTAAAATAAAAAAATAAAAATTAATTTTTTTAAAGAGGATGTTTCTAAATATGACCAGATTTGAATAAAAAATGTATTCAAATAATTATTTCCTTGTTTCATAAATTTATGTTAGAAGGATAATAACAATTTTGTAGGCTAAAATTTTACATTTCAATACGCGAATCATTTGTTAAATATGCTCTTATCAATTTCCAACAAATACCACATAATATGTATATTATTTGAACGAGAATAAAATATCATTAATCAAAATTTACATTTATTTCGTAAAATTATGATTTATATACATATATGTACTTGCATAAAAGTATTTTTATTTTCTATTCATTTTTTATTTAGTTGAATTTTTGTATTTTATGAATATTTTCGTATTCAATACGTATTTTTCGCATATTCGTTATTTTATAGAAAAAAAAAGTGTTTTCGTATAAAAACTACGTATGTACGTATGCATATAAAGCATAAATTTATTTATTACATGTAATATACAATAAGTGTCTAGTACAATAAATAATATATTGAATGAGTATAGTATCTGAAAAACAAAATACTTCGAAATAATATGCAATAAATGTTACGATATAGCTAATAGCAAAAAAAAAAATATATTTATTTATTTCTTTGCTAATAGTAAATCATGAAAGAAAATAAAAAAAAAAAGAAAATTATTGTGGAATTTTACGATGTTGTTTTTCACTCTTGTTAAAATGATTACGACAAGCTTTAGAGAGTAAAACGTTTAATATGTATAGGTGATATTTTAAATTTTAATTAAATTAAAAAAAAAAAATTTACCTCATCCTTTTTAAAATTGAACTATTTAATAATATTTTTGAAAAATAATCTAGATAAGAAATATAGTGGATTTTGAAAATTTACATTACGAATGATTACATGAAATTAATTTAAAAATATTTTTCGTATTACGTACTCACTTTTATAAAGAATATCTTATGTGCTTTCGCTATATCTCGTACATTGTAATTTTCATAAAATCAAATTGCTTACACTTTGTCTTTTAATTATTTTCAGAGCACGCCTCATCATTTTCACTCATATGTCACGAACTGTTCACGATTTTAGGTGTACAAAAACATTTTAAAATTTCCCCGTTTTGCACTGTCTATTAAACACGTCTAGCTCCCACTAAGTGAAAAAGACAAGTGACTTTATTTTTATAATACTCAGTATCAATACCCATACTCAGTCAATACACATAGGTTTCAATTTCATTTGTACATGCTGTATATAACCGGTTGACCTTGGCACTGGTGATTCCACTTGAACAGACAGAAGTTAGTTGATTTCACTGAGTGTGATGTAAAAAAACAAAAACAAGTTTTCACACATTTAAAAATTTTGTTCGATGTTGTTTCTAAAATTTTTAAAGTTTTGTTTTTTTTTTTTTCACATCACACTCAGTGAAATCAACTAACTTCTGTCTGTTCAAGTGGAATCACCAGTGCCAAGGTCAACCGGTTATATACAGCATGTACGAATGGAACTGAAACCTATTGGGTATTGATACTGAGTATTATAAAAATAAAGTCACTTGTCTTTTTCACTTAGTGGGAGCTAGACGTGTTTAATAGACAGTGCAAAACGGGGACATTTTAAAATGTTTTTGTACACATAAAATCGTGAACAGTTCGTGACATATGAGTGAAAATGATAAGGCGTGCTCTGAAAATAATTGAAAGACAAAGTGTAAGCAATTTGATTTCATGAAAATTACAATGTACGAGATATAGCTAGTGGGAGCTAGACGTGTTTCATAGACGGTGCACGGAAAAAGTCGGTAAATATACGAAAAATTTTTGTATACTTGTTCAAAATGATCATTCTCATATGGCGTGCTCTAAAAATTATTAAAGGATAGAGTATATTATTATTATTTATTTGAATGAAATGACCGATTGAATTACGATAAAATTTTTACAACACGATATATCGCGTATCTTTTCAAAATCTACTGTTTAATTCAAAAATTCTAAATTCAACACGTCTCACAATTATATTATAATATTTACTCGTATTTGTGAATCATAAAAATTGATCCTTACATTACCTTAGGAAATTTATTACTATGAGAGGAAATAGAGTTTGATATTGTTTTCATTCAATTTAAAATAATGATAGAATAAAAATTTCTTTTTATTTTGTTTATAAATGTAAACAAATCAAAAGAGAATAATATTTTTCTAGGAAAACGGATTTTTAAAAAAATGTAGGTATTTATTGTTTTTTTTATGTGTGCAACAAATAACACATTTCTGTGAAATGAATTATATTAAGAATTATAATACTTTTTGAAACATGTATGTTTTATTTATTTTTTTATATTTTAAATGAATTTGTTTTGAAAATTTGTTTAAATGAAAAAAAAAACATGTGAAACGCATTTTCAGAAATAAAAAGAGAAGCAAATGTGCATGAATGTAAAATAAATGCTTTTGAAAATACACACGCTTTTAAAAAAGTTTAAAAAAAAATCTTCCTATAATGATGCAGGTGTAGGAAATGGAACAAAAGGATGTGTTTGTCTAACAACTTTGGCACAGTTCCTTTTTAGTTTATATTTGTATATGTACTTATACATAATATATGTACGTATATGTACATATACCAAATTTATAAGTGTACACATTGACATACATGTATGTACAATGGATACATAACATAATATATTTTAGCTTCAAGGCTTCCGTGGATTTATAATTATGTACTTGTAGAAAGAAAAGCGACGTCATCATCCTCTTGTTGTATACACATAATATATACATAATATATAAAAAGAAATTATTTTTTATTTTTATGCATTTCACACATATATACATCATAAATATGTATATGTATATACGTGTACGTACATAACATACAATAAGAATATTAACAAACACATGAGTACATATGTATGTGTATGCATTAAATATATCTTTTTGGAGTTTGGAATAATGTTTAACTGACGTTTCTTTAAAGAAATCTACATGCAAATAAATGTTGTATGTTTATGCATATGTACGTATACGTTAGATTTCATGTGTGATCTAATTTTTTTCTTTATTCTCTTATGATTCCATTTTAAAAGGGTATTCAGGGATTTACAACGAATATACATTTTCCTACGAGTATTCACATAGGTTTTCCATACATACATATGTATATTGAAATGCATTTTTGAGAAGGATATTAATATCTGTTGTACAGAAAAAAGCAAAAAAATGTTGCCTTTTTTTTCTGTTTCTTTTTTCCAGCTTTATGAGTTTGTAATTAATTTTGTTTTTATATTGTATACATACATATATGTTGTAAAGGTAAAAGCGCGCATATAATATACATACATATGAACATCTGCTCATATAATCCAAAAAATGGCTTAAAATTACACATTATTAAATTACTTCAGAAGCATGTATGTACGTTAATAAATGCTATATAACTTTTTAAGTTATAATACATGATGTGTGTTTGTACTACAAATGAAAAATAATATCGTTTTACTTACAGATTCATAATTTTGTTGTTTGTAATTTGCAAAAAATTAAACCGCAAAATGTGATGTTTATTCATTTTTTTTTTGTTATTATCTACACAGTTCGTAAAATGTGAGAAAAAGTAGTTAAAATGTACATGAATTAAAACTCACAGAAATTGACAACTTCATTTAAAAGTAAATTGATTTTCTTGGTTTAATTAAAAGCGTTTTGATTTAATTAAATGTCCAATATTAAGTTCTGTACGTGTATTCATTAATTTCACTTAAAAAAGGATAAAAAAAAAAATAATACAACACAATAAAAGAAATTCCCTGTTTCGTAATTTAATGAGTAAATTGAAATTTCATGTTTAAAAAAAACTACAACAACAAAACTGTCTACTATATGAACATTTCTTTATTTTTTAACAGTTACGATTATAGCACGTGTGTAAAGTACATATAGATTTTAAATGGTACTAAAAGTTCATATACATATGTAGGTATGCTTTCATCCACGATGATTTATTAGAGTTTTATTTGAATTATGTACTCTGTTATGTGTACCTATATTTGATTTTAAAATTAAACAAGATAAAATTGTTTTAAATTTTATCAACATTTTTGTAGTCTTATTTATAGTAAGTTAAGTTTTTTTTGATACAGGTTTTGGAGAACGTTTTAAAAAATTTTTTTTTTGCTTAAATTTTTATATTGGTTAATTTTTATTTAAATTTTTATAAATTTCTATATAAAAATATATTAAACTATTTTTTTTTTTATTTTGTAGCCATAAAAATAATTGAATTTTTATAGATTGTATTTATTTTTAATTTTGTATAGTAAAAAAAAAATTCTAAAATTCTAATTTGCTTTTTTTATTATTGTGCTTTCCTTTTTTTTTTTTTTGATGTAAAAATTGCATTGTTTTTCCATTGTTTTTCTTTTTTCATTATTATGAAAAGATTGCATTAAAGACAAATAAAATGTTTTGATATCTGTGTTTACTTTTTAATGCTTTGTTTGTACTATGATGTTTTCATAAAATGATTGAAATTTTGTATAATCAACAGAAAACAACGAGATAACGAATATACACAAAGTACGTGCATACAAAGTTAATATAATTCTACATACTTATTTAGGAAAAATATCATTAATGAAAGAGATACATTTTTTTAAACAAAAAGAAAAATCTGTTTTTTTTTGTTTTTATTTACGAAGTTTTTCAATCAAAATCAAATTAAAAAAAAAAAATAAACGTATACAAATGTATCTCACTTAAAATGTTTTTGGATAACAAAAAGTTTATATTTTCAATTGATTAAACTAAAAAATAAAAAAAATAAATGAAAAAAGAAAGATAAGAATAAAATCAAATATAACATGTAATAAATAAATTATTTCATTTTTATTTTTTATTTATTTTTTTTTTTTGTTATTGTTTAATGTAAATAAAGTCCATTTAGATGTGAATTTTATATAAACATATTATTCTATTTCCTTCGAGAATAATAAAAATTAATGTGTTGGAGTCAATTTGATTTTAAATATACAACGTAAATGGTACATGTACATATGTATCTAGTACGTACCATACTCATGTATTATTTTTCTTATCTTGGATTTTCTATGAAGAAGAGACCTTCTGTTATTTTATAAATATTATGATAAAAAACACTTTTGGGCACTACATTAAAAAAAGGAAACTGAATTTAAACGATGTATGTACTCGTATATATTTTTACCATTTAAAAATTTTGTCTGGATTTAAGAACATTTGAAATGTTTGTTTTGATTATATTTTTGCTATTTTATTTTCACATTTTTATTTTCTAAATGACTTTTTTTTTTCGTAGTTGTTAATTTGATATTTTTCTTGTGTATGATTTATTTTAATAAAAATTTTTCTTGTGGAAAATTTTTTTCCGTAATATAAAATTTATTTAAAATTTTTACAAATAAGAATTTAAAAAAAAAAAAAGACTGAAATATGATATGTTGTTATTATGTAGAATATCAAATATATAAAAAAAATTTTACACTTATAGATACATACATGTACAAGTATGTATGTATGTAAGTTTGTATATGTTCATGTATGTGGTGTTTTATGAATTAATCAAAATACTGAAGTGAAACTCGACGGAAAGTTACTGATATACATACATACATATATATACATATTTATCTACGTATGTACATGTATGGTGCACATAAACTTCAAAATTTAATGCAATTTAATTTTTCATCATATTTGAAGTTTTTGAAAATTTATGAAGAAAATTTTATGTTTTGTATATACATATCGTATTTTTTACATTGGAAAAATTCTACATTAAATTTTATATTTTAATCTGAAAGCTAATATGAATGAATTTATATAGAATTTTATTCCTGGAAACATTTATATAATGTAGTATGTGTAGTATGTATGTGTGTGTTATGTATACAGTATTAGTAGCTTATATTCATGGGACTATGATTTATTTATTAAAATACAACCCAGAAATGAAATATATGTATGATGAAATATAAGTGTATACTGTTTCAGTTCAAGCTATTTTCTTTTTATTTGAAAATATACAAACATAATTGTTTACATATATAATGTACATATATATGTACATATGTATGTACATACGTATACATAATCCAAAAATTAAGTGGCAAAAATATAAAAAGGAAAAAAATTATATCCACGCATATGTACATATGTACATACGAGTTAACTTACACAGGAAGAAAAATTCTAAAAGATATTTGATTTATAATTCAGTATTTTAACGTACTTATATGAATTTAGGAGTATACATAAAAAATATGCTTATATACATTTATGTACATACATACATATATGTACATATGTTAAAATAATATATTGAACGAATATTCGTTGAATTACTTATGAAATAATTATACATAACGTGATAACATAATTTGGAAAAATATGTAATGTGGTTTGCGAACATATTCATATGTGGGTATACGATATATAGCACTGTATGCATATGTATGTAGATATACGACAGGTTATATATATAAAATTTGAAATTATCTGTATGTATGCGTATTATGTATGTATATACTTGTATTCAAATTTTCCTGTTGTTTGTGGTATATGGTATAAATTATTTATGTGGATGTTATACGTGAACGTCGAGAATGAAGGTTGCATGTCTTGTAATACTGAATATTATATTTTGTTAGATTTTTTCAAGCATTGTTCAAAAATATAGAAAAAAAGTAGGAGAAAAATATAGTTAAGTCTTATGTTATTAAAAGAAAAAAAAAATTCTGCAAATATGTATAACCGACAAATTAATTAGTGGTAAACATTATGTAAAAATTATTTCTAAAATTTTAATATTTGTTTTAAATCAGATTTTAAAAAGTAATTTAGTTTTTAAAATCACTATAAAATTTTTTAAAGAAATTTTGTTGACAAACATTATGACATTATAAAATTTATACATATAAATAAATTTTATATTATTTTATGTTATATACGTATAAAGATAAAATGAATATAATTTAGAAATTATGTATAAAAATTAAACTTACCATTTAAAAATATTACCAAAACGAAAAACGTTTCAGTGAAAATTTTTATATCGTTCACCATCACTAGATACTAGTATGTATATATGAAAAATTTTATATATTTTACATCCTTTTATATGAAATTCGAATAAATTCATCTGTCACGTGACGTTGTTGTATATGAATAAATTCTGTAAAAAGAGATATCAAAAAAAGTACAAAGAAAAAAAAAGTAAAGTTAATGTTAAAAATAATGAGGATAATAAAATATTTTTTGTTTGTTCGTTTGTTTTGTTTATTTTCTTGTGCTTTTTGTGTTTTACACATACACAGACATATGTATGTACACGTTAACATGAAAAGGTGAAGATTAACAAACATTAACAGATGATGAGGTCAGGTTTTTTACACGATATTATTTTGATTGGCGTGGAATAAAGAAATATGTCATGCAATGGAAAAAGGAAAAGTGTAGAAAAGTCCGTTAGTAATCTTTTAATACATGCACATTGTACAGAAAAATACAATGTTTTATAAAACCTAGATATACATATACATATCATGAATGCAATGTATATATAACAATTATACAAAAAGTATGAAGACACATTAGATATGTAATGTATATACATACATTTGTATGTAGATATTACTCTGTGTAAAGCAGCATGATGTGTTTAATACTCTTCTAAGTGACACGACCAAAGCGTATGTATCAAATATGTATGTATATGTATATTTTCTGAGGGTTGAGAATTTATGGTGGTAGGTAGATTTTCTTATCAAATGTATTTCATTTTTCTATAGAGAATTCAGTCAGTTAAGACTTCATTATTTGATCTTGCTGAGATAGGCAAGTTTAATTCAAGATTCAACGAACTTTAACGTACTGAATATATTGTAAGTACGTATGTACATTATGCTTTCACATTATTATATATTTTTAGATAAATTTCTGATACTTTTATACATACTTATATAATATCTACAAGTTTATATAAATTGTCTTAATTTAGAGAAAATGTATTAGTTTCCTTCATTTATTATTAATGTGGAAATATGAATACACAGGCGAATAAGAATAATAAAAGGAAAAACATAAGAAAATAAAAAAAGATTTATTTTTACAGATATATTACAAATACATACACATGTACATATACATATGTATATACATAAATATTTATTTTTGTATATCATTTAATTGAGAAATAAACAAAAATAAAAACATAAATATGATATTATCAAAATGAGCACTACAACAAAATAAATGAAAAAAAAAAGAAACAAAAATAAATAAGTTGAAAAAATTATGTGATTATTTGGTATATAAAATATTACAAATTCATTTATTATATTTTTAGTTATCCCAAATTTTGATATAAATTTGAAATATCATGTGTGACATTTTCGGGAAATTATAATAGCAATTTATTCGGAAATTAATTTGTAAAATTTAATTAAATTTTGGAAACCTGTAATTAAAATTTGTTATTCAATTTCAATTTATTAATTAATTATATTGTTAGGCAATATTTTTATATACATATGTACATATGTATATATATTTTACCTGAAATTTATTATTGTGAAATGTTTTATAAATGTTTGGAAATTTATTTGTTTATTTATTTTGATGTATTATATTTTTCAAAAAGTTTTATTATTATTTTGAAGCTATTATTTACATCGGTTTATATAATCATTGTAAATATGTATTTGTAACATAAATACTTTCAATTTGTTATTGAATACTAACACTTTCAAATATCTTTTTGAGATTTTTTTTTTTAATCATAATTTTTCAGATCGTTATAAATTTTCAATAATTTATTTTGAATTTATATAAAAATGAAAAACATTTTTAATAAATAACAATATTGTGTGAAATTTTTTATATAAAAAGTGGACATTAAATGTACACATTATAGACATGTGTTTAAATGGTAAACAATTAAATAAATTTTATTTTTATTGTAAATATATATTTATTGTCCATTATATACACACATATGTATATGTATGTGTGGCCATAAATATCAAGATTAAAAAAGTTTTAGTTAATTTCATGGTTTGAATTAATAATATAAATTGCAGATATTTTAAAATTTCAAAATGTTCTATACTCAGTCCACTAATATTATGAATTTAAGGTCTTATGTTTCACAAAAATTATTACCATAATCCACGAACCTTTTATTATATAGGTATATCAGATGAATATTTTAAATATTAATAAATATAGTGATGTAAAATGGTACTACTTGAGGTAATCTCCATGAGACCTTAAGTAGCATAAAATTAGTGGACGGAGTTATAATCAATAATATATCTAGTTTAAAATATTTTTTACGAATTCATCCAGTATTATAGGTATTCGTAATGTTTGTATAAAAAATAAAATTTCAGTTCAAAACAGTATAATATACTGCACATAATCATTTCATTTTCAATTAAATAGTATTTCAATATATTTTTACAAATAAAAATTGTAATTAATCACTTTAGTTCGGATAAATAAATAGCATCAAAGGAAATATATGCATGTATATATACAGACATACCTAAATTATTAATATTAATTTAATCATAAATTTAATTAGACATTTTTTTAAAAAAATAACAATAAATTAAAATATCATTTTGATTAGAATGTATACAAATTTTCAATTTTTATTTGTGCTAATTAATTCATACATTTAAGGTATGTTTCACACATATTTAAGCATAATATGAATTTAACGATTTAATAATACAATTTTCATCCTTATGCAAGATTTAAAATATTTTATTACAGTTAAATTAATTTATGAAGAATAATTTTGCATAATAATTGAATTTACGTAATTGATTATTTCCGTTATTTTCAGAAAAAAAATGTATACATATGTATATCTAACATACATACATATGTAGAACGAATAAATTCATTTTAATTCATTGAAAAAATTTTTGGCATTAATCATTTGCTTGATATGCTATTTAGGAAATTCATTTATAAAAAAAAAATTAATACAGAATATAAAAATTATTAATACGTACCATTTAATATAAAATAAAATTGAAGCAAAAATACAAAAAACAAAAAATGAAATAAAATAAAACTGAGAAGGAAACATTATAAAAATAATAAATTATTGACCCTTAACATTGTGTATGTATCTGATACATTTGTACGCTCATGAAAATTTAAATCATGCTGACGAATCAGTTATGGACGGGAAAAAATCAAAAATCAGTACAAAAAATTGATATATGTACATATGTAGATAATTTTGAGAATCAAATTTTATGATTGTATTAGTCAAAGATTATTCTTTCAGTTTTTGGAAATGTATGATGTGAACATAAAATATGATTCTGTTTGAAAATCAAAATTTAAATTTTTCATTTAACAAAGAAATAAAAATCTGTAAAATTACAAACACATACATATGTATTTCAAGAAATGTAATTCCAAAAATCAATTGTGTACTATTCTTGTTATTATCGTTGTTAGAATTTCATGACACAGTATAAAAAAAACAAAATAATTTTATTTTTGGTTTACAGTTTTGTTCAATTAGCTGTAAAATGTACATACAAACTTACATATACATACAAATGAATTGTACATTTATGAAAGTAAAAACACAAAAAAAAATTTTTTTTTTTTTTTCAAAGATACAGTTAAGAAAAAATAAAAGATTAATTTTTTATACCAAAAGAAAAACTAACATGTCATGGAGATCAAAAATGTTAACATTAAAAGAACAGCATGAATGTTCATTTTTTTTTTAATTTTCGTAGATATAAATTTTTTTAAGGATTTCATTTAAAGTTACGAGTACCATGTTTTTCAAACAATAAAGTTCAACGGGAAGTTTTTCTATTAAACTGAGTTCATTGAAAATCAAAGAAAAACAAAAAAGCAAAAAATTTTTTCTTGCAATTTTGTCCTCTGCGTGATACTGAAGGATGAAATATACTAAAATTGTACCTGGAAATAAACATTTATCACATGGTTTATTACATTAAAATAAAAAAGAATGTGAATAAAAAAAAAATTGTTTATTTCTTTAATATTTTTTTTTCTTTATCAATTTTTAAAATTCTTTTTTTCTTGTTGTTGTCGTTAAAAGAAAAAAAAAGAACGTAATTTTCTTTATTTAACTTTTTTTAGTGGGGGGTGTAAATTGTATACTGTTTATAATTATGTTACACAGTATGTCGTAAGTGTAATAGATAAAAATTATATGTCTAGACGGACATTTACTATAGCATACGTATTTAGATGGGTCATGGGTGATAATCCTAAAGCAATATTTTTGCAAACGCCCTTGTATTTTTCTTTGTTATATTATGTAGAATCATAGGTATAACTAAACCATTCTTCCTTTTTGATATTAATTCAAATGTACATGTATGTAAATGTATATGATTGTAGCTAAATTTTTTTTTTTTTTTTTGAATTACAATCGTGCATGTTTGATTGCATTTCTTTGTCTTTGATATATTTTGTAAAATATTCTTTGTGTAATTTTAAAATTTATTTATTCCGTTTTATGCATTTTTAAGCAATATAATAGTTTTAAAAAAATATTTTCAACTATTGCGCACATTGACTTCAGATAAAATTTTGTAATATGAAAACTTTAAACATGAAGAGAAAATCATTTTGCTGGAAAATTATATTAGTATTTTGATACATGTATACGTTATATATGCATTTTATTTAGTGTTTAAAGTTATTTGTTTTTATATATTATTTTTAAAGTTCGCTAAAAATATTATGTGAAGATTTTATCACCGTAAATATTTTCTAGATACTAAAAGATTTTATTAAATAATAAATTCAAACACATTGCATATATATTTTTTTTTAGATTGTAAATAAAAGAAAATAAAAGTTTAAAAAAAGTAGGAATAAATTTATGGCTACTAAAAAAATCAATCAAACATGAATGTATAATGTGTATCCATTATCAGCTTGAATTTTTTTGAACAAATTCAAATAAAGTTCAGCTTTGTTCAACATTATGTTAGAATTTGTACATGTATGAAAAGCTTTTTACATATTTTTTTTTTATATTGTTTTATATACAAGTTTAGAGTGTGTGTTTTATGGTAATTGCACATATGATGCGCTATTCAAAATGATTGCAAAATTTTCTCATTATACACGGTGTTTGAGCAATTCGTTTTTTTTTTGTTGTTGATTTTTTGTTCTTTTATTTAAGGAAATTTATTACTTTGCGAGAAAATAAAATTCAATTTAGATTGATTACATATTCGTTCAAGCAATGAATCGTTATAAAAGTTTATTGGAGATGGAAAATTTAATGAGAGTTAATTACAAGACAAGTAATTAAATTTTAGTGTTAAAGGATAATTTTATAATAAGATTGCCTTTGTCTTTTATACTATTTCTCATTTATCTATTTGTGGTATCTAATTAAATTATTTTCCATATTCTATAATATATTCTTTCGTATGTGTTTTTTTTTTATTTTAATTTTATTAAATACTGATGTGTTTCAGGTCATTGATTTTTGAACTAAAAATAGTAAAAATAGATATTTTTGTAATAAAACAAATACTATTTTTCATAATCTGAACATTTTTGTTTTATTATAGTAAAAACAATGATTATTTTGTATGATGTATGAAAATACGAAATGAAACAATTTTTTACGTAAAATAAAAACCATTAAATAATTCGTTTGAAAAAAATAAATACAAAATTATTTCCAGGGAAATGAATATAAAGAAAAATAAATTTAATTTCAAATAAATTTATTTTATTTTTCATTTTTAACGATAATGAAATATGCTTACATATTTACATACAATATATGTACATATGTATATAATTTAAAAGTAAATTAATAAAACAAAACTTTTAATTTTTCTCTTTTATAACAATATGCACGTATGAGTATTATATGGATTTTATTTTATTATTGGCAGAAAAGAAATTTGTGAAGAAAAAAAAAATTGAAATAAAGTTTGATTTTCTTATGATTTCGATTTCAAGGTGATAAATAATAATCTTTAAACTTTTTTATCAAGAATATAAATGAATTAAAAAATAAATTACAATATTTGAATACATTAAAAAGTTATTTGATTTTACTTTTGTAATTATAAAAGTGTAATTTTTAATTATTGAGTTTTCGAGTTTTTTATTCTTGAAAAAATAAATAAGTGATATTAAACGAGAATATTGAATTTATGATTTTTAATAGCATTTTATCTTTCGTATCATTATATTTTGACAATAATAAAACATGGTAACAAGGTAAATAAAGAATATTGTTATTAATGTAATAATATTTGAAATATTGACCGTTTATTTGAAAGTGGTGTAAGTCCATTTTTTAAAAAACTTGAGAAATATAAAAAATCATATAATTTACTTATAATTTAGTGTTCCTTTAAATATCTCGCAAGAAGACAAAAATGGACTTACATTTACCACCACTTTCAAAATAAGCCATTCAATCATATTTGATTCGTATAATCTTTAACGATATACAAAAAAATAAATAAATAAAATAAAATGTATTAAATCTCAACCGTTTGTGTATACAATGTCGTTATGCACTATACTCTGTCTGCTTTTTTTTCTTCTCTCATAATTTCTAATAAGATCATCTCACGAGCAGTGTTACCATAAACTTTAAAGTTATCATATAATACGAAATGAATTTTATTATTATCCATATACAAAGACGTAAAGTGGTACTATTTTAAGTCATTTCCATAAGACCGTAACTGCATCGAATCAGTAGACAGAGTATATGTATGTTTACTAAAATTAAAATAATTTTGAATCTGAGGAAGAGTAACCACTGTTTAATAACAATGACAAAAATTTTAAGTGCGTACTAATTTTACATAATTGTTAGAATTTTATGTAACTTTTGCATATTTTAAGATTTCCTTTAAATTATAACATATAAATAATATATTTTACAAAGAACATCCTTTTGTTGATTTAACAAAAAGAAATTTAAAAAAAAAAGACTTCCATTTTATTCGTTTTAAATTTTTAATAATATTTTTTAAAATAAATTTCATCTTCTTATTTTACAAAAGAATTTATCTCTAGAGGATTGGATTGTTGTTGACATTAGGAAAAACTTTTTCATGTACTTTATGACAAAATGAAAATTTTGTAAAAATATTTTATACGAATGAAAAGTCATTGTGAAAAATGTGTATATAATGCATACAAATAAAACAACATAAACCAAAAAAAAAAAAAAAAAAACTGGAAAAAAAAAAGAAAATAAAAAAATTCAGCATAGTTTTGAATTTTCTGCATTTATTTATTGAAAAAGGAAAAAGATTTTCAAAAAAATTTTTTTTTTTTATTTTTAAATGATTTAAGTCATGAAGTGTAACGAGACTTCTTTTTCAAAATTTATATAAATGAGGTTCTTGACTTTCACAATGATAACATAAAAATTTTTGATAAAATTTCTGCATTAAACAATAAAGGTCAAAATTAAATTTACATATATGTGTACAATAGTACAATACATAATTAAAGATACAATATTTTTTTATGTTCAAACTTTAAAACAAAGTTAGATACAAAAAAAAAAAATAAATTAACAAAATTACATGGAAATTTTAATTAATATCTTCCATATGAGAGTTATAGTCGACCACTGTAAAAACATAAATTTTTGTATAGTACACATTTAGTTGCTGTTATCTTATACAATGCGTACAGAAATACATGTATATTTTAAACAACATTTAAAATGAGTGGAAAAAAAATCAGAAAAACTTATAAACTAGGTTAAGTGACCTCTGAGGATCCATAAAATCATAAATTATTTTCTCATAATTGACAAATCTGTACTTTTAACAAAAACGAGAAATAAAAAAAAAATTATTATAATATTCTCTTGAGAGAAATTCGTTTCAAATGATTCATTTTAATTTCTTTTGTTTGTATATAAATTTTACTAAATTTAAATATTAAAAATGATAAAAAAAAAAAACCAATGTGTGTACTCTCATCTTTATAAATAGAAAAAAGAGTTATAAGGGTATGTATGTATGTAAATTTGTAAATATGAGTGCATAGTATATGTATGTATTTAAATAATAGAAATAAAATAGTATTTGAATATACGTACATTTTTAAAGTATTACATTTAATTTAGAATCTCATGGTCAAGGTAATCATTTCGTTGATTTTGCATTAATAATAAGTAAATGTTGATAATTATTATTTTACTTAATTTAGTGTTATTTAAAAATTATAACAAATGGTATTTAATTAAATTTTATTGAATTCGTAAACACATTCATTATGCAATAAAATACATTATTGTGCATATTAATTACATTATTTATAATTTTTCTATTTAATGACATTATTTTAAAAAAAAAAGTAATATAACAACAATAATTAAAAACAATAATTATTAGTTGAAATTTTATCGTATTATTAAAGTATATTATATTTAGAGGGTAATGATCTTCCGAGAAATCACTTCACAAGAACACTTCTCTATTTCCGTTTTTTGTTTTCTTTCTCTCTTTTATTTTTATTTTTATTTTTTTGTTTCTTAATGGTTTTTGTTTCTTATATTAAAATACTGTAAAAATGTCACACTTAAATAAAATAGAGTATAACACTTAGGAAACGAAGAAAAAAAAAGGATGTTATGAACAAGAATTATACACTTAACATTATTGTTTTACCCATTAAGTTTTTTTTTATTTTGCTTTTGAACAGATTAAATATTAGTAGTTATGCAATTTTGTTACTATACATATAATTTAAAAATACTTTTACATAAAATTCATTTATACATAAAATTCATTTAAAGACTAGGTCACTTACATACATGTACATATGTACATAATATATTTGTCGTTCTATTTATACAACAAAAAATAAAGTATGTACTTATTATTATTTTTTTTTGTACAGTATACACGATACACAAACTACATCTAAAAATGAAAATTTCATTTATTTTAATATTAAATAATTAATTCACATTTATTTTATTTATCTTAAAATAATTATTTTTTTATTTTAATTTCACATTTAAAAATTATTTGTATATTTTTTGATTTATGTTTTTATTTGATTAAAATTTTATTTTTAAAGTTTTTTCTTTTCATTTTATGTTTTTAATGATTTAATTTTGTATAGTATTTTTATGAAGTTCTATCGAAACATTGAGCAATCCGTAATGAATTGATGCTGCTTTTGGCGAATGTAATATAATATGTACATACATAAGAGAGAGAATACAATTTGATTTTAAAATTCATCCTTAAATAAAGGTGCTGGCTAACTTTGTTCGCAATACAAATGTCAATTTCAGTTTCGTTAAATATTCAGGAGAATATTTAGTACATATACATATACATATACATGTATGTACCTTAGAATAAATTGTTAAAGCTTTTTTTCTCAAAAGAAAAAATATATGTAGATTTATTAACGAAACATATTTAGCGCATGACAATGAAAAGCTTAATTTCCTTTAGAGGCTAAAAATGGAGTTTTTCAAGGATAAGTAACAGATTACTGATTTGTTCATATAAACTTCGATTTTATTTAAAAAAAAAAAATAAAAATAAAAACAAAATTCACTAGACTTCAAATAAAAAAACAACAACACATATTTACTTATATAAAAATTTAAGATTGTAAATGCAAATTTTTTTGTGTATGCATGTTTACATATACACATATTTGTATTACGAATATTTGTACATAGTTAAAATGATGAATTTTACAACATAACAAATTTTTGATTATGCATATTTTATTTTTCATTATATTCAAGGTTATTGCCATAAAATAAATATACAATGCTATGTATGTTTAAATAATATGATTACGCTATTGTATACTATGCATTTAAAAAGGAAACAAGTAAATAAAAATGTATGTCAGTGAAAAGCTTAAAAATCTCATTTTTATTTTCTTTTGCAGTAATAGTTATATTGTACTAGTAATTAAACTGTATAGTAGAATTATCCTTATTTACTTTCATTTGGTAGAATTAAGATTATAAATTATTTTAGTTTGTGTTTTGTTTTTTGCAAAATAATTTCTATTGAGAGCTTAATTTTTATAATAACTCTTTTTACTTTTGTTATATAAAATTATGAACTATTTCAATATTGCTTCTGCTGTCTAGTACAAAAGAAAATTTTAAAATTCATTTAATGTATGTATGTACTTAAATAGAGTAAATGACATTGAGTAACAATGAAATTTTTACAAAGTGTTTATAAAACACAAAATGTACAACCTAAATTGATTTATAAACAATTATAATTACAATTTTATCAAAGACCTTAAAGTACAGTTTTTTTTATTTATTTTTTTTTTCTAATTATAAAACTCTTATTATTGATTAATCGTTATCAAATACGGTATTAAAATTTTATCTTAATAAATCGTTTTAATCGAAAATAAATTTACTAAAAATATTTACATAAAATTATGTAAAAATTTACGTTAATGGCTTTTATTAATAAAAAAAGGCAAAAAAAAAAACAAAAACAACCTTGCATGTAAAATTTTTTTGTTTTTAAAACATCTCTTTTTTCTAGTAAATTTATGTCGTCTTGTCTTGTTTATTTTTTATTAATTAATTTTTTTTTCAAGCTTTTAAAGAAAAAACCTAAACGATGTACATAGTAATGTGTACATGCATATTTTGTTCCTTTGTAACTTTCAAATAAGGGTTTATTATAGTTTTAATTCGTTTTTTGTTTTTAGTTCATAATTGCTCTTGCAATTTCTTTTTTAACGTTTTTTCATTTTTTTTTTTTTATTTTTTCAAAAACTGATTATAAAATATGTATGTGTACATTATGAATATTCATGGTAAGTTTTTATGCATATTACATGTATGTACATAAATTTTATAAAAATATTACGAAAATATAGGTACATAGTAAACATTTTGCATAGTTGCAAGTATTCTATATATACGTTATACGTTATATAAGTTTTTGGAATGTGCATTACATGGCATTACTATGCAAATCGTTTTACTTAGTTTTATACGTACATTATGTGTGTGCTTATGTTAAACTTTCAACTTGAAATTTTCTACTATATGAAAAATGTATGATGTTAGCATATATGTATGTATCTATATTGTGTACATATATATATGTAGTTATATTTATCATTGAGATAAATATTATCTAAATGCAGTGATAATAATAAATATACAGATTTAATTGAAAAAACCCACATGTTATTTATAGATAATTTTATATTACCTGTATTTAGGTTTTGTTGATTTTAAAATGATTTTCGAATTATGGACTAACATGTTTATATTTACATTATTCATTTATGTAAACAAAATTTTACTATATATTTTAGTACACACAAACATGTACATATGTATGTGTATGTAATTATTCGTGTGGAATTTATTTAAAAATATAAAAACATAAAATGTATAAGCATATATACAAAAATTTTTATTGTAAATATAATGAGAAAAGTGTTATTTATTTTATTTACATAAAATTGCAAGTTGAAAATGTAGTAAATAATTTAATTTATCGATTTTAATTTATAACAAGAATTTTTACATATATAGCAAGAATGCATTTATATTATAAAAATGAAAGAATATAAAATATTGATAAAATATAAAAATTAATGCATTAATGAAACGTAAAATTCAAAACAGAAATGAATCCATTTTTAAATGAATATTATATTGTACTTTTCATTATTCGATAATATTTTAATAAATAAAATTGAATCTTTTAATTTATATTTAAAAGGAAAATATGGTTTTGTAAATTTAATTTTGTTAATTATGTTTAACAACATTTTATATACATATGTACATAATTGTAATTTAAATAAGTAAATTATTAAATAATAATAATAATTGAAAGAAATATTTGAATACCATAAATTGTAATAATGAACTAAAATTACTCAGTTATTTATATTTTAATTTTTTTTTTTAAATAAAAAGGAGAATTTGTATTTGATAAGTTCAAATATTGCATAGTCATTTTGGATACATATTAAACGGAATGCATAGAAACTGATCAAAAATATTTGAATTGTGTTGTTTTTTAAGCATATACTTTAGCAAATGTATGTACAAGCGTGTACATGAAAATTTTGTGTCATCTCCAAATTATTTATTGTACATGTAAAAAAAAAAAAAACAAAAAGTAAAAACACAATGAATTTGAAGAGGTGTATAATATATTAGAGCAAATATGTACAATAATACGTTTGTTTCAAAAATAAAGTCAAATTGAAAAGAAAGAAAACAAAATAAAAAGTAAAAAAAAAAAAAACAGCTCAAAAAGTTAGACCTTTTTCATGTTATTGGTAAAACAAGTTAACTTTTATTATTTATTTATTTTGCTTTTATGTTGTATATGGCACGGAGTATTTTGTGTTTACACGTATATGTATGTATATGTGTACTGTATATCCTTTTTTATATAATTTATATGAAAAATTTTCATTTATTCAATAAAACTTAAATAATATTAACATTCATACACATGTGTGATGCGAATTGTATGTACAACTTTTTTTTTTTTTTTGTTATTTATTCGAATAAATAAAATTTGTGTTTTTTTTTCATGTTAAAATAAAATGGAAAAATGCCACTTGGCGTAGAAAAACTTTAATTTAAATTAAAAATTGCCTTACAATAAATATATAGTACAATAAAACTGTACAAATAATACTATATTTCCAATATGTATTTAATATTAACAAAAAAACAGAAAGAAAAAAACCTAGAAAACATTCTGTAAAACTAATACAAATACTTAAAAAAAAAAAGAGAACTATCATAACACTAAATTTAAATTAAATTGAAACTTATTAAAGTTTAATGTTTATTTTTATGTACATAACTACATATTAAATTGCATTTTTTGTTGTTGTTTTTGTAGCTGTATGGTTTGTTGAAAGTTTTCTGATTTTTTTTTCCCTATTTTATTTTATTCACGTAAATATGTTGAGGATTTTTCGGGTTTATTCTTTTATACACATAACGTGATATTGAACTTTGAAAAATGAATGAAAAGAAAATATGTATACTATATATGTACATATGTATTTGTACATTGCATATATGTAAGTATTTGTATGATGATTGTTTATAAATATATTATTATGGAAAAGTTTTAAAGACATGTACACAATATATATAATTGTATTGTAAAATGCATTCATATAGTGTATTTTTTAGATAAACTATTGATACGTATGTTTTTCTTTACAAAAAGAAAATTTAGAACTAAATTTTTTGCTTAATTTGTTTTAGTTCTTTAAAAGTGTGCACATCATGTGTTCAAGTATAAAGTAAATTTTTATTTATACGAATGTGTATATGCATGCATCATGTATAATATTTTCATTTACATAATATGAAATGTTATGACTTCTGAATATTAAATTAGTTTATTTTCATTGTCTTCTGTATGCATTTTTATATGACATAAAATTGTATTATTATTAATTTTTTAAACTGTTGTTATTGGAAAATTACAATATAGTGATGATTTTAGATGATTTTCAATTTTTTCAAGCCGTTTAAGAAAAAATCAAAATATTTTAAGAGGTTTGAATTCAACATTCACGTAGCAAATTTTTTGCTTTTTTTTTATTAATTAGAAAAGAAAATATTTAATAATGACAAAAAAATATATAACCTCAAATTTTAATAATTACATACATTTAATTTTGTGTGTCTGTAAATTGTAAACATAATTATTATAAAACATCAAAGAAAATGCTTTTATTATTTTTTTAATTATATTTAGAATACTTTAGATTTCATCAAATATCGTTTTTGTTTTACATTTTTTTATTTATTTATTATTTGAAAATTTTTTAATTATTAATTTTTTTTTTGAAGTGGTCTCATAGATTTTTTTTGTATTACGCTTTAAAAATTAATGAAAAGATGAATGTGAAACTTTTTAACTGTTCTTTTCTTTTACGTTATGCTTTTCGCTAATAAAGACTGCTGTATTCGTTTTCAATTTTGTTTTTGATTTTAAAATAAATAAAAAAATAATAAACATACATATGTACATAATTATATTACGGAATATTGCGGAATTTAATTTTAGTTATTTAGGATAAAAAAAATCAAATAATTTCTATTTTAAACCAGAATCAAATTAAAATTTAATAAATTTAAAATGAAAGAAAAAAATATGTATATTGTGTTATTTTTCTGATTAATAAATGATTTGAAACTTTTGTTCATGGAAATACAAAGTTATTCAAGTCATTTTTTTCATGTTTATTTATATAAAGAAAAATAGGGGAAAAAATAATTTTTTTAATGTATATATAGGTATCATGTGTAAAACCATGATATTGTTTCAATTGTGAAATTACTGTTTGTATATACTCATAGTGTATTTTTTAATATTATAAATTTTTATCTGATTTTTTGTTTCTATTTTCATTTCTGTTTCTATTATTGTTATTGTTGCTGTTGTGTAAGTGATGTTGTTTTTCATGTGTTTTTGTTTTATTTTTTCTTTTTATTTCAATTTTTATAACTTTTTTATGAGTTAAAGTTTTAAAGTTTTGTTTTTATGTGGAAGATTTGTTTACTTTTATTCTTTTTAAACATTTTCATATTTTTGTACTTTTGTCGTTGTGGCTTTTTTTTCCTTTTCTTCATTTCATATAACAAGCTATACAAAAAAAAAAAAATTACATGCATGTACATTTACAGTATGTATGTATATGATTTGTATTAATGCAGAAAAGCAAATTGGCAAAAAGTTTATTGCCTTTAAATTTTCATACTTTTCTTATGCACAGTAAAATAAATACAAATATTTATCTTTTTACTTTTTATTTTATTTTATATACATATATGTATATGTATATATATATTTTTTTTTTGAAGCAAAATATATTACTTACTTCTAGTGAAATACAATATTTTTATATTAAATGTGACTTAAGAAATTTATTATACAAAATAAAATAAAAATAATAAAATCAACAAAAAAGAAAAACCAAAAACAAAATACCTTTTCCACGAGTAAAATACATTCACTGTACATGATTCACAATTGATAATGTAGTAGACAAATTTATCACCATTAATGTTTTTTTTTATATAAGTATGTATGTACATATATTATATAGACGTTATATGATATTATTATGTCTACATATGTGTGTATTGGTGTGTTTGTATTACATACTATGAATTTTGTTTTTTTGCAATCAAATAAATTTTATTATTTGATTTGAAATTGAAAAATTTTCTTTTTTCTATAAATCGAATATTTTAAAGATTTAATATAGAAAAATATTTTTTACTTTAGTTTTATTTGTAATTTAAATAAAAATAACATATATTTTCATTTTGTTTTGATTTAAAGAATAACAGAAAAAAAAAATCAATAACATAAAATTCTTAAAATTTTTGTGTTTTATTTCTGATAAATTTTGTTTTGCTTTTTGTTGTTTTTTTTTTTTTTTGGGGTTTTATAATTTTCCTATAAATCAATTTGCATATTTGATTTTAATTTGCATGTTCAATTTTCAAATTTTAAAATTAAATTTGCATTATTGAATACATACATATATTTGAATTTTGTATGTATTTTAAAATGACATATGTATGTATATGTTGTATGTGTGGATATTTATTGGTAAACAACAATTTAAAATGAAAAAAAGGACACATGTATGTACATATGTATATTCACATATATCATATATCATCAAAATTAAAAACAAATCGATTATAATGTTTTTATATATGTACATATAGTATGTATGTACATAAATAATAAAATAAAAGTTTTAATTTCAATTATTATATGCTGTATGTATTTGTTTTTATTGTCATCATTTAATTTTCAATTAAAAGTAATCTTTTTGTTTTCCTTTGAAAATTTAATTGTTTGACTGTGTTTTTCTTTCTTTTTACTTTCAATATTTTATACTACAATTAGGATAATTGTTAAAATTATATAAAAAAAAAAAAAATGATTTTGAAAAGGAAATAAATGAATAAAAAAAAAAAGTTTTTCTTTGTAAGATATAATGAATGTCGAAAAAAATTTGCATAAATCAAATGTATGTTAGTGTGTATGAATGTGCAATCTTAATTACAATTCTATGCGAAAGTAAATACAAATTTAAAAGAATAAAAGCACAAATGTAGGTGATGTTACATTATATGTTTTGTCATGATGACATGAAAATTATTCATTCTGATTCTGACAGATTTATGTTATACATATTCAGTTCAACCTTAAAAGTCATTGCACTTTTTTGTTGTTGTTAGTTGAAAATGCAATCGTTATTAAGATTAAAAATAAATGAAGGAAATACGTACATATACATTCACGTATATGCTATAAATTTATACATAATTGTATATGGTCGAGTATGTACATTTTTACAGAATACATTTATGAGAGATTTGTATGTTAAAAATGATAGTGAGAAAATATATATATTTTTTAAATGGTAATTATTTTTAATTTGCATGTTTAGACGCAAATTTATACTTAAATCTCAATTATTATTACATTTGAAATTTATATTTTTTAGCGGTTTTCCTTTAAATCCCGCATGCACATGATAAATATTCAAAAAAGTAATATTTTCAAAAGTTTCGTATTTTCCTTTTTTTTAAAATATATTTTTTATTTTAACAAAAGCCAAATTTTAAGTCTAACCAAGTCTAACGTATATGTATAGTCATGATATATGTATGTATGTACATATTTCTTATTCTTAAAATATTTACATTAACATACATTACATACATACATGTATAATAATATTACAAAATTTTATTTTTCTAGTTTTTGAATACACACCTATACGCATACAATACATAAACAAAATAAATATTATGTGAAAATGGCGTGAAATGTATAAAACGTGTGTGTCATAAAAAAGTCAAAATTATATAACTTATGTATTTTATGTATTAGGGAAAAAGAATCTGTCTCAAAGTACCTATGTAGTATCTATCTATTTTGGGTATTATTATGATAATACTTTAATCTTTTCAAAATTTTTATAGGTACATCATGACTGATGTATTTATATGTTTGTGTGTATGTATTTATAAGGGAAAAAGTAGAAAAAAGAATATATGTATATATATTTCTATATGTAAATGTATGTATATAATACGCATATCAATATTAAGATATCATTTATTTACGAAAAATACGTATAAATTTGAAATGAATTTATTTTTAAAAGATTTTTTTTTTCATCATTATCAATACATTATGTAAAATAAAAATATAAAAAAAAAATCAAGAACAGAAACAAAAAAGTTTTACTTATACGTATTTTGTACAGTTGTGTTTGTTAAAGGTAATAAAATTTGATGACTGTGAAATTTTTGTAGATATAGCAACAAGAAATTATTTTTATATAGATAAACAGATGAACTATGCAATTATATAATTGGCTGCTCTAACGAGGATGAATGTTTACACAAAAAAAAAAGAAAAAAAAAAAAACCAAAAAAATCTAAAAAAAAAATATTTAGTGAAAAACAAAAGATACAAGAAAAAATATAAGAATTCACAGGCAAAAAATAATTGTATCTTAAAAAGAGATTCCCATTTCAAATTATGGTCGATGAAAAGATTGTTATTTAGCAATAACTAATGATACAAATGGTTGATGACATTGTATTGAAAATAATATTGAATAAAATGTTTTTGAAATTGAATGAATAAAATTATATTTGAGTACATGTATACGTATATATGTGAAATTGTTTCAAAATTTGTCAATGGTATGCTGGTATAAATTCTTGTGTTGAAATTCGTTATGTTTTTATTCATTTTTTTTTTAATTTGCCTCTTTTGTTTTTAACGTTTTTATATACATATAATATTTAACATTATGGCATTATAATATATACTATTATTTTGAGTTTTCATTTTCATTTCAATACTCTGAAAGAAAAACAAAAATAAATAAACAAACAAAAAACAAATTAATTTATCTTCAAAGCACGTAACGTATTTCATGTATTTTTCAAATATGCAGTATAATACAATATAGTACATAACTATTAATATATCATCTATAAGAGGATCCTTTTTACATACGTGACATTCATAGATATACACAAAAGTTTAGTTTCATATATGAAAAAAAAAATTTTTTTTTTTGTTTATTGTTTTTTGTTTTTCTTGTGTAATTTACAATAGTACAAAACTACATACATATACATATGTGTTTGTGTACAATACTGTAGAATTGAAGAATGAATATATTGCCATTTTTTTTTTTTTTTTTTTTTTTCTTTTTCTTTAATAATATGAGGCAAAAGAGCTTATGGAAAGTCAATCGATTTATTTGAAATACAGACAATAATTTGACCTATTTCGTATTAAATTAGATCATTGCAAAAAGATATCATACATAAACTGTGTTTTATTTTTTTTTGTTTTTCAATATTCACTTTTCCTTCTTCATTTTGCAGATCATATTAAGTATTTTATTTTCTTGTTTTTCATTTTTTTTATGCATTTTCTTTATTAAAGTGAAACTGGAAAATGAAGATTAAAGAAAAATAAATCATGTCAATGTACTTTATTATGAATAAATACACATAATAACATAAGAGGAAATTATGAATTTTTATAGCTAAGGGCTAAATATTATATTTCTATTGATATAATTTTCCAAATTTTCCTAGAAAAACTTTAAAAAGAAGTCAAATAAGCAATTCTTAAAGCAAAGTACATATGTATGTATGTACGTTAATAAAAATTAATTTTTTTATTTACACTGTACAAGAAAGACAAGCTAATTCATTTACATGTTTATGTATGCAATTTAAATTGAAATCAAGTTATAAAAGCAAAATATCTTTGTATATCAGAATATTCACTTTTTACCCCTGTCCTTATTTTCATTTTTATTTTTGTATGTTATTTGAAATCTACTTATTTTTTATATAGGTATACGTACACTTTATATCGAGTTAATTTAATTTTATTGTAAACGATTGCACTGAAAATGGTATTTTATGCAATTTTTATTTTAATTTAACGAAATAAAATGTTAATATTTAATCAGAATAAAATTTTAAAAATTTTTGATTATTTTGTTATATGCATACATAACGTATGTATGTATGGAGTATATTTGCTTTTCTTAATGTAAATTAAATATATGCATATGGGAAATTGAACAGTATGTATTTTATTATTTTGTCTATTCTTTGTTATTATGATCAGTATAGAAAGTATAATAAAAATCGAATTGATATAATTCTTTAAATTTTCTTATTTTAATCTTTTGTTTTTTAACAAAATGTATAATCAATATATGGAGATACATATGTTTAATTTTTTTTTTTTTTTTTTTTTTTTTAAATTTTAATATTGTGAATTTTCTTATTAAATTGTATTGAATTACTTTATTCCAACATAAATGAAAACCATTAAATTAAATTTCAATTGTTGAAGTAATTTACTCAATTAATCTTGTTAATTTTTTTTTTTTTTGCATCCTGTATACGCGTTAGTAAATTTTATATAAAATCAATTTCAATTGAATTTTAGATAAAAACTTTAATGAATAGATAAATATAGCTAATTTTGTAAAAAATTTTATGTATGTATACAAACAAGCTGTGTATATTGAATAGAAAATTGTGGTGTGAATGATATGCAAATTATAATTTTTGTGTTTAGTAAATATGATAATTTAATAAAATGTTTGCGTATGCAAAAAATAAATGAAAAAAATTAAAATAGAAAAAAATTATAAAAAAAGGAAGCACACATTATAGAACATTTGTTAGGTTATGATGTTGAATAATGACCTATAACATACATACAATAATTACATGTATACCCATATAGATACACAATTATTAAAATAAACGATTTATTTGCAATATTTTGGAAAAAAAAAATTGTTTATAATTGGCTATTATCAAATTATAATGATAATTTAGTGCATTGCTGATAAATCAATTTAATGGTATATACAATTGATGATATAATAATTATTGTATAAATTTTTATGTGGTTTGTAAATGTAAATTACAATTACAAAAACATAAGTTAATTTTTAATTTAATTTTTTGTTTGTTTGTATTTTGAAATTTATTAAATAAATTGTGTGATAAAATCGACTCCATTTAAAAAAGATAAAAAAATGTTAAAAAAAGATTCATGCTTATCAAAATAATTTCTATCGCAATTGCTGTGATTTGTTTATCTACATTTCGGTTTGTTACTGTTAGATACTACTTTGTTGAGAATTTTAAAAATTTCTCTTTTTATTCAAAGTATAATTTTTATTTTTCTTTATTGTTGGGCATAATGTGGGTATTACAATTGATTGTTTAAGACTGTATTTAAACATTACTCAAGTATAGTTAAAGGAATGTCAGATAAACTAATTATTTAAAGAAAAAAATAAAAAATTAAGCTTTAAAATTAAATTTATTTTCAAATAAAATTGTAAAACTGAAGCAAAAAAAAAAAAAACTTTAAATCAGCTGATTTATTTACTATTTCGTTAAAATTTAAGGGGTAACATAACTAATTCTGTACTTTTAATTTAGATTTTTTAGTTTTCTCAATACAACTATATTGAAATAAAAAGCGCATGACAAAAAGCCCTCGTAGTTCCATAGAAAAAGGCTAAAAAAAGTCTATGAACTATGCAAAATTTTGTAAAAGTCTATGCGTTAACTTTAAAGTTGCAGACTACTTTATCTTTTAAAAGCACATTATAGTATATTGTTCATATATATGTACATATGCACGTATGTAATCCTTTGTTTTTCTCTTCTTTTTTTTTTTTTTGAATGTCAGAAATTTATTTTATTTTCATTTTTTATTGCTATGTTTATGAATTTGAATTTTTCCAATTTTAAATGAAAATTTTACGAAGACAAATTAAATAAAATTTTTGCATAATAAATTTGTTTATTAAAAAGTTTTTATAAAATTTTCATTTCAATTTTATATGAACATTTATGGAAATACAAAATATAGTATAAAAATATGCATTTGTAATTGTATGCTGGTAGTTGTAGAAATGTTGAAATTTAGAAAAGTCATTTGCATTTAAATTTATGTTATTTTACTTTTATTTAATATGCATACAAATACATTTGTATGTATGTATGCATTCATGCATGAATACAAAATTTGGTAAAAGAGATGCATAAAATTCATATGTACTGTATGCTAATATTCATTCTTTTATGAATTAATTTTTCTTTTTGTTTTTGTTTCTATTACAAAAAAAAAAAAAAAAAAAAAACAATTTTTTTTCCTTAATCCGTACTGAAATACAATGAAAGAAAAATAATAAGACAAAAAAAAAATAAACAAAAGAAACAGTTGTCAAGCATTTCTAGAATGTAGAGAATTTTTTAAAACATTTATATTGTAAACATTTTTTATTCATCATGTGTTGCATTTTAACATAATAATACTGTATTTATGATGTTTATGTATGTTTGCATTTGTAATTGTTCATTATTGTTTTTTTTTTGTGATTATTATTCTTGAATACCCTGTGCATAATTTATGACGATCTAATGTACATTTTGTATAAGTAAAATGAATGTACGAGTATTATGTTTTTCTTTCTTAAAAAAAAGACGTGAAAATACATACATATGTACGTCTTTTTTTTATAGTTTATATACATTCACAAAATATGAAAATATATGAATAGAATAGTAATTTTAGAATAATACTTAGAGTACTTAACATTTCTTTGAATTTTCATGCATTATTTTGAAGTCAATTCTATATTTTCTATTAAAACAATACGAGATGCGTAACAAGCATACATGCATAAATTGAATAGTGATTTTTTTTTTGTTTTTTAAATATTTTTTGCTTTTGTTTTGCTGTTGAATGAAAATTCTATGTTATTATTATAGAATTATATGTATTAATAAATGGTAGTTTACAAATTTTATGTATTATATGTTAAATGAAAAATTTTCATATTTTTGTATGTATGTTTCTTTTTTGTTTTTCATTTAAAATTTAATAATACAATAAAATTGTGTAAATAGAAATTTCCCTTAATTTAGTTCCTGTTATTGTATATATATATATATATGTACATATGTAAATACAACATAAAATATTATTTAAGAGCATCTTTATAATATTTTCTAAGCCTGTTATAATTATCAGATTTTATTAATTAATTTTGTGATATAATGGCAATATAAATAAAAGATAATCTTGATTTTGTAAAACTTTATAATTGATTAGGCTTGGAAAATTGCTAACACTTCAATAATGAATGCCAAAAGAAAATTCGAGTATAAAAAATAAAAGCTACAAAAATATAAAGTTATACCTAAGTATTTACATAGGTACAAAAAAAAAACCTTAAAACATGTAAACATCTTTTTCATACTTCTCCATTTTCTTTAATAATAATGAAAACTTTTCTTCATTTAATATTTATTACCAATGTTCAGACAGAAGTTATCAAACTTTTTTTTTTTGATAATTGAAAAACATATCAGTCCAAAAATTACGTTTATTATAATTAAAATGTTTTGTATGTACAATATACAACTAATAAAATGAAACCACATCATTTATGAAAATTTTTGTTGTTGTGTAAATAGTAACCTTTTTTTTAATTCCAGCTATTAAAGGTCCATTTATTTTGTAATTTTCTTATGTATTATAATAAATAAAGTACTGGAATACACAAAAAAAAGAGAAAAAAAAAACATTAACCATAAAAGAAGATTATAAGATATTATTAAGCAATTATATGACCCTAAGTGGATTTGTACTTATCACCTTCTTATCTATGTACATTTTTACATTATATTTTTGTTTTAGTGAAATTTTCCAAAAACTTATTTTGAAAATATAAAAAATTTGGATAAATACAAGGTAATATAGTTTACCATTAAAATATTACGACCACATGAATATAATGTACATGAAACATTTTCCTTGTAAATGTACTCTTTATACCACAAATTGAGTATACCATATGATACGTAGTTAGGTAAATGAAATGAAATGCTATTGGTCTAGAAAACTTTTAAACATAATTATAGACCGATTGTTACTATAAAATAAAGAAATTTTATATGTTTTAATCTATTCTATTTATTAAAAGAATTAACTTGTAATTTTCTTTTGAACGTATATGTACATATGTATGTATGTACACATGTGTAGTATAAAAATGCAAATTATCTGTTATATAATTTTTATTAACTGCAAAAATTACATAACAGATAAGGAAAAAGAGAACATGTTTAAAATTAATTAAATTATTAAAAATTTGTTGACCAACGTATTATTAAGTCGTTTGTTCATATGCTTTTGAATGAAAATTTAATAAAAAAGTACTACATAAAATTTGAAAGTCATGATCTTTTTTTTTTTGGTTTTTTACCTAGTAGTGGGAACCAAATAGTTTAAGATATTTCAAAGTTATTTAAATATCCTCTTCAATTATAGTCAAAATTGTTTTTGCTTGTGTTCTGTTTTCAATGTTAAAATTCTTTTTTATATGTTTATATGCATACATACATATGTTATTTTTTATCGTTTAGAGTATGTATTACTCGTTATTTTTTATTATTAAAATTATATTTTGAAATTTTCCATATAATGTTTGAATAATTTTACTGTAATAAAATGCAAAAGACTATAAGGACCGTTGGAAAATCCTTATTTACACATATTCATATGTACGTAATAAAGATTTAAAAAAAAATGAATTCTTTTAACCCGCATCAAGTAATTTTTTGTTTTGAAAATGTGTACATGTACAAGATCCTTTTTTGTACATACATACTCATATCATTATATAACAGTCTAATTTTTTGTTTGTCTGTAATAAAATACTAGGTTTTATGAAATGGATTAAATTTTTAAAATAGTCATCTTTTATAATTTTTGTTTATTTTTTTGTTAAATGAATTAGAAACTGTAATAGAGAACATGCGAAGAATTTTTTTGTTGTTGTTCGTTTTTTTTTTCCAGAAAAGAAATTTATAAAGCATATGACGGTAGATAAGTTACAAGCTGTAACTATAGTTATTTCGCATATCAATATATGTATTCATGAAATTTGAATGATATCTGTATAAGATTTTTGTAAAATTTATTAAAACTTTTAATAATGTTAAATATTTTTTTTCTAATAACGTTTATTTAGATTTCTTATATTTAAAATAAATTTAAACAAATATAAATACGAGAAATTTTCATTTAAAATTTTTTTGATCGAGGAGTTTTATTTCGGATCAATGTAATAATTTTTGATTTCATTTCTTCCATATTAAGAAGATCTGTTGAGTAATTTTTCAATAAATTATCTTTTTCTGTTAATAAATTTGTGATTTGATCAATTTCTTGATCTAATAACCATTTTGCCTAAAGAGTAAAAAAAGGAAAAAAATTCAACGGATGACACATTATCAAGATAGATGTAAATTATATAAATTATACCTTTTCCAATTCTTGTACTTCATTCAAGCTTTCTTTATAGGTTTCACTTTTTTCTTGAATTTGTTTTTCAAGGTTATCATTTATATTTCGTAAAGAATCAATTTCAGATTCTAGTTCATCACATCTTTTTTGCTAAGTAATAAATGTTAAATTTAATAAATAAACAAAAGCAATAAATTTAAAAAAAAACATGTTTTTTTTTTTTACTTCAAAATAAATTTTAGCTTCTAATTGTTTTATTTGATTTTCTTGTTCAGTTACTTTTACAATATATGATGACAATTTATCTTGAAGTTCTATAGCAAAAACACAACCTCGTGAAAAATCAAAATTTTATTCAATTTAAAAAAATCTTACCAATTATTTCTTTTTGTTGATTTTCAATTTCAATAATTAATTTATTTTTGTGGTCAGTTTGTTCTTGTAATTTATTTTCCATTAAATTTAATGAATTAAATAATTTTTCATTTTTATCTTTTAATTTAAAATTTTCATTTTGATATCTAAATAAAAACAAAATTTTCTTATTCAGAGCGTTAATGAAAATATTTGAAAATTTTTTTAGTTACTTTTCAATTGACATTTGATACATAAGATTTTCTGATTGATATTTAGAAAATTCAGCTGAGAGAATTGATAGTTTATGGGATAAATTTGTAATCTATACATAAAAAAAAGGTGGGAAATTAAATTCAAAAATTTTTTATAGTAATATTTTGTGTAAAATTAAACCTCAACATCACTTTCATCTAATTTTGACAGGAGATCTTTTTCAGTATTTGCACATGCAGCAAGTTTAAATTCAAATAATTCCATTATATCGGACATCATAATATTCCCAAACTAAATTTAAAAAAAAATTACATATATGAATGAATACATAATATTCCGGTTATCTTAATTACAAAAAAAAAAAAACCATACATCATTGTTTTTATATGCTGCACATATTTTGTCTATCAAATCATTTAGTTCTTTTTCTAGATTATAATTCAAGCCGTCATTGAAATTTAGAAAATCATCATGACAATTTTCATTATCTGATTTGAAGGTCATTGATTTTGCTTCATTAACTAATTGTTCTCTACTAAGAATCTACAGTAAGTAAATCAATCAATTTTAGTTCATATAAAAATTATATTTCAAAAAAATTAACCTTTGATATATCTGATGATGGAAATGACTTATGTTTTGATAAATCGAATACAAACGAGCATACATCTAAAAAAAAATTTTTTTTAAAATTATTATTGTACATGTAAAATTTTATTATTTAAATTATGTTTGTATAGATATTCACCAGGATTTTCATTTAGAATTGCTTTTGTTATTATTAACTTTATTATTGGTAATTTCATAAATGATTCTAATTTTTCAGTCCATAATTTTTGATCAAAATTTTCTGCAAGCAATGATAATAAATAAAGTGCACTCATGTACATTGGAATTTCAAAATCATGAACAATTGGTGTTTTTGTCTACAACAAAAATGAAAAAAAAAAAAAAAAATACAATAAGATTAATTTTCTAATTAACAAGATTTACTCATATCCCTTTTATTACCGAAGAGTCATTAATTCTTGGTAATAATTGATTGAATACAGTTTTAAATAAAAAATTTTGAAAAATTTCTTCAGGGATTACATATTTACATCGATGTCTTATAAGTACTAAAAGTACATTGATTATAACTGTTATATGCTCTGATGTCATATCAATCATTCCAGATAAATTCATACAATGTGATATATTTTCTGTGATTTCATAATAATCTCTGGTTGATAAATTTTTATTTTTTTCTATAATTTAATATACATTTTATCATTAAATCGAATGAAACATATTTTTAAAAAATTTTTTAAATACCATCAATTTTTAATATTACTAAAAGTATTTCTAATGATTTTATTCCAGCTTTATTACATGTAATCCATTTGATTACAGTGTTAACAATTTCAGATAAAATTTCATGTAAATACGTTCCTTTTAAAAATTATAAAATTATTACGTGAATATACAGAATAAAAATTATTTGAAAGAAAATAAAATAAAATAGATAAAAATCTTTTTATCTGATTACCAATTTGAAGAAGATTTTTGAGGAAATCGAAAAGATATGCTAAAGATTCAATTTGATTTGAGCAATTTTCATTTTTGTTGAAATTTTTAATATTGTTAACATTCTAGAATGAAAAATAAATCAAAATTCATTGAAAATTTAATGTTAAACTTATTAATCTTATTGTAGGAAAATATTTACATTGATAAGTTTTTGTACATTTTCTTTGTAGTTTGAGTAATTTTCAAAATATTTCAATAATAAATCACATGATTTCATATCCTGAAAGAAATCTACTGTATGTTTAAGAAGGCTATAATTCATTGAACTTGAAGAATGAAATATAAAAATAAAAAATAAAAATATAATTGGGTTCTTTTTAATATCATTTATATTATTATTATTATTATTATTATTATTATTATTATTTATTTTTGAATTATTTTATCATCATCATTATCATTAATTCAAGTATTCTTACCTCAATGATTTATTTACTTCGGCGAATGTAAATTCAATAAATCCATAAATATCCTCTTGTGAAATCTCTCGTAAATTATTTTCTAATATAAAAGACATCTTGACAGCCTGAATATATGTATGTTATTATTACGTTATAACAAAAAAAAAAAAAAAAAAATTTAGTTAGAAAATTTATAATGAGATCATTATTATACATAAATGTAATAATATCATTTCAAAAATAATTACATACTAATATTCCATAACATTGAATATGAGTTAAAAAATTTTCTGGTGATGTTATTCGTATAACAATATAAACAGATGGAAGATTTTTATAACATAAATTAATGAGAATTGATAGTGCTGTTACTTTGAGACCTTCCTGACACTATGAGACAGTTAATGAATTATTATTATTACTATTTTCTTTAATTTGTTATTATAACTTATACATAATAGAAATTAATTCACCTTCTTCTTTGAATATATCAATGAGATAAGATATTTTATAAAATTTTCTAAATATGGTTCTTGCCAGGTAATACAAATACCATAAGAAAGATTTTCTAATAAGTTAAGTACCATTTGAAGACGTTCCTATATATAAAAAGATACAATAATCATAAAATTTTATTAACACTTGTATTATAATATCGTTGATTTAATTTTCAATTTACATACTGGATTATTAACAGTTATAAGCAATTTTGATAATGTCTGCATAAATCGAAATTTCTCAACTAAAGATTTCTTGACATTTGAATTTTGTACAGCTACATCTAAGAGACCAATTGTCGACCAAAATAATGATGATCGTGATTCAAGTATACTTATAAGATGTGAAAGATTTATAAATAATGTTACAATATCTGTATTATCTGTATCAAAATATGTTGGATTTGTTGATACAGCTAAAATCTGGTGAATAAGTTAACAATTAATGTCTATCACACAAAATCAAATCTAAGATAAAAAAAAAGGAAAACAAAACAAAAATTAAAGATATTTTATGAAAAAGTAAATTACGGTTAAAATTTTATTAAGTTTATCATGAGATATCTCTGATTTTGTTGTTGAATATTGTTCAAATGTGATATTAAATTCCTTGATGTGTTGCTCAATTGAGGTTCTTGGTGATGAGAATGTATTATTGTCATCATCTGTTGACACTTGTAAGTTTTCAATATTTATGCTATCATTTTCTGTTTTTATTTCCATTGTGCGAAATATTAATTTGTATGTAAATTTTTGTATTTAAAACTATGTATGTACTTATTTAGTGAAATAAAAACTTTTATTGACGTTACACGTGACTCAAAGAAATCGATTCGTCATCATGATTCGTCATAGCCTGTTATGAAATTTGAGTTTTTGTTTTGCCCCCGTTTTTAAATTTTCAATATGCATAGGCAAATCGGTTAGTTTATAACAAAAGGTAAAAATTTCGATACAATTATTTTATTTATCTTTTATTTGAACAATCTTTATTTTCTTTGAAATATTTTTTTTCTTGCCATTTTATATCAAATATAAGTTTGTATTGAAAAGAAACTTTTGTAAATTTTATTCACAGCACGTACAATATATGTATACCACATACAATACAATTCATGTGTCAATTTGAAGGTAGGAAATAGATCAATTTCCTTTCTGTGGATATGTACATATTTGCCAATATACTATTGTTTGGTATTGAACATGGATGTCCTTATTTTTGTAAAGGTTGATATTGAATTTAAAATCAAATAATCAAATACGTTTGTATGTATGTGTAAGAGTACATATTATCCACATCAATTTATTTATTTTATTTATTTATTTTTTTTTTTCGAAATTTCAAATGTTCTAAAGTTTTATATATTTTTATCTTAAATTGATTCACCCTGTATATCTGATGTTAAAATCTAAATCAAACTAACAATGTGAACTGTTTTTGTTTGACCGCAGTATATAATTTTTTCTTGAAAATTACTTTTTCATTGTAATTTAAGAAGTTCGTAACTCTTAATTTACATATAAAATATTCATTTGAAAAGGATATATATACGCATGAACACGTACATATATCATCAAAATTGTATATAATATATGTACTTATTTATTTTATATGAAAAAGTTAAATTTCCATTTCTTAAACATATACATAACATGCGTTATATGTACATATATTAACTTATGAATACATTACATAAGAATGAAAAATAGGAAAAGAATTTTTCTTTTAGTGACTTTGAAATGCTTTGAAAATGCTTTTTATGAATGGTGGATGTGTGTACATTGTATACATGATTCACTATAGAAGTATATCATTATTTTTTATGTTTCTAAAACCTGTTGTATTATGTATAAATAGAAAATAAATTGCTTTCATGTGTGCCTTTTATTGTATAAAGTTGACATATCCAATGTATCACAAACAAAAAGTCATATAATATTTGATTATATTGTATAAAAAAATTTTTTCTTGCCGATTTTGCAAATATATAAGTACACGTGTAAGTGCGTATGTAAGAAGTGAAAATTTTGTTTTTAAGGTTTGCAAAAAAAAAAAATTGTTCATGATTTTGTCCTGAGAGTTATATATACATATATACATATATTTTTTTCAGCACTTGTTTTCAATCACATCCACACCCTAAATTGCGTATATAAATAAGAAAAAATTCCTCATTTTGTGTATTATTTTTGCGTGTGAATATAAAACAAATATATTATAAAATATGTGAAAAATAATTTTATTTTTTATTTTTATTTTTTTAAATAAAAAAATAACAATACTTTATGACGATAATGATCATGTATAAATTGTACATATGCTTGCGTATGTAAGTTATATCGTTTTTATGTTTATTTAATGAAAATTTTTGTATTTACAAATTTTCTGGTAAATTACACGTGTAGTTACAAAATTTACTGAAAAAAAATTCAATATCGTATAAATGCATTATTTTTTTAAATATAAATTAAATAAAAATAAATATCAAAAAAAAAAAAAATTAAAATTTGTTTTTACTTCTTGCATCCTAATTAAAATTTTTTTTTCCATAAAAATTAAATTTTGTTTTTTTCATAAAAATTTTCCAAGAGGAACCAAAATTTTGCATGTATAATGTAAAACACACAAGAAAAACACAAATTTTCACTGATTTTATAAAATATGATGGTTTATGTATGTATGTACATGTACAAATTTATGCTAGAACCTTTTGATATTTTTTTTTCTTTCACTTCTTAAGAACTTTTCAAGTTACTAATTAAAAGTTTTCAAGAAAAGAAAAATGCAAATTAAGAAATAAATAAAACAAAATAAGCCAATAAAATAACATGTACGTATATATGGTTATATATACAATAAACTTTAGAGGACAAACTTTTAAAAAGTGTAACAGATGCAAAAATTTGTTTATGCGAAATGTTAGAAATACAAATTCAAATTTTCAAATGTTTTTGTTTTTTATGTTTTACTGTTTTTTAGAGTATTTTCCTAGTTTTTGACTTATTTTTATACCTTAATTTTGTATACACGATTTATTCAAATAATTAACACAACCTGTTTCATGAAAAAGATGTGTAAAATTTTATAAGAAATATAAATTAATTTTCGTCAGTAGGAGAAATTTAGATTTGTTTTTTTCTAAATCATATCAGTTAACTTTTGATTTTTATAATTTTTTGTTTAAAAAAAAATTTTTTTTTCTTGATATAATATGATAATTATACAGGAAATAAATTTTAAATTAAAAATTTTGCGATGAATTTTTATTTTTCAATTTTTATGGATAAACATCTCGTCAAATTGTCAAAATCAAGAAATTTTTTTATTACGTATGTGCGTATACATACACGTTTCATATTTAAGAAAAACATGTAGTTGACATTACATTAATAAAATAATTTAAATTAAATTTATTGATTGTCATAGAAAATTTTTATTAGAATTAAGTATAATATTTTTTACGCATTTAAAAAAGAAAAATAAAATCCAAGTTTGATTGAAGCTTCACGAGCTTCCTTTTTTTCTTACAAATTAATGTATTTGTCGTTTGATGTATGCATGTAACATGCTATTATACGTATTAATATGTATATAAACACAATTATGAACAATGATTATGAGAAGTACATATACCTATATATTATAATTCTATTATGTACATGAAATATATACATATGTATAATTAAAGTAAATGACAGTGTATTTGTATGTAATATGAATTTTTTGGATAATTTTAAACTTAATTATATTATTTATATACACGCGTATGTTTTGAAAAAAAAAAAAAAAAAAAAAACGAAATAAATCAAACCAAAATAATCATAACTGAAACATTAAATTATTTCTATGGTTTTTACATTTAAGAAAGAAAATTTTTTCTCTTGATTATACACGCATGTAAAATCAACTAATTAAATAAGTTTAATTAAAAATTTCATAAATTAAGACAAAATGTTGATTCATTACATTAACATATTGGAAAATATTTAAGATAAATTTTTTGAATTTTTAACATCTTTTTATATACAAATATCGATGCGATGTATGTATAACATATATAGAAGTTCATATGTTACGTGCACGTGTTCATGAACACATCAAAATATCAATCAAAAATTCATTGTGAATTTGTTAAAATGACTAAAAAATGATGGATCTTGAAATGAAACAAAAAGAAAATTTCCAAAATAAAACCTTTAACATGAAATTCGTTATTTATTTAAATGTGATATGTACAGTTCTTAAACATATGTACATTTAAAAGAATTTTACATGTTATAAAAAAAAGAAAAAAAAATCAAAAAAAAATTTTTTTACGAAAAAAAATAAACATGTGTGAAAATATATAATAAATATTTGATAATGTTTTCTATGTTATAATACATACATACGTAAATACGTACTAGGTGTATTTGCATATTTATTTATCTTTGTGTATTGATTTAACAAAAGGTTTAAAAACAAAAAGCATTCTGTTTTAAATAAAAATACATACATTTGTATATCTATGTGAATGTTTATATATGTATGTATATACAATAGCAAAATATATAGTATATATAGTATGTGCATGTAGATAAATAAAATGAGGATATTGTATATGAATTCATTTCTTTCTTTTTTATTGGAAAAAAAAAATAAAAAACAAACAAGAACAAAATAAAAATTTTATATATGTTTTACCAACACATGTTGAATACAGATATTTAGGCAAACATATGTATACGGTATTAAATGCCTGAAGCTAATAAAAATTCAAACAATTTGTACTCCAGGGTGTTAGTTTTCAAATATGCGACATTAGAGAAAATTTCAGGAAGAACGATAAATTTATCTATTTTATGTTTTTGCTTTTTTTTTTTTGTATTTTTAAGACAAAAAAAAAGGATCACATATCGCATATATACATACGTGTGCATATGTGAATGTATATTTTATCCATTTCAAGTATGCTTTTGCATTACATATGTACATAGTAGAAGCGTATCGATATCTATATAAAAATTATAAAAAAAAAAATTTAGGTAAAATGTAATTTTTTTTCCCTTTTTTAGATTTTCCTCATTTAAATTTACTTATACTGCATTATAAATTTAAAAGTTTGGAAAAATAATTTTATCATTACATTTAAAGAACAAAATTTCTTTTTTTTTCCTTTAATGAATTTGTTTCCAAATACAATTCATGTAGAATTTTCTAATTATTTGAAAATATTTGTATGTACATAATGTATGTATGTATAGAAAAAGCTACACTTTTTCAAAATATATGTATGTATACAAATAAATTGTAAACCTGAAAAAAGAGCATACAAAAACAATAAATTCAAATTTATTGTTACATTGCGGTTATTTTTTAGGTTTACTATAGTATTCAATGAATTTCCTTTATTTTTGGCATATTTAAACATTATTCTCATTGTAAATTATCATGTTATGGTTAAAGGACATTTTAATTGTAATTGATTATATAAAACATTTTATAAAATGAAAAATGATAACATTATTTGTATATTTGTAATTTAAGCTATTTTATGAAAATAAATAATATACAAAAAAAAATTTATTTAAGAAATTTTTATTAAGATAAGTTGATAAATGAATATATTTTTAATGATATTTTCTTAATGCCTGTCATTATTATTTATACAAAGAAAATATAAAAAAACAAAAATAAGTTGCTATTAGAAAATTAAAAATGATACAAATCATTAATAATAAATGAGATAATCTTGAATTTATATAAATTAAGTAAATAATGGTAATAAAATTGTTAAATTAAAAATGAAAAATTTATAACTAACAGACAAAATTTGATTAAATCATTTTAGATCAAGTGATCAATATAAAGTATCTGGTTTATTGTGATTTTCTTTTGAGTAAATTGTTTTTTGCTTTTTAATTTAATTAAAAATTTTTTTTGTCTTAGCTGATGTACAAAAATCAATAAGCATTTAATTGATTTGAAAAAAAGGATATAAAATAAACATTAGAAAAAATTAAATGGATATCAGTGTATAACAATTAACAAAAACAATTAAGTTTCAGAACAAAAGAACAATTTAATTGTCAATGCATAAAGGAATTTGAAAAAAAAAAAAAAAATAAAATAAAACAAAAAATAAACAGAAGGTTTAGTTGTTGAAAAACATACTAATTGCATGTTAAAAATGTCGCTTTAAGATTTTCTTTTTTAAATGTTTCTTTGTGCTTTGTGACAATTTATATTGTAGCTGTTTGTTGTTTTCCTTCTTTTTGGGAAAATAAAGCAAATAATTTATAAAGTTTTTCATGATGATAAATAAATATTGGAATTAGAAAATATAGTCATTTTAAAAAAAAAATTACAAATGATTGTAACAATAATAGGTAATTTATCAAAATTGGTAAATACAATACACACATAAGTAATAATATATAAATATGAATTTATTTTATTATTATTCATAATTTTCATTTTAAAAAATGTGTAAATATTAAAAATTTTTTATTATATTAATATGACATGTAAATTTTATTAATTGTATCAATATATGTACATATTAATGGTAATAATTGTTTTAATTTCAGTTAAATTGAGCTGTCAGCACTGTATAAAATGTTCATACACGTTTTTGTGAACATTTATTAAATAATGTATTACATATGTACAACGTAATGAACCTCAAATATTTGTTAAATGTTTTTATTAACACGTAATTATTAAAATTATTCGGGTTTTTTTCTTCACGCGTAATAAATTCCCTACAGTATAAATTGTTTTTTTTTTTGTTTTAAATCACCAGCGAATGTATAAAAAATTGAAAATTCTAAAAAAATTTTATTTTTACTATATTTTTAATCAATATTTCAAAAAATGTTTTTTTTTTTAATTTTCATGTCATTTCATTGTGTAAACTACGTAATTTTGTAATATTATAATTTTAATTTTTGTTTACATATAATAGTTGACTTTAACATTTATGTTGAGGATTTTAATGGATTTATTTTAAAAATATACAAAATTTTTACACAATATCTTTATTTTGAAATTCGAATTTTTCAATTTTTGAATTTAACATGATATAAACGGAAAAATTTTCCATCAACTGGAAAACAACGTAATTTCATTTATATTCAGAAAGTTATCCTCTTAAAATACCAAAAGGAGTAAATAGTAAGTAAGACAAAAAGTTAAATTAAACAAAACTAGCTACGTATATTCGTTTAATTCCAGTAATTTTACAGTGATTGTGTTTGTTTGAAGCTTAAAATAACATCAGATTTTTTTTTTTTTTTTTTTTCAATTTTTCTTGTTTGGTAAAATCAATGATCAAAATCTGTAAAATGAAAATATGCCTTTTCAATTTACTCTTTTTCTATATCACTAATACGGAAAAGGTCAAATTGTTGTCTGTTTTTGAAATACATATAAATCGATTGACTGTTATATGTATATAAAGTCTTTTATGTTTGTACATTCATTCAGCAATTTATAAAATAAAAAGTAAATATCCACATTTAGGATGTCTACAAACCAGAATGTATACATTTGTACACTTTTATATGTCCTTAAATTTACTATACATATAATGTTGATACATTTTCGAAAAATGTGAGCACAGCATTCTTCACGTTTACATGTGTGTACATGTACATATAAAAGTACGTAGATCAAATATGCCAATTTTTGTATCATTGAATGTCACGTATTTGAAAAAGGATGCTTTCTAGATGATACACATTATTAAAACAACTACAATATAGGCAATATATACATAATTCAATGAATCTGTAAAACGTCCTATACGTGTTACGGAGTCACATGAGAAAAAAATGTGCTAACACAAAATATGTGTAAAAACACTTATGCGACAAAACAAAATAGATGATGGAAAAAAAAAATTGAATATTAAGGAATTAGAATATACACATTGATTGAAAGGTTGAAAATTTGGAATTTAAAAGTTATCCAAATGGGATATATAAATGAAGAGATTTTTGATTCGATGTAATGTATCCATTTGCTTTTTAAAATTGATTGTATTTATAACAATAAAATCATTTTGTATATCACTAACTAAAGAAACTCACATTACCCTGATATCCTTCTGTCGAATGTTTGAATTGTGTGTCTTTCGTTTATTTGTTTATTTCATTTGTGTGCTCTTATTATGTATCTAAAGTCAAGTTTAATGTGGAATTATGATATATATATTTTATTTAAAATTCAAATGAAAAAAAAATTCAATACACAATTCATTGAATACATTATTTTTCTGTTAAATAACGAACGTGGAAGCAATAAAATTTTTCTTAAATTGTCATAAAAATGATAGAAAAAAAAAAAAACAAAACAAAACAAATAAAGGGATCTTAAATGAACTTTGCGTTCTGTTATTTTTTTTACGTTTCCTTTTTTAATATGAAGTAATAAAAAAGTTATAAATTTAAAAATAGATGGAATGTAAAAAGATGTACAAAAAAAACAAAAGGAAAACATAAATTACAAAGAATTGTAATTTAAAAAAAAAAAAAAGAAAAAAAAATAAAATTTGAAGAAATCCTTAGATTTTATTTTATTCTGTGAATTTTTATGATTTCCCAAATAAGAAAAGCCTAATATGGACAAAATAAAAATATCTTTATAAGATTGTCTTTTATTCATGAATTTTATGAATATAAAAGAAATTAAAAATTTAATTTGAATTATTCTTGTTTACTTAAATAGTGATATTAAAAAAGAATTTTATTTTTAAAAATATCAATAATTGTTCACTTACTTTAAGCTAAAAATAAGAATGTAATTCTGAAAAATATAAAACAAAATAAAAAAAATACAATATAAAAGTATATGTTATACAATAGTATTTATTGAAAAGAAAAAATTATCTAGAAATTATTTATTATTTGTTTTAATTTTATTACATACATATATACGAGTGTATAATGTCCAGAGAGAAAATTCAGCAACATACTATACTCAAATATATTAAATATAACATTGTACAGAAGCAATTTATTATCAAATATTTTGTTAGAAAAAAAATATCAAATACAAAATAACAAAAAAAAAAAAAGGAAAAACTAAATAAATAGAAGAAAGGAAGAAAAAAAATCTTAAACAAACAATTCACAGGTACATATATACGGAATATAATCCTTACAGGAGGAAAATGAGAGAAAAAAAAAAATCAAAAACAAAAAAATAAACAAAAAATGAAATAAGAAATGAAAAAATTCCCAGGAAAAAACAACTTTCTTTTGGAATTTATTACCCATCAAAAACAAAAAGTTTCTATGTAGGTTTTCACTACATGTACAACCAAATTGATAAAAATAATAACAATAAAAATACAAAAAGAAGAAAAAATAACAGAACTACGATAGTGTACATTGTAAGTGGAAATTTTTCAACCACATACGCAAGTAACTTTGTAATTTATTGTAAATTTTATTTTTTTTTTTCTACTTTTTTTTTTGGACATTTAGAAAAATCATAAATAATTTCAATATAATACAGTAACAATTTTTATTATTATTTTGTACATTCTTTTAATTCTATATCATCATATGTACATATTTAAAGACGTATGTTCAGAAAAAGAATTAATGAAAAAAAAGAAGCTATTATGATAAATAATTTACAATGCATTAAACTTATTTCTCTCTGATTTTTTCATTGTAATATTTTTTTTTTCTTTTTGGTTTCTACAATGTAATCGTAATAAATTGAATTAATAAACCTAAATGTAGGTATAAAATACATGTATGAAATGATTTCAAATAGAATTAACATAATAATTTATATACATGTATATAATAAAAATAGAAAAGAATACATCGTGTAGAAAACATTTATTGATGTTAATTTACGTTAAAATTATTTTTAAATAATTTTTGAAGAAAATTCATATTGTACATATATAGTACATATGTATATATTCGTATGCGTAAAAAAGCTGATACGTGAGAAAAGTAAAAATCACATTTATATATGTACATACTTAAATAATTTATAATACAAATATATAGTCATGTACAGATTATACACATTAAATATTATTAGTATAATTTAGTTGAAAACGTTAACATGAAAATGTTCATAATGATTTCCTTTTGTATTGAATGTGGTATGAAAATGAAAAAAATTGCACAATTATATGTCAATACGAAAAATATAGTTTTCATCATACGTACATACTTACATATGTATGTTTATATAGTAAGATTATTGTACAATTATGTACATACGTACATATACATATGTATGTATGTGTACCTTTCTATTGATGTTTGTACGTGTGTACAGCTTTTTTGATTTTTCCAAAAATCAGCTTTTCATCGATAAAAATTTTGGTATAAAAAGTTAATAGGAAAAATATAAATAAAAAAAATAAATACATAAATAAATGTGTAAAATTGCAGTAAAATATAAATCAGCATTTGAAAGTAAAGTAATTGTTAATGTCATAAAATAAATAAAAATTTAATTTTATTTAAAACATATAAATAACAAATTTTTGATTGTACAATTTTCATGTATGTATGTATGTATTTATATATATTTTTTACTTTTAACTAAGCATTTTATTATAAGTTCCCGTTTGTACATTTTTATATTCGTTTAAAAATATCATGATAATTCTATTTTACCACACAAAAAATAAAAGATCTATAAATAAAAATGTAAAAATCTAATTTAAAATTCAAAAGTCATAATATTTGATATAAAAGGAAATACACACAGTATATGCGGATTGTGCATGTATGTATATTGTGTATATTTGTTATTTTCATTTTTCCTCTTTTCATAATTTGGAAAATCTACAACTTATGTTCATACGTACATATAATACATACATACATAATATGTACATACAATATTATGCAAGCCAACCGATATAGAATGACTGTAAGGTATTATAGAAAATGATCGAAGTTTGGATTATCATCATTCTGAAATACACATTTAGATGTACATTTTGTGTGTTTGTAAAAGTGTGTACATTTCGTGTATGTATATAAATTTCAAAGGTTTAATCTTTTTTTTTATTTGTTATTTTAATGTATTCATAAACAATCATTATGTTAATTTTTTTCTGTTTTTTTTAAAGTTAAATATAATGTACATTAGCTTTGTGTGTACTAAACGCAAAACATCCTGTAAATGATTTTTGTTGTTTTTGTGGTAAAAAAAAATGCAATTTATGTGTAAATACACATAAAAATAAACATTAAAGTTTAATGAGCTTCTCAATTCAATTTAAATTCAAAAAGTATTATATCATATTTTCTTATGAATTTTATAATATACTTTAAGATTTTTTCCTTGTATTGCGGTAAGAAGTAATATTTGTTTATTTTACATAAATATGAACGAAATTGTAAATAAATACAAAACATTAAAAATAATGTTAAAATTTTTTGTATGAAGATCAATATATTAGCTTTTCAATTAATATGAATATGGTGTTTGTCAGCAAAATAAATACAAATTCTTTAAATTTAAAAAAATTATTTCCTATTTTTGTTATTTTTTATTGTTCTATTGCGATTGTATTTTAGTAGTAATCTGGTTTCTTATGTGCTATTTCTCGATTTTGTTTGATCAAATGTTGTATAACTATACGTCTAATTAAGGAAATATCCTACCATATAAATTATGGGTCTCAACGGATCTTCTTCTTACAATTCGTTCAAATGTATTAAACTCTTATTTTGTGAAGAGATCCATGTTTTAGAGCTGTATATTAGAATGATTAGAATTGATCGTATCAGTCTTTCGTAAATGGCATATTTTAGCGATTCTTCAGTCTTCAATACAGGAATACAGGTGTTAAAATATAAACTGAGTTCTACATCCTATTACAATTATTTCTCACTTGTACAATTATTTCATATAATAATGTAGGTAGAAAAAAATCTTTGTAGGTATTTTTAAGACTTGAATAAAAATTACAAATCATCATATAAAATAATTGTATATGGAACTTTGCTGTTGTTTTCGACTTTTTAATTTATGAATAAATAAATCAACTCAAGTTGTGGAAGTTTTTTCTTTTGGTTATTTTGTCTTTTTATATCTTCTTCAATAATTTATTGTATAATCTTTGTGAAAGTTTTTATGTTTGTTTTCAACAAGAGAAAAAAAATTTATTAAACATAACTAAACTGTCAAAGTAGAAAAGTAGAAAAGTTTTCTTTTTTAATTTAGGGTTTTTTTTTTTTTAAAGAAAAAAAAACGAAAAATGTTTAAGATAAAGGAAAAATTATATGTATAAAAGTACCAAAGTATACATGTTCAACTGCGGTGGTATGTAATGTACATATACATATGTTAGTATGTATGTTGGTAAACTACATAGTAATATAACAATTATTATCGAAATAAAGAAAAACATACGAAATTTTAAGAAGATATCAATGTTCAAGTGAAAATTAAAAAATGAATTATAATTGTAATTACATTCACTTGCAAAATACAGTGCACGCTTCATGCTTGTGTTTGAATTAATGGAACGTTTTTAATCTTATGAGGTTGTTTTTCTTAGGGGTGAGTTATAGAATGTTATACAAAAGTATGAGTATAATACAGAAGGTAAATACTAAATAAAGTTTTTGTTGTAAAATCCCTTTTGGCAAAATGCACATGCATGCAATACGTCCAACATCCAACGAAGAAAAACTGTTTTGAATGTTCATGCCTTGCATACATGCTAATGTATGTACATATATAGGAATATGTATTTGTAAAATTTCTATTATTTTACATGCTGCGAAATTTATGTTTATGCATTTAATTTCTTTGTTTTATTATTACATATATTTACACCTGGGATTATTTCATATTAATAATTCTCCATTTTCACTGTAATACATGCATATGTATTACCAGACATTTAATATACTTTATATTTACATGCATACAATTACACTCGTACAATATCACGCTATAAATAAATAAAGAATTGTTTACATTCATATGTTATATTAAAAACATCTTAAAATGTATGCATTGTTAATTATTTTTAATTTTGTACATTTTGAATTTTACCACGCATACATCCGTTGTTAATATTAAATAAGTTTTAATAAATAATAGTTCACAGAAAGCTGATTATTTTGAAATAAACACATACATACATATATACTGTGTGAATAAATTATTTAATTAAAAATTCGATATGTTGATGTTCATCAACTTTATAAAATCGTTTTGTTGTTGATGAAAGTTTACAAAATAATACAGTTTATGATATTTGTATGTATTATATATGTAGGTACTTATTGATATATACACAATTATGCTCGTATGTATAAAAGCATGCCAATTCGTACATAAAAATTTCATGTCATACAACACAAAAAGAGTAATTGGTGAATGTTCATGTAGATTTTGTCTAATTTGAAGTGTAAATTTTGTCATTAAAATGAATGTATTTGTAATTAAGATATAAAAATACATATTAAAATCTAAAATATTTTTATTTTCAAATGAAAAATTTCAATTATTATCGTATACATTTAAAAACTTGAACAAATAATTAACATAAATATTTCGGTATTATATACGTAGGTATACGATGTATAAACAAAATATACTAGTATAATATATAAAACGATGTATAAACAAATGTTACTTAATTTATTCAAATTTCGTATATGTATTAAAATTATGTATTTATGTACATATAACGATCATGAGACATGAACAAATTTAAATACAAATTTAAATGAAAATCAAATAGAAAAATAACTTTATTAGTATTTAGTTGTAATGTATAATTATTTAAATGTTATAATGTTTTGTCATTAAATAATTTTCTATTAATTAGTGTTTAAAATTAAAATTATTTCGTATAACATTATTAAGTCAATTTAATAGTATTTGAAGTTATAAAAAATTACGTTACACACATGTACATATATGCAACGTATATATGATATGTACTTATTTTATTTAAGTTTTTGGAATTTCATTTTCTTATAAATGTTGTTTTGCACTTATTTCAATAAGAATTTAAATATATGTAGATATATAGATATATTACGTATACATATGAATATAAGTATGTACATATATACATACGTTCTGAGTAACAGATGTGTTTTAGTAAAATAAATTTAATTGAGTAAGTTTGAATGCGAATAATTTGATTTGCAAAAGTTCATGAATTTTAAAATTTTCGTACAAGTTTTTCATTATTTTCCTATTATTTTTAATGTTTAAATCATTTTGTAGATGTTGATTGCATTTTATTTTTGTTTTTTTTTTTTTTTTTTTTTTTTTTTTTTTTTTTTTTTTTTTTTTTGGTACAAACATTTTTTATTACAATGAATAAGAACGTGATATCATATTTAACTATCGATAGACTGATTTTCCGTTTTATTTTAATATTATTTTACAGTTCATTGAATTTTCCCTTTTTATAGTCATATCAAAATATATATAATTAAAAAAAAAAAAAATGTAAAAAAAAATTCAGTAATAAGAATGATGAAATATCCTGCATTACTTTTGTTATTGAATTGAACTTTGTCTTTGAATTATAAATCTTTCAATAAATTAAACTAGAAATTTTCTTATTTAAAACGAATTAAAATTTTCTACGTTCTTGTTTTTGCTTTATTTTCATTCAATATTTCGAAAGTAGAAGGAAAGTTTCAAAAATAAATCTTTATATTTTGAAAAACTTTTTGCTATGCATGGCAAAAATAATAAAATTTTGAAAGAAAAAAAAGTTAGAAAAACTAAAAATAATTTTTTTAAATTATCTGAATGATCTCAAAAAACACAAAAAAATAAAAATTAAGTAGTGTAAAGTACTTGTACTGATAAACTAGTATGAAATTTTCCTTCATAATCCTTTTAAAATAAAAAAAAAAACAAAAAAACAAAATTATTACAGATATCGAATAGTGTTTTTTCCGTTTTATTTGGAATTTACGGTGTAGTTTTTAAATTTTGTTTTGTCATTACGATGATCAGGATGAAGTGATAATTGTGTTTAAGTATCCATGAAATTAAACAAAAGGCACTTGAATCAGAGAAAAAAAAAACATTTTATTTTTCATATTAAAGTTCTTAGTTTTAATTAGCTATAGAGTATGTATCTTTTAATAAAATAAAAACATAAATTAAAAAATAAAAAAAATAAAAATTCAACATTTTACTTATTAAATATTTCTCTTATAAATGTATTTAGCAATTTAATCGACATGAATGTAGTGTAGTGTAAAAATGAAATTACAAAGAATTTTCATTGTAATATTTTATTTTGTTGAAAAAATTTTTTTTTTTTTTTTTTATTACAACATTTCATGTGTCTCACTGAGTGTTCGTTGTATACGAGTACTATACAAGTATGTGAGTATAAGACAAGAAAAGCATAATAAGTAATATTAAAAAATTTATGAGTAAAATTCAAATTTCATATCAGGTTTTGAATATTATATGACAACAGAGAGACAATATAAAAGGAAATCTTAAATTGAAATTATTTTGAATATTGTATAAACCTGGAAGGAAGAAATTCTTTGAAAATTTTCAAAACAATAACTTTTATCGACGGTTCAAATATTTTTAGCATTTTATATACTATTTATATGTGTGTATGTTTTGTGTACATTGATATAAATACATTTATATAATATGTGAATTTTTCATAGAAATAGAATATACATATAATAAAAAAGATATGTTTCGCTTACTGAGCACAATTTGAATGAAAAATATTTGTACGTGTATATGCTGTATAATGTATATGTATATTATATATAGTATACAAATAAAAACATTTTTTCATTAAAATTTTATTTTTATATGAAATTTTTTTTTTTTTTTGTCTTTAATGTGAAAGATTTAGTATTCTTACGAAATTTCTGTAAATTCAAGATATAAAGAAACTTATAGGAGTTGTAGGTGGTAAAAGAAGAAAATCGTTAGAATTGTTTTAAGCTCTGGCAAATATTTCTGATAAAATCTCATGTACGTCTCTAGTATTTTTTTTTTTGATTTTTATGTTCTATAAATACAATAAAATATTTTACCAGACAACTTTAAATAGAAAAAGAAAAACAATTGAATCTTTTGAAATCATCCTGTTTACATTAATCCAAATATATTAATTTAATGGTAATTTATGTTGAATTTGGATAACTTCTCTCTCTATTTGTATGCAAACACACGTACGCATACATATAAATATAAGTATATTCACTTTATGTTGTTATAAAGTAAAAATGTGTGAATATACAATGTGTGTATGTGTTACTATAATAACAATAGAGATTATTTCTTAAGGAAACAGAATAAGTACATTGTAAATTTGCAACATAACTTTTATTCATAAAATACAATGTACATTTGTACATTGTTAAATATCTTATAATTATAAATGTATAAATATGTATTTAATTTAAATAGCATGTAATTAGAGCGTTTTGAGAACAATATCTTGAAAGAAAATTTAAAAAAAACTTAAGTAAGAAATAAGAAAAAATTTTTATTATTTTTTCTGAATATGAAGACTTAAAAGTTAATTCAGTAGGGTTAAATAGTTGTTATTATTTTTTTTTTTTTAGAAAAATGCAATTTTGTTCTATGTTAATTTCCGAAAATTTGACTTAGAGCACGAACCTTAATATAGTTTTTGAATAATTATTATAGCTTATTTATATGTATTTTAAAATACACAATGTTGGTACATTGTCCGCCATTTATTTTTTTCGTGAAGTTTTTCTATACTTTTAATTTAGGGGTAAAGCTTTTGGACAGGCGTTTTGTGTTTTCGTTATAATTTCGACAAAAAACAAAAAGTAAAATATTCGATATAAATTTTACTGATAACTGACATTACAATTTCATATTCTAATATTCTCCTAAATTTTTTAACGAAATTTGATTATATTAAATACCAAACGTGACCAATAATACCGGTTGTTGTTGACAAATTCATGCAGAAATAAATGAACAAAAGTTCATATGGTGTATCTAAAGAAGTAAAGCTAAATTATTAAAATATCAAAATAATATGCCTACAATAAATTTAACTTTTATACAAATGAGATTTTGGCTGACTTATTGATGAGATATTTAACACAAATAATTTTATGTCCGTGACCTAGTACAAAGAAATCGAAATAAATTCGTATATGATATTATATGTAGAATACATAAAATATGTTCAAATGATTTTTATCCGTTGTTAAACTTTAATTTTTAAATTTTTAAATTTTTTATCAGATATTTATTCCTTCATGCAAATATTCTTTATTGCAGTTATATGTACGTTATTCATTTCAAAAATGATATGTATCCGTTTTTCATTCATAAAGACTTTTAATCGTTAAATTTGTCTGACATTAAACAATATAGTTTGTTTCATTCAAAATGCTTCTTCATTTTTTTTTTTTTTTTGAATAACTTTTTACTATACCATGTATGAAAAATATGAAACCATTAAAAGAGAATTAATGTAAAATTCAACACAAGAAATGAACAAAACAAAAGTATTAAGTTAAATAATATTTTCAAGTGCAAGAAGAAAAGTGTTTTGTTTATTATTTACATCAGCTTTTCTGGCATTAAAAGTCCGGTTACATTGACTTTTATTGTTTTCAAAAATGAAAGCATTTTTTTTGCTGTAAGCAACAAGAAATAACTGTCGCGATTTAGTGATGTATAAAATTGTTATAAAAAAAAAATTGTAAAAAAGGATAAATTAATTAAATCCTTATAATTAAAAGAATACTTTCATTTGTATTTGACATTTTTATTGTAAACACTCTTGGAGTTAATGTGAAAATTCTTTTTCAAAATTATATAATGTCTCTAGTGTCTCACTGAATTTGATCTTTGTTTTAATTTTTATTTTGTTTTTTATTTTTTTTGTGGTTGAACTTTGAGCCTTATAGGGATTAGGAAAAATTTTTATAATATATTTTCAAGTTATTCTCTGGATAATATGAGAAATAATGTCACTGACCGGCTAAAAATTTATATAGTTATGTTTTCATTTAATAAAAAAAAAAAAAACAAAGAAAAAGTTTTAAAAGAATTTGGTTGTAATTTTATAAAAGGAAAATCGTTTTACTTAGTAACTAATACTTTAAAAAAAATGAATTACTTTAATTGAAAAATGACACAAAATAGCACTTAAAAAAAAAATACAACAACTTATTTTTATGTATTTCTTTCATTTTGTGAATTAAAACAGGATATTCCAATATTTTCAATACTGTAAAACAGCAAAAAGAAAAGAAATGTATGTATTTATTTTTCTGCTTTGTGGTTTGTTAATGTTTGCGTGATATTGTGTACTTTGCAAAATCTTTTTCATTACTTTTCATTGTTTAGCACGCTAACTTCTACTTTTTAAAAATTCTTGATGGCACTATTAAATGTACACCCGTAATGTAGATTGATACTCTGAATAGATAAAAACACGTTAAAAATATCTAAAAGAAAAAAAAAACAAATATAGAAAAATTGTTAAAAGCAAAGCAAAAGAAAAACAAATTGAAAATTACAGTTTCTCATTTTGAATTGTAGACATTCACAATGAACTCGGAAATTTAATAAGTGGCCATTTATTTTTTCATTAATTTTGTTATCTTTTCAGCGAACCTGAAATATTTCAAGAATGTGATGGGCGAGAAGACTAATGAATCATTTGTCTTTGAATACATTTTTTTGTACGCTTTCTTTATTTTATTTTTATAATGTATCTAGAGGAAATTTTCAAAAGAAGAACAAGATAATATGTAATTATTTTTCTTAATTTAAATATGAAATTTGTTGTTGAATATACACCTTAATAAACTTGACAAATTCTAATATAATTTTAATTTCCCTTATTTATTATGATGAAATAGCCTAGGGTGAAATATCAAGTTTTTTTTTTGGACAAATTTTTGTTGTATTTTGTCATTTTGAATTTAAAAAAGTCGACTGAAAAATTTCATTATTATTATTATTTTTTTTTATTAAATGAAGTTGTAGTTATTTAAATAAAATTAAAAAAAAAAAAATAATACAAAATAAAAATTATCATCTAAAATTAATTTTGATGGGTCACTAAAATTTTTGTAATTCTAATTATATTCTCATAATAAATGACAAACAATAAAATTTTTAAACTGTGTATGTACATATGTATACCAAAAAAAAAAAAAAACAATTAAAATAAAATGTATTCAATTCAGTAAGCAAAATTTTATTTCTCATATAAAATTGTTCTTTGTAATCAAAATTAGTTCAATTATGTGTGTATATGCGTATTAAAAAAACTTTTAAAATTGCAAACTTCGCATGTTTTTGTAAAATAGTGCAGTTTCTATTTTGCATCCTTATATTGTACACACACAATATATGCGATTTTTTTTTCAAAATACTCATTTATTGCATTAGTTTTGATATTTAACAATGACCTTATAATCTGTTTTTTAACGTAATTCTCAATTCGTGTACATGAAATTCTTTACTTTATATTATGCATACACATTTAAATGTCATGCATATATATGTACGTAATTAAAGTATACATGACATTTATTTTTAATAACAATTATTTAGTTTATTATACACTAGCATTTCATGATTATTAATCAAATTGACATTTACAAGTTATATAATTTTAAAAATACAATTTATGTATGCATGTACATATATGCATTATAAATAGCAACAATCTTAATTTAACTTCTTTACCACTCTGATTGCACATACATACATATAAAAATTAAAAAAAAAAAATTAAAATAATTTGAATTATTCATGTCATAACTATAATCTTTTAATTAAAGTTAATTTTAAAATTGTATACAATTAAACTTCATATTTTATGATATTTTATTGCTTACACTACAAATTATGTATGTTTAAGTAAAAATCATTTGTTAAGTTTAATCTTTTAATAATCGAAATATAATTGTAGTGAAAATGTTATTATAAATATTTGAATTTTAAATTTAGTACCTGACGTAACTATACCGGTGGTATAATTCTTAACTAAAATACATGTCTAATATTTAAATTTATGAATAATTGCTCTTTTTTTTTTGCTGTTGTTCATAAACCAAAGGATTTTAAAACCATTTTATATAGTGGTCATTTATATACATAGTTTTATTTACATAGTGGTTTTGTGTTCTATGTATGCATATTTACTCAAGGATGTTTTGAAAATGTTGTATTTAAATTAAGGAAATAATTTTTAAACGCTTAAAACATGGAAAATGTTAAGAAAAAATATACATATATATATGTATGTATATACATGAGTATATGTATGTATGTATATCTTAGATTCTTAAAGCTGAAAATAGAATGTTGACGATACATCATAATATACTATTTATTTTTGTTAAAATATTTCATATTTGAAGGAAATCATTTAAATATTTAAAACGGATGTATCTTTCTTTTTTAATTTATTGTTTTTCTTAATTATAGAAATGTTGGACATTATCTACATTTTATAATAAATTTTATCTTGGAATTAATTTTGAACTCAAAATGATTTTACGAAATAATTTTCACATACAGAAATTTTCATCATCTAAGCATTTTGTTAAAATTGAATAAACAATAAAGTACTTATTGCTTAAGTTAATCATGTAAAATTTACAACAGAATTATCCAGGAATTTATTATTTTCTTTGAAATTACATATATATATACACATTAATTTGCATTAAAATTAGATAAATATTAAATAAAGAATAATACAACAATGAGAAGTATTTTAATGTTCGAAATTCTTATTTAATTGTGAATATATTTTATTATTGTAAATAATATTTCATAATTTTCATGTTTAATGTGAAAATATTTTCATGACAGTAAAAATTTTGAAATTTTCATTAGTGTTCAAATTTAAGATAACTTATGTTGGATTTTCCTAAACCATTGCATATTTTACATAATATTTGAAATTAATTCAAAATCCAAAGGAAAAATTAAAATTAAACATCTCAATGGGTATATCCAATTAATACACTCATTGTTAAACACTGATAATCGTATTGAGGTTGATCAGTGTATGAAAATACATTTTAAATTATAATCGATAGCATTAACTTGTAATTTATCATTTATTCAGTTCATATGTTCTGTAAGTAATTATATGTGTATGTACACAATGTTATTAACAGGAGAGAGGTGAATTGTAGAAAAACGAAACCTTTGTAAATACATTATAATTATACTGTTTATAATGCATATGCATATGTAAATATATTGCATAAGTAAACTGATACATTATACGTGCACTACCCATACGTATATTTGTATTTTGATGTGCATACATGACATTACATTAAATAAAATTTTCAAATAAATTTTACATTATTCAACTCATACATATAATATATTAAAACTATTAAAGTTATATAAACAGGATACTATTAAGAATTTTACTATACAACCGCAATGTTAACATTGAATGATTAAATATAAAACAGGGGTTGTATGTGATTATAATTAACCATTCACAGTGTATTATTGAAATATTTGAGGTTTAGGTTTATGTGAAATTTTATATATGTATGTATGTACATGTATGAGTACGTAATGTGTATCTGCTATCATCTAATTTAATTGCAATTTTATATTATTTTTTAGTATATTCTCTATAGTATTTGAATATATTAAAAAAAATTTATAGTATGTATGAGTTTTTATTATTATATGAAAATATTTAATAAAATTTGGCGTCCCGTAGTCGGGTACTCAATTTTGTGTTTTTTTATTTTTTAATTTATTTTTCGAAATATATTTTGATTGGAAAAGTTTATATAAGAAAAAAAAAAAAAAATTAAAAAAAAAATACTTTTATTATTACCATAAAGGATATATATATGTATGTACATATGGTTGAGTGTACTTAATTTGAACATTTAATAAAATAAAAATAAAATGTGAAGCCTAAATATGTAATTCAAATCATAATCGTGTAAAGTAATATTAGACCACAATATTGTATGCAATTTATAATTTTCACTGGATGTCCTTGCAAATATACAGCATTTTGTGTAAATATACAGTGTTTTGTGTTTTTGTGAATTTCTCATGAAATGTATAGATATAGGTAATAGAAAACCACATCAAAAATAAATTTAATGTGCTTCAATTTAACGCTTCGGTTATTATGGGAAAATTCAAATCATGTTCTAATCAAAATCAACATATACGTTATATGTACATACATACATACATATATGATAAAAAATGTTATCCTATAAACTATTTGAATTCTACTAAAATTCACTGACTTAGTTTGCTATACTGTCTATTAAGAATTCAAAATAACTTTTGATTTGTTGTATTTAAAGATTTTCAAGCACAATTTTGTATTTGTATTTTATAGCACATTCTATAAAATTAGCATTAATTTGTGTATGTTGTACAAATTATATAAAATATCATTTTCATATGGGATTTTAGTTTTGATAAATTTCAAATTTCACCAAAGAAATTAAATAAAAGCATCAATGTAAATTTACTTCATGATTAAATATTTCAAAGATGTAACAGAATTGTAGATTTGAGTATATTGAGTTTTACTGTTGTTATACGGAAAATAATATTTTTATATATGTATGGATGTATGTAGTTTTGTTCAAATAAATATTTTAATTGATGCTCAATAAATGTATTTTACTTGTATATTTTCTGATTATTTAATGACAATATTATATAAACAAATATGAACCAATTTGTTGAAAATATATAAAGCAATGAAATGGAAATTACATTGAAAAATGAATTCAAATATTTTTAGTAGCCAATATTATGATGAAAATTTTTCTTTTTGATTAATGTAAACAAGATAAGTCTTACAAAATGACAAGAGAAAATTATTTATTACTTTAGAAGAAATTATTACTTAGATAAATATTTACAATATTATTAAGTTGCTGTTTGCTACAAATGAAGATATAAATTATGTATAATTTTGTGTTATATCATTGTATAGAGAAAAATTTTAATTCTTTTCGGGAAATTTATTTATTTTTTTTTTTTTTGCATAGCAGCAATTGATATATGCAATTAAAAAAAATAATTTGTTTTGCATTATCATTTGACAATTTGGTACGTTGATAATTTAAATATTTATATTAAAATGTCAAATGAAAAAATTATATGAACCGAAAATATATTTAAAAATTTTTTTTGTAACTTACGATACTATCTTAAATATAGTCTGCATTAAAATTTGAAAAATGTAAAAACCCAAAAAATAATTTTTGTCTATTTGATTAATATACACGCATGATTAAATTTTTGACATTTTTATGTTCTTCATTCAATTAAATTTTTAAATTTAAATTTCTAAAATAAATTATTTTTGCATTTACTATAGTGTACAATATAAAAATAAATTTGTCAAACATACGTGAACAACAAAAGAAACACAATTTTATAATATTATATGTAAGATATCTTTTAGTACTGAGGATTTAAAGATAAGATTTTTTTTTTTTGTATTTTAAAACATTTTCACTACATAAATTACTTGATATGATAGCGATACGTTTAAAATATTTCAGAGTGACATGATGTTTTTTTTTTTTTTATTTTAATTTTTAAATTGAATATTGCTTTAACAACATAACAAACAAATATATTATGGGTTTCGTTGTAGCATAATTTTTTAAAAATAATAATCCCGAAAATGGTTTGTATTTTGTCAGCCACATAGTAACAAGATTTGTAGAAAAAATATATTTTAAAACAAATTAGTCTCTAACCTTTGTAATCAAAAGATAAAGAAATGATAAAAAAAAAATATAATTTTTTTTTCGGGCCTTTTTTTAATGTATCTAATTTATCGTTAGTTAAAATGTAATAAACATTTTTTTTTCTTTCTTGAATGAAAACCATTTTTCATTTTCCATTTAAAAAAAGAAAAATTTTTAATAAAATTTTGTTGGAACCATTTTATAAAAAGATTATCTTTTTTTTTAAGGTAAATAAAATTAAAATTATCTCAAATAGATTTAAAACAAATTAAAGAGAAAATTATTAATATTATTCACACTTTGAATATTTCATGCATTATCATAAATTTCAATGTATTTGCATATATAATTAAATTATTTTTACAGTTTATACATATGTATGTATGTACATTTAAATGTGATAATGTGATATCAAAATGCATTCATGTATGGAAATAAAGGAGATTGATTTAATTATTCACTGCAATGCGGTTAAAATTTTTATAATCACAATTTTTTTAAAGTTATTACCGAAAAGAGTCTTATTTTTAATTAAAATTCATCACAAAATCGCATGAAATCTAAAAAGAATTTTCAATGTGCTATGGCTAACTGATATACATAGAGAATAAAAAAATTTTTTAATGAAATATATAAGTTGTATAATAACATTTATGTACATCATTACACTTTATTTACATACACATTATACATTCTTAGGAATATATTCACTTTAAAATTTTAAAAATTTTATTCAATATGTAGATTAAAGATAAAATTCTTAAGCAAAAGAAAGTATAAGTTCCTTTTTTTGGTACAAATAAAATGCATTCATTTTTTTTTTTATTAAATATTCGTTTATGTATTTCTTGAATTAATTTATTTAATGTGTTATAAGAACGTGCAAAATGTATAAATTTAAAGATTTATGAAAATTAAAGGAAGAGAAAAGAAAATATACAACGTATAATTATTAGTCATGTAAACAATAATTATTTAAAATAAATTTGTAGACTGTGATAAAATATTCTTACATATCCTTTACCACATACATAGTTTGCATAGATTCTTTTGTTTAATTTACATTATTTTAGTAAGAAATAAACATAAGTTGAATACTGTTATTCAACTTATTATTCAACTTGTAAGCTTATTTTTTATTTATTTATTCATTTTTTTTTTTTTTTTTGTTTTTTTGGTAATTTTATATAATAAAAACAAAAAGAAAATTAACAAAAATACATTTAATTAACATTTTCTTGTTTTTGTAAGTACAGGCATTAACATTGTAATAAAATGAAATATCATTTTCAAGTGTATGTGGTATGACACGATGTGGTACATCCATCACAAGGAATATAAATTAAACTGTTAAAGCTATATAAATACCTGTAAAGCCACATAAAAATTTGTATCATCATCATTGTTGTTAAAGTGTGCAAATTTACAATGATTAAAATAATTATTTAACATTTAGCCTACAGTAGCTACATTATTATGGCCTTTGTATTTTTCTCGTGTAAGACTATGATAGATTGAAATTTTGAATGATGTTCTGCCTGCATGTATAATAAAGGAATTAAGGTAGACACATCACACAGACATTGTATAAATAATTTTCATTTGATTCATCTCTTTATTTAAATATGGCACTGAATACTAACATACATACACATTATGTAGTCTTTATCATACTTCAATAGTAATTTGTCAAAATTTACGTTGACCTATTTATCAGTTGTCAAATTATTTCAAAGTTCAAAGAGGATAATTTTGGTTGAAAATTTCTATGGCTTCAATGTTTAAATAGAATGTAATTGTGCATTAAAGTATGTACATACCGTATGTATATATCAGAAATTTTGTTGTTTTCGTACTTAAAGCTTTACTAAATCCCACGATTTTTTCATAGTTATGTTCACATAAAATAATACATAATCTATGCATGCAGGAATGTAAAGTGTAAATTTGATTTTTTTATGCATTCACGTAATGTCAGCAGAAACATTGAATTTTATGTGTGTATATGTGTTTTGAAAACATGCAGGAAAATGTTACCGACATAAAAAAAAAATTGTTCTGCACCTTTTTATATAATTTGTGGAATAAATTCACTTCACAGCAGATCATAATGTAGTGTCATAAAAATTTCTAGGGTTGAAAATTTTCAATTTTCTTGTCAATTTAATGGTTAAAAAACGTAATACAACTATAAAAAAGTTTATATGGCATAAGTAACACTATACAGGTTGTTTACATTCATATAATATAGGTATGTACATATACATATGTATGTATGTATGTATGTGTATATGTATTTCAATAAGGATATGTAAAATCAGGCAAAACTATGAAATTCGTTTTTAACGGAATATAATCTTTAACGAGAACGCTTTTAAATAAGGATAAAGGAATACTGTGAACGCGATTTTTTTTACAAAGAATAGAGGAAATTCCTTTAATCTGATATAAAATAAAAAATTTTAAAACTCTATCGACTTGTAGTCTTTTATTACATTTTTACTTGTTATCAACATACGAATTGTTTATATACGTGCATACATATACATGTGTACATACATATATGGCTGTAATGGGAAAAGTTTTATTTTCTTTTATTTTATATTTTCTCTATTTTTATAAATATAAATTTATTGTATACTTGTATTGTTTTTTAGTTTACTTATAATCCGGTATTTACTCTTTTATTTATATATGTATGTAACTATACTTGGTTATATGCAATAACTTTGTATATACTCCATACTATTTCAGGGTTATTATGTAGATTGCATTCTCATAAATTTTGGTTTTAAAATTTCAATCCTATATACATTTGTTATATTGTATAAATACGTATAAATTGAAATATTCTTTAGTTGTATCTAAATTTTTAAAACTGCAAGAATTTTTTTTTTTTCTAACTAAAACCAAAATAATATATGAGTTAAAACTTAAAAGCAAAAGAAAAAAGTATTGAATTTTAAATGTAAACAAAATTTGTAAATAAAAGTTTTTGTTGTTCAACGATAACAATACTCGTATAAGTTTTGTTATAACGAAAAATAACTTGAGAGAATTTTACAATGTCCAGCAGTATTTACCTTAGAAAATTATAGTAAATTGTGACATTTGACATATGTATATAGTAAATGTAATGTACACACATACATACATAATATATAAATTAATATATATTTACTAGCTATATCGAACCATGAAAATATGGTTTAGGATTTTAAAGTTTTTGAATAAAAATTTATTATACGGTACAAAATTAATAGTATAGATCAGAAAATATTTTTCAGTATTTTAGGATTAGTATGGTAGATTTTGTCATGTGTGACAGAAGTTTTATTGATATACATATGTATGTATGCATGTATTACAATAAATTTTCTAAGGTAAAATAAATTTGATCATTTTTGTTATTGCATTGAAATTTTATTTAATGTTTTTATTTTTGATTTGTAATTATCGTTGAACATAAAAATATGAAATTTAATCTAACGATTTTAGAGTTCTGCTTTTATTTCAGTTTATTTATTATTTGATTATTATTTTCTATTTTTATTTTTTTAAATGAAAGGAACTATGAAAGTCATCGTTACCATTAAATTAAATAAGACTTTAAAGTTTTAAGAATTTCTTTATTTTGAAAATCAAATTAAATATACTGATATCAAACTAGAAACTAATAAAAAACAGCATTAATGATTTTTCCTTTTTTATGACTTATAACTCTACATACATTTATACTCAATAACTTATTTTATAACTCGTGTTAAATATTAAAGTTTTTCTTTTTCGATTTTAAAAACAATTTATTACGATTTTATAAAAAAAGAAGAAGTAAATTTTTTTTCTACTTCGTCTTAAAAATATTAATGTTGTTTATTTAATTTTACGTATAGTATAGTATAGTAAATTATTCATCTAAATAAAACTAAGATGTAAATCTTCACAAATTATATGCAAAAATAAATCTTTTCTTTATTATTATGCATGCAACATAAAATTATAGTATAAAAATATGTAATAGCGAATAAAGAAACAGAAAATGAAATGTCAGTATAATAAGTATATATAGTACCATATAACTCTTAACACTTGTACAAGTATAATAATAGAAAATATTATGAAAGTAATTAAGTATAAATTTTTTTTTTACATTATTTTTCTTCTTTTTCTATAAGGTGAAAAAAACTGTAATCTTCTTGGAAAAAAGTATAAAGTGCAAATTTATTATTTTTTTTCTCTTTTGATTTTCTTTTTTTGCTTTTTGAATTTTCATTTAATTTATTTCTTTTTTTTTTATTTCATTTTCTTTAACAGAATTTTCTTCAACAGGTGCTAAACTTAAAGGTAATACATACATATGTATGTACATAATATATTAAAACTGGTGGTAAGTCTTCAACTTTATACGCAATATATACATTATTATAGATTCATTTCCTGTTTTATGCATATTTATAGATATTTAATGCGTACTTAGTTAATATTTAGAATACATTACATTTTTAATGAGAATTTTCCATTATACTAGTACATAGTTATTAATAAAAATATTTTTAAAAAAAAGAAGTAAAGTAAAAAAAAAATATTACATGAAAACCAAGTAAACTAAAGAATTAAAAAAAAATGAAAAAAAAAAAAGAAAATTGCATATTGGATTACTTAATCAACTTAAGAATTTTTTCAGTATATACCCTTGACCTGTAAATCTTTTTTAAACTTTTTTAATTAAATTTTATAGTCTAAAAAAAAATATACCCATGTAGAGAGTGCTAAATCATTCTACATACAAGTATGTACTATAATACGTTTATTTCAAGTAATAAATTAATATTAATACTCATCTATATAGTGTCTGTATGTACATACTCATATGTCATTTTATAGCACGTAGTAAGTAATGTATGTAATATCGTTATTAAAATTTGTAGCTTCATACAATTTACAATTTTATTAAAATTTTTGGATGATAAAATATTAAATCTCTTATCTATACATACATTAAAAAATTAATGATTTTTCAAATTAATATTTTTTTTTTTCTATTTTGAAATAAAATCTAATCAATTTTATTCGTTTATAATTCGGCCATACTTTTAATGAAATTTCAAATTCAAAATAAAATTCAATTTTTATTAAGGAAAAATAGTAAATTAAATGTAATATGTTAAGGAAATTCCATTTTTCAAAGAAAATTACATCTTATATGTTACATACGTATGTCCCTTTGTTGAATGTTGACTTGAGAAAGGAAAAGAAATATTTCATCCGACAAGTGATTTATTTTGTAACAGGAGTATGGTATTATGTAACATACATATATACTAAACTTTTCACTTTGATAATAATAAAAGGAAATGGTCAAACATTATATGTTTTGTTTTCTTTTTTTTTTTTTTTGTGAAAAGCATATTCACACATATTCTTTCACAGTTCATCAGATTTCAGACGTGGTAACTAATTTGAGGTGAAAACTCTTTCCGTTTTCATTTCCTATATCTTATATACTACATACATAAAATAAAAAAAAAACAATGACCGTTGTGAAAATTCAAAAGGGAAGAATAGTCTCTTTAATGTTCCGTAAATGTGAATGCAAAATAAAAAAAATGACTACTTTGCATGTGTATGTGTGTATGTAAGTTTTATCAGATGTTATATATATGTGAAAAAGAAAAAATAATGGAAAAGGAAAATGAGAAAAATTTGTAAGTGTTGCAGATAAGAATTGTTGTTACAGGCTTTGTGGTTTTGTCCGAAACCTTTTATTCTAACCAACAAAATATTGTATGGTGTTTTGCATTTTATAAATAACAAACTTTACGATAAACTATTGAATTTATTTTATTCATGTAATTAAATGAATTCTAAAATGAAATTTTTGTGATTGAATTCTTAATAAATTTTTTACGTATTACATTTACATACTAAAATGAAAATTAAATAAGCAGCAAATATTGCAACGTAATTAATTGGGAAACTTTTATTTGTGTTAAAACACGAGTTTATGAAATATTAATGCTTGAATATAGGAAAATATGTAAAATTAAATTTTTTTTAATATGAAAGAAAATTCGATCCTCAATTATCGTACAAATTCGTATATGATTCAATGAAAAGTTATATTATAAAAATAATTTATAATATAAAGAAGAGAGAAAATAGAGAAAAAAAAAATATGAACAATTTAAAAATTGGAAAACTTTTTAATCTTGATCACATAATAACTGGTGTAAATGATTAAAAAAAAAACAATTACCGGAAAACAAAAAACAAGAAATATTACATAACTTGTGAATAGACGTAGAAAAACGTGACCATTTTTTTTATATACACACATATGCATGTATGTTATATTTGGGTAAAATTTTTTCTGGTTCAAAATAAAATTTTATTTGAAAATGGAAGAAAATTTATTTGAATTTTTATGACAAAATAAAACTATAAGAGAAGTTTTGATAAAAAGTGATATTATTATTAAATTCATGTTTGTACCAATGATAATGGAAAAGGAGCAAAATGAAATATTTAATTTTTTTTTATTATTAATTTTGCAAGATTAATAGTAAATATTTTTTGTCATAAAAAATGACCAAAGAAAAACGTAATTATCTTATAGAACCGAATAATACATGTTGCTTAGTTTATATGAATATACATACATGTATGTACACAAAGCATTAACAGTATATTGTTTGTGTACAAAAGTTTATGCTTAATACTTACAAAACATTAAAAAGCCATATGATTTTCCTTGAAAATTAATTAAGTAATAAAATAATATTACAGCTAAGTCCTTTGAAATAGTTAAGATTTCTATGAAAATATATGTACATAGAACTTTTTCTTTGCCATCAAATAAAACATAAAAAATCACATTGACCTTGTAAACATATTCATGCATTTTTACAACAAATACTTAGGTAAATTATACGTATATATATTCATTTTACTATAACCATTTATTTCTTCAATGTTATTGGTAAATGTCTTTTTTGATATATTATTGGTATCGAATTTAATCTCAAAGGGCCTTCTGTGGTGGGATAAATTATTTCAATAATTTGTAACCATATGCTTAAGGGTCCTTGTATATTGTAAAAATTTTTTCAAGAATCAAATGGGATGTAAAATTACAGTACATAAAATACAAATGTATGTGTCTAATCTATATATGATAAAAATTTCTTTCTGCTTTTTTATATTTCTTATGTTTCATAATATTTTTGCTTCATTGGATAAAAATGTGTCGGCAATAAAAAAAAAACTTTATTTTTGGTGTACATATATAAATGTATTAGATATTTATTTATACAATTTTTTTTCTTAATATTAAAATTAGAACCATTTTTGTTATGGTATTCTCTCAAGAAATATAAATTGTCGAGTAGAATTTTAGTTTTATATTTTGCAATTTGTATGACATATTGCTGTATCATATAAGAAATTTATTATTTTGAATTTCACATCATTTGAACAATTATTAAAACAGAATGAAAGATTTTATTATATATTTCATGAATACTGCAAACATTTATTCTAATTTAGTCAATTATTCAATACTATGAAGTGTTGAAAATAAAATTAAAAATTACATTTTGTTTGCATATTCTGATAGTCAGTTTTCATAGTAATATGTATAGATGTACATACATATGTATATACTTAGCAACCGTATAAAAATAAATTGTAAAAACCTATACATTACACACATTTTTAGTATTAAATTTTCTTTGTTTTTTTTTTCTTATTTTATTGAACATAAAAAAAATAACATACACTCTATCTGCAATCATTAACTAATTTATATTATTTTACTTTTTTTATTACTACCATATAAAGTTATTTTTTATATTTTAAAATACTCAGTAATTTTTTTTTTATTTTGCTTTATTTCATTGAGATCAATTTCATTATTATACATACTTAATGTTTTTTTTTTGTTATTACTATTGTGGATATTTTGAATCATTAAAAATTTATTTATGTTCGCCATTAACATTTGAGTTCATTTCATTTGCATACAACACAATAATCGAAGGATAAAAGAAAAAACGTCAAATAAAAAGCAACAAAAAACAAAAAACAAAAAAAAAAAAGAAAACCGGAAAACAATGAAATGTTTTATGTTTCAGGTTTATATCAGGATTTTAGGACTTATTTTGTTTTGATTCTTTTGTTTTTCGTTTTTTATCTGTTATAAAAAGTTATAACATTGTTAATAAAATGCCATTGTTTTTCACATTTTAAATATCTTAAAATTTTATTGTTTGCAATAATGAATCTATTTTAAATAAATTTTTTTTGAATATATAATATGTATGTATAATATACATAAATTCACTATCATTTATGTACCTATACATATATACAATTATTAAATTGCATAAATTTAAAAGAAATTATACATAATTTGATCAAAATATGTTCACATATTGAAAATTAATATATTCACGTGTATTTTACTAATAATTAAAATAAAATTGATTTTAATTGAATATAATTAAATAATAAATACACGGTGAATTAATTGTATTAAAATTTTATTGTACATAATTAAATTATATCTAAAACAATATAAGATATTAATTTTGTATTTCGCGAATTTATTTACATTAATTTGTTTAATCGAAATTGATTATTTATTTTTCTATGTACATATTTATAATACAAACAATTTTTAATCATATTTTATTGGTATTATTTATAGAAATATGTCTTCTTTCTTCTATTAATTTTCTATCAATATTGATTTTTTTCTTATATTTTTTCAAAATATATGTTTATTTTTTAACTTAATATTTTAACAGACATAATGATTTATATTTTAAGAAATAAATCTTTTCAATATTTTATTAAATTGTATAAAACCAAATAGCAGACAAGAACATAAACATTTACAACATAATTTAGTACCATCCAAAAAAAAAGAAAAAGAAAAACAGGAAGAAAAGAAAAAAAAAACTAAGGTATAAGACGTAAATCTTAATGTGAAATTACACATATACACAAGATACACATATACATGTATAGAGATATATTTTATATCGACTAGAAAAAATAAGTACATACACCAAATTATAAACAAACAGAAATAAATCACAAAATTTAAAAAAAAAAAAAAAAAACAACAGAAAGATGGTTATAAATTTCATTTGAGGGTAGAAATTCCTTTTTTGGAAAAAAAAAATTGTTTTTGAAACACATTCATTTTTTAATGCTATTTACTTTTTATTATAATGTACAATTATTTACATAATAATTAATTATAAATGTATGTCATTGATTTTACATTAAGACTAGTTTCTATGTATTCGGTTTAATTTTTCACAGAATACATTCACCACGAATTAAAAAATTTTAATTTTCAAAAGTAAAAAAAAATTTTGATTATGAAACATTTCGAGAAGGTATTGAATAAAGTTTTACAGATTTTTCACATGCAGTACTATTTAATTACTACATATGTATGTACATGTCTAATTTTTTTTTGTGTTTTGTTTTTTAATATAAACATCTTCTTTCTTGAATAGCAAAAAAAAAAGAAGAAAATGTTACTTGTTATTTGGATGTAAAAAGTAAAAAATGTAAAAATGAGAAAAATTTTGAAAAGGGGTTTCATATATGTATATACATTTACTTTATCAAAAATCAATGCTTATACAAATTTGTACATTTGTAGATGTAAACTACATTAACATATGCATATTATCTTTGCACTTTGAAATTAAATTTTCTACTTTGTCACTTTTGAAGAAATGCGCCAAATGTATGTACATACATATATGTATATTACACGACACATCAGCTCATACATGTCTGCACAAATTTGAAAAAAAAAAAAAAAATTTATCAAAGATTTTGTCGGTTTGTCAGTACTTTTGCATGTGCTCAGTATTCGGAAACAAAATGCAATGCTATATATAGGAATCATGATTGAAGAAAATCCTTTTTTCAATGTTTCGTCTTTGATAAAAACTATTCGAAATACGAGTACATTATAATGTGTTACCGTAAGCAAACTACTATATATTATATACGAAAAAAAAGAGGATAAATTGGATTCTACATAGTATAAAATTGAATTCCTTTTTATAAATTTACATACATATGTATATGTACATACATAGATGTACTGAAAGTATTTGGTGTGAAATCTTTTCAATCTCATGGTTGAAAATTTTTGATAGAAAACTTAAAAGAGCTTTAATTTAAGTAAATTATTTGAATGCTTTTACTAAAAATTTTTATTTAATGGCAAAATTTGAAAGAAAAATTCGATTTAATTGAAAGAAAAGTAACATCAGATAAAAAATTGAGTGAAATTCATTATTATTTAGGTCATATACTTATAATTTTTATAAACAGCTTTTGTTTAAGTGTTAAAAATATTTGATTTAATCATTCAATTAAATTTTTAAAAGAAATTTTTTAAATTTGTATTTTAGGAAATTAAAAAAAAATGTTCAAAAGTTTTTATTAAAAAAAAAAAAAAAAAAAAAAAAAATACTTTGTCACTCAAAGTTTTATATCAATGTTTTTTCACTTATATATGAATTGGTTTTTAACTGAGGAACAACAAAAAAAAGTAAAAGAAATCACAGACAAGCAAATAAATTATTATATGTGATATATGAAATTATTTCATTTTTTTATATTTTCGCTTCCATATGTATATACACATATGTATGTATGTACGTATATGATTGTTGTCGACAAATTTTATTGAAACTTTTTCAAAACTTTATGAATTATTCTTAAATGACAGTTTTTTTTTTTCTGAAAATTATTTTATATTATATAATATAAAATCAGTGAATTTATAAGTACACTTTCAAAGAAGTTTCTATTTCAACATAATTTTGTTCAAAAATAATAAAAAAATAATGAAGGGAAAATATTTCTACAAAATAAAAAAAAAAAAACTTTGTTCTCAATAAAGTGTAATTCCCATATATACATTCAATGTTATTATTCATTTAATTTCAAAGTAACAAAAAAAAAAACTTCCATATAGTTTTGAACTTATCGTACATATAATAGTTACTCAACTATATACACTAAATGCACCTGAATTTGATATTTATGTTATGTGTATAAATACAGCATATTTGTGTATTTCATGAAAGTTTTTAATTTTTTTTTTTTTAAACATTTTTTTTTCTTTTGAAACTTTTGCTTTTTTTGTAATTGAATTTTATTTTCATGATGTTTTGAAAAATGAATATTATGTGCATTAGATTTTGGAAAATAACAAATAGGATATACACATATGTATGTATGTGTATATATGTACATATGTAAATCCACGTATTTGAAATCGAAATAAAAAAAAGTAGCACCAAGGAAACATTATTTTATTTTTAAAACGACAAAATGCTTTTTAAGTTTAAATTTTGCGTTTTAAGGTAACATATTAGTAAATCTTGTTTGAAGTTAAAAATAAAAGAATATACATACATATTTGTGTCTATACATTTATGTACATGCAAAACAATGCATTCACATATCAAACATTCAATCAGTTGCATGTCAAAAAGCAATCACTTATTTTTAACTTTGACAAATTTTATTTTTACATTTAATATTACTTTTAAAATTAAATTTTATGGTTTTTACGTACGTATGTAACAAGAGACTTTACTTTAATTATTTGTACATACATACATATACATGCATACGTCAGTATTTTTGTTATTAATAAATTTTTCAATCAATGTGAAATACGTACTAAATTTTCATTTTCTTCTTTTTTTTTTGTTTTCATTTAAAAAAAAAATATTTTCATAGAAAATTCCCTTGAAATTAAATATTAAAATTTTTAATCATGTTCAAGAATTACTTTTTTTTAAAAGGATATGACACCATAACTCTTTTATATTAATATAATATTCATTGAGCAGAAAAGTGAAAATTATTATTTTATTACTATATTTTGACAAAATGTGATGATATTAAGATTCATAATTAGAAGTATGTTATATCCTTTAATAAAAAAAAAAACAAAATAATAATAATAATAATAATTCAAAACTGTGAATCGTGATGAAAATATTTAAACTTTTATGTTAACGTATTATGTATACACATTGTATGTATTAATAAATGGCATGTATTTTGTTGTAACATCTGTTACAGTTATGAAAAAGTTTTAATATATTATTACGTACGTATTTACATATCTACATGTATGTTCTATTATTCATTCTTAGTGATTCTAAACTTGACTATTTTTTTTTCTTTTTTGTATGAAAACTATTACATTTCAAAATAGTAACGAAAATCTATAAGTTTCAAAGTAGTTGAATATTTCATCTTAAATTTTATGAAAATTTAAATTTAAATCTCCATAAATTAAAAAAAAAAGTAATAAATGAAGGCATATTTGTATGTATGAAAATGTGGCATAGTAGTAAAACTATATTCTTAATATTAAATAGGTATTTTATACTTATACTCAGTTTCTATAAAATGTATTTCTTCTGTAAAATATGTATTTACATGCATACAATATGTATGTATAAACATAATATTTTAAATTTATGGGTATGTATTCTATATTAACTGACCCATGAATGTATTGAATAAAGGATGGTTTTACAATTTAAACATGAAATTTTCTTGTTTTAGTAGTATTAATGTAATCTTAGAATTTATACGGTATAAAATTCTAAACGTTGTACATATATATACATACATCCGTTTTCATGAAACACACAAACAAGATTAATATTCGGATTACATAATATATGTATGTCATTAGTATTATATTAAAGATATAAATGAATAAGAAAACAAAAAATTTGAGTAGAGATTTTAAAATAATTTTAACAAAATTTTCATTAGACAAGAAAAATAACTTTTCAATATGTGCATTAAATATGGATTTGAAATCATATAATAAAAATCTGATAGCTGTAATTTTATTTTTCACCAAAACTATGTAGTAAAGTACGAGTAGATTGTAATCCCAAAAAAAACATAACTAAAAAAAGCATAACCAAAAAAAAGGAAAAAAACAAAATGCTTGACTGACTGATGAATAAATAACACAAAAAAAAAACAAGAAAAAACCAATACAACAGATGTAAAGTAATCTGTTAAATTATAATAACATGTGTACATTATACACATGTATTAGGAAAATTAAAAAATCAAAAAATACTAACAATTGAAAAATGAAATTTAGATTATGTATGACTTTGAAAATTTTGATTGATGATGATAATCTCATTTTCGAATTTATAGGGATGAAAAAAAAAAAAATGAAGATGAAAATATTTTATTTTAACTTTACTTTTTTCTTTTTTGTTTGTGCACACATATCATACGAAATCAATGATTTCAATTTTGATATGAATTATACACATTACAAATTACAAAATAAATATTTTTTGACATCATCAACAGTTCTCTTCATATTATGAAAAAAAGAAAAAAAAACTTGGTTTGTTTTTTTTTTGATTTAGAAAGGAAAGAAAACAAAATCAAGAGTAAAAAAAATCAAATCTTATGATGAATAACGTAGAACGATAAAAATTGATTAAAGCTGCTAACACATATACATACGTATGTATGTATGTACTTGAATTATGTACATATAAAAAAAAAATAAAAATTGTGATTAACTTTATTAGAAAATTACCGAGAGAAAAACTTATGAAAACATTATTCTTCTTCAATAACCTTGTATTATGTGTTTTTTTTTTGAGAAATATGTATGTTATCTTTTTGATCTCATGTTGTATACAATTCCATTTTAAAAAAGTGTATAGACTTTTACATGCTATACATATATTACAGATGCATACATCTAAGCAATAAATATTACATATGTATGTATGTGTAACATCAATCAATATAATGTAAAAAGATCTTATTGAAATTTATGAATTGATTGTGTGGTATATGTACATACATCGGTACGGTATACATTGTTTGTACATTTGTACGTACAAACATAGGATTTATTTTTGAATGAAAATGCTAAAAATGTTTTAAAATCATTTCCAAAACCAAGAATTTAAAATTGTACATTATTCAAATAAAAAGCCAAAATGGTAAAAAATAAATGAAATAAAATAATAAAAATAAATTGAATTCATACGAAAATCGTTAAATATTTAAATTTCCTTTAACCATCCACGTGCATTTTACAACCCACATGTCTAATATTATTTTATTTTTATTTTATAGATCTGTTGTCATTGAAAAACAGTTAAATAGGATTGAAATTTCAATCTTATCGTAATCTTTTTTAAAATTTTCAAAAAAAAAAAAATTTTTTTGTTTTTTAAAGTTCGAACATTAGGAAACGAATGCAGGAAACATAAATTCCTAAATATTGTTTCAAATTTTTGGGTTATAATAATTTTACAACACATACTCGTATTTATGAAGAAAAAATAAAAAATAAAAATTGTATCTGTGGAAAAGCGATATTAGCAGAACATGAGCATGAATTTTAATATTGAAAGGATCTGTTTTCATTTATAATATATATATATTTTTTTGAAAAATTTCTCAAATTATAACCTTGTTCTAATCTTTTATTTTATTTTATTTTTTTCTTCAAATGGAAATTATGTTTCTAATTTTATGTAAATTTCAAAGTTAAATTACTGTATCGTTAATCTTAGAATGATTTATTACCGTTTCAGTACAATATTTATTTTTTTAATTATAAGATAAAGGACATTTTGTTTGAAAAGTGATAAAATTTATTATGCATACAATAAAGTTTAAATAAAATTTTTGTTTTTGTTTTTCTATTTTATACACAAAATATCACATGTACATATGTGTATAACATAATTTTGTATTTTTCTGTTTGTTCAGGATAACAAATTTAAAGAATAAAATAAAAATTTTGTTTAAAGTGAAATACGATGTATTTTTATTGATTGAGGATGTAAACGACTTGTAATTATGCTAATTCAAATCAATACATCACGTATGCTTAAATGTGTATATGTTAGACATAAATACATACATACAGTATCTCCAAGAAGTCACCGCACCCCCAGGATTTTTTACTATTAATGGCTTATTTTTCAAAAATTTGAATTAAAATTTCAAGATTTTTACGTCAAACAATTCTTTATTAAATTCTTTAACTATTCATACATAATTTATAAAAAAATAATATTATTTTATTTCAAAAATCTAAAATGAATTTAAAATATCACTATTTTAAAAGCAAAAAAGTCACCGCACCCCCACAATATTAATACAATTAGTTGTTATAATTTACCGTTATATCAAAAAATAAAATGCAGGTTGTAAGTAATTTTATAGTATTTGACCAGAATCAAAAATTAATAGAATTATAAGTGATTTTTAGATACTAAATTCTTCAAAATTGTATCTCCAAGAAAAAAAATCCTATGGAAATACGACAGTTGATAGTAAATTTGAGAAAAGTAGGAAAATCATACAATAAACTTGCTAAAATTGTTAAAAAACCAAAAATCAACAGTCAGAGACATCATAAAATATTTTGAAAGGAAAATACGGCCAAAATCCGTAAAAAAACTAGACGTTTTTCAATACTAATTATTCGAAAATAAAGATAGATTATAACACAAATTAAAAAAGATCCTTTCATTAGCATACCATATTTAAAAACAGAAATAGAAAATATTTTTAAGAAAAAATCAAGTGTCGAAACTGTTGAAAATATGCTCTATCAAAACGGATACCATGGTTAAATAGCTTGTACAAATCTTTATATAAGTGAAAAAAACAGATATTCAAAACATTTCTTTTTTGCTGACAATATAAATATGTCAATGTCCTTTATTCGCGAAGTTTTGTTCTGAATTATTGTTTGGAGAACGTAAATTCGTCCTTCTGTGTCAGAGAAGTCACATCAACAATATTTACTATACGCCAAAAAGGACATTGTAAAGAATATCTGTTTTTTTCACTTATATAAAGATTTGTACGAGCCATTTTACCATGGTATCCGTTTTGATAGAGCATATTTTTAACAGTTTAGACACTTACTTTTTTCTTAAAAATATTTTCTATTTCTGTTTTTAAATATGGTATGCTAATGAAAGGATCTTTTTTAATTTGTGTTATAATCTATCTTTATTTTCGAATAATTAGTATTGAAAAACGTCTAGTTTTTTTACGGATTTTGGCCGTATTTTCCTTTCAAAATATTTTATGATGTCTCTGACTGTTGATTTTTGGTTTTTTAACAATTTTAGCAAGTTTATTGTATGATTTTCCTACTTTTCTCAAATTTACTATCAACTGTCGTATTTCCATAGGATTTTTTTTCTTGGAGATACAATTTTGAAGAATTTAGTATCTAAAATTCACTTATAATTCTATTAATTTTTGATTCTGGTCAAATACTATAAAATTACTTACAACCTGCATTTTATTTTTTGATATAACGGTAAATTATAACAACTAATTGTATTAATATTGTGGGGGTGCGGTGACTTTTTTGCTTTTAAAATAGTGATATTTTAAATTCATTTTAGATTTTTGAAATAAAATAATATTATCTTTTTATAAATTATGTATGAATAGTTAAAGAATTTAATAAAGAATTGTTTGACGTAAAAATCTTGAAATTTTAATTCAAATTTTTGAAAAATAAGCCATTAATAGTAAAAAATCCTGGGGGTGCGGTGACTTCTTGGAGATACTGTATGTATGTACATACGTGTCATCTCAAATACAATATCAACAAAAACATATTGTAAACAATATATTTAGAAATAAAGCTACATATGTAATACATATACACATACAGTTTTATTTGATTTAAGTTTTTTTTTACGCTAGAAGCAATATTTTAAATTGATTTTTTATTTCACAGGTGTATTACTGAATGAGAAAATGATGCTTACTCATTATCCTTCTAATCAAATCATAAAATTTCAATCGAATTTAATTTAAATTTAAATTTCAACATAGACATGTGTATATACACCTACATATGTGTATTGTATTGTACATTTATAAAATTAAACTAATTTCATCATGAAATATTATTACAATGAATCAATTCAAACTTTCACTCCACGTGCATTCATTTTGTATTACTTATTTGATTAGAATTTGTAGAACTTGATGTTTTTCAGAAGAAAATTTGAATTTTCAATTATGTTAAATTGAATTTTGTATATGCATACACATACGGATGCGATTATATATGTATATAACTGAATGTAGTGTATTGAAATGCTTGATTTTTGTTCAAATTAGTAAAAAATTTATTTAAAAAATTAAATTTTGCATTTTTGAATAAAATTTTGAGGTTATTTTCATGATGAGATAATAATTTTTAGATAGAAAACGTAAACAAGCAAACAATTTACCCTCAAGTTGCTTACTTATTTTTAAAATAAAACTACATATGTATATGCAATTTAAAATATTTTATATTTGTTAAAAAATATCTATTAAAAACATATATACATACAAGATAAATTTTTTACATTTTAATTTTATAGACGACTAAATTTCATTCATAATGAATTCACGTACAACAACAATTTTTTATATCTTGTACATATCTACATTGTATGTATGTATAGAAATAATAACACGAGCAAAAAAATTACCTACATATGTATATATAATTTTCATAAAATATAATTGATTTAATAAATTTAATCGTAAATATATTTTATTGAAAAATTTTCCAAATAATTGATTTTTATGTGTATTCGATTTAATTTTGGAAGATATTTATTTAAAAATTAAAGATCGTAAACAACATATTCCTTAGCTTATCTCATTAAAATCATATATTGAACAATCACGCGTCCTGTAAAACGAAAGGATATATTCTTTAAATTTATACATGTTAAAGATCTAGTAAAGAAAGATCATTTTAATTGATTCTCAGCATTTTGAGTCCAGTTGTTTCATTATAACAGGGAAAACCTTTAGTAAGTGTTATTTCAACAACAATCAGTTGTAAATATGTTTCTATTAGAGTTGGACTACCTAATTCCCCTATACAGTATACATATGTAAAATTCTAGATCAAATTTTCCTTTACATACAGGATTTTCAGTTTCTTCACAAAAATCATTTTTCATAATGAAAACAATTGTCTGCATAAAAGTAATTTGTAGAAAAAACGTAAATAAAAAACATTCAATATGTATGTGTTAATTAAAAAGTGGCTCCTGTAAATCATGTACATACATATCTACATTTGTCATCCCATATAACGTCGATACTATAAACTGTGAATAAAAATGTTTGTTAAGTAATGTATTTAATAGCATCTTATATCTTTAAAAAAAAAACATAAAACAATTCAATCATTGTATTGAATTTAGTCAAAAACTAAAATCCAAAGAAATTTTTTGTTTTTTTTTACCAGCTAATTTAGAAATTATGTGCCAAACAGAAGTCCTAGAATTATCCCCAACATAAAAGCAATAGCTAATAACATCATTGTTTCCAGATTGCCTCTTTCTTTCCAAATGTAGTTAAGTATTCTGTTTTAATTAAATAAAAATGTATAAAATATTATTATTTTTTTAATAGTGTTATTTTTATGTTAGAATTTTATGAAAAAAAACGTATATACATATTTAAAATTTAGACTTTATGTTATGCATACATTTAGGAAAAATTCACGGGAAAAATTTATCAAAACAAAATGTGATATGACAAAAAGGAAAGTGGAACGTGAAACTTAAACGAATTCAAAGATGTTTTGGTTGATTTTTTTTCAATACGTAAATTGAGTTTTATTAGATCATTTTGTTTGCACATAAATATACATATACTTATATCATGTTATATGTATGTACATACATATACATATACATATGTGTATGTGCATGTACAATAATTTTTGTTGAATAATTTTTTTAAACATTTTCAAACTGGTCTGTGGTCTTTAAAATTGTCATATTATTTTTCTTTAAAATAAGAACAAAATATAAAATTAAATTACATAAATACATACATATGTATATGTACTTACATACATATACGTACATGGTACATGTATGGTTTTTAATGAAGTTTTTAAATTTTTAATTGTAAAAATATTTTCACAAGGGATTTTTTTGAAAATTTAAATTACATTAATGCTCGAAGAAAGTGCGCGACTTTTAATTTTTTTTTTTTTTTTAAATTATATGTCAGTTATTACGAATAACGATGATTATAATGATAATGACAAGAAAAATTAGAATGATAATTGTGTCTAAGGATTTAAGTGCTCATAAAATCAAAAGAAATTTTTTAAAAAGACAGAATAAAACTGCATATATGTACATAATTTTTAATATGTTATACATTTTATTCATAATTATGTATGAAAACATGCAATTATTTCGTTACATTTTATTTAAATACATATTTTAAGTAGAGCAGATACTTAAGAATGCTTTACCTGAATAAAAATAAATTTCAACAAGGTCAAAGTTATATTATAAAACCAAGTTTAATTCGCCATTTTTCTAAAATAAATTTTCTGTATTTAAAAACGTTGTTTTAATTTTTTATTTTTAAAAGTTTACATAAAGCTTTTTGTCATGCGTTTTGTTTGTTTAGAAAATAATTTTAAAAAAAAGCTCAGATAGTTTTTTGAAATTTATTAAAAACATTTTATAGTATACAATGAAGATGTTCATAGTTAAGTATGCATCATATTTTGATTAAAAAACAAAAAATATTAAATAAATTTTTATATCCGTCATCAGAAAATTATTATATTTTGTAATAATAAAACAGTTCAAGTAAAAACAAACAATTTTTTTTTTTGCAGACATACTGGATAATATACTTGAAAGTATCACACACAAATAAATTAAGAAATAAAAGGATATTTCATGTTTTTCGTTCATTCAACATTTCAATTGAAAAATATGTGCGTGACCTAATTTTTTATTTCTGTATTTTGTATTTTAAGGACATATGAAAAATTTGATTTATGAATCGTGCATATTGTATAACAAGTTTTTATTTAAAAAAAAAAATAAAAATAAAAAAAGGAAAAAACAAAACAAAGTTGCATGTAAGCACTTATCTAAGTTAGTCCATTTATTTTAATTTTCAAGGGTGAAAAATATGTACTTGCATGTTTTTCATATTGTCGGTCTGAAATGGATTTTTCGACTTTTAAGTAACTTATTTAATAAATTTTTGAAATTTGATACATATCACAAATCACAATTTACGTTTATATGTATTTAGATATATTAAATATTTGGAATAAAAATGATGAAAAATTGAAAAAAAAAATATTTTTTTGCTTTAACTAAGTTATGAAGGTATGTACATATGTACATGTCATTTTATCTAAATTAAATTGTTGTACTTTATTATATTCATATGAATATAATGATCTTCGTAGGAATGACATTGCTAGGTCTTAATCAGTGCAGTTTTATGTTAACTTACAAATACAAAAAGTCATGAAGAGCACATCATTATTTTTAACACTAACATCATTTTTATGATTTTTAGATACTTACTTATGTACACATACGTATGTATGCCCTTTACATAAATATTTATACTGCTTACGTGAATATTCTTGTATGTAAAGTAACAATTGAGTTCATTTGAAATCTGTATAAAAGAGTCACGCAAATAAAAAAAAAAACATTGAAAAGTTTTCATTAAAAAGGTTTTTCCATTATGTTAGTGATTTTCTTGATAAATTGAATTTTCATACAGAATATCATTTTTATTTTGTTTATAAATCCTGAAAATAGAAATAATTCAAAATTATGGAAGCGGAATTTAAATTATTGTATTTTAAGAGATTCTTGAAAAAAATTAAAAAAAAAATAATAATTTTTTGGAAAGAAATACTACGAATTAAAAAATAAACAAATACATTTCAATTATAAAAAAATAAATTGTTTATACAATTTAATCAATTTTATTGCAATTTATAATAATTATATTTATGTTATTTTTCAAATTAATTTCAATTATATTTCAATTACTAAAAAAATTTATACATAAATTTAAATATTTACAAAAAAATACAAAAAAATTTATTTTGACATAAATATTTTAACGTATGAAATGTGTCGTACAAGAAAATTTCTTAATTTATTTATATACAAAAAAAAAAAAATACATATATTTTGTTTTAGTAATATAATTAAAATAACTTTTAATTTGAAGAAATAAAGAGAAAACTAAAATAGAGTACATATTAATTTATGATACACCAGAATTAAAAAAATAAATAAAAATATGATGTTTAATATTATGGTGTTTCTTGATGACAGTACTTGAGACATTATTACTTCAGACTAAGTGATAAACTCCCACATGAAAAATGATCAAAACGATATTTTATTTTCTGTTCATAACATTTCCAAAAATATTAATTTACTTCAAATATTTTTATTCTATTTATTATTATATTTTATCTCAAGAAAATAAATAAGAAATTCACATTGTTTTCAACGTTTTTTTCTTTTTGTTTTGAATAAACAAAAAATATTGTCTCGAACATACATATTATGTACCATATGTAACATAAACATTGCATGTCAAGATTTGAATAACATACGTAGGCAAAAAATAAAAAATTAATAAATAAATAAAAACATCAGAATGATTATCATTTTAATACAATTTTTATTGGTTCTGTTGCCTACGCATACATACTTCATACGTATATATACGAGTGTACAGCTCAAACATATGTATATTATAATAATGAGAAATTTTTCTCTATTTCGGAATGTTGATATCAGTGTTGCCGTTTTCCATAACTTGAAAGAAATTTCACATTTTCGAAAATAACGCTTTTCAGATTAAGTTTCCTAATTACGACAGTTTTATATTTTTTAAGATGCTTTCACACGAATTTTTGAAATTTCCAGTAGTAGGAAATAAAACGGTAGTCCTGTTCTATACACTACACTTATGATATATGTCTTTCTTCATTCTCATTTCTCATTCTCAACCAGTACCAGTTTATTTTCGCAGTTTTGACCACTGCCATATTTCATGTGTACTGGTTTGGTCTGGACCTGGTATATATAGTAATAGCAAACAGCATAGTAATCTAGTCAGTTTCAGTACTCAGAAGCATAAACAGAGGTGACAAGACAACACATATTTAATTCAGTTCATTTGCCTTTTGGTTGTGAGGAAAGACGGATATGTTGTGACGGATACAGTGGCTCTTGAAATTGTTTTTCATAAGCGGCGCATGGGAGCGACATTCAAAATTTTAATTTCACGTTCAATAAAAATTTTCTTAATAAAGGAAAATAAAAGTTCACAAAATTCTAAAAGGAAGTATTTCAATATCAGACATCGGAAGGTAGTAATAATACTATTACTGTAGCAAAACGGTTGATATCAAAGCAAATGGTTGATATAATTTTTAACAGGGCATTTTACACAGTTTTTTATATGATATACATATGTACATATACCACAAGCTTGTAAATTTTGGTGTTATTTTTATTTATATACAGATAACTCAGTTTCGTTCTTTTTACCCTGTAATGTATGTTTAATGTTTTCATTTATTTATTTTTATTTTGTTTTACTTATTAAAAGGAAAGAAACAATTTTTTTTCTGATTTTATTTTTATTTATTTTCAAACCAAAAAGTTCTAGTTAAATACTTAAAGAAATATGATAAAGTTTTATCAAAACATTTATTTTCGTTGTTTTTCTCTCTGTTGATTTTGTTGTTTTGATTTTTGTTTACTATTTATCTTTTCTACGAAATTAAATAATTTGTTACAAGATAAACTAGTTAATCATATTTGATGAACTTAACTAAATTCTAATGAGGATTTAATGATTTTTCAATTTTCTCATTAAATTAATCAAATAAATGTACAATATTAAAAGAATACGTGTTAAATATCATAAAACAATGTAAAAGTTTTCAAATAAGGTGAAAATAACAAATTGTATACATTATACAATATTTTTTTAAAATTTTTTCTATTGCTAATGCGATTAAGATGGTTTTTCGATGGAGTCTGTGCTCAATTGTTTATTCAAATAAAAAGATTAAAATTAATTTTTTTGTTTTTTAATTTTATATTCAAAGTTTATATGCGTTTAAGTGTTATTTTCATTTAAAATATTATAAAAAGTACATACAAAATTTAATGAAAAAAAATTTAATTATTCTTCCAACGAAAATTTTGAATAAACTTTAATATTTACTTTTTAACAATTATTCAAAATTTACATTTAAATCTTAATTTAAATGTAATATGTTTGGTAATATGTTGAATGAAAAGATATAATTACATGGGTTAGTTTATGAGAATATTATCTAAAATCTATAATATAAATAAGTGATTAATAATAGATATAGATTTTATAATAATTTAAGATTTATAGATTTTATAATAGTAATTGAAGATGAAAATATTAACTAAAAGACATGAATAGAACGTAATTAAATCTTTGAACTCAATTATGTTTGTATGTAGTTGGTTGTATTGTTATCCTATAGTACATGCTTGAATTTACTTGAAGCTATACAAATGTTCATATTTCAATCAGTATTTGAACACTTTATACAAGAAATCAGAATTGCCTATACTCTTATATGTATGTATACTAAATATATTGAAATTTAATAAATTTTGAAATTAATTTAAAGCATTGGTGATTATGATTTGAACCATATTCCAATCAATATATGATAAGAGAAATAAACACTACAGAAATATATACAAATATAAATGTTTACCAATTTATTTACGTAATTTTGTACAAATATATTTTAGATTTTCAATTAAAAATTTCTTAATTTTGTGTGAAACTTTTATGTAAAAGGGCATTAAACGTGTAATTATCATTATTTTCTACTAGTTAAAAAAATTATTTGTTCAAAAATTGTAATCATTATACAAACAAAAATATGTATATCCATTTATCTACTAACTTAGATGATGTTTGCATATACGAAGATATTCATTGAATAAAATCGTCTAGAAATAAAATGAATATTTGATTTGTGTATTTGTAGTTGAAAATTTATTGCAATAAATACAAGATGAAAATTTTCTGGTATTTTCTTCTTATTTTTCTTTTAGTAAATATTTTCTTCTTCAACAGCAAATGAAGGTTATTTTGTAAAATCAAGTAAAATGAACTAAAACTCAATTTCATGTGAATGTACATATATACATACATATGTATGTATGGTGTAGTACATTTTTCTTTGAGCAAAAATAAGTTACAAAAGGAAGCGGATAAATGATAACTACTTATATGTGTGTTATTTATGTGGAAAAGTATGTAATATGTTTACTAGCTTTTAATACTATATAGTAAATATAAAATACAAGTACAATAAAAAGCACACTTGAATGGGAATTTTTAATACTTGTACATACATACATTACATATGTATGTACAATATATGTTTACTAAGGGATATTATAGTTACTTAATCAAGTCAAGAATTTTATAGTGCATATCAGCTCTTGACCTGGAAATTTAGTTAAATTTTTTATAATTAAATTCTTCGATCTGTGAAAAATACATTCAAGCAAGTTGTTTTTTTTTTCATTTTACAGCATGTAAAGAATGTTAATATAGTGGATATTATTGTAATGTTGTTGTCAACGTACTTACGTGCGTACATATTTGTATAACATATAGTTAAGTATAATATTGTAAACATGATTCCATTTTTACACTTTAAAAATGGTGATGAAAATTCAGTAAATTGAATATTTTTTTTTAATTTGAATTGATACGCATTATCACTCAAACATGAAAATTATGAAAGAGAAAAGGATATTATGATTTCAACATGCATACATACATATATGATTGTTTAACTACTCACGAAAAAGTAAATTGAATATGGTATAATTTAATAATTTGTTATTATTTTTAGAATATTTATTTTATATTTAATAATTTTTTGAATTTGAATTTTCAGATTTTGAATAATTTTCATGTAGCTTTTGTAAATATAAATGATTGTATGCAAAACATGTATTAAATTGAAAGCTTATGAGAATTTCAACTCAAGTATATTTCATCTAAAATAATTTATTTTTATTGTTTTTTTCATTTAAAATTTAAGTAAACTCTACATGTGCTTTTATTCTGTATATGTAAATAAAAATTAATCGTAACATGCTACAAAGTTAAAAACTAATTTATATAAAAAACCAGAAAAATATTTTTGCTTTTTTCTTGCTATGATGTAGTCTCTTTGTCAGTTAAATTCAAGTATATTTTACATGTACTTTGTGCGAAAACATATTCTCTGATGTAATGAATTGTTTAAGGTGAGTCATTGCGAAATATCTGATTCATTTAAGGATTACCAAACGTTGCTTTTAAAGAAGTTTTAAAATATAAAAATAATAATTTCAATTTTCAAAGCTGTCTTGTAGTTGGTAAGTTCAGGATTTTCATTGTTTACACCTGAATGACTCACCTTATAAAACTCAATAGCATAATGATATTATTTTGTACTTTGACATTAACAAATTTCATGTCATCAAAATTTACAAACAGTACATTATGTCTATGTATGCGCGTATCTACAAGTGTACGCATGTTACAATGTAATATCAATGTTTGTGTTGATTCATAAACTCCTAAGGCAATGTTTTTATTTTACATAAGTATGTACTATCAAAATAAGTGTCTTTATTTCACCCCAGTATATGAACAGATTTCAAAGATTTATTTCATGAATTTGAAAGGTATACGTAATTGTAGATTACATACGTGTATATAAATAAAATTTTCTAAGTAATTTATTAAGAATATGACAAAGTTATTGCTAAAGTCAATTAATGTATATGTATGTATTGAGTATAATTCAACTCGAAAAATTTAAATTTAAGTATTTTATTAAACGTTTCATTTCAGATTTTATTTTTAAAAAAGAGTAATTTAAAATTTTATGAAATTTTGATTGCATTTAACAAAGATTAACGAAAAACTATAACTTTTTTAAAAGGTTTTGGCTGTAAGGCTTTATTTTATTATTATTAATTTTATTGCACCAAAAGTGATTTAACTCATAATTTAATTGCTATACTTTTGATAAAAAACCCGGTAATCCTCGTAGAGAAGAAAGTTTAAATCTTCTAAGTTCCTTATGAAAATTTTATGTTTAACTAAAAATGATTTTATGTCTTTTTGAAAATCATGAATTTGAATTCTCTCTATTGCAATGAATTGTTTAATAATTTTAATATTTTAAAAATTGTTTTTGTTATATTATTACATTTAATACAATTCCAAAAAACAAAGATGTATATAATACGTGTTTTTATAAGTGTTTAATTTTCATTTTATAAATCATATTAATGTCATCAGAAATTTGTCTTTTCATTTTTCAGAAAAATTAATACATACGAAAATTTTTTATACGGAAACAAAAAAAAAAATTGTTATAATTGAAGAATCTTTTTAGAAACGTGACATATATTACACTTTTTATTTAATTTAATTGATATTTGTACATACATATAGCATCGAGCATATAATACGTATATATGTATGTACATACATAAATTTGTAGTGTTTGAACCAACCAATGCCAAACATAGTACATATATTTTTTTATGATAATCTTTTTAACAACATTAAACAGGGATGTTTCGTTTTTCGAATTTTAATTAGGAGCCAGAAAAGACATAGAAGGGACATTATACTGTCAGATTTGTTATCACGAACAAGGAAAACATAAAACAGCTAACAAAAAAACAAAATTTGTTTTAAACTAAGGATGTAGCATGTATGTAATGTCCATTTGAATTTTAAAAGGCACTATTTTCATTTTACACAAATTCTTTTATCCACTAGTTGGTAAACTTCTTTAATATTTATTCATATCCCATTTAATCCCAAAAGACTATTTAAAGCACGACAAACTCTCTGATATAATTTTTAGCTACGCCTGAATGTTTTTATGTAAAAAAAAAAAAGAAGAAAAACAAAAATAAAATAAAATTTGAAAAAGAAAAATGAAACAAATTTTTGTAAGGAGTCAAATGGGACGTAAAATTACTTCATGTATATAAACATACATTTATGTTTGACCTGTGTATGGTCAGCAAAATTTTCCTTTTTCAGATCTTTTATATCTTATTTTGCTTGAATAAATATACACATTGAAATAAAAAATAATTTATTTGACATTTTAGGCATAAGAATGTATCGTATTCATTCTAAGTTTAAATTATGTACCTAGTATTTGTATCCCTTTCAGAAATTACAGATTACATAATAAAATGAAAGAAATTATTTTGGGTGACATACATATTTTATTGCGCATTGTTGTATAAAAGAACAATGCAACAGAGTGCTTATAATTACTTTGTTATAAAAACTAGATATATAGTATATGTGAATGTGCCATAAAAGAAATGACAAAAATTTCATTTTTATTTCCATTTTGTTTTACAAAAAAAAAAAAAATTTTTTTTGTTTTTTTTTTCTTTTCTCAAATATTTTTAATTTTCAGCTCTAATTAAAGTCAGTAATCTTCCAAAAAGTAAAATTTATTTTATCGCATTTTTGTAAATAAGCACCGGAATATTGTAAAAATTTATTTTACTCATTTTGAAAAATTTCATCTTGGTAATAAATAAATTTCTGATTAAATCTAAGAAATTATACTTTAGCCTTTTTTTATTATACGTATGTATGTACGTACGTACAACATAAAGGAGCGCTAACATATTTTTATATAAGTTGTGTATTGTTATTTTCAGTTTTTGACCTATTCTATGGCTTATACGAATATAAAGTTAGAAATTTAATTATGAAACAACAGGCACATTTTTACTCTTAGATTCACATTTATTTCGACTTTATAACACACACGATTACCATTTGTTTTAATTTTCTACATTTTATTTACATACATTTTTAGCTTTTTTTGTATGTAAAGATATTTTATGAAAATTCCTTAAATCTGTTCAATGTTATGTTAATGAATGTGTAAAAAAATTTTACATTTCATTTTTATTATAATTAAACGAACTATTGAAACTGATAAAACAACCGAAAAAAATGTAATATTCATAAAAATGATTTTATTTTTGTGTTATTTAGAAGATTTCAGGTGCAAATTAATAGCATCATTTTAGCTATTATACAAGAAGATTTTTCATTCTTTATTTTGTGTTTTGTAATATTAAATGATATCATTTTTTGTTTTTTTTTCTAGAATAAATTTTAATCATTTGAAATATTTTCTCAGAATAAAATGGATAAAAATGAAAATAAAAGAATATTAATTTTAGTTAAATTTTATATAAACAGATAAAATGAGTAAATATTAGATTGTATTTTTATCTTGAATTTGAAACAAAAAAAAAAAAAAAAAAATTTGTTGAATTAAATTGTTTACTTTTTTTTTATTGTGTAATTAAAATTTTGTATATTGTTACTTCAGGATCATAGAATTTTATTGAGTTTGGTTTAAGTAAAAAAACATAAAATGAATTAAAAATGTACAAACAAACGATTTTTATAAAACTTAATGATCTGTTTATCCAAAAAAAAAAGCTAATTTCGAACTATTGGCATTGTTTTTATAACATTAATTAATGTGTACAAGGAATTAAATGTCCTTAATAAACGTATTACATATAGATTACATTTTACAGATGTACATATATTCGCTTAGGTAAGTGTATACCTACTTTATATATAATTACTTGTCGGTTTATTATTGTATTATTATATAGACAATTTAGTACATAAGTATAGTGATAAACAATTTAATAAAATCATTGAAAAGCTTTTATAACTAGAAATTTATTGATTCTGTTACATAAAGAAAATTGTTTTCATTTAATTAAGTTTTACATTATACAACATAATAGAAATTGGTAAAGAAAATAAAACAAATTTTTATGGTTGTTCTTATAATGCTTCAGTTCATTTATTGTAGTTTTTTTTGTTCTTAAAAAAAAAAACAAAAAAATTCGTTTTGTACATAATTTAAATAACATATCTATAAATCAAATGCTCATATCAATTTAAAAAAAAACAAAGACGTTAAAATTTTAAATTTTAATACACATATACTTTGTATGTTCAGTTTTAACTTATCTTAGGTAAATAGTAATGAAAATTTATATCAATAAATTTAAATTCAATATAACATAGATATACATAAATATTTTGAATTATTTGTATTGTGTATACACTTCAAATTTAATCAAGATTTCTGTTGAATTTGTTAACATTAAGTGTCAATATTTAAAATTAAACATTGTCATTAATTTATAACATTATCTTATCACGGTGAAGTTTCTGTTTAAGTATGTACATATTATTTGTACTTTTTGATGACATCCTTTGATTATTGTCAAGAATTTAATAAGATATTGAAGGAGCATATTTAATTATTTAACTAACGAATAAGGTATTATATTTTTGACGTTAAAGTTGTTGTCATATTAACGATATTTTTCTTTATATTTAAGAAATAATTTTTCCTGTTTTCTCATATTTACCTTGATATTTCATATCATCTTTAAAGTGTAATTTTGTTTGTTTTATTAAAAATTTAATTTTAAAAATCTACATAATCAAATAATTTTTATTAATATTTTAAATTAATCTTTTAGTTTGAATTTAAATTTTTTCGAACGACTTTTGAAAGAATTTTGATGTAGTATGCATATGTACACATTTAAATAGGATTCACTAAATCAAAAGTATGAGTAAATACTTTGGTAAAACAAAAATTTTATCCTTAGGCATTTAAAACTTATGACCATAGTTTTGTGAATATATCTATGTATATGTTTTATTTTTATGAAATTAATAAAATTTTGTAAAATAATAAAATGTCAATATTTTGTTTACTTATATTTTATTGTATTCTAGTTAGTTTAGAAGCATGCGCTGTGGTTTAAAACTTGCAGTAATTTAGCATTGCAATAAATTTAATATGAACAGAATTAAAACAAAATGACCATTCAGAAAAAAAAAGAAATTTTTTTTAGTAATTGTTTATATTTTGAGCAAATGAATTATCATAATTTTTGTTTAAAATAAAATGAAAAAATTAATATAATTTTATTATTCATATAACTCATCTAGCTGTAAAATATTTTTTAATTTAAGTGTGAATTACACACAGCCATACAATGTAAAATTTTCACTTTTTTATTATCTTTATTAAAATATAATTATAAATTTACATGAACATAAAATTCTTAATTATCTTTGTTCCCTTAAAAGTTTTTTTATGTTCATGTTCTTATTACTTGATTATTTTTATTTGTAATTTATATGTTAAAGAGAGAAACAAAAATTCAAATTTTTTGTATAATTAACATCCGTACAACATAGCTATTATTTTATTATCGCTGTAATTCACGATATATTCGTGTAGATTACATGTGTAGTAATATCTATTAAAAAATTACGAATGTACGGCTACAAAAAACAAAATTAAACTGGATAATTGCATGGCATAATATCATTTTGAGATTGTGCTCTTTTGTTTTTTTTTGTTTTACAATAAATTAAAATTTAAAGACAAAAAAAAAAAAACGAACATTATCTCCATATGACTAGTAAGTTATTTAAGCTATTTTTAATTTAAACTACAATGTACTGTACATAAAGTCTAATAAAACAAACCTAAATGTAATACGATTATATTCTATATCTGATGTTTGAAATACACTCCTGAACAAATTTAAGGTATGGTCCTTTATTATATTAGTTTTAAAAATTCTCACATACGAGAATTAAATTATAAACGTTTAAATGTGTTTTATTGTCCATGTACTGCACACGTAATATAAATACATACTACATGCATATGTATAAAATAAATTTCATGTGAAGCGATTATTAAACACGAAAATAATTAATTTTTCATACGTTTTTTACAAAATATTTTTATGTTTTATGTTTGTTTTTTTCAGTCTACTTAAAACTTTGTTTAATAATACGAATATTCATACAATGTATCCGTTTGGAACGGATATATACGTTGAATAATTAAAAATTAGAAATACTCGTCAAAGAAAAAAGTTATGATTCAAAAAATCAACATTCGAAAAAAATGATATTGATTTTATTAAAAATAATTGAAAATCAATTTTTTTAATTGTTAAATTATTTTAATCTATTGAAACACAATTTTAAACTTTTATTATTTTTTTCTAAACTTTGAAAATTTCAAATTACTAAGAATAATCCTGTATTTATTTTTTATTTTTTATTTTATTTATTTATTTTTTTTGAATACATTTCTATTAGAATTTTAACTAATTGATCAATAACAGAAAATTCTATTGTCTATTCAGTATTGTATGTAAATTTCAAATAAAAACTTTTTTTTTTCTCTCACTTAGATACAATAAATTGAGATGTAAGTTCATTCTAGTGTTCATATGCACAATTAATCTATTCATTGTTTTTTATGACTATGAAAATACATCTAATTAAAAATTTATAATTATATATATTTACCCTTTTGTAATTAAACAATATGCTGAGATAATAATCCTATTGTTTTTATTTAAAAAAGTTGTATACATAATATGAAAATATTTTGGTTAGAAACAAATTTTGTACACATGTTGTAAACTTTTATATACAAGTAGTTAACAAGTAATTAATTTAATAGAAATGATTAAAAAAGAAAGGTTAAAAATGAAAATAATAATTAAAAAATTAAAAATAGCTTATAAAATAAAATTGTAAATGTACAATTTGTGTTACTGAAAGAAATTTTCAATAAGATCAAAAGGCTTATTTTCAATATCTGTAAAATTTAATTTGAAAAAAATATTTTCCACGTGTATTTTATTAATGTTTTAGTGATATTTTTGATTATATGACAATGAACCTGAAATACTCAAAGTAAAAAAAAAAAATTTATAAAATTTTCCAGTCATGGATAATAATTCCCGGCATTTACTATATTTTAGTTACATTATAATACTTAAAAAGAAATACTATGAAATAAAGTAATACCAAAATAATATATTCTCGAAATATTGAAAATGTATCGGTTTTTGTATACATTTTCAACGAATAAAATTTACATTTAAATTGATTTCAAAATAAATCATATACGATGGGTATAAAATTTCATTTTACATTCTATTATTATAATCACCAACCTTGTTGGTGAAAATTAATTCTATTGTAAAAAATGTAAAATGCCTGTTGTCATAAAATTGAATTCTTTTGTCTTCACATGTAATGTACATATTATAATGTTTCGATGTAATGGTACGTTTGTTATATGTTCACATGTACATACAACATATTATGCATGTGTTCATACAAAAAGTAAATTTTCTTATCAGTTAACTCAAGTATAAAACCAAATATTACAAAAATGCAAATTTTTCTTTCCTATTTTGAATCAAGAGAGTAAAATTTGAAGTGAAAATTTTCTATAAAAATATTTGAAAAATCTTAACATGTTCATTCACATGATATTCATATCACTATGTTGTAATAAAAATTTTATGAATAGGTTTTTAAATTTAAAGGATGATAAATTTTCAGTATTATTGAAAAAAAAAAAAGGAAATTTTATAGTATTCAAAACACCCATAAAGTATTATTTAGTTTTAAAAGCAATTTTGAATGCAAGTTTAAATTAATAATAAAATTTTTTAAAGACAATTTGCAAGTGTATGTACGTATGAAAATCAGAATGCATACAAAATTCTGTACACAATACATTAAATTTTGATGTAAATTTTCGAATTACTAAATCAAAGAACTCATTATTTTGTATAATTATAGCTATAAATTATTTTTTATTAATAACAAATTGTAATAATTAGCATTTGTGTAATAGTAATGATGTTTTAAATTGTAAATAAAATGTTTTGTTAGAACATACATACATATTTATTATCACATCTGTTACATTCTTTGAAAAAGTTATACATAAAATTTACATTGAAAAATTTTGAATATTTGTCATTATATCAAATGAAAACTTAAACAATTAATTATTATTATAAAGAGTTAAAATTATTATATTTAAATCGAACAAAATTTATTTGTTGTGAAATTTAAAAAAATATGTTTTCGAAAATTAGTGATATGTTTCCTACATAAAAATTTTTCAATTCATTGGCTCCTCAGAAAATAAGTTTTCTTTATATAAATATGTAAGATGAAATTATGTGTGTATAATGTATATTATATCTTTCAGGTAAAAATAAAAATCATATGTTTGAATTGTCAGAATATAATGTTAAATATGAATAAAATATAATGTATGTATAGCTTTAAGTTAAGACTCTTTCTTAATGATAAAAAACATGGTAATTAAAAATTTTCTTTCAAGTATCTGATTTATGCACATACATACATAGTTCAAGTTATATATGAATACACATACATATTTGTAAGTGTATAAGATAAGCGTACACATATGTACATACATATGTATATGTAATTGAATAAAAATAATTATCTTACTATATATGTATGTATATGCTTTACGTCCATAAACGGAAATTTAAAAAAGGAAAAGAATGAATTTTTAATAAATTTTTTAATGCCTTTTGATGATGTTTTTCTTTATGTTAATGACGTGTCTAGGTACATTTTATATAAAATATGTTATAAATTCAATTTGCATAATTTCTTTGATGTTATAATTAAGATTTTTTTTTTTCTTTGCGTAATTTACCTAATAACATGAAAAAATTAAATTTCATAAATATATACAAAAAAAAAAAAAATTTTTTTTTTTTTTCTTCTAACAAATTATGTCAATTTTGATTGTGCGTATATATAGAGGAAAGTATAATGAAAATTTATTGTATTTTGTTATGACAGATTTGCGTATGAATAATTAATGAGTTAAAAAAATAACGAATAGAAAACAAATTAATCAACATTGATAATAAATTAAAATAGAAAAACAATTGCAAAAATGTATGTTAGATTTGATGTACGTACGAGTACATACTCAGTTTTTGTTGTATGCATGTACAACGTTAGTACAAATCGAAAGTTATGATTGATGATCCTTTTATCCTTGAACGATTTATGTGCATAGTTATACACTATATATGCATGCGTATTTCTATGTAAAATATAATCGATAGTTTTGTAACATGTTTTCAACAATATTTATTTTTTGGCAATATAAATAGTGAACGATTTAAAAATTTTTCAAATTTTATAAGTTTATTGAAATTTAATATTTTTCAAATTAATGAAAATAATAATTTTAAAAAATTGACGAAAACATGCCAAAAACCAAATATTTAATAAAATTAGTTTTGAATAATTAGAAGTTTCATTAATATTAACCATGTTAATCAGTTAATTAATTATTAATATTTTTGATTAACTTAATTTTATATTGAAGAATAATTTTTTGTAAAAAGATTCATGAAATTGACAGCCTTATGCGCTCGTATTTACAATGTTTATGTTACATTACCTTTTTTAATTTGAGACAAATCAAAAAGTCAAAATGTTTTAAATTTTTATTTTTTGTTTGTTTTTACATCGAAATTTTAATTACATACATAAGTATATTATAATCATGCTTGTGTTCATTTATAATAATACGTACATATAATAAAAATCAACAGAGAATAACATTTAACGTGATTTGAATTTTAAAATATGACGCTCGTACACATACGTATTATAATCATTGTAAAAATATTTTAAATGCATGCTAAAAGATAATTGTTTACTGTCTTAAAAATATCAAACTTCCTACGTTAAAGAAAAATATTGAGTTACTTGTATTAATTTTCTTAATTGATTTTACATTAAAAAATTAAAATTTGTATCAAAAGTATTTTACATTGAAAATGGGTACACGTGTGTGTGTGTACGAGTTAAAAATAATATTTATTTACTTATTTTTATTTTTTAAAGATAAAAAAAGAAGAGAAAAAGATTTTACAATGACGTATAACGTATATTTTATTTAAGCTCTTATCATTAATTCATACCTTCCTATCTATATAATATACAGTATCTCACTAATCTTATGTGAAAGTCAAGCTAAATTTATCATATCGTTAATCTTAGAATGATTTATGATTCTTTGGGCCAAATAATTACTTCTGTATCGGATGATAAAGAAGAGCCTTAAGGTAAAATATAAATTCCCTTTAATATTTTTGTTCTTTCATGTTTTTTTTTTTTTCAATTTTCGTTTGTTTCAGTATATGTTTGATTATACGATCATCTTTCACATTCAGCATATAAAATCCAAAAAATTTCAGAACTCTTTTAAATGTAACGTATACAATAATGTTAATTTAAATATGTAATACTTTTCCGTAATGTAATTTCGGGCAATATTTTTTTAGCATTTTTAGGCGATTTCTTGTACTGTTTATGTACGTACATACATATGTATTTGAAGAATTGGAAATATGTCGGAAAACATTTTATTTTTTCTAATAGATACATACATATGTGATATTTAGCTTAATAAAAATATAAAAATTAACAAAGTCGAATATGTGTGCATTAGCTTTGTTTATGCAATATATATACATATGTATGTAATTTATTATGAGTTTTATTCAATCTCAATAAAAAACTAGGTCTAAAAACGATATGATTTGAAGAATTAAATAGATAGTTAGAGATAATAATGAGAGAAAGAAAATAAACACATGCACATACTGTATGTATGCATTAGTAAGTGTATTTTATTATTATGATTTTGAATTTATGAACAGCAGTACTAAATTTAACAGAAATTCTTGAATTAAATAGTTCTAGATTTTCTAATTGAATGAAAATTTTTATTAACAATTGTGTTAATTATTTTATAAAAGCGTTATTCAATGTATTGATAAAATAAAATCTAATTACATAAAATGGTTAAAATACTTAAAATGAAACAATTGAAATTTTTGGCGTTGGTTTTTGAATAATTTTTTTTTTTTTTTTTTTGTATAATTTTGCGTAATATAACATTTAACTCTGACCAAAGCAAATAAAAAAAAGTAATTTTATTTAAAAATTGAGGAAATATTTAAAGCTTTTTGAAATTACAAAAATTATTTTAGCGCATGGCTAAAAGCACATAAGAAGAATTAAGGAGAATTAAGAATAAAACATCGCATACGAGCCGTTAAAAAGTTAAAAATCAAAATATCAGTTCGAAGTTTTTTGAATTTTCTTTTTATATTTTACTTAAATAGCGAGGAGTTTTTCTTAATAAGAATTCGTTTGTATATGTAAATGGTTTAAAGATATAATTATATCAAAATTTGGATAAATAGAAAATTAATTTCAATTTAATTCAAAGCAATTACTGTCATAAAAATAAATTGAATCATTTAAGAAAACTTTTTTCTATTATATTTAACCTTCTTTTTTCGTGAGGTCTTAATATCATTCATTTTGTAATTATCCTAAGAAATTACAATTGGGATTTTAGGGCACTTATCATGAAGGAATTTTTTTTTCTTCTTAAAAATGTTGTAATTATACACTTTGATTAAACAAAGTTGTTTTTTGCTCTTGCTTTGGAAGATATCATGTAAAAGCTGATATTTTAAAATTGAATATTAATATACATATGTATGTAGTTCTCATGAAACGTCTGCATCATCTGACACAATATGTAGTGTAATGTGTTTTTCCTTATTATGCCTGATGTATCTGGAGGCATTGAAGTATTATAAGATTATATCGTAACAAATCATGGTTAAAAGGCTTTTTAATTAATAATGATTTAATCAGAAAAAATATAATGAACCTGTCTACAAATGTACGTAGACAGGTGCTATAATAGAACGTACATTTTTTTGTTTGTTATTAATTATACAATGTTATCAATTTCACATTCACGTAATTGCATTCTTTAAAACTAAAAATAGCATTTCGACGTATTGTCCCAAAAGCATGTAATGAATATGTTAAAAGTACACTTTGATTTATACTTTCATTTGTTATAAACGTATTGTAAGAAAAAAATGTTTCTTTTGAAAATTCTTATCATTTTTCCCTAAATTTTTCTTTATGCATAGGTTTTATTATAGTTTTATCATTTTAGTTTTTATATATACCCAACTCTTTCAAATCTACATAATAAATAAAGAAAAAGAAATTTGAAATTTTTATTCATATTCGTACGTGTAAAAATTTTTAAATATTTTGACCCATCTCAAATTATAAATTCATTTTTTTTTTTACTTTTAACAAAAAAAATTTCACTTTTTACTGGGTACTATCTTATATGTTGCATATGACATTTTTGATATCTTTTTGTTATGAATAAAAAGGCTTTCATATATGTATACTAGAAAAAAAAAAAAACTATTAAACATTTATTCATATGGAAATTTATAATGATATCATGGAATTCTATTATTATGTACAAAGGGAATTTTGGCGTAAGAATTTAAAAAAGTAGTGAAATAATTAAAATATGTATGTAATAAGGTAATAATAAGTTATCATGTACTACATGGCAACATAAACATATTTCGAAGATTTTTAGTTATTGGATATTTTTTTGCCTAACATCATAAATATACAATTTTTCCAATGGTTATTCCTTTAAAATTTCAATTCTCACATTTTATTTTTTACAACATTTTTTTTTTACATAATTTTCATTTGCATACATATAAAAATTTTCATTTTACTGGTATTATGTAAATATGTGTTTTGGCATTGTTAAACATTGAAAATATCAAAATGAAAATTTATTAAAATTTTGTGCATTTAATAAGTAATAAATTTGTATCATGTCAAATTTGTTACTGTACACATTTGAACATGAATGCGATTTTAATAAGAAATTTCAAAAATTTACCTGAAAGAAGAGAATTTTTGTAGGAATAACAAACGCGAAAATATTCAATTTCAATTTATCAAATATACCATTTTTGTCGTTTGTTTGGAACAATTTTCTTATACAATTGCCAAATATTTTATTATAACGAAAAATATACAAAACAATTTTTTTCGTATGTGTTTTTTTCTTATTTGAATTTTATTCACATCATTTAAAATTTAAAATTCTCATGTTAAATAAAATTTAACAGACAAATTTTGTTTTAATAAAATTAATTTTTTATAAACTAAAAATTAGAAAAAATAAATAAAATCATTTTTGGTTAATGGCTTTTATAAAAATGAAAGACAAATTAAACCTCAAAGTATGTTCATAATAAATATTTTTTTTTTTTTTGTTTTTTAGAATATAATGGAAAACAAAAGAAAAATGAATACCATATTTCATTGAACTTTATAGTGAAATAAAAAAAAAACAAAAAAAGAAACAAATTTAAAAATTATTATTTTTTGAACAATATTATAATGTGATATGTATTATATCATAAATTTTATGATAAAAACTATAAAACTCTCATTAATCAAAATATTCATTTCATTAAAATCTTGATTTATGCTTAACTGAGAATTTTATTATTTATGTATTTAGTGCATATTTACGTATATGTATGTGTGTATAATATATATCTTATGCTATATTTTTGATTTTCATTGTGTTTTTATTTAAATGCATTCTATTACGCTCATTTTGATAACACAATATATATGTACATGTATTTATATCTATAAAATATATTGTAATAAATCTGTATATGTATGTATGTATATGTAGAGAAAAAAAATCCTTATATCGTATATGTGTGAATGGAAGAAAAATGATAAAATCCCATACTTTTATATAACGAACATTAATACAACAGAGTAGTTAAGAATATTTCATAGAATTTTATTACATCATAATCGAATTTTACGATATAATCAGTAAGAAAGTAAAAATAAAAAAAAAATGAAATAAAAATGAAAAAAAAAGGCAGTAAATAAAAACGATGAAAGTCATATTTAAAAAGATGAAAATGTTTTATGCCAAAATAATAACTTAATGCAAACATATAGTCACATTTCATATAACAGGGTACTACATAAAGTTACTTCAACATTGTATTTAATTGTTTTCACATATAAATAAATTTCATTTATTTATTATTTATTAATTTTTTTAATGAATTTTATATGAGTAAAAATTAGATATCAGGGTAATCAATTTTTTATTTAGTTTTTCCTTTTTTTTTTTGTAATAAAATTATTACTATTAATTAAAGTGAAAATTAAGAGAAATGAATTCTTGTTGAATATATAGTATGCGTTCTTGTAAAAACGTTAACAATTTAATGTGAAAAATCATATGAATAATTCATCATAGAAATTTATAGTGATTTCAAATACGTATAATTAATTACATATTAAAGTATATATAAAATAAAGGATAATAAATACAAATACAAAAAAAATTAAAGAGAATATGTTACTTTTCTTTTACGAAATTTATAATACATCTTTATTTGCAATTAATTTTCATTACCTAATTTTGATAATAGTTTATTTTAATTTTTGAAAATTAACAAATTATAATATATACATACATATATATTATAGTATATATCTCAAATGCATATAAAATGCATTTATAATGAAAAGTGTTAAATAGAATTTTAATTTAATTTCAAAGTCATTATGTTCACACAGATAAAAATCCAGAAATTTTGATAAAATTCAAAAAATTTTTTTAAATTAAAACTTTCTCCATTATTTTAATTAGTAAAATGTTGAGTTGATCGTACATCTTAACTTTAAGTATTTATGTTTACATAAGTATAAGAAATATAAAATAGAAAAAAAATTTAAGATAGAAAGTATATGAAAAGAAATACATAACAAAAATTGAAAAATAAAAATGAAAAAAAAAATATATTTTTCATAGAATTTCTTTATTCTTGAATATAAAATATATATAATTTGAAGATCAAAAACAGAAGTATAAAATATAATACAACTCAATTTCAAAATTTTATTTTTTCTTCTATGACATTTGAGTAAAGTTAACGATATTTTGATTTTTTTTTTTTTTTGATATAACAATACGTATATGTATTGTTTAATGAAAAACTTTAACAATTAAAAACATGACATTTAAAAAAATAATCAAGAATATTCCGCAAGTATTACAGAGAATGAAGATACCGATTTTTAAGAGTTTTAGAAATTCTTGTTTTAGACATTAAACATACTATACTAGATAGAATACAAGAAAAATTAACAATAATTCTTAAATATCAAGTTAATACATTTGTTATTTCCAGACATAAATAATATCAAATTTCACCTTTTCAAGATAATAAAATTTTGTATTGTAGGTAAAAATTTTTACATTTTGCGAAAACTTCAAGTAAAATAATACCCATGTATCTTAAATTCAATGTAATGCTTTTTTTTTTGATTGTTTTTATTTATATGTATGAAACAAAAAAGTGATAATTTACTGTGTATGAAGAATAAATTAGAATATGAAAATTTTTATATAAAATATGAAAATAAATTAACAATAATGTATTCGTATTAGACGAAATACAGAATAATTATATGAAATAAATTAATAAATAAAAATCAAACTTGTACATTTGAAATTGATCCAGTGTAAATATATTTCTGTTAGAAATTTTTTTTTCTCATTTCATTTTGTTATTTTCTAGTAAAAAAAAAAAAAAAATTTAATAAAATCCAGAATATATGAAAATATTTGCATGCATTTATATGCTATACTATATTATGATATGCAAAACAAAATATGAACAATACATAGAAAATTTAACTCGACATTTAATATATGTACATATTTACAAGTATTTATGTACAAATTCAAATAAAATTTACATTACAGGATGTAATGTTAAACTGAAGACATTCAATAGAAGAATCTTAAAAGTAAATGCATTTTTGATTTTGTATGTAATATGCTTTTGTTAATCTATTGTTAGAAATCTTATATATATACAATGCAATCAAAATACAATAGAATATATTAGAAAATATAGAAATAAATAGGATATGTTAAACAGATTTGCCTTAGGTTATTTTGTTTTTCAAAAAATTTGAAAATGAAATAGAATACAGATTATGTGAAGCAAAGAAAAGAATAAGTATGATAGTATAAGACAATGTGTATATACATACATATGTACATATTTATATCGTTTTCATATTCGAATAGAAATAAAAAAAATTAAATTACTATGCAAAATTATAAAATGTACGATATTAAATCAAGATTATTAAAATAAAAACTAAAAATTAAAGAGAAGACAAAATTTTACTTTAACATTCCATAATTATAAAATAAAATGTAAAAAAATATTATATTACTATAGCATTAATATTTTCATACAATAATGTCATGTAATTATAATATAAAAGTAGAAAAAAAGAAGAAAAAAAAAATTATAATAATAATAATGAATGCGAAAGTTAAATAAAAACAATGAAAAGAAGTCAAGGACAACAATTATCCTTCTATCCTGAAAAATATAACCAGGACTTCAATACAATTATATTATATGGAATATGCATTCACACTTTACAATTATTTTTATACTTGACAAAACATTCATTTAAATTAGAAATATCTGGGGAAAATATGTATGTATGATGAAAATCTACATACATAATATATGTATGTACATATGTAGTATGTATGTGTAATGAAAATAAAAACAAATAATAAAATTCTTTCTTTTTGTTCATAGGAAATAATTCATTTTACCATGTGCGAAATTATGTAAGTCATCTATATACAAAAGAGTTATATTACAGAAAAGAAGAGTAGAAAAAAGAAAATCGCATTACATGATTTGAATATTTAAATAAAAAATTTCTATGAAATAATTTTATAGCATACAAATTTTGTGTTGAATATGAAAATAAATATGGTATGTGTATATGTATGCACATGAAGTACATATATGCGTACAGTGTGTATGAATCACAAGATGCATTCACTTGAATATACAAAACGTGGAATATCATTACCAAATGTAGATGTATAAATGATGTTTATAGTTCGTATTTTGATTGAATTACCCATAGAATAAAAATTTAAATGTAAATATTAAAAAACAAAAACACAATAATATGTTTTTTTTTTTGTATGAACATTTTATCTAAGATTTTTGCAATATTTTTTTCTTTCGAAAGCTAAAATAAAACATATTTTGCTTACAAAATTTTTAAATCTGCATATAATTTTATTTTCCATTTTATGTTGTCCGTTCAAAATTCTTACAAGTAAGAAAAAAAAAAAATTTATTTTTTTCTTTGTTTTATATTATCAAGATTAGACAATTGTCGTCACAATTTATTAATAATAATTTTCCATTCAAATGAAAATGTCTGGTGATTTGCTTTTGTTTTTTACTTTTTAAATTTATTTTCAATGATTATAAGATAAATTTTCAGTTGAATGAATACAATACCATATTTCTTATACTATAAACATAAAAAATCCATTTAATATTGTATAAATATTTTTGTTAATTTATGATGTTTCATAATGTTGACATAACGCTCAACGCATAATTTAAAAAAAATTAAAGATCATTTATTCATTAAATTTATTATAAATTTAAATTCATTCACTATCAGATATAAAAGAAAACAACCACAATTTTTTTAAATTGTTAAATATTAACTATGTACATCGAAGAAAAAGGAATATTTTCTTACAATTTGAAAATGAAGTTTTTTTCTCCGAGACTTTCCTCATTACTCTAGTTAAGTCGATTTTTATGCTTTTCTTCAAGGATAATAAATCATTGAAAAAAAAATCTTTATTTTTTCTCTTAATGTGTTCAATTTTTTTTATGCTTGTCATAATAATTATGTGGAAAAAATATCGATTTATTCAGTGGTATTATTGAAGTTCATTTAAATTTTCTAAAATGATGAATATACTCATCCTGCATACCTGTTCACTCTCATTGAAGGTACATATGTATAGGTATATAGTAAGTAAAAATAATATATTGATTTTATTGTAATATAAAAATGTATGAGTTTTGCTATTATAACACAACATAAAAACAATCATATAATAATTTTATTTATTTATGTGCAATGAACTAGTTCAGGATATTTACTTCGTAAAATAGAACAAATCAAAAAATAAATGGAAATGAAAATTATTTTTATATTTTAAATTGATAAACATAAAAACATTTGCATTGTATAATCCAATTTTTGCTTTAAAAAATGTAATAATTTTCATAAAAATTAATATTTGGTATAGAATATTTCAATTGGTTCGACTTTAAAAAACAGGAACAAAAAAAAAAAAAAATAATAATAATAATAACATTCGCTAAAGATTTGAAACGTTTTCATGTTTTTATTTTTTTCCTATAAGCAATTTATATGTATGCACGTTCATATTACATACATAGATGAAAATGCGTAAATATATAACGATGTTATACATGGAAGTACGACTATGTATCTGTTGACAATGTTGAGGATTTCCTATATCAACAACGGATGTTATAACAATCATTTTAAAAATGGGAAAACTAAAGTTTTCGTGAAAATATCTGTAAATGTACTTCTATATTTAGGTGTATTCATAAAATACATTAACGATCACACCTATGTATGTAAATATCAACAATATGGAAAATAGTTTTGTATGCATACATATGTAAATGTATTGTATGTATGTACGTTTTTGTGAATTGAATATTCTAATATGCAAATTTAAAACCATACAATATGACTTTAAATGACTTTAGCGATTTTTAACAGATTTCTATTTGAAACATTTTTATTCAAATCTACAATAAATGAAGAGGTCATTGTATAATATATGTATGTATGTAGTCAAACATATGAACTCATTTAATAGATTTTGTTTATATAGTAAAATCGATTTTTATGCAAATTATACTGATTTATTTCATTTTTGTTTTTAAATATTTATTTATATAAAATACAAAACAATTTTTTTTTTAAAAATAAATCATTAGGACATTCAAAATTAAAGAAATAAAAATATTAAAATATATTTTTTCTATATGAATCTATATTTTTAATTGACTTAAAATTCATATAGTGCTTATAGTTGATTTGCATTTTTAGTTTTGATTTTATTAACTGAAAACAAATAACTAACATACATATATGAATAAAAAATTTAATTTAATTTGTTTTCAAAAAAAAATTCGGAAATTATAAGTGAATAAAAATTCAGAGATTAAAATTAAAATTCCATTATTTATTTATCTTTTTCATTTTGTTTATACATTATTTATTTTAAAACTTTTGATTTACGTTAATTTACGCATTTTATTACTCAGGAGAATTCTCTTATCGAAACATACCAAAATTTTTATGATAATCGAAAAGAAAAATTTGATTATTTCTAAATTTGAATAAATCTTATATTAGCGTGTCGTGTGTAATACAGTCTAATATATTTCTCATTAAAAATGTTCACACTTAATTTAGTTAAGTGCTATTATGAAGGAAGTAATTACGATGAGTTAAAAGAAAGATTCAACGATTTTATTTAACATATGTATGTACATGCAATTGGATGTGTATAATCGTATACTTAGTATAATTCATTGAAAAACAACGTTGTTTTGGAAATTTTCATACAACGTCAATTTTCCCATTTTTTTTTTTTTTTTTTGCTTTAAAGCGTGATGATCATTACATTAAATAAAATACACGTGTATAAAAGTTTTAATGTATTTAATCGATTATTCGTATACATACATGTACACGAATTGGCACCTACATATTTAGAAAGTAGAAAACAGGAAAACATTAAAAAAATTAATATATGATTTTTTTTTTGTTTTCTGGGGAAGGCCTAGTGGGTTTAAGAGATTTTAATAATTTTAATTTTCAAAAAACTTTTATCCAGATTTTTCGAATATATTTTTTTTTGTATTACTAAATAAATTTAAAAATCAGTTAAAGAATATTGCGGCGTAATTTGATGGTTCAAAAACTTCTCAAAGGCATTTAAGAACAATTTTCACATTGCGTAAATATATATTATGTAGTTATTTATGCACAATTTGAAATAATTTTTAAAACGATTTAGAATTTTCTATTAAATTAATTTTTCTAAGTAAATAAATATAAAAGAAAATTTAATTCTAAGCAAATAATCGAATTATGTACGTATGTTGTAGTGATAAAATTATTCAATTTTATATCAAGTAAAATGCGTAAGTATTCGTAATTAGCATTGATTATTCAATTCATCATTGATTTTACAAAATTATAATTCTTTGGATGAATTGCAGTTTTATTATAATGTGATTGTAATAAATTTTAATTGTATGATTTTGATAAAATTATATATGCATATAATACAGACATATTATGTATTATATGTGCATAACGCAATGAAAAAAAAATTGTAAATTATTAATACATGCATAAATAAATTGTTAGTTAGAAAGTTCATTTGAAGGAAATTACTATTTAACACGCAATTTAGTTTAGATAAAATAATAAACATTTAAAATAAATTGAATTCGAAAATAATTTTTTTGAAAGGATTTAATGCGTGGAACTAAACCATGTTTTAGTAAAAGTGATGATGTGTATAATTTATTTTACTGATTTATTTTCAAAAGAGCTGTTTTTTTTTTAAGACAGTGAAAAGAAAAATAAACTTAGAAATTAAATTAAGTTTTGAAAAAAAAAAAAAAAAATTATAAATTTAAAATAAAAATGACCGTTGTATACGAGAAAAAATCATTTAAAATACTGTTAAAGTTTTTAAATTTTGAACTGCTTTAAAAATAGAAATTTTCTAAAAATTTTCTTACTTTCATCATAATTCATCAAAAATGTTATTCACGTATGTAATATATGCACATACATACATATGTATGTACATGAACATCACTTAAAACTTTGGAATATAGCTTCTGGTTATTAAAATCACTTTAAGTACAAAGTATTAAACACCGTTTATTAATCACAATAATCGTAAAAAAAGAAAATAAAAACGATAAAAAAAAAGTTAACCACTAATATGTCTCATTAATTGATTATCCTTTATTGAACGATATACATATGTGATACTTTTTATTGAACTTTTTTACATTCTTGTTACATGTATGTACATATTAAAGGTTTATCAGTGTGGAAGTACATTTTTTCTCTCTTTAATATTTTTCTTTTTAGTTTTTATTTTTAATTAAAAGAAGAAAATTTATTACATATTATGAACTTTATTATCGGAAATCGACTTTCAACATGCAACACAAGTTTTATGGAAGTTGGTTAATGCATTTTATGAAACTTTAAGCATATAAAATGTTTACATTGTGTTAACGTAATGCAGTTTTAAATTTTTATATGTAACAATTTTCGTACACATACATTACGTACATACCTACGTTATCTTACTTATACATACTATTTTGTTTTTGCATGTGCACACGTTCGTTTAACATTGCTTTTTAAAAAAAAAATCTATAGCTGGAAAATAAATATGTATTATAAAAATTAGGAATATAAAAATTATTTTATGTTTATTTTTGGTTTTTATCAGGTAAGTTGTAAAATACACGTTATTAAATATCTGTAAATACTGTATAATCTAAATGATTTAAATAAAAGGACTTTCTAATAATATTTGAAAATTTGTTGAAATGTACATGTTTGTATGTACCTACCTCGAACAAAAAATTGTTGATAAAAATAAATAAATCAATGAAAATTACGATTCAAACATACCTCAAAGAATTTTTATAAAAATTCTCTTTCAAATATTCAAATATTAAGGAATTCAAATAAACTGAAAACCAAAGTGAATATATTTGCCAATAATGTTTGCAGTTTAGTAAAACGTAAATAATTACTCATTAACACAGCAAGTCTATTAGCTTTGATAGTTAATTCCAATTTCTAATTTTCATCAATTCAATGAATTGTGTAATTATTAAAGTCGTACGTTACACATTCACTCATACATATGTATTATTTGTGTATATAAGCAATATTTTTCTGTGATGAATGATAATAAACATCATCAGATTTAACTTATTTTATGAGAATTTATCTACATAGAAATAAAAAATGTAGATAGCACAGTTTCAAACTGTTAATAATTATAATTTATTTACAAATACATACAAGTGCAGTAATCTGATAAATTGCCATCAATAACTTATAAAATGAAAATGTTTCAGAGTTATAAAATGTTACAGAAAAAAAAAACAAAACAAAATAAACAAGTAAAAGTGAAAATATGATGATAAGGAAAAGTTTGTTAAGATTTTAATGTAAATAATTGTTGTTTGACATGCAACTTGTTTAATAAAAATTAAAAGGAAGAGGAAAAAAGAAACGAAAATCTGATAAACTTTTATGCCAACATTTTGTACTTTTCTTACCTAACATATGCATTGTTCATTGTTGAAACGTTTGAGTCTATAGATTTAGTACATTCGAATAAATAAAAGAACCTTATCATTAATTAAAAATGTGCATATAAAATGTTATTTGTAGAAATAATGCATATACATATGTATATTTAAAAAAAAATTATTTTATGAAAGGAGAAATCATGTAATTTTATTTAAACAAATAAATACAATATTGTATGGCATTTTTATTTTATTCATTTACATATTTTCTCAAAATGGTTAATTAATGTTTTAATGAAAAATACAAATATGCTAATCATACAATCTATTTTTCTTTTATTAATTTTGCTTTTCTAGATTTTCACTAAACGTTCACCTTAAAATCAATTTAAAGTATTTAGATGTATTTGAATAAAAATTAAAGCATAGCAATAATAAAAGTTAATTAATTTATAATTTTTCAACAGTTAAAAGAAAAAATTATGCAACAACAGGAAAACATTATTATATGAGCGTACAATTAATTTTATAAAAGGACTTGAAACAATCAAAACTTTTTATCAAATTACGTAAATAAATTTATTGTTTAATAGCTCAAAAATTATAAAATGCAACAACAAGGTCTTTTTAGAATAATAGTCCTTAACGAAAAGATACATCCACAAATATACAGTAATGATCACAGATTATTTTAAAAATGTTCAACTCGTACATTTCATTTTAATGGCTATACATAGATTTACTTGAAAAATTGAATTCTTTTAAATCATTGTTTTTATTGTTTTTCATCAAATGTTATAATTTAATTTTCATTTTTTTTTCTTAACATGACATTTTGAAAAAAAAAGAAAATTTTATTTCTACTTCATAATAATGTCATAAAAATTTTCCAGTTTTTTTATTTTTATTTTTTTAACGAACAAATGAAAACATTGAAAAGAAATTTTTAAACAGATATAATGATACTAAAAAGTATGTAGAAAACTTTGTCATTAAATTGATAACAGTTATTTAGTCATTTTTAGTTATTACTATACGAGCACATTTCTTTGCATTGCAATATATTATTACTTTATAACTTTGAAAAATTGCATACATAATAAACATTACAAAATTTAAAGTTATTTTGAAATTAAATAAAACGGTGGAAATATCTACTATATACATATGTATGTGTGTACATGTTAAATATAAAATTTAAAAGACATAAAATTGTAAATAATTTCATATTATACAATTCTTATGTTGACTTTTTGTGTGTTGTTCATATATAATGGCAAGAGAAAACTTTTAGAAAGTGCATTCATAAATTTACTTAAGTATTTTATATGTTATATAATGTAATGTTATTTCAATTCAAGAAAAATAACAGAAAATTGAAGAAGAATGATTTATAAATGTTAAAGAATGTTTTTGTATATATAAGTAAAAAATTTATTATAATAAATACTAGCATAAATGAAAATTTTCGTTTATTTTGATTTGAATTTAATGACAATATATTTAATGTTGTTAAAGATTTTGTTTTGATTCAAAACATAAAGTAACAAAATTTACTTTTATATTTATACAATTTGTTAAACGTTTTGAATCAGTAATAAAAATTGAAAAATACATTTTCAGAATTCTAAAATATCTTTAAATTTTATTTTCATTTAAATTCAATTTAAAGTATTTTAAATTTCATTAACAAAAAAAAAAAAAAAAAAAAAAAAAATGAAAGTAAAATTTTTCTGTATTAAACATCTGTTTTACTGATAAAAAAAATTATTATTGAATATTTTTCTTCTTCCATTATATTTTTAACTTTATTTATCGACTTTACAGCTATTTGGACGCATATAGTATTCCCCCTGCTGGAAAGCAAATGTCTATCATATCATCTAATTTTGAAATTTGTTTTTCTCGTAAATCGTAATATCAAAAAATAAACTATACATTTTATTCAAATTTATATTGAAAGGATAGATATTTTCTTCAATCTAACTTTTTAACGTTTTTTTCTGTTCCTTTTTTTATCTCTACCTTTTGACAAGAAGAAAAAAAACCTTTCACTTTGATGTGATGAGAAGAATACATTAAGAAAATAACAAAAAAGAAAACAAGAAACAAAACAAAAAAGACAAAAAATCTAGGTGAAATTGAAGCATTTATTTTTTAATATACGATCAAGAAATAAATAAATAAATAAAGTGTAACAACAAAATTCTAAGAAAAAAGTAAAATATATATTTTTGTTATATTTCACTATATACATACATATGTACATATATGATATGAATTTCTATGTGTAATGTGAATAGAAATATTTATCTCGTAAGTTCAAAGCATGAAAAAGGGAATATTTTCGTGAACGTTGATTTTTTACATTGTCGAATAAAGTAAAATGAAAATGTCATGAATATTACATGCATGCAAGTAGAATTTTAAAATTTTTTGTACTTATATTATATTTTTTTAAAATTAGTTTTTCTTTTTTATATTCATCTACATCTTATTTTAAAGTGTATTTTCTTAAAATCTTGTACACAAAATATAAAACAACTTAAATAAGAAATGTATAATATGTAATATGAAAAGAGGAAAATATTAAATTCTTCTTTTCAATGTTGAACTGCATACTCATGCATATCCTTCTTTTTATTATAACTCTTCTGCTTTTAATGTTTTTTTTTTTTTTTTTTTTTTTTTAATTCAACATATGCTGTATCTCTGGAATAACATGAAGAAAAGATATACTTGGAATTTTAATGTATTTTTTGTATTTTAATACAATTACAATATTTTTCTCAAATAACTGTTTTAACAAAATGTATACAAAAATAATATAAAAAAATATGTAATTGTATAGAATAACAAGAAAAACCAAAGTATGAAACTTATAGGAATAACAATGGAGAAAAGCGCAATCTGATATTTAAAATCACATAAAACCTTTAAATATAATTTTCATTAAAATATCTTCAAAACAAAACAAAAAAAGATAAAAAAAATATATTAAATTTAAGTACTATTTTTTGTTTTTGGAGGATTTTTATTAAATTCAATGAATTCATGGACACAAATATAAATAATGTAAAAATGTAATGATGGATTGTAAAAGAAAAACTTATATATGCATGTATGTGCATGTAATTAATTACATTTAAAATTAAATTAAAATTTATTGTCTATAAAAAGTGTACAAACTTTATAAAATATTTTATTTATTTTTAAAACTCGTACACACAATCATTCAAAAGAATTTGTATATAAAGGATATATAATTGTTGAAGAAAACTGCGATAAATTTGCAACAAAGTAATATAATTCCTTGTTGTTAAAAGTTTTTCAGCAATTAAAAGCTAGTGACCTTGTTTTTCTTCCTTATTACTTTTTTTTTTTTTTTTTTTTTTTTTAATCTAAGAAAGAGAAATTAAACATCGCACAATCTACATTGCTTATTTTTGTCTCAGTGTTTGTACACATTCATTTTACTATTGTATGTGTGAGTATTCAATTTTATGTCTTGAACAATAAATTAATGACTGACTCAATAAAAGGTTTCACATTTATAATAAATTTTAATGTTGTTAATAAAATGAAACTAAAGAAGAAAACTTCGCAAAACTACCAAATTTAATATGTATGCAAGAATAAAAATTGCATACAAAAATTAATTCAGATACTATCTACATACAATTTTCTTTAATTTTTTATTGCAAAGAATTAAAAATAATTTTTTTATTTACATAAACTTCAAAATATTACTTTTGCTGGTATGAATAAATAATGTTTTATATGAAATATGGAATTTTGTGCAGTTCAAATACTTATGAAATGATTTCTACGTTTTTACGTTCATTATCATCATCATTACTGTCATTGCCGGACCAGCTCGATGTGAGCCAGGACTTTGTTATAGTGATGATTTTTCACGACAATTCTATCAAACGTTCACACAGTGCTATCGTTTTTCAAAACTTGAAAACAGTATAACGCGTTCAAAGAAGCATTTTTTAGATTAAGTTTCTATCATATTTGTTCATATGCTTTCGTTTGAATTTTTGAAATTTCTCTTTGAAAATAAACAAGTTTTCTTTTTTAAATTTTTTTTATAAACGAAAATTTTAAACAAAAAGAAAATTTAATTATCTATATAAAAGACGTAGCTTTGTGCGTGTGAAATTAATATTTCAAAAGTTTGTCTATTATGGAAGTTTGTTTGTCTTATGGAAGTATGTATGTGTGATTTTTTCCTTCTCTCATTATTTTTAATAAAAGTGTTTCACGAGAAATGTTACTACCACTATAACCCTCAAATATTCCATACAAAATAATTATTTTTAAAAGTAATTTTTAAACGGTAGTCCTGTTCTGTAAACTTTACATGTTTTCATCTTCACTTCTCAGTTTCAGTTTGTTTTCGCATTTTTGTTTACTTTCATGTTTCATGACTTGATGTATACTGGTTTGGTTTGGTACACATAGTAATAGCAAACAGCATAGCAGAGTAGCAATCTAATTAGTAGCATAAATAAGGGTGACATATGACAATGCCTGTTGAACTCAGATGCCTAATGCCTTTTGGTTGTGAGGGAAGACGGGTGTATTGTACAGTGGCTCTTGAATTTTATTTTCATAGGCGGTGCACAATATTCATTACATAAAAATCGAATAATTAATTACATTATTTAAGCTGTATTCTTTAAAAAAATGAATTATCATTGCTTAGTGGTTTTTCATACGTACAATACGTTGAATTTTAAACTGTAACTAAACTATTTGAACAAATAATTATTAAAAATTAAACCAATAATTTTAAAAATAAACAAATTTTATTTAAATCATATTTTGAAGACAATCCATACATATAATTAATTTATTTTTGTTATTTGATCACATTCAAAATAAATAAAAATTTTATTCAAATTACATTTTATATGAGTATGAAATTAAAAACCAATTTCAATTATTTTTATGCTATTTTTGTGTAGAATAAAAATAAAATACAAAACACAACAAAAAACTTAGACCACATGTGTAGATTTTTAATATTTAGTAAATGATATAATAAAATGCTTCAATATACATATTTATGTATGTATGTGTTTACGTGAATGTGAGTACATAATCCGTATCTTTAATAAATAAAAATGAAAAAAAAAAAAAACGGAAATGAAAAAATTAAATGAATATAAACAAATGTACGTTTCAAATGATAGAACCAAAAACAAAACATATAGAAAAAAAGCAATCATAAATGCAAAACACATTTCATTACAGTGGATCGTGATTGAAAGGATAATTTGATATGAATAAAACATTTAAGTCCTATAACAGATTGAATATATTGAAAAGACAGATTTATTTATAATATTATATACATGTGTGCATTGTGGAAATAATGAAAGTTCGTATACAAATTCTAAATATAAATAAGAAATTTTGTTGTTGTTATATTTTATTACAAAAATTATGGCAAGAACAAGGAAAATGTTATGTGGAAATATTAAGAATAACTTAAGATAAAATTAAGTATTTTATGTTATCGATTCTAAAAATGCACATAAACTTTCTTGAATGTATACGATATGGTATAATTTTTTTTTTAAACTAGAATATTACACATGTACACTGATGTAATAGAAAATTCCGTCTTTTTTTTCACCGTTTTTCATGCAGACATTGTAATTTAATAAGATTATTCTTTACCGAATAATATTTGAAGAAATAATTACATTTTAATAAATATAATCTGATATCTTTAAAATTTTCTAAAATCTTGAAAAGGATGAATTTTAAAAAGAAATTTAATATTAAAATATAAATTTATACATGTATGGCTCAAACTGTTTTATTTTTCCTTTTTATTTTGTAAATGTAACATTATGTTTCATATTGAAATGAAACAAAAATATTTCAATGAAAATTATACCTTCTATCATTTGTATATAATAAATTAAACCTATACATATGTATATAATTAAACAAAATTTAGGGTTTTGTAGAAATAATCTATATCTACTATTATCTATGTATATATTTGTATATTTGTTGTTTTAAAAAGGAATCCAACAAAATTTTCTTTATATAATATGTATAAAGTTAAATAGAAATAAGAATTAGAAATAATAATAATAGAAATAAAACACAAAAACAAAAATATTAAAGTAATCGTGTATACAATTATGGAAAATAAAAACCTATAAATCCGGGTAAAAATAAGGTCATTGTAGGTTCATTATTGATGTAATATTTCCTTTTATTTGCATATTCTATGTATTCACATAGCAAAAGAGGTCAAAAAATGAGGATAAAATTTTCTAAATCACACGTACATACACACGTTTCGTATAAATCGTATAAAGTTAAAAAGTTCTCTTTTGTATTATAATGAAGCCAAAAATAAAAAGCAAAAGTATATATGTATTTCACCTTTATCATTCATTATACAGGTAGGTATATAATACGGAAATATATATAGGTAAATAAGAAAAAAACTCAGAAGAATATAACATGTATACATAATAATATTATATTGTACATATGAATTCATTTAAAAGTACAAAAATTTAAAAAAAAAAATTAAAATTTATTTTTGTACATACATGTATATTCCATTATATAGCAATATGATAAGATTTTTAATTTTCACAAAATTTTGAAATTTTAAGATAACAGTGTTTTATTTAAAGAGAAAAAAAAAAACGATTAAATATTAAAAAGATTTTTAATGTTTTCCTTTTTACATTACACAAAATAATATATTAATTTATATACATGCATGTATGTATGTGTATGTAACGTTCGTCTACCTACATAAAAACGATACACATTTGCGTAAAATGTCTAATAATTTATTCTTTTAATTTTTTATGCTCCTTAAAGCAAATTCAAAAGAAAAACAAAAGATTTGGAAACCAAAAAAGAAATGTTAACTATAGAGGTCAAATACAGTACGTTATATATTTTATATATAGTATACAAAGTAATTTCACGTCCCATTAGACTTTTTTTATATAAAATTGTTTCTTATTTTAACATTTTCACATATAAATATACATGAATAAAAAGAAAAAAAAAAGAAGAAAAATCGTTTAGACATAATATATAAAAATTTATTGTGAAAGACTGTCGTGTATGTTCTTTAAATGGTCTTCAGAGAGTTAAGTGCTTTGATACATATTAAGGATGTATTATATTTTTCGCATACAGATTTTGCACTGATATATTCTTTACTTTTTATCTTCCTTCTAGGCTTTACTTGATGGTTAACAAAAAAAAAAAAAAAAAAATAAAGAAATAAGTAAAAACAAAAAGCAAACCCCGATTTTATGTAATATGAATTGTCTATGTGTTTCGTTTTTGTGTTTTTGTTATTTAATTAAAATGCGAAAAACATCACATGTCTGTTTAATATCTTCAAGAAGATTAATGTAAATATACGTACTTACATATACATTTCTTTATACATGTATACTGATTGTATACATGCGTATAAATATGTATATGAGAATTAAGAAAAAAAAATAAATAAAATTCGCGAAATCTGTGTCACGTTTCTACAGGAAATTCTTCAATTATGTGTCTGTTATATCCTTGTAAACATAAATACATTTTTATAATATTCTTGAAAAGAAAAACAAAAGTGGAAACAATAAAAAATAAAAATAAAAATTCGTATATTTTTAGGTGACATTAGTGTGATTTATAAGATGAGAATTTAACACTTATAAAACACACATTATTGTCTTATTGTCGTTTATTTTTTTGTTTTCTTGTTTTTTTCTTTTTTTTTGCTTTTTGTAAAGTAATGGGCATTTAGGGAAAGTTTTAGTTTTAAAATGAACATAGAATAACTGATGTAATAAAATAAATGTTTGAAAACGAATTGCCATATTTATAAGCACGATCGTTATTTATTGTAGATAAAAGGTCAGAATTTAAAGAACAACATCATGAATTTATGTTTAAGATAAAATTTGTAATTTAAAAAATTATTTATTTTTTTAATTTATTTATTTATTTTAAAAGTAATGAAAATATTTTTGTTGTAAATTAAATTTTAAAAAGTTTTACAAGTTTTACTGTAAAAATAATAAAATAAAAAATTTTCTTGAAAGACATTAATTATTTTGTAAGAGAAAAACTTTTATATATTTCACTACAAATTCACTAAAATTATAGTTTCCGAAAAAAAAAAAAAAAATTTTTTTTTCTACGTACACATGTATGTGAGTTCTTAATTAATTTGTTACGTATAATCACTTTTCATTAGTTGGTAATTATGTATTAGGGTTTTAGATGAAAACAAAAAAACAAAAAAAAATGGTATGATAATCTGTAAAAGAATACACTGTACCTCACTTTTACTTCCACATAGAAGAAAAGTTTTAATGCAAATTTCACGTGTGAGTTGTTGTAAATGTAATAAAAACTTTTTTCTCATTTTTTTTCTTTATTTTTAGTTGAGTTTTTCTTTTTTTGTTTTTTTGTGTATCATAAAGTAATTTCAAGAAAATTATTCGTGGTAAATTTTACTTTTTCCATATACGTATACTAAAATGTATTTTTTTTTTTTTTTTTTTTGTATAACGTGCTGCATGTCTTGGCCTTTGTATTTTGATGCTATTGGCAATTTTGTATTGTTACTTTTTTTGGTTTTTTTTGTTGGTTTTCGATTATTTTCATTTTTTTTTCTTTTTTTATTATACACGTTTCCATGTGATCGGAATCATAAAGTTTTCTAATTTACGAAAAATAAGAAAAGCATTCCTTTTTTCACTTCTAATTTTTTTCACATTTTCTATGAATTTTTTTTTCTTATTTTCTTTGGAAAGTCATAATTAATATCTATGCTATAAAATACATAAATTAATTGATTAAGTCACATTACTTACCTGATAAATATTAAGCAAACTTTTACGCCATTTACATCAAATCTTTATGAAAATTAAACAAAACACGAGCATTGAAAATAAACGATATTGTTGTTGTGTACATATGTACGTATAAACAAAAATATATTATGTTTTAGTTTTTGTATTTAATCGAATATACACACTTATTAAAAACTTCACATATTTATAACATAAAAAAAAAAAAAAATTAAATAAAAAATTAAATATCTAATATTCTTGAAAAATCAAAACAATAAAATTAAATAAATTATGATTTTTATTTGTAATAAAGTTTTCTTGTTACTATTGTTTTACTTTTACAATATTTTTTCAATTATACTATAACATAATATTACAATCTTATAATATACGAACATAAATTGTTACAAGACCAATTGTTAACAGAGAATTTACTTAATAATATTAATAAAAATGTTGACAAAGGAAAAGACTAAAGACAAGGGATATAAAAGCCAAAAAAGAGAGAGAAAAAAAAAAAAAAGAAAAATTGAACAACAAGAAAAAGTAAAGACAAATAAAAATAATAATAATGGAAAAAGGTTTATTTTGTAAACGTTTAATATCTTAATCAAATTGTGTACATAGAACTTAATCAAACCTTTTTTTTTCTATTATTATTATACAACGTCTTGTTCAATAAGAACAGCAAAATAACAATAAAGTAAAAAACAAAAATGAAAATAAAAAATAAAACAAAATAAATAAATAAAATGTAACAAAATAAAACGAAATAGAAAACAAACAAAGAAATGAACTTTTTGTTTTTCCAGGACATGGATTAATAAAAGTAACTATAACATATTTAGATAGATTATTGGGTATAGAAAACAGTTATTTTCCTTATTTTAATCAAAAATCAATAAAATTATTTCATGTTTTTTTGTTTTATTTTTGTCTCATTTCTTTTTATTCTGTAATACATATTTGAGTACAATAATTGTATTAAATTTTTTTTGTATTTCGTGTAAGGAAATATCCAATTATAAATTTGTACTTTAAATTAAGAAAGTTCATGTTAACAATTTTATATGAATTTACACTTGGGTAAAAGTCATGACCAACAAGTTAATTTTAAAATTTTCTATTATTTAACCCAATCGGGAGGTTACCTAAGGGTAACGAAGTGGTTTACTTAAATCGGGGGAATTTTGAGTACAATGGACGACAATTTTGTCTGAATGCTCAGAGGAGGGCCATACTCTCTCCCCAACTTCAAACAACAACATAACCCAATAATAATTGAAAAACAAATAACATGTAAATCATGACGCATTACCCATTATTTATTTTGTCATTAATTTTAATTTATTAAGTTGGTTAAACAAAAACAACAAAAACTGGACAGAAAAAAATAAAATAAAATAAAAGCAACAATGATCTTTTATTTCATTAATGTCGTCAAAAATTCGTAATATCGTATCTTTTGGGATATAAAAAGCTGAAAAAAGGATATAAATATATATTTTTTTTAATTTTATTTTTATTTTCATTATAATGAATTAACGCTCATAAAATATTTTTTTTTTCGAAAATATTTTCTGTTGTTAAAAATATGATCTTTTTTAAATAACACTTTATGCACGCGTCCTTTTTAAATTTACATAATAAAGGACACAAAAATGAGGAAATTCAGATGACGACGAAAAACATTAAATAATAGTAAAAGATAAAAAATATTGTCTCGAGATTTTATGAATTGACAATAAATTTTAAATTGCTGGTTAAATAAATTAAATTTTAAATATGAAAAAAAAAAAAAATAAACAATATTTCATTTAATAAGTCATTTTTATGATTGAATGTTAAATATATTTTATTACAACGACGAAATAATAAAATATAGAGAATTTCTCGTACATACTTCATTTGACTGTTACAATATGGTATTTTTTTTTTAAATTCATTTTGTTGTTGTTAGAAATTATTGATTAAATACGAAATTCATGTAAATCACAGAGTTCGTACGCTCTTTAATTTAGTAAAGACAGCCTAAATAATAAATGAATAAAAAATCACACTGTAATTAAATTTGAAAGTTCTACGAACAAAGGAACATTACTTTATAAATTTGTATACACAAAACAAGGAAGCGAATAAATACACGTATTATACGTATACCTACTATATATAAATTTACTTTTAATTAAACAAAACCGAATACAACTAATTTAATGTTTAGAGTTTTTAACTCTATAAAAGCTTTTTTAAGTAGTTAATTTTCTTTACATACAACATTTTTCTTTTCATTCTTAACTTTTAATATGAATTTGAAAAGGTTTTTACTTTATCGTATCTACTTACATGTGTATACATACATACATATACATATATAATAAAATATATGTACAAATCCTGTAACTGCCTTTTTTCTATTATATTTTTGTATAATTTCTGTGGTTATTTGATTTTCTTGCATCAATAAATTTAGCTAAACTTTTTTTTAATTAATGTTATTTCCCTTATAATTAAGATTAATCTTATGGTCATGTATATATACATTACACACAATTTAATAGAAAATGTGAGATTATAAATAATAAGACAGCAAGATAGTAATAATTTTGCTAAAAACAAAATCCTTGGAAAACCCACTTTTACTTGTGTATACCATAATTCTTTATATTTTATCTACATGAACACTTTTACAAGCAGAAAACAAATAATAAAAATAAAAAATCCTTAAAAAATATATGTGTGGTCTTGTAACAAAAAAAAAAAAAAAAAAAAAATGTGTATTTTAGTTTCCAACAAAATCACAATCATAATACAAATTAAATATTGGACATTGTCTCGAGTCTGGTATATTTCTGTTCTTATTTTTCATTTCGTCTTCATCTTATGGTATTCTTAGAAAAAAAAACAACGATTTTTTACACCTAAATGAACATGTAGGTGTGTATGTAACTTACAGTTACAAGAATTTAAAAAACCGACAAAAATAATATATGCCATTTTTCTTTAGCATTTTTACGACATTTGTGTGATTTTTTATTTATTTTACAAATGGAATAGGATGGCAAGACTAACATTTTCACATCAAATTAGTTTTTCTATTTTAACAGATCCGATAAATTTAATGTATGTATCCAGGAAAATGAAAAAACAAAAACCTAATACGGAACTGCATAATAAATCACTGTAATTAGATGTACATTTTATGCTGACCGTTTGTTGAAAATCAAATTTTCATTTTTTATTTCCAAAGTTTAAATTAAATTTTTATGTAAAAAGCTAAAACAAATAAGATATATTTTTTTTTCTTTCAAGTAAAAATGTGTTCATATGATTAAACATTACATTTAAAGTCCAAAAATGTAATTACTAAGTTTTATTTATTGTCTTTATAACATTTAAAAGTTTAATTCAATATAGAAATGTAGAGAGAAAATTAAGAAATTTTTTGTTGTATGTACATATGTATGTACGTACGTACATACATGTAACAAAAATACATTTTCAAAAATATTCATGTATCTAAAATTTCGATTAGTGATTTTCTTCATTTACGAACATATGTGAGAATATGAATATTGTTTATATGTACATATAGTATATATATATGTATTTACATTTTTCTTTAAAATTAGTAAAAGTTTAAAAATTCAATTTACCGATGTATTTTTTGGCGACAGTATGATAATAAATATACGATATAAAGCTACCATCATATAACTACGAATACATTCGTTCATTTCTGTAATGAAAATGTAATTTCTGGAAAGCAAAATGATACATTGAAAATTTCCATATAAACGTTTACATATATGCATATAGAAAATCCTTAGTATATGTATATGTATTTTTCACAGATCGAAGAATTTAATTAAAAAAGTTTAACTAAATTTCCAGGTCAAAGGTTATATGGTATGCGCTATAAAATTCTTAACTTGATTAAGCAAGAAAGTAAGCAAGCGAATAACGATGTTTTATAATATACATATGTATCATTTGTTTTTTTTTTTTTTGTTTTTAGAATGATATTCTCTTAAGGTACAATACATATGAATATGTATGTACGTACACAATTTCATCTATGTTAAGTTTTAAAATTTTTATACGCTTTTTAAAATTTGTATTTTGTTTTTATTTTCTTCTATAACTTTCTTGAAAATTTCATTAATGAAATTTCACACTTTAGACTTTAACAAAAACTAAATATATTTGCAATTTTAATTTACTGACTGATGATTGTAAAGGTACGTACATATGCATATGTATGGTATTTCTTATACATACATACATTATGAGAAAATTAAATTACAATTATCAACATTGTCATCATCCAGAAAGAAATTGAAAGAAAATTGAAAACCAATTTCAATATTCATTCAATGCGTAAAGTAATTAAAAATCATTCATCGATGATAAAATGTAAATTTTGTAGTAAAACATATTCAAGTAAATTTTATAAATTAAACTTATAAAATTAAATTTGTTCAAAAATTGTTGGAATATAAATGAGGAAACGCAATATACATAAATTTTTGTTTTTTCATTTTAAAATTTTATTTTTGCATTACGTAAATTTTTTTTTTAAATTTTTTTAAAATTTTATTCAATTTTTTTTTATTTTAGTTTTCAAATTTATTACAACAATTTATTCTTTCATTACATTTAATGTCATATAATTATTAATTTTTAATTAATTTTTTTTTTTTTTATTTATTTTTTATTCATTTTATAACTTTCATTTTCTTAGTCATTTACTCTTATTTTACATAATACACTTGAATGTAACATTTTCTAATATTTTCTTGATTTTACATTTCAAACATTTTTTATTTAATTATTCTTTACATTAATTTTTTTATTATATATTTTATTTTATTTTTTTATATCATGGCTATTTACAATATACTGTATTATTCATATAGTACATTTTGTTTTTTTATTATTGTATTTTGCTTATTTGGTAAATATTTTAATAACCTAAATTATGTGATTTTTTAATTTCTATAAATAAAATTTTTTAAATATTTTTTTACTCTAATAAATATTAATTTCATAACAATTTATATCTTGATTTTATTTAATTTAATTATCTTTTATTATTATACATTCATTTATATCAAATTATACATTATACATAAATTTCATTTATATTAATTTTTCATATTCTTTTCAATCAATAAATTGTTTTTTTTTTTTTTTATTTTGATTTTTAAATTTAAATTCATTTTAATACATTATAGTACATTTATTTTTAAATTTTTGTTACCTGTTTTCAGAAAATTTTTTTAAACGAATAATAAAAGAGTATTAATAAAAAAAATAAAAAAATTAAAAAAAAAATTATATTTACGTATAAAAACATATTTTATATGTTTTTTACACTTATATACATACATATATATAACGTATACGTAGTTTTAATGTAAATTTTAATAAATACAATGTATACACACCATTTTTTTTACCTATTGTTCAACTTTTATTATTATTATTATTTTTAAAGCATAATTGTAAGTCAAAATAATAAGTTAAATTCTTTTATTATAAATAATTAAATAAAAGTATACTACAAATATTTTGTTTTGTTTTTCCACCATGTTATTCTTATACATATTTTCATTACATAATTAATTTAATTTTATATAGTTTTTTTTTTTATTTTAATAAATTAATTTAAAAAAAATATTTACAAGAAATTTACAAATTTAAATAATAAATTATGCATTTTATGTATGCATACATAAATTAAAGAATGTGATTTTGTTTGTTTTTCATATATTTATATATTGTTTTTATCTACAAATATATGTATATCATTTTATTTTTTATATAAGAAAATATTTTAAAAAATTATATAGAAAATACATAATATTAAATCAATTTATTTTTTATTTTTTATTTTTTTGTCATATAAAATGAAATTATCACCGTATTAATATTAATACAAAATTAATAATAGCATTTGAAAATTTCTCATAAAGTATGATAAATAAATAATGATTTTTTAATTGGCTGCAAATAGTTATTAAAAGAAATGCTGTATAATAATAAATAAAATGATACTTAGTATTTTTAATAAATATGTGATGTTGTATAGTTGAAGAACCACTTGTCTGCATAGCTTCGGGACGTTCACCTATTTCGTTTTATTTTTAATTATGACAAAGGGGAGAAAAATAAGAACACCATAAAAAATATGAAATATATAAAGAACAACAAAGAATAAAGAATATAAACTTAAATATTATAATATTAAAAGAAAAAAAAAAAAAATAACTTAACATAATTTTTCTTTATTTTTTTTTTTATTTCAATTTTTTCTTGTATATAGTATATGATGCATACACATTAAAAAAAAAGTTAAAATTCTACGATTATATTTTAAATTGAGAATAGAAAATAATAGAAAAAAATGTATTTAATGACTTTCATAATATTATTTTTTCTTAACTTTCACTAAAAAGAAAAGATGTTTTGTTTTTTTTTTTGTTTATCCTTGTATTATAATTTTTTTAGAGTGTGTATTTATTTTTGATAAATATTTGTAGTTTTGTTTTTATTTTTATTTACACAAGAAAGGGAAAAATTTAATATTTTAAAAGTAATTTCATTTTCATGAATTCATTTAAATATGTATATGAATAGATTTTACCGTCATAGTATTTTTTGAAATTTAAATTATAATTTTCAAAGAAAATTACTTGAAAATTTTTATAAATTTTTGAAAAGTTTAAATTTTTTTTTTTTTAAATTTATTTTATATTTAAAAGAAAAAGAAAATCATGTATTTTTCATTCAGAATGTCAATAGTTTTATTTATAAAAATGTTTATGTAACCTTATTTCGTTAAAGCATTTTCGAAATAATTCTATCGTTTACTCTAAATCACATTTAGTTAAATTCAAAGAAAATCAAAAATATAAATAAGGAAAATATTATCGCATTAAATTATTTGAGACGTTTAAAATATTGCATGAAAATATCATATTTATCAAATAATAATCTATCATTTTATTTTATCGAATAAAAACAAAACAAAAATGATAAAACAAAAAACGAGAAAGCTTTGATTTTCATATAACACCATGATAATCGATTACTTGTTTGAGTGAATTCTTATTTTTCTCGAGATAGCTGTTTCAAAACGAATTTTTCACTTTAATAGATAAGCTATCAAACACTTGAAAACATAAAATAAAATGTGTTTATTCCAGATATCATAAAATATATTGTAATAGTGGAGAGCATACATACATATCGTAAATTTGAATGACACATTGTATTCATTGAAAAGAAAATAACAATAATGCACATATGTACATATGTATGTACATAACTATACTAAGTATACATATGTAAGTATGTACATAACATATGTGGAACTCAGAAATCAGGATTCAGTATAAAAGAACTATTGTTGTATATTGTTGTATATACAGTCATAGAGTGAATACACACATGTTTTAACAAGCAATCGTGAAAAAATTTCCCTGAACACACGAACATTTACTACAAATACATGAAAATGAAATAAAGAAAAACATTTTCTTTGACATTGTATGTGCATGCCTATCGTTTCAATCTTGTACAATTATTCTTGAAATGTTTGTAATTTATAAAATACGATAGTGAAGCATTTTCCCTGTTCTTGCATTTGTATTGTTTTCTTTTTGTTTTATTTATTATTATTATATATTTTTTGCTCTCCTTTTTTATATCTTGATATAATTTATTTGAAATGTGATTTTAATATAATAACATGTCAGAAAATTCGATGAAATTTCGAGAAAAACAAAAATGTGTGATAATAACAATATAAAATTAATTATCTTACCATTCAGTACATGAACTCTTATACTCGCCATATCTGTATTAGATGGAAAACATGAATATTTTCCTGAATCAATGATGTCAGCATCTTCAATACGAAGTATTGATCGAGCACCTTCACCTTTATTTGCCATAAAACTTATTCGTCCTCTTGAGTGATCCTCTCCTATAACCTAATTTTGAAACAAAAAAAAAAAAAAAAAATACAACAGGAAATATTTACATTTTTTTTAATTTTATTTTTTTGTTTTTTCAAATTCAAACTTTAATTTAAAATATTTTATAACCGATATTGCATGTTTATTCTGTTTACATTATAAATTAAGAAGATAAAAAACATTATTTGTGGAAAGGCATGCAAAATGAAAAAGAAAAAAATATATAATTTTCTTTAAACTGGAATTTAAACATTGTGCACAGAAAAGAGTTTTACTGACTATTGACTTTTATGAGATAACGATTTTTGACCATGTTTAAATAATGTTGCAAAAAAAAAACAATTACAATGAAATGTGTATGGATCACATTTTTCTGAAAATGAGTTAAAGCACAGAGCCAACATTTGAGTCAACATTGAAATTAGAATTAACATTTTTCTGAAAAATTTTACCAGATATAATCTACACGTTTTTAAAAAATATATTTCGTGGCTATTAATTTCATACAGTAATTTATTCAAACAAAGTTTGAAATCTTTGTCGGTTTTCCAATGTATATATTTTAACTCGTTAAAATTCTACAGGCAAGTTATATGTTAACAGCACATTATGTTCATCAGCTTTTTTATTTTATATTTTACAACAAAATTTTATGCTTTCGTTTGAACTTTTAGCATACTATATATTTCAAAAAAAATTTTTTTTTTATTCGTTAATACATGTACTTTGTTTTCGACACAATAATATATAAAAGAACTCAAGAACAAGAAAAACTAAAATCAAATGCATTTATCCACATAATGTATGGTTTCACATACAAGAACATATACATATAAAATTAAATTATAGTAGATTTATATATATGTACATATGTATGTTTGTAGTAGATATATACATAAAAAGTATAGAAGTTATGTGCACTTTATTATCGGACCCAACACAACACATACTATGGACATAAATTCAATGAAAACTTTTTGTTTTTCGGAAAACAAAAACGGAAAAGGTTATTCGACATGGAACCACAAAGACGATGTTTTGTGTACGTGAGTCCACAAAATTTATTAGTTTCAATTTTAAAATCTTTTGGTTTGATTTTAACACAATTCTACCATTTTATTATGCACATGGTATGTGTATACAGGGAAAACATACGTTTAACGTGTCTACATGTACATACATATATGTATACAACAAATGAATAAATAATAAAAATAAATGTATAAAATATATGAAAAACAGAATAATGGACTTAGTACAAATAATTTAGAAAATGAAAAACGATAAACATAAAGAATAGACAAAAAGTTAAAAATTAAAAAAAAAAATAAAAGAAGCAAAGTGTATTTATTTCCTTTATAAAAATAAAAAAACCTTACGTTGTCCTGATGATACCAAAATATGTGAGTCGGTGGTTCCGGGCTAAATTTTATCGCACACGTTAGATTAATAGTACTGCCTTTATCCACATATAGATCCGGTCCGCCAAGTATAGTTGCCGTTGGCACTAAAATAAGTTATAATATCACTAAATAGCACACATTTAATGGCCATGTGGTTTTTCACTTTGTATCGCTCTTTTTTCTTTTTCAATTTTAATTTAATTTAAATTACACAAACACACACACACACACACATTGTCAAGCATTAGAGCATTAGAGAATGCATTTTACATATTATTGAAGAAAAAAAAAAAATTGAAAATGGGAAATTTTTCCAAAATTTTAAATTTTATGTGATTTCCTCGATTTAAAGTTAAGAATTGTAATTCAGATAAATTGAAATCTTTTAATATTACATTGTTAGTATACTACAATAGATATGCAGGTATGATTGGTATTTTTGTTAAATAAATATCATTAATTTTATATGGTAAAATTTGTATGCATACATACACACCCGTAATTTTTTGTATTGGACCATAAAGATTTGCAAATTCATCATCTTGCCCTTGATAAACACGATCAGAATTTATGTAGAATGCATCATCATTGTAGAATTGATGTAATAAATCAGTCTTTTCCTCACTAATATGATCTGAATAAATTGTATTACATGATAGATATTACTAAATTTTTTTTTTTTTTTTAGAATTCTATATGTATGTATCTATTTGTCATTTTATTTTAACTATTCATTATGATTATATTTATAGGATAATCATAGCAAAAATTTTTATATTATGCCTGTCAGGTATATGAAATATGACAAGAGATGAATAGGTAATTCATTATTATTTATTACCTTTGATAAATTGACATCAAAATTGTTGACATTAATATACATACATATGTATATGCATGTAATGATGTATACAATTTAAGAATATAATTATATGTATCTATATTGTACATATCATGTTTATATGATACTCATATAGGTATGTATGGTTGTACATATGTGAAAGTATTTAGAAGCAAAAACCTACCAACAATATTTAAATCGACAGAGAAACTTCGTACAGGTTGTGTCGATATTTGACATTCATAAGTACCAGCGTCCCTTTTCTGTGCCCATTTTATTTGTAATGTCCATTCATCTATGTCCCTATGGAATGTTGTTTGAAACCTTTGATCCGTTGTATATGTATATGTTCCAACTGTTAATATATGAAGGTCTCGATGTCGTATCCATGCAACCTGAAAATTAAATAATTATTTTAATTAGCTTACAACAACAATAACAACAACAAAAAACAAAGTAATAGATATAACATTAGAAGCAATAACAACAACAACAACAGCAACAATAAAAACAACAGGAATGAATTTTTTATGGGCTTTCATGTAAGTTGCAGAATAAAATTTATTTATATGAATATTTTGCTATGACATGATGGATATTTGTACTCATATGTATATGTACATAATATAAATATTTCTATGTAGTGAAAATTATGTATGTATGTATGTGTATAGAATGTTTCTTATATAGTAACATTCCCTTGTGTTAGAATATTTAATTTTATTCCACCAACAAAATGTAACAAAACAACGAAATATAAACAGGAAATTGTGTATTTGGGTAATGAATTAAACATGATATTCATTTTCATTTAATCAGAAATTCATACTTATATTCACGCCATGTATTTTATACATACATACATACATATGTACATATTTATGTATGATTTAGTGGAGGTCAGTTTATAACACATTGTGAATTTGTGAATATTATTCATTTTGAAAGAAAAACTTTCTGACCACATTTATGATTGACAAATAGGATTTAATTTTCTAATTATTTCCTGTCATAGTTATTTGTAATGTATTTTAGATATTTTTCTTCTTTTTTTTTTTGTAACTAAGTGTAAAAAATCTTTGACTTAATTAATTTTAATATTTTGTCAACAAAAACTCAAAAAACTTTCTCGCCTTCATATCAATTTAGATATTTAATAAAAAAAATAGAAAATAAAATTACAGACACAATAGGGGGCAATTATGTAGATTTTTTGCTTATCTATCATATAAAATTCAAATATATAAAAAGACATTTTTAACTACATCATATTCTTTACTTTTTGTTTCAAAATGATACAAATGCAATACAAATAAATAAAATATTCTTCTTTCTCATTACAATATCACATTATATATGTACATACATTTACATGATATATGTCTTTTTTATTTGCTTTTACTAATTGCAGTTTACACAAGTAACAATTACATCAAAAGTTTCAAATATGTGACCTGAATTCTATTTTATTTTCTTGTTATTTTTTAACATTTATGTATAACATATTTGTTTTCATATATCATAATATGTACTATTTAAAAAAAAAAAAAAAAAAACAAAAAAGAGAAGAAAAAAAAAACAAGTAAAATCTTAAAATTTACTACTCTTGCACGTTTTATACATGAAATGAATAAATTCAAAGAAATACATTTATCAATGTAAAAACATAAATAGCAAATGCAGTTTGTAAATACATACAAGTGTATTTTTGTCAGAGAAAAACTGAATGTATTTCAATTGAATTGTAACAATTATATTCAACACAACTATTATAGTATATGTAAAATATGTGCTTATATGAAACAAAATGATTTTCTTTTAACTATAATGTATACAATTCTAAAGTATAGAAATGAAATTTAGTTTAAGTTTGTATTTGAAAATGATTTTATTATTTGTTTGTAGGGAAATAACATTTAAACAATAATATATAAGTTATGGAAACATATTTGTTTTTAGAAAATAGAATAAAGAGATTTTATGTTATGGGAAATGATTAATGTTGTATATTATGTACGCATGTATGTATAATTTATACGCATTTTATTTACGTAAATACATATGTATTATGTATATGTTACATTTGTACATGAACGCAAAAAAATTCATTTACAATATTTTCAACACAATTTATATGATAGATTTATTATATAGCACATTCAATTTTAAATACTATAAATTGAGGTTATAGTTATTAATTTGATTATGATATATATCCATTTAAACAATAATTCTAAAGGACATACAAAAAATACCTATCATATAGAAAAATTAAAAAAAACCATCTATAAATATTTTTATTAATTGCATTCTTACAGGTGAAGTTTATTTTGAAAATAAATCAAATAGTGTTAAAAGCAATCAAAAAATATTTTCATTGCTATTAGTAAATTAAATCTATAAAAAAATGATAGTTATATTTAGTTAAACATATGCACGTATGTATTGTATTTGAGAATGGGAAAAGAATGAAAAATTTTTTCCTCACATACATATGTATGTGTTTAAATTAATAGCAAAAACTTCACAAATGATATCTGAAGAATTATTATTTTTTTATGTATTTCTGTTTTTTCGTGATAAACACAAATTATTATTAATAGAATATATTTTTACTATGATATTAAAATGCTATTAGTAATAATCGCACTGCAGTGTAACGTCGATTGTGTTTTTTTTTCTTTTTCATATACAATTAGAAAATTTCTCTAGATAGATAAATTATTATTGTGTCATGCAATTTAGACAAAAAAAAATTCTTTATTAAGTTCTAGCTGCTTCTAGTAATATTATGTAATTCAAACACATTTACACATTCACATGTATAATTTTTTAAACACATATGTAACGTACATATATATGTATGTATATCGTATTTGAGAAGGCGGTATTAACATCATATATAGTATGTACATATACATATTTTTGTTTTAATTAATTAACTTTTAATGTACGCTATATACACTATATATTTATTTTAATTTTGATATCAAATTTGCATGCAATATACGAATATAAAAATACAGTGAATCCACATAAATTGCTTTATTATATATGATATTATCAAAATATAATGAAAATTTCATGTTCATCATATCACACAGTATTATCTTTTTTAGTCTTATTTATCTAATAAAAAAAAAATACGTTATTTTTTTTACATGTGTGTGTATATTGCACGTATCTACATATAAATATACACGTTTGTATATATTTTAAATTTTTATTTCATATCACATACATATGTATGTATATGAATTTAGAAAAAAATATGATGTGACTGCAAAAGAATTTATTTAAATTTTAATTTTCTTTGAAATCTGTTGTATATAAACAAAAAAAGATCTGATAACTAAGATTGACAGCTCATTTTCAAAATACTAAAAATTATATATGTATATATACATATATGTGTGTGTGGGTCAAGGATAAAGGCTAGTTATAGTTCGTTATAAATTTATAATATAATACAGATCATGATGTATACATGTATTCTAGTGTACAGATTTAAAAAGGATTATATGTATCCTGAAAAAAAATCTTTGTACGTACAAAAATAGTTGACATATTAAATAATTTATGTATGTTACACATATAAAATACCCAAAATGTTGTAAATTTTCGTATAATTCACAACATTGAAAAAAAAAAAAGAAAATAAATTTTTTCTAAATACAAAAATGGAAAGCTAATAAAATATGAAAACGGATCACTTCATATATATTTTTTTTTATATTTTTATTTTTGTTTTCACACAAATACTTATGCACATACATTCATACGTGTGTTTTGGGTTGTAAAAAAATGTTTTGCTATGCATATGCGTGTCACGAATGTGTATCCTTTTTTATGTATACATAATTTATAATATGAACATCATCCTTACGTGAAAAATCTGGTTAGTAATATAAAAAAAAAAGAAAAAAAAGAGAAATTTGCAAGGACATAAAACTGTCACAATTGTATTCATGTGACCGTATCATAATAAAATCGTTTTCTTTTAAGCACCCTTTAAAATCCTTTTTTCTTTTTTTGATTTTTTATTTTCACATACAAAAAAACACTTTGTGGTTGATTTAAATTAAAGTTAATTACACAATATTTATATTTTTTTAGCGTAAAAATTTAATTCCAAAATAAATGAGTAAATAATTATGATCTCATTAATGAAAACATAAAAATGTTCTAATATACTTACTGTTTTATTTCCCAAATTTTTCACACGACATCCTAAATATGCTGATTTTCCAACTAATGATGTTACATTTCTGGGCATTGTAACATCAAAATATGGTTCAGACCATTTATGACCAAATAACATATGGGGCGGATGTGTTGGTTTCTCATCAAGATTATTATGATTTGATAACCTTTGGTAGCACATTGTCAGACCTGAAAAATATTTAAGAAAAAATCAATATTAGATTTTTTTTTTTTTCATTAATTTTAAAAATTTATATACATTTATTGTGTTATCAATTGATTACATCAATAAAAAATTTTTTTTATCATTTATTTATAAAAAATAAAAAATACTCTAAAAAGTGTTAAAAATTTTCTTTACTCTTTTAACAAACATTTGAAAACAATTTTGTACTCACACAACAAGAGTATTTTAGTTATTTAATAGTTTAGTGCTCTAGGGTATATAAAAAATTTGATTCAGAAAAAAGATATTTAAATTCTGTCATAAAACTGAATACAAAATGTCCGGAAAAATAGTGGAAAAAATGTGTATGCACTTTAAATGACAACAAAAACCATAAAAATAATTAAATTGAAGTAATTTTAAAATATTCCCAAAATGCATACATCGAAAACAAAAAAAAAAAAAGCTCAAAATGTTAGCATTTGTACAATACATACACACAAAAAAAAAAAAAATATGAAAAAAAATTAACAAAATAATGTAGTCGTGCAATTTCCACGATATTTGTATGCATCACATTGTATGTGTTTATTTTTAAATACATGTGTGTGTGTGAAAACTTTTTGTATATTAAGAAATTAGAAAAATAACCCAAGCAATTTTCTAAACAGTAAAAGTTAAATATTACTTGGCTTCCATTAAGTGTAATGCGTTATTTTGATAATTTTTTGCTGTTCATAGTGTTTTAATTTTTATTATTATTTTTTTGTTATTCATTTTTTATTAATTTGAAAAATGTTGACTCATTTAAGCATTGTGAATTCAAATGTTTTTAATTTTTCCTTTTTTTTTGTTCTGAACTCTCAAATCACTTTAGGGACAATAAAAAAAACTTTTTTCTAGTGTACAGTAGAAAAATAATCTATTGTATATGTATTTGAAGTAAAAACAAAAAAAAATGATTTGAATGAAAAAAAGTTACAAAATTGTTATTGATGTTTATTTTGCAATAATTGATTTTTTAAAAAAATTTTATTTGTAGTGTTTTGTTGGATCGTTTTTTTTCGGTAGTGCCACTACATAAAGAAAAAATGATCCTTTTGTGTTTATTTTGCTACCCAAGAGTAGTAAACCTTCTAATAAGCATTATGTATTGTACATACATAATGTAGAGCAGTACGGAAGGTCGAGGAGATGGTTGTTAAAAAATAATCAAATTTTTAGCACTTACTGCTTTTTTGAAACTGTGCAAAAAACAATTAAAATTGTTTAAATTTTAAGGCACGGTTATATTCTATTGATATCTTGCTATGCAAGCCCTTATAAATCATTGTCAGACTGCTGTTAAAGTTCATGGAAACATTTTGTTTTAAGTTTTATTTTATTTTGTTTTTCATACTTAAATGAATAAATAATTATCATTATCGTATTTCCTGTCGTTAAAAAAAAAGCTAAAATTTTTCCTTATTATGCTTTTCTATACGTTAAACGAGAAACTTTCAGTTTTACTTATTTTGTTTTTGTTTTTTTTTTTTTTTGTGATTGCAAATAATTGCTCTCTATTTCACACGATTGTACTTTCTAACCTTTTGATTGCTCCATTTTAATAGTGACTGCATATTGTTTTTATATCTCTAATAAAATTAGCTACCTAGCAATTTATTCAATTTTATGTACTTTTTTAGTTGTTTTTATGAAACATGTATATAAGCTTATGCAAACACGAAATACATACTATTGAGTTTATGAAACCTCAAAACATTTATAACATACGCTTATACGATATTATATTTTTATTTAGTAGATATTTTTTATTTTTTGTTTTGTGGTACATTATTTGTAGTCATGCATTTTATGTTAGTATGAACGACACGGATATTCTCTCGGGGATGAATACATAGTTTTTGTTGCATTTAAATTTTTTTTTTTGTTCAAACAAAACTTTTTCAAAGCAAAACATTTTTCTTTTATTTTACATATAATTTTTATTTTTCTATTTTATATCAAAATATGCATGTTTTTACGACAACAAAAAAATTTTTTTTTTGTTCTTTGCATATTCTTTTTCTTTTTTATATCACAAAAAGTTATAATTTTTCTATTACCATTTCGTTTAACTTCATTTATAGTGTGTTCTCTTCTTTTATATTTTCATTTGTTTTTTTTTTTTTCACTTTAGAAAAAATGATTTTATGTTTTCATTTTGATTTTCTTTTTCATACACAATATGTTCATTACGTTGATAAGTTTAAACCATATAAAAAAAATGACTTAAGGCTATAAATAGAAAAAAAAAGTTGTAAGTACACACATCAAGATTTATCGTATATACAAAAAAAAAAAATATATTTTATGGCAAATACATAAAGTTTTATGAATTTTTATTTAACTGAAAACTTCTAAATGCATAGTACATATTCAAAAAAAAAATTTATTTAATCACCATTTTTTACTCATTAATTTTAGGAAGTTTTAAATTCATTTTAAATTCAAATGAAAACAATGAAAACTAAAAATTTTCATAACAAATTTTTAAAAATTTCATTAAAAAAAAAAAAAGGAAAACAAAAGAAAACATTTAAAAAAATCTTTGTTTTATTAAAATTTCAAAAAATAATATTTACTAATAATGAAAATTTTTAAAATATAATTTTAAATGATAAATTCACGCTCATATACATTTTAAGGAAATTGATTTCATATAAAACAGTGATGTACTTTTGTATTTTGCACAAACCTATATATTTAGTGATGTGATAGTACCTAATATATGCACAAAGTGAACATAATATGTATACATATGTATGTATGTTGAATATTTCATGCAAGGGTGATAAATTTGAATTTCAATGAATAATATGGTATTATGAATACTTGTGTCTGCAAATTGGATCACATATGTACACATGTTATGATTAAAATTTGAAAATTTCGACTTTATGTATTCCGGACAAAAATTATTCATTCTCAATTATGAATACCACAATGTTGAATAATTACTACATAAGTTAGATAGCGTATTGTATAATTTTACATTTTGTATAATAATTACATGTATAGTTAAAATGAACATTATAACAGCTTGTAGTCTACTTAAATTATTTGCATATTTCTAAAATTATGATAAAATTTCAAAATTAGCTGTTTGGATTTTATTCATTCAAAAATTGACTATTCTTCACTTAATGCAATTTCATGGTGATGATATTACCTGAAGAAAAAATCAATTATATAAGCGCAACTAAAGACCATTTCACGTATATAACATTTTGAATTTTGTAAAAAAAAAAACAATTCAAATCGTGATAAGAATGCTTAAATATAATATAAGACAAATGCAAATATTATGCAAACAAAATAGAATTGTAATATCTATACTTAAGAAAATCTTTTATTCACATTTTATACAAGTTTATTGATTTTATTCGGTACATTGTACTAAAATCCTCAGGTAAATCTCTAATAGAATTCATTGTGACATATAAAATATTATCAAAACTAAATATCAATGAACTAAAAATGTATTTTTAGTTTTGTAGAATATCACATGTTCTAGTAAAATGAGAAAAAAAACAAAATTACATGTAAAATGGAGATTTAAAGCTGTGCTACTCATTTTGAAATACCAAAAAATTCTACTTAAATAATATAGAAAAAAAAAAAAAAAAAAAAAAAGGAAAATCCTTTTATGTTATACGGTATAATATTGACTTGAAAAGAATTAAATTACAACGATTGGAAATTGAATCAATCAATCAATGTTTTCACATTCATTTTGTACATTTTAAGATACATAGATCAATGGTTTTCCGAACATTTATTTTCGATTTATTGTAAAAACATAAAACCTTTTATTAAGTTTTTTTTTTTTATTTCGTTGTAAATTTTTTTATTTGAACTTTCCACAAAATCTAATTTGCTATGAACTAATTTTATATACATAGGTAGGTGGGTATATAATTTCAGTTGAATAAAAAAAACAAAAAAGAGTAAAATTACACACCATACTCGAAATAATTAAATTATACAATTTTCACGCTAATGTCGTCTTGTGTTTCACATCACTTTGTAGTTTACACATGCACATGCTGGTACAAAAATCAAGTTGACATCATGTTAAATAATTTCCTTTACATCTGTGTGAAATCAAAAAAACAATGCTAAAAATAATTCTATTCTGTTCTACTGTTTTAATTTATTTATAAAATAACATGAAATTTAATTTTAAATGACAACTTTTGTGATTTTTACGTTCAATTGAAAATGGTTCATATCATATTGTGGTACTTTTTACAATTCTTTTTTGTCACACATACTAAATGTATTTATTGTTCCACAATATTAAATTTTTAATGAAAAACAAAATATCTCGTATGTGAAGATACTCAATTTCTTTTGTAGTTATGTTTTTTTTTTTTTTTTAAAAAAAACTTATTTTTGTCTAAATTTCATTTGAGATGATAATTATCACAAGAAAAAGTGACTGAATGTCACTAAATGATGTCGTCTTCAATTTGTGATATGAAACAACTGCAAGTATGTATAAGAGGTACATACGTACATACAGCGTGTACATATGTATAAAAAAGAAAATATGGTAAAAAGATATTAAAGTAAAAAAAAAAATTATTTCAAATATCATGAGTATCTTTAAAGCATGCCAAAAAAATATGAAATAAAAAACAATCTTTTTTTTCAATTTCGAAATTTTTTAAGTCTCGTTTATTATTATTAATATTTAAATTTAGAATTATGTACATTCGAGTATATTGGTCTGATAATGTGTGTATGGGTGTAAATTTTGAAGCCAAAAAAAAAAAATAAAAAATCGTTGTAATAATTGTTTACAATGAAAATAATATTTATACGACTAGAGGACGCCAAATAATGAAATATTTTCATGATACTGGTAATCCGCATCATAAAACTTCCTCAAGGGTGTTTATCTACACATACATATGTGCATATACATTATATGTTCACACATTGTGGAATGCTACATAATGATGCGTACAAATATGTACAGATGTACATACGCATTATGTACATATAGTAGTGTTAAAGTAACAGATATATTTAACTTCGACCTCAACCTCAAATATTTTAATAATGCGTTTCACTATGTATGTGTTCGTGGGTGGTTAAATAGTTTTAATCAAAAATTATTTCACACAATACGAACATAATAGTGTTATAAGCTGTATGTATACAAAATTGCTCATAAATAATATATCTAAGGCAATATTGTGGTTTTGTATTCAAAGTTGTAAGTAATATTTTGTTTACATAAATTTAATATTTCTGACAACGCATTCTATAAAGGTTCTATTTTCAAATATTGTTTTTACATACGAATTATATTCAAATTTATTTAACATAAATGATGCACATATGAACAAGTATATATAATATATTGGTATTTAATAGGTCGCGATCAATAGATATTTTCTTCTGTGGAGGTAATTATTGACGCCAACAATTTATTGTTAACACAAATAAAAAAATAATGAATAAATGTTTGTTAATTCATTCGATAAGTATTTGAAGTATTTAAATGTAGATGAGTATCTTTAATATTTCCAATATTTTCCTATAACGAAAATGTCAATAAAAAAAAAAAACACATATGTCTGCTTATTGTTATGTACATATGTATATAGGTATGCTAGTTTTTCTTAATTACAAATAAAAAATAAAAAAATAAAATAAAAATAAATTTAATGTAAATAAATACATACTTGTAATACTTGTAAGTACAAAATACTGAATGTTTTAAGAAGAAAATGAATGTAACTGGTAGTATTTATGACCTGTTTAATTAAAAACGTGTTAATATGGACATAACAATTTTGTCTTAATTTTGGACACTGATAAATGTCTTATACAAAAGTGTGGGTAGAAGACGGCTTTATACATAATAACAAAATTCTGTACAATTAAAATACTTTCATTGGAGCAGATGAAAATAATGAAATGTTGAAAATAGCATCATTGTTTTTTGCTCATCTGTTTCTTTTTCATATTTTATTTTATTTTTGTTTTTTTTTTTTGTGTATTATTTTGTGTTTATTCAACTACCACGCTACTGCTCATTTTTAGCTGGTTCTTATTACTTCAGATATTTTATATGTTGATGTTTTCTTGAAGAAAATTTATAACCTCAGAATAAAAAAATACAGTACAATGATATTTTTTTCTTTGTTTTTTACTTTTCTTGATGTCGTGTTTTTTAATCTAGAAAATTAATTGCAAGAAAAGTGTGATATGATATCACCATCAAACATAACATATTTTTCTCATTTTTAAAAGATTTTTTTTTTTAACATGTAATTTTGTTTTTCTTCAAATTTATTTTGTTGCTTTCGTATTTCATTATTTAAATATTCTTTTAGTACTGATAATTAGCCCAACACATAAAAATTAAATACGGTACATTGTTTCTTGAGTATAATTAAATTCTTTGCATTATAAAATGTTTGAAGAATGTGTACATCATTTTTCTTGTACATCACCTAATTAAACACACATTTTCTTAATTTTTTATTTTTATTTTAAGTTGTTTATAGTACAGTATTATCTCATCCATTTCAACATTATTTGAACAAAATGCATTAATTATTTTATAAATATCTACAAATATTAGCTTGAGCAAAATTTATAATAAGACATTTAAATAAATGAAAATGAATTTGTTTAAAATTTCCATTTAATATAATTTAAATTAAATATTTCATCGGAAACTAAAAATAAATATCTATTATTATTATTTGAAAATTTATTTTAAAAAGTTATTCAAAAATCATTTATTTTTTAAGGATAAAGAATATAATAAAGAGTATCTCGTTTATATCCGTTTTACGATTAAAATTAAATATTCATTAAATTTAAATTATATAAATAAAAAAATAATAATAAATAAATACAGCAATTGTAATTTTCTTTACAACAATTTTATCGATTATTTTGCAAAAAGTGAAAATGTTTTAATAAAAAAAAAAAAAAATAAATAAATAAAACAATTTAAGCCTTTTAATTTCGAGGACAACAAAAACTCATTTCCATTTCACATTTCCATTAACGGAAACAAATAGTAAATTTGGCAAAGATTGAATGATTTGATAAGAAACACGAAAAATAAACTACCACTCAATCTTCATAAAATTGTGCTTTATTTTTGTTTTTAAGTGTTAGTTGTCCTCTGATAATGTTGAAAAAGTATGTACAAAAGCTTTTGTAAAAATAATAAAAAAAAATAAAAATTAAAAAGAAAAAGAAATACAGTCGATATAAAGTGTGGTATTGTTGCCAAAATTTCAAATCATATACCTATATAATAAAATATATACAATTTACAAAATACTGATTGTATACATGAAAAATCATAAATAAGTACCTAAAGTAATAATAAAATTCTATGTACATATTAAAATTTCATGTATCAACACAAATAAATAATTTTCATTACTTTAAAATGTTTTAAATAAGAATAAAAAAAGGGAAAGCAAATAATATAAATAAATTCTTCTAAATGAATGATTTTGAAATGCAAATTACAGAACCTGAAAAGTTCCTATACAAAAAAAATTATTTATAATGATATGAAGTAATATATGTATTCTATAACCAACGATATTACTACATACATTTTACGATATGCGTATATACATGACCTTAGGGCATAATTTTGTCATAACACAATATTATTATTAAGAATAATAATTGTCAAATATTTTTTATATTTATTTATTCGAGAGTATTTTTTTTTTTACATTTTTGCAATATAATACTACAGAAAAAAAAAAAAAGAAATGAAAAATTTCCCTTTATGTCAAAATAACGATTTTCTGTCTATGATGGATGACATGAGGATAAAAGTTAAAAAAAAAATTAGTTCAAAATTTACTTTCAATAAAAAGAAAAGCTCACATAAGAATGCAAGGTTTTTTTTTTGTATGATATGTTGAACGTTGTGTCCTCATTAGAAATCGATTTAAAATTTTTTTCTTATTTTTTATTTTTCCATCAGGAGGTAGTAATTTAGAAACGGAAATTATGAAATATATTTAAACTGTCTAAAAAATATGAAATCATTTACCATATAATAACAAATACATATTCATACATAATACACGCAGAATTGAATAACCTCTTCTCAAAATGTATTTACTGAAATCTTGTATATGTAAACACACAATAAAACGAATACTTAACAAAAAAATGTTTATTATATGTAACTTGAGAATTTTGAAAAATTTTAATTTGAAAATATTTATTGCTTCTAGGTTCGTTATGACTTTTGAATAATACAATATTTTCTTTTCATACATACACATACATATATATTTTTTTAATAAGGTAAAAAGTATACAAAAATATTGTATGATGATTTGGAATTTTTTTGCTATTAACTTAAAGAAAAATAAATAAATGATTTTTCTTTATATTAATCAAAAATCTCATAAATTTTGAAAATTTATTACTTTAAATAGAACAAATTTATCATTTCATTTTTTAATGTCATAATATCACCCACCATATATGAAATCGTATATTTATGCAAAATTACATAATACGTATCGTATTCATATATGTATTACGGATATTAATTTTATTCTATTTTTTTTTTTCAAATTGTTGTTCTTTTTTACATATGTATACACTTAATTACGCATGTCGTTTTCTTCTTTTTTTTTAATTTTGAAATTTTCCCTAATATTCATTTGTAAATTCCCACATTTCGAGGCGTTTCTAATTGACTTCTAAATTTATTTTCAACAAATGGCTTTTTTTTTCTATTTACTTATGTATTGTGTATCTATAGTTTCTTTTTGTTTTAATTTCGATGTATTTTTTTATATATATATTTTATTTATGTTTAAGAACATAGAAATTTCATTTAAGTAATCTTAGAAATAAAAATAAAATACTTTTCTAAACGGGTATATTAAAAAAAAAAAACGAAAAAATAGAAAAATGTGTATTTTCCATCCAAATTTTTAAATGCAATATTAAACTAATGAGCATTAATCTTTTAACAACAACAATGAAATGAATAAATAGAAAAAAGATTTATGTGACTAAATTTAGTATCAATTTCAATGTTATTGCAGTTGAAATTTCGATTTCGTATGCAATAAAAAAATTTTAAAATTTCATGCACATTGTAATCGAAATAAGATTTGGTATATGTACATACATGCATAAGTTCTTCTGTATAAGATGTTCATGTAATTTCAGAGACAAAAATCATAATCAATTTGACTTTTTTATGTGATGCATTTTCTTTAACAAATTCTTATTCTGATTTTAATGTAATAATTTTTAAGTCAACTAAGCAGTTTTCAGAGTTATTATGTAATTTAAAATACAAAGCAATCCATTTTTTTTTAAGTAAAATTCTTAAATTCAATTTAAAAAATAAATGTGAATAGTAAGAATCATAAAATTCTTGTCTACCAAATTGAAACGATGTTTGTGTATATGTATATAAAAAAAAAACCTGCATATGTTAGCAAATACGATATTATGGTAGTGAAATTTGTAATTCAAATTACCACATAATAGAAATTTTTCCTTCTTAGTTTCATTTTTTTTACTTTGCTGAATTATGCGATTATGTTTGAATAATCAAAGGTATACTAAAATTTAACAAATTTTTACTTGAACATTTATTGTAGAAAAAAAAGCACGACCTTGATTGAGGCTGATGTACATATATATGAGTGTATATATGCAATTTTAAAATTATGTAATTTTGATCGTAAAATTATACGGGCATAATATAATTTGAATATTTTTTTTCCTCCGTATATGTTGTTGTTTTCTTTCTACCTTTTTGAATAATTTTTTTTTTTTTAATTTCCTTTTAGGTTAAACTATAAATCTCATCAAAATTGTTAGCATGAAAATACGAAATTTTTTAACCCATTTATATAAGCTGTAAATTGTATATAACATTATAAATATTCAAATATACCTATATAGTATGTATATTTTTTTTAACGTTAATTTTCATAATATAAAATTAACCACCAACCATATAAAAACCAATTTCGTTCTTATTTTATTAAAATAGAATTTTTCTTTCATATTTTTACAAACACTATATTGTACTTGTGTATATGTATGTGTAGTTTTATAAATAAAAATATGCATTATATTTTATATACCAATATACTACATATTCATTTATACACAATTATATGAAAATTAAAAGCAGTGAATATACAAGTGCATTCATAAAGGTAAAATCAGAATAAAGGTCACAGTAGGATACGTATCTATGTATATACGAATGTATGTATATGAACACTTTCACTTATTTATATTTACGTGTATTTGCACTTTAAATGGTATTATATGTATGTATATACAATGGAAAGGTAATATGAGGTCGATTAGTACAGTACAGCAATCAAAAGTATTCCACTTGGTTGCATTCTTTATCCATCTACATATTTAATAAAGACAAGAAAAAACTGCTAACTTACTAATTCTAAAAAAAAAAAAAAAAAATTTACATATAATAAAAGAAAAATGTGAAATGTGAAAAATATGTTATACGGTTAATAAGAATTTAAAAAAGTCACATAAAACCGATTAAAATAACAATTAAAATGAGATGTAGTTTACATAATAATCATTATAAAATATGTAATTTAAAATCGACGATGCCTGAAGGTTTCAGCAAAAACAAAAAAAAAACATTTAACTTGAACTTTAAATGCTTCAATTATAATTACTTACTTTATTTTATTACAAAAAAAAAAAAAAAAAAACTTTTTTTTTTTTAAATATTGCCACAAGTGTACTAATTTGACATTCTCATAGATTTTTCTCATTTCATATTTTTATTTTAACATAACTTAAAATTTACGCTAGAATGATTTAAATAACAAGAATGGTTGAATTCTTTTTAAATTTTCATAAAAATTATTTTTCTGTTCTGTTTTTCCTTTTTTTTTTTTATTTAACTGAAACTAGTTGTTTTTGATCCTTTAAAAATAATTTAGTGATTAATTGTGTATATTTCTAATTATTATAATTGAGTACATTTTCTTTGTAGATAAAACAAAAAAAATAAATAAATAAAAACAAAAAGTGCTGGCATTTTTTTTTTTAATTAACGAATTAAAAATAAAAAGTTGTTCTCATTTATTTGTATGTATACACGTGAACGTATATCAAACTAATTAAAATAATATATATAATTTTTATTTTGCTGATAATGCAAAGATAATAAATTCAATTACTTAAAAAAATATTTATCTGTGTATATAAATTTAATGAAATGTAAACGAAAAAAAAAACCACTTCAGACATTTATCTATACAATTGTATGTATAATTTGTATATGCAAAACAAAATTGCATAAAATCAAGAGAAAAATGAAATAATTTATATATTTTCATTTTTTTAATACATGCATACATACATAATAAATGATTGTCCAAACTTATTTTATTCATTTTTGTTTTTATTTTTGTTTGTATTTCATTTTATTTATTTTTAATCATAATCAAAAATGTGGGTATTTATGAATGTATATACATACGTATGTACATGTTTATATTATATGTATATATAAATCCAAAGTAAATATTTTTGTATGTAATTTTCGTGGCGTAAGCTTCTTTTTTTCATTTTGCTAGAGTTATTTTTCAATTTTTTAATCTAGACAAACAAAAAAAAAAAAAGAAATACAAAACAAAAAGCACAAAAAAGGACATTGATAAAAATTAATGAAAATAAAAATAAAAAATGAACAGAACAGAAAAACAAAAGCTACAATGACCAAAAAATAAAAAATTAAAGAAAAAAGGAAAAAAATAAAAACATTAAATTGAAATTATTATTCGAAAATGAATGACCATTTTCCAACCATTTTAATTATATTTATATAACAATAAAGGATATAATCGTGTGTATTCAAAAATATACAATAATTTTATATATGCCTTGTTGAAAGGATGATAACAATAATTAATGAGAAAGGTATTAACCATTTACTATTAAATTTCCGAGTTTAATTTTGAATAAATTTTGTGCAAATTTAAGCATAACTATGTAATAAAAATAAGGTAAAAGAAAATTGAAAATACAAAATTGTTATTTTTAAAAATCTTCGTTTTACCTCTAAATATTTTATTATTTTTTGTTTGTTTTCTTTGTACAGATATTTTTTCATTTTGCTTTTTATTATCATATTTACACATCATATTAATATAAAATAAATTTAAGTAATCTTATACTTAACCGCATGTAAAATATGTACGAATTGTGCAATGCTTCATATTACAAAAAGAGATAAGGTAGCGTGTTAAAATGACGAAGAAATGGGTATGTAAAAAGCAAAAAAAATATTAGAAACTTGGAAATGAAAATTTTTGAAAGTGTACAAAAGCACGCAAACATTTTCCGTTTTAATAATTCATACGTTTTGTTTTTCTTTTTTTTTATTTAATTTTTTTTTTTTTTTTAAAGGACGAGAAATTACTTCGTTTTTTTTTTCATTTCATTTCGAATGAAAACGAAAATATTTTAATGTCTTATTTCAAACAAGAAAAAAATCATGAAAATTTGGTAAGTACGTGCACATATGTACATGGAATATCTGTTTCATCATTTTAACTCAACCTTTTTTTTTTTTAAATTAAATAGAATCATTTATGCAAAAGTAAAAAAAATAAAATGACTAAAAAGAGAAAGTAAGCAAAATATTTCTGAGCTTTGTAAATACGTATAGGAATGTGAAAGAATATTTACGTATGTATACGTACATATAAATTTCTGTATCTTAAATAATAATTTAAAAAAAAATTAAATCAGGTCAAAATGAGAATAAGTACACAGAGGCATAAGTATGTAATTTTTTGTACGTGTATAGGCATATACATATGTGTGTTAGTACAAATATTTGTAACTCTGAAAACATTTTTTTCTTTTCTTTTTGTATAAAGCGCATTTGTTTTCTCTGCAATGTGAACGTTAACAAAAAAAAAAAAAAAAAATTCAATTTTGAATTCGAAATAATTTACAGAATAATGTCAGTATATTTGATTATATTTCAGTACTATAGCAGAGAGATGAATTATGAAGAATATTAAATTTAACTAAAAATATTTTCCCATTGTTGTTATCATATTATTATGCAGTAGGTTTTGTTAAGTAAATTATTATCAAAATTTTTTATTTGTTTTCATTTTATATATTTTCAATAGAATTTTCACCAGTGTTTGTGGGATCATTTGACCTTACTTGTAAAATATATGAGTTCTAATGTTTCTAAGAAATTTATTATCAACATATTCTTAACAAAAAAAAAATTTATATATATTTTCAAATGCGATTTTGTAACAAAAACAAAAAAGAAAAAAAAATTAAAAGAATGTAAACTTTGAAATTTCTGCAATGAGTACACACGTATATATTTACATTTTTGCTAGAACTTTGGCTTACGTGTACATACAATTTACAAATTTAAACACATACACATTTGAAATATTTACTTATATTTTTCTTTTTGTATATATGTACATATGTATGTATGTACTATATGTGCTTTCTTCATAGACACAATGGTACAAGTACAAGTAAGTTTATCATGTATTTTATGACAACTGCAATTTCTTTTCGCCTAGGGCTGAAATTATCCTCGCTTCTTGAGAACAATTGAATATCACTACGATGAATGTATAATCGGACTCTTATTCTACTAAAAATTGCATAAAAGTAAACATACAAAACACTTATTATTATCATTATTGTTATATACATACATATCTAGACTAGATACAAAAACTTTTTATCTACTCTATTATACATATTATACTCCTACAAATGATGACAAGGAAATTCTTTGTCTATATAAATGCTATGGTGTATGTTGATTACAGTTTAAAGTTGTATAAAATGAAATGACAAATGCACTTGAAAATGCTCAAGTGAATCTTTTTATTTTATTTTTATTTTTATTTTTTATTTATTTATTTTGTTTTTCCTCTTAGGATGCATTTCATGTATTTTATATAAATAGATGCAATGCTGTTAAATTTAATACATGGTTTAAGTTAAAAAGTCAAAGTCTGTTCATTTAGAATAATGTTTTTCCTTACTGATTATTGTTCATGTTCATTCGGAGAATTCTCATTATCTATCAAAAATGGAAGACTATAAATGACATCTAGACAAAGTAACGTATTTATGATACGTAACTTAAAAAAAGGATAATGTATGTATAAACGGGAAATAAATTGAAGAATATTGTATTTTGTTTTTTTTTAATTCTGTAATTAAAAGTTATTTCAAATACAAAGATACGAATTCAAAACGTTTTCGTTTACAATGAAATAAATATGAACGAATGCCATGCACATTAAAAAAAATATATCTATATAATAAAAAATAAAAAAATGAAGTTTCGTTTTTTTTTTAAATATTTTTATTACATATAACGAGAATAAATTGAAGTCATAAAAAAACAATTTTTATACCATTTTATATGTGCATAAATTTTTATAGCCCAATTTTATGCGATTATCCTTAGAACAGCATTTGTTCATGACATTTAGAATTTTTGTTTTGTTTATGTTTTTATTTTATTCTGTTACAAATTTGAATTATGTAAAGGACTTTGTAATATTATGTAGCAATGTTAGAATAGAAAAAAAAAATGTAAAAACAAAACATGGCAACATACATATATAAAAAGGGAAGAATTTTAGTTCATTATTATAATATTTCAATTGTGCGGAAATTATATATTGTCTTGGACTTTTGTGAAATGATGCGGAATGGTTATAATAGTATATTGAATATCCTTAGGAAATTGTTTCTTCTTCATTTTTGTCTTTGGTTTTTTTTTCTGTTACATTATTAGTACAGTTTATGGAGCAAGAATTTTTTTTTTTTAATAATATCGGAAGGTGAAAATATAAATTTTATCTCTGGAGAAAAAGAAACGAAAATTTCCTTCCCGTAATGTTATAATATATACATATGTATTAGTTAGTTATTATTACATAAACTTTGAAAATTATTATAAAATGTGGTACTTTGGATTATTGATAATTTTTTTTTTTTTTTTTGAAAATGAGATAAATTTTTGGTATCACCCACACTACAATTTTTTGTCAAGAAAAAAATTTTTATTTTTCAATATACATATTCCACTTTAGAACATATACACACATTCAGCCTACTTTTAAAATTTTACTTTCTGTATATACATAATTTTTTTATACTCGTAAAGAAATGCAATAATATTTTATGATCAAAAAAGATAATATTAAATTCAATGAATTTAGATATAAAAAGGACAAAAGAGAAAAAAAATGAGAATAATGAATATGCATTAAATTAAGTCTATGATATATTTATCTGTATTAAGTAAATGTGTATATAACATAAATAAAATTATTTCTACATATTATTTTAACATTTTAAGTTTATTTTTTCATTTAATAAAAATTTTGGTATATTAAAATTTTACAACATTAAAAAATATTTATGAACATATAATATAGCTTTTTTATTTTTTTTTTTATTCAACATAAAAACTTTGAAAAATTTTTAAGGATAACAAAAAGTTTGTTATCATATTTTACGTACTCAATATTTAAAAATATAAATTGTAAAGATTTTCAAAATCTAGATTTTACAAATAAAAATGAAAATAGTAATAACTACTTTCTTCAGAAAGGACAAATAAATAAAAAATTAGGTCGTGTATACTTTTTGTGTACAGTAAAAAAAAATCTATTTTTTATCAACAAAGTAATATTATAAATTATTATATTTAACAAAATATAAAGTTAAGATATAACTGTTTTATTGTTCAGTCAACTTTGAAATTAAAAATATCTGTTATAATAAACCATTGAGAAAAGCTTGTAATTTTTTTTCCTTCAAGTAAATTCTTTCTTAACAATTTTTAAATTTTGAAATTAAAAAAGGAACAAGAATAAAATAAAAGTGATAAGGTGAAAAAAACATACATAGAGGAACATCGCTTTTGTTACGAGGACATAAATAAAATTAAATATAAAACTAATTGTTATATATGTATGTCTATAGTTATCATTATTGTTGACCTACAATTCAGAACGGATCCGATCCTCCTTTAACTTATTTGTATATAGTATATACATATGTAATTGTATCGTTATTTGTATACTGTCTATAAAATACATCAATTGTTCACATGTGTACATACTCACGAAATGTTATTATTAAAAAAAAATTCAAGTGTATTATCCACTTGGTTAGTTCTTATACAATAATGTCGTATTTTAATACGAATACAATTAAAGTGAAAATGTGTAAAGTGGAAAATAGCATAGTAATTTATTTGATTGAAATCTCTAATACTTTTTTTTTTGGGCTTAAAAAATACTTTTATCATTCCGTTCATTTGTTTAATTTTATCGGTTCTTTATGTATAATGATATATTTAGGCTTTTATATACTTAAATCCGTATACATGAACGTATGTATGTATAAACTATTATTTATTTGAAAATAACAAAAGAATCTTTTAAAAAATATATTCATTTATATATGTATATGACAATAACAAAGAAGGAATCAAAAATGAAAATATAACAAATGAATATATAATATAATAAAAAGACAAAATATAATAATAACAATCCTTCACAATAATTCTTGTCATCAAATTTTAGTCTTATCACGCAAATCAACAATTAAATGCCCACTCAAATAAAATGGAAAAAAAAATATATACTCGTATACGTATTGTTTTTGTTATTTTTTCAATTCAATACTGATTCATATCATTAACAGAAGGTAAAATTCTCAAGCCAAGCAAAAGAAAAATATAACATTTTTCTTTTAACTTTGTTTTTATATATTTTTTATGATTTTCATTTTGTTGTTTTTCTATTTTTATCTTCGAATACCACCATGTTCATTGATGATTTGACTCTTTTGTCCAGTGTACATGTACTCGTACATACGTTTAAGTATGTATATATGTATATCATTGTAAAAAAATGAAAGTAAAAGATATCATTTTTATTTTTCATTTTTCTTTCTTTCTTTTTTTTTTTTGTTTAATCATAATCTTTTTTTAATCCACCATTACAAAATATGAAAGAACGCAATAACTATTACATAATAATTCTGATTAATAACAATATTTAAAATATACACATTTCTTTCTATAAATGGAAAAAATTAATTATTGAAGTTAATTCATTTGCACCATTTAATATTATAACAATTGATTTTCCGACTACAATAATTTTTCAGAAATTTTATTGAATAAAATTCAATTTATAATTTTATTTTTTTTTATTTTTGTATGAAGGATTACTTTCATTATTCAATGTTATTTCAGTATTATTATGACAAACGTAAAAGGATATAAAAATTAATGTTTTTGAAAAACTGTACAATATGTATTGTTATTTATTATCTTTTATTATTATTATTGACAATTGAAATAAATTTATAATTGTTTGAAATAATTTAATATCAGGAAAATACATACATATGCATATGTATATGATGCAATAAAAAATTTGATTAGATTTTTCGATTAACGTAAGTTAAATGTATGTAAAATGATAGCATAAATTTGCTTCAAATTAATACAGTCATGTTTCTTATTAATTTTTTTTTTCGCAACATGATATAAATACAAAAGAAAAATAGAAATCTATAAATTGTTTGGAATTAAGTAGTTTAAGTACTTCAAATGGGACACAAATTTAATGGGACATACGATATTTTAATTTTGTCTGTTGTGTGTGTGTGTAAACTTATAAATTTTTGTTACTGTCAAAGTGGATTCATTGTGAAAATATTGTACACATTTTTTTTTGTTTGTTTTGCATGTTCTATGCATGTCCTTTTGTTTTGTTTTTCTTTTCTGATAAAAAGCAAAGCAAAACTTTTTAAATATTTTACGATAATCTTAACAATAAAAAATTTATTTGTGATTTCCTTTCTTGGTTTTTTTTCTATTTCGTTTCGAATTTTCTTCTTCATGTTTTTAATTTAATTTAATTCCCAATAGCTTAGTACAAAATTTATTGACGAAGTTTCCATAGAATTTAGTAGTTTTTATTGTATTTCAATAATAAAATACAAACTTACGAAAATTTACTAGAAAAAAAAAAAGAAGGAATTTGCTCTAGCTTAGTACTAAATTTCGTGGTTAGGATATAAGTTTTCGCTTTCTAGTTCTATTGGCAATTTTGTTTAATAAAAGAGTTTTATTTGTAGAAATTTATTTCCTGTGTATTATATTATGTATTTAATCGAATGTATATGTGAATTTTTATAATGAAAATTTTGCAGTTAAAATTCAAAATTAAATTAAAATTTCATTAAAAAAAAGGATTAAATGTATCAATTAAAATTAAATTTCAAAATTTGTAACATATTACGGCATACCGTAACGTTTTTTATGTTGTCTGAATTATTTAAAACTATTATCTGTTTTTTTTTTTAAATTTTCGAAAGCGATTTACTGTTTTTCAATTTATGCAATTGATAATTTATATGTATTTTAATTTGATTATTTATTAATTTGAATAGAAAACTCATTTGAATTATTGTATGTATGTATGTATACATTATACATAGTATATGAGAATATTTTACAAAATATTTAGATGAAATATGGTTTTATGATATTTGATTAATTTTTGTATGTGTATCAGCATATGTACATACATACATGTCTTTTGTATTCAAATTGTATACATTGTATATACATAATATATTTTATTTATGTACATATTTATATACACACATTCGATAAATTAATTTTGATAATTAGAATTTGAAATATGGAATTTGAAAATAATATTATTATTTATTGTCATAGAATATGATTGATGTTTATTATTTTATATGATAAAATTTTCATGAAAATGAAAGCTATTTTAGGATGTACAATATATGAATATATTAATAAATTTTTTATGTGCATATAAAATTTTAATGTTATTTTTATATTGACATGCATACATTACGTAATTATATGAAGTATACATATGTATAAGTTATGAAAGCTTTATATGCTATTCAAGTTATTTCATATTAAAAAGATATCTATGAATTTAAGTAATAATTTTAAATAATTAAAATGAAATCATTCATATAAATTCAAATTCAAAATATAGAATTAAAATAATATAATACGTTATGTACATATGTTATGTATGTATATATGTACATATATATGATATGTTTCGATTATGTACAAAAATTGTAATACATGAAATATGTATGTATTTTCGATTGATCATTTTAATTTGAGGAAAAACATTAAAAAAAAAAAAACAGAATTAATGAATAAGAAATTTAATCGAATTTCAAAATAGGTAATAAATAATTTAATTCTTAACTAAATAATTTAATCTGACCTTAACTAGTTTCTTTTTTTTTATAAACATATATATATAAATACATACATATGATAGATATTTTGAAAATCATTAAATATTCATTAAAACTTTGATAAAGTCCGTCTAAAAGAAAATTAACCCTCTTTAGTATACAAAAAATAAAAATAAAAAATAAAATAGGTAAATATATGCGAAAAAAGAAAATGTATTCTATCAGAAAACTTTCCAATTTCTTCAGGTATAAAAAGTTTCTGATGCAGAAAAAAAAAATTTTTTTTTTCTTTATAATTTTCTTCCTTTCTCTTAAGATAGAAAAAATAAAAATAGAATAATAAATACATATGTATATGATACACACAATAAAATATTACAATGTGTATGTAAATAAACGAAGGCGTTTGTATAATCATACGTATGTATGTATAAACAAAAAAATATTATATATTGTATATAATCAGAAAATTTATAGCCCTGTGGTATATTGTAACAAAAAATTATATAAAATTCCCTGTCAAAAATGCTATCAACATTCTGTAATAGAGAAATATTTCTCATGATTGCAATGTAGGCAGCTGAACAAATGGAAATCATATAAAAATGATCATTATATCCACAATTTTTTTTTTTATTGTTTTGTTGATTTTTTATTTTGTTTTTCATCATGTGGTATTAATGTGTTTGAAGCAATATTTTTCATTTCATTCAAAAAAAGAATAATGATAAAAACATTGTGATTTTTCGTTTTTTTTTTTTTTTTTTTTTTGAAATAAATAAATAGAAATGAAGACAACCGAAAAAAAAATTATATATTTTAAAACTGATATTTTTGGAAATACTTATGTACCATACTCGTGTAATATGATGTTATATATGAATACAAAATATTGTTTATTTAGATTGCAAGAGTGAAAATGAGTATGGTCCATTTTACGTAGGAGTCCTATCATTAGTCTTAAGTGATTACGACTAAAAGAATATTTTTGTCATATTTTATGTCTTCGAATTTTTTATCTTTTTTTCTCAGATGCGTTTTATTTTTATTTTTCATTGTAGGAAAATGAAAATTATGTTAATTGTAATGACATAAACAAACTTTTTTAAATTAATTAAAAAATATGCTTACATGACACATTTTATTAACTTAAATATTTATGTATTTGAAAAAATAAAAAATGTTTTTTTAAGTAGATTGTGTCTTATGTATACATTTGTATACATTTGCACATAGTAGAGATATTATACAAAAATTGTATAATTGATAATGGGCTTTAAATTAACTAAAAAAAATTTAAAAATAAAAAATTTGAAATATTTAGTATTCGTATATAGTTTATTTTTAAAATTATTATTATTAAGATATATAATTTTGTATAATTGTAAAACTTTCTTAAATTGTTTAAATCATTTGTTTTAGAGCTAAAACAAAAATTATAGTTTTAAATTATTTTGATTCTATTAATTTTTTTTTTCCAGTCTTCATTTAATGAATGGTTAAAAAATTTATTTTCCATAGATTAAAAAGAAAACAATAAAAATTTATCATTTCTTTAATCTGATATTCATTAAGGTATGATTTTCATTCAAATGACAGACAATTACAATGACAATTCATGTAATTTTATAAAATTATTCCTTTTTAAATTATGCAAATTTGTCATTTTTATTTGTCTTTGAAATTTCTACAATTTACATTCATTATTACAATAATATATGTATGTACACTAGAACTCGTTTTGTGTATTTCAAACAAAAAATCAAATTTTAAAATCTAAATTATATCTTAAATATACACGATTACTTAGACAAATATACACATATAATTTTTCATTTACATAGATATGTATTTTTATTTTTTTCAATTACATTTGTCACGTACGAACCATTTTTCCCAAAATAACCAAGAAAAAAAACCATGTTTTTCAATGAAATTTTTTCCTTTACGTATGTATGTATAAATTTACAATGTTTAAAAAGAACAAAATTTTTAATATTTATCTTTAATTTTGCTTTTGTTGGTTTACTTGAGTAAATTTGAAAAATTACATTTTTACTTAGTTAGGATTAGAAGTAATTTTTCATTGAATTTCATTATTTATCATTATTATTTTTTTTTTTTTTGTGTTTTTTGTAACAACATATTTACGCAAATGAATGTAAAGATAATTTGTTGCCTATACTCACTTGTAATGTACACATTTGGTTTTTCATTGAAATCTTCTAAATTATTTATTTTTGTTAGATTTTTTGTTGAGGTAGGTTTTTCGATTTAATGTTATACAGTAAACATTATTCAATTTCTTTACTTATGTATATGAGAAATAAATAAATTAGATGAATTTTGTATGAAATTTCAAAAATATTTTTAACACAAATCCAATTCATTAAATTTTTATAGAATAAAAATAATCTTTGATCTTTATAACAACCTAATTTAAAGCGTTATGTGAATAAAATACGTGTCGTTTATATAGTTACATTACGGTTGTATTGTATATAGAAAAATTTAATTTTCAGTTTTTGTTTTGTTTTTTTTTTTTTTTTTTTTTGTTTTTTTTTTTTTATTTTGATTTTATTCTTCCTGTTAAATTTATTTTCATCCTTTTAATTGTTCTGTTTTATTCATGTTCAATATCTGGATAATTTACGTTTATATTGAAAATATAAAAATTAAAGATCATGAATAAATGGAATGCATAAATGGATATGATGCAAGCAATCAAAATTGATGCGAATAAAAAGTAGAACACGTAATACTATAAAAATACAGAAATATGCAAACAAAACACAATGAAATTGAAAACAATAAGTTTATAAACGCAAATAAAAGTAATATGAATAAATAAAAATAAAATACAAATCAAAAAAAAAAAAAAACGAAAGAAAAAAGTAGGTTGTATGGTTGTATTCATTCATCAACAGAAAAGATTTTCCATTTTCAATTCGTGAAAAAATTGAATACCTATACATGTAGTACGTTCATAGCAGATCAATTTCAATTTGCATCGTCATCAATTGCAGCAAAACCAAAAAAAAAAAAAAAAAATACGTGCAAAACTACTTTTAAAGCAGTTGTTTAAAAAATAAAATTTGCTTGGATAAAGAAACACTTGTAACTGTAAACACGATGATACGTGAAAAATAGGTTATACTCGTGTATATAAAAGTGTCAGTGTTTGATATGTGTGTAGCATTCAGAAATTTATTTATTTATTTATTTTTTTAAACACACACGTAATTTTTTATATAAATCCTTCAATATTTTTGTGCATTAAAGAAATTTTCTGTTTACAAAACATTTACAAAAAAAAAAAAAAAACAAAAACTGAATGAAAATACAAAATGAATATAATAAATATTTTTCTTGTATTTGCATAAAATTTTTAATTAATCGCGGTTTTTCATTTTAATATTTCAAATATGTTTCACTTCTTTTTCATTGTACGTGTTGATTTTCTTTATTACAGACAGGATAAATTGGAAATATTCTACCTTTGAATTTATACTAAATGAATAAACTACAATTTTAATCGAGAAATATGAAAGTAGACAGAGGTATTTTTCAAACCAATCATGAATTATTTAATTTATAAATTTTTCGACATGTTATAATACTTTGAGAATTAAAACCGTTGAAATTTTTTAAATTATTTTCAATAAAATCTTTATTAAATTGTAATTTTTCAAAAGAAATGCGAATATCTAAGAATTATTAATAAAAAAGGGAATAAAGAAAATATTGAATGCTATATCAATCAAAAGAAAATCCTTATGAAAGTACAAAACAGTTGGAAGTGTACCTATGTATGTACCCAACAAATTTGAATAAGCAAATCTTTTTTTAATTATCGGATATAAAATTATTTTTATAAATCTACATATACGATACGATTAATATTAAACATAAGAATATGTATTAAATTTATTATTAACAAAATAGGAATAAATGACGCACCTGTTTTGTGCTCTTTATCACTCAAATCTGTTATTAAATACTCAGATTTTTCTTTTTTGTTTTAATATTCAATTTCTTTCATGTTATTCTCATTTATTTATCTATTTACCTTTCATTTTTGTTATAACATTTTTTTTCAAAAATTGTTTTTTGATTCGAAAAATTAATTTAATTAAAATTGTTTATTGTCAGTTTTGTTATTGCACTAAAAATGTATTAAAATAATTGAAAAATAAAAAGAATTTTTCGTTTTGTCCTTTTTTTTTTGGTGTGTGTGTTTTCCTGACATGCACCTGACACGCTTAATAGATATAGTTATCTGTACAAGTTTCTTCATAGCCGGACATACAGTGTACATAAAAAAATCCTCTATGTACATAATAAATAGTAAATACATTTACGTATAACTAAACTACTAAAAATTGTTTTTTTTTGCTCATAAAATCAATAGCAATTTATTGTCATAAATTTTATGCCATAAAATATACAAAATAAACACCTGATTCTAATAACAAATTTTTTGCTATTAAAAAAATAAAATAAAAATAAAACTAAATTTGTTTTGTACTCGATTTTTTGTGCATACACGATTCTTACATTCTACACCTTGTGCAATATATGAAAACTTAAAAGCTTATAGAAAATAATCATTTAAATGGAACGAATAATGTACATACAAACACAATACATGATAGATAAAAGGGTAAAAATTAGATCTTTTTTTTTCGTTTGATTTTTCAGATAGAAAAATACTTAAGAAAACATAAAAGTGTACATAAATACACAGGTGAAATGGAATATGTTTATGCTGCTTTCACTCGAATATACATATTCTATTAAGCAGATAAAAATGTATAGAAGAAGAAGAAAAAAAAAAATAGAATGAAAGCATACTTATTTTTAAATCGAATAATTTTAAAGAAAATGATATATGAATACATAAGTAATATGTGTGTACATTTCATATTATAGATGAAATTTAATATTAAAAAAATAATCTTTTTCACCCAGTGTATTTTCCTTTTTCTTTTTTTTTCGCTTGTATTTTTTATGCTCTGGAAAGTAAAGAACACAAATACGTAAATATGAATGTACGTATGTATGTATGTTTATTTATGTACGTTTTATTTATTCAGGTAATAATAAAAAAAATATATATATTAAATGAAAATCTAGGATATTTCAATTCATAGAATCTTACGGGTCAGTAAAGTTGAACATATGAAATATAATAAAAATCGTTTGCCTTTTTTTTGCATATACATATGTATGTATGTATGTATTTTCTAATCAAATAAATAAAATATTAATAAAATAAAATGTAAAAACAAAAACGAGAACAAACAAAACGTAGACAAATTTAGAATTTTGTTTGAACTCTGATTAAAATAAAAAAAAGAGAAAATTTATTTTTTATTTTTGCTACAGTATATACGATAGAAAATTCACGTACAATATTCATTGGAAAATTTTTTATCTTTGATATGTAATTTGGGATGTTTGTATACATAAATGCATTTTTCAATTTCCATATGCAGAATTAAAGATAAAATAGAATATATTGAATTCTTTTACCTTTTTCCTATTTTTTTAACAAATGATTTTTTCTTGCTACAAAATAATTGATTACAAATATGTAAAGGGTGTATATTGTATTGGACTCTTTGGTTTGTATTAAAAAATAGCAAAAAATTGAATAGAAATTTCATTCCGATGTTTATATACTTGTAAAAACATAACAATCAAAAAAGCATGTTTTCATCAATTTAGTTTTAAAATTTTTTAGCTGAATGTACGGAAGTCGACGAAAATTTGTAAACGTTTGAAACAAAAAAAAAAAACGTATTTTGTTGCAATATTGTAGATATTTGTACGAAAAATGTTTTTGGATAACAATAAATTAAAAAATATTAAATAAAAATGGTTAGTAAAAAAGTATTCACAGGTTTAGAAAAAAATATTTTTATACTATCTTGGATAACGAGCTTCGTTTTAGTTTAAAATTTTTATTGAAATATAATTGCAAAATGAAATACAAATTTAATATTTTTGTATTTTTTTTTTGCAATTATTTTTTCTGAATTTTTTATTCATGTTATATAACTATATTTATTTACGTTTATAAGTGCACATATAAACATTATATTTGCTCTTTGCTTTTTAATTATCAGATGTAATGTATAAAATAATAAATTACATACGTAAGTACATACAGTATATATGGTCAACTATTTCGTTAAATTAATTAAAATTTCAATATTAAACAAAAAAAAAAAAAAAAAAAACAAAATAACAATAATAATATAAGTTGTACTATCTATAATCGTAATTTACAAACAAAATTGATAATTCACAAATAAATAATTTCGTAAATAAATATTATATTTATTAAAAAATAAAAAATTCAAAAATAAATAAAATGTAACAAGCATATGAATATGTGTATGTCTATGTACATTATTTTATAAATAAAATATTTACATAATACATGACTGTAATAAATATGTAATATTTATGTACATATTGTATATTTGTATAGTTACGTTTTTAATTAAAGTTAATTTATAAAATTAATTTATTTATTTTAAAATTCCATTGATATTTTTAATTTGAAAATGAAAAATAGTTTTTCATTTTCATGATGTACAATATAATAAAAAGCTTTTACATAATTTTAATTGAATCAAATTATTTTCTTGTTTACTACCATAAATACACATACATACATAGATATAATATAGGAGATAAATATGTATGTATATGTAAATAACAATTCAAATATAAATTAGAACTTTGAGTATATACATATATATTTTATTTATATACTAAATACATGTATACCTTATATGTAGACAAATTTGTGTATACCAAATTTTTGCTATATTATATAAATTATTTGAAATTCATTACATATACATACGTAAAATATATTTACAATTAATTATATAAAAGTGTTAAAATTCATATAGCTTTTTTTGAAATATTAGTAAACACAAAAAAAGGAATCAAAATTAAAAATTCACTCTTATTGTGAATTGATGATATTCATTAATTTTATTTCCTCTAATTTTTTTTTTGTATTTCTCTTTTACATCATTTAAATTTTACACTTTATAAATATGTATGTGTGTACAGTTAAATACAGTACAGTTAAATACAAAATAAAGTACAGTTAAATTAAAGTACAGTTACAGTTAAATACAAAAATTAATGAATTATGTAGTATTTAAAAGTTTTTCTTATACAGACTATTTTATCTTTAATTTTTATTTCATGCAACTTAAATTTGAAAGAAAATTTTACGAAACTGTACAACATTTTTTTATTTCTTGTGTTTTCATAAGAATATAAACGTATATATGTACATATAAATGAATTGTCAAGTATAGACAAAATCTAGTATCAATACATACGGAAAAATGTCGCTGTTATTGTTGACTCGGTAATGGTATCATATAAAGAAGCTCTAAAAATAATGATTTTCAAAAATTTTTAATTCAACATCTTGTTAAAGTTGAAATAAATTAAATATCCGTTTTTAACATTTAAATCATAGCAATGAAGTAATTTGAGTATTATATATGTGAATATACGTATGTATATACGTATATTCTTTGTATACGAAAAATTCAATATAACGGTTGTGTAGTCAAATATAGCCATTTGAAATGAAAACTCAAATCATAGACATTTTTGAAATTTCCTTTTGCCATCTTTCAAGGACTCAAAATTTATACATTCAATGAGATTTCATATACATATACATACACACATATTTTGCCTAAAGTAAACAAGATTTTACTTTTATTAATTTCCTTTTTTGTTTTAGGTTTCAAATTATATTGATATGAATTTCATACAAAATATTTTCTTCTTTTTGAAAATTTCTTTAACAATTATACAAAGGTATTAATTAATGTACTTGAATATAAAAAGATTTTTGATGATTATTTTTGCCCAGGAGGCAAAATGTGTTAAATAAAAACATAATATACAAAATAGAAGCTTTATCTAAAATAATATTTTCAAATAATTAAAGAAAGAATTCTCAAGTAATTGCAATTCATATATTATTTGGAAACAAAGGAAGAAAATCACTGAAAATGAAATTTCTTGATATTTCTCCTGGCTTACATACTGATATACGTATGTACACATACATGTATGTATGTATGTAAGATTGTTTTTATAATTAAAGCAACCACATTTTTTTCTAAATTCGTGGAAATACACACGAAATACATTCAAATTAGGTTAAATTAAAAAAAATTTAAATATATTTTGATTGTAATTCTTGAAATTTTGTCTGTATTTTTTATGAAGATATCAATAAATTTAAATTTAATTTTACTTCAATATTACATAATGTATACCACACAAGGAAAAAATTTTTGAGTTTATCCATCGTTCTTTTAAAGACAAAACAAGCACTTTTTTAATTTAACAAATAAGTGCATACTTAAGAAAAAAATATGTTAAAAGAATGTGTTGATGTTATTTACACATTAGATCAAATTTAATCATTTATTATTATCGTTAGACAAAGCTGAAAAAATAGAAAAATACATGTGTGAAAAAAAAATATTGATTGTATCTAAACACTTCAGACAAACGAGTTAATCTTTTTTAAAAAATTATTGGGTTAAACATAAATATACATATATCATTATAATCATGATAGCTTATAGAAGAAATATATTGTATATAATATCAAATTTTTCCAAACCATTGAATTCAAAAATTTATTGACATTGTTTTTCATTTTGTTTTTATGTTATACATATTATCATCTAGACCAAAGAGATGTATTAGTACAAGGAGAAAACATTAATTTTCTGGCTGTTACATGAATCATAATCATATTTCATCTTATACATGTATTTAAACCTAAATAATGTCTTTTGTCTTTCAATAAGACAATAATACATAAATATTAATAATAGATTTTAAATTTCGTAATACTGCAATTTTGAACACATTAATAAATAAAAAAAAAAAATTTCTTTGACAAATTTTAAATTTAAAAATATTATTTTATTATTTATAAAAAACAAAATTACAATCAATATTTTCATGTCCACAAGAAAATATTGTAATATATCCTTGAAATATCAAATACATACAGACTTGCTTTTGTTGTTTTATTTTGTTTTCGAAAAAAAGAAAATGAGTTAAAAAAAAAGAGTAAATGAATAGAAAAGGTCTTGAAATGGATACGAAGTTACAATCACTGCTTTCGATAATAAATTTCTATATTCTTTAAATTGTCTTGCAAAAGTTAATATTACAAGGAGAGAAAATTCATATACATGTACACATGTATGTATGAGTATGGACATACATATGTATGTGTATACCTATCTATATGGGTACTTCGCAAATTGTATATGTTTGTATGTGTTTTTGTGTTGAAAGTAAAACTACACAAAGGAAATAAAGAAAGCCAAGGGTAAATGCACATTTTTCTTCTTTAAATTAAAAATAAGTAAAAAAACAAAAACAAAACCTCAGATATCTTTTCATATAAATATGTACGTGTTTGTATTCTGAATAGAAAAAAAATACCAGGATTTTTGATTATGATAACTTTTGTTTTTTCTTTTTTCTCACAATATTTTATTTACTATACATAAACACATTCATTTATTTTAATATAAAAAAGATAAGATATGATAATTATTATTTTTATGCCAAAAACATTTTATATATTGCATGGAATATTTACAAGAAACAAAAACAAGATAAATTCTTTTCAATTTTTCATTTTTATATTTTTCTGTGTTTTTGTAAAATAAACATTAAAATATAGTACTTATGAATACATGAAGACGTACATGTATGATGGTTCATACAAACATTAAGATTTAAAAAAAGAAAAACAAAAATGCAATTTGAAAAGAATTTAAATTAAAACATTTAAAACATAAACTATATATAACTAACACTGCTGAATTCGATTCTGTATGTATGTACGTTATACATATATATGTAATAGTATAATTTCTGTACATATATTTCATAATTTACGACATAAGCAAATGTACATAAATACTGAAAATGAAAGGTATACGTATACAATCATATAAAGGTATACAGATGTAGTCTAGATCTTTAATACACATATACATATGTATGTAAACACATATTGTAAATTTATATGTAGATATGTATATACATGTGTGTATGTGAATTGTACTTGATTAAAAATAAGGACAAATCCACAGAAAAATAAAAAGCGTCATAGCATTTATGGAAAATCTTCTGTAAATTTTACATTCAATGATAATGAAACCTATGTATAAAAAATCTATGTATTCATTTGCATATATGTATATTTTTTTAAAAAGTAATATAAAAAGAAAATAAATAAATAAATAATAATAAAATAAAAAAAAAAAAGAGGATTTTTCTTTAAAGACAGAATAAAACAAAAACAAAATATTCTGACCGACTTCTGCAATCTTTTTTTTTTTATTCCTCTTAGCTTTTGTATTTTTTTTAAATAAATGATTGTCAACTGTAATAAAGTTTTGAATGTACTTATAAGAAAAATTATTTTTTTTATGTGCATGTATATTTTTTTTAAATTTTTTTGTCTCGAGCAATTTACATTTTAAGCTAACAGCTAAGCTTTAAGTTGTATGTATTTAATTTTCTATTTTTGTTTTTATGTCCTTCTCGTTTTATTTTTATTTAGATTTTATTTTTTGTTTTTCTTTTTTTTTTTCTTAATTTTTATACTGTAAATAAAAATTAAAAAAGGATAAAAAAATTGTAAACGATATTTAAATACAAATTATAAAAGAGTATTATATTGTGGATAAGAACATAAATTAATGTTAAGTAAAGTGTGTATAGAATTGAATCAAAAATTCGTGAATAACTGAATAAGAATAAAATTTTCTTCAAAAGGACATTGAGTAGTAGTACAAAACAAAATAGAAGTGAAAGGGTTTATTATATGCATTTTCTCAGATTTTGAAGTGTAAGTGTAAATATACGTCTTAAATTCAAATGCACATATTCTTTGTTTTACTGATGGAATGTGCAGATATTTGTAAATATGTGTACGAAAATATATGTTATCTCTTGAAAGATACATATGGTTTGATAAGAGTATTTTGATAGAATAATAATCATTATTTTTCTGTTAACAATTTTCCATTTAAACGAGAATATTATTACTTATCTCCGTTTAACGTACAAAATACACATGCAAAATATAAAAATGCACATATATTTAGAATATGTATAGAATATGTATTTACATACTCGTATATACAATTTATTTTTACTTGAATAAATAAAATATAAAATAATCAAGAACAAAAGGATAGAAATCATTTAATATTATTGTATCGTTGACATATCAGAAAGACTATTATAGTTGTAGTGTTGTTGGCACCAAAATAAAAATGGGTGGATTTGAAAAAGAAGAAATTGTCATACTATGATGATGATGATTAAACGCCCTGATTTTCAAGTAAATAAAATGTGTATATGTAACACGAAAACCTCAATTTTTCATACGCAATGCGAAGTAATAGCAACCACATCAATAATAACAGCAGTATAGCAACAAAAATGCGAATATAAACATTTTTCTCTATTTTCTTTAAATTTTTTGTAAATATAAGTGTACTCAAAATTTACATACAGATGTACATTCATATTTGTGTATTTTCATTTCAATGTATATATATATTTTTTTTATGAAACCATATAATGAGTAAAAACAGATTTTCAATTTTTAAAAGCAAGAAAAAAAAAAACGAAAGTGTAAAAAACATAACAAAAAGAGTAAAAAACGGATGAAAGTTAAGTAGGTATGTATTTAGGATTGAAATGAAAAGTACACCTAAATACAATCGTATAACACTTTATAGGCGTATAACATATGTACATGTGTATTTTTGTGTGTGTAAAATGTATATATACTCGTAGATGTAAAATAGAAAATATATTGTTTCTTGAAAATGTGCTTAAAATTGTTATTTTTCCAATCAATGTCCCTTTATTCGGTACACACATTTTTATTTTCTTTGTAACGTAATGAATATTTAAATCTTTAATTTGTGTCGTTATTCCTTTAGGAAAAAGGATTTTCACGTATTCAAATATATTTTATATACAATAAAAAAATATACATTCATACATAGATAAAAGAAAAATTACATGAAGTACTTCTAATCAAAATAAAACGATTTAAATCACAGACATAACAAAAAACAATTGATTTTTTATCTAATTTGAAGTATAAATGGAATTACTATGAGTTTTTTCCTTAGAGATTTTAATCGAAACAAAAAAAACAAAAACAAAATTAAAAGGAAAACATTAGTACAAAAGTTTTTTTTCTGAATTTTCTAAAAATTTTCGTAACATTGAAATACTAAACGAAGATTTAATTTTATTGTGTAAAATACACATACAAAGTTTTTTATTTTCATAATACAAATAATGATTACTTGTAATTTAATATGAAACAATTTAAATTTAATAATCGAATCGAAATTTTTCTATAAAAGCAAAAAAAAAACAAAAAACATAAAAACAAAAAAGTCTTGTATAAAATGATTTTATTTTATTTAACTTTGTAAAAAAGTTAATAAAAAAAAAAATGTTTTAAATAAAATTTTATTTTTATTATTTTTATTGAATAAAGTTCAAAAAGAAAATTACATATACAGTAGTACGTCAATGATAAAAAATAGATATAAGAGGTTGACATCAAATCAATTGAAGGAAATTACATTTAATTTGTTGTGACATATTGTATATACACAAATTCAAATGTTAACTAAAGCGACAAGTATGTACAATGAGAGAATGTACATGCAATTGTAAAAATATTAAATTATTATCTTGAAACGAAATATAATAATAATATAAATGAAATAAAATACCTTCAAAGATGTCAAATATAAATTTAATTAAAATTTGAATTATGAAATGTGGTAAGTATTATAAAGTCTTTCATTTTTAAATTACACATATTCTTGTAGATGACAAAAATCATTTAAAATTAAATAAGTAAAGAAATTTTTTTTTTTTGCTTAACGAAAAAATGAAGAATATCAAATATAAATAAATATACATTTGTACGTGAATATATATATACGCAAACAAAAATATGTACAAAGGTAAATTGCTTTTGTATATATCAAATTGATTTAATATTTCGTAGTAATAAAATTTTATTTTCTTGATTATTTTTCTTTCAATTTATTCAATTAACTTCAATTATTGAATTCCAATCATTTTTGATTAAATTCTTTTCTACATTTCATTCTAGAGAAATTCATTTAGAAAATAAGAAAATAATTTTATTTTATCTTCAATTGACTTTCTTCATATACTTACCTGTAAATGAATTATTGTTTATTTCAATGAATAAATCAAATTTAATTTGTTTATATACTGTTTATGAAATAATATTTATTTTCATGAAAAAAAAAAAAAAAAAACAATTATTCAATAAATACAGACATAAACAGTTATAGAATCAATGATATCATACATACGTATAGTTTATTTGATTGTTTTTCTTTTATTGAAGTGAAGAAAAATATAATAAAATAATACACAGGACATTTGATTCTACCGGATATAATCTAACATTCATTTTTATTTAAACAAATAATTACAAAATTTTTCCAAGAACTTATTTCATATAAATATCACATTTCAATGCGAAAAATTTGATTTTTTTTTTTTTTTCATTCTATTGAAACAAAAATAAAAAAAAAATAAACATTGAAATCTTTTTCTCTCCTAATTGAAATTCTTATTATAGTAAATATGATTAAAACATTATGAATAAATAAAATTAGATTTTTTCTAGAAAATATATTTTCTTTTATTTTTGTATTCTTTTGTTTCCTTATTTTTCTACAAACTTAATCAAGATGACTGTAATAATTTTTTTTATATTAAAAATTTCAATTTTTTTAATTAAATTTATTTTTTTTTTAATGAAAACGGTTGTATTTCTCTTTAATGTATTCTGCTTTTTTGACGATATAAAATTTGATTAAAAATTTGGCATTTTCTCTATAGTCCTTTTTTTTTGAATTACTTGCTTTTAATTTTCTTTATGAAATATACAATAAATACCCAAAAACATTCAAATTAATTGCTTAATTTTTTTTTTTTTTCATTTTCTTGTATTCAAACTGGTAATAGAATTAAAAACTAAAGCCATTTTATTATTACAAGAAATGTACACATTACACGTAATAATAGATAAAAAAAAAAAACAAAAATAAAGAAGAAAAGAAAATAAGTAATGAAAAAATGTTCAAAAAAAAAAGTGGGAAAAAAGGAACCAAAAATTGTAACAAAAGGTTTTTCTTTCTTTTCATTTTTATACATATTATGTGCATGTCATTTGTTAATATAATGTGAATATAAACAAAATGAATTTTCCTCATTTAAAAGATATTTATATACGATAAAATTTGTGTATCTTTACGCAAATGTGTACAAAAATAAATAAATTCATGTAATAATACGTGTTTGTACAGTGCTTACGTAAACTTAAGAATAAAATCTATGCATATTGTATACTATTGTATACACAGAATTTCATACAAAAACCAGTATATGTGTACATATGTACGTATGTACGTATATTCAAACTCATTAGCAATTTACATTACTGCAAAATAGAATATATGAAAGTGCGCAAAGTATGATATGTATGTATTTAAGAATAATGAAATTGAAATTTGTTTGTACATGAGAATAAATGTACATACATACATATGTACGTAAATGAACATATATGTATAATATACAAACATGTACATATGTTCAGATATATTCATGTGAAGATTTCGTAATTGTGTGGTTTTTCTTAGTCCTTTCATATATAACTTATGAGCCTTTAAGGACTCGTTATTTCTGAATATAATGTTTATTTTAATCATCCCATAGTCATTTCACGTTACGTAAGTAAAACAATTGCACACAATTATGTATGTTAAATAGATACAAATTTATGTAAGTACTTAAATGTGTACATATATATATGTATATACAATATAAGTATAGTAAGTTTATTAGTTAGTTGCTAACTAAATGTTAATCCATGTTATATTACATTATATGGATATCTAAATGTAGATTTATGTGTTATATATTCGATATTATTTTGATATTTAATTATTCCAAATAAACATTTCAAATTATGAATTTTATGTGTTTATATGTACATAACATATAACCTAAAATTGATTAAATTTCCTTAACAAAATTATTTACCTTGCATGTTATACACGTGATACTAAAAAGGGATCATTAAATTATAAGAAGACACAATGCAAATAAAAATAAAATATTAGAAAATATTGAAAAATAAATTTTGATTTTTCTTATCCTTTTTAATAGAAAAAACTAATTTTTTTGTAGCTATGACTGTAATTAGAAAGTTTGTTTTTAAGTTGAACTTGAACGAAATATAAATTTATTTTTCAAGGAAACAAATAATAAAGCCTGTTTTTTTCAAAAAAAGAAAAAAATATGTAATTAACCAAATTGTTTTATATAAAACATGATGCCGTGACATTAAATATTTAATTTAAAATTATCTATTACATTTCCTTTTATAAGAATAGCATATATGTACATATAAACATAAATCTATGTACATATGTATACGCGTATTATAACACGTCACGACAACATATTAAACTTTCAATACAGTTCAAATGGATTTCAATATATTTTTAAATGAATTAAATATAAATTTTTGTCTAAAATAAATTAAATATTTAATTTATATCATTTTTAGAAACCATCAATAATGAACGAACAAAATCAATGAAATAAATATAAGTTTTCAATTTTTGATACATGTATACATACTCTATAAAATATATAAATCAGTATGTTCATACAAGAAGTAATCGATGTTATTTTACTCCTACAAATATGTATTAACTAAAATTAAAATTTTGTTGAAAACTAGAAATTTATTGGTATACTCGTATGTACATACATACATATGTAATATTGTAGATGTACATAAAGTGAACACATGAAACATATAAAATTTCATGAATTTATCAAATATATAAACAAAAATGTTTAAGTATGTTTAAAAAGGCTTTTCAAAACAGAGATGATATCTTTATTCAGGATATACATATGCATACATATGTATGTACAAAATATGTTGAATGTTGTGTTTGATTGGACTAATGAAATTCTCGAATCATTTATTCATCATCGTCAATAAATAGCGACATTTTATGTAAAAAGCAACCCTTTTCAAAAAATATTATTCATCACATGTTTGTATTTATGTGGACATATGAGCATTCATATCTATACATATGTATCTATGTTTGTTATTGACACAAACACCGTATATTGTGTACTGTGTCTTATTCACATATATTTATATTAAGGTGTTGGTATATATATGTATGTAAAATATATATGTATATGAAAAGCACAAACTGATGCTCTTTTCATACCAAATAGGTCAACCCGAAACTTTTCAAAAATATATCATATATTATGTATACGTAAACATATGTAAGTGTACAAAATAAAACTTGATATTTTACTTGAAATCAATAAAAAAAATATTTTAACGAATAAGCACCTAGAAAATTAAAAAAAAAAAGTCAAACAAATTAAAATTTTTTATAAAAAAAAAGGTCCACTTTAGATGATAGACCATAAAGCGTATGAAAAGCCTGTACAAAATTGGGAACAAAGGTAAAATTATAAATAAAAATGAAAATATGTATACGTATTTCGTATTTTATATCTAAAACAAAAAGGCCCAAATTATGCACATGTGTTCTATACATATACTACATAATAACGTAACACATATTATGAAATAGAAAAATTTACAAATGTACTTTCGTCTTTTCTATAAGCATTTTTATATGTTGCCAATTTTGTTTTTACTTTTCTTTAACGAAATTTTAATCTTTTCTCAGCATAATTAATTAATGAAGCAATTGGTTATATTGTTATTATATACATATGTATTTATCCCTGAACTGAAATATCCTTTTACATGCATATACACTTTAACACCTATGTAACCATCTATATGTAGGAAAATGATTGCTTATCCTGAAAGCAGTGTACACATATTCTGTAAATGACCAAGAAATGAAAAATAAAACAATAACAAAGAAAAAGGGAAATTGAATATTTTTTCTAAATATAGTTCTTTGCACATTTCACACAAAAATATAACATAAATATCATATGAAAACCTAGTTTTGCCTAAAATTGAAGGCAAAATATTTAACCCTTATTAGAACATACATTTTTATGTATATACATGCAAATGTATGTACATATAATTTCTTTTACTTTTATGATTTTGTTTTGTGTTCTAATAGTCATTTTCTTTTTCTTGAATATTAAACAGACATAATCGGTTCGATATAAAATTACATAAAGTTCATACATAATGAATACAAAAAATACAAAAGTAAAAGATAAATAAATTAAAAATAAAAAAAAATACATAAGAAAATTGTAATCTATGGGTGAAAAACAACATAAAAAAAAATGAATGTAAGCAGAACAGAAATAGAATTGAAAAAATAAAAAGAAAATCGAAATAAAATGATTAATAACAAAATGTAGGTGTATACAAAATGTATTTACGTACATGTAAATTTGTTCGAATGTAAATATATATACGTGTAAGAATACACACGTCAATGTTGTAAGTACATTAATAGGAAGAGGATAATAAATATTTAATTGATGTTTATGTATTTTATGTTTTATGCAACACATACTCATATAGATATAGGAACAATTTGTGATTTATGTTATATTATGAATTAACATGTATGCATACTCACTTATCATGTAAAGGAGCCAAATTACATGAGCGATCATGATGATAATTATCGTTACTACATGCAATTGTCCTTATTGATGTCCAGTTATTTATATAGTTATATAGTTTGGTCGTTTTAATATAGATGTAACATATATGTGTAACTATGCTTTTATAAACAAAACTATGTATATATACTATATTTATATGTATATGTATATATGTAATATGCTTTAATAGTTGTATGTAAAAGTAATTTATCCAAAAATTATATAAATAATTGTCATCATCATATTGACGATATTATCATGGACATGTAACACACACTATACACTGGTGATAACCCAAAATCATTTAAATCATATAGTAAACTAAATATAATAATGTATTACATGTCATAAGTACTGGGTTCAATTAGGTTATCCTATATTCATATTCATGTATGACACTATATTATGTACAACAGATAACACACATATACATATGTAAAATATTGTGTAGTTTATTATGTATAGAATATCTTTTCATTTAATAATATCTATTGATTACACAATTTATATTTATTAAAAGCCTTTATATTATTGCATATAATTATACGTTGTCACTTTGAATAATACTAATTGCAATATTAAAATAATAACAAAATAATGTACATATATGAATGTAATGTAAAAAAAAATTATATATAGAAAAAATGTATGTCAAAAAAAAAAAAGTATATGAATACGTTAATTAAAATTCGTATATTAAATTAATTATTTTAATTTATTGTTCAATATGGTCACTTGTTCTGTATCTTATCATTTTAAAAAAAATTTCCATTTCCTTGTTATTATCACTATAGCAAAAACGATCGTAAAAAGCTCCTTTTTACACAATATTACTTTTAAAATAAATTCAAATCAAAAAACAAAAATTGAAATAAAAAATTTAATACACAAATTAATTATAATTACAATAATATAAAATTATTATTTTAATATTATTCTCAGAATGATCTTTAATGTACTCGTGAAATATTTAAACATTACACATATGAGTTAAATTTTGTTTGTAAATAAATGAAAGAAAAATCTTTATAAAGAATAAGTTTTATTTGTGATAATTCTTAAAAAATGTACATATGATAAGAATAGAGAATAACTTCACACTAATTAATTAATTAATTATTTTATACTTATATTTAAAAAGTAAAATGGGTAAATTTAAATAATTTGTGATGTAGACTCATATGTGTACACATATGTAACTGCACTTTTCCTTTTATTAAATATAATATAATTATCCAAGGTAAAAATTTTAAAATTGAACACTTTCTTTTTAATTTTGAACTTTTTGCTTTTGTCACACGTTCTTAAAGCAAAAAAACAACAGAAGTTAAACAAAATTTTTTAATTCTTTTTGTTTTTATTAATTACTGTTTTTGATTTTTTTTTTTATCATAATTTTCTTAAAACATTCGTAAAATTATTTTTAAAGAACTTTTCATATTTCTTTCAATTTTTTCTAGTATTTAACATTTTCAACATGTTTTTAATGATTTTAAATTCAAAATTGAATTTAAAAAAAAAATGAAATAACGAAGTCTGATATTAAAAAGCGTCACGGCGCAACTGAACTTTATATTATACTAGAATTATTTTAAAAGTTGATTTTATTCAAGCTATACTACAACACATATTATTATCAGTTAAGTATTATAAAATACAGCTCATAGGTGAATACTATATATGTATGTATATAAGAATTGAATATATACACATCATAAAGACTGTAATAATTTCTGTGTATGTTTATATTTTGAATGTAAAATTTTAAGTATAATATATTAATATATATATAAATATAATTCATTCAAGTACAATATAAGAATCGGAACAGTGCCGCCAATCGGCCCCTAATCATAATAATAATAATAATAATAATAGTATCATCTCTATACTACTAACTGAGGAATCATGTATATATATGTGACATTTCTTCATGCACATGTTATGCACTGGGTTCATAAATACATACATACATACATACATACATATATTGTATGCAAGGAGAAAAATTCAAATCAGATGTAATATTTCCCACATTTTCCCACATTTTCAATTTTTGTGTAATCAAAAAAGAAAGACAATGGAAAATAAGTATCTTTTAATATTTCAAATAAAATGTTAATTGAAAAGAAAAATTTTTTTTTGTCTATTACAATAGATAACGTTTAAATATTTTTCAAATTTTCATATCAAATTATGAAAACTCATATTAACGATTATTTTCATCCTCAAATGTATTTGAAAAAATTTGTTTAATTTTAAAATAAAAAATATTCAAATCTGGCAATACATATGATTCGGTGAAATTTTTCTTTTCGTATAAAAATAGGAATTTTTCTTAATTTCTCTTCTAAAATAAAAATTTTCTTTTATAAGAATCAAGTATAACGTTGTATAACTAAGTATAACAAATTTTGATATAAAGAACATGCGCTATAAAATTTCATTTGTAATGTTCATGTAGAGAGGTAGGCTATATATTTAGTATTGGTATTTGTTGTAGTGTTTTTTGTATTTATTTTTTGTATTTTTTATTTTTCAATTAGTAAAATGACACATTTCGAAAGGTGTGGAGCAATAAGAAATACATTTTTCTGATTATTACCTTTTTATTTATTATATTATATGAATACGTCTATCGTTCTAATCATTTTGAACAGCTAAGAGTTTAAAAGAAATGAATTGCATAAGTTATGGGAATTGTATATAAAGTATAATTTAAAAAGTCACTTTTTGGTCCATCAAACAGTATATAGATGGGGTTATGGTTATGGTTTGTTTTGTTTTAAAACACCTTTCCAATGTAACTGAAACATAATATATACATACATATGATACTATTTATACATTACAAGTGAAGTAGATAGGTAAGTAGATTAATGGCCCTTGGGGATTGATGAAAATAAATATAAAATGATGATATAAAGTATGTAGTTTGTAAGTAAAATAAGTAGTATACATATGTATATATGTAGATAGTATGGTGTGTAAGTAAGAGCTTTTCATTTATATTACATATTTTAGTAACAAAAACTGTGAAAATATCTTTTATTCTGAGATAAATGCTTGCTATTAACTGTAATCCAACATTCAACTTGAATATTCTTAATATTATGAGTTGTAGACATGTGTGTATGATGATGATACTGGTGGATACAACATCATCCATAAGTCATGAACCATTAGAATAGGAAATTGCATATTTGTACGCGATATATTCAACGCAATTGGTTTACTAATGATGATGATGATGACGATGAAAAAGATGATGATGATAATGATGATGATGTACAAGATGTTAAATAAGAAATAAAACAGCATACCCATATGTATTCATGTATTAAATATAAACATGTAACGGTAAGGCACAGAATCACAGTAAGAATCAGTAATGCAACAACAACATGAATAAAATATGAAAAAAAAAAAAAAAATAAATTTATGATGGAAAAAATCTATATATCTTGATGAAGGCATTTTGATTTAAATGTATGAATTACTTTTGAATAATGGAAATAACTACATACTTTAATCCTAATATTTTTTCTCGAAAATGTTGTCATTATGAGAAAAATTATTAACTCAGTCACATGATTAATTTTTCTTTTTTTAAATAAGAATTAAAAGTAAATAATAATTCTGTATAAATAAGTATGTATAATTTTTCATTAAGAATATTGTACCCACTTATACATATACACACATATGTATGTATGTATGTGTAGCTTTTGGCTCAACTTTGTATAGTCTGAACTCTACACCTTAAAGGAAAATTGATTCAACATATTTGTACATTTTGTCCAAGAAATATTTTCTCTCTTTGAAATAAATTAAAACAATTGAGATATTTTTCTTGGTCGATATATAAAGGACATAATTTTAATAAATATGAGTTTATAAAGTCCTTTAATACAATTAGGTAATTAAAAATTACTTTAAATTTAAAAGAGTTTTAAACTCTATAAATTCAATTTACAGTGGTAATTTATAATTATTCAATAATGTGATTAAGCTTCACATATCTGTGTACTATATACGCATACTAGGATACTTACATACGTATGTTATGTTATGTACGAGTATTTGCAAAATTTTAAATAATTTAATTTACTAAATGTTAACTTTAATTTCATACTAATAAGACGACACATAATGACTTTCTTGACTCTATTTTAAAAAAAAGAAAATCGTTATAATGCGTACAATACGAATAGTTTTCCACTGTTCTTGATTTTACATTAAAGTTTTAATTGTAACTTTTAGTTTATTTCTTTACTTCTTATTTTTTTGAATTTTTTCTTCTTTATTAATTAAAAGTTGGAAAGTAATTAAAAATAGCTGGAAGAGAGAGAGAGAGAGAGAGAATTTAGTGTTAGTTGTAAATATACACTAATTTATTTTTTATTAATAAATAATTTTATAGGACGAAAAAAAAGAAGAAAAATAATTTTTTGCTTTCATTTTTGTTTTAAATGATAGAATACGATTTTCTAGAATTTTTTTTAAATTTGCTGTGCATAGAAAAAATTGTCTATTTATTTATTAATATTTATTTCCTTTTTTTTTTGCTGATGGTCTCCTGGATTTGACTTTTGAATAAATGAAAGTAAGACGTAAAATCCTTCATGAATATTTTATCAGAATTTCAAAAAATGACAAATTAAAATTAAATTTTTGTTTATTTTTATTTTTTTGCAAATTTGTAAATAATTATTACATAGACATGAATTAATGTTATAAATAATTTATATATACACGTTTTGTACATTTGACAAAATAAATTTTCATTTTAATTTGAATGTACATATGTATATAGCAAAAATAATTTTCTTTAAATTTTAAATTAAATTTAAATATATAATATGTATATAGATATGAACATGCATATACTTATGTATGTATATGCATGTATGAATATATGTATGTAAATTAGTAGAAGACAGACATGATAAAGACGAATATTAAAATGTGAACATTATGTACACATTTTTATACGTGAAATAAAATTAAATAAGATACTTTCATAGTGAAATAATGAAAGAAAAGAAAAAAATAGTTTTCTTTTATTTTTGTTTTAATTGATTAACATCTTTACTTTCTTTTTCATTATTTTTTTAAATATTTGATGCGTACATACATATGTATGTATGTATGTATGCACATCAATGTAGCAAAGGGGGTACTTAATATTTCTTATTTACTGAATGATTTCTATAGCTCATTTTACACTTTTCGATTTACACGAGACTTTTTGTAAGACCCAGATCCAGTGCTATCGTTTTACAAAAAATGAGAATTTGCAGCATAACACATTCGAAAAAAGTGCTTTTTAGATCAAATAATTATTTTTAAATGTAATGTAAAACGGTAGTCCTGTTCTGCACGCTTTACATGTCTTTATCCTAATTTCTCGACCAGTTTATTTTCGCATTTTTGTTCACTTTTATGTTTCCTGTACATATGCATACTGGTCTGGTCAGGTATACATATGTATTTAGTAATAGCACACAGTATGGCACACAGTATGGCAGTTAAACTCAAACTAGTTTAGCTGCTAGCGGGCTAGTCAGTACTCAGTAGATAAGTAGCATAAATGCTGGTTGGTAATGATTATTAAATTTAGTTGTCTTTTGAACGTAAGGGAAGGCGGGTGGTATTATACAGTGCAGTGGTTGTTGAATTTTTTTTTTTTTTTTTTTTTTTTTTTTTTTTTTTTAATTTATAATCGGTCGATTTAAAGCGAAAAGAAAATTTTGGATTCGAAAATAAAAATTTTAGAAAAGTGTAATCATAATCATAATAATTTATCGAAAATTAAAAAATAATAAATATAAGTGTTTAAACTTCAAATGAATTTATTTTGTGGATATTTGATGAAAAAAAAAAAAATATTTGATAAACAAATTTGTGTTTTTTGTTCAATATTTACAAAGTGGTTATCATTTGTTTACATACGTGCATATAGTGTAGTGTAATGTGCTAAACGATTGAAATGAAATTTAGTAAAAACGCGAGTGAATACATTACATACTATATATTACGAAAGTCTCATGGAAGTCGTAAAGTGTAAAAAGGCTCATCATATTAGTTTAAGAAAACTACATACTCGTATACCTATATATGATGACATGATCATTTCTAGTCATCTAAAAAAGTTATACATCTTCATTTATTTGAATAATACCTATAGTCAATGTTCATACACATGTAAATCAGGTAAGTACATTATGATAGATACATATGTGCAGCTTGCATAAATATTTCGATAAAAATATATCAAAATATGTAACTTTAATTAAAGTAAAATCGTATATGTGTTTATATGAATAAATTGTTTAATAAGCGAAAAAAGATGATTAAAGTACAATAATAGTAAATATAATTGTAATAATGATAATGATAATGTACGCATGTACATACATAGAAAAGTTAAAAAAAAAAAAAACTTTTCTTCTCTAAACTGTACCATTGTCATTGTTATAATTGTATTGTTAAAAAGTTTTTATGATTATGCAGATATTAATTTTTACATGCATGTAGATACATAAAATTTAGTAAATAAGTATAAAATGAACTACCTGTGACATTTTGTTGTAATTTATCGGTTCATTTGCAATTGTACTCTGTCATGACAAAATAAAATTATGCTATAACAGAAGAAAAGGAAAAGTCTTAAAGTACAAATTAATATTTATTATTTAAATTTACACACCACCAAAGTCTATTTATTTCTTATGTTAAACTTTTCTGTATTGAAAAAGAAAAAAAAAATTGACTAAAATATGTATGTACTCATACATTTTATGTATGAATTTATTGAAACAATAAGAGAAATAAAATTTCTTCTATTTTATTTGAAGTCTAAATAAATACATTCTATTATATTATGTTATACCATTTGGTTATACACACATTATTCTAACACATACTACTAAAAATAAAATATGTATAATGTATAATGTTTGAATTTATATGCGTGCTTTTTGTACATAATAATGAGCTTGATCATATCAATATGAAGTAGAAAATAAAATAAGAAATAGAAGAAAAAATAAATTAAATTAAAATGAAACATTAATGCAAAAGCAAACATAAACGCAATTCAAGTTCCGGTTTGATTATCAATTAATTCTGTTTGCACTTCTTGTATTAACGATCCATATATAATGTGCTATATCTAATGTATAAATATTTAGTATTAAAATAAAAATGTACATATATTATATACATATATATGTGTGTAAGTACAAAATTTGTACATTTATATATTATATATTTATACATATGTTTGCCGATAGTTGATGAAATTAAACCTAAATGGTTCTGAGAATAAGCAGATGATGATAGTCTAAAATACCTGTTATTGTACCTGTATATTATTTTTTTATTAATTTTCTTTTCATTTTTTTTTTCTTATTTTTTTTATTATTATTTTATTATCAATTTTTTATTAAAAGGTGTGAGCGATGTAACCCACAGTTTTATATTTAAAGTTGTTTTCTTCAAGTTCTGTTTACTCTTATACACTATACTGAAGATGGAATAAAACATTAAAAATAAAAGATATTAAAAAAAAAAAAAAAAAACTATATATTAAAAGAATAATAATATGCTAGTATAGTTAGTGAGCTGATTAAATACCTATGTTTTTAATGCAAATACTATGTATGTACGTGTATTCTATTAAACATACATACATATGTATATATGTTGTGTGTACATAACTAGTTTATATGCTGAGTTAATAATATTATTTCGATTTCACTTTACCATCCATAAGTTATATACAGTTTAAATGTACATGATAACGGTTTTATCGTCTTTAAAAAGTTTACATCTTTAAGATACAAATAGCAAAGATGATAAGTTGAAGTTTGTCTTTCGATCGGTTAAGTTGTTTTTCAATTCATATTCAAAATTTAATTAAAAAATATATTTTATTTTTTCAAATTAAAAAACAAAAAAAAAAACGAATAAGAAAAAAAAACGTTTTCTCATTTAAATGAAATTATTTGATAGTGATTAATTCAATTAAATTTAAATTATACGTATATTGGTTTCGCCTTAAGGTATATTATCATACCTAAAGAGTGGCCATATCGTATACTAAAGTGTAAGCGTATTAAGAGTGTTTTATTTCCTGTCATAAAAAAAAAGTAGGTCAATAAAGTGGAGTACACTTGTATTGCACGAGAATAATATTTTATTAGGAAAACTCCTGGAATAGAAATACCAAAACTAAAACAGGATATACAGTTGAGTTAAAAATTAATATGGATAAATTTTAGTTTTACAAAAAACAATAAATTGAGAAAAATATAAAACTTTCTGTTAGAATTCAAAAATCATAAAGGATTATAATAATTTACTTTTAAAAAAATGAAAAAAACAAAAAATACTTGTTCTTTATTATTAAATTTCTTAAATAAAAATAATTAAACATCAGCAACATTTTCTCTTCATATTTTCCATTACCTTGATATATTATAAAAATTTTTCAAATTTTTGCTTGTCTAATATTAACGTGCGTATTAAAAACACATCAATATTTTTTTTTTATACATATAAAATAATCGTGCAAATAGAGTATAATAATTACGAAAATTTTCAAATCAAACATTTCAAAAGCAATTGCTAAAAATAAAATTCGATTTTTACTGTATCAAATAGAAATTGATTTCGATATGTTTTTTTTTATTCCTTTTTATTTTTGTGTTTTTTGAACCGACATAAAATCGATAACATTAATTACATTGGAAAGTATATATTGAAAATTTTATACTCAGAAAATATATAGAGAGAAGTTTTTACTGTAAAAATTTTCACAAAATATTTTTTTATTTGTTTTTATTCATTTTAATGTCATTTCCAAAGTTTTGATAATTTTCATTCATTTTTCATTAAATACTTTTTAATTACGTTATAAATAATGAAAAAAAAAAAAAAAATTGAAATGTTTTAAAACGTTTTCCAATTGTTTGTTTTTTTTTTTCAGTTATACAAAAGAATGAATGTTTAGTGTTCGTAATTAATTGATTTAATTATAACTTTTTTAAAGTAATTGATGGTTTATATAATCTTTTTCACAGAACATTTCTTTTTCATGACACCTCGAACAATATCTAAAATCTAAAACGAACAATAACTAAAAATCCTTTTTTTTTTTTTTTTTAAATAAAATACACTATACATGTGTATACATTAAAACTTTTATTTAAAAAAAAAAGAAAATTTCATCATATCGTATTTATCATATTTTTAATTTTATCCTATGAATGCGTATTAAAAATTTATTTGAAAAAGCAAGTGGTCAATATAAAACTAATACAAAAAATGGATGAAAAAAGATTTATGACTACATAAATTTAAATAAAGTAATTTAATCAATTTTCTATTGTATAGTTCAAAGAAGAAACATAAAAGTAGAAAATTATTAAAAATTATTATTCCGTATATATTTCATAAATTTATGTCACGAATCACGCACGAATACATACTCAGGAAAAGAAAAATGAGAAAATTTATGTGTACATACGGCAATTAAAACAATTTTCGTTCAGGAATAAATGTATTTAATTAATTGCAATAAATTAGATTTTTTTTTGTTTTTTTTTTATTCTTTAAGTTCAGATTTATGATATTGAATTGAAAATATTGATATTTGGGTAATTTTCATTACATTATTTAAAAAAAAAGTAAATAAATAAACTTTCTCATTGAAATCCTTTTTTATTCAACCAAGTAGATATCATTTAACAAATATTATTCATTGCCTTTTTAATATTCATGATATAAGATCAGAGTTTTTTAGTTTTTTTTCTAAAAACTTCAAACAAATACCTTTGATTAAAAAATACTTGATTATCGCTAAAAAAAAATTCTCCTCATTTACATACGTATGTGACCCATCATACATGCGAAAATCATATCCGCAAATCCAAAATAATAAGCAAAAATATGTCTATTGACCTCAAAATAAAAAAAATGAAAAAAATTTTTTTTCTTCATTGTATTCAAAAATGAAATTCGATTTCAATGAGGTTAAATTAAGAATCATATAGGTATGTAATGTAAAATATTTTTTCTACGCGCGACGAGAAAGTAAAAATGGTATGAATGGAATGGGAACAAAATTTAAAGTGATCTGAAAAAAAAATTAACAAAAAATAAAAGCAAAACAAATAAAAATACATACTTGATAATGACCTAATGTTGTAAAGTCTAAATTGAAATCACTTTCCACACATGATCAGTTTCATATTTGTAATTTTTTTTTCTTTTCTTTTATTCAAAACATATTGAAAAGCAAGTATAAAAAAAGATGATGATAAATGATTTACTTAACACATATTCAATAATTTACTGAATATTGTGAATAAACAATGTATCATTAGATTTACATTTTCAATGGTTTTATTTTATTGAATAGTAGTGCAGTTCATTGACATGCATTTTGGCTACGGACAATGTCATCAGTAATTTTAGTACATATTACTAAACTTAATTTATATGCATAGAATGTTCATTTTTATGAAAATAAATTATTTTTGTTACATTTACATATTAAATTTTTATACCTGTTGCAAATCCAATAATAAATTATTTGATAGAAGAAGTCATAATTATTTACAATCTTTTAAAACAGCTAAGTTAGGCTGACCAGTTTTTGAAATATAATTCATTTTTTATACTGTTCGTTCACAGTAAATAAAGCGGTATTGGACTACAATAATGGTATGTACTTCTTCAATGATCAAGTTCATTGCCGTCATTTTAAAAAACCGTTTAAATTGTTCCAGTTATATTAGGTATATGCATGTACTGTATTCACATGTACATACCTGAGTATTTTTTACCTATCGTTTTCTCCGCGTATACTTAAGTATATACATACTAAATATCATAATATACGATACATACATACACGTATCATACATATTTGTCGGTATTTTATTTATAAACTTTCTGACATGTAGTGTAGATACTTAAATGTAGATACATACTTTTGTGTACATGTGCAAACAAACAGATATTAATATGTAGGTCAGATATAAAATGTTGACTTGTATATAAAATGCATACGTGTTCTGACTGGATATTTTGTTGTTTTTTAGTTCGAGATTGAGGTCAACTATGAAATCTTGTAATCTACTTGAGCACATAGCTACATATAATATACATAAATAATGAATACTAAATTAAAATTTTATTTATTTATTTATTATTTAAATAATTATAAATTAATTTATTAATGATAAAAAGATAATAATAATAATAATAATTACTATTACCAATTTTATTATATTTTTTTTTTTATTGCAGACAATTTTACTACTAATACATGGGAAAAATGCAAATTGTTTTTTTATTTTTAATAAGTTGTTTGTTATGGGAATGTAACACATCACCCATTCAAATTGTTGAAAATCATGAATTGGCAACAAAATTATTGGAAACTAATATTACTGATACTGCCGACAAAATAAATGGTAGGCAAGCAGCAACCGGTGTTGAACCTGTCAATGTAGTGAATGAGGCGTCATCAGATGATGATGATGATGATGACGACGATGATGATGATATTGTTGATTTTCTAGTTGGTGAAGATGATGGTATGTACATATTATATTCAATTGCAATCTATAGTTTTCCTTGTAAATATTTTTATATTCTGAAAATATTCAGATGATGACGATGATGAATCTGTTCCTGCTCCTGCTGGAAATGCAGCAGCAACTGCAGCCGCAACTAGCGATGACGATGATGATGATGATGACGATGATGGAGATTATCTTGAAAGAATATTTGACGATATCTTAGAAGGTGGATATTTTGTATGCACCTAGTAATATTGTAATTTGACAATAAATGTTTTATAGATGACGACGATGATGATGATGATGAAGACATCAGTCCTTCACTGGGTGTTCAACAACAACAACAAGCCGTTGCACAGCAGATTGCGTCAGCTGTATCACAATCTGTAGCTTCTGAATCACCGGTTTCAGTAGGAGGAAGTGTTGAAGCAGACAATGTAGCCGGAACTGGATTGAATGTCGATTATCCTAATGAAGCTGAACAGACGGTATTCTATGACGAGGAAAATGGAGGAATCGACACTAAAGTTGACATACAGTCATTAAATAATAAACCACAGGAAAAGCCTGCGCCATCGAATGTAGGTCAGAAAGTATCACAAACAGTACCACAAGCAACGAACGAAGTTTCAGATGCTTCTGATGATGAAGATGATGATGATGAAGTTGATGAACTTGCAGGTTCGTTAGGAGTGTACGATGACGATGAAGACGATGACGAGGATGATGAGGATGAAGAGGACCTAATTGGTGAAGATGCGATCGAAGCAAAACAAGCACGTGAGTCTAAGTTCAAGAAATTATTACATCGTGGAAAGATTTCTTCTTCTTCTGCTTCCGCTTCTGCTTCTACTTCTACTTCTACGCAATAAAACTAGTCATGGATGGGTGGCGGAAGCTCAAGATAAACGCTTGAAAATAAATGTTAAATTTTTAGGTTAAAATCGAGGAAGAAATGGAACAGAAACCCGCCGACTGTACCATTTTGTAATTGAAGAACAAACAAAAAATTTTTAACACTTTAATGTACTTCTAGAAATAATTGTCTAAGAATTTTCTATTTTTATTATTTCGTTTTTGTTTTCTTTATTTATTTTGCTTTATTTTCATTTTTAATTATTATTATTATTTTATTTATTTATTTATTTATTTAATTGTGCGTGTTGTGTAGTATTATAATTTTGTTGATGAAAATTGAAATGTTGTTTTCTTTTTTCTATTTTTTTTTTTTTTTTGAATGAACCTTTTTTCATTTGATCTTTTATACTTGATCCTATTTATTTTCAAGCGTTTATATAATAAGAGCTTGCTGTGGTAGCTCTGTTTGTATAATGATTTTAATTAAGAATAATATTAGTCGATGTAAAAAAAAAAACAGGACAAAAATAAAAGCTAATGACCAAAATAAAAACTAAAAATTAAATTATAAGACCTATACTAATTTTTGCTAAAAATTAATTATAACAATAACAAATTATAACTGTTTAAAAATTAACTCATTTTTTCGCCAAAAATATATAACCGAAAAAGACAATCCTATATATATTATAATTTTCAATTTAAATGAAATTAATTTTGTTTTTGGTGGTCAAGGTTGATATTTAATTTTATTTCCCTTGTAGTAATAATAATTAGTTCTTTTTAAATTATTTTTTCACTGACATCGTATTTATTTATAATTTTTATTTTTGCATTTAATTTCTTTTAATGATCATTTCAAGCTTTTTTTTTTCTTATTATTTTCTTTGAGTTCTAATATTGATTATTATTTAAGTTTTAGAAAATTTCATATTAAATATATTGTTTATATAAGCGAAAAAACAAGGATCCTTGTACATTTTACGAATTTATTTACTTTATAAAACGTAAATTATTTTACAAGAAAAAACGACCGTGATTAAATTTTTTTTTTTGTTTTGTTTTGTGGAAAATATAAAAATCAAATATACTCAATAGTGGACCTTTCAAAATCAATTGAATATCTTCATCATTATATTTGGTCATAAAAAATTTTAAGACAAATATACTTATTAATTTTTCAAAACGATTAATACGATTTTGTTTTTATAATTATTTGAAAGGAAAAATTTGAAAAGAAAACAAAAATTAAAATATGTAACATTAAAAAATATAATACAAAGCTTATGGTTACAATAATATAAAAAGAACCGAAAAATATAATTTTTTGTAAATATTCATAATAATTTATCTAAAACATTAATTTGAAGAAAAGAAAACAAATTACTTAAAAATATCGATAATTGTCTATTGAAATATGTAATAAGTAATATACTCTGAATTTTTTTAGGCGTATTTTTTTTGTCTAATTTTCTATTTTTTATATCTTCTCTTCATTTTTATTTTTTTAATGTTTTTTTTTTTTCATTTTTACTTCATTTCCCATTTGTTATTTTTTAATATTGTTTATTTTATGACTTTTACGATGAGTAATAAGGAAATAATTTTTCATTATAATAATATCATAATAAAAATCTTAAAAATCGTTAAATACGTTCTTAGTACACATTCTAACAAACTTCTTAAAAGTACCGATAAAATCAATTCATATAAAAATAACAGTAATAGTAATAATAACATCCATAAAAATGCAAAAAAAAAAAAGTGAAAATATACATATAAAGTATATAAACACAAAAACAAACTAAAAGTCATCATTAAAGTCTTTCCCTTTCGTTCAATAAGCTCATTTATATTTATATATGTATGTATATGTATGTACATGCAAGTATCATATACTCTTGTACATATGTACGTATATTACAAAAATCTATCATTATTTTGTTTACGCAACAAAAATTTATGAAGATATGATGAACAAATTCAATTTTAATCAATACATTTTAGAAAGGACATTTTATACAAATACACACACACAAAATTTGTTTTTGAATCTCTTAAAGGATGTGTACTTATATATACATTAAATTTTGTTTTTGTTTATTTTAAAAATCAAGTAAATAAATAATATGAAAAATAAATATTCGGATATTTTTCCTATCATATAATACGTAGATACCTATAGGATTGTGTACTCCTACACAAATATAAATGTTTGTAATACATTTAAAACACATAAATCTATTAATAAAAATATTAAATTACATTGTTTGTTAATTTATAGAAAGATTTTTATAAGTCTTTACTTATTCTATTTCATTTTTATTTTGAAGAGTTCTTTTATTCAAACATTATTGGTGAATTTATTTTCTATTAATAAATTCTTGTAAATTGAGTATCAATTAAATTTTATAAAATAAAACAAAAATAATAATAATGCTTATAATGATAATAAAATTTAATACTTTTATAATATCATTTTCAAATTGAAAAATATAAATGAAAATTAATTTTCATTTTTGTTTTTGAATTATTTTTAATAAGCAAATTTAAATTATAAATAGATATAATTCAAGGAATCAAAAGAAAAGAGGAAATTTTTTCAAAAAAAAAAAAACAATTAAAATTATCATGATAATTAATCAGTGTTTAACGAACAACTTAGGACCAAAACTCATTTTACGTTGAAAAAAAAAAAAAAAACAATTTACAATAAAAAAGGAAAATTTCAATTAAATGTCATTCTTTTGTCCCAATTATTTTTAAACATTTTATTTAAAAAATATGTAAGTAACAATGAAGGGTAACATTTACAATCCTATTTAAAGGGACAATTTAAAAATATATTTTATCCTCTTATACCCACATACATGACATAAAAATAGAATTTTCATGCAATACATGATGATATAAAAGTAAAACTAAAATAAATAATTTAGACTAAAATATGATACAACGGAAAATCAAAACAATCAAAGAAAATAAGAAATGTGAATACATTTGAATACACACATGTAATATATGTATATGGTTCATAAATCCTAAAAAGTAATTTAATATCTTTGTAATAAGAATTTTTACATCAATGTATCCTTATATATCCTTAAAACTTATATGTTCATGTTTTATATTGTTTTTTTAAGTGTACGTATCTACATAAAACGATCATATAAACCTTCAATTTATATACAGTATTACAATATAATAGGGAAATACATTTATGTTTATATACGTATGTATGTATAAAAAAATGTTTTCATTAATGTTTTTTAACTGCCTTAAAGAAAAACCAAAACAGAGAAAAATATAAACAATATCTTTCATAAGAGAAATAGAAAAAGAAATTGTGATTATTCTGTGTTCAACAAAAATCTTTAAAAAAAGAAAAAATTATGATATTCATATAGTATGTAAGCACACATTTTTTTGTAAGATTTGTGTCTTTGTATAAAATGAAGAAAAAATAAAATAAAAGTAAACAAAATCTAGGGGATCAAACCCTTAGAGAAATTTATTACACATTGTATGTAAACAGTATTGAGAATTTAATGAAAAATGGACAAAAATTTATTCCTTTGCTTAATATACTATATATGTACATACATATTCATCTTTCATCTAATAACAAAAATAAGAATATAATATTAAAAAAAAAAAAATAATAATAAAACAATAACAAAATATATTATATAAATAAAATATATAAAAATGTTTCAAAAATGAATATGAAAAAAAGGGAACATCAACCAAAACAAGAATGACAATAAAAAAAAGTAGGTGGAGGATATAACAGTAATTTTTCTTGAATGATGTCTTCATTTGTCAAGTTGCCAAATTGACCATAAAATTCAATTGTAAAGTTTTATGTTACTAAAAACGAAAAATGATGTTTAAATTTTTTGTACCATCAAAAAGTTATTTTCACAAAACTAAAAAACGAACATCATAACTTTATTTTTTCTCGTTTTGTGTTTTTGTATTACATTTTTAACAATATAAACTATATCGAATTGGCTTTTTTTTTTGTTTTTTGTGAACTTAAAAGCAAAATAAAATTTCTGAGATTCAAAAAAGTGTTCATGCGAAACATACTAAAAAATAAAGTTAAACAAATAAAAAACATAAAGTTTCCATTCAAAACAGAGAGAAGAAAATACAGAATCACTTTATGTAATTATCAAGTTTTTAATTTGAAAATTTATTGTTTTTCATTTACCAATTTTTTTTTATTTTTCTTTCATTTTTCCTTTTATTACATGATAACATAAATGATAATTTTTATTTTTTTACCGCAAATATGAATTTAATATAATTAAATGAATTTTAATTAAATTAATCAAATCAAAATGTGATTTAATGTGGTCTAAATATTCCCAAATTTATTCTGAAATAAATTGTAATCGTAAATAAAATTTTCATAAAATAAAATCTTAATGTCATTTATAATCAACAAATATAAATTAGAATATGTAATAAAACCTTTTCATAAAATTTTAAATCGAAATAATAAATAAGAAAAAAAAAAACGAATATTTATGATAAATTTGAATTAAATGCATAAAAATGTGAAATATACGCTTAAATACATTATAAAGACATAAATTTCATCTAAATTATGTATAGGTTCTTTAGAAAGAGATAATTCTGGCACTGAAGTTCTTCAAAATCGATATAATCGATTTGTAGATGGAATTTTCTTTAGAATAAATAAAATTTTAAAAGATACGTATGATCCTGTACGTGTTCGATTACTTTCACCAAATCGAAGTAGAAAATCACGTAAAGCAAAAAATTCTAGAATATCAAAAGAGTAAGTGAATAAAAATAAATAAAAATAAACGGGAATATTCCGTCATCTTTATTATTTTTGTTTTAGAGAATTAACTTTTTGATTTTTATATCCTGTACAGGAAGTTAATCAAAAGAAATAAAAAACAAGTCAAACCAAAAACGGATGCGAACATGAATGAAAGTAGCAAAATTGAAAGTGATGTTGTTACTGAAGAACAGGAATTAAATAAAAGAATTGAAGAATTTCAACAACAGGTACAACAATTACAACAACAACAACAACAGCTACAACAACCACAACAAAAACATCCGGAAAATCAACAACAAAAACGAAAACAAAATACAATTCCAGATAAATTTGTAACAAGCTCTTCAACATCATTAGATGATTTACCAGCAGAATTAAGAGCACCAAGACCAAAAAAACCAGCAACAACATCAAAACCATCAAAACCATTAAAATCATCAAAGCCATCAAAATCAACAAAAAACAAAACGAAAAAAGGCAATAGTAATGAAGATAAAGGACCGAAACCACATGGAACATTACATGGTTTAGCATCACTTCAACGTGTTGGAAATGTTAAAGTTACACCAGAAGGAAGGGATTCAATAATTAAAAGTAAATTCACTTTGGGTCCTTTAACACTTAAAGTTGAAAAATCAATTAAACGAGGATCTGTTCGAAGTGTTAAAAGTGCAACAGCAAGGACAAATGAAATGTTAGGACGAATTAATTTACGTGTTGTAAATGGTGCTGCAACTCTTATATCAATTAAAGTTCAACAACCAAAACAGGTGAATACTAACTTTTGAGTATTAAAAATGGAAAATTTATGCTTTAAGAAAAATTCAAAAAAAAAATTATTGAAAATGTTTTTATGTATAATAGGTTCAAGTTGAAAGTTCAGATAATCATGATAGGACAAGAGAATTTGTTTGGAGAAAAACACCACATTTAGCTCATTTAGTTTCAGAAAAACTAAAAGCAGCTGCTGAATCACTTTTAGAGCCAGCTAAAACAAAAAATATTTCTGTTCATCAACAATAGAAAAAATTATACATAAAGTATAGAATTTAAATCTTATCATCTCTCTATCTGCTATTCTTTTATTCTAAATTTATATTATTTATTAAATTATTTAATATTAAAATTATAACTTAAAATATTTCTACATCAATTCATCTCATACATTTTAATTTATTTATTATCATTAATTCTATTATTTATTTTTCTCATATAATTTATAAGATAAAAATTTTATTTACTTTAAGATTACAAAATAAATAATAAAAATTAGAGAAAATAATTTATGTGTAATTTATAATAAATTAAAAAATTCTATTGTTTGTTTTTTTTTTTTTGGATGATTCCTTATATTTTTAAAATTTGTAATTAAAAAGAAAAATTAAAATTAAAAATTTTGTTTAATAACAAAAAAATTAAAAAATTATTTTTATGTTTTTTTTTTTTTAATTATAAATAACTTGAAAAAAAAACATACATATTAATTTTCCTTCATTGAATAAAAAAATTAAAGTTTTCATTTAATCATTAGAAATATGTACAATGTCATTTCCAAATATGTATCATAAAATTTTTCCAATTCATTTTAGTTTTATTCTATAGTTCTGTGTTGTTTTCTCCTGTTGTACTGTTTTTTTTATCTTTAAGAAAATTTTATTTGTTGACTTTAATTTATTGTGTGTCCGATAAGATATCATACTATATTTACACAATTTAACGAATCAAAAAGTATACTATTATAAAAGTATAATATTATAGAAATCCAATAAACTTATATGGTAAACAAGCACACACACACTCACATGTCTGCCAGATACAAGAAAATTATATCAAAAACATACGTACATACTCAATATTATTTTTTAGAAAAATAAAAATAAAAATTAAAGAAATAAACAAAGAAATTATTAATGATCATTGGAAAAGACGAAAAACAAAAAAATAAAAAAATAAAAAATAAAATAAAAAATTGTTATGTTCTTTCAAGAATAAATTGAGTACGATTTTGGTACGTACTATAAACACTACTCATTACATGTAGTGTGCATCGTACATGTGCGATTGTATATGAAAAAAACATTTATTTGTTTTGTATATGTGACATGATAATAATCGTTAAAACAATAAAATCTCTTGATGATTTTTTTATCATTAATCAATTATAATAGCAAAAACATTTAGTATTGTTTTAAATGTATGAGTATTATTAGTTTGTTTACATATTTAAAAAAAATATATAGTTTTGTGTATATGAAAAATAAAATATGTAATCTTAAGGAAAAATGTAATTTATTGCTAAATTAAAACCAGTCAGGCAGTCAAAGAAAAATTTATGTTCATGAATTAAATGTTTATTCATACACAAACATATATGAGTGATAAAATTTTTGATCATTTGATATAAAATAAATTAATGAGGTTAAAATAATTAGATAAAAACCGAAATGAAAGAAATAAAATAAAAATTAAAATAAAATCTGCGTTGAAAATACAAAAAAAAAAAAAAAAATTAAAGCAGATTTACATGATTTGTATACTCGTATGATGTACATCCAAAATTTAGTAGAAAAAGAAAGTTGGAACTTTCGAAATTGTTTACTATAAAATGTATCTACTTGAATTTAAATAACAATCTTTTCAAATATTTTTTATTTTTTCATAAACGCTTTTGAATAAAATATGTGAATGAAAAATGGGACAAAAATTCTAAACCCAAAAAAAAAAAAAAACGATAAAAAAGAACTGAAAATAGAATTTCATTTTAAAAGGATTTTTTAATCTTTCTTTTTATTTAAATTCCCATAAGGTCTAGAACGAATTTATGATTCTATTCTACTTCGTTTTTTTTTTTTTTTTGCTTTATTTTTTTAAATATTCAATAACTATACGAGCTTATTCATAAAACAAAAAAAAAAAGCAAAAACAAAATAGATATTATTCAAGAATTGAAGAAAACGTATTCAATGTTTTTTTAATCCAAATGTACCTATATATTGATATAATATGAGAATATATGAATATCACTAACACCTGCAGCTTTTTTTTTATTATGTCTAAAGCACTTACTTGTGTCTATAAAGCAAAGGTATATTACTATGAATTTTATGTTATGTAGACTCAGCTGTATGTACATATTTTAAAATGCATAAATCATTGATTGAAAAATAAAAAAATGTGTATGTAATATGTAATTTTCTTTTGAACTGATCCTATATGTACGTACACATATATACGTACACATATGTACACATATGTGTACATATGTGTATATGTTGAATTTTTTTTCTATAAAACGATTGTACAATATATTCATATTTCAGATCATATGCATATGTGTATATACTGTTATTTGAATATATACATACTATTAGATGTACACATACATAATATAGGTACCTATATATTAAAGAAATTTCAATGTGTTTCGATGAGAATCGAGTATTTTAAAACACCTTACATCAGTGTATATTGTATATCAATGAGGTTTACAGTTTTCCTCATATTTTGCATTTTTTTTACAATTTTTTCTACATGCATTTAAATACCATAATAAAATATATGTATGCTCGTTGCGATGGGATTCGATAAGTACAAAAGTACTTGTTACTTTTCAATATATTAGCTACACATCCTTAATATTTGAACATTCATATACGTAAAACGTTGAAAACATAATACTGTATGTATGTATGTGTTTGTACATATCGTACACATGTTGCCGTTTTTTTTTTATTTTTTATATTTTTTAAATATGCTCATATGTATGTATGTACTCGTATGTAGTATATATTTTCAATTTATATTCAAATATAATGTAAAAATATATAAAACATACTTACACACATATTGTAACCTAATAATTTTATGTAATAATAAAAACAAAAATGAATATATTTTATGAGCATTAAAAAAATAAGTAAATAAAATGACATTTTTCAACAACTGAACATGCATACACATGCAAATAAATTTTATATACTCGTATGTATGAATAGCAGTAAAATAAAATGGCTTATATTAAAAATGAATGTGAAAATTAAAATTATGTATGTACTCGAATGTTGTATAAAAAGTATTTTTCACGTTCATTATTTATTTTATTTTTCTTTTATAATTTCTTTTTTTTTTTTTTTTTTTTTTTTTGTATAATTTAATAGATGAGGGAATGAAATTATGGATTGGACGACATTTAATACTCGTTTATAGTATTACGCAGCTTTAAGATTTAACAAAAAAAATAAAAATAAAAAATAATTAAAATAAAAAAAACATTTATTTCACACACTTATACATTGGAAATTTACAAAAACAAAATCTTGTTTTTCAGCACGAATACATAAAACATATAATATGTACATACATATAACTTGGTAATTAGAAATAATGTTTATTATGAATGTATGAAAAATTGCTAAGAGAAATGAAATAAGAATTTTATGTTTTTTATTTACGGTGATACAGTCAACAGTATATTTGTTATATACAACGAACGAATACGTCAGTTTTAGTTTAAAAAAAAAAAAGAAGATCTTTTAATATTCATAAATTAAAATGTTTTATTTATTTAATGCAAATATATTTTTCATTAAAATGAAAAACAGGACGAATTTTTTTTTTTTTGTATTTATTTATTTTTTCCTGTTTTGTCTTGTTTTTTCCTAATATGTAGCTATATATACTTACGTAATTTATGCATGTGTTGTATTTTATATTTAATGACGAGTATAAAAGTAAACATTAAAAAAAAAAGAGCAAACAAAAATATGTGAAAAAAATTTTTTTTTTATAATTACGTAAAAATAAATTAAAAATTATACGACTACAGTATAAGTAAACGGATTAGTATAAGTATGTTATGCATACAACCATACTTATATTAATTCTCATATCTTTAAAAATTTTAAATTTTTGAATAAATAACTGAAGCTTGTATGTACTAGTTTTTGTTTTTTCAACTTTTTATGTTTTTATTTATTTATTTTTTTTTTTTTTAATAACAAATGCTTTTCAAAATTTTCATAATTTTTTAACAACGATGAGACAATTTTCATTGATTTAATAGTCATAATAAATTCAAAATTATTTTGTTAAATCGTTTAAATACTTAAGTAGATATTTAAAAAAATTTTACAAAATATTCAAAATTATTTTCTTTAACTTTTTTGTTTTTAACTATAGAAATGAATAGATAATCTCGAAATAAAAACAAAATATATTTTTTACCTTTATTTATTTTCTTTTTTTTCGTGTAATACGTATAATATAAAATAGGAATAAAGTAAAAAAAAAAAAAAAACTAAATGTAAAAACTAAAATAAGTAATATAAGCATACATAATAGGATAAAATATAAATTTATGTATAATTTATAAATAGTCATTCATTGCAAATAAATAGCACAAAAATTCTATAATAACAATAATAAATAGATATAAAATGAAAAATGCAAAAATTTTTAGAATTACATTGTAAGTTATAAAGTATATGAAATGAAATAGTATAAATTTTCACAAATATATAAAGGAAATAAAATGTAAAATTTTGAATGAGTAAAATAACTATATATTATAAAATTTTCAGGATAATCGTGGTAATAATATAAACCAACAATTATAGAAATTTTAATGAGTTGTATAAATTTATGAAGATATTAAAATATGTATTTTTTGAAGACCAATACAAACATTTGCTTGAACAAATACATATATAGGATAAAGTAATAACAAAAAAAGATAATAATGAAAATAATCTGATTACAAAAATGTTCTTTTGATTTTTTAAATGATTTTTAAGAGCGAGAATTTTTAAAATTTTAGGAGACGGCTGCTTTAATTTAAATTGGTCATGTTCAAAATTGTAATTGTGACCATTTACATACAAAAGAAATTCAATCGCAATTAATTTAATTTATTTGAATATTTTCGATTATAGTAATGGTATTAACTAATTTTTATTTAAATAATTATCCTAAGGAATTATTTTTGGTATTTGGTTTTTTTTTTTTTTTCTTTTTTTTTTTCTTTTTTTTTTCGTTACCAAATAAAAATATCCATTTATTTTAAATTGAATTCAAACTAATTAATTTTGTTTATTTTAAATGTGTTTCCAATATTCGTGTTTTCTAATTATATTTTGTACATAATTTTATTTATATATGTACTAAAAGGCACGTGTTTTTAATTTGATTTTAACTTTTTGACTTTTAACTTGATTTTTCAATTAAAAGAAAGTTAACAAAAGCATATTGTCTACTATAAAATTAATTTCTATCCTAATTACATTAATTATCTATATAATTTACACCTACATGCATTTGTTTTTTGAATATTTGAAAATGTCTAATATAAATTTAAACAGAAAAAAATAAATAAATAAAAGAAATAGCATCAAATAAAATAAAAGTGATTAAAGAAAAATATAAAACAACAATAAAAATAATTTCTTTTAAATAATACAGTATATTCAAATTGATTTATACACTATATAAAGATCATGTATGTATATGTACACATATGCTTGGAATAGGTGTTTATGTGTAGTGATATGTTGTTTATATATACTTTAATAAAATGTGTATGTGCGTGTTTCTTGTTTTTGTTTTTTTTTTTTTTCTCTTAAGTGATAAAATTCATTACAAGAAACTAATGATAAAAGTTTATTGCAACAAATTGAGCATTTTCAATTTTATCGTCCGTGTAAAAAGTATCAAACTAAAATATATAAAAAAATAATACGATAAAAACAACAAAAAAAGAACAAAAAAAATTTTTTTTCTTTTTTAGTTAATATTCTTTGTATATTAAAAATACATTTAGATACCTACGTTTTTTATTTGACCTTACTTGATTTTCTTGTTTTTCTTTTTGATTTTAAATGTGAAATTCGTTACAGATATTTTCTTCTAATCGTTTTACTGTACATACTAATATGTCTATATTGTGCACATGTGCGTAATGTACGTGCTAAGAATTATCACCTTTATAAATTTCAAAATGTACATACATATGTATGTATACGTAAGTGAATGTCTCGAAAATTATCAATATCTATACCTCGTTTTTTTAATATATTTTTTTTTTATGTTGCTCAATTGATATACAATATTATGCAATATATTTATTTATTCGTATTTGATGTTGAATTTATTGATATCAATTTTGATTGTCACATGAGAGTGATTTTTCTTTTCTTTTTCTTTCCTTTTAGGTACTTTTTTTCCTTTCCTTTGCTTTCTATCAATTCTTTCTTATTTTTTTTTTTGATTCGGTTTTATCTTAAGTGAAATCAATTTCTATATACATAGATATGTATATACACATTATTATACATATTATTTGTAATATCAAATTGAATGAATACAGAGTTATAGAAATTTTGTGGTATTCTGTCATGATTGATTTTACAGAATTTTTCCGGGATCACTTTCAATATGTATGTACATGTGTGCCTATACGTATATTATGTAGATATATGACGATATTGATGCTTTTAGTGTCTTTATTCGTTCTTTTTTATCATGTTCTAATGAAAGGGGAAAATTTTTCTTATTTTTTATTCATTCATCCTGTATTTTTATTGAAAATCAATGTATAAAGTATTTTTTTGGAATTTGTATCATTATTCTTTATTATATAAAAATTCAAATAAATCTCAGTTTTGATCCCTATTTAAATAAATTTTGTGCGCTTTTGTGTACTTTATACTATTCGAATGCTTATTATTAATACCATAAATATGTATATAATATAGTAAGTATGTATATACATTACATATGTATGTATATTTATAACGCAATATACTCAGAAATATGGGTTTAAATATACAATATAGGACATAGAAAAAAAAATAAATAAATAGATTTGAAAGAAATCTGTATACAAGGTACAAATGTAAAAGAAGGATCTTAAAGTATTTTGTAAATTTATTTTCATTTAAATATAATTGAAGGTGAAGGTGAAGGATAGCGGAAATTGATAAATGTAGGCTTTTCTGTTTGATATTTTTGAAATATATTTGAATAGAAAATTTTTCATGAAATGTCAAATGAAGTGTAATGATTTGAACCAGTTAACGCAGGTACTTACATGAATAAATTTTATATTGACATATAATTTCGTAAAATGTTAAAATTTTCAATTTATTCAAATTATTTTCTAAAAATTGTAGAGAATATTCAATTGATTTTTATTTCTTTTATTTTTTTAACTCCAGCAAAAAATCATATTTTTATTAATATGAGTTTTAGTAATTTTTCCGGAAATGAAATATTCACGATAATGTCGTATTTTTCACATAGTGTTCTTAATTCTGATTATAAATTCTAATTATAAATTATATTAAAAAAAAAAAAATACTAACGATTAAGCAACGACTAATAAAAATATTGATATGTGCAAAATGAATCTTTTATAATTCATACATACATGAAATGTATTGTATGTAATTTTAATGCTGTTTAGGAAATATTCAAAATAAGCCCAAAAATTTTAGTTCTTTATTTTCATAATTTTCTCTATAAAAATTTTTTTTTTGAAAATTCATTCACGTGTCGTGTTTGCATAACGTTTAGAAATGAATTTAATTTCAAATATTGTGCTTTATAACTTTGTTGTTGATTTTCATCATGCATTGTTATGGTTGATACACACACACGCATCACATACACATGCAACTATGTTGTATGGGCCTTTATATATATTTTTCGTCCATTTGCATGTTTTTAAATTTTCAATAAACTTTTTCAACATATACGTATAACATTACTTGGTAATACAAAATGTAGCATAAATGATAATGATGATGATGATGATGATGATGAATAATGATTATGTTGTGAAAGACGTGCTCATTTGTATTTTCCTGGATTGAAATAGAAAGAAGAAGCACGCACGAAAATCATTTATAATTTGTCTGCATATACATACATATGTGTAAATATGTGCACTTTGCACATGTACATATGTATATGTGAATAAAGTTTAACAAATATAACTTATAATCGTATGTAATAATGTATAAATTTACATAATAGTTCGGGTATATTAAGGATAATACAAACTTTAAAATTTATGTATACAAAAACAACAATATTCTTTCTTTGTTCGTTTATATATTTTATGTGAATAATATGCAAAAATGATGATTTTTGAGAAGAAGGAAATATAGAAATTTGTATATTATAAACTCATCTTTTTGTATTTCGGATATGAGCATGCAATTTTGCTATTTATTTAATAATTCTTAACGGAAAGTAAAAATAATATTCTTGTAATTTTATGTTTACTTATATGTGTATAGGTAAACCTGATGACTTTGAAGATAGTCATGGTATGATACGTGCATATTAAATTGATTGTATGGTATATTCACTATTTTATGTAGATTTTATTTAAATTTTCATTTACAAATTGAATAAAAGATTTTATATGCACATAAATATAAAATTTTATGTTATATATGTATGTACATATATGTTGTGTATAATACACATTCTTCCGAAGGAATGTTTATAAGTATACACATCCAAAATAAGATATACCTTATATATGTATGTATGTTTTATTTAAGACTGTATGCATTTAAATATTGTACTACTCGTTTTTACGAATCTATATACATAGATGAATTCTGCAAGTGCTAATATACTTGTAAGTAAATATATTTTGTGTAATATGAAGTAATTATTTTTTAATTTATTTTCAAATTTGTAAGCCATTTAAAATGAATTTAAAATTTATATTAAATTTCGTGATTCCAATATAATAACTAACCTTGTCTGTATGGTTTTACTTAAATGTTACGTTAAATTTATTTGAAATTTATTGTATACATATATGCAAAATTTAATTATGGATATTCAATTTAATTTATACAAATTTATAAAATATTTCATATATATTTCATAAATAGATACAATTAAATTTCTTATATAATAGAAGTATAAATTTTTGAAAATATGTACTTTAAAGGAAAAGCCATAAAATTAAATATGTACTTCAAGCTTTAATTTTTATTTATGTGAAATTTCAAGAAATAGAAACGTTGATCATGCATTATTTTCTAAGAACTTTTTTATATTGAGTTTAGCATAAATCTTAAATTCTATTGTTATTTCATCATGAGTGTAACTCTATCTAAATCGTTTTTTTTTTCGTATATAATATAGTAAGCAATTTTTTAAATACCAACACAACATAAAGGATCTAAAAATAAATCTATGGATCTAAAATGAAGAGTGGACATTTCATTTTTGGTTGGTTTTATTTATAAGCTTTTACAAAGTCCAATTAAAAATCTGTCTTTCAAATGTCTTTCAACTAAAATCTTGTCTCTCATTGTTGTGGATTTTTCGAAAAGAATATTTGAAATATTTTTTTCTATCTAAATCAGAAAAAAAAAATTTTTTTTTTATTTTATTTAAAAAAATATATACATATATATGAGAGAAATACATTTTTTCATTTTCTGCATCATTGCTCTATCATACATAGTATACACATATTTTCGATTAAAACCATTAAATAATCTCAAATGTCAAAAATACAATATGTAATACAAATATCATTTTAAAATTTGATTTAATCACAAAAATTTGAAATTGATAAGTTTCTTTGTTATAATGTATTGTATTTCAAAGAATAATATGATTTCTATTAGTTTGTTTTTGTGATTGTGATCATATTCCAATAATGTATGTATGTTATATATAGACATGAAAACGTTTAATGTTGTAATGTAGGATAATATTAAGGATAAAAAGGGAACTAAGAAAAATTTTAAAAAGTTAATAAAATTCTATTTTTATTTTATTTTTCTTAATAACATGTCCTTTTAAAATCTTTGTTGGTGCCAAAACAAAATGTACATAAATACATACAATATTTATACGAATAGCCCACAGTGAAATTGAATTATATACATATGAGTAAGTAAATAAAGAAAAAAAAAGTACGAAGACAAAAAAAAAAGGATTTAGGTAGATGTATGTATTTTTTTTTTCAATCCAATTAAATTCCGTATATGTTCTTACCCGCATGTATATGTGTGAATCTGAATATAATACGGTTTAATGTATAACGCATACAAAAAATTCAAAAAGAGTTTTATTTTTACATGAGAATAGAACTAAAATACTTATATGTAAATATAAAAATAAATTGTGTACATGAAAATAAGATGTGTCCTGGTTAAAATAAAAAAATAAATAAATAAAACTTACAGTTTAATTCGATATATATTGGTTTTAAAAAATACACACATACATACATATACAAAATGGCAATGATTCAATTCTAAGAAGTAAGACTTTCTCAAAAAAGAATATAAAAAAACTTTCGGTTATATATACTGCATATTTTATGTATTTATTCTTTTATTGTGTTTTTTAAAGGCAAAACTCCTAAGGGCTAAGAAGATAGTGTCCTCTTGTCTATTGTACTTTTGTATGTGAGAGTTTATTTTTACCTCTAAAAGTATTTCGGTTTATAGTGATTTATGTACACATACAAAAATCAACTATAAGTTTGTAAATATTTTTGTATGTGGTAAATAAAATACTGTATTTATTTTACTTTAAGTGAATTTATGTTCGAAAAATGTATTTTAAAAATTTTTCGTCTTAAATTATTTATTAATTTTTTATGCTTTTATACTTTTAAGATTTTTAAGATTTAGAAAACTTTAAATACATAAATATATAATGATGCACTTGAAATTGACTGAATCAATAATAAATCGATTAACCTAGTTTTTTCAAATAGAAGGGGAATAAACAAAATTACTTAACTATCAAAAAAGATAATTACTGTATTTCAATTAAAAATAGTCAGTTAACTTAAGTTTGTTAACCGGAAAAAGAATTAACAATTTTTTTAAAAGCAAAGTTGTATGCATGTAAATATAAATTTTTTATGTAATTTGTTTTTTTTAAATACTTCATAATTTGAGTAAAATTTATTTATCAAATTTAGAATTCTTCTAATTTTTATTGAAAAAGTAATTTAATGTTGCCAAAAATTTATTTTCCATTAAATCAATTAGAGAAAAGGAAAGAAAACTTTTAAAAGTTTTAATTTTCTTTTTTCTTTTTTTGAACAAAAAAGTTTATTTTTTATTTTTGTTTTTATTTTGCGTTTTTCTAAATATTATAAAGTAAACCTAAAAAAATGATATTTACCTTCCAAAGGTGAAAAAAAAAAATCAGTATTTATATAAGATTTGTTGTTCTTGGTACATTAAACAATACATTAAAAAATAAAAATAAAAACACATAATCATCATGATAAAGGTATTACACAAATTCTATTATTTAAAACATTTTTAAAGTGTTAATGACACCTTTAAACAGTTTATAAAAATAAAATAAACTTTACCATTATATTACAGGTACATAAATTAGAAATTAAATTTGGTTTTATTTCGAAATTTCATCCCAAAATTTATGAATCACCTAAAAGCCTAAGAAACGGAAAATGAACATTAAAAAAAAAAAAACTTTGCATAATACATATTATTATATGTGTCTTTTTAACTCTCGTAAAAACAAACATTACGAGATGCCACCATTCAACATAAAGTAGGTAATTTCTTTATCCTTAATGATTCATTGTTTTCTATTTCAATCATACATTTACTAATTTAAGAATCATTAAATATATATGCGTGTATACATTATACATATGTATGTATATAATTTTTGATAACATTACAAAGTATATTTGTAACAGTAAAAAAAGTATTTATTGTAACATAGCGAAAAGCTTTACATATAATTATCATTCAAAATCCTTTGCTCAAAAAATCAAGAAAGTATCTGATTTTATGTGAATACGTGTTTAAGCCCAATATATGATAAAAATTTAATACAAAGTATATAAAGAACACAAAGAATCAAAAAAAAATTCGTTGCTCGCTATTTTACTTATTCGATATATGAATATAAGTATGCATATAGCATTTATTATAACAATTTTAAGTGCACAATGTATTAAATATTTTATGAACCATTACCATGTGTGTTCTTGTAAAAAAAAATTAAGAAATATGTACATAATGTACTTCATTTCTTTTAACCATGATCGCTCACAATATCATTTACGCGTATACACGTAATAATAAATACACACATGTAAATTTATACTCTCGTTTGTGTAAAAGCTTTTTATATACATTTAAGTTATAAATATATTGCTAATAAATGAATACTTTTATGTGTATGCGTATGTATATAAAAGATAAATTTTATCGTACCCTCGAGGTTTTTATTGTATGTATGATGTCAAGTAAATGAATGAATTTAGGTTATATAAAAAGGATATAACTACATTGAAGAAAAAAAAAAAAATAATGAAAAAATAAATATAGTTTCATGTACATACATGCATCAGTTAGTTGCTACACATGTAAATGTACATACATATATTTGTAACAATATATAAAAGTTTATATACATACATATGTATGTATCTGTGCATATAAATATATAATAAAATTTTTATAATCGTTAAACATGTATAAATGAAAAATGTTAAATATATAGAATTTTATGTAATCATTGGTGGTAGTAAAATAGAACACTTGATATAATTACACAATTTTAGATAATTTTATAGATAAATAAAATGATTATAAATAATTAAAATTTACATATGTACGTACGTATATATAGCATATGCAAAAATACGAATTTACATTACTTACTAAGATTTCATTTAAAAAATTAGGTCAAATTTTAAATATTTCAAAAATGGAGTACAAATAGACAGATTAGCTTCAATAAATAATTAGAAAACTTGAAAGAATTCTAAAAATTCTAATCGTATTCAGAATTATTCAAACCAAGTGTATAATGAAATTGTAAATTAATCGCGTAGAATGTAAATGTATTAGAAGTTAAATGAAAAGTTTTCTAATTTTTATTTTTCTTTCGGAAAAATTTCTTTCAGTATTCATTCAATGGATTCAATTCAAAATATGGTTTCCTTTTTAATTTCTCAAGCAGGAAAACTTAGAAAATTTTCCACTAAAATACCTTCCGTTTATAAAGTATTACAAAATCAATTAACTTTTAATATATCGCTTATTTTGTATTGTTGTTGTTTTTTCACGAAAAGCTTTTTCCAATCAATGAATGAAATGCATATGTAATCCTATTTGCAGGAATAATAATTCCTTTTGAAAACTATACATTTTAACGGTATGAGTATGATATACAATAGAGAGTGCATGTTTAATTAGCTTTTGTTTTGTTTTTCTTTATATTCTATGTGTACACTTCAATGGATACCTATTTATATGAAACTATACAATAACTAAATATTTGTTTAACGATGTGGTTTATTCATTTATAAATTCATATATGCACTTAAAAACACATACATAGATACATAATATATGTATTCATCGATGTTCACTAAATATAAGAATTCATGTTTACGTTATTCACATATTCATTAATGTCTCATCATGTACGTATGTATCATCACATACATACGTGTATATTTATCATATATATTTTATACACATACATTCACATTTAAATATGTTACTTTTCATTTAATACTAAATTTAATAAAGTTTAAATTGAAATAATAAATGAAACACTTGAATAACACACTCTAATGGTTAGTGTTTACATTTAATACAAAATTTTAGTATTACAATATTACATTTAGTAGTAAGTTTATAAACGTATGTATGTATATTGTGTACATATTTGTACATTTATTGTAAACATAAGTTTATTTAATGATCGAGGTTATCACAAAAATTTTACACATACACTCTAAATACAAATGTTCTTATGTATGTACATTATATGTAAGTGAAACATATACAATATAAACAAAAAAGGAAGATATAAAACAAAAGATACAAAAGGTATATTTGTCGTTATTTTATATATTAGATTTACACAATTTGATTCATAACAATTAAAACATGAAAGGAATATAATAGTAAAGAGAAATTTACATAAAATTGACAAAATTTTACATTGTTACATAATATAAGACACACACAATGTAAAAAGAAATTTCAAAAACAATTAAGTTAAATAATGTACATTATATGTATGTATGTACATACGAGTATATGTATAAGAAACTCTTATGAGAATTTTACCAAAAAATTATATTGTTAAATAAATCGTATGCTTAAATTTAAATTTCATTTAATTTTTTTTTTTTAATTTTTTTGTTTTCATTTACATTTTCATTCCGTGTAATCATATTCACGATGTAATCAAAGGTAATCATTAAAGTTTCACCTTTATCATCTTTATTTTTCTTCTTCAATTTTTTTTTTTTGTTTTTTTTCTTTGGTTATCAGAAAAGTTTTGTATGTACTTAAAAATTTTATTCATGTAAATATGTATTGTATATACGTTATGAATAAAATGTAAGAGAAACCATTTTGTATTATAGTTAAATTAACTGCTATCAAAAGTTTAAAATATGTTTTTGTGTATGTATTTTAAGGAATATTACCTATAAATATATGTATGGGAATATACATTTGAAATTGCTTCAACACATAACAATTGCATTGTGTAAGTAGGTTTTGTATCAGAACAATACTCTACATTATACAATAGCATTATATTTTCTTTTAGTGAAAGAGGTATAAGAACAAATAGAACACAAAAAGAATATTGTGTTGAATAAAATAAAACAGAAAAGGATACATAGAAAATCTACATAGATACACGTACTTACATACATTTGGGCGGATATAAAAATTTTATACAAGAAGAAAAACTATTAAGAAAGTTTAAACACGAATACTTTTTTTTTCCTTATTATTATTATTTGTATATTCTTATAAGATAAAACAGAAAAACTGTTACAATAATACTGCATAAAATATATTCATATTTACATTCACAGATATATATGTACATATACATACATATATAGGGTACCTGAAGAAGCTCTTAAGAAAAATTACCGCTTTTCAGCATCAATAAACCAAAAAAAAAAAAAAAAAAATGTTACTCACGTTATATATTTTTTTTTTCTTTTTTTTTATTCTTATATTTCCTTGTTATGCAACAGAAAAATTAAACAAAAAAAAAAAAGAAAAAATAGTGTAGTAGTTAAGAAATGTTTCTCATGTAGATGTATTATAAATGCACTTAAATATTTTAAAGTATCATACAGTGTTACGTATTGTATTATAAAAAATTTTATATAAAAACTATGAAAAAAAAATTTTTTTTCGAAAAATTCTCATTTTTTTTAAATATTGTTGTTTACCTGAAAATATTGAAGCCTTTTATGCAACATTAGAACAATTTTAGTTCTTCTATGAGATAATAAAACTTAAATGAGAACATTAAAAAAATCTTGAAAGTTTAAATTTTTTTTTCGCTCTTTTCTTTTGTAGATTCTTTAGAGAAATCGCAGACAATTTTTGTTTTTGAAAATATACAAAATATTGAAGTACATTTGTGTTGTTTAAATAAATGTTTTTGAAATTAAGAATGAAGTACGACACTGTCGCAATTACAATTTAATTGTACCAAACGATATTTGAATTAATTACACATATGTATATTTATTATATGTCATATTATATGTATATATGTATATATGTAATTAAAAGCACCATTCAAATTTAAATATCAGCATTTTGATGTATGTGGAATTTTCAAAATGTTGCTGTTTTTAATAGTTCGGTTTCAGAAAATTTTTGATTTTCATTGGAAAAAAGGACATGAAATATCAATTTCATCGTTAATTATCTCTAAAATTTTATCATATACATATAACACTGAATATCAAAAAGTTTTTGAATTTATTGACAACCTAAATTAATGTGTTAGAGGATTTTGAATTCAAAAATCACGTTAACACTTTTTTGTCCGGAATCAAATAAACAAAAATCTCTTATTATGCATTATATGTATGTATATTGTATGTATGCATATGAGGGTGTTCGCAATAATCAAAGTTCTCATTACATTATACACAGAAAACAACAGATAAAATGTCAAAAATGTGAATGCAAAATAATCACCAAATTATTTTAATTTGATGATGTAATAATTATTCTTTTCCTCTATGACATGTATGTACAATAGTTTTATTACTGTATTGTATTATAATAATGTGCAAATAACTAATATTTAAATCACAAACAAACCATAACATTTTTGTATGTTTGTATTTTGCCATTGTTAAGTTTTACAATTTTGAAAAGGATATAAAATTGTCATTAAATTAGAAACTTTATAAATGAAATTATTATTATAATGATAAAACTATAAAATATCTAAAATATACAGCATTATATATAAATAAATACAAAAATGTATATAATATCTGCAAAAAAAAAAAAAAGATAAAGGCTAGTCTAATGTCTTTATTTATATTATGATATTTGTTTATGAAATTATTATGCATTCTTTTGTGCCTACACATGTACGTACATACATACATACTATTATACAGATATTTTTTGAATATGATTGTTATGAAACAAAACTAAAACAAACAAAAAATTTATTTATTTTATGTAATAAAATTAGCAATTTGTTATACGATTTTAGGAAATATAAATTTATCATAAAATCAATTTTAACTATGTTTTCAAAGTTTAATACTTAGTTTGTGTGTTGGTATCAGGATAATGTCAAAAATACTCTTTATATATAGGACATTTATATACAAATTTGTAGGAAAAACTTTTGTACATGTTTTGTTTTTTCAATTCATACTTTTCTAAGACAAGGAAAATTTCGTTTCTAGGATTAAAGTTTTTTTTTTTTATTTTTTATTTTTAGTATAAAGAAAATGTATAAATTTATTACAATGTATTATTTTTATTCTATTTATTTCGCTGTTAATAATGAAATTAAATCAACCACATAAAATATTTCAAAGAAATAATTAACTTTCATGGTTTTTACTTTTAACTATTTATTCGTTCAAAAAATATCAAAATTCAATTTTAATTTATTTAAAAAAAACAAAAAAAAACGTTAAAACTATTATACTAGATAATTGAATAAAACATCAAAAACATCGACATTACATTTTTCTTGTGTTATTGACTAATATTATTTTGCGAATGTAAAGTGATCGTGTATACATACATGTAAATACATATTATATAAATACTTGAAAATAATGTACTCGTATGTACATGATAGAACTTTTAATCATAGTCAAATTCAATTATTGTAATAACATGAAATTTTCTAAAATGAACATAAAATTATAGTCTTTTATTCAAATCCGCACGTACATAGTTAATTATTTGCTTTTGACTGATTATCAAGTTCAAATGTGAATAATATAATCATATATGCATACTTTTATATATCAGCATAATATAAAATGTGTTTATTTGCACAATTTTGAAATTAATTAGCAGGTCATTAGTGATTCTTTGCATGTTTATATTTTTGTAAATCTATTTTTATGTAATTTAAAATCTTTTTACAATCATATAATTTGATTCTCATGTAGTTTTCGTTGTGCAAACATACACTTAAAGGTATAATTTTACAAAAATACTACTGAATTATTATTTTCTATAATCATATTATAACCGTTTTTTTTTACATATTTGCTGTTATATACTGCTATAATTCATTTATGATTATATTTGTTTTTGTTTGTTTAAAGTGTCGTTCAAAATCGTACCGCCTTGATTATGTTCATATTCAGAAAGCTTTGAAAAGCCAAATCTGTTCTTATATATAGCCCATTAAAATATGTAATTTAAATTTTACATTTTTCGCTTATTACAATTTTACCATATACAATTTTTGTATAGTACTTGACTTAAATGTGGTGGTAACAGATATGTACGTGTATTATATTTAAATTATAATTTTTAAAGAAGTGTACACATGCACACATATGTTATACTCGTTATACTTCCGTGAAAAGGACTAATTTACGGGCCAAAAATGTTTTTTGTTAGGTTTTATTTTCTCTTTTTTATTTTAACCGTGAGGGTAGTGTAACGTTATTTTTACCGATTTCAAAATTTTGAAATTTCAGCTTAATTTTTATTCTTTCACAATGTCGAATAATGTATGTTAGTGTACAGATGTAGTTGTATGTATGTGTGTAAAATAAAAGGAATTGGTGTGATATACAAACATATATGTAGTATTACATATGTACCATATAGAGTGTTTTTATTTTTCTCATCCCGATTAAAACACCAACAAAAATTATTAGTATAAAGCAAGAAAAAATCTCACCGTTTTTTTTTTAAACTATATGTTTTGATAAAATAGGCAACCATAAACGAAATTTTTATCGTTTCAATTTATTTTCCTTCATTGTATGTATATAACGTTATTTAAATGAAACTCATCACAAAAAAAAAATTTTTTTTCGTTATATTTTGTTTTTCATAAATTTTTCTCCTTCTTTTTTTTTTTTTGTTTGTTAAAATTATACTTACTTCCTTTTACTGCTGCTCGTATGCAGTTATTTTGACTAGGAGCCATTTGGATAAAATCCAAAATTTTAAGAAGAAGGATGTCGAAAGTTAGCTAAGCTGTAATGTAGTGAAAGATTTCAATTTAAACAAGTAATATTATGACACACACATTTTTTTTTTTACTTTTTATTTTTATTATTTTTTTTTTTATTTAATTTTTTTATTTAAAAGAGAATCAAAAATGAAGAAGAGCAAAATGAAAATAAAATAAAATGACGGAAGTTAGCAATGCTGTAGGCTTTAAAGTTTGCTAGAAGGTTCAAACAAGTGATTAAATGCAAATAAGCTTTCTTTTATCTTAACCTTCATTGTAACATTATGTTGTTTTTATTTTTTATTTACATTTTTTTTTCTCGTTTTTTTTCCCCGTTTTAGTCGTCAGTACAGACTATTTTATTTATTTTTGTTTATTTAAGAACCTTAGCGTAAAAATTTAAGTGATTTATATGCTAAAATGAAGAGTTAATATAAAATAATACAAAATATACATTTAATATGTAGACATAGTATATGTATGTATAAAAGGTCAAATATTAAAGCAAAAACGTTACACATGTTTGATGTCCTTTGTTCATTATTTTGTTGTAAATATATACAAACTGTGTTTTCACAGCAAATAAAACTTTAAAATAATTAAAAATTGTATAAAATTTAGTATCATTTATATATGATCACTTAATTTTAATGAATTTTTTTAAAAATCAATTTTTGTTGACACTATTAAAATGCTATAAAAACTTCATAAATGGTCATTCAAAAATTTCTTCAGATACGTGCTCACCTGAAATTGTTATATCTACATGAATATTTTCTAATGCAAATATAATGATTTCAATTTTCTCTGAAATTTCTTTTGCTTCTTTTTTAAGTATACACACGTGCAATTAAATTGAAATTTTTCGCTGTACTTACACACAGAAAAAATATAATAATATATCATTGTGAAAAATAATATTTGCAAAAATATCTTCACATTGTAAAGTAACTAATCACTTATCATTTTCAGTTTCTATACCTATGATATCCTTGAAAATAATATTCTCATTCTTGTTATTCTTGTATATGTGCATTTCAGTTAAGGGAACAATAAAGCATAGCAGTATAAATTTTTTTTTATAAGGATTTTCAATCTTTTATAATACGCGTTTTTCATGAAATTTTCTTTTTCTTTTTTGCTTGTAACATTATCATCTACAAGTACATGCATGCATACATACATTTTTATTATACTTATCACTTTATAAATGCAAATTTTATATACTACTTACAATTGTCGTTTATACAGCATTATGATAAAAATACAAATATAATGAACCAGATAGAATTTTCTTGATGTCATCATCACTTTGTTCTTATTACGTATACACATTTATTAAAAGGCTATTGTATAGATTCTCTTTAATGTTAAAAAGTTTCAAATTAAATACATATATGAACTTTAAAAGAAAACTTGAACCGGAAAAGACACTATTTTTATTTTAGTTTTTTAAATTGTTGATTCTTTTTTTTTCTTTTGTAGTTATCAAATTTGCACATAAGGTGACAATTTATTCCATATGGAAGAAGTTCTTCTTATGTGTTCTTGCACTTTTCTTTGTTTTCTTAATTACCAAAAGTTTTTTATAATGTGTTAAGGTTTGTTAGTAAATTGATTAAGATTGTAAACAAAATTGAATTTTCTAAATTTTAGTGCGTTATCTTAAGCTATTTTTGATAATTATTTTTAATTTGTGCCAAAAATTAAAAACTATTTCAAATATGAGAATTTCACTTATAAACCCATATATAGATTAATCTCGGTTGTAGGTATATTAATTTTGCAGTAAAGTTTATTATTTTCACAATACAGCTTCCTACTACTAATTTTGTTAAAATGATTTCTTAATATCTTTGTTACACTTTAATTATATTGTAAATTCTAAAATATCTACATAAATAATTTAAATATAAATTTCTATAAAATAATTTTAAATTATTTTTTAAATTAAGTCTAAATCTATCCACATACATACATATACACATTAATTCGATTACATTTGCTTCATATATGATACGGGTTAAATTTCATAAGGATAATTAATACGCACTATTTCTACATAATATGTACACATATTTCAGGTAAATTATAAATTTATATAGACATACTTCCAGCTAATTAAAGTTTATTGTGTTTGTATTAAATTACTCGTATAGTTACTATATTAATGTAATTGATATCTACATAATTTTGAAATGTAGATATTTATGTATAATAAGAAATGATATGTACATATATTTTCAACAGGCTTTAGTTAATACATCGGTAGATACATATAATTTAAATATTATATGTATATAATTTAAAATATTATATTAAATATGTACATATACATACAAACATATTTATGTATGTATAGAATAAATACAAAGTGACATTAATTTTTTATATAAGAATGTTTGTATTAATTTTAAAACACATTAAAACAGATTTCAAAAATCCTATTTAAGTGTTAATAATAATTACACTTTAATATACATACATTTATACACTTGAGTACATATAATAATGTATATGTATATATAAGTGTATACGAAAAAGTTTAAATTAGTTGGAAAATATTGATGAGTATTTATGTGTAATATTATTACTTTATAAAATAAATTATTAATTATCATACAAGAAAAATAAATTAACTTGTAAAATTTGATATTGTAATAATTATTAAAATATAATTAACACAATTTGAAAAAAGGCAAAGGAAAGAAAAACTAATTGCAATTAAAATGTATAATGAAAAAAGGTTAAATAATGAAAATTACATTGATGCTTTCAGAAATTTTAAATAAAAGTTCTTTTTCTCACATTAATTTGTTTTTTTTTTTTTTTGTTTTTTATAATAAAAATATTTTGGGTTTTTATTGTACCGATAATTTTTTCTTTGAATTTACGTTTTTTTTTTTTTTCATTATATCTTAATTATTTAATTTTATTATTATTTTTTCTCTGTAAACAATTATTTTGCAGGATTTTATTTCTTTGTTTTTTGTATGTATTCATATGATTTCAACATGAAAATATAATTAGACAGAATTTTTTTTTTTTTACATTTTTATTTTTGCTTTCATACCATGATTTTAGAAAATTAATCTGATAAAATTATGGTAAAAAGTTTCAACATCATTATAATTTATAAGTCAAAAAATTGTTTTTTTTTTGGTTGTTATTTATTTGACATGAATGCAAAATTTTTAATTTGCAAAAAATTTAAATAATGAAAAAGTGTACATTTAATTAAATAAAAAATTTTAAGGTTTATTATGGAATTTTCCGAGTCTTCTAGAAAAAAAGAAATAATGTTAAATCTTCTAACGATATTTTGTTTGTTTTGTTATTCTGAAACTAACATTGAAGCTCTGTAGTGATAAAGGTTGACTTTAATAATATACAGTAGAATTTTTTGAAAAGAGTATAGAAAAGTAGAAAAAGGGATATCAAAATTTCTACTATAAATGATTTAGAAAATATGGCAAAACAAAATAATATTAATCACAAACATATGTATATAATGTTATTCAACACACGTAAAAAAATTGTCTAGAAAACAATAAAATTAAAAAAAACAGACACAATTGAAAATCAATTTAAAATGATTTTATATGAAATATATTTTATTTCAATTTTATTTCCCAAGAACAAAAAGACAAACATCTAAAAAGACAGATTTAAAAATTACAAAATTAATTTATTCATTTAGAAAAAATATAAATCAAAATAAAATGAATATTCATTGTTAATTTTAAAAAAAACGGCCAAAAAACTGTAAATTCCTCGTGAAAAAATTCAAAAAATTCAAAAAATTGAATTTTTATTTCTCCTTTTGTTAAATTTTCAAAAAATTTACATTTTGCGTTTCTTATCATTTTGTACGAATACTATATACTCCCTTGGATACATAAAACGTTAATTTAAATGTGTTTTGGTATGAATACAAAAATTTGGTGTGAAATTTTTCTAATAATATTTTTATCTAATAAATAATACATTTTAATTTTTCGTTTTCTTTCATCAATTTTTTTTTAAATAATTTTTAAGCTTAAAAAATTAATTTAAATGAGAAGAAAATGCTTAAGTGAGCAAGGTGAAAGGAAATTTTTATTTTGTAATGGAAATGGAAAAATACACCAGATAGAAACAAATTAAAAGAGGATTTAAATACTTTTTAAATTGTTTACAATTTTTTTTTGCGATGAAATTTTTCTCATATTTTTCAATGTTTTTTTTATGTTTGATGATTTAATATGGAAATTTAATAATCATGTTATGAATTAAAAAGGAAAAATTTAAATAAATTATTTTTGGATTTTATTTTAAATACATCACAACATTTACTTGGAAAATTCTTTTATTTTTCATAATTGGATTCCTTCAGATTCACATCGATGAGCAAATAATTTTAGTAAATCTATTGATCAATAAATTTTCATTATTAGATATTCAATTAGCAACTATAAATTCAAATGCTATAAATTCACTATACAGAATAAAATATTTTCATGATTTATAACAGAATTTTTTTATTACATTTTTAAAAAACCTACACTGAAAAATATAGAAAATTCGTATGGTATTTAGTTTATTGATATATTTTATTGTGAAATTGAAAATTATCACAAATTTGGAGAAAATATTTATCTTTTTATTTTTTTAACTAGATATTCAGATTAAATTACGTTGGTTGTTTTTATTCACATGAATATTTATATATATGTATGTAGATGTATACATGAAACAGTCAATTCAATTAAAAACTAAGCTGATATCTCAAATTAAAGTAATAATTTTATAAATATTGGTTTTCATTTAGATATTACAATACGTTGAAAAACAAAAATAATTACATGAGACCATCATGCAAAAATGGAATGCTTAAAAAATCAAAACTAAATATGTAATTGAGTAAATAGAATTTATTGATTTTTTTTAGACAAATTTTCATTATTTTAATTTAAATTTAAAGTATTTATGATCTGATAAAATTTTTGGATTCTTGCCAAAATTATTATGTAGTTTTTAACATCCAACATTATTAGAATTTATATCTAAAATATAACCATCAAGCCTACATAAATATACTTCTGATAAATATATACTATATATGCATTTAATAGTAAATAATTACAATTCAAAAATATCTTGTCTATTTAATAAAATTTTCATTAAACGAGTAAATACAATAAAATTTTATGCAAAAAATTAATTTTATCCAAACATGTTTTATACATATAACTCATCCCAATTATTATAACATTCATAATTGCCTTTACTATTTATTATGTAAAGCTGTTTATCAAATATTTTCAATAAAATTGCAATGCATATTTAATATTGTATATATGTACATTTGTATGTATGTATATGAAAATTTTTGCATTTAATTTTGCATTGATATTTTTGTATCTACCTGATATAAAAGTTGATACATTCCTGTATTGAATTTTATATTATAATTTTAATCAAAAATTATTCTCGTTAACTAAAATTCTAATACAAAATCATATCATGTGGATCTGTTTATATACTTACCTATATATCGGTTTACATAAATATTAAACCAAAAACTTTTTTTTTATATACAAATTATATTCACATAAAATGTAATAAGTACATTTTTGGGTTGTAATTAAAAACATAAAAAAAAGAGGATAATCAATAATTTAGAATATAATAGAAAATTAAATGGTTAGTAACTAACATAATACACGTCATTTTCAAATTTTTCATAATAGCAACATGTAATAGGTAAATTAGTTTTAATTAAAAGCATTTTCTTTTTTTTTTTTGTGTGTGTTTTATTTAGGATATAAAATGTTTCATTGGGATTACTGTATGATATTGTATTATCATTAACAAATAGTTTTTTTTTTCGTGTATTAGACATGATAAAGTTTTAATGAATAAATTGGACGTAAAAATATAACATGATAAAAAAAAAGTATTTTATACAATAAAATTAGTAAATGTACGTCATTTAAAGGTACTCAGAGAAAATACCTTCATTAACTTCATTAGTAGAATGATTATTACCATGATATATGGTTCTATTGTAAATACATAATGGATTTTTTTTTTTTTAACGTACAATGTATTAAAATATCAAAACGTTTTAATAATTCCATTTATTAATTTATTCGTTTTTTTTATTATCCTTTTTATTTAATTTCAATAAATAAGTTCATATGAATATGTACATACGTATGCATATTAATATGTATGTACACATGAAAACCGCTTATTATTGGTTAAATATTATATCCAAATTATAAAATATGAAATAATTATTTTAATTTTGAATGTTATTAACTTAATATTTATTGAAATTTGTAATTTTGAAACTAATAATGTACATCGTAAACAAAAATGGTTTGATTTTTTTAGATTCTAATATTAAAACTCAAAACGAAAAACAAATTATTTTACCATATTTGAAAATTCAAATTTATAATTTTATTAAAATTATTATTTTTTTTTTTTTTTTTAATTTTACATTATTATTATTTGATACATAAAATTACAACGGAATATAAAGTTCAAAAGGTTTGTTTATTTTGCATGTAAACAAAAATGAAAATTGATCTTTTTCATAAATTGATATTATATTATTTATTAGAATAAATTTGAATAACAAGAAACAAATCAAAAAAAAAAAATAAAAAAATAAAAATAAAATAAAGTAAAAAGCAATGAAATGAAATTAAAACATAAATTTTATACATGAATGATTAAATAAGAAATATTAATAAAATAAATGGATGATTTCTTATATTAATTTCAAATTAAATTCAATTATGTATAAATAATAGTTATTATGAATTCTTAAAAAAATCAAAAATAATTTTTGAAATATTAATAAATAATTGTGGTTATTGAAATAAATAATATAAAAAAAATTTCTTTTTATTGATAAAAAAAATAAATAAATAAATTTAACCAAAATAAAAAAAAAATTTCTTTTTAAAAACAAATGCGTATCATAATATTAAGAAAAAGAAAAATCGCTATTGAAAAATTTTAAATGAAATTTTCAAAAATTAATGTAAAGGAAAGATTTATTACAACGATTTTCTGCATGCTTCTATTTGTTTGTGCATTTTTAATGAACACATGAATAATGAAAATGTGAACAATACAAAATTAATTTAAATAAATGTTTCGTTTATTATCCTTAAATACCATGTGTTAGTTTTTGTTCTTTATTCCTTCATTATATCATATGTACATATATACACATGTGTCTAAGCTTAGAGGAAAAGTGATGTCAAAGAGCTTTTAATTTCATCTTTTATGACATTTTAGATAAAATTCATTTTTTTTTTCTTTCGTTTTTGTCATGTTATTTATAAGTATTTTTTGTCGTCTTTGTGCGTCTTGTCATACGAAAGGGTGTGTAATGTATACACATATGTATGTATATATGTATATCTGTCTAAATGCGGTGGGTAGTTGTATAGTATCTTATTTGTTTTGTAAGAATTTAATGTGTAATGTCTCGGCACCGCATAATTAAATTTCCTACTAATATTAAACAAAAAATTCAACTAGGAATATAATAATGATGGTGATAATAAAACAGCATGTAAATACAGAGTACATTAGCATTTACTGTTTTGTACATATAATGTGATATGATTCCCGGAAGAATTCGAGGTTTTCGTTCATAGAATGTTAACATCGTCGCATTTGTAGCATTCATATTTATATATTTTCTATTTATATAAAATTTTCGCTTTTCTTGTCATTTATTCAAGATAATTTGAAAAAGGGAAGGAATACAAATTTATTTTAGGCATATGTATGTACATATGTACATAGGTACATACATATATGTTTAGACTTTTCTTTATCAAATGACACGTATAATATTTAAACAAAACACATTCTACATGTGTGTACATTATTTATATGTATATGAACATTAATGTTCATTTTACATTATTAAAATTTGAGTATGATACGATAACATTTTCTAAAAATAATGAAATGTTAAATGCTGAAAAAATAAAAATATAAAATAAATTTTCTTTTCCGCACACAATGTTAAAGGTCGTTATATTATGAATTTTGTATTTATAACAGTTTTAAAAGGCGTTTAACTGAAAAATGATTTAAATCTACATACATACCATACGTATATGTATGTTATATGTAAATTAACAAATTCAAAATACAAAGTACATATTTTGAATAATATGCGTACATACATATGCATACATATTTTTACTTTCTCATAAAATTATTTAATATTGTATCTCGTTTTCCGGAATGGAATAATTAGCGTTAAAGGTTTATTTAATCTTAAAAAAGATAAACAAGTAAAATTAATGCGCGGAAGGTGATTATTATAATTATAATTAATGGTACAGATGCTATTTTCTTTAAATTTATGAAAATAAAATATTATAAATAGTTAAATAGTTTAAACACATTTGTAAGGAAAAACATTTAAATTGAGTAAACATTTAGACATAAGAATTGCTAAATAGAACACGCACAACTTCCTTGAATAGCAGAGATAATTCAAATTTAAAATAAACATAATAATTGAAATAAACACACATAAATTTTATTTCGAGCTTTTTATTGTATTTTATATTACACGGGTATATTTTATTCTTAAAGTTAAAAATAAATAAAATCTTTTAAATTACTATTATCATTATTATTTTATATTATTTTTATTATGTATGAATCGAATTGAGAAATATGTCTTTGCTGAATTTCTAATAATAATTTATTACGAATTTATTATATAAAAATATTGAAATCAAATTACATCTTCAAGGACAATCAAATTGATTTGTCTTTTCCTATTCACTGTGTTTCCTTATTAAAAATCAGGAAAAACATTTTTTTGAAATAAAATAGGGAAATATCCATTCGAAAAAACAAACAAAAATTATATTCATTAAATTTTTTTCAAAAAAATCATCGATCATTTAGATAAACCAAAATTGGTTGTCAGTTTTCTTTTATCAATATGCGTGCGATGTTTTTATATACACATATATTATTAGTTTTACACTGAATACATTTGTATTATGTAATGTATACTCTATATAATGATAGTATACGCATACCTACGTAAACCTTATTTTTTATATTTCATATAAAAATGAACAGAAAATAAATACATAAATGAATGAATTAATGGTAATGAGGCGAAAGGAAAAGAACCAATTTTTGTTGTTTGTTTTTTTTTTTTTGAGGTTTTGTTTTTGTTTTAATTTCTGTTTATAAATTGGTTTTGATTTGTCCTTTTTTCTCATTGAGGACGTATATACACGTACACATATGAAAATTGCTTCATATTTCTTCTATTGATTAAAGATTATAATTATACGTACATATGTATATATTTTGTTTGGTTATTTGGTGTTTTTTTTGATATGTTTTCTACATATGAGTAGTTTCATTTAAACATAAATACTATGTGGTTTACATGATATTAGTTATATCGTTTTACTAACTTATATCATTTACTTAATTACTTTTAATATATATATGTACATATGTAGGTCTATGCTATAAATGCTCAAATGAAATTTTTTATTTGTAACTGTTTTCAGTTTAACATAAAAATATATATTAAGAGAAAAGAAATGAAACCACTAAAAATCATATAATGAATCAGAAAAGAAAATTTTGTATATAACAAAGAAAGTCGTAAATTTCCCAAGAAAATTCTAATTAATCGAAAAATAAATTTGTGAAAGATCATAAATTTTCTTGAAATAGAAAATGAATATAAAAACATGTGTATATACTCATACATATATACGACAAAATGGCAATATTAATACGATATATTTAGAATAAAATGTAACAGTACATAAATTGTATTTATTATTAAATGATAAATGCATACATTCATATACATATAAGTACTTGAAAATACAAATTGTATATATACGTACATATGTATTAGACGTAATAAGGTTAATATTCACATAAAAAAATAATATCATGGTGACAATATCATTTGATTTGGGTTCATTTTACATATTATGAAGGTAGGACTCTCAAGCATGTATAATCCCGTTCTTATGTAATAGTTCATCGGAAATATGTACATGTACATATACGAGTATATTAATTATATAAAGAGGACTTTTAAGTACCGTTTCCCAGTGTGTTAGGAAAAATTAATCTCAGAAATTTCAATTAGGATTTTGGAAATTTATTATGGATTATAAGGCACAATTTTACCACAAAATTAATTTGTATTCTTTTAATATAATTGGATATGATGTAAATAAAAAATTTTTTTAAATTTATATTTTTTTTTTTACTCAAAATATTTATATTTAAAATTATTGAAAATAAAAAAAATCAAACATATTTTATGTATTGAATTTAAAAAACGATTTCAATTTCAATAATAGAAATTCAAACTTATTTAAAATTCATATTTCATAAATTTTAAGGGGTCACAAGAAACATATTTATACATGCATACATATATTATTTGCATGCATTTAGTTTTATAAGTCGTTTCGCACAAATATAAATGGTTATCATAGATACTAACATATGATATTTTAACGACAATTTATTGAAAATATATTAGTTTAATTAAGTTAAGTTGCAACTACCACAGAGAATTTATTGGGAAAAAAATAGTTTTAAAATAGTTTAAGTGCTCTCTATTTTCAAAAACAGGATAAAATATAATTTAAGTACATAGAATTAGAATAATACTTCATGCATGTATGTATACATATCTGTATACATATGTATGTATACAGATGTGTATATTTCATAGCATAACATAATAAGAAAATTTATATTCCAATTTGTTCATAATTGTACAAATGCATTTAATTCAAGTTTGTCACGTAATATATTAAAAATTATAATTTAAAAGCACTATTTCTTATTACAATTGAAATTCCCACAAAAACTTTAGTACAACATTTCTATTGTTCTAATTATTTCATTTTACTTTAATTAAACGAAGTAAAAATAAAAAATGTTTTTTTAAAAAAAAATTTAATTTGTATGTATGTGTGAAATATTAAAAATTTTTGTTATTGACCTTCTTATGAAAACATTTGAAGAATTTCATTTAAATACAAGAGTTCTAATATTTTTACTAACTAAGTTTCTAAGAAAATGGAAAATATTCTAAAATTTTTAATAAAACAAAAAAAAATGGTCAAATATTTTTTATCCTGCACATACAGCAAATAGGATCAAGGAATTTTTTTGAACGTCAACAATTATTTAAAAAAAGAAAATCAAATTCTTATTTCATTCTTTAATTAAATATCAAAAAAAAAAAAAAAAAATTTAATTGTTATACAATCTTGAATTTAAATTATATTCTAATTAAAAAGATATAAATTTTGTAAGTATAAAACGAAACCTACTGAACCATTTATATGTACAATTTATTTGTGAGTATAATATTAAAAATTAAAATTATGATAATGTTTATTAGTTTTAAAGTTAATTATAGCATTATTATGTTTATATCCCCATTCTACAATTTTATTACACAAAAAAAGATTATTATATTTAGTAATTATATTTACATTGTAAATAAGTATAACATGGTGTGATATAATGTATACACACATATACCCTATATTTATACCTATAAAATGAAAAACGAGGGTTAGACTTCCTCGAAATGTCGAAAAATAAAATAACAAAAAATTTAAATATGTAAAATGAAGTCAGAAAAAATTTTCAAAAAATTTTAAAAATTAAATATATGTGTACGTATTTTATCAGCTAAAATATACTTATGTATATGTTACTCGTATGTATTTATGTTTTACACATTGAAAATAATATAGCCTTACTATGTATGAATATATGTATGTAACAGTACAGTTTGTAAGTACACCATTCTTTTTTAATGTATTACAAAATTTTACTCAATTTTTTATCCTTTTAACTGGCATGTAATTGAGTTACCTTTTTATTTTATATTTTAAGTTTTTGTGCTTTTCAAATAATTTATGAGCCACATGTTTCACAACATCACTTTGTAATTTGAATGACGTGATGGTATGTTATAAAAATATTTACATATAAGTATAAATATATGTATACATAATATACATTCTTATATATCGTTCATATTTCTTAACCCCTAAATTTATTGTTTTTTTTTTAGTACATAATAACGTGTAGGTTTAAATATTTCCGAATTTTTATACGTATAGACGAGAATATGTGTTAGTATATAACTTTTATTTTAAATTGACAGTCCTAACAAGGAGTATATTTATTTACAGGTAAAAAACACCTCATGCTACTTTTTTTTTTGAGTATATACATTTATGAGCGTATAGGAATGTTGAATTTTTTTCATTTTTTGTAATTAAATCAATATAAGGTTTTCTATGTAAACCAACAATGTGAACCGACCGACCCATTAATGTAACGGAAATACAAAACGAATTTTTATGTTTATTTAAAATACATAAACATTAAAGCACATTAAAGTTTACGTACAATAAAGTAAAGAATAAAGCTTTTGGAACCTTATCGATTTACATGAATTTGTAGATACACACATTTACATATATGTATATTGATATCTTTATTGTGTTTAATGGTTGAAAACGCCTTATAAATTGGGCAAGAGCAGGATAATTTTTTTTTTTTTTTTTTAAATAATACAAACATGTTATTCTACACTATACTATGTTTACGTTATATAAAATAATGACTAACGCGACAAGATTAACTTTTTTATGGAAAGGTTTTTTATTTGTTTTTCTCCTTATTATAAAATGTTCTATTAATCGTAAAGCTGGTGCTGTTATATAATGAACAAACGAACTTATTCATTCAGATTTTGTTTTATCTTCCTTGTTATGCTATTTTGAATATGAAATCAATCTCAATTAAATTTTTTCTTGTTCTTCTTTTTTTTTTTTGTGTAATTTAGGATCAAAGTTTTTATTTTTGTAAAGTTGTTAATTTGAAGAACTTTGTATTACTTTTATTAAGGAGGTGGATTTTTTAAATTTCAGGTGGTTAACCTTTTAATTTATTTGAATAAATTTTTCACTGTATAAAAACTTTTCCTTTTTGAATAAATAAATAAATAAAAAAAAGCTAAATATTCAACTAAGGTAAATTTTAAAGGACACTTAAACATAAAAAAAAAACAAAATTGATGAGAAAAAATTTTCGAAGTTAAGTGATGACTGTTAAGGATTTAACTTACTGGTCTACATTTTCACCTTTTTAAATTATTGTAGAAATTTAAATAAAAAATTTGAATAATAAAAGAAGAAAGTTAATTAAATATCCTGAAAATTACTTTCGTTATAAACGAAATTGAAAGGAACAAAAATGAAGAAAAAAAACCCTACGGGGTGAAAATATAAAAAGGAAAAATTCAAAATTTCTTGTTACATTATAAAAAACGTACGTGTATATTTTATAATATTTTTTCCTTGTTTTTATTATATTTAAAATGCAATTAGAATTAAAAATGAGAACAAATAAGATTTTGCATACAAACAAACAAATTTCTTTTGAGTTTCAATTTACAGTGTATAAATTTTTTTTTAACTTAATTTTAATTTTTTTTCAAATCAAATTTTTATATTCTATTTTATTTATTTATTTATTTAAATGTTTTTTTTTTGTACTTAAGTTTTATAGATTTTATTTTTTCATGTTGTTAAAATTTTCTCATATTTTATTTGAACATATTTAATAAGAAACGGTTATATAAAAGAAAATGTTTGTATATAAAATTGAATACTGAAGAATTTATACGCTATACAAAAAAACCAAATTTCTATTTACTTTTATAAGTATTTGAAAATTTTTTATTTGCTTACAATCACAAAAATTTTATTATAAAAAATGTTATCAAATGTTCAAGATTTTCAATTTCAAATTTTTTATATTCGAATTATAGTGATTTTTTTTTTTTTTGCATGATTGTTAAAAGAGCACAATAAATTGATGCACTACAAGAACTAAAATATACAATATTTCAATAAAAAATGAAATTTAATTTTTTTTTTTCAATATAAATTAAAGTTTTAAAAAATTATCATAATTTACATATTAAAATAAAGAACATAAATTTAAAGTTTATCATTCATAAAAAAATTGATTTTAAAAAATAATTCTGTAATAATAAATGATGAATATGAAAATATCATGTACATATAAAAATTTCATATAAAATCATATTTTTATTCAATAAAAACAATGAAAATATTTTATATTTTATTCATAAAAAAAAAAAAGAAGAAAAATAATTCTCAACGGAAATTATATTTTCATTTAACGCAAAAATTTCATTTTATTTTTATTTTAATTTTCTTTTATATATATCGATATATGTATCTAATATAATTTATGATTGTTCATATTTTTGTTATAAAGTAAAATTGTGATATCATCAAAATGTATTTTTCATTTCTTTTCAAATGAAATTTTGTAATTTTTTTTTCTTTTTTGTTGTAGACAAGAACAGAAGTAAAAAGAAAACAGGAACAAAAAGTAAATTAAATCGTATCTTTGTTTGAAATCGTGGTATGAATTTTCAACTACTTACATGTATAATAATTGTAAACACATACTATACACTGTTACACTATACTCGTACAATTTCCCTTTAATAAATATTCTGTACACGTAAGCATAATTAATTTTGAACAACACACTGTAATAATTTCATTTAACTTAAATTCCTAATAAAAATTAAATCAAAGCAAAATGAAAAAGAAAACGAAAAATAATGAATAGAAAAAAAGAAGTAAAGGAAAAGAAAAATGAAGAAAAAGACAAAAGTACGTTTTTTTTGGGTTTTTTTTTTTTTTTGTAATAATTGAATTCTATTTTGATACACAGCAAAACGAAAGGAAAAAAAAAATTAACGAAAAAAACAAGTAGAAGAAAAAAGTTTTGATTGTTCCCTAATTGTATTGTTTTTATTTCCCTTAAGATATTTTTCTTGTATCCTTTTTCAATTCAATTCATTCACATTGATTTTCATTTTCATTTTTTCATTTGTTTCTTATGATGTTATGTAATTTTTAAAGGATCAAAATGAACAGTAAAACTAGTACAATCTATAGTAGGATGCATACAGAAGAGTAGAATATCACACAATTTGTACATATTACAATTTCTTTCTTTTTTGTTATAATACGATATTGAGGTCATCGAAACTGTATATTTTAAGCAATTCTATATCCAATTTAAAGGTTAAAATATGTACAATATAAATATAACAAAAATGAAATAAAATAAAAATGAACGAAAAAAAAACCGTAAATTCATAAAAAATGAAAAAAAAAAAAATCGAACAATGTACAAGTAAATTCATTTCAACTATTTTATTCATTTCATCACGGCATAAGTACAAATGTGTATGTCTACAGTTATATATCCTAGACAAATTTTGGTATCAGGTATTCACACTTAAATACATAAAAATTCTACTTCTGATTTTGTTTTTTAATTTTTTATTAAATATATGCGTCATTTTTACAGTAAAATAAACGTGAACAGAAATTTAAATGATTTCGAAAAATGAAAAAATTATAATTGAAGTAAAAAATAAAATAAAAAATAAATTGGAGCGAAGAAAAAAAAAATAGTTTTCTATTTTTCTCAGAATTTTTATAAATTTCTATGAGATGGTGTACGTGCATTACATATGTATATCCCACATTGGTCAAATTTATACTTATTATATTGGTCAAAAAAAAAAAAGTGATAAAAGCAAAATGAATTTTCTTTTCACTTTTTATTTGTATGAGGTGTATTTGTAAAGCAAAAATAAAAATATATGTTTTTTAAAAAAATTAACATTTCAAACTGTATAAATATAGAAATATACATGAAAAAATTTGTTCCTTTTTTTTCTAACGTATTTTGTCCAATCGTAAATTGTAAAAATCATCAAGTTAAAATGGTTTGAAATTTATTAGAAAAAAAAAAAAGAAAAGAAAAGAAATATGAGAAAAATACATTATATATTATTTTACGTTTTATTGTACTTCTAATAGTGAAAAACTGAATACGTGACAAAAACGTAAATAATAAAATGAAATTGAATTTTATTAATACCAAAATACGTAAAGGTATAAGGAAAACATGACTTATTATATATTTTCCTCATATTTAAGCTTACAATATAAGTTCTTGTTGTTAACAGGGGGAAACATTTACTGATGTATGTACGTAAAATCCTTTCTATATAGTTGTTTTTCTTTGCAGTATGTAAAAAAAATGCAGAATAAGACGATTTAAGTATTCACATAACTTTAACAATTTTTTTTTTTCTTTCATTTTTTCAATTGTGTAACTTGCATATAAAGACATATAGTCAAAAGATTAAAGACATTAAGTTGAGAGGTCTCTTTTAATATAAAATGTTATTAAAGTATATAAACATATGAAGATTTTCAAATCAAAAAAAAAAAAAGCGAAAAAGGTATAGCTTTTATATTTTTTACTTTTTTATTACTGACAAAAAGAAATTTTTGAAAAGCTCTTGAAAATTGTTCAAATCACTTTTATCATACATGATAGGCATGCATGTGTTTGTGTACGTTGTTTGAGAAAGGACAAATAAAATAGTAAAATTTTCATCTGACATTTAACCCTATTGAAATAAAGTAAGAGCAAAAATGCATAGTTAGATGATACCATGATACATACTTTTGTATGTGTATATACACACATGTGTACATTTATGCATACATGATGCACTATAATACAATTTCATAATACTGTAAAATATATTTAAAGACATCATATATTCACATATCCTTTCGTTTTTCATGTAATATCGTTTAATCCTTGCATCTAAATACACATATGCATACATACAAATGCACATTCGTGTATTTAAATTGAAATTCTATTATGCTTATGAAGAATAATGTAAAAACGAATTTTACATAAAAATCCCATAATAAAAAATTTGTGTCAACATAAAAACGACTTTAAAATTTTTATAAATCCCGTAAAAATAAAAATAAAAAGATAAAAAATAATCATAGTTTTTCATTTTTAAAATGTTTTTAATGTTTTTATTTCATTCGTTTTTTTTTCTTTGTTTTTGTTTTTGTAAAATTCAAATTAATTTCTTATAAATTTGATCCTTTATGTATCTTTAAAAATGATCCTATATTACACCTATAACATTAAATGTAAATTCATTTCTTTAAGCAAAGTAAATGTTTTTCGTACGATGAAAACAAAAACAATAAACAAAATAAAAACAAAAATAAATAACAAAAAAATATACATTATTTAAAATGAAAATTTTGTAAAACCATATAACAACCGTATGAACATAGATGTATGAAATTTATTGAGAAAATTTCATAAAATTAAACAGACGCATGTAAAATATGTATGTACACATGTGTGTAGACAAGAATTCTTTATTTTTATACAAGTTATAATTCCTTCTTTTTCGTTATACACGTACAAATGTGTAAGTAAGATCGTATGTATGATTATTCATATCAACATCGAAACCATATGAAAATATTTTTTAAACAATCATTAAATTCTATTCATGTTCATATATAGAGCTTAATCTTGTTTACGTTATATTGCAAAGAAAATGCTTTTAAATATGATCATACAAGATGTACGCACATACACCCTCATAGATTTTTATTAAATTTTTGTTGATGAAATTTTTTTTTTACATGAGTACATCATTATAATAATAAAAAAAGAAAATAAATAAATAAAATGAAATAAAATTTCATTATACATTATGTATGTATGTATAAAAAAAAAAGTTATGAATATGTATAAGTATGTTATTGGGAATAAAATTTTATATTCAATTTTTTTTTTTTTTTTTAATATGATTTAAAGTAATTTTTGTTAAGTGTTATTTTAGCACACATACATAACATACATGTAAGTGTAAAAGATGAAATCGATAAATATTTCATTACTTTGAATTACATGTTGTTATTAGATACGAGGAGAAAACAATTCAAATGGAGGCAAATAAAACACATTTTCACATATCCGTGCAAATAATTTAAAATTCTATAATTTTTAAGGAGAAAAAATTCATTTCCCTATCCAAAAGAATGTTAAATAAATTTTTATAAATTTTTTATATCGTTGATTTGTTTCAATTAAAATAAATAAAGTTAAATAAAAATTCTTTTGACTTTATTTTTAAAATGTTTGTAAATTGAATTGAAAATAAACCATTTTGATTTTATCAATAAACTTAAAAATTCTGTAGTATCAAAGATAGAATCAAATGAAGTGTTTACAAAAATAAGAATAAATAAAATTAACCGCACATTTTGTTCTAAGTGAAAAATACAATTCACAAAATATCATTAAATAATGAAATTTGATTCGAAAACAAGATAGATCCATTACACATGTTTAACATTATGTATTACGATTTCGTTAATGGAATGCAATTATCATGTTTTCTATCTGATTTAATACATATAAATGTAAAAACGGACATTAGAGATCATATATATGTACATATGTTAATAACGTATAGTTATTTCTGTATGCATTAATGTGTATATTGAACAGTGGAGAAATGCATAAAATCAATTTTGTATTGCTTATTTTATGTTCTATGTACATGTTGTGTTATCATGTGCATAATATATAAATCATCTACATATGTATGTACAATTGAGATGTCAATGATATTTAATTTAAAGAAATTTCTATGCCATTTTAAATGCATGTAAAATGTATGTACATAACATCAATAACATATGAATGCATTCTCATTCGTACATACTCAGCAAATAGTGATCCCTTTGTCAGTTATTTATATCAAGTGCTATTCAAATCCTTGTTTGTTTTTTCATCGAATTAAAAATTAATTTGGAATTAGTGAAAAATATAAGATGACTATATTATAGAAAATTTCAAATTTATTTGTATTTCATTTGGTACCAATAAATAATTATTTATCAATGTATAAAAACACGGGTTCATACGTAACCATTGTAAATTTTACAAATTAAAAATTATTATAGATAGTGTAGAATAATGCGAAAATTTTTGTTCATTGAATTAAATGATTGTCTTTAATAATCTAAATAATTTTCTTTTTCAGATGTAATTAACAAAGACACATACATAAATTGTAAGCATTGGGAAATTATGAATCAACAAGGAATTTTTGATTATTCTTTTAACAAATGTATGCATATGTACGTTTGTAAACGATGTACAACGTATGTAATGTACATATATATATTCATGTGTATTACATAAGTACATATAATGAATATAGATGTAACACATGGAAACATATAATGTGCATACAGAATTTTTTTGAAAATCTTTATCATGTCATGTCTTCTATGACAAATATGTACATATGTATGTACATATGTATGAATTAACATATACATAAATCCCTATGCATCATATGTATATGTATGTATGCTGCATTTACAAATTCGACGACGATGAGTACAAAATAAAGTAAAATTTTGTTTTCAAGTTTAAAGTACGTAAAATACATAACATATTTTGAATTACAAAGCTAGAAGATTACAAGTATTATCCTGTGATGTACACAACGTTTATGTAATGTATTTTCGATCCGGTACTTGAATAGTAATACATGCATATCATCATATGTACATTATAAGTATTTGGAAATTTTAAATTTCACATATTTTCATACTGCATATATGTACATACATACATATGTATGTAGCGATATGTGAATAGTTTTTGACACATATATATGTGTGAGCATAATCATACATATGCGCATAGCTTGCACAAATACAATGCGTGTATGCACATGTACATTTATAAAATAAGTTTTCATATCCTTTTTTGTCCTATATCTAAAATATTAACATATACATACATACATATGTACATTTTGTACAAAATTGTGAAGAAAAATATTATCATATTTTAAAATATATATACATATGTATACGTACAAATTAACCTATTATATTTGTAAATCAATACTGCTTTACATTAAAATGTGGAAGTTTTTAATTTCTTATAGATAACAACCTATCTAACATGTACACTAGTCGAAATGCAATTTTCATTCACTGTAAGGCGTGTTTATTATTTTATCTATTTCATCTATTAAACAAAAACTTTGACTTCTTGCTTTCTATAGTTACATATGTATATAGCGTAATAAAATGTGCAGTTTGCCTATCTACACTTATGTATGCAATTTTATATGACGGTAGTTTTAATTTGCTCATTTCATGATATCTTATGGTAATGACAACATCCAGACTCTTTCTAAATAAAATCTGTTAACTTTTTGAACATATATGTACATACATTTTATGTACAAATTCAGCCATACCTACATACATATGTATGTATATACGTTCATATGTTCACATAAGCATAACTATATTATTTTATCTATTATAGACATCCAGTATGGATATACATATTTCACACCTAACTATTAAGTTTTTGGATAATAACATGTCCTTTTACAGAATATTGAGCATTTATGTTCGTAAATGCATATTCATGTGTGTAAACTTAACTCAACTATAATGAAAATTTTTACCTTTTGAATATCAGGTGTTTTCGTATCATTACAATCCAATATACATATTTATTTCTGTTAATATGCATGTATAAGCGTAATTATGTATAAAGTATATGGTTATCACGTGTACATATATATATTCATAGAACAACATTATCAAATGATAATTTTTTTTTAGTTTATATAACCCGTATTGTCTTAACCATTTAATCACCAAACTAAAAACGCATATATTTATATCTATAATACATTGATACATACACGTATATATATTATACAACAACCCATCCACCCATTAATTAAACAAATTTATTCCTGTTGAATTTTCCTGTATTATAATACTGAAAATTTATTTTTCATTCAAAAATTAGGTCAGTTGGCATAAAAATGATACGACAAATATTTGTATGTGCTTTTTCTTTAACATGTACATACACATTCATACTATTTATACGTACACGTTTAACAAAATTGGTATGTATGTTGAGTGAATAATATGTGACTTTTAAATTTCTTTTCTCCAATACTCATACGTGTTCATACAATAGAATTTATACAGAATGCATTAAAACATGTACATACATACGTAGGTACTTTCGATTTTTTCCTGTTTTTTCTTTTTCCTAAAATTTTGTAAATTTTTTATATTACTTTTATTCTTAATGTTTTTTAAAGTTTTATTATTATTTTTTTTATATTTATTTACATACATATAATATGCATTTGATACTCATATGTATATGTTTTAAATTTATTAACGACTTAATGCAATTTATATGATATAATATCCATCGTTTCTGCTTCATTTTTATAAATGAAATTTATTTATTATTTACCATAAAAAGTTCGTAGTTTTGTTTTTTGAATGAACAACAAAAACGCAAGAAAAAAAAAGTAAAATCAAAAAAAATGTATATAATCATGCATGTATTCATTGACTGAAAATTTAAATTGTATATGAATACATGTAACAATACAGACTACCAGTTAAATGCATTCATATACACTTTCGTGGACATATTTAACAGCAAGGTTGAATTGTTTTTCATTTATGTAATAAACTTTACAAAAAAAAACTATTTTTTTTTTTTTTGTAGAATTTAAAAATAAAAAAAAGAAACAAAATAAAAGTACTTCATATGATAAATGAATATCAAGTTATTGTTTTTTTTTAAAAAAAAAGTTTATTCACTTTTTTGTTTTACATTATTTAAAATTTTAATTTTAACAATTTATTGTTAAAAGGATTATATTTTTCACAAAAATAGTGCAATTTATACTTGCTGATATAAAATGATTTTTACATTAAAAAAAAAAAAGAAAAGGAAAATCTCGTTGTTTGTTGTATCGTCAACTAAAAGTAATCAAAAATTGATTTATTAACATAAAATAAAATAAAAATATGTACTGAAAAATTCATTTTTCATTTTATTTTTGTTTTGTTTATTTCTTTATTTTACTTTATTTTTTGCTTTCTGGTTCACCTTAAACTGATATCTTATCGATCTTATCGAGCTGTATACAATTTTCTGACATTAAAGTATGTAACTAACTAATTCCCGATAAATTCATTAATACATAATGCATTATAATTAATGAAATATCAATATTTTTTTTTCAAATATACAAGAATTATAATGTATATATGCGCGTACTGTATCATTAACAATAAAATACCAATACATTTATTCTGTAACAATTCTACTGAAATATATAGGTTGATTCCCTTCCAAAAGCATATACAATCATTAGCATTATAAGGATAAATATTTAATAATTGTGTGCTAGGAGTGCTAGGACAAATATCTGAATAATTGTATACAGGACTTTAGGACGTACAAATAAATTTCATAGTGAATTTTTAGGAACAAAACAATAATAGTAAATATTATGTAATTATATAAAATGACAAATTCATTATTATTCACGATATATGCACATACATATGTCTTTCAGTATATTTATTTGAATGATTTCTAAAATTAAAATATGAAAAAAGAAGAGAAATTCAATATGATTGATTCCGTGATCTGAAAATGTAAACATAAAAGAGATTGGAATTGTTACATCCCCAAAACTTAATTTCAAAAACATTTTATGATGTAAATACGTGTATGTTTTTTTTTCTGAGAAATTCAATCAAGTTTGTTTTTTTCAATTTTCGATATCTAGAAGTCGATTCAATATTTGGTAAATTATTTAAAATAAAAAATTTTCTTTATAAAAAAAAAGTATTACAAAAAACTTTTATTTTTGTTTTAAAGATTTTCAATTTTATTTGATTAAAAAACAAAAAATATAAAAAAAAATTAAAAATTTATTACAAAAGTTTCAAAAATTTCTACTTTGTCGTTTTTTACTACCTATACTTACAATACAAATATGTATGTATGTGCATGTGCGACTCTACATAGGTATAACATGTACGAACACTTTGGGATTTAGAATTGGGCTTTGTTGAAACTTTTAATTTCCCATACATTTGTCTTTTCCTTTTTCTAACTTAATCCTTGTAGAAAAAAAACAAAAATTTCATGTAAATATTAAATGTCTTTATCATACGTACATATGTATAATATTATATGAAATAATTTTATTGAATTTACTTGGTATTATGAAATAGTACTGTATATGTACATATAGTTAAAAACTATTTTGAAAGTAATGTACAATATTAAATTTGAATGTTAGTAAGAATGTTATTAGTACACGAGAGGGTTATATTATGAGTATAATCGAAAATTTAATTATGTAATGTATGAAAACATGAATTAAGTGTTCTTGTTGGCAAGTATCTTTAGTACACGGTATTTTATAAAGTATTTTAAGAGCAATGTGTTATTGATACATGTACATATGTATCACTATCATACATATACATGATTATTTTCAGTTTTAATAGTTCAAAGTTTAAAGTTTTGTTCTTTACAATTTTGTAATTAATGTGTGCATTCTCACATATTATATACACACACACACAACACAATCTGTGCACATATTTCATTTAGTACGTTGGTGAAAGCCAATTATATTGGTGGATATATTCATTTGTTACTGAATTTTAAAAGATGCCTCATTTAAATTCAATTTTCTAGAAAACCATTCATATTTTGTGTATGTAAAAATTCATGAAAATTTTACATGTGTTCATATAACAATTTGAAAAACTATTTTTATACTTACTACATACATAATAATTTATACGCACCAGTGAACGTTATAATATGATATCGTACATAAAGTTTATATTTTACTTACATACATATGTAAACGAAATCATACAATCAAGCTAATTATTTCATATAGCTTTTAAACGTTCTTTATTAAATAGAAAAGTTCATCAATAAAATGAAAAGGAATTTCATTTTGTTTTAATTCAATTATTTTTTCATGCGAACGTTTGTATGCAATTCATTTTCGTTTTTAACATTTCAATCAAGTAAAATTTTAAATTTTTTGTAAATTTCCAAATTCATTGTTTCAATGACAATTAAAAATATCAAATATTTTCGAATTTTCAGTTTACCTTAACAGAATTTAAATTTAGTAATTTCGTCCTATTTCAAACTTAATTTAAAATTACATTCAAGAATAAATTCTAAGAAATTATCAAACCGCCTTGGGATTTTACTTATGTATTGAAACTTTGAAAGTAATTTTTTCAAGAATAAATTTTTATTTATATTTCGATTGATTCAAATTAAAGAAATGATGAGGAATATAAAATTTGTATTTTTTCTTCTTTTTGTATTTTATTTATTTATTTTTTTTTTTTTTTTTTTTGAATGAATAATTACGATAATGAGATTCATCTTGAAGGTTAAATTTTCATTATTCTATGATTTTGTCATCAGATATGAACAGAACATATAAAATATACATATGTATATTCGAAAATATAAAAAGAAATGTAAAGAAAACAAAGTATACCGTAATATAGAATTTTTAATCTTTATTGCAATGTGATGAGTATATACTCTTGGGAAATTTGAAAACTTCTTCTATAACATGGACACAAAGATGTGATTTACTATATATGTACATAACGGTAGGTTTTGTTATAGTTTTCAAGGATTTAAGTTTATAATATTTAAAACTCATCATTATAGAACGTTGGAAAACTTCTCTATTTTATAATATAATTAAATGTTCAAATTCATTGATTCGAATTCTTTTATTACTTGTATTAATGGACAAGTCTGTAATTTGGTGTGTGCAATGAAGCGTTGGTATGTATTCTTACAATTGAATTTAAATTAGATAAATAAATTATGTAGTCTATTTTAAAAATGAGTGATTTACATGAATTTATTAATAAAAAAAGTTAATTAACTTTTTCAAGAATTTTAAAATATTTTCAATATTTCAAATATCTGTAAACCTTAAAAAGAAACTTTAAAATTTCAAATAGTTCATACTACCATACTACATATTCATTCATTTAATTCATTATTTTACTCAAATGAACAAAATTAATTCATATATATTACGCTGTTTATATGTATTTACATATTGATTATAACAAAAATAATTTCGATCTTTAAATTATTTATTTATTTGTTTTATTTTTTTAAAAAAGAAAAGACAAACAGAAAAGTTGCCCTATACAAATTTAATTTCAGTCAATTATATACATATGTACATATATTTCAAATTGGTATAAAATTAAGTACATATACATTTGTATCTAAGTCCGCTTGTAATGTAAAATTTCTAATTGAACTTATTTCAGAAATATTCATGACATTAAAATATATCCTTTACGCCACGAGTTATTTAAAAATATATGTAAAAGTAACGCAATTTACAAAAATAATTACATTGTTGATTATACATACATACGGGTTATATTAAATATTTCATATGTAATTAATAGAAATTTATATACGTATAATTGCATGGTGATATGAGAACTTTTTTTTTCTATTTTTCCTTTTTTTTTTAATTTTTACCTACTTACATATATTTAAAGTACTATAATCCTTTTGTTGTCATTGAGAAATATTTTTAAACTTTTAACAAATAAATTACCTTTAAAACATATTATTTTTCCTTGTAACTAATAAAAAAATAAATCTATATGTCAATGTTTACGAGTAATCATTTAGTATTTGAAATTATGACTTTATATTTAATAACATGTGTCGAAGTTTTCTTTGTCCTCCTACATACAAAAAATTCAAAATTGATAAACAATTTATTTTTATGTGTAATTTCCCTTTTATAAACGTTTGTTTATTATTGAATTCTTAAATAATACATTATACAAAATTATTTAGAATTCAATGAGTTATTTTTAAATTGAAACTTTAGTCGTATGTACTATTTTGTTTTACTTCTAAGTTTTGTTAACACACTCTGTTAGCTATTATCGTTAATTTACTTTGTTCCTTTTTTAGAAAATTATTTTATTTTTAAATTTTTATTTTTAAAATAGTCGTGAATTTTTTAATAATTAAATTAATTCAGTTTAACAATTTTTCGTCAGAAAAAAAAAATCAATATTAACTTGCATCCTGACTTTGAGTTATATGGATTTCAAGTAATAAAATTTAAAAAAAAAAAAAAAAAAAAAAAAAAAAAAAAAAAAAAAAAAAAAAAAAAAAAAAACTGTATAGGTACATGTAAATTAGATGAATAAAATTCTGTGATTACAAAAAATTGAATTTAAATTTACATAATTTAATCATTTTTAATTGTATTTTCACATTACAATATATTCAAATTTTTTTTACTTATTTTTACCATGTCAATTAAGGCTTTTCGATATATCTTTGCATTATTACTTTACGTCAATACGAGAAAAAAGTGAATGATACGTTTTTTTTTTTTTTTTTTTTTTTAAAGGATAACAAAAACACAGTAAGAAAATGTAATGAACATGTGAAAGTAATATAGCAACAATAATACAAGGTAAAAGTGAAATTGACAAAAGCATAGATGACAGATAAGGTATAAAGGATTTTGATATTTTGTCATTAAAATTGAAAATTTATGACAAAAACATCAACTGAAACATATTAAAATTACATTTACACATGCTGTATACCAAAAAAGGATTTTTAAAAAAGAAAAAATGAATTAGGGATGATATGGAGATATTTGATATATCCATGTAATCTCTCTTATTTTCCTCGTACTCTTTACATGTATGTACATACATACGAGTATGTATAATAAAATACATATATGTATATGTATACATGTTGCCATATATGTATGTATGTTTGTACCAGTTCTCCCCTTTCATAACAAACAATAAATTAATTTACAGAAATTTTTCTGAAAGGATATAAGATCATTAGAATAACGAATAATAAGTAAAAAATTTTTTAAAGCGTAACTTTCTACATAAAGATTCATTTACTAATATATTTATTTATTTTTTCTCTATTTTGAAAATCATAATATTAAAATGTAATTTTATATTAAATTCTTATTTTGAAAAGAAATGAAATCTAATTTTTATTATATAATTTTCATTAAAAATAAATTTTCATATTTATAAATGTAATTGAATTCACATTAACTGTGAATACCTAACGTACACAAAACAAAAATCTCTTTTTATTTTTTATTTTATTTTTCATTTTTCTTTAATAAATTACTTAGTTATGTATATTGAAAATGATCACAAAATATAACTTCTTCTAGGTGTAGGACATGATACGCAGGATAAAAGTTATCATATTATTATCGCTTATTTAAAATTTTTCAAATAATTTCTTATTTACTTTCCTTTTTCTACACCGTTGTCTTTCTTTTATTTTCTGTTCTTATTTTTTTTTCTCAACTTCGATATTATTAAGTTTGTTTATCAATAAACTTCCTTTTTTTTGTTTTGTTTCTTGGCTTTATGTTTTTTAAACGCTAAGTAAAGACATTATTAAAATTACATTGTAATACTTTTGATGAGGAAACTTCTTCAATTTGGGATTAACTCTTAACTTGTTAAAATAAAAGTTTGTGTTTTTGTACTTTATTTTTCTTTTTTCCATTTTTCTTATTTTTTACAGAATATAAAAAAAAATAAATTTTCTTTTTTCATTCATATTTTAGCGCTAATAAAGTATGAAAAAAGAAAGTAAAATAAAATTATGTATTTCATAATGCAAAATGTATATATTCATATACAATTTATGATTTTTTTACGTTTCTTTTTCAACGTTTTTTTTTTTCTTCTTATTTTGTAAATATACTTTTTTACCTTCTATTTCCTTACCTTCCCACTTAGCTTTCCAAATAGAAAGGTACGTATTTTTTGTATATAAGTTTTGAATTAAAAAAAAAAATAAGAAAAAAAAAACTAACACGTGAAATGTATACATACTTTGGAGGCTTACAGCATGAATTTTTGTTTGAGCAATGCCAGGTTTATTCAGGAAAAACCACAAAAGTTTCTGTTTTACATTTCTTAACTGTTTTGCTATTGAAAATTGTCAAGCATACTAAATAATTTTCGACTCTTTGCGCATACTGAATGATGTAAAGTTAATTTTAAAATTTTTTCTTCCGTTTGCATTTACCTGCATCACATATTAGTTGTTATTGCATCCTGCAAATTATCATATCCTACCAATACATTGATTCTGAAAAGTCAAAACTTTCCCACGAAAATGTGCAATATAAAAGAAAATTGTAAAAAAAAAACAGTTTGAATCATTATTCATTATACATTTTTCAGAATATATCTCGCGATTGTTAACTGGGATTTTACTTTTTAATAAATTTTCTCACAAAAAAAAAAACTTTCTCACACCTAAAGAAAAAAAAATATCTGCAATCTTAGCTATATTTGTCAGTATACGTGTGATGTTTCTTTTTTACATAATATAATGTCATCATAAAAAATGTACCATGTGTATGTACACGTACATACGTATAGTAAATAAATGCACATGTATTTGTATGTAGTAAATATGTATGTATACGAAAAAAAAAAAATAAATAAGTTATGTTAAAATACTTACTACACAAATAGGGAGTTAAAATTTAAAAACTCTGAAAAACTTTATTAAAAGATAAAAAGTTGTTATTTTGTATGTAAAATGTGTATATAATGTATATATACCCATTCTAGTACGTATGTATCTTTACAAAAATATTTAATAAGTGTATATATGTATGTACATGTATCTATAGAGATATCATCGGTACAGAGGTGTGTAATGTAAAAATTTGTAAGGACGTTTTGTATTAATATAAGTGAAATATTTTTTACATTACTCTTACGTTTTTTTTTTTTTTTTTTTTTTTGTATAAAATGGAGAATATTATCATGAAAAGAAAAAAAGTATTGAAGACTTATGAAAATTACTTTTATGAAAATTTAAAGCTCTCTTCCTTTCTTTATACATTGCTTTAATAAATGTTCACTGACGTGTACGATATTGAAAAAAATGGATGTATTTTTCCTGGTGTTATTGTGTTCTTTTACTTTATACAATTTTTTTTTTTTTTTTTTTAAATAAAAAACAAAACAAAAAAGGAGAAAAAAAAAATATATCAAAGGAGAGAAGGGTAAAATGCTTAATAAATATGATACTAAAAATATAAAAGAAAGTAACTTAAAAGTGAAGTCAACAAGTTGTTATGTGATATTTATATGACGTCAAGTACTGTCTCGAGAATTTTGTTCATGACACTAAAAATAATAATAAAATCTAATATACAATAATGTATAAAATGCAACAAAAAAAAAAATATGTATATACATTTTAACACTCTGTCTTTTATTTAAAAAAAAAAAAAAAACTTAAATAAATATAAATAACACTATAAAACACATACATGGATGACCTAACACAATTACAAGAAAAATGCCCTTATAATGACTTTTTGTACAAACTTTATACACACGAATAACATTAATTATTCATATTTTGATGTATTTTTTATGTTTTTTTTTTTTAAAATAAAACTAAATAAAAGTAATTAAATTACTTTAAATTAAAAAACATAGATAAAAAATTAAATAAATATGTACATACATGCAATCATGCAAAATATTTTTTATCATATATGTAGTCAAAACAAACTAAAAAAGAAAATATTGAAAATTTTTATTTAAAAAATTATTCATTTAATTAAACCGCAAAGATAATAACGTGATTGGATATCTTTAATGGTAATAGCGCAGAAAATTATATAACAACCAGTGTCATTTGTTTTTATTTTTCTTTTTCAACTTTTTTATATCAAATTTTTAAACTTATAGTATGTATCACGTACGATATTTGGTAATTATTATTTTTTTTTTTTTTTGCAATAAACAACAAACTTTTCCATTTATTATAAAACTCTAAATTAAAATAGTATAATGTGTGAAATTTTTGTTATTGTACCAAATGAAAATTTCATTTCATTTTCATATTTTATATTTTTTAAACAAACAAATATTTAATTATTATCAAATTATATAAATACGAACAAACATCCGTATATCATAAACACGATGAATAATGTTTAATGTAATTTAGTTTAATTTATCTTGTTCAAAGTTTGCTTTTACCGCAAAATTTTTAATTTAAAAAACTAAAAACTATCCACAATAATATAGAACTATAAACATACGTGCATCACATAATACGTACATTTTGCACAAACAAACAAAAAAAAAAAAATATTTTTTGAAAGTAACATCAGGATTTAGGATTTCATCGTTTATTTTTATAGTATGTATGTAGTTTTAATTAATAATGCATATAGTCGGAAATAAAAAAGTTTAAATTTTTACAGCCACATACACATGCATATGTACATATAGAGATAACATAGTTTTTCATTTTCTCTCTTGTTTTTTTTTAATTTGTTTTTTAAAATTCTCAAATAATTTGTTATTTTGTTTTTAATAAATATTAGTTGAAAAAAAAAAAAATTATTCAAATAAAATATGTAAATGTTTCAAAAGAGCCATGTACATGTAAATGCATATGCGTGTACAAATGTACTAGTACTTGTTGTTCACTATTCAAAAACATTTTTAAAAAATTAAACAAAACATTTGTAGTATAAAAATTCAAAATAATATTTACAATTTCGTAATTTTTTCTATTTACCTTTCAATTAAACCTTGAATATATAATATCTACGTAAGAAGTATTTACGTTTAATGTACATTAAGTTGATTTATTTAATTAAAATATTCAAACTTGATGGTATTTTCATGTCTGGAAGATGAGCTAACAAATATTTTTTCTTCTTTTTTTTAGATTATTTTAATACCTGCATCTACTATTTAATGCATCACATTTATGTACGTATGTACATGCACACACACATATATCTGACATTATATGTACATGTGTAGATTTATTGTAAATAATCTTTTTCTTTCCTTTCCTATTTATTATATTTCACACAACAATTGCATACCTGCGTGTATCAATATGTGCACATTTTTCGTTTTAATATAAATTTTATATATGTACATAAGTAAGAAAGTCTGATACACATGTACGGTACAGTGTGCATACTTAGTGCTTACATACATTTTTCCTACGAATTTTCCAAAATGGAAAAATGTGGTGAAGAAAATGAAGTTGTGAAATAATTAATTATATGTATCTTACATATGTATGTACATATATATGTATTTTACTTTAATTTTTATATGAAAAAACGTATAATGGAAATTCTACGTAAGTATACTTCATATGTGCTATCCATGTACTGTATATATTGCACATACATACATCTATGTACGTTTATGCCCATTTTACACAAATGAATACTGACGTAATTACAATTATTTAATTGAAACTTTTATTTGCACATTTTTGTTTTTAATGAAATGTGCATGAACGTATGAGTATAAAACATTTTCAGATCATTTTCAATTATTTAATTTAAAAATTTTATCTGTTGTATACTTTTTTTCGTTTTCACATTTGAAAAAACGGATGAAAAAAAAAATTTAAAAAAAATTTCGATATTTTTCTGTTTTCACAGAATTTTCCTTTTTAAAAATTTATTTCATTTTTCTCAAAGAAAATTTTGAAAATATTTATTAGTAAACTATTGGAAAAATAATTTAATTTTTTTTGGTTTTAAACGCAAATATAAAGTAAAATTTAATTTCACGTAATAAAGAATATTCTTAATGCATAAATAAATACATATGTATGTGTTACACATACAGATATCTACAAAATTTTTAATTTGCAATCGGTTTTATGATTATTAAAATATTCTCAATATGCAAAATTATATACAAATGTATGTATGTACATTTGTTTATGTACGCATTCGCTTTATAAATATTAATAAGCAATGAAAAATATTAAAATTTAAATGATACATCGAGAGAATAAATAAAAAACATGTTGTAACGAAAAATCATTTTTATTTTTCACGTGTGTGTAATTATTACACAGTAATGCAAATAAACCAGAAAAAAGTAAATGTTTAATTAAAAATTAATTTAAATTAATATATTTAAACACTGACTTTATATGTGGTTATTATACAGTATGCATTTATGTGCTTATGTCTGTTTGAATGTTGAATATAAATAATTAAAATGTGCAGTAATATAGCATTTCTTTTTTTTTTTCATGTATTTTTTTTTTATATATTTATTTATTTATTTTTTTTTTTTTGCTTTCAGAATGCTAATAAACATGTGTGTTATTAATTACTTACTCGGTAAATTTTCTGTATATTCAATTGAAATTAATAATACTGGAGCATTATATGCACAAATGATAATTTAATTTATTCCATTTTATTAATTCGTTTCAAAATTCAATTAATTAATTGTTTATTAAATTGAAGTTTTTTATATGTACATATATATACGTATGTGCATATAAATTCATGAATTTAATCTTAAATAATCATATTGAATTTATAAATGAAACAAAAGAAATAAAAATTTAAATGAATTTATATACAAATGCTTTATACAGTATTTATTCAATCGAATACCATTCGTTTATTATTTCCATTATTGTACATTTATATGCGTATTTAAATTTTAGTATTCAAAAAATATCATGCATCCTAAATTATAACATAATTCAATGATAATTTATAATATCTTTAAAAAAAAGTAAATGATTTCTTTCAATTCATATAAATATTGAATTTGAAATAATAAATTTATAAATATGAAATTCTAGTCTTTCTAAATTATGAAAAAAGGTTCATGTAATATCCATAATATATTATTTAAATTTGATAATATTTACGAAACGCTTACAAAAATGAACAAACAGAGTATCTGGATATGTGCGTATAATTTTTTTTTTTGCATTTTAAAAAGAACACTGTAACGAGAATGGAAATGAAAGATTGAAAAAGAAAAGAACTAGCGAGAACTGCTATAAAAATATACAAAAAAAAAAAAAATTATGCTATGTTCTTTTCCTTTTCAATTTGAATTATAAGCGTAATATTTCTTGATTTTTTATTTTACATTATTATTTTATTTTCCTTTTATTTTATTTTTATAGTTTCTTTATCCGTATCAAAGAGAAAATAAAAATAATGAAATCATTTCTGACAAATTTGGAGAAATTTTACGTTATTGCAAGTTAGTTGCCCTTATAAGACTTCCTTTAAATATTTTCATTTTTTATATATACATATATGTATATGTATATATATTTTTTTGCTTTTTCTATAAAAATCTCGTATGTAATTTTTGGCTTAATTTTAATTCTGGTCACGTATTGAAAATACTTTTCAAGATGGAATTGAACTATATATTATTGTGTATTCATGTTAGTGTGTTTAGTTTAGAGACTAAAAATAATATAAGCCAAAAAAAAAAAAAAAAAAAAAACAAAATAAAAACTGAATAATTTAAGGATCATGAAATTTTCTATTTGCTCCTGATGGTGTTATTTCTTTTTTTTTTATATTTAATTTTCATATACGCTTTTTCGGCTTTTTTACTATTCCTTCATTCTTTATTTTTGTTTTTTCTTTTCGTTTTTTCATTAATACTTTGAAAGCTTTTATAAAATATGAACGTGTTTATCTTCCTGTTAGTTTCATTTTTCTTCTGTATATTCTAAATTGAATCATGATGTATGTACGTACACAAAAATTGAAATAAATATACATACATTTATTTATTTATTTTTTTTTATTTTTTTGTTTATCGCATAAAATGCGCGTGAAAATGTGAAAATTTGGATTAGATTTATCACATTATATAATCATTTGTAAACACGCAAAATTAATGATAACCTCATATACATATATTACGTGAAAATGATTTTCATTTATTATATTTCATTAGGCAAAATTTTAATTCTTCATTTTTTATACTTGCTTGTGTGTGAATTTCTAAATAAACGGGGTTTTTTAAGCAAATTTTCTGTATTTAAATATAAACACGTTCGACACATTTTATTTGTTTTTCGTGACTGCTTAAATCATTACCTTTCTTATAATTATTGAAATATTATCAGTATTTCGCATCAATCTTATCAATGAAATCTAAAACATAAAAATATGCTTTTATTTTATTTGAATTCTTTGTTGCAAAAATTTGTTTAATTTTTTTTTTTATATTAAAGATAAATTCAGTTATCTATCACTGCAATGCAGTCCTTCACTGTAATTAATCGAAAGCTTGGCCAATTTTTATACATACATAATATGTCTATGTATGTATATTGTGTAAGGATAAAGAAAATAAGGCTTTTTTTCAATTCTAGTTTGTAATAAAATTAAAATAAATTCTTTTGACCTAGTTTAATAGAATGTGATAAAATCTTGAATTCGATTTATTTATTTAACGCATTTACATTGCATATTACAAATGGAAATGAAATGTAATTAAGAATGCATAAATTAAAAAAAAAATCAGAAAAAAAATACAGTGAACTATGGAATATTCACATAAGTATATTCTCTTGGAAAAAGCATAAAATATTGATTAAAATAACATAATTATAACTGCATATACACAAATATATATTGTACTCATACAATACTAGTTTAGTCGTTACAACAACTTTTTACTTTATATTTGTTAGAATTTATTGAAATTACCATAATTTCTCTAGTGTACTATTGTACTGCGGTCGACAAAATTTAATAGCAAATTATTGAATTCTTTTTATATTTAAAAAAGGAATAATTGGTAGTGGATCAACTAAATTCAACTGATATAAATCGATGTATACTAATAAAATATTTTACGTACTTAATTTTCAGAATCTGATTTTATTCAATTTCATATTCTAAAATTAGTCTTTTATCTAATAATTTTTTTCACAGCACTGTTTCTAATTTCTTTCAACATTTAAATTTTAAAACAAACTAAAAATTTAAAAAAAAGGAGAAAAAAAAAACAAATGAAATTCATTTTATTTTAATTCTCATAAGAATAAAATTGAAACTTTTTAGTTAGCCATCCATAATCAACAAAGAACAAATAGTAACAAGTAACATTATTATAAAAAAAAAAAATTAAATAGGAAAAAAATTTTTTCGGTTTTTTTTTTTTGCTATTTTACGAGAATTAGTTTTATACGGCTCTTAAATTCAATTACGCTAATGATTTGGTTATTTGCATAACTACATTTTCTTGTATAAAAAGAAAAAAACTAAATTTGACATACATATGTAAATATACTTACATATATCAAGTATATTCGTCGTTTTCATCTGACTTTACTCTTCAGTTTCTCTTAAAATTTTTAAATTATGCACATCATTCATGTAAGTACAAATAAAACATTAAGATATTCTTAAAAAATTTTTTAAATGCAAAATTCAAGTAAATTCAAATAAAATTTAACTATAAGATTTTAATATTATGTAATATGAAATTCTGACAGGATTTAATATTTAAAAATAGAAAATCAAAAGGGAAATCTTTTGTAATATGTGTAATCATTTTATAACATGTCCTACTTTACATGCATACAAATATATTAACATAATTTATGCTTATTTTTGGATTAGGTATTAAATGAAATCAATTTGAGGTAAAATAATTATAAATCTGTTGAAGGACGTTGAAAAAATAAGCATATACATAATACCTTTTATCGTATTCGCACAACCTACAGATATTACTATAGAAATTATATACATATATACTTACATATGTATACACACGTATTTAAAACAAATTACATACATGTAATATAACATGTGCTAAAATTAGAAATACAGGTACATATGTATGTATAAGAGCATGCATATTATGTATGTAAAATTGTATGCAGATATGTTACGTATGTATTTATAGGTAATAATATTATATATATGTATGTATTCATTTTATGTGTAAAAAATTTGATTTTCTAAACGTTCATTTCGCTTTGAGTAAAAAATACACATACAACTATGATAATGCTTCAAATATTATTACATACTTATTTGTTAGAAACTAGAGCAAATTTTTATGTTTGCCATTGTATCAATATTACATATGTATGTACATATCTTAAAAATAAAAAAATTCGTTAATTAATTATTAATTTTATGAAAAATTTCATCAAACAACTTTTGTAGAACGTTTGTAATAATAAAGAATTTATGTAAGTAGATTAAACCTTTTTAAAATTTATTACTAATACCAATAAATTTTAATTACATGAAAGTAAATTTATAATAATCCTTCAAAAACTAAAATAAAAATAAAAAAATAGTCAGTGTTTTAAAATATTTAATATGTTCATCACGAATAAGTTTCATATGGGTATATGTTCATAGGCATTATAAATGTACTTAACGACAAAGTTGATGAAATTTAAAATTTTAATTGTTTTATATTCAAAAGCTTAAATTAAAAAAATATATAAATGTATGTTTATTATTTCCTGAAATTTAGTTAAATGACATTTTTATCAAATATGTATCTTTCATTTAAAGAGATTAGTATATGGTTTCAATTTTTTGTTTTTTGGGATACCTAACAATATAAACTAAGAAATGTTTAAACAATGCTGTACAAATATGTATGTATGTGCATACTAAAATATACAAATGTTTAAATGCTTTTAAATTTCTTCTTTTTTTTTTTTTTTGTCTTCTTTTTTGTTTGTTGCTAACATCAAAAACCTTAAATACATAAAATTTTATATATAGTTAAGGAATTCAGTCACCACAATTAAATATTAAAAATAATTAATGTTTTATAATGAAATAATGTTTTCTTTTAATTAAATTTTGTTGATTTTATTTAATAACAAACTTTTATTTCTATAAATCAGAAATTATTCTCATTTCATCGTACTTAAAAGTTTTTCGTGCTTAGAAAAAAAAAATCTATTTAATTCTACAAACACGTACATACATGTAGTATAGGAAAAATTACTTAACGACCAATTTAAATGACAGAGGTACGTTTGTACCACATTCATACATACATACGATTTGTGTTTGTGGAAAAAACTTTGGTTTTTGGAGGTTTTATCTAATATTTTAGAAAATTATTTATATAATTTGATAAGGACTAAAGATTATTTTTCACTTCCATATAGCAAAACGAAAAAATACAAATTAAATTCAATTTTTATTCTTTTGCTTTTATAATTACAGTTTAAATTGAGGATATTTGTATAATTTGTAGTTTGAAAAAAAAATGAAAATGAAAACGAAAAATATTCCTTCAGATTTACAATGTTTCCGTGGCTTGTAATTTTATTTATCTTTTTAAAAATATACATACAAACACAAAATTATGTACATATAAATACATACATATACATGTGTGTGATTGTATGTGGACTAAAATGAAATTCTATACTTCAATTGCTTAATTCATAGAAAAGATACAAATTCTCAATTTATTTTATATTTCATGTGTATGTATGGATACATATATATATATACATATGTGTGTATGCATGAATGAATTAATTTATAAATGTTGTATCTTTTATGACATATAGTAAAAGGAAAAACTAATATTTAAAAACTATCAAGAAAAAATGTGGAAAAAAAAACAGGAAAAAAGAAGGAAAATTTTTCATCATAAACTAGAGAATTCTCAGTAGAATTTAATACGTGTGCACATAGTATGAAATAAAAATACATGAAACTAATCTCAAAGGAATAAAAATTAATGCATGAAATGAGCATAAATGAAATAAAGTCACTCAACTTTTATTTGAAGTAAAAGCATACCATATATTATGAATGTGTGATATATGAATGAAAATAATAAACTTTGTGTGCACGTACACAAGTTAGTGAACTTGATATAAACTTCTTTGACGTTTGTGTATAACGCCTTATGTGGATTGATGTAGATTTATTTAATTTTCTTTTACAGTCACGAATTAAAAAACTATGAAAATTAAAGTTATCTGTTAGAAGTGAAATTTTGATCAATGTGCAAAATGAATTGCACACCCATTAAACTACATCGCCATATAGGAATATTATAAAGCAACAAAAATAAGTATTATAAACGTTACATTTAAACATTTTACGTACATTTTACACATTAAACACTTCAATGTGTGCAAAAGTTTTGGTAAAAGTTTAACCTGGTTTTATCTACTATTACATAATATTGTTATACAATGTAAGGAAATGATTAACTCTTTGAATGCAGTAAATCGAGTTCTTTTGTAAAATACATACAAAATACAAAATTTTCGTTTATATTTTTTTCATTTTGTAATACGTATCTGCCATTTACGTGCAGTATTATCTAAGGAAAACTTTTAATTGAAGAACATTTTTCTTTTCCTTTTATTATTTTCCTATTCTGCTTTTTACTTTTTATTTTACTTATTTTTGATTTTTCATTTAATATATTTTGTTCGTTTTCCTTTTTTCCAAATCTTTTATGTAATCATTCATTAGCAGACACTATTATTCAGTTCAAAGGACCATGACTCCATTCTATGAAAACATATTAGGTGATATTCTAATACACATAGAGAAAGAATAAATAAAGAATAGAAAGATAACAAAATAAAGGGAAAAAGTTGAATTGACAACGTTTTTAACGTTTTTTTGTTTTTTGTTTGTTTTTGTTTGTTTTGGTTCTTTTAATGATACACGATTAATGGTACAATGTTATTTGTACACGAAAGCATAAATGTGTGTAGGTTTCCAAAGACTGGATATTGGTACAGAGTTATAGGTTATGAACGCTTGAATAACTTTATCTTTTGTTTTTGGCCAGTTTTTGAAAATCAGCGTGCAGGAATATCATCTTCTGTTTATAAATAGTGATAATATGATACACATATCATATGCAGATGAACGATTATGTCGCCATACAGTCGAGACTATAACGTTTGTTTTGTTATTCTGCGCTATATGTGTACATATGTATGTAAATCTTTTACGTACATGTATAAAAGATAAGAATTATTTTTTATAAATCATCACTGATATTTTTAAACACAAATATGTTATTTTTTTACTAAAACACTCAGAACTTAAATACATATGAACACATGTATATGTACATATAAGTATTTATATTAGTAAAAATGAATGTATAATTTTTAAATTAAACAAACACACATGTATATTATGTATTGATATGTATATACATATGTATATGTATCCTTGTTTCAAAGCAATCATATATGTACACTCATCTATTCACCTATCATCTAGTATCTATTTTCAAACTACACTTTGTAGTTATACTTTTATTTTATCTTTATTTTCATTATTCTTATCAACTATGTAGATCATTTATATGTTTTCAACATTGTTTATTTCCCCAAAACAAAAAAAAAAACAATTTCTCGATATTGTCGATAAAATGAACCAATAAATTAAAATAACAAAATTACTATTGTGATAATAATATAGGAAATGCATAATTTGTTTGTACCACATACATAAACAATATTCAATTTTTAAAGTTTTTCAAACTACTTGAATTGGATTTTGTGTACATAGACAGTAAGTATGCATGTATGTGTTATAAAATTCAATTCAAGTAAAAGAAATAATTTCTCTTAAAGTGTACATACTAAGAAATTTCAATCAAAAATATAAAATATTATTTTACCTTTCTTTGATCAACAAATCTGTTAAGTTGAGGTCAATTTAATTTGTTTATACATATTTTATTTAGAAAGTGTATAAATGATTTATAGTAAATTGAATTTTCTCTTTTGTGTTTACTTTTTAAATAAAAACAATTTGCATGTACTTGAAAGAAAATTAAATGAAGTTTTTGAACTTAAAAGAAAATTTATTCATAACTGTAAATTATATCAATTTGCTGGAATTCTATTAAATTGATGAATTTGAAAATTATTCAATTTTTATATTTCAGGCACCTTACAGCTTGTATATTTACGATTAATTTAATTAAAAGTTCATACATACATATGTATATGCATATGTATATTTTTCGTATATTTTTTAGATCGACATTTTTACCATGTTATATTTATTTTTTTTAAAAAAAATCTAATTTACTTAAAGTATGAATTTATGTTATATAGAAACATTTGAATTCTCTCAATTATTGTATACAATTTTATTACAAAATTTATTTTCAATCAGTTTTAATGGAATTTAAATTATCTTACAAAATTATTCAATAAAATGTAATTTCAATTTTAAAGCACAAATTATGTAAAAAGGTCGTTTGAAATGTTTACACTAATTATTTACTTACACATACGTAGTTTTATTAGTTGTATTGTACAGGATGTTTCATTAAAATGTTCTTCTTTATTTTATTTCTATATTGGACAAGCTTAAAACATGGATTTCTTATAAAATGAAGAATAATTATAAGGAAAAGAAATTTGCCAAAGATAAACAATTAATTACTTGTATCATGAATTAATTCCTAAAATGGAGTTCTTACTTAGTCCAACTCAACATTATGTATTCGACAAAATTTTTAGCTTAATTAGTTAATTTTTATTCCTACATTTATTTATTGTAATTCATAAATGTTTCTGTTACCAAATTGTTTAAAACTCATTACATTTATTTTTTATTCAACATACGAAAGAAAATTATATAAATACATACATACGTATAAGAAAATAGAAAACGATAAAACAATATATCTTCTTTCCGAAAAAATTTATAATGTTTCACTTATTTTCTTTCCTCTATACGATTTTTTTTTCTCTCGCTATTTGTTCAGGTTTTTTTCCATCTGTTTTTTATTTTAATTTTATTTTACTCGTTTCTTATGTTTGACGTTGTCAGGGTATTATCTATAATTTTTCTTATCTTATTTTTTTTTTCTTTACAATTTTCTTTCTTTCCTCTATTTTATGCTTATAATAATGTAAAAGTTTTCCTTTAATAATGTGAAAGCTTCCTTAAATCTATATAAACTTGTGTTACATGTACATATGTACATATATGCATAAGTACTTACATATGTACGTACATTAAGAAAAAAAAAATGAATAAAACAAGAAGATAGAAAAATTTTCGAGGATAAATCCGGATTCGGGTCATGAAGTATTGATTACTCTTTGAACAGATTTGTGAACATCTTTGGTTTTTCTTCTTTTCTTTTCTCATTTCCTTAAATTTTTAATGTTCTTTTTGTTTTTTTCTTTTTATTTTCATTCATCTAAAACAAGTAAAATGTGATAATCAAGAAGAATATCTTCATAATAGGTATATTGTTATATATTATACGAAATCAGGAAAAAAAAATTTACAACTTTTAAATTTTACAGTTCTACACGTCATACATACATATGTACATATGTGTATACGTTTATGTATTATTTGTAGTACATTTTATCCTTTTTTATTAATAGAATTTTTTTGTACATTATATTTTGTACATATACAATCATATTAAAGATAAATTCAAGTGAGAAAAGAAAATAAAAATTTAACAATATTTTTTTTCATATGATCTGATCAAGTGTTTAAAGAATTGACAATTTTATTTAATTTAATAAAAGTTTTCCAAAAGAAAAGCACAATCACATTTTTTTATTTTCACACTATTTGAAGAAAATAAAATCATGGGTAAGAATTGACAATGATACAATTTTATTTATTTATTTTTTTTTTCTTTAAACAAAAAAAAAAAATATATATAAAAATAAATCAAAATAAAAATTTTAAAGAAAATTTTTTCACATATTTTTATTTTCTAAAACTTTAAACTAGTTATAATTTAATTATTTCAAGTTGAATAAAATAAAATAAAAAATGTTTTAATTGAATTGTTTTAAAAATGTTTTCTCATGTTAGAAAATTTTCTTTAAATTTCGTATATATACAAATAAATAGATAAATATGTATAAGGAAAACAATAAGAAGGTAAATGTGCACAAGGTTAAAGTACAAATTTATGTTTAAAATATTTTTCTGTCATTATTGTAGAAAATGAAATCTGAATTATTTTTTACATACATACTCGTACATACATATGTACATATAATTGTAGAATTATAGATACTTCATGCTTTTACACAAACAAGTATTTAAGCAAAAAAAAAAAAAAAAAAGAAAAAAAAAGAGAATAAGAAAATGAAAATACACTTGCCATTCTGTTGAAAATACCTGCAAGGCTAAATACCAGAGAAACGAAAAACACTTTATCAAATTACATTATTATACCAAAAAATTTAATTGAAGAACCTTCAAGCGTATTTAAAATTGTTTTCTTTTTTTTTTCATTTTCTTTACTGCTTTTTAATGTTATCTGTTTTTTTTTTCTTCTATTAATTTTTAATTTAAATGGTCTAAGTTTTGATGCTTACAGCCTTCTACTTCATTTTTATTTTTTATTTTTGTTTTTAATGGCAGAACGTATTCAAAATATGTGCCTTTGTATACGGTTTTTAACAATTAACTTTTGATTATGCCAAAATTTCCATCATTAAAACGAAAATTTAAAACAAAAAATCAAAATTAATTTTAATAAATAAAGTTTTTTATATCTTACCTAACACTTAACAAAAATGTTCTAATAGACATTTATTTTTTTAATTTTCAATCAATCAATCTAATATAATTTAATTTTGACCAATTTCTAATTTTAAAAAATTAAATAACAAAGAATAAGTTATAAATATGTATGTATAATAATCGGTATTTTTAGTATTAATAAAACATTCGCATCATCTTTGACCTTTGACATTGATATTTTGCTTCTCCTTTATCATAACTAATACAGATACTTTTCAAATGTTAATTATCAATTTTAATTGAATCAACTTACCTTTGCCATTTTATCTTCTATGAAAATCATGATTATCATCATGAACTAAAAGAAAAATCAAATTTTAGACCTAGTTTATTAATCCAACCCAACACATTTTTGAAAATTGTATTATACAATTTTTTGTAAATTATTCTATGTATGTGTGCTACACACAAATAATTATGAAAAAATTTTTTTCTTTGTGTATTACAAGGATCAACAAAAAATTTTTAGTAATAACACGTGCTATTTGAATTAACCAAGTGTATGCATATTGTATACACGAATGAAAAAGATTTGTATTTTTGCATGGTCTACTGATAATACATTTTCTATTGTTTTGTCCAAAAGGTTCGGTGTACAATATACACGTATAAATTCATAATTCATTCAAGACTTTTCTTTTACTTTTATTTTATTTTTTTATTTCACGTTTACCATACACACAATATTTTTGCAAAATTTTTTGTTTATTCATGTTGTGATGAAATGTCTAGCATCGAACATAATTAATCATTAATAAAGCTCTAAAGCAAAATGATGTAATGATCCTTAGATTTAGACCGAAACCTCAAATATAAAAGAATAAAATAAAGAAAGTAAAAACAAAAAAAAAAGAATAGAATTCTATAACAATAAATAAAACCTTTTCTTAGCGAATGGTTAAAACAAACATATAAAAACATATAGAGAACTACAAAAAACTAAGAATAACCAGTAAAAGAAATCCCATGTTGAGGTTTCAAAATTGATGGGAAACAATTTTTTTTTTTGTTTATTTTTCCATAAAAAAATTTTTCTTGTATTTTGCACGTCACCTGTTTTTTGTTTTTGTTCTCCATTAATTTCTTTTCTTTTCTTCTTTTTTATTCTAATTTTGTTTGTTTGTGTTTTTTTTTTCCTACTTTCATTGTATTTATTTTCTCGAAGGAAATGAGAAATGTACAAGTGATATAAATACGTAAGTATATAAATACAAATTTTACATAATCAATGATAAAAAGTAGAGAAAGTTAATTAAATGGAAATGAACATTTTTCAGCATTTCTTTAAAAAAAAAAAAAAAAAAAGACAAACCCTACCCACCAATGTACGAAACTTGAGTGTTAAACAAAATATTTGAATACATGAAAAACAAAAATAAAATAAATTTTATTCAACTTCCTTATTCAAGCATTTTAAATTTTTAACAAAAAAGGATAAAAAATTTTTTTGGGAGTTTTTCTTTTACATGGTAAGCAATTAAAGAAAATTTTTATGAAATTTATAGATATCAACTTTCGTGTTCGTGTGTACTCTTCGTGTGAAAAAAACAAACAAATTACAAAGTTTGCTGAATCATCCACTTTATATAAAAACAGGATAAAAAATATTTTCTCTGTTTTCTTTTCACATTATCACCGTAATTGTATTACAAAGCAATTTTTTAAAAAATAATTTGAAAAACAAAACGTAAATTTGGTGATACATACACAAATGAAAATAATATTCCAGAAATTCTTTAAAATTGTATGTTACACATAATATTTTTTGTTTGTTTTTTTTTTTTTTTTTTTGGATGAACATTTAAATTTTAATTCATAAAATTAAAAAATAAAGTAAATATTTTAAAATTTTACGAATAGGATAAAAATTTACTTGGATTTTTTTTTACCACCCTATCAATACGAATGTTTTTATAGAATAACTTCAAAACAAAAGTTAAAATTTTGTAAATAATTTAATTTTGTGCGACATACGCATATGTATAATTAATTAGAACAATTTAATTTTAAGTGATTTGTACAACATACTTGCATGTACATATTTAACAATAAACAATTTTTTCTAAGTACATATATTTAATAGCTAAGTATTAAAAAATTTCATTTATTATAATTTTTATAAACATCTTTTAAAATTATAGCTTATGTGTATACATTTACAAAATATATTAAAGTATGTACAATACATACAATATGTAAAATACAATTTTGTATGTATATGAATAACTCGTATTTTTCATGAGTTCATTATACGAATAAAAAAATAAATAAATTTTCAAAATTATAATTAATATACATATACTTTTATGCATTAATATACAAATTCACAAAGTATGTTTCAAACATTTTTAAAAACTTATATCGTGTATTATAAATACAAACATATACATACGTGAGCAAGCAAATAATTACACATACGTAAAAGTTAATTAGCGATGAAAACAAATTTTTATTCTACTTTCTTTTTTCTTTTTTTTTTAATTTAATTCAATTTCGTAGAGAATGTTATTTGCAAATATTTTTTGAATAAATGTAAATAATTTTAAAAAAATATGCACATACATACATATATATATACATATGTACATGCATGTGTTACATTAAAAAATATAAAAATTGTAGAAATACTTGAAATTTTTGTTTTTAAGAACCATAATTAACATTTTCCTATATACATGAGAGTTTGATACTCATGAGAGTTTGAATGTATATGTGTTGAAATATATATAAGGTTATAATGGTATATATATACATATGTAAGTATATATTATATACTTGTACAAACATATATCTGCATGCGTATATATACAAGAATGTAAATGTTAGTGTATATACAAGATATAAGCATATATACAAATATGTATATGAAATGAACAAAGAAATTAATTTGATATTTCACTTAAAATTTCTCGGTTTTAAGGTACGAAAATTTTAAAATAAAAATATATTGTAAAACTAAATTTAAAAAAGTGCTATGTGATGATATTCAAATTCTTTACATACCCATGTGGTGTGTATTTAAATTATATTTTATATAAGTGTACGCACGTACATATACATATGTATGTATGTACAATATTTTGCTTATTTACAAAACGTAGACTTATATATGAACATGTACATACAAGTACACTTCATATATGCTTATACGCTTTTCATAAAAATTTTCACATTTCCCTGATTTCTTTTTTTTTTTTTTTTTTTTTTTTTTAATAATTTCACTCTTATGTACAACAGAGTATACTTGAAGTATCCTACAAATATTTGCAACATATATAACATACATCGTGTACATTCATGTTCGTATGTAATTTATGTACATTAAAAAAATAAAATAAAAATTGAATTTTTCTACAAATGTAAAATCTCTTTTACCCTCTCGACTTTCATAAAAACGCTTTATCACATAATCAAATTTACAATTTGCAATAAAAACGGAATTAAGTTTATATAAAAACAAAAACAAAACTTATATAGTAAAATACATTACATAATAATTATTATTGCTATTCTTGCAAAATATATGTACATACATATATATCATGAAGCTCGATTATATGAAATATTTTTATTTACAAAGAATTATTTTTTTAATAATAAAACACAAAATAATATTAAATTTACTTTCTTTTAGCTTGATTACAATTGAAAAAATTGCATTGTATTTTGTTTGTATTTATTTCGTTTCGTATTATAAACTCTACACTTTATAAAATTTTAACCCCATTATATATAAGCGTTAAATTACTGCTGTAAAAAACTTCCTGAAAATAATAAGTGCAAATTGTAAAAATAAAAAAAAAATTAAAACAAGAAAAAAAAGTAAAATAAAATTTACATTTTTGCAATTATCGGATCATTTGTTTTGAAAAAAATAAAAGAATGAAAATATAATAACCGTTGAAATTTAAATTTGACTTTCTTTAGCTTAATTCATTTTTTGAAAGTTCTGATAAAACAGTTAAGTCATAAACCATTTAAGGAAAACTTGTATTTATTTTCATCTACTTGGAAAATCACTTTTCCTATAAAATTTTCATAAAAATTAAAGTTATGATGGGTTGTTAAAATCATGTCTAGAGCTTTATACCCACATTTATGTACACATACTCTATATTCGAATAATGCTTTATTTTTTAAATTGATATGATCATTATTTGAATACTTACATACACATTTTTTCTATGTGTATTAAAGTAATGAAAATACAAAGAAACAATAAGGTTAAAAATAAAATTTTTGAAATAATTTTTATAAGAATACAAATTAAGTATATTTTAATTTTATTATTGTACAATACCATCAGCAAAGCTTTTCAAATATCTCTATCATTCTTATCATAACAATGTTCCTCTTATCTATGTTGTTGTATACAAGGTTATTAAATTATAAAATTTAATTGAAATAAAATTGAATTTTCAAAACATATGTTTTATAAATCAATTGTAAATAATTTAAAAATAAAAACAGCTGAAAGTACTAATATTAAAAAGTTTGTACTGTATATGTACACTTTTTTGTACATGTGCATGCATACCAATGTAAATTATTCTTCAGAAATAATTGACATAATTTAACAGAAATATAAATTAATGTACATACGTCCATCAAATTTAAATACATTTTATTCTTTTTTAAATAACATTTTACTTTATTATCAATTCATTTGTTAAATAAATATGAAACATAAAATATTCATCCATTCTAGAGATAAACATGCGCAACTCATCGTTTCATACGTTCGCATATTGTATAACTACACTATAACTTTTTTCTAGTGTGATATATGGTAATATGATGAACTTGAATGTAAATAATATGATGCAACTTTCAAGTTTTTGTTATCAGGCAATTTGTTTTCATCAAATCTATTGAAATTCTATATAAGCCAGAAACCGGCTTTATTACGATTTTAGTCTCTTTGGGATTTTAATAGATTTAAAACGTGGAATTTTGCTTTGCTGGCAAAATATTATTTTCAAATATTTTTAATCCATTCATAGTGTTTTAAGTTGAAATAAAATTGAATTTCGAAGGAAAAAAAAGTTTAATAAAAATGTGTGCAATATTCGCAATATTTTCAAAATTTGGTAAACCAATTAAATCAAAAAAATATTATAAAAGACTTCAATCATTACGTGAAATTGCATATCAGCAAAGTGCAAGGCAAAGACATCGTGGCCCTGATTATACAGGTGTTGAAATAATTGATGAACATGGTGTTGCAATGGTTCATGAACGTCTTGCAATTGTTGGTGTTCAATATGGTAATCAACCTATGAAATCTTCAGATGGTACAATTTTGTTAGTTGCCAACGGTGAAATATACAATTATTTGGAACAAGCAGCTGAAATTGCAAAGAAAAGAGGATGTTATGAACCAAAAAGTGATTGTAACGTAATTATTGAATTATATGAAGAATATGGTGAACATTTATTGGATTATATTACTGGCATGTTTGCATTTGCGTTATACGACAGTAAAACAAAAACAATAATGATGGCAAGAGATCCAATTGGGATAATTCCCATGTATTATGGAGAAGATGAAGATGGAAATATATGGGTAGCAAGTGAAATGAAATGTTTAAGTGGAGTATGTAAAAAAATTGAAACATTCCCACCTGGCAAATTATTAATAGGACAAGCACATGATTTGAAAATGAAAACTTTTTTCACTCCAACTTGGCTAACTGAAATTCCTACAGAACATACAGATTTGAGTATGTTACGACAAAAATTAGAATCAGCAGTTCGAACTCATTTACATTGTGATGTGCAATTAGGTGCTCTGCTTTCTGGTGGTGTTGATTCAAGTCTAATAGCATCAATTGCAACAAAAATTAACAGAGAACGAGATCCAGATTATAGATTAAAAACATTTAGCGTTGGCTTAGAAGGAGCTCCTGATTTCAAGTATAGTAGAATGGTAGCTGACTATATTGGTAGCGATCATACTGAAATTATTTTCACAATTGAAAGTGGTTTAGATTGCATCCAAGATATTATTTATAAACTTGAAACATATGATGTGACGACAGTTCGTTGTAGTATTCCAATGTATATAATGGCACGTCACATAAAAAGTCAAGGAATTAAAATGATTTTATCCGGAGAGGGAGCTGACGAAATTTTTGGTGGTTATCTTTACTTTTTTAAAGCTCCGAATGCAGAAGAATTTCATCGTGAATTAGTTACTAGAGTTCAAAATTTACACTTATCTGATTGTTTACGAGCCAACAAATCAGCAATGGCATGGGGTATCGAATTACGTGTACCATTTTTAGATACAGAATTCGTCAACTATGTAATGTCTTTAATTCCTAATGAAAAAATACCTGGTTCATTGAATACATTCACAGCAGATAGAATATCGACTACAAAAAGGATACCAAAAATTGAAAAGCACATTTTAAGAAGTGCATTTGCTGATAAATATCTACCAGATGAAGTGATATGGAGACAAAAAGAACAATTTTCAGATGGTGTTGGATATTCATGGATAGATACAATTCGAAAGTATGCAGGGTCACATGTTTCAGATGAAGAAATTGCCAATGCAGCCAAAATATTTCCAATTAACACACCAACTACAAAAGAAGCTTTCTATTATCGAACAATTTTCGAAGAACTTTTCCCTGGCGATGACTGTGCAAGGACTGTAAAGAAATGGGTACCAAGAACTGATTGGGGATGTCCAGAAGATCCATCAGGTAGAGCACAAGCTGATCATCAAGCACATCATTCATAAAAATATAAATTTTGAAATTTTCACAAAATTATACAAAATTTTCCTTTATCTTAAAAAATAAAATGGAAATTAGAAAAAAAAATTTAATAAATAAACACGACAGCAAATTTCAATTTTTCTGGTTTTATTTTTATTTCCCTCGTGTGTGTCCATTTGTCCAAAGTTCATTTTTTATAATTTCGAGTCCGCATTACAAAATTTTGTTTACCTATAAATTCTCCCATAGGTTCATCAAAACTTGGAATTACATATATACAACAGCAAATATAAATTTAATTACTTTTTTTTACAAATAAAAAAACATTGTTTCAAAATGATTAAATGTTATCAGTAGTCAATAAATTGAAAGCGAAATTACAGACAATCTAGTTTCATAATAAATTAAAAATAAATCATTAAAAAACTGTCTGGAAATCAAATTATTTTTATTTATTTTTTCAAAAATATCTCACATCTGTTAATTTTTTCAAAATGAATTAATTTTTATCATTAATTTTCTAAATTTTTAATTAATTTTATACGTTTCGTTTTTTATTTTTTATAAATTATCAATGATTAAATAAATAAATTTTTTCAAAAATTCAAAATTAAATTTTTTAAAACGGTTATTGGTTAATAAAACAAAAGCGTTCGACATCTAGTGAGAATATGTTTGTACATATAAAAAATATAAAAATGAAATAAAAATAAATTTTGCTTCAAAGTAAAATTTCGAAAACTTGAATCAGTTCAAAAAACGAAAAGTACAGTATTTTACGATTTTTATTATCACAAACAACAACCGTAAGCATGTGTAAAAAACAATTTTACGTGATAAACGGTTATAAGAATACTTCCGACAAGTTTCATTGAGGCTAATATTATTTTCATATCTTTCACGTATATTCATGATCCTGGCATAAATCAAATTCAAAAATTTTTTTAACGTTTTCTATTTTAAGGAAAAAAAAATATTAATTACTAATTTAACGGAAAAAGATTAAAATGGGTTAAAATGGGTTAAAATGGGGGGGTATTTCGATTAAAGCAATTTATGTTTTCAAATTTCAAAAAGCCAATCATACTTTTTTGAAATAAGACAAAAATAATTTTTTATTTATTCATTTTATTTATTTATATTTATATTTTTATCCTTTATTATTTTTTTTTTTTTCATTTTCATAATTTTAGGAATTTTTTTTTTATAATTGAATATCTCTTTTTTGTTTTGTTTTGTTTTTAATGCAATTTCTTAAATAACTAAAGAACAATTATTCTTATTTATTAAGTTCGTTTTGTTGTAATAAACATAACATATTTTAAAATTAAAAACTAAAAATAAAAAAATTAAGAGAATGAAAAATTTAAAAAATATATAGATATATTGCACCATTGTACCGAATATAAACAAATATCATTTTTCTTTTTCCTTTTTCTTTTTTCTAAATTTTTCAGAAAAGTGGTAATAATCAAAATCTATTGATATGTTCTTTGATTTTTGAAAATAAGAAAACAGTTTGTGTGCAATATTTATTTGCTATGTACAATAAGATATCATTTTTCTTTCTTTTGTAATTATGTAATATATTTTTGTTAGAATTCATATTACATTAATTTTTTTTCGATTTTTAATTTTTTAATTTTTTGTTATTTAATTATTTTTTCTTTTGTAAATATTATTTCCTTTTAAATATACAAATGTACATAATTATGATTTTACACAGTGTACATTAATTACAATCATTTGAAATTTATTTCCTTTTTTTTATAAGTAAGTTGTAAATTTTTTGATCAAAATTTTTATAACTTGACTGTGGCACATTTTGTTTTTTTTTTTTTTTTTTTTTTCATTTCAGCTTTCTAAAAATAAAAAGATTGCATAATATATATTTTTTCAAGTATGCAGTTATGATTTTATAAAATACTAATTTATAAAACGTTCTTTTATTTTTATACAGAATTAATACTATTTATACATGAGTATTTTTATTTTAATATTTTTCAAGTATTTGTTTTACTTTTTTATTTACTGAATTTAATTAGTTTTTATACGTGTATATTTCATATAATAACAATTTTAATTTATTTTACATTTCAAAAATAATAATAAAAAATAAAATAAAACAAAACTTACCAAATAAAGACAAAAAAAAAAATTTTAAATTCTATTCGTTTCCTTTTTTTTTCAATTTTTGCACATATTTTTTTAATTTATATTTTTTTATAAAGATCATTTTTAGTATTTTATTTATCTAATTTTTAACAACATTTATTTTAGTTTGTATTTTTTTATGTTTATTATGAATTCATTAACAATTACAATTTATTATTGAAAATTTAAAAACAAATTATTAATATCATTTTATCAATAATTATGGTCTTATATGTATATATACATTACATTGTTTTATATATGTAATTTTGTTGTATTTGCTTACATTTTGAATTATACATTACGCGAATACTCATTACTCATGAATTTATTTAATAATTATTATAATTAAAATTTTAATTTTTAATTAAATTTTCTTTTCTTTTCTTTTTGTCGTTCTTATTGTTATACATTATATACAATTACAATTATATTAAATTTATGCTTTTATTTCATATACAAGAAATTTATTATATCATTTTATGAAAAACGTTATACATTTTTGTTTATTTATTTTTTTTTTAAATGTTTATCGTATTGAAAATTTTGTAATCATACTACAAATTATTACATATATAATTTAATACATTTACATGTATTTGTAAAATTTTAATTTCTTATAATTTTCTTTTAAATTTTTTCATTTTATCTTAATGAAATCTCTTTATGCATATTTTATATAATATAATAATATAAAGATAGGATTATCATAATATCTTAAATTTGAATTACATTTTAATTTTATATTACAATATTTTTTTTTTTTTGTTTTTCATAAGAATCAAAATAGTACATACATACATATTTTTTTAAAAATGGTATACGTATTTACAAAGTAAACAAATATAATTAATTATAATTAATTAAAATTATATAATTTATAAAAACTAAATTCGAATAAAGTATCAATTTATTTATATTATTTGTTATTATAAGTGGAATGTCCTTTTCAATTAAATTTCAAGCTTTTTTCGTATTATAAATACAATATTGTTTATTTTCATTCCTGTACGGCAAACAATCTGAACAATTTTTACATTATAAAAACATGAAATTAAAATAAGATCTTTAATCAATCATGTTCGTGTTTTCTGTTGTTGGAATTTCATACTTTTATTAAAAAATTGAATTGAGTATATTTTTTTTTATAGTACATGTGTAATTGCTTTTGTTCAAATTTTATTTTTATTTTGTAAAAATACTGTTTTCTTTATTATATTTCTCAATAATTCATCAAATATGATGTATAAATTAAATAAGCATATCACATTTTCTATTATCTTGTCTTTTATTTTATTTTATTTCATTTTTTCGTAATTTGATTAAACACATGCAAACAAATTAGCATACATAAAATGCGTATAAATAATATTTCTGTATACAATTTTAAAAGCTATACATGTTATCATCGTTATTATAATCATGTTTTGTGTAATATCATTGAGAAAAAAGGAAAATTGGAATTATGAGTATGATTTAGTAATACATAAAATAATAATGATAATAATATGTAATGTATTGTGTATAATGAAAATATACGCATAAAATGAAATCATTTCAGCACCATCAATGTCTTATTCTATTTGACTGGTATTAATAAATTTGAAGACAAAAGGATAATAAGTTCCCTTTCGATTTCATAATAAACTTAAATAATATTATATTCGTATATCATGAATTTGTCTTCAATAATGTCAATAATATTCCAGTGCACATACATACATACGTATACAAATGTTGTATATGTACGCTACTTTACCTCCCGTTTATGTGAATTTTATGATAATGCCAACTTCAAAATTACACGATGTCATTACTCGATATGACTTTTAATTCTATCATGAATATGAAAGATATTAAGGCTATGATGACATACATACATAGAATCATATCCTAAATATTTTAATATAAAAAAATGATGGTATCATTACGATGATGGTGGTATGGTGACAGAGTGATAATATGTACAATGTACATACCTATGTGTATGTATGTATATATGTATAGTGGTATATATTAAATTCTTGTACGTCTAATAGTTTTAATTTTGTAATTTATATGCATCCTATGAGGGAGTCGTATACCATCCAGTTGAAGGTGTTCCTTTATGGTAGAGATGAAAACTAGAATGATGGGAAAAATATTGAGGTTGCTCAAGACTATTATAAGCATCTATTGTGTTGGCTGCATGATGGTGCATAGCAGCTGCTGCAGCGGAATATGGTTGTGGTTTAAGTGGAAGTGAAGGTGTCGCAATAGTATCCGTGTTCGTCGTTGTATTGTATTGTGTACGCAAAGGGTCTGCATACTCATAACCATTTGTTGAATGCGTTTGAGGATTTTTAACATTTAAAACATTTCCAGAATCACGAGGGGATACTGAACTTGGTGGTGTCATTGCGTTATGGTAATCTATTGAACTATGATAACCACCGTAAGTTGAAACTAAATTCGTAAATGCGTCGGAAGACTTCTGAGTATGTCCGTGCAATAAGAACTGATTATCAAAAGAGGATTCACTACCTGGAGGAGTAGGAAGAGGTCCTGTTTGATTTTCACTATAAAAAACACCTGATGATGTTTGTCTCGCAGTGGCTCTTATTACACTTTCTCTATTTGCATATAATTGCCGTAATAATGCTGTTGCTGGCATAGGAGTAGGTTGCTGATGAAATGGGTGATTTGTGTGTGGTGTACCAATCCATTGAATGGTGCTACTCTTTTCCTGCTGTTGTTTTAATAAAGCATCTGTGCTAAAATCAGTTGTTGTACTGCTACCTCCAGGAGATGGTAAATGCTTTGACATTGCATTTTCAAGATCCTTAACCTAAGAATAGATATTCAGAAAGTTATAGAGATTTTACAAGAAGAACTTTACAAATTATGTCTTACAGATGATTCTGCGTGTTCTTCAATCACCGTCGGATGTCGTCGATTTGTATCTCTAGATTCCGTACCAATTGACATTGCTGGTGATGACTTTGCAGATTCATTATTTACAGTTATTTCTTCATCAACTTTAATTTTTCTCTTTTGACCTCGTTTGGGTGTCTGACTAACCAATGCTATGTCATCATTTGTTACTGAGACCATGTTATCTTTTACTAAAGTTAACGATGAATTACTACTAGTTGTAGGTGCACTATTATTATGACTACGAGTTCTAGTTCTCGGCTCGACATCTGGTTTAGGTGAAGGTTGTGGTTCATTTGTTGATCCTGTAGGTCTAGAATGTCCCTCCCCAGAAGGATCTGCACCAGGAGAGCCAGTACCATTATCATTTCCAGACTCCTCATGTTTTATATTTTCTAATGTTGTTTCTAATTGGCAACAATCCAATATAAGATTTCCATTTTCTTTTAAACTAAAACAAACCATTATAAAAGTACATTTTAATTTAATATTAACGAATTTGTATAGAATTAACTAACCTTATCACATAATTTACACAAATTATATTTTGTTCATCAGCATTTTTTGAATTACATACAACCGTTGCACAAGTTTGCAACCATGTATAACCACCATTTTTATTCATAATCCTATAATAGTGAGTTAATACTTGTCCTTTATTGATTACTATAAAATCGAAAAATGAATAAAAATTAAAATAATCGTTTGTTTTTCTTCATAAACATGGAAAAACAGAATATATAAAAACAGTTTTTTTTAAAAAAGTAATACTTACAATCTAAATGACATTTTCTCAACTTATTTGCATCTTCACCATGGCATAGATTGTACAAATTTTTCCCAGTCAACTCCTCAGGGGTATAATCTAATAAGTCCTGTACCCTGCAAATATTTACATTTTTTTCAATATTATTATATTTTCACTTCAAGAAGATTCCCGTTTTGGGATTCTTTTAAATAACCTTTTGATCAAGAAGTAAATATTCAAGATTTTGGTTTGTGATAAAAAAAAAAACTGAATGTATAATAAAAAAAAATGGAAAAAACATTTTTCTTTTTGTTTTTTTTTTTTTTATTTGTTTATTTTTTATTAGATGTACAATTATATTGTACAAACATACACGTATATGTGTATGAAAAAGAAAATTTTTAAAAGGAATGAAGAAAAAAAAGTATGTATGCTACAGAAGAAAAAGAGAAAATGCCGAAAGAGTATGTTAATAGGCTCTTGGAATATTAAAATTTTGATGCAAAGGAAATGTAATGAATGTATGTATATAAATCTGTTCAGATTATACAGATTCATATGTGTATTCTTTACGTACATACATTTATTGTATAATTTTATGGTGTATTTATCTATTTTATTTTTATTTACATATAACATACCTTGGTTCGCAATGCGCTATCCGAAAATCAAAATTTATTCTAGTCACAAACATGTCACATTCTAAGCGTATTTCATGTACAGATGGTGGAGGTAAAGCGATTGCTAATGCCACCATACCTAATAGTGGGGGCTGTGATTTTCTCGTGTGAGAAAATGTATATTGTGGTCGTAGTCGACATAACATCAAAACAACCTGCAATGAAAAATAGGAAGAAAAATTGCTTTCATAAATTACCACACCTTTGATACTTTTATTTCATAGTTTTGTTACATTGACGAATTACACAAGTACAACTTTAATAGTTACCTACATATGTATATACAATTTATATGTACATTAAGTAAATAAAAGTACTCTTATCATAAAGTAAAAGAAAAGCCATTTTTCTCTATATACATATATAAATAAACATTTTTTTTTTTTTTTTTTTTTGACTTCAGTTAAACTACGTACAATTATTCTAAAATAGCTTGTCATTATATATATTATATGTATATAACTGCATAAAAAATGCATATAGTCCTCATCATCAGTAACTATTTAATGTACGGTTAAAATATTCAAATCTTTTATTTAACATAATTTACATACATTTTTCATGTATTTTATTGAAAATAAATGGAATGAGTATATCTCATGTCATATGCATCAATGTCATCAGTAATATTCGATACTGATCAATAAACCAGTTATATGTTTTCTTTAAAATTCAGTTATCATTATTATTCTTAAAGTTTATTTGTATAAATCAAAGAAAACATTTATATTACAATGTACAAAAAAAGTTTCAAAGCAATTAAAATCATAAAGCCAAAGGAAACAATAATAAAATTCTAAAATAAATATTCCACACGTTATATAACTATTATAGAAAAAATTGACCATTCTGAAAGAAATTCTTATTTGGATAAATCAAATTTTGTTTACTTATTATACAATGACACTACTCACATGAAAAAAAAAATGTTTTGAGAACAAAAGCTAGAAAAATAGAACACTTTTGAACTTTATGTGTATATGAATTGGAATAAATGAATGTAAAGAAAATCAAACATACGTGGATTTTTAAGGAATTGATAAAGAATTCTTATATATAACATTAAAAAATTCAATTGAAAATCAACGATTATGAAAATGAAAAATTTAAAAGGATCGAAAAAATGCATAATTGCTAATTGTTTGCAGGACTTTATTAAATCATTATCTATAACATTTCCTTCTTACTGAAACCGACAGGAGAAATATAAACATTTTCCTGCAGAATGGTCGCATTTTCCTTTTACAAAATTATGTCTTCACGAAAACTGATTTTATTGATACGTACCGAATAATTAGTGGACGATGATTTACCACTTTTGCCACCATTCGACATACCCTTATCAGAAACCTCGTTTGCCTGTAGAGATTAGTCATATACATACATACGACTTAATTAGTTTAACATTTACTGTACACACATATAAACATAATGTGAATGAATTTATTGGTTTGAGCAGATTTAATTATACCACATAACATACTATATACAACCAAATTTACGTTTACATTTGTATATAAATTACCCTTAAACATACATGTATTACAATACTCATAAGTATTTTGTGGATAATTATCATGTAAATTGCCTTTAATGTTTATGTGTTTTAGTTTACCGTTGGGGTTTTCTTTATGATAAAGAATTTTCCTTGAATTACTTGGAATATTCTTACTTTTAAATTTCACCAGGAAAATAAAAAATTTTGTACCTAACGTAATTTTATTTTTTAATTTAAAAAAAAATTCTAGTTGAATTTTTTAGTTAAATTACAGGTTATGTACGAGAACTATGTTTTTAAAAAAATAATAAAATTATTAATAATAAATTCATTAAATCCTTAATAGAATAGATTCAAATTACATCCAATATCAAATAAAAGAGTACTTTAATGTTAATCTTAACACGAGTTTTGTAAGGTGCATGATGTATTCAAAATTTTCATGTTTTTTTTGTTTCTTCCTTTTATTGTAGTTACTTCAATGCATACGTATTTTTAAATTTTAAATTTTCATACTAAAATTGGCTTTTATAATAAATAAAAAGACAGACGCCGACGGCAAAAAAGATAAGAAAATTTGATAAATTTACAGCAATTCTCATATTTTGTGTCATACTATATATGCACATATACCATTTACATATTTTTAATCTTTTAACCAAATCTTGCACATCGTTAAAATGATATGAAAAACAGTGTGTATATCACACCGGAAATTTGAATATATCTATATGAAAAAGAAAAATTATGAAAAATAAAAATAAGTTTTAAAACAAATCTTGTTTAACAAATCTCGGTGATAGATGTCTTGTTGTATTGTTACTTTTTTTTTTTATATTATTTTTAGCCTACATTTGTAATGTGAACCGACAAAAAGAAATGAAGGTTTACAACCTACACATACACACATACATATATGTATGTGAATATAAATGTATTTAGATGAATTTGTAATTTTTTTAGTTTAACATTAACATTTTATTTTTACCTCTTTCATTGAATAATAATAATTTCATCCCACATAATAACTTAAACATACATACTCATTACATTTATAATACGTACATGTGCATTAAACATAATAAATATAAAGTGAAAAATTTTCCATAAATATGTACAAAGAAAAAATAAACTTACCCTATAACCAGAAGATTTGAAATGACAGCCTCGTTTAGTAAGTGTTGACTTCATACGTACACAAAAGGATCTTTCAAACCCTTTATAAACACTGGACGCACTCAAGCACATCTGTGATGAAACTGTAACAACAAATTAATGAAACTCTTTAAGTTATAATCTAATTCTATCATATAACTACTAATTTAAAAAAAGATTTATTGTTAATCAAAGTTTTGTATCATTTCTAGTAAACATATAACCATAATAAAATATAGACACTCTAATATAGACTATCTAATAAGTTTTACTTAATACTAAAGACATTACTAAAGATAAATTTCATGGCAAATTAATCAGTTAATGAGTTACGGTTAGTCAACAGCGTGAATCACGTGATCGATTCACTTCAATAATTCTATGGGAAAATTAATTTTTGTGAAATGTAAGCATAATTATGTACAATATGTACACGTATTAGGTGTTATACAAATTACATTTATTCATTAATTAAAACAAAAAAAGAAAAAAAGAAAATAAAGTAAGAAAAAAATTTACCATCTGGATTATTTGTTCCATGTGTTCCACCACCTTCATCCGATGCTCCTGATGATGGTGATGCTAGTCCACCACTTTGTGCACTTGTTAAACTAAGACCTAATTGTTCAGCTATTTCAGCATGATCTCCTTGATGGACATAATCAAATATACTACTGCCAGTCATTTCGACTTGTGATAATCCTAGATAAATAGATACCGTCTCAGATATATACAAAAATCTACCATCTGCTGCAACTGCCAATGCAAAACCATCTAAGGACTAAAGGAAAAAATATATTTTTAGAAAAAGTTACAAAATCAGTGATGATCAGTATTTTATACGTACTTGTAAAATATGTGTGCCTTGATGTTGTTCAAATAATTCCACTGCAGGACTTCTTCGTACTGATGCACCTATGATTTTAAATTTAAATTAATTTTCAAAATCAAAAAAAAATAAAATTTAATTCTAATAAGGAATTCCAATACTAATCTTTTGCCGGATTTATTTTTAAAAGAAAACTAATTTCGAAAACAATGAGTGAGTAATCTTTGAAATTTATTTAACAATTTGTTGATTGAAATAATATTTTACTTTTGCAAACATTTTCATTGGAATCTTTTTAATATTGAATCACTGACATGTTTATCTGTTCATATAAAATGTACGTCATCATCCTTGAATAAATCATATAGCAATAAATGTTATTGTTTTAACCATTTTATTTTGATATTATTAATACGTTTACATTGTTTGAGTAATATTAAAATAATTGAACGATTATGTTCTGTTTTTTTTTTTCTTTTTTATTGAACAACAAAATAAGATTCAATAATAAAAAAATAAACAAATAAATGCCTATAACAGAACATACATATATCATATATGGACGTACTTTATTTTTGTATATTATGTAAAATTGAAAATTGAAAGCATATCAAAAGAATACGAATGAAGTTATTACAGTCAATTTGTCAATTTAATCAACAGTTGAGGAAGATATTAATCATAGTCCGTTGAAATGTTTTTTGCCTCTTTATTACACGTTGTATAATATATATACATACATATATACAACTGTGTTCATTTTTAAATATGATTACATGCATTTCATATTCACCATATTTTATTAAATAAATCGATGACGCGAATACGTGTTCACCATACAAGTAACACCCAGTGGGTGCAGCACCACCTGAAGAACAAATCAATTGATATGATATGTAAAATAAAATAAAAAATTCAATCTCTAACTAGCCTACCAGGTACCTGCTTATTTCTACTTATACATTATACAAAATGTTTAACTCGTTTACATTTCTTGTACTCTGCGGAATATAAGTCATAATTGAATTTATGTTATTGCAACAGTTAAAATTATTTATTTGCTCCAAATTATTTTACGCTAATAATGAAGCATTTAAACATAAATATATGTACATGCTTCATACATTTGCACTTTGAATGGATAACAATATTATTATGGTAACTTTTTTTGTCTATTTATATAATTTGCCATAATTCTTTCCTTTCATTACGGATAAAAATATAAAATATTTGAAAAAAATAAAAGGCACGAAAAGCAAATATCTATAATAATAAATAAAAAAATAAATTTAATTTGTTGAATTCTCCGGGTAATTTTATCCACCCACCATTCATGTTTACAATACGTTAAATGTACAATAAGTACAGAATTTTTGGATCATGAATTGTTTTTTATCCAACAGCTGAGCCTTCAGATATTTACAATACCCATTTTTTAGATAAATATAAATATAACGACCATAAACTGAGCTGTTAATCATATTTTCGTATTTATACTAAAATCATCTCTTAACAATTCATTCACATATGAAGTAATGTACACATTCGTTTTGTATTGGTCACATGTGTATGTTGACCACAAATCGACCATTTACGGTAACATCGTTTAGTACTTTTTACAGGACCAAAATATAATGTGTATTTATAAAATGACATGTAAAACTCATAATTGAATAAAGAAAATGCCTGCAGTTTCATTTTATTATAGGGGATTTTCCGACTCATGAATTTAACTGCCATATGTATGAACTGATAAAATTTAATTCGTATATTATATTTGTTGCTTTTATATAAATTAAATAATTTACATGAATTTTTTGAAAATACATAAAAAATATTATTTTTTATTTTGAAAACCTTGAAAAACAATTGATGCTTATACACATGCAATTGTTATTTGATTTTATGTTTTTGCACACCAGAACGCCTATTTTTTTTAATCGATGATAAAGTCAAGAATAATATGTACTATGACTATTAATCAAAGTATAGTAAATCTTCATTTTGTAATAATAATAAAAATAAATAAAACCTTTTCAATTGATTCAAATACTTTTGTTGTTTACTTAATTTAAAAAAATTTAAACAATTTTAAAGCTTGGAAATTTTAAAACTTTTATTTTATTGTTATTTTATGTGTATCATTGTAAATATGTATACATGTGTAAATAGTTGGGTTTTCTGTTTACTTGTTTTAAAAATAAATGCACACTGTACACATATGTATACATATTATACATATTTTTAAAAATCTGTTTTACTATTATTCATTGTTTTTTTTTTTTTTTGTTATGGAAAGAGTACATATTTGAATAAAAACTATAAAGGATTGTGAAATCTATGAATGTCAAATAATTGCTTTCACATTTTGAATATAGTGACATAAAAATGGAATAAATACATAACATTTATATGTATATGTATATAACAAATAATGTACCCGTGTATAATTATATTCTAAATATGCGTATGTGCTTTTATACATACATATATGTAGGTATATGTATACGAAAAGTATAAAGTATCTTAGAAAACATTCCAACGAAATTCAAATGATAATAAATATAAAAGAAAAACAAAAATTAAAATAATGAATAAAAATAAAAATAAAATAAAATAAAACGTCAATAATAAACCACAGCAAACGGACTTGAAAGTTAAATGAAATACTTAAATGAAGAGCTGTAAAGCTATATACAAATGTATGTATGAATGTACTAAAAAATATATAAAAGATAGATATGACAATAATAAAAAAAAAATATAATATAATACTATTTTTTTCGTTTATTTTATGAATTTGTTTTTATTATAATTTTTTTTTTTTTTTTTGTAATTTTTATTTTTCATTTTACATATAGATTTTATTTTCATTTTTTTTTTATATGGCATAATATTAAACAAAATGGCGACAAACTATTTAAAATTCTGTCAATGTACGACTCTTTCGACAAAAACATTTTTGAAATACTAATGCCATTGCCTTTACCATAATGCTCATTGTCTTCGTTATATTATTGCTATTACTATTGCAGTAGTATGTACATACATACATACATACATATATCTAGTATTTTGTTCATAAATATGTTATATTTAGTTGTTCAGTACTTTAATTCACCTTACCGCTACCATTATTATAAATGTACCTAGTCATAAATAAGTATACATAAAAGTACATATGATTTCATACAAAATATATAGGTACTTGGAACAAACATACATACATACAAAAAATATATATTTTGTATATATGCTTGTAATATTAAATTGATGACAACATTGTTGATGTTCACTAAATTATATAAAAAACAAAACGCTAAAAAAAAAAAAAAAAAACAAAAACAAAAAAAATGGAGGAACTAAAGGGCTCAAGAGGATGATTATGATGATAATAATAATCGAACAACATTGTCAGTCACATGTTATTTGACAAGGTGGTGGTAAGTTTATGGCTTATTTTGTTCATGAAGAACACTGAAACATTAATAGGCTCCCCACTATACCCTATGGTATGACAACATTTTATATACATACTACATCATACATGTACATACATATATACCTACTTATAGATACTTTCTTGTCTGGTATATAGTTGATGATACCTAAAATGCAATATTCTGAGGTTCAATTTCATTATTATACTATACAGTGCTATCCATCCATCAATAAGCACCTACAAATATAAATTTCAAAATGGCTGATCTTCAGCCCCATCCTCTTTTACAGTAATATACAATTTTTATATGTGTGTCTGTATGTTAATATACATATTTATGCTTATACATTATATATTTAATGAAAAACCTTATGATAATCGAACATCAACTAAAGAAATTTTTCTTGAATACATTTTAATGGAGTTTTATGAGAAAGGAAATGAAATGTTTGTCGCTGCCTGAATTCAAAATCAGAAATTCAAGACAAAATTTAACAGCTTCTAAAGAAAAGATATGATAAAACAATAATGCTAACATACATATACAATTGATTAAAGTAAAAAATAAAAAATAAAATAAAATAAGGAAAAAAAATGAATGAATAAATAAATAAATGAAAAAGACCCGTTTTACCATTATTGGACCGAAACTTTATATTTACATATCTACATAAAAGTATATATTTAATATCATTCAATACACATAAACCAAACCAAACCTCAATTTGTAAAAATAAAGAAAGAGTAAAATGTCGCCATCAACTTTATTATCAAATCAACTGCGGAATCTTTTATATTACTACCAGAAATGGATTCTTAGAAAAATTATTCGCTTGATTGCTAAAAAAAAAAAAAATATTGTATATATTTCACTTACATATAATTTACAATTAATTTATTACTCAATAGTGAAATTTCATACATATATTTATTTGTATTCAAAATACGTAAGATATGACCGCGATAGAAACCACCACGTTGCTTTCAAAATTGCACAAGTAATACAATTCAATAATAAATAAATTTGCATTTATATGAATGTCAAAAAAATAAATAAATTAAAAAAATAAAATCTTATTTTGAAGGATTATAGCACAGAAAATTTTTGTGGTAAGATTTTCAAGGATTTTTTGCTATTAGTATTCTAAAAAAATTTTTTTGCAGTATTAGATGTATAAAATTTTACTTACTTTTAAGTACTTTACTAGCAGCTGAATTATCTCTACTCCATGGTGGATCTCCGTGTCCAGAAAAATCTCTTAATTTTAGATAACTTATGGTCAGTCTTATAATTGAAGCCTTGTCAAGTTGACTTGTAATAGCGGCAGGTAAAGGTAGCATTTTAGCCAATTCATAAAATTCAAAATTTTCTTTTCCTCTTCTCGATCTGGCTGCATCCCTTGATTTTTCTTTTCGAAGTTCTAATATACTATATATTTAAATAAAAAAAATAAAAAAAATAAAAAAAAAATAAATATACATTCATACATATGATAAATAAGTAAATAAAATAATATGAAATACGTGTATACGAGAAAAACAAAATTATAACATTTTATCCTTAGCAATTTAAAAGGTATATATATACGTAATATACGTAAATATGATAAAATGTTACCCATCAGAAAGGAAAAAATGCAAACCAAATAAAAAGGTGAATAAACATAAAAATAAGAGGTCAATGGAAAGATATCCTTTCAAATAATTTCTAAGATGAAATCGAATCAAGAAGATGAGTAGACGAAATTTTTAGATGAATTGATGTTAAATTTGAAACTGTTCGATCATAAACTTTCTTATTTTTGTGTGTACATATATAAATATAATGTAAAATATCCATACATACACATGTATATGATGTACTTATATCGACACGTTAAGGATATAAATAATATGCTTTGATGAGAAAAGCATCGAATTCCTTTTTATTTGGTCTTTTTCTTTTACACTCTTGACCATTTTGCAAATGGCATTAAAATAGCAAACTTTCAATACCAGTATCATCAGTGTATGTATATGCTCTATAGTCTAGTCTGATATACATATATGTACGTACATACATATGTACATATATGAAGCTAAATAAACCACACAGGAAAAGTAAAAACGATGTGAATCCTCACGGGATGATTTTATTACTTCAGGTCAGAAAAACACTTCGAGTGATGCTGAGTGGACAAATTTGATGAAAATTCTAAGTGAAGAAATATTATTACAACCTTCCATATAATATACGTACATAGAAGCATACCATCCTCTCATAAAAGCTGTATCCCAAAGGACACACAAAAGTTTAATTATTTTTTTCAAACACACGTTATGTAAAAGTGAATCATTAAACTGAATTAAGAAAACGACAAGCATTTTATAGATGTTTTAATCATATTTGTAATTGGATTAATGACTCTTAGTAATTCAATATATTACATAATATGTAAACAACTGTTATTTTAATTATATTGATACAAAAAGTATACACAAGTATCTAATTGATTTTATGAAGAATTAAAATAAAAATGTCCTACTTGTTAAAAATTTATTAAAATAAAATTTCTATATGAACTTTATTTAACATATCAAATAAAATTATGTATTATGTATGTATACAATAAAAAAGGTTTGAGGAAAGCAAGATACTCGTTTACACATATTGTAGTACAATTATTGTTCTGCATACTGAAAATTGTTACAAATTTATTCCATACAAATTAATTTGAATTCGTTTATTATGCAAATTTCATGTATATGAGTATTATACGTACATACGTACTATTTATCTTTTAATATGTAATAAGAAATGTATAACTTTCAGGAAATAAATGACATTTATTTCATCTGATTGTATCTTAAGGAGTTGACTGAAACAAATTATGAAAAATAAAACATTTAATTAAGTAATACTCATTTGTACAATAATTTATCCGTTTTTTCATCACTATTCATTGTATTTGTATTATCATTATCTGAAATATGTGCATATACGATTATATATACATTTTTATCTTCATATTTAGTAAAAAAATCTTTTCTTCTTTTTTTTTAAGTATCATGAAAAATGGATACAAATTCATATTCCACATGATCCTATCATCAAATCATGTTAATAATAAACAGAAAAATAAAAATAGTAAAATGAGCGAGATCAAGATTAAAATATTTTGTTTTTTTTTTGGTGGAGAAAAAAATTATACCTATTAGTGTATCCGTAACAAAGAAATGATGAAGAATTGATGAATGAAATTTTATTTTATTTTTTTAAATGATATTTTACAGGTAGAATATACAGATTTTAGACATGTAATCTAACTGAAGAAAATAAAATAAAATATGAATCTTCTTCATAATACCTATATATACATCTTATACAATATGTGTTATTAAGAAGTAGATTTGTATTCATAAATGATATTGAAAATATATGTACATATGTATTTGTGTGAAGTGTATACATGAAGAATTATGTTTATGGTTCATATGATATAGAACTAAAAAGTGTAATAATTTTGTCGGACTATGTATGAATGAAACAAAGATGTCATATCAATTTTTCACCAGATTTAACATGGTCATTTATGTTTTTCAATTATTATCATTATTCTTTTTTTTTACATATACATATATCTACGTACATACATACATCCATATACAATAGAGTGTGTATACAAATAAATGAATAACACCGTACAGACGTTCGTTGACATGTGAGCTATTACTTATTATGGTGACATCCATCTTCTTTTTGATGCAACTCAAAAAATTTGTCTCTCAATTGAACAGGTCTCATAAACCACCGAAATGAATTATGACCCGGCGGTTTTTATAAACAAAAGGAAAATGTTTCAAAAAATAAAAAAAATAAGAATAATAACAAAAACAAATTTCAGAAGATGAGTAAGCGTAGTCGACTTTTAATTCAACTTATTAAAAGTTTTATTTTAGAAAAAAAAAAAAAAAACAAGTAAATAATTTTATGACATTGAAGTAAACAGTAGTCTTTTCGGTATACTTTTAAAGATTTCAAATTTGTAGATTTTTAATTTATTTATTCGGTCAAAAATTTTATCTTTAATTTTAATTAAGTTAACGAATAAATTTTATTTGACTTTTTTACTTTATGTTATAATACCAACAAAATCTACGATGTTCCTTTTTTTAAATTAAATATATAGTAGTATGAAACGAATCAAGCTAATGAATCTGAATTTATTATTGCAGTAATAACTTATTTTTTAAGTACATACAATATTCCATTTAATTTCACTGTACACAAATATTTTATTCAGTTTTATTTGCAAAAAACATTTTATGTTTAACCCGAATACAATTTGTTATAATCATATTAAAATTATTAACAATCTTTTTAAAATCACATTTCATCTTAAAAGTTGCTGTAACAAAGAGCACATAAAATATTTTGGTTTTTTGTGATGCATCTACGCGACAAAGAAGTAACTTTTAAATATATTTTTATGTACGTACGTATCATTCAATTGTACATAATATTTTTTGAAAATAAATATTTTTTGTCACCATCAACACTTCGTTGCAAACTTATAAAGATGTTATAACACATAAAAATGCTTTTAAAAATGTATATATATGCACATTTACATTTGATTTTATTTGAATTTTCCCCTTAGAAAATTTTGTAATTGTTAAAAAATTGCATCAAATGAAATAATACAACTTTTTTTTATTTTCCACATAAAATTTAAATTGTATTGTAATATAATCCTATATGAAACCGCGTACGTTTTGTTAAACATCTGGACTACTACATACGTACTAGAACCGTATATTTCGTTTATGCTATTTTTGATAAAAAGGAAATTTAGATCGGATTTATCATCATGCATGAATAAACAACATGAGAATAGGAAATAAACGTTTTATAGGAACTATCGCATCAAAATGAAAATGTTTACATGTTTTATGCACATGCAAACGAAAATACATCCTTTTGTGATAGGTATGTGTTTTTTGATTTCAATACGAATTCCTTATTTTAATAGAGTGTTATATAACGTACATGTGTGTATGTGCATATAGGTACAATATTAGCTATAGTTCAACAAATTCCTTAACATTTTCAATTAGATGTTTATATAAAATTCATGATAAAAATCAACCACAAAATCCGATAAAAAAATCTCAACAAAAGAAAAATGTTATGTTATTATGAAGACAAATCTGATGGCTTAATGGATAATAGGAATTAGTAATGCAAACATGCTATTAATGTACATTATATTATATTAGTACATTCATAGGTGTTGATTGTCGACTGATGTTTAATATCTAAATACCTACATTTATTTCAACTTGTACACAAATAGAAGTCTGTTTATCACCCCGAAAGAAAATTATGAAAAAAGTATTTTACTATAAAAGTTGAACACTTCATTATTATTAAATAAAATATCAAAATGAATTCCTTATCATTACAGGAAATTTCAAATAAAATCAAATTAATCAAGTAAAAAATAAAGAAAAAAAATCAACCCTAACACTTCGTATACACACGTACACGATCATATGTATGTATGTACATACAATATACGTACATGAGCAAACAACTTGGTCTTGGATAACATTTCATTTGCAATTATTACATTTAATGTTCAGATGCACGCTATATTAATGTACTACATTAAAATGTACATGATACTACACGTCTACGGTATGCAATATATACCAAAGACTATAAAAAGTACTATTGAGGGCTGGTACAACATAATTGCTACTTAACAAGATAATTTTATTTGCCATTTTCGCGATTATAATTATATACAATATTATATATAAAGTCATTAATTTCAGTAAATTAAGCCATTAACAGTCATTTAACAACAATTTTTAAATTTTCTAATGCCTTCATAAGTGAGAAGAATGTTAATAATTATGAAATGTTGAGAAAAAAATTAAAAAATTTGTTATTTTAAATTCAGTTAAATTAAAGATAATTGTTAAACAAAAAATGATTATAGGTACCTACATAGGTGTTGTCATAAGTGTGAAATAAAATTTCATTAACAGTTGTGTGATTATTATATTCCAATAATAAATATATTGCAAATTTGAAAAATTTCGTTTTTGTGTCGCAAAATTAATTCAGTGTGAATGTCGTATGTCGTATAGGTATGTACCTATGCAATAAATAAACATAATTGATGAATGTAATTATTAAAAATAAGCAAGCGTGAAATTTTGGCAAATTTCTAATTTTGATATATTTACATATCTTCTCACGAATTTTATATATTTTTTCATTTAGTTATACAGTATAAAAGTACCTCTTTTAAATATACACATTAAAATACACTTATGCAAAAAGTAATTTGTCAACCAAAAATCAATTGCGTTAATGTGACAAATTTAGTTCGTCCTGTTCGATATTTATACATGATATTTTCTCATTTATCAATTCAATTTCTACATATACATATGTACATATATGTATGTATAGTGCAAGAACTAGAACACATTCTTATATGTACTTAGCAAAAACCTCACACGTACATTACATGCCGATACAAAATAAGTGCAGACATTTTACCCTCCTGTGTAATTTTGGACCATTTTTCATGCCACCTCGAGCTACAATTGCCCATCATTTAAGAATTCCATATGTTTCCTTCTTTATATAGGTATATTATATAATATATCTTTTATTTTTCGTTTCTTTTTTCTGCCCCTTTTCAAACATGTATGGAAAAGAAAATTTTTTTGTATAAGTAAGCGTAGGTATATATATATCTATAATGTATGATATAGTAGATACATATTTGCTCCTTAGCGTGTAATTTATTTTCTTCCAATTTTTCATTAAGTCACAAGACTTTGTTATTAAATTTTTTATTTAACTCGTATTAGCTTACATATTACATACATACATATGTATGTATGTACAATATATGTAGGTACAACTTGTACTTTTAGGACTTTTATTTTTATTTTGTTTTTTATGTGTTGTAATGTATTGAAAAAACCATGTAAAATATCCATATGATGTATAACTATAGCTACTGAATTTTAAAATCGAAATCAATCGAAAAATTGAATTGGATCCAATGCTCGAATCTATTTAATTCACTCAACTAGGCGTGAAATTAAAAATAAAAATAAAAAAAATATTTAAAAGATACTGAATACTGTAAGACTCGCTAAAGACTAGAAGCAACAACAGTAAATATTTTAAAATACGTTGTAATGTAATGAACTATTATCAATGATCATTAACTATCTTGTAGAATGATACACCTACTACGTAGGATACCGTAACGAAAGAAAGTGTATTACATTTCTAACACTTTTTTCATAGTTTCTACTTCGTTTTCTATTTTAAAAAAATTTTTTTCGCAAGTCATCTAATGTGATTATTTTTAGATCATCGTATTCATATCATTGCATTGAAAATAAAATAAAAGAAAGGAATTTGATAGTCCTAATTTTTTTTTTTTTTATAATATGTATGGAAATTGTTAGTGCACATACGTTACGTATGCTGATGTGTAGACAAATATTCGAAATTTTAGCTGTATTTTTGTATTGTTATAAAACTTCTATTAATAAAAACTTAAATGTAACAGATTAATAAAAACTTAATCAGCATAAAACTGAAATTCCCCATATTCAATTGCACTCGTTTTTTTCTTTGGATATTTATTAATAATTGGAATTTGGAAATTTTTACTCCATCAATGTTTAAAAAGGTTAAACAAAAATTAAAGGCAAGTTCAACGAGAAAATTGTAAGTTTTGTGATAATGAGTAAATACCTATGTATAGTTAGTTAATAAATTACAGATTTTTCAAAACTTTCAAACAAAATAATAAAAACAGTTTTTGACAAAAAGCAAATTGCCTGAGAGAATTATAACAAACCCTAATAAATAAACAATAGGTACAGTGAAATAAAGACTACATGGCGAAAGTTTGCCAATTATATATATATGTAAATTGTTAAGAAACAAGTTATAATTCTTTCAGGTTAATTAGAATTTAACATCATTATAAAACGTGCCCAGGTTCAAGTGTCTGTTGGTTTGGATGCATCGTTGTATTCTGATGTTGATTTGGCAATTGTTTGTATGGTACAGCACACAGGTCCTGAGTCGGTACCAACCAGGAATGTGTGAATGGCGATCCTCCAACACCCATTCCTATTGAGCTCATTGCCATCGGTCCACCAGGAACTCCAGATCCTTGTCTTTGATAACCAGCATAGTCCATAGCTACTGCTTGATATGGTAGCATTTTATCAGTGTTTTTATTTTGATTTTGATTATACGAAATTTAATAAATTTTTTCAAATTATTTTTAATTTTACTTTTTCAAATCTAGGTTAATGTATTTATTTTTAATTTTAAATTTTACATTCACTTCATATTTTCACGCACTATAGGCATTCATGTACATTGTACATACGTATTCCAAATAAAAAAAATAACAATACCAATTGTAATAAAACACATTTAACAGGTGCACACATTTATCGAAGAAAAGGATAATGAACGCGTGAATAATATTCTTTATTATTCAAAAGACACTTAGCACGTACACTTTATTTGAAGGTTTTGCAATTGATTCGGGACCGGTTACATCACACGTCACATCATATCTAAATTCACGTCCAGTTCGAATCTGTCTATATAGATCAATGAAAACGATTTGAGGGGCGGTAAAATCTTTCTATATTTTTTCTATCACTTATCAATAGTGAAACCGAATATCATTATCCATTTAGACCCGACTCAAATAAATTTATGACGGAAATGGTCCAGGGAAACACGTAGAAGCTAAACTCTTGTCATACAAATTCGAATGCGAATACAGTTGGGAATTTTTCACACATAAAGTTAACAATCAGCTGACTACAAATCCCAACCGGGAAGAACAAATTTTTAAATAGCTCTGCAAGAGCAATATTAACTACAACGATGTACACAAAACAAAGCGTAAAAGAACGTGAACATCTCAAGTTATTCACGTCACAAACGAAACTAAAGCAACCAAAATAAATACCATATACTTCTACAATTTACAAACGACAGATAGTTCTTCAGCCTGGAAGATGATGATGGTGGTCTGGGCTGGATTTTCTTATTCTTCTTAAACTGCTACTATGTATGTATATACTACTTTTGTTGATTGTGTGCGACCCAACGTAAAAAAAATTCACCACTGAGTATGTTATTTTCAATATTAACACATACGTATCTATTATATACAATAAATCTATACAAGTATATTACTTCCTTTGTGAATATGTGTTTTCCATCAGCCGTGAGCTGACTCTTATTTGAACCGTATTTTATCCGTTAAGTTGCCGGTACTGGTAGTTAAAGCACATGCACTACGTGTGGACTCCTGCTGTGCAGAAAGTCATGTACAAAACACACCAGTGGCATTTTAAGTAGAGTCACGCATCGTCCTTGTTCGGAAAAATTCGTAAATGGGCGGGACGTGACTGCAAGTTTTCCATCGAATGGCAACAAATACATAACCTATTCTATATAAGTACAACTATAAAATCAAAAAAATAAAATTGACTGTTTTGGCTCACTCCATACTTAACTTCTATTTGATATTCTGGTCCGACCACGCCTCATACAAATCAACAAGTCATATATAGGCTTTTCCTCTCTTTTAGATATTTTTAATTTAACTCGTTTTGTGCTTTATTTTCTGCTGGTGTTATTTTGTTACCAAAACGTGTATAATTGCAATTATGGAATATAGTAATATGTGAAGAATTGAACAATTGTGGAGGTGTTCAATACAAAATGAGGGCTTTCACTTTATTACTTTTCTAAGGCAAATATGTATAGTCTATTCATATAGAATTCATTTGCATTAACCTCCTTGCTTTTTCCAACAATATAGATACATGTCTATATGTATTCAATATGTATAAAAACACAAAATATACGTATACATACATAAACATACATGAACACTTTATACGTAAATACATAGCTGTAATCACATAATCACACAAAAACATACTTATAAAATGACCCAAGTTGACGGGACACGTTCGCCCCTTATAAATGTGAGACAATGTATGCCAAATGAATTCAAATCATCAAAGATCTATCCGTTTAGTCAACCTGGATTATCCATTTATTTATTTCAAACTGTCTATGCATTCATAAACGTATATGATATATTTATAATTTGCTACAGGCGACTCTATTATTGACTTTGACTGTACATCCTCTTACGTTCCAAAACTTTGATTTTCATTGCTGTGTCAATTTATGAATGAAGAAGACCCAAACGAAAACATCACGTTCATAAAAAGATTTAAAGGTAGCAAACCATAACAATAACTCTACAATATACACTATATAGTATATGATAGCCATTACACCAATAATTTTTATGTGATTTATCATTTTAATCTTAGTACATGATAAAATTATTTATGCAGGACCAGATAATCACGACTAAAATACAATATAAAGCTTACATTTTCAATTTTAATTTAAAAAGAAACATTTACAGTGTTACGTAGCAAGTACATCATAGAATCAAAATTAATTTACAAATATCCTTTGGAAAAATGTAAAAGCTTCATTTACATTAAAACATGAAGAAAAGAAAATTTGTGTAACCTTGACTGAAAAAGTCTCAAATTCATTATTTTTCCTGAATTGTTAACAGGTTCTAAATTTAGAAGTAAAGTATGTACATACATACACCCATCTAATTTGATATTCTTGACATTTTTACGAAAAAATGTACGTAATAGTGTAACACTTGCTTTATTTTAAATACATACATACATACATACATACCTTATACATATATATTGTGATTGATTTTTATTTTGACCTCGATTTTCTATAATTTATTTGTTATTATATTATGTACATGTGCATATGTATGTATATAAATGTTATAGAAGTAAAATTATATCAGCAAGTGGAAGTTTAAAAATAAAAAAAAATATATTTATTAAACGATGGCACGCATAATTTAATTTGTATGAATGTATGTGTTATGTGTACATAAATGTGGGTGCAGTCTTTTTAAAATTCGTCTGAAGTATACAATATTTTTATTTTTTTTTTTTTTTACATTCAAGATTAATAATAGTTTTGTCGCATAGAAAGTGCGTATACAAAAAAGGGCGCCTAACGGTATTTTGTCCATTCAAACATTCAAATAAAGTAAAAACACACACATATTTGATTCATTGAATTAGAGGTGAAAATATTCATTACAACCAAGGAGAAATTTTTACACCTATTTTAAAAATAATAAAGTGAAATAAAAACAAAGTGAAATAAATCGTCACAAATTTTATAAGAACGCAAGATTTTCCACATTGTATAGGTACCTACATACTTTCAACAACAACGATAGAAATTTCTTTTTTTCAAAACATGAATTTAGCAACGGATTTTAATTATTTCCATTTTGTTTTTCTTTTTGTAAACCAAATTTAGGTTTTTTAGGAATAATTTTCTTTTCACGGGAAAATTTATTAAACTGAAGTAATGTGTATGTACCTTTGTAATTAGATAAATTGGAAAATTTTTCTAATCAAAAATTGAATTACATCAAGTAAGATATTGATTTTCTTTTTTACTGATTTTTTTAAAAACTTTAATTTGACATTACACGAGATCTGTACCGTTGAACTGTTACAATGTAATAGGCATAGTTTTAAAAATAATATAGGTACTTACCTACCTAACTTATCTAGTATTTTCTCGAAATTTTCTAGTTTTTCACGTATTTTGTTTATTATGTTTTTAATTTTAAACAAAACTAGAAATTTTTTATATTGGTAGATATAGGTACGTACCTTTTTCATAGTAAACAAATTTTTCATGACCACGATTTTTTTTAAATTTAGTATTTTTTACTAAAACTTTATTAACTGACCTAGTTAGTTAATTAATAATTTTAAATAATAAAAGTTCTAACAAGTTAGATTTTTGTCAAAAAAATTTAATGGTGTAGCGTCATAAAATTTGAGATAATTTTTTTAAAACACGTGCTGTATATTAGAAGGTAGATAGGTAGGTACATGTTTTTTATTTTTTATTTCTTTGAAAAAAAAAGAAAGAAAAACAAAACATTTAAAAAAAATTGTAATATAATTAACGACATTTTTTGGTAGCTTGAAGCGCCATAAAATTTACTCTTATCGTAGCTACCGTATAATTCCTTCAAAATAAAATTATTATATTTTTAATCGTACACATATTCATATAATACATATTATATAACTCTACATATAGCATCTCGTGTAAATGTTAAAAATATGTTTGTTGTCCGCGAGTGATTTCGTTACGTTTTCATCGTTTTCAACAGAAATTAAGAAAAAGAACTTGATACCATAACAAATAAAAATCATAATTTATTTTATTCTGTCTTTTTTTCTTTTGTCTTTTTATTCTGTAAAACCAGTATCTAAAAGAAGTCATTCAAAATGTCATCTTAAGAGTTACGACTGATTTTTAAATAGCGATACAAACCACACCATTATTATATATCTACCAGCAGCAACATAATCATCATCAAAAATTAAAATCTGTACATCTGAAAAAAAAAAAAAAACAACAAAACAGATATAATAAAAATGACCAAAAATCCGCAGAAAAAAAAACCTATGCACATTTTAGAGTTGAATACGTGTATGCAGTATGCACGCACAAGACAACAAATTATCTTGTCCTGAAACTTTATCACCAAAGTGTCACATTTTATTACTTTCTCTGATTTTTTATTGTTTCCTTTCACTTCAAATAAATTTCATGTTTTTGGTTGTGTTTCATGATTGTTTTTATTTTTTTATTTTTTTAATAATAATATATAGACATAATTTTTATGATTTTTATAATGTTGATCCTTCCTGGACTTTTGACTATAATTCAGGTAAAATAAAAACAAACAGTAACAATAATAACAATAATAATATAATAATATCTCCTGGTGTGTGAACAGGTATATAAGTATATAAATATATACATAATGTATATAAACAATACGATATATATACAGAATCAGAATATAAATTGTTTTAAACTAGTGTAAAACATGTACCTATCTGTTACATCAATTTTTATATCCTCTTCCTCGACTATTTGTAAACGATTTATTTGTAAAATGAATATACACATACCTATTTTATTTAATGGAGTTAAATTCATTCAAAAATATCCAGTGAATACGAATCAAGTATATGTTACAATGATTTGGTCCGTTTTGTTCAATCAACTTGAATTGCATGCAAATGAGTTTATAAAGACGGTTTATACACCTGTATAGATGTATGTACGTATATAGTTGTATGTGATAGTGGTACATGTTTTGTATCATGATTACGCATAATTGACATATGAGAGAATGTTAACTTACCTCAGGTAAAATTATAAGATTATCTAAAAATATATCATTTAATTCTACATACATAATATGTATACAGGTTATATTACACATACAATACTGTACATTTTGCTGTACATATGTATAATATATGATGAGTGCATCTATTCAAAAACAATCATTAAAAACAGAAAAATAAAGATAAAAAAGAAGTAATGAAGAATAAAATTTTTTAGCTATTCACATTATTTAAGTAACGGTATATAAATGAAATAAAGTGATAAGATCATAAGGGAAAATTTCAAGAAAAACAATTCTTAGACTTAAAAAAACGTACAAAGCATGTCAATGTACATTATATGCTACAATATTATTTGTAAGAAGATTTTGTTAAATACAATATATAGATACAATTGAGTTTTGAATTTAAATTTTAGATTATTATAGTACATACATACATATGTATATAAATATACAATAATACCTATTTATTTACTTTTCGGATTTAAATTAAACATACATATAAGTATGTATGACATATGTATGTCTAATATTCTTGATTTTATTCTTGCAAAATGTCAACACATTTCCGAAGGGATGTTTAGAATATTTACAATTTTACATCTTATAGTTGTATTTGTAAACAAGTGTACTTGTTTGCAAAATATTTCAATACTTAATTAAAAATTTGAATTTTGCAAGTGTCAATGAACTTTTTTTCAATTCTTTTCTTGTTTACTCGAAGAAGTAAAAGATTACAAGTAATTTTTCACACATAGGTACATATTGTAAATATTCATTTAAAATTCTTATCATTGAGAAAAATTTGTAATACAATATGTAACATTTGCTACAAATTCTTTCAATATATTGCATAAATCAAATCATGAAGAAAACTTAAATGTGGGAAATTTTTCATTTCATTTCATCACATTTTTTAAATTTATTTTAATGTTTTTGTTTCTTATTTTTTTAATTTACTTTTTTCACTTATATATACCTACATTAAGAACTAATTTCTATTCTACTGCATTAATTATTGTTTGTTATTTATTTATTGTGTTTTTTTTTCCTTTTCATTTTTTTAATTATCATCATTTTCTTTGTAAATTTCTATAATTGCAAATTTTTTGACAAATGTGTTGATTTTAACGATTTTATATACCATATAATCATTTCTGCAATTTAATCAAAAGTTTTTATAATGTCTGGCGCGTACATATTATATACATTTTATTATATTGATATAAAAGAAACTTTAAACATTTTTTAAATGTGCACATATCAAATGCTTATCCATACATGTATATGTATATTGTATGTATGTATACTAAGAAAATCAACAATCTAATTAAAATCCTTTTATATATGCATCAAAATGAACTTAAAGAAGAAAAAACTTCATCATTTAAAGTTTGCTTTTTCAATTCTTTTGTTGTTTTTTAGTGTGTACGTTGTGTGTGCATATACATAACACACATCAATATTATGGTAATTTACAGGTTAAAACAATTTGCTCTTCACTTTCGTTTTTTGTATATCATGCGATCGGTACATCATGCTTTATAAACATTAATTAAAAAGGCATGTTCTTATATATCCTACAGGCACCTGACGTAACTGAAGAACCAGTTCTAAATGAATTTTACATACCGTAAATTGTTTAGCTGATTTAATTAGTTTACTCAATCTAAGGTATAAAAGAAATCAATAATTACATTATGCACATATAAGGTTTTCACTTTATACGCATATGGAAAAATCTTTATTATTAATACATTCAAGCACAAACATATATTGTATATGTATATTCACTATACAAAAAGATCAAAAAGGATCAACTACAGATTTTTTATATTATTGTATTTGTTTTTGATAAATGTTTCTGAATATGTATACTTTCATTTAAAATAAGATAAAGAAAAATTTATAATGTTTTTATAATTATATTATAATGATCATGAAGTGTACTTGCCGTGCATTTACTGAAGTAGGATTTCCCATTTCATCCATCGGTTTCCTGTAAATATAAAAAAAAATTGAAACAATAAATAAATTTAAGTAAAATAAGAATAGTTAAGAAATCTAATGAAATTGAGGAAAATACTAATAATAATAAAAATGATCAAAAGATACATAATCTCAATTTTAATAAATATGTATCAACTATGAGAAAATTGATAACAAAAATTTTTTGCAAAAAACTGTATATACACACTAGTACATTACACATGTATGTACATGGTATATATGTACATATGTACAAGTTATGTATTACCGAATATAATTAGAAAAATGTTCATAAATTAATAATTGTGAATATTTTATTAATTTACTTATGCAATAATAGTTAAATACAGTGCATATAAAATTACATTTTATATTTTATGAGACAACCAGAGAGCATTAACTTATTACTTTATAATAACTTTATAAAAGTTTTCTTTTAATAATTTATGAACGAAATGATATGTATACATATAAAAGTCTGTGCTAACGGCACGCTTTGTCCTCACGTCTGATTACCATAAATGGAAGATTGGTCGCCAGTTGAATGATGGAAAAACGCTGCAAAATAACCTAAGACGGTAAATACACTGAGAACATATAATACTATACCTTCATATATGGACATATACATATATATGTATTATCAATACATATTATTTGTAGGTAACTTGTTCAATGTTGTCTATAAAATTGAGAAAAATATAATGTTTATATATACTGTACTATGACGTACAAATATGTTTATGTTATTATTTGTGAGATACGAAACTAAGTACAATATTAACAGAAACTATGTATGAAAAAGTTGAAAAAAAAAACGTAAGAAAAAATTCTTAGATGAAATTGTCATCGAACTTTATAACTAACTTTATATAGGTATTAATAAATAGATACTACATATATGCACGTAGTATATACATATACATATATATTACATGTATCTTCACATGCATATAGATACACAAATATGTGTACATTAATACATTTTACTCTCTAAGAAGAAAAATTGTGCTTGATGTTTAAAGACAGATGATAATGACATACAAGTATCAATAATATACGTTATAAAATGTATTAAATGCAATTTTTGCATGACTTTTACAATTTGTATGCATTCCAGATTTCAATTAAACAAGCATAATTGTTTTTTGTATTTACACAATTTTCTTTGTTATTTTTCTATTTTTTTTTTTTTTTTAATTATTTTAGATAAATTAGTGAACAACCATGTTAACCATCATTTGGAATGATAAAAATCTGAATATATTTGAGTAAATAAATTTTCTAATTTTTTTTTAAGATATGAAGTAGAATCTGTTATGACTGAATCAATTTTTCACTTTTTATTTCGATTTTCCAAATAATATCCAAATAATAAAATTTTTGTCAAAAAATGTTTATAACTTTATAGGTATTTTAGATATTTTAAAATTTCGATTTAAAAACAAAAAATATTTCAATGCCAAAAGTAATTCAAACTTACCTTTCTCCCCAGCATAACGCATCTTCGCGATATCTGAAATTAAAACAGGAAACGGAAATTAGTGAAAAATATTTGAGTAATTGTTTATATTTCATTTTGTACAAATTGTTGTTGAATCAAACTTGAATGATATCAGAAAAATACGAAAAAATGAAAAAAAAGGAAAACACAAAACAATTTCTAAGCAAATTATATCTTAAACGAAAATCGTCACTGACGAAGAAGTTATATTGTACATACATACATATATAATGTATTATGCACCTATGAATGGGTGCTATATAACATATATCGTGAGTATATAGCTATATAGCATATAGCATAGCATAGAAGATACAAGAAAACCACAAATTCTTCATCAACAGTACAACATTGAATTTTACTTGGAAACTAACAAGAAAAATTTAAGTTTTGCGACGAAAAAGAACCTCAATTGACTTGCAGCCGAATATAATTTTGCCATCTATGTTATATGTTTTATGTTATTTTATAATATCATGTATGAGTATTATATTATTTTATGTAAAGGGAATTTAACTTACATATCTACATATAATAATATTAACAGATTCATTTTTGATTTAGTGAACGAGCATCATATACGTTCAAGATGACTTCAACCATATTATTATGACCAGATGCCAGACATAAAGGCAATTATTAAAATTGTTTCGGGAAGAAATTTTGTACCTCAGGGAGTAACAAGCAATCCGGGCCCCAAAAACTAATCAGTAAAAGTTTTATCAGTAAAGCTCTTCTCAATTCAATGTTAAAACAATGTTGTCCAAGAAAAAAATGTATTCATACATGTGTATATTTTTATATAGATTTGTAGACTTGTACACATTATAAATGAAAGATTTGATTTGTACCAAATGTTTGGTCGATAAAATTGACTGATCGATGAGGAAAACAGAATTTACACAATAAAGCAAAAAAGAAAAAAGGATAAGGAAACATCGTTGTCGAGGTAAAGAGATTTTTTTAGTTTTTATTTATATACAAAAACAAGAAACACAGAAAATTAAAATGAAAAAAGGAAAAAGAAAAATGAAATAAATTTCAAAGAGATTTACGGTGAAAAACTAGTCGAAGTGGTTTAATTGCGTCCACCCGAGTGACGGATAATTACTATAGACTTTCTCGTTTTGTGTTGATCAGGATTGTTCTTCACTTTTCAGTTTTTGGAAGAAATCAAGTTTCCTATCCCCTGGTAATCAAACCATTGTGATCAGATCTATACTTGAGTTGTTGACTACCATTTAGAACACTTTAATCGGCTACATCCCGTGTCCTTATTCTTCACATTTTCTACATATGTAGGTAGTTATATTTAATACTTAAGAACAAAACCAAGTTTTGTGTTAACTACATAACAACTTACATGTACTATTGTATCAAAGTAATATGTTTCTGTAACAATTCTTTATATTATTTACAACAGTTGTGTATAAAATACCATATTCATATGTACATACGTACATACATACATATATGTATCTTACATATGAACCTTTTTTATCTCAATTATATATCGACAGAAAAACAGCGTTAATGTTGGAAGTCGAATCAATCAACAATCATCGACCTTGCGGAATTTGATCATTGCGTTGCTCCTGTACTTTATATGATGATGTTTATATGTATATATCTATAAAGATATATGCACAATGCAATGCATATACATACGTACAATGTATGTACACACACACATCTTGTACTTAGCTGTTTCGTCAGTTTTATTTTCTTTTCAATCATCTTCCATCGACTTTATTGATCGTTGGTCCATTGTCTTAAAACTTAAAATAATGCAAAAATGCCGCCTTACCATAGGGTGACATTCAAGTCAAAAATCGATGTAGTTTTTTTGGAATTTTTTGAACAGATGGAAAAGAATGATAGATTGAATATCATTAGCAAAATAACAAAATCAAAAATTTGAAATTTTCAAAAGGCATTCAAAAAAGATAAAAGATAAATTTTTGTATTGATTTCTTTTTAAAATACAAAGGTATGTAATTATACTTCTTAATTTTAAAGTCGAATAAAATTAAATGAATTAAAATTTAATTACTCATAAAAGTAAAACAAAAATGCCATTGACTTTAATTTATTCCTTAAATTGTCGATATCATTACAAATAATTTGCAAAAAGATTTTGGATAAAATCTTGTAAACTTTTGAAGTTTACAATTTTTCAAACTGAATTCTGCAGGATTTATCGAGATGTAAATATAAAATTTTGTAAACTTTTACAGAAACAAAAATCTATGGAATAATATCTGTATGTTTAAAAATAAAAATACATAAATCGTTTAAAAAATAAAAAATTGTTCAATAGAACAAGTAGTGCAGTTTTTGTTTGATATTTTATATTCTATAAACAATGCCTGTATAAGAATAAAAATATAAATATATGTATATATTATATGTATGTTTTATTTAACAAAATTTTGATCGAAACCTGTCTATACTAAAATAATTTTTTTTCGATCACAGCCATGGACAGGTAATCACAAGAAAAAAGAAATGAATTTTATTCATCAAATTGATCGATCGATCGATTGATGGGCAATACGTAACACATACATGTGTGTATTACAGTAAAATTTAATACGTACGTATATATGCGATTATATGTTGGAGTTGGAGGATACGTGAGAATCATGTGTTCATTGCGTTCGCTGACCTAATAATTTACTCAGGTAAAATAAATTTCATCTAAAAATCGTTTTGTTATTAATTACAGGGTAAACTAATTTCAAAAATACTCATTTTTAAGAATTATTTTTATCTCCATTTTCATATTATACATATACATATGTGTATGTGCAGCATATAATGTACATACAATTAATGTATACCAATTGTCCTTCTGTGGATAAACTTCTTTGAAATACTAGATGATGAAATACTGTATATAATTATGCATATCAAATGATATTTATGAACATCGTATTCTAGAGAAGATCTAATGATGACATTTCCACTAGTATACTGTATTTTTTTTTATGTTATTATTATTTATATATTGCACAAATTAAGAATGCAATTTTTATGCCTTTCACTGTTTAAATTTATAACAGAGTACTAGCAAAAAAAATTTCCATAAATTTTTCAAAATAACCTTACATAAACATGAAATGAATTTGCTTTATTTATACTACTTTTTTCTGTTTTTATATTTAATTTCATATTTTATATATCTGTCAAATACGATTTAGATTTCATTTACCAGTAAATCAACTTAAGTATATTGTTTTATAAATTTCTTGTAGCTATCTTTTATAGAACATACGTAAGTATATATAGCATATGCAATCTATACATATCGTAGTGCATATGTACGTACACATGTAATATAATTTATAAACTAAAATTAAAAAAAAAATTATTGTTTGATGAAAAGTTTATACAATCGGATAAAAAAGTTTTAATAAAGAATAATATAACATTTAAGAAAAGAAAGAAAATAAAAACAAATTACAAAAAAATTGAAGAAAATAAAAGCAACCAAAACAAGATGAAACACTTCTTATAGCAGTTACCGCGTAAAAGCATACCTTTGGTTTTGTTTGAAAATTACTTGAAAAACATATACACTACAAGCCAGTAGCACTAGTTAAAGTGGTTTTGTGATATCAACAGAAATTCAAAGATTTTCTGAAAGACAACATATCACACAAGATAGACTATGTAATACATATATTTATATACATAGGTATGTCCAAATGTATGTATGTATGTATATAGTTTGCTCACCGCGTACACAATATTGTACAAAAATACCTGTGCAGATATGTACCTGTACATTAAATAATATGTAGTAAGCACAAACAGTAACCGGGAAACTGGTATAAAGTTACAGGTTACAGGTATCAACAAGTTGGCGGCGGTGGTACGTGGACATAAGTACAACTTTTTGTTGTTGTCAACTCTTGTCCAAGCAAAACCGAACTAGCATGTTATTTATGGATTTCTGCAACTTTTTACGCGGTCGCGATATGCGACTAATTGGGTATGAACGTTAAAATAACTAGGCATTGTTCTACATAATTGCGTTCGTTGTCTAAAGGATTTCTTTTTGCTCTGTCTATATTCATCTTTAATTTACAAATTATTAACTTGATGATCGTCTAGTTCTAATATCTTTCACAAATGTCTTTTCTACTTCATGTAAGATGTATGGATGCTTATGTTTTGATTTTTGTCCATCATCTTGTCTATAAGATACTGTTTCATTGTACTTACATTCAAAGTACATATACAAATGTATATACGATTATCGTGTTATTATAGTGCACATTGCACATACTTAGTATTACACGAAATGATCTGTTGTTGTTTATTGTTAATAAAGCAATAGCAGGTTTTATAGTTATCTACAATACATTATAATCATAATCGATACAAATGAATATATATAAACATATAACTTATCCGATGATCCCGTACAAAATAAAAAATTCCAGAGTTAGAACATGGATTAAAAATTGAATTGAACAAATCATTCATTGAATGTACAACTTTTTTTTTTTATTCACTTCAGGAGGCATGTATATGCAAAGTGATTCACTAGATGTTACATTAATTTTATAACTTCAAAGTTCTATGTTTATTGAAAATATATAATGTCTTCATTTTGTGGCAGAAGTGTTAAACGTTCGTAAATATGTTATTGTTTCAATAATCCGGTTATATACTTTTGTCTACATCACAGTTGGATATATGACAATGTCAATTGAAGTAATGATAAATTGATGACAATTATTATTTGCACGGTTTGTCAATTTTTGAAATGATGTCAATGAGACAAGTAAAATTGTTTTTGTTTACGTATTAAATTAAACACATGAAACTGAATTAGAAAATCAAACACATACATACATATGTATATAAGTTACTTTGCATAGTTATGTATATACTCGTATGTACATCCATACATCGTTTTTTTTATATCACATCTTACAGTGCATGTTCTTGTATTTTCATTTAATTCAACCTTTATTTGTCCTTTGTGATTACCGCCTACTCCTACGTATCTGGTTTACATGAAAATAAATCATTTTTCTGAGTTTTCCAAACATAACAAACACACGTACATAGTACGTACATACAATGTGCATTTGCCATGTATTTGATATTTTCTTAAGATAAATTCATTTGCATCTGTTGCATTTTCACTCTTTTTAATTTTATAAGATATATACATATGTAATTATATGTGTGTATTTATGTATATATTTGTATACATACTTAATTCAGAAGTGTAAAAATGAAATCTTGTAATGCATTCGACTTGCACTTCACTGATGTTTATATGATACGCTTTTTTCTGTTTTTAATATGCACTGTATTCACTCACGTACCGTGAAGTCCTCTTCATACCAACAAGTAATCATGCTCCTTTTGGTCACCATTATCATCATCACACATATATTGCCTTAATTGATATGCAGAATGCATTACAACGTTAATGTCGTGTGATGATGCAGTGCTTACTCTTTGAACGAATTTAATATTCGATTACATAATGTGCTATGTAACAAAAGAGAGAAGTAGATTAAATCACTAATTCAATTTTTCTGTTGTTTGAATAAAAATTAAAAAGTAAATTTTACAAGTAAACAGAAAATGCAAAAAACAACAGTATTGAACATACATATAGTATATATATTTGCTAATTACGTGTGTATCGTAATTATGTGATATACTCGACTACGAAAAAATTATGTAAAATTTTCTTTTGAAAAAGAACATAAAAAATTATAAAATTTTTTTAAATTTTTCAATTTATTTTTTTTCAAAATTTGAAAAATACGAATTTTGAAATATTAAAAGCCATGTCATATGTTTTTTCGTTTTTTAATCGGAAAGGATTAAATGTATTACAAAAACTTTTAAAATACCTACTCAATAAGGCAACATTTCATTTTTATTGCAAAAAAAAAAAAACTTCATGTATACAAAAATGTACGACAATTAAGTTGTTATTTGCAACCAATCAATTTCAATTCTTTTAAGTTTAATTTTTGCATTGCGAAAACTTCATAAAGATTTTGTATTGGTTTTAAATTAAAAAACTAACATTTTTTTAAAAATGATACAATGATCGTTTTTCAACAAATACTTGTTAGACATAGTGGGTAATTTCATTTTACTACATATATGATTGGTACTTTTACCTTAAATGGTGTAATGAATTTCATCAAATATATAAGAAAATAAAACAGGTTTAATTAAAATTATTGTAAATTGACCAATTATATTATGCAATCGAAATTAAACGTAAATAAAAAAAAAAATAAATAAAATATTAGATTTACTTTTTCTTAAGTCAAAAATTTTTTGAAATAATATTTTGAACAATTAATTTTCTCATAAAATAAACAATAATAAAAATTAATAGAATTTCTCAAATTATTTTCTTTTCCAAATACATATAAATAATTCCCATAATGTAGCTTATATACATATTTGTCTTATTTTTTTGTTAGTTCTATGATATACCAAATTATTTATTGTAAGATAATGTATGAAATACATTCTTGTAAAATATCACGTATATTACAAAAATTATTATTATTAAAAGTCTAATTTAATTTAATGAAAATAAAACAATTTACTAAAAGTACTTTATTCAAAATTCTTCATAGATTATTTTGATTCCATAATAGTTTTAGCATTATTCACTTCATCTCTCTATTGATATATTAAATTTTATTGTGAATCGATTCGAAAAAATGGTACCTGTACATTATATTCTATATACATATAAACATGCATTCATATGCACATTTTAATATATTACATAATGATAGTCTAGAAATCAATAAAAAAAATGATTGGTAAAACGATGTATTATTGATTGGTGAAGGAAATAAATATTCCTGGGAAGAAATTGAATTGAAAATTTCAATAAATTAAAAAATTGCCTGTAATAAACTTTTAGATAGTCAGATAATACTTTTGTACAAATTTTATATGTATGTACATATTTTATTTATTTTTATTTTATTTTTATTTTTTCATTTTTTGTAAGGTGCTCATTTATTATTTGTATAATACCAGAATTATATAATGTACAAAATTGGTTTATATTTTTCTGCAGATACTGGTACACAGTTTGATATATGAACTTAAATGTATGATACATAATTTCTAGTCCTAAACAGGATAATTTGCAACATTGCGCAAATCATAACTTATATTATTATATTGTTTTTGATATGATAAAGTGAATTACTAAAATACATGTATGTATGTAAGTATGTATGTAGTTTGAAAAACTTCCATGAAAATATGTACGTACGTATATATATTGATGTGTGTAACAATAATTCCGACAATTTATTTTCAAACGTGCGCGTAAAACAACAAGTGTCGGTATCTTTCTTATTTGTAGGCAATTGTTTTTTCCACATTCTTATATATTTTTTGAATCAAACAGACACAAAAATACTGTAAAGTAAAGATTTACTATACATATTTTATTTTTATAATTTTTTCTGTATTTTAGTTTTTTTTTTCTTTTTTTGTTTTCTTGTCAGAAAAAAAATTAACTATTTTTTTCTTATATTATTATTTTTGTTTTGTTTTTTTTTTTTCGAATAATAATTCAAATAATTATAGTCATTACGCGGTGGTAACGCTATCGATATAATTGAAATTCTGATAGGTAGTGATTATTGGAACCGCTCTTTTGCTGATTTACCGGATAGTGGTGTTGTTGATAATCTCTTTCTTTCTCCTTTATCTTTTAAACTTAACGTATTTTTTATAATTGTATTTACAAAAATACACATATATAAATCTTGTGAATATAAAGACAAACATATAACAAAAAATGTATAAATTTTCTTTAAAGAACGATATACTTTTGAACAAACGATAACATACAATATACCTATATACATAAATGTACATATGTACGTAATTTTAAAGTGTATATACCTATTTATACTTATGGAATAATTCCATTATTTTAATGAATAAATTTAAATTACAAAATACCGCTCTATTCATTCATTTCATATACATTTTCCTATTTTATTTTATTAAATAAGATGTAATACTATATTACATTCATTAATATGTACGTACATATGTATGTGCATATGTAGATATTTGTATAATCTTATGAAATTAAATTTTCACATCGATATTTTTTTTTTTTTGCCAATAAAATTATGGTGATCAGTCATCATGAACAGATATTTACCACTTTTATTGAAAATTAAAAATCGAATTGATTAACTGATTTTATCAATGTTGTATGTTTATTACGTTATTTTATGCATCTGTTTATTACTTCTCTGTAAAACATGTTATAATTTTAATTATGATTAATAACAAATCTTTTTCATTAACATCAAAGTACTAAATATTCTTATAATTTGGTTTATGCACAATAAATTTATTAAAGTTTTTAAATATTATTATTTTTATCTTTAAAATCCTTTAGATGATAACGTACTCCAACATTTAAGATTTCTTGTATTCATGTTCATAGACTTCATGAGATCACTGTTAGTAGACCAATTTAATTCAATATTTCATTTCATTTTTTTTTCTCGAAATATAATTTTCTGGTGATAAATTTTTTGTTAATTTGAAAACGCCCTAATTTATGATTTCCTAAATCACATTTGATAAAAGAATTTTGTGTACATGTTATGTATTATTTTTTATACATTATTTACAACACTGAGACAACACCCAAAAACAATTTTTTTTTTTTTTTTGTTATTCTTGTAGGTAAAATAAATTTTATCTGTAGAAATTTATTTGCCACCTACTGCTTATATATAATGCATAAGTAGGAGCTGAAAAATGAAACATCAAGAATTCACCTGTAATAAGGAAATCCCTGTGGTACATGTAGATCCATTGGCATTCCATGGTGATGATGGGTATGGTGGGCCGCAGCACTATGAACATGCGCAGCAGCGGCAGCAAAACTAGGATGTTCAGCCCCTGAAGCCATTGCATGATGGCCGAGAACAGCTGCCCAAGGTGAGGTGGCAAATCCACTACCATGATGGTCCATGATAAATACACAATATAAAATATTTTCATCAAAAACAAAAACACAAACAAAATATTCTGAATTAAATGGATTTTTCCAATGGTACTGTCGTACACACACTGATACGTTTAATAACGATAAATATAATCAAATCACAAATAATAATTAAAATTTACTGCAGTGAAATTATACTTGAATATTCGTATTTCACTTTTTGAATAATATTTTCATAATTTTCTTTATAAATCATCATCACTTAACACTGATGTGCACTTGCTATTCGAATCACATAATGCACCTTTTTATAAGGAAAATATTAAACACCTGTGATACCATTAGCACTTTAGCCAATAAAATCACCATATAAAGAGCTTCTTTATGCCCGGAGTGTAAATATTATGTTATACTGTTATAGAATTGTGATTTGCGAATTTCGGTATTTGTTATGTTATATGATTTTAGTAGATATACAATATAGCGAGTATATATATTGCGAGGTTCTGCACACGCGTTGTTCCGCGTGTTCTTTACGGTATGGATATTTGCGATAAACTATCAGGAAACACGGACGTTTCTTGTCAGTCGGCAACCTCTAAAATGGGTACCAACTGCAAATCAGAAACAACAAATAAACAACTAGACCTCGATAACCAGACTTCGATAACCAGGTACAAATGAGAGAATCATGATGATGCTATGCTAGCAAGGACAGAGAGGAAAATACGACATCTGGTGGGATGCTGTACCTTTATTATTATTGTTATTGATATAATGTTGAATATAAATATTTTTTTTAAATTGTGGAGTTCTGGTATGAATTTCAATATACATACGTACATAACATACATACCTGTGTATGCACGTAAACGTGTAAAAAGCATATACAGTATAACAAGTTACCTGCAAATTCACAACATAATACAACATAACTTAACTTAATCTCAATTTCAGTCTTATAGTCTTACCCAGACCAAACCCATTCATCTCGTCTCGATATGATTTTATCCCAAGAGTAAAGTACTTACATAAAATTTTATCTTATTTTGTACCTGTATATCCATTTATCACCCGTTCGCGGAGTGGTGGCGAAATATATGGACATGATGTGATGTGAAGAAATTCATCTTGCAAGCATACTAGTGTCGGCAATTTTTGTGTTGTGTAAATTTACAGCAGCTTGCTCTTTTTTTCCACCTTTAGTACTTGTACAATGTACCTGTATTTGTAGCATGACTTCGTATATTTTCGCTTTCTTTAATTATGTTTCCCATCATACGCGAATAAGGAGTGCGAATAAAATAAGATTTTTAATCTATCAAAGGTGTAATCTGTAAATGAATACATGCATCATATATACATACACATGTATATGGGCATTTAAATAGACCATAATTGTAATAAGGTAATTAATACATGTGTTTGTATTTACTACACTTAAACTACTCACTTAATTCTCATGTTTCATGCTTTTATTCATTCAATGTTTTTTATTTCGTGAAATTTTCTTTATTTTCTTTTATTTCGTTTCATTTTTTTTTTTTTATTAATAAATCCTTCTCTTGTTCCTATCGATTTATTCGAATTTCAAGTATAAAGGTCATATAATATAAATTCATAAATGAATTTTTCAAAGTTTTTGGATATGTACCATATGAAATGTTATCATGGCAAATTCATAAATCTGTGAATCTCGAATTTCATGTCTTAATAGAGTTGTAATATACTAAAATTGTCAAGTAAAGACCTTTTAATACATAAAAACTACATCAAAAATAAAATAAAAATTGCATACTAAGCACGAATTGATAAAAAATCTAAAATATTACCTCCCGAATATAGTCACGTTATTTGGCATTTGTCATTTTTGTATAACATGACCTATACTTTTGGTCCGACCACGGTACCACGGTAGTCATCAACATATAATATCGTTTATATGTTTATGTATTTCCTTTCACTATATCTAAATGTGAATGCAGTATATATGTTTGTATATAGCATATACACGTATAAAAATAAAAATCACAATAAAAATAATACTAAACAAAAATAAAAATAAATAAAAAATTTCAAGGGTTTTGCTAGAATTTCATGTAATCACGAATTATCGAATAACAACAAGTTCCTTTAACCATAACAGAGAGAAGCTTCAATTTTTAGTTGTTACATATACATACATTGATGTCCAACATCAAAAATAAGAATAAGTAATTCAGTTCAAACTACTTACATATGTATATTGAATATTGAATGTTCCTCGAAGCTTATAGTCCTCATATCAGCTTCGTACAATTCTCAAGGGTATTATAAGAAAACACTAACCTGACTATTTTTATATCTTTTTTTTTTTTTTTGAGTAATTTCATCTGTCCAAAATATCTAACTTTATAACTTTCTTTCTAATTTTTACCTTTCTTTTACATAAAATGAAAATTTTTTTATACTTTTCTTTCCAATATCATTGCTTACATAATATGTACATACAAAAGTATGTAAATACATACACTCTTGTATACACTATTTGCCTGTGCACTTTGAATATAAAGAATACACCTGTTTATGTGTACGTATGAGAATATATATGTATGAGTACGTGTGTGTATATATATAAACGTGAAAAGAAAAAGTTTTTCTTTTAAGAACGTGTTGATGAGCTTTTCGTATTGATTTTGAGTTGATAGGTAACGTGACTTGAATGATATATAAATTATAATATTATACTTTTCTTGATTTTAGTTGATTTACTTTTATAAAATTTTCCTCTTCATACGAAATTTACTACGTGCATCTATTCCATGAAGGATGAATATAAAATATAAAATTTGTCTTTACGAATATAATAAGGAAGAATTTTTCTCTTCTTTTGTTATTTTTTTCTCATTTTCTAATTTACATTTTCTTACGTTTTACAAAGCTTTGACTAAAAAAGTGTTAAAATTTTTCTTTTGATTTGACATAGTATTTTAAAAACCAAAGGTATGAAATTGCATCCTTTTTAGATACAGGAACAGGTATTATCTGAAATTGGATTTTACACTCATATACATATGTATGTATAAATATAAATGAATTTCTAAAAGTAATACTTAGTTGTTTGTGTAATTTGTTTTTTCTATTCTTTTTCATTTTTTCGTATGAATATGCATAATACACAATCTGTATATGTACATTTAAATGTTTACCTATCATATCATCTTCTTGAACATACATTTTCTTAAGAATATTACATCGGCAAAAATTAAATGCGTTTTTGTTCTTTCTTATAATCCAATTATGGTGATCACATTAGAGAGGTGAAATCCGTACCCGAATATATTTATACATTACATGATAGGCATTGACTCCTTGCCAATATTGTTTACAAGCTTACAAGATTCCTACATTAAAAATGCTAATTAGGGCTTATGCTTTAAAGAATCGTTCAGTAACTATGAAGGTTGATTTCTTTTAAATCCGCGCATACAAAAGTTGATTTGCATACGAAATGGAGGATAACATTAACCGCCAATTAGGAAGAACTGTAACACCCTTACATACAGGTTTCATATGTATATCTGGTATACATTTTTATTTTATTTATTTTTTTTTAACTAAGCACTTTGTGAAAATCACAATTTCAAGTTTTTTGCATATTTTTATTCAACGGTATAATGAATATTTTGTACAAACGTACAAATTTATGCATATACGTACATACATATTACACAGATGTGGTACTACCTAGTGAACCTAGTCACTTGTGAGCACAATAAGTTACTTGATTTTTATTTTGTTGTTTTTCAAGACGGCACTACATAAGAATTAGGATACAAATAAAAACGGAAAAGTTTTTAATTTCATCAATTAAAATTCTAATGAATATTGTCAATATTACTAAAATTATGTTTTTTTTTTTTTTTTAAATTTCTTACTTCTTATTCAAAATAAAGTGAAAAATCAAACTTTAATTCACAAATTTGGATCAATTAAAGAAATGTTTTTGTTTTTTTTTTCAAATTTTGTTTGTTTACTTTTTTTTTAGATTCAATTTGGACTCATCAGAAAATAAAATTTAGAAAAACTTTAGATTATCAGATAAAATTGTTTGCTGGCATGTAGAACAGAGTGTTTATAACTCCGCCCTTGGAACTATTGATTTTCCCTGGAACGTGACCTGAATATTGATAGTAACAAAAAAAATAATAGTAATATGTTAAAATATATACAGTACATCTGTGCAAATGAAAGTATACAGAGATCCTGATAAATGCTCACATATGTAGGTACATACATATATTTATACATACGATATGGAGGAGACTTTTGAAATAGAATCAAACATAACTTCCAGGTTTTTTATTTGTCTGTATTTAACCGGCTGATTATATGTTATTCACCTGCATTGTATGTACGAAAGATGTATAATAAGCATAAAGTGTGCATTACTTGAATGTACACATAACATATTAAATCCTCCAAAATTTATTTTATGGCCCTTTCCTTTTTTCGTTTTTATCTTGATAATCAGCCATCACCACTATAACTCGAAATTTAATTTTCTTCTATTTCCGGCCTAATTTTTCTATATACAAAAATTCTAATGAGAAAAAGGATGATGAAGTTTAATTTTAATCCTATCATAGTTATCTTTAAAGCATCAAATGTAATCTCTGATTTTCATATAAATTCCTTCATTTATTTGACCATCAGCATATTATATAAACCATTGGGCATTTTGACTTATTCTTATCCATATACAAATATGAATTGAAGTTTTTAAATTACACTAATATGTATATCAAGTGACATATATATGAGTACATAAAAGGCAAATAAGAGAAAGAGAATGGGTAATTTGGTCAACAGTAACACTTAATATTCAAGTATGGAATTATAATTCCCCTATAAGTTGATTGCTGTGACTGTAATGAATATACAATTTAAATGAAAATCTAAATCAAGCGAATTAAATGCTGCATTTATTTATTTATTTATTGTAATGTAATGTATTATGCGATAGGACTTATTCCTTGATTGACTGACTGACTGACCATCTTTTATATACATACAAAGATATTCACATATGTTATGCATGCTCATACGTGTATCCTTTGCATTTGATGTTTTATTCATGACATTGATTGCCTCATGTATTTTCCATTTTTCCATTGTTTTTTAAATGATTTTTATACATAGTAATATAAAAATGTACACATACAATTGTTTAAGATATTGTTAGATTACACTTTTCTGCTTTGACAACTTAATAGGAAACTGATTGACTGTACGACTGTATGGCTACAAAAATCTTATGTTTATGTAGTGTGTTTATAAAATATGTATGTGTATAAGAATGAATTTCCGGTTTTATTTTATCAAAACAAAATTTAAGGATATTTATAGAAAACAGAATTCTTGATAATCTTTAGAAACAAAAAATGTCATAGTGAAAACAAATTAAAAATTTGGAAAATTAAGTATGTATACACATACATATATAAACTATACATATAAAAAATTCTGTCAATGCTGACATAAAATTTCCTTTTTATTCATTCATATACTCGCACATTTCTATTTACGTATGTAAACACTTGTGCGTGTATCTATATAGGTATATGTATGTGTGTGCTTATAGAACACAATTGGAATAAATTATTGAAATGCTTAATTGGATTTTATTTAACCCTCAAATAAAGTTTACGTAAATATTAGTAAATATAATTTAAAATCAGGGTTGATACATAATATGATTACCTTTAAAATTTACATATATTTTAATTTGAATACTTTATGTATAAAAATATGCAGCTCATCAATATATTATTCAAAAGAAATAGAGAGATATTCCACAGATACATGAAATGAAATTTGTTTAATGTATAAGGTTTAGACCATAATTTAATTTTTTATTGTGTAAATTAGTGGTTTCATTACATCATCACAAAAATACTATTTAATTAAATAATCAAATTTAATTTCAAATGACTAATATTATTATTTGAAAATTTGAATTTTTAATTGATGTTCAATTGTTTGCATTTTTGTAAAATGATATATTTACTTTTTTATTAAATACAATTTTATTTTAATAATAATTACTATATTTACTTTGCGTTATTTGTACATGGGCAAAATAAAATTTGAAGTAGAAAATATGTAAATAATTAATAAAAGAACTTACATCAGCGAATAAAAACGTTTATACTCGTGTGTAGAAATGATAAATAAAAATAATAAATTTCACTATTTCTAAGGTTGTGGGTACATTGCATATACATATATGTACATATATAATTAAGATAAGTGTGTATGTGTTAATTCTTGGTACAGTAAATTTTTATTTATATTCTTATTCCCTATTTTATCATTAATTCGTTTTATGACATGGAATTTACTTAAATGTAAAATATAATTTAGTACATCATTAGTGTATTGTATACCTATACAAGTAACAAACACACGTTTACCGTTAGTTAGTAACTTTTATCCTTTTAATCTTGAACAATAATTAAGACATCAGCTTTCTTAAACTTCATTTTGTTTTTATTTTTATTTTTCTTTTAATAGTTAAATTGTACATGTACCCACATACATATATGTACATACGTATACTTTATATGACTAAGTTTGATATAATGAATGTTTGTGTGCTGGTACGTACATGTATACCATTTTATTTTGAAGCATATACATATATACAAATTTCATTTTTTTTCTTTCTACTACATTTTCATCATATTCCTCTGTAAAATATATAATTTGTCATAAAAATGAAGTTTGAAATAGAAGAAATCATAGAGAATGAAAATAAAATACACACACATTATGTATACATATGTACATATATAAGAAAAAAGGAAACAAAAGAAAAAAGCTAAAATAAAAATTGAGAAAAAAAAAAAATACAGATAAAAATAAAACATTTTTGTAGAAAAATATACGAAGTGAAATTTCCAAATACATGCACGTATTACAGAGTTCTAAACGTGACTGGAATCAGTATCCCTTGCATTAATACTGGATGACATGGGGATAACTTCCAGAATTAGTCGATCCTGCTGCTTCCGTTTTTCATATGTGTATGTTTATACATATAATTTTTTTTTCACTGTTTTTCTTATTTTCTTTTCTTCAATTTTACTTTTTATTTTGATTATTTTTCATAGAAAATTGTACGCATATAAAACTTTATTAGTTTTCTACTTTTACTTCAAAAACAATACATACTTAGGAAAATTTTTCGTGGATCCATATCCGTATATGTTTGAACATGTTCATAATACGTGCTATATATAAGTATGTATGTGAAAAATAAATAAAAGAAAGAAATTAATTCTTTAATCAAAAATTGCTTTATAGTCATTATTTTTTGTTTAATCAATTTGAAGTGGTAAATAAATTAAACGAATGTATATTTTACAAATAAAATTTCTTTTTTATTACGGATTATTCTGTTCGTATTTCTGTTCAATTTCTTAAATAATTTTAAATATTGTTTCATTTAAAATAGACAAAAGTATTCCATTTATTAAATTTTAACATCAACAAAGACTCATAATGTATACATATGTATTTGAAAATCAAAAAATCAAACATTTAAACGTTAAAAATGATCTTTTATTTTCAATGGTATCGATTTTTGATAAAATAAGATTAGTAAGAAATTTCTCACAACATACATATTTGTATATTTTCCATACAAAGACATACATATCTACATGTGTTAATACATGTTGTTGGTAAATTGTAGACTCATTCAAAATTTAAAGCTATTCATGATATTTTTAAAATTATGCACCCTTCAAAAATTTAAAAAGTTCTATCACCTACTATATACCAAATGTAGTAGCATTATTATTATTTGTATGACTTTGAGATTTTTAAGGGTGTTAAAAAAGGAAATGAAAATTCGATTTTGATCTTACGTTATATTGTACGTACAGTATAATCAAAATCTTATTTTCTTGTTAGTTTTATACTCAACATAGTTACCACGTAGCATCAGAGGAACAGAAGCGGTAGTTATTCATTTAGTCTGTCTTGAGGCGCGTATGACATTATTTTCTTAAACTCATAAAAAGGACATATGCTTGATTTAACAAAAACGTTTCTATATGAACTCTTTTTATAACAAGCCAAAAACACATTCCTTTTAGATGATTTATTGCATTCATTTCATTTCTTATATTTAGCTTAATATTTAGCAATAACAAGAAAAAAAAAATTATATATATATGGACTTATATTTTCATCAACTCATACTCTTATAAAGGACACAAATTTTTTTCAAAAAGAAAAACAACAAAATAGAGATGAGAAAAGTGAAAATAACAAATAAAAATGAAGAAAGAACAAATAATATCCCCAAACAATGCAAAATTTCTTTCATATCTGTGTTTTAATATCCCATTTCTTTACACATATGTACCTCTACAAGTTACATACAATACGAACGATTAACCCTCATTTATGAACACGAAATGACAGTTTACTTGGATGTAATCATGATTTACAGCATAGAAGAATTTTTCATTAAATATACACTCATTCTCATCAATGGCATAGTATTTTATTGAATTTGAGAAAGAAAAAGTATGCATGTAATTCAAAAAAAAAAAAAGCACATTCAAATGATATATAATTAAATATGTACACACATACAAATATGCATGCACGTTAATGCCGATAGTCTATAATATAGATAAAGTCTTTGATAAAGTATAAATTAAAATATATACATACTCGTATGTACATACATACTCACGCGTATATTCATTCAATTCAATAATACATAAAATGAAAATTTTGCCTTTTGAATATCAATGAATGAATTACAAATTATTATTTATTAATCTTAATTTAACTCGATCATAGTAATTAAATTTTAACTTATTTAATTCACTTCAGATTCTTAACAGTATATTGTTTAAATCCTTTTATATTGTTTTTAAAACCAATCCTTTTGACACCTGTTTTAAAAGTTTTTGTTTTTAAAAGCGGTCATACAAAACGTGTAAAGAGTTGTATATCGTATACTTTCATATAAATGTGTATATACATTATGCAAGTATATAATGTTGTTAAACTCTCTCATGTTTTAACATATTTTCATTATACATACATAAATATGTATATGTATACCTATATATGTACATATATAATACATAAACTTGGGAAAACAATGTTATCGAGATTTACATTTAAAAGCTAATTTACACCCAACCAGTATTTAAGACTGATGTACATATTCTTTCGTACATACATATATATATACATATTTATATAATGTTGTCGTGAACGTGTACCTTTCAATTTTAAGGATAATAATAATGATATACACTTCAGGGTAATCAGGGTTGAAGGATTACTCTTCAAAACAATAGAAGATGACGATAGTACTACAGTACTATTTAGAATGAACAGAGGCAGTATGAATTTTCCTAATAACTTAGCCTATGTTCTGATGTTTTTATTATTGTAACTTAATGGGGCGAAATTTTTTTAAAGAAAGGGGACACAACGAATAAATACATATTATGTAAATATAATAATAATAATAAGTTACAGCATAAACTTTTGAATAATGAATTGAAAACAAAAAATCAAAAAAAAAAAAAATTATTAAAAACAGATAGGAGAGAAAATAATACAGAAGACAATATTTAATCATTACTTTGTTATCGTTTTCATAAAAAGGAAAATTATATTTCAGACATTTTATTCAAAGGACATGAATGTATTTTTTTTCTTACTTCCTGAAAATTTAACTGAATTGTTCAAAATTGAATTAATTAGGTCAATATTGTTAAATGAAAAATTTTTGGGAAAATTTTTTGATTTTATTTTAAAGAAAATCGTTATCATTTTTAGTTTTCCATTAAATATCTGAAAGGTATGCAATAAATTTTTTTTGGTTTGTATCTTAGACTGACTTAATCTTATTACTTTTCTTAGTACGAAATCTTCGAATTTACAGTAAGAGATACAATTACTTTACTAGAAATAAAGGTCTCGACTGTATCCGTGTACTTAATTTAAAATCTTTATTAATGTGAGTATATCCATTTAATCAAATTATTACAATTAAAATTTAAATTAATCAAATGTCATGAAATTATATTTAAATATTGTAAAATAAATATTTCCACTTACATGTATGCATATTAAAATTAATTAGACAAACATCATTATTTTAATTAACTTTCATATATATCTTTATAATTTATATAAACTTCTTCAAGTTATAACAAACTAAAAAAAAAAAACCAAAGTGTAAAAGACGATTGATGAAATTCTCAAGGTAATTTAAATGGTACGCATATAATTATTTTATGCAAATTTTATCTAAATTTTTCTTAAGAAACCTTTATAAATCTTTAGGGATCTTAAAAGAAAATTTGTTCTAATCAACTTTTGAATAATTAGTTTTAAGACTTTGATAAACTTCTTTTCATTATTGCAGGGTGATTGCTTATTTCCTCAATTTACATATAAGTTTATTGACTTGTTTTATAAAAAAAAAAAAAAAAATTAAATTGATAACGTTGACAAACAGGGTATAGAATGCAAGATAAATTTCTAAGAATCTTTTTAAAAGTTTAATTGTTGTGCAAGTTTTATTTCTGTAAAATAGGATATTTGTATAAATTAAAAGTAAAAGCAAGAGCAATTTTCTGTTAATAAAATCGAATTTAATTTTGATATATTCAATTTTAAAAAATAAATAAATTTCGAAAAATGTCGTTTTACGGAGATCAATGGACAAATTACAATTTTTCAGTCTCGCAATATTACACACAATCAAAACTTTAAAAGAAAGAAATTTATATTCATTTAAAATAATTTAATATTGACAAAATAACAATGCCTATATTATTTTAAATAGTTTTATATTATCATATATTAGCATGTTTGTACGTTTTAATTTCAATGGAATGGATTACAATTTTTACAAGTATCTTTACAGTGTTTAAATTTTTTACAAAAAAAAAAAAAAAAAAAATGGAATGAACATCAATTGATTCGTATCAATTTAGATTTAATTTCCAAAGTTATTGGCAAATTTTGTACATTAAAAACTGCGAATTTGTTTTTATGTTCTTCAATATTTAAATATTAATGGAATTATTTCAAAGATAACATTTAGTCTCTAAATAAATGCATATTACACCTTAAAACCCTCTATATACAATATTCAAGGGTTAAAGTACAAGAACTCCACATATGTACAAGTATAAATATTTCTACAATAAGTTTACATTAATTTTGACATTTAAATAATGAATTATAGGTACATAGGTACTTACAAAAATAAAATGGAATACAAAATAAAAACCAAGAAATAGTAAATTCAAGTAGTATTTTCAGAAAAAAAAACCCTGTATATAATATCAAGTGCAATATGTGAAACAATTTTATCTAATATACATGAGAATGTGGCACAAATGTGAATTTATTATTGGCATGTAATCATAAATCTTTAAAACGAATTACACATATGTGAAAATAAAAGGGGAAAATTTTACACAACATATTCTATATATGTATGTATGGTTGCCAATGAATAACATCAATAATCGAAAATGCTTGTTTTTTTTTTGTTTTCTTCATTTTTTTGTGGGGTTTCGCGTATTTTCAAATTCTATAAATACGTTAAAACCGAAACAAAAATATCTTTTTTTTGTCGTTTTTATTTTGTTGTCAGTAAGCAACCAGTGGCAAAATTAGAAAAAAATTTTTTAAGGTTACCCTAAGGATTATAGTTTTTGATTTGCTGCCCGAATAGATTTGATAAAGTGCAGTTTTATTTTTATCCTTATGGGATATCGGTGTATACATATTATGTTAAAAAAAATTTTTTTAAAATTGTTTTTTCATACATATGTATTTTTTAACAGAAATCAAAATAAGAAAAAAGAAACATCTGAAATACATAAAAATTAATATTTTATTAACTAAACCGTATTAAATCATATGAAAATTGCTACTCTATAATATAATACCCAATCAAAAATTGTAATTTCAGACGAACGATTTTTACAAAACAAAATAAATTTCTTCTCTTCTTTTTTCTATCAAAATTCAATTTAATCATATTTAGTCTAAAAATATATGAAATCATATTTATTTCAAACAATTGATGCAATTTTTCATATTTTACTGATAATATACACGATTAAAGATAAATTGATGAAACAGTTGCAAAGATTTTTCTTAACTTTTTCTCATACCAAATTCATTGCACATCACATATCATACAAAGAGTATCAAAACAAAAATCTAATAATGAAAAACAAAAAGAAAAACCGAAATTTCACTTTTTATTTAAGCTGTTTTTTTTTTCTCTCTCTTTGTGTATTTTATTTTCTAAGTTTTTGGTATGAAGATTTATTATGGTCCTTTATTTGTGATTTATCATTTTAAATCCTTCATCTAAGAAACAACAAATTTTTTATGTCATTTTTCATATACAACATATTTATGTACCCCACACATATTTATGATAAATGATGTTATAGAAATTGAACATATAAACGTATGTCTGTATGTACTCATACATCTATGAATGTTTATTACGCATACGTAGTATGTAAGTCAAATTTGCAGCAATGAGATATGTGTAATAATGTTTTCTTTACAAAAATAATACTATTTAAAATATTTAGATATATGTAAGTAGTAGATTTCTTTCATAAATAAGCATATCATCTCATTTCATGTCATTTGTTGACTTTTTCTTTTTTTTAACTGGACATATAAAATTGACGTATTCCAATCAAAATATGCAAAAATATTCGGCTCTTGAGCAAGGGAGCAAGGGTAACACGTATTACATATCATAAGAGAAAAACCATCAACATAATCATAATTTTAAAAATTTATTCTAGCTTCTGGTAAGTAACAAATGTTATAAAAAACTTTGAACGAAATTTTCAAAAAAGCCAAAAAATCATAAGATCAGATTATGTAAAAGGATTAAATTCATTTACATATAACATTATGTGTGAGCTTAAAAATAAATAATTTTTTTAATGGAATAAAATTTCGTGACATTCAAACTTATTTCAAGATAAAATTAAATACTCAATTTCCTAATATTACACATTCAAAGTCTTTAATTTAATTTAGAAAAAATAAAAAAATAGAAATAGAAATGTGCAATTGAAAACATATTTTCTTAATGAAAAACTATGAACAAGAATTCTATCTACGTTCACATAAAAACATTCTGTGGAAAAAGTATTTCAAACTCAATTTGAATTTTCTGATAGAATGAAAGAAAAAAAAAAAAAACAATTTCATTTTGACCTTTTTAAAATTTTAATTAAATTTAGATTCTAAGAAGAAATTTATGATCTTGAAGAAAAAAACTGTGAAAATTCCATATCTTTGTAATTTGTATAACAATAATAAGTGAATTATTTTAATTATCATAATCATTCCAAATTTTTCACAGAACACAAGTTTAAAAAGAATTTTCTTTTGTTTTCTTTTCTAAATCGTTTTTTCATTTGTTATTGTTTTTCGTTTTCATATTATAAAAAAATACATAGGTACAGTTTTTCTTGAACTTGAAATTGTTGGTTCCCTTTTGTAGCCTTTTCTACTTTTTTTTTAAATTGCCTATTTTTTCTTTTTTCTTCTTCTTATTTTTTTTTAGAAAATTAATGGTGTGCTTATAATAAAAAACAACATTTAAAAAAAACGTTCGTAAAAATTCAGTATTTACATAAAATTACAAATTAGATTAATGAAAAAGGAATTGTAACCCTCTTTCTTTCTATTTCGTTGTAATTTTAAATTTTAGGGAGTGATTTTTTTCAGGTGTAAAAAAAATTTACTTCAAATGAATGAGCATTTTACTTTATTGTAGCTACTTATATCACATACGTATGTTTTTATTTTGTATTATGCAATTTTATTGAATAATCTTGAATCCTAAAATTTCTCATTCAGATATAATATTTTCTAAAAGGAATACATGTAACGACATCAACTTCTAAAATATGCATTTAAATAGATTTAGATATCAAGCTCCCAAATAAATTAAAGTAAAAGCAAAAAGAAAAAAAAACATAATAATAATAATTTTGGTAATTTTTCTTACACAAAATATAATTCACTTTACTGAGTTCATATATTCACATTATAGAATTTATTGTATTGCAAGATACAAAAAATAAAATATAAAAAAGATATTTTTTTCTGTATGTATTTGACTTTTGTAGGTCAAATTGTACAGAAAAAGTCAAAATTTCTTGTAATAATGTATACACCTTTACAATTATACCTATATATACAAACAGTACAAAAAAAAAAAAAAAGAAGAACATATCATGTTTATTTTATTCGAAATTACATTATACAATAAAGATGAAATAAAGAAAAACCCACAAATGAATATCACAAAAGAAATATAAAAGAAGAATAAAATGCAAAAAGATATATGATGTAAAATGTATAGAATATTTATACAGAATACAATAATCTTATGCAAGATTAATGCAGTAAGAAACATAAAAAAGCCAACAGTTTGTCAGTATTATTGTGCCATAATACAATTTTATTGCAGTCTAAAAGCGAAATAATTCAGAGAAGCATTAAGGGAATGGTTCATAAATTTACCACAAAGTATCACATACATTGTTTATATAGTACGTTATACTATAGTACACCTTAAGAAAAATAAAAGGAAATAAAAGAAAAATGCTTTATTACAATAGATCGTGAATAATGCACTAAGGCCAAAACATTTTAGTGTCAGTCGAAGTGCCATCAAAATATACATATGTACATACTTCCAAACTTTCACATCAAATATACATATAGTATATAATATGTATGTGAGTATGTATGTAGATGTACACGAAAAATAAGAAAAAAAAAAGAAAATCATCTTTAGTTCTTTAAAAAGGGATTTCTACGTCATTTTTTATCCACATATTATTGATTCAAATGTACGTATACGTACACAACAAGTCTTGTAGAAATTACAATGAAGTATGTACACATTTTGGGCTTTGAAATTCTTCAGAATAAATTATTTTAGATCCGGAAAAGAAGATTAATAAGAAGAAAAAAATCCATTCATGAGGATGTGATGAAATTTTATTAATCAATTCAATTTAGCTTTTTCCATTCTAATTTTTTCTCTATTTTAGAAAATATTAGAAAATTTTGTTTTTCAAAGATATCCATGAATAATCAAAACTTTCTTACATTTATCGTTAGTTTAAGATATTCCCTAGGGTATTCAGTGTACAAATTTGATACTCACATAATATTATCAAATGAATTTGAATAGTTTTCTATACATATTCATTAAATAGTGATTTAATAAATTTAATTTTTATTGGAACAATAAATTTAGTAAAGATTTTTACAAAATGAATTTTTGAAAATACAAAAATTAAAAATTTCAAATTTTAAACAAAAAATTACTCTACTTTTAGCAATACATTTTATCAAGTTATTCAAAAACATTCCTTATAAAGTTATACATGAAAGAGAGTCAATAAATTTTCCCTATCAATAGATTTTATTTGATTTTTATTGTTTAAAAAAATACAATAGAATCGAAAGCAAAAAAAAAAAATGTACAAAAGAATCATAAAGGCATTTAAATGTTATTTTCTTTTTTATCTGAGATTTTTTTCTACTTTCTTTTTAATCGCACATTTTTTTATTTTTCAAATAAAAAATAAGAAAATGTCTAAAATTCAAAGTTAAAACATACAATGAACATGAAATTGTTTTTTTACAGTTCTGCTGAGAATACATCGTATGTATATTTGTATTACGAGATCTTGTGAAAATGTAAAGAATTTAAAGAGCTCTCTTGAGACCTAGGATAAGACTCAATTAAAATTGTGCCATACAAAATAATATACTTAAAATTATATGTAAAATATATATATACGTAAAATATTTTCTTTTAAAACAGGTAAAACTACTTTTATCACCCAATAGAATAATTTTCATTTTATTTTTGAAATGAAAACTTAAGAAAAATTTCCAAAGAATTTCTCTTATATAGTATATACACATTTTATGTGTATATATGGATATGAAAATAAAAATTTTTTCATGTACATATACGTATCTGTACATACAATTACATGAACACAATGTCATAAGAATGAAATAAGCTTGTTAAAGCGTATCAAAAATCATTGCATTAAAAGTTAAAAGCTAAGTACATTTTCTTGTTAGTATAAAGTAAAATAACATTTATTACACACATAAGAGAAAGGACAAAAATAATAAAAGAAAAACGAAATAGAAATATCCTTTAGGTCACATATTATTATTACAGATTACATTAAGAAATTGAAATAATAGAAAATTTTTCGAAATGAAATTTCCGTGTGAAAGTGTAATAAATGTTTTAAATGTTGTTTTTGATTAGTTTCATGGGATATTCGGTTGAATGGGTTTTGATTTTAACATTTTTTTTTTTTTGATTAGCTTTTGTAAAAATTTCATTTATATAAAATTGAAAAAATCATTTTACATTGAATTTTAAAAAAATATTTTTTTTCCTTATATTGCAATGTGTTTTCTGAATTTATTACTTTTCTCTAAATTCAATATTATTTCTTTTGCTATTATTATTACATACATATTAGCATTTTTATTACATTTCAGTCTATATATTATTTTTGTTCTTTCAAGGGATAATAAAAGTAAATACCTTATGTCAAAAACTTTAGTAAATAATAATTAAATGAGTACAATGATCGATATGATGACTTCCGCAGGATATAATTTCTCTAGTTAAGAAAATTACAACGAATGCTTTCACTTTCATTTATTTAACATTTTATTATATTACATGAAAGATGGAAGGTACCTACCCTTCGATTTCACAATTATTATTACTATTATCATTACCGTACCCTACAGCAATATGAACTTTCTCAAAATATTTCCATATATTTAGGGATTAAATTGCAATGATTGTATGTCTTAATCCTTTTTTCTTTCGTGGTCATTTCTTTTTATGTATACATATAAACAATCATATACTTGTATCCGTAAACATACATACATATATTAATTCTAGTAGAATACGGGGTTGTAGTTTAAGTCAATTGAGCTATCACACCCTATTCTAGTACCTTTTTCTCATAAATGAAATGAACTGTTTTTACATATATAAACGAAAAAATATAACAAAAAAAAAATAAAAGAAATGAAATCTTAATCAAGGGAATTAAACGCTTCATTTGATGAGTTTGTTCGGTCAATAGTTATTTCACTTCAATGCATTATTCATGACCTAATGACAATAATAATAGTAATAATGATGACGATATACGATTGATGTCTTATGCCAAATTTCAATCAACTTCATACTTGATGACAGGTTTTTGTTAAATTTTCATTTTTTTCCTAAAAAAAATTTATGCAATTTTTTTTTTTTTTTTTTTTGGCTTTATTGTAATTTTACTTGATTTTCAAATGAAAAATTTTATTTGATTTGAAAGTAAACACAAAATCCTTCAGAAACACAAATATATTGTACAATTGCTATTTGATTTCTATACAAATTGTATACACATAGAATTAGTCCTTTTTTTTCGATTTCCGTATGTGTGAGGAGGTAAAACCATAAATAAACAAGCAGTTTTGTCAACAAAATATTGTCATACGTGCGTTTCTATATACAAATATGTATGTATGTATATACAAGAAAAAAAGATGTATGATGAAAATTTGTATAAGTAAGTATGTATATGTGTGATGAACAATTTAATAAAATTTTGTATTGGAATTCTTGAACGATGTATGTTTTATTTTATCATTAAGGACAATAAATAGCATGTGGTGGTCACATTTCAGGAAATCTTATACGTACATACATATATAAATAAAAACACAACAATGTTATACAATACTGAATTACTTATATCCTTAAATTATTATATTAGTATTATACAACGCAACTGTGATTTATTACTTAAACCGAATCCGTTAATTTTCAATCTACATACAATATATAGTGTATTAATGTAGGATGTATAACAAATGTTTTCTATGTCATACATATGTTTTCATTCTAGATGGGATCACAAAATATGTAAAAATAAATTACAAATTAATTAGTGAAAGTTTTCATATTAAAATTTATGTGATCCAAAATAAACGAAATAGTAAACTCTTTAAATACTTTTCTCACAACACAAAATTTAAAATGTAATTCTTCCTACATTATCCGTTTTACCAAGTTTTACGTCGAACATGAGTAGACGTACATATGTATATGCAACTTTAATTCAATTTCATATTACACTAAAATTTTAATACAAAATTTTATCGATATAATGTGAATATAATTATTATTTTATTGAATTTTGTATAAATTTTTTATGAAAATACTTTAGAGTAGTTTGTTGTGTTCTATTCCATATTACTATTTGCATCGTTTTGAAATTTTTTTCCGTTATTAGATAAAAATAATAAAATAAAATCTCACAGAACAGAAATATTGTACAATATGTAAGCATTTCTTCTATTATTTTATTTATAAAAGAATGATATGTGAAACATATTTGACCACAATATTCTTACATGTATCACATATGTACGTATGTACTATGTATGTACATAGCATATCATATTAGCAATCAAATTACCTTCTTATATGTTCAATATAATGGATATAACAGCCTCATGAAATGAAATGAAGACATCCTTGGAGAATAATAAAAGTATAACTTAATATTTTTCCACTATGTACAAACATGTATGAATATTTATACAATACTAGTGTAATGTTAAATGCAAGGAGATTATAAAAGGAAAAGTTTATTTCTCATCATAAAAGTGGGTGGTAAAGAAAAATTATATTCCAATGTATTTAAACATAGGTTCGTTTACTTATGAGAAATCGAATTGTATACAAAATAAAAAGATCATTATATTTTTGTTTTGGATTTTATTGTAAATAATTTTATAATTATTACGAAATTTATTGATAGTAGTCAAAAACCAACAACAAATAAACATTTTCATAAACTCAAATGAATTTCACATGTATTTTTTACATTTCTATTTTCATTAACAAATTTTCAGAAACACAATTTGTAAATTATCATCAATACAAATAAAATAATTAAATTCGTAAAATTTAATGTTTATTTGTGATATTTAACACGTGTTACAAAAGACTATTTAATATTATTTCAACAAGTTGTAGGCAAGTATTTGATTTTATCTTATAAGATAAAAAATTTATACGAAAACAAAATAGCTATATTCCTCCATGAGGAGTTCTTAATATTTATTTTCATTATTCAAATTGTCTTAAAATCACTTTAATTCGAAATGTCTGACCTTTGTTATAATCTAATATAACTATGTACCATAAAAAGACGAAGAGAAAAGAAAAACGATTTTCATTGTCCTTAAGCTTATATACTCCGTGAAAAATTCTCCCCATTTTAATGTTATTTTTTTTTCTTTTGTCATTTTTTTTTTTCTTTGTTGTGATACTTTTAAGCTTAACCTAATCGAGAAGAAAGTCATTTTATTTTATCACAGGGTAAACTACGTACATACATACAAACACATATTGATACAAGGTGTGAAGGATATTTTCTTTTTTCTATTTTTTTTCTACCTTATATTACACAATTACCATAAAAAAGTAATTTGTTTTTTTCTTCGACGTTCTTTTTTATTACCTGCCAATAATAGTAAGCAAAAGTTAATTTAAATTTATATTTTTCTATTCTAAATGAAAGCTAAAAATGAATTAAATAAAAATTTGTAACAGAGAAATAAAAATAAAAATTGATGTAATTTGGAATTATGTGTTTACTACACTTATATAAGAAGAAAAATAAAAATTACATACATGTATATTCAAAAAGTTATTTCGATTACAATCGATTTTGAAATTTTATTCCATTATATACATATGCAAATATAGTATTAATTCATAATATTCATCCATGCATATTATGCATTTATCCTTTTGATTTTATTCTGATGTAATCTTTCTGTAAAGAAAAATATTTCCTTTATTATAAAATGTCAGTTTATTAAGGTGAATAAGTATATCTTCCAACTAGCCATTAGTATGTGTTTGTATATTAGTTTTGTGAAAAATTGAAATCGTATCTGAGAATCTTTAAAAAAGAGCAGCAGTAAAAAAAAAATAATAAGAAAAATTGAAATCAATTCAACCGATAACATATAAGGAAAATATAAAAAATGTTAAGAACTTATGCATACCAATGCTACTTTTACTGATGACTGTACTCGTATGTGATGATAATGATGATGATTTATTTCGATATACGATGACCCCTCATTGTTATGCATTGAATTGAAATCGCATGGAAAATTTGCTTAAGAAAGTTCATTTCTCACTTAAATTAAAAAAAAAAAAAAACATCGAAAAAGATTGAATGAAGTGAAAAAGAAAAATAATATCAAAAATACATCATTTGTACAGTTGAATGAATTTCTATTTCGAATACACTGACCGGATAGTGTGAGTAAATGTGAGTATATATGGTATGCGAAATAAATCGGAATACCTTAAGATTTCAATCTAAATTTGAATGTGTATACTCGTGCATAATTTTCATTTTAAAATACTTTTTTTTTTTTTAAATTAACAAAAAAAAGCTAAGAAGAATTGTAAGTAGGTGTACGTACACATAAACACATACACACGTGAATATGTAAGCAAATAAAAAATATTATTGTCAATTCACAGACATTTATTTATTTTTTTCTCTATACCATTACACAAAATTCCTTGATCCCTTTTTTACATTTTATTTTTGTATTTTCATTTTTCTACATTTATTTTCCTATCGTAAAATAATAATTTAATGTTTATTCATTCATGTGATAGAAAAGAAAAATTCATAAAATTCTTCTGTTTACATCTTCAATTATTTTCTTTTCATCAATAAAAATAAAAATAAAAGAAAATCCTTAAAATACAAAAAATATCATATTATATAAGATAAAATGTTGTATTAAGGCGTAACTTATTATTTCTTATTACACGGTTTTCACATTTTATTTTCATTTTTATTTGTTTACCTTCAATTTAACCATATGTTCAGCAAAGAAGTCATAAAATCGAATTATATATGAATGAATGTTAGTATTTTGTATTGGGATCAATCGAATTTTAACCAATATATTGACCGAAACAAATGTAATACAATTTCACTGTACATATGTATATTGTATGGGAAAGATATTATAAAAATTTTCCAAGACTATATGTAAATTGAACTATCTGATGGGTACATTTTGATTCTCTCATGCATATGTAAGTAAGTTGATGTGCAATGGAAAATTCATAAATGCGAATAAATGACTACAAAACAGCTTGAAGACAACACTTTAAGGACTTAATAAGATATGAACATTTAAGCTCTCTATGATCGTATAATTTTTCTATAAAATGTGAATGCATATAAACATTTTCCATGTACATATACGTAAATGTACATACAAACGTACATATTTGTGGATGATCCCTTCAATGGGCTTTTAAATGATGGTCATTTGAATTTGGATAACCATAAAGATAAGATGCGGTCAAGAGATGGCAATTTTTATTGTTTTACCCTCAATTGACTTTCTATACAACTACTATTTTTTATTACATTGTATGATTGTATATAATGGGACAAATTTTACATTTTTGTTTCTTCGTCAAAGGTTTTCTCTTATATCTGTTAAATTACAAATATATGATAACAGCTGTCATAACTTATTCATGTTTATTTAATTTTTAAATTTCATGTATACACGATACATATGTAGTATAAAATGTATCTCTGAATCTATACGTTATCAAAATTAAAAAAAAAAAATTATTTAAATTTTAATCAATAATAAAACAAATTAAATTAAGATTATTATGTAAACTTTAAGAAATAGAAAAAAATTGTTTTTTATTTATTTATTAAAGTATTCCCAAAACACAAATTTAGAAAAACCCTTTTGGGGTTAAAAAGCATATTTCAAGGCCAAAAAGTGAATAGAAATCTTTTGCATAAAATAAAATTTATTTTTATTTACTTTCGTATACAAAATATGAATATTTTCTGATTAAACTATAAATTTAACAAAAATATACAGTTAAGAATATTAATATAAAAAAAAAAAAATGAAAAAATAAAACATAAAAAATGAATTTTATATTATTTTATTTATTATTTTGGATTTTATCTAAATTGTCTTTTGTGAAGGTTTGTTTACGACTAAAAAGACAAAGTGGCCATTAAAATTCATTTCCGGTTCCCTTAAGGTACCATTTTAAAGTATACCATAGGATTTATGAATTTATATGCACATTATTTAACGTAACATTGTACATTTGTCTATATATGTATAAGGTATGTATGTATGTATGATATGATATATGCATATATAGTATACTCTTTTACTTAAAAGATAACTTTTAGATAACCTTATTTTATGACTTTGTCTCCTTAAATTATACAAAATACTTGTCTCTTTTCAGTCGTATAAAGAATCCTTTTAAATGAAGGGAGTTATCTTAATTACTAAACTTTTATTCTATGTATACATACGTATGTGAAATGATATGATTTCAACTATAAGAATTAATTCAAGTTCTCATATATGAAGTCATAAAATTAGGCATACAACTTCAATTAGCTGTGGGTAAATTCATAAAAATTTGAAAATGTTTATATAAATGTATGACTTTAATTATGATGTGTATGTTTACATCACATTAGATTTAGACTAAATGTATGTATGTACTATATATTTATATGCATATTTACCTTCTTTATATTTATTTCATATTTTCATAATGACAAATTTAGATAAAATCGATTGCAAATTTAAATTCCTACACTAAACACAAGAGTGACATTGTATCTGAACAAAATCCATATTCGTTCAAAGCGGTTGATTAAATTTTAGAAAAACATGTTTATTTTGAAGGATATGTGACAATTTTTCTTTTATTTAATATATTTACATACTGCGTTTATTTTTATGAAATTTTCATTTTTACACCAAAAACAAATTACATTGGTGATTTTTTATTTTCATAACAATAAAATCTTTTAAATTACAAGACTAAAAAAAAAAAAATTCAAAATGTAAACGTCGTATAATAACGCAATAAATACATTTATTTTCAGTCCTCAAAATAATGCATAAAATAAGGTGTTATACAAATCATAAAATCCATCTGTATATTGTCTCCTGGCCCTCTATCACGTTACAATAATTTTATTCAGTAAATTTTTACCCTCGAATTTTAAAATTTTCCTATTTTATTTTTTTTTTATTTTTATTATTCATTTTAAAATGATGAAAACACACAGATTTAATGCATACAACATTTTTACTATTATAATAATATGCCTATTTTATTTTTAAATTGTATTACTGATGCGTTACAAATTGTAATGACATGGCATTGTATTCGTTATATTTGGGTATAACAGAACCATAAAAAATTTTTCACATTGGAAACAAGTGTTGCATATACATACATATGTATATATGAACGTACGTTTGTGTATGTGTGTGTAATAAACAAAAAGAAAAATTGTTCAAGTATCTTGTAAATTTGCATGTAATGTAAAAAACCATCACATATTACAAAAAAAAAGTTTTTTTTTCATATTTTATTTTAAAATCGAAATCATCTGAATAAAATAACAATTCACAACAAATTGTGACAAAATCACGAAAATTTTAACAATTCATTATAAAAAGTTTTATACATTCTTTTAACTGCTTATTATAGGCGAACAATGCTTTCCATATTAAAAAGTTAATCTGATGTACAGGTGAAAATTTGAAAAAATATATTAATTTTTTTGAGGTTTTTTATCAAATCAAAATTTACATCAAACTAAATATAAACTGGAAATTTAAAATACAATAAATTTCAATTAATTGAAAATAAATTGATTATCTATTATTTTCGTATTTTTCAAAGTAAAGAAACTTTTATTAATATTAATGGAAATTTTATGCGTAATCGATGAATCGGAAAATACCTTGATTGTGCATTAAACACTGATTTTTGCAATAATGTTAAATTTCGAAAATATAAGAAAATGCACCTTACTCCCTTAAATAAATGCCTTGTAACAGGAAAATTGAATAAACAAAATTAGATGAATTTTTTTCATATATTCTAAATTTAATTCTCAAAATAAAACTATGGGAATATATATTTTTTTTTTAAATGTCATAAATTCAATATGTATCTTTAAAAATCACTCAGACAAAAATATTGGTACTTTCCTTTAATCCTTACATAAAAAATAATTCTTTTATAAAATTTTGATGTTCTTCATTATCTCTATTTCAAATAGATTATTAAAATTGTTTCTATTCTAGAGAGTAAAATTTTCTCCGATTTTCATCATAAAAACAACACAATTTTCACGCAAGTCAATTCTCTTACTTTTGAATGATATACAACGTACGTTATGTGTTACTACTATAAATGTATGATCTGAAAAACCAGGCGGGACGTGACATCACGAACATTTCTATACAGAACAAAATACATTTACGTGCGGATGAGATTTAGAATTTGAAAAAAAAATAAAATAAAATAAAAATCTATTTTTTTTATATTTTTTTTCGATTTCTTATCGTCCTTTAAGTTTTGTTTTTTCAAGTTTATATACCTGTTATTGAAAGCTTTCGGAGTACTTTCCAAAAATCAACCACGCCTTGGTAATATTTTTATGATATTTACATGTATGTATAAAATGTTCTCTCATATACACACATATGGAATATGTACGTAGTCTCTATGCTCATTCAAATGCATATATATATATTGATAAATAGAATGGAACGTGTCATGGAATGGGCATTATGTATAGAATTCTTAATGATTTCTTCTTCCTGATAAAATTTTCTGATGTATGCACGAATTCATAAGTTTTCAAAATAATAAAATGTTTGTAAATATTATGCATTTTCTATGTAAACCACTGTATAGAGTATATATGGGTACGTTTCACTATATAATGTTGTTATAATGTGTGTAGTATAATGTACATATGTATATATAGTCCCAGGTTAAGAATTTTGGACAAAATAATTTTACTAATATCACGTTCATCGAAAATACGGACATTGAATATGAAACATATTTTGCAAATATGTGTACATTAATAGTAATACCTAAATGTACACAATATATAATATATTTTATGTCATGTTATATAAATATAAAATAAAATATCATAGATTGGTATAAAATTGTTTTGTTGACCAGATTTCATGATCTTGAATTGGAACAATAACACGTCCTGGGATGACAATGTGACTGTTTATCGACACATTTTTGATGTCCCATTTATATACTATCACGTACATTACATAACATGCATATCTCTGTACAGCAGAAATGTATATATGAATACATATTCTCTTTCTTTTTTGATTTTGATTTGCAATTTCTTTATGATTTGATTGTTTTTTAATAAAATATTTCGTATTAGAGTAAAATTAAAAAATAAATGTCCAAAATCTAAAGTTATAAAATTTAGAAATAGAAATAATAAAATTATATATGAGTTTATTTTTTACTTTTACGTATATTTAGGTATTTTTACTAGCAATAAAATGCCAAAACTATAAATTTATTTTGAAATAAATATCAAAATTCATAAATTGCTTAGAAATTCCAGTGGCATGAAATGGCCAACAGAAGAAATATTTATTTTAACATTACTTATCAAAAATTTTCTTCAATGTTATGAAAAATTTCATCGGAAAATCTTCTAACATGAATTTTGAAAAATGTCATATATTAATGTAAATATACGTTTATCTGTTTATTAATGTTATTTGACATTGAAATTTCTTAAAATGTTTTCAGTTTTACGAAAAACAGAAAAATTATAACTTCTGCTACAAGGAAAAAATATTAACTTCCAATATTTTATAAATTTATCAACAAAAAAAATTTTTTTTATCTGTAACATATAATCTTTAATGCATTATTAATTTTTCCTTGTGTCTAATCATTTCTAATTTTACATACATATATACACATGTAAATATGTTAGAAAATTTTCTTATTTATTCAAAAAATAATATAAGCAAATAGACATTTATTCTCATTCAAAAAGAAAAAGAAAAACATTGTCTAATTTGTTATTCATGAAAATGTAATAGAAAACAAAAATAAAAAAAAAAACGTGTATACATATAAGATAAAACAATGAGGAAAATAATATGTTTCTGTCGAAGATATGTAAAAAGATGTAAGATAGTAGATAGGTCCTATCAGTTTAATATATTGACAAATTATACAAATCGAACATATTGTATTTATAAAACATTCTGTACACACGCATTATTGTGGTAGAACTTATGTATACACAGACACACATAATAGGCATACGCATATCCTTGAAAGATACATTGCCATTAATAAATCATAATAATAACGATATTGTCTTGAATTTTTGTTCAACATTTAGTCTAGGTATTCTTACGTACAAATGACTGCTTATTTTGTCGACGTAAAAAGGACAAAAAAAAACACATCTAATAAGTGCCAGTGTATAATAGACCTCTAAATATTTAGAAAAAAAAATATATATAAATTTTTTTCTTAATACCCCCAAATCATTTTTATATGAGATACTCAAAATTTATGCAAATTACCTTTTAAACACTTCTGGTACAAGAAAAAATCGAATAATTTCAGTTTTTTATACACCATGTATAATATTTTCCTTTTTTTTTTTTACTTTTCATTTTCATCCATTCACCATAATCAAAATTATAGGTTTGTAATATGATTGTTTCGAAAAAAAAAAAAAAAAATTTTTTTCTAGGGGTGACAACATAAAATAAAAATAAAATTAAATGTGTATATATACACAATAAATGAATATGAAGAGTACACAATAACCGAATTAAATTTAAATGAACTAAATTGCATACATAGTACTATATTTTAAATTTAATATAAAATTTGAGGGCAATTTTTTCTATCAATTGTATATATATTTGTAAGTAAGAGTTTTTTTTTATTTTCCTCCTCCACTTAAAATAGCCAAATTTTAAAATATGTTTATGACATTATACAATTTCTTGTACATAAAATAAAAAAATTTTTCTTGTTTAAATTTTGTAAAAGTTTTTTTTTTAAAGAGGAGAGAGGGTCCATATTGTTTAAAGATTTGTTAGAATTGCATTCATTGATCCGGAAATATGTTTAATGCGTGTGTTGCAATTTAAAAATGCTACAAAAACGTTACATTTCTTTTTGATTTTAAGTCAAATGCATTGTCAGGAAAATTATCGAAAAAGCAATGCAATTGATAGAAATAAAAAATTCAATTAAATTTTAAAAGCTGAAAAGCATGTGAAAAAAATGGGACATTTCTGATCTCACAATTTCAAATTATGACATATACAGATCACAGATGACTTTTGAACTAAAATGTACAGGAGACTGTTTTTGTATGGTTTTTTAATTAAATTATGAAAACCTTTATTTTTTTGTTTACTTTTTTTTGTGTTTATTCATAATTCATTTTCTGTATTCATCATATTTAAAATTTTTTTGAATTATGTTTTCCTTAAGAAAATTTTATATTTATGGTTCAAATCTGATTTATTTTCCCAGTTCTTCTTTGAGAAACCTGAAATCTGAATATACATACAGTAGGTGTACAGTATAAGTAGTGACACTGTTCTCATTTATTATTTACTCTATAGTCGTTATTTTCCATTTCAAAGTAAATTTCGAAAATTTTCAGTTTTCCTCCAAAATATTTTTACATATTTTATTTATGTCGTATTTTATTTTTAAAAAAAAAATTTTTTCTCAACATTTATATCCGCGTTTTGTTATCCTGATAATAATAGCTCCTATTTATACCTATGGATATATAAATTACCTAGAAAAATTATAAAGTAAAAGAACATGAAAGATGAATTGGTATCAAGAGTGTTGTAAAAACGAATTTTGAACAACTTATACAAGTTACATAAATAAAAAATGAAGAAGAAAAAAAAAAAATTCGTCCTTCTTCCGTAATTAATCATGAAAAATTCGTGGTAAACTTTTTAAGATAATGTCAACAAAAATGGCTTAAACAATTTTTTTCTAATTTGCATATAGCCCATTCATAATAATACAGATATGATGGTGTTAGATGATTTAAAACTTAACATTTTTATTCATAATTTTTTGTACATTTCTCATTTTCTTAGAGTTGTGTTACATCATTTTATTATCACCTTGAGTATTTGTAAATTCCCTTTGATGTTCCTTGTGTAAATGTTTTTTTTTTTCACTTGTACATATATTTCTTATTTTTAATTTTAAAAGAAAACAACAACAACATGATATTACTTTTAAGTATAAAAATGATACAATAGTATATTTCTTAGATTTCTTTTTAACACAATCATAACAGTTGAGGGTTAAAGTGTAAAATAAATTTCACTTCATTGACTATATACCTTTTACCAAATGTATAAATAAATTATTTTTTTGTATTTTTTTTTCTTTTTTAAATAATTCATGATAATACTAATCGACTACGCAATTATGTATAACAAATAAACGTACTTTCAAAACATAAATTATGAATGAAATTAAATTGAATCTGTCTTGAAACAGATTTTCTATCATAGATAATTTTGATATCTTAAGTTGTGATTTCTTTTCATTTTAAATTTAAGCAAGCGATTTATGTACTGTATGTAATATCCATACTTTTTTCAAAAATTCATTTTGTACCCACTTCCTGAAATGCAATTGAATCTCACGATAGTCATAATCGATACAATATTTTTTTTATTTTTTTCATTTTATTATTTTTTTTTGTAGGAAAAACAAATTGTATTGTCTTATCGATATGATAAAATTCTTATTTGTACATGATTTACCCAGATGTGTGTAATAATAATTCTATTTTTCATATTATTTATTGTACTTTTCAAATAAATGCATCACATATGCTACTGCCACTATTCATCTTTACAATTTTTATTGAATTTAACTTAACACAAAATATCGTACAATAAATCATTCAATAATATCGAAAATATGAGAAACTTTCGGAAAATTTGGGTTACTTTTATTTTTATTTTTTTCTTCAATTTTTTTTTTTATCTGCTTGCATTCAATAAATCATTGAATTTTTTGGCTTAGTTTCCCGTTTGGCTTTATCTCTATCGTTTCTGTTCAATGACAATTTTGAATTTTTCCAGGAAAATTTTCTTAAATATTTTTTTTTTTTTTTACAAATAAAATGTATCTAGAAATGTTCATAGACATACCAAAAATTATATAGAATAAATTCTCTGTTGTATTAAATAAACTTTTTATTCTTCATTATATAGTACAATATGCATATACGAACGCCTACATAAATGTACTCTTATTTACTAAGTAAATTGATGCTTTTCAATTGCAAATTAACAAAATTATGGGAATTAGAAATGGACGAATATAATGATAATATAAAAAGGGAAGTTCAAATGTGTCAATTTATTGCACAACCAGCAAATTAGATTTGAGTTCTGTATACATGTACATAAATTGTTTGAAGGTTCTGATGTTATGCTGCATGTAATGTGTGTACTGATGATGAAAAAAAAAAATGAAATATCCTTTCAAAACAGTAACGAAATTTAGACAGACTATTTCTACATATAAGTTGCCGTTGTAACTTGTAAATTGAGGGAATTCAATATTCTATAGTCTAGAATACCCTTTTTTCGTATATAGGATTTCTCGTGCATTTTCACTTTTATTTTCATATGTGGTAGATAGAAAATATTACATACATATAAATGAAAACATGTGTGAAGAAAAATTTATCTGTGAAAATATTTTTATAACAGAATAAGAGCAATAATAATAATAACAACAAAAATAGCAATCAGCTAACATACATATGTATATGTAGGTATATAGTGTAGACTAAATTTAACTGGCACTGTCATTGAATCGTTTTGTGTTATAGTAGATGGGTGGATAGATGTTAAAAGGGGAGAATTACAAATATAAAATTGACTTGACAAGCAAATATAAGTCAGTCATCATTTACACAAAAATTGTACTATTTAATATTTACACTAATGTTGGGCAATTTGAGGTTTTGTTATTATTTGATTACGTATACGTATGAAACGCAGAAAAAAAAACAAATAGGAGAATAGAGAACAATCATAAATTGTGTTAGTTAAATATTTTTACTGAAAGTTATTAGTTAATTTTCATAAATAGCTTTTCATTTCAATTCATTTTAGTTTACCTTTTGAATCTGATATTTTTAAATAAAATTTTAATTTTTTTATAAATTATACCACATACATGTCCTGTACTTCAATGGAATTAACAATGCAGTATTTAAAATTGCATTAATAGATAGTATGAGGCTTTCTAAATCCCTTTCATATACACATATGTATGTGTATAAACATGTGCATGAGTGTCTGTCTACTCGCATACCTAAAACTTTCATCCTTGATTTAATATCCATACAGTTGACCACCGTATGTTCTTGATATGTTTTTTATACGAAATACCTAGTGATATTTGAAATTGAAGTCAAATTCCAATATGGTTTAGATCATATCATCATCATTATAATCATCATAAAAAATGAATCAAAATAATAATATTGAACATATGACGCAAATTTTTATGTATTTACAGAATGAACAAATATATTGGATGTAATGTCAATGTCCAGTATTTTTTCCGTTTTTTCTAATTTTTGAATATAAATACAATAAAAAAAAAAGATGTAAACAATTTGTCAAATAAAATGATAAAATAATGATGAAAAACAAAAATGTTAGTACTTTAATAAAAATAAATTTATTCTTTTGTTATATCTCATAACTTTCAAATAGAAAACAAACATGTGCTATATTGCATTATGGGTGTATAAATACTTTTCATTAAAGAAAAAATTAAATGAATTTTTCTTTAGTATTAAATTAAACAAACATTTTTTCATAACGTAATTTTTCTTTTCTTGAAGTTTTTATATGTATGTCTAAATTTTTTTTGTCTTTCGTGTTTTAATTCGTTTTATCCTTTTTCTTTTGTTATTATTACCAACATTAAATGTGTATGGGGTGGTAACAGTCTAAACATTGTATTTTAACTATAGAACATTTTTCACATTTAAATTGTCTAGTAAAAAAAATAAAAAAGAAAAAAAATACAAATTAAAATAAAAAAAATAAAAAAATAAAAAAAATAAATAAAATGTTTTAGCAAAGGGGTCGTCGTAATTATCATCGTCCTTGTCGTCATCTTTGTTGCATACCCATACTGTCTTTATTGTGTATACATTCAAATATAGGAAAAAAAATTCAACATAATATTAACATTTAGAAAAAAATTCGTGTTTTTATTATTATAGTTGTAGTAATTAAAGAAAACGCGAGAAAAGGTTCATTTGACTTTCAACATCATTTAACAAAAAATTAAGTTTAGTCGTTCAACGAAAAAAAAAAATAAATAAAAATACAAACAATGAAGAAACAAAAATGTAATTTCGAGGATCGTAAATTTTATTTTCCTTATGCTAATGCAATATTAAATTTCCATAAAATAAAAATATATTCTTTGTATATAAACTCACCTTATTTAACCATAAGAAAATTTTCTTTGGACTCTAATGTAATATGTGTATGCATTACAACACAAGTAACCCTTTTCACAGTAATACAAGAAAACAAAGGTCTTTTTTTTTTTTAATTTTATTTTTAAAATGGACAATTTTCATAAAGTAAAGATGTTACGCATTGTGTTTACACTCCGTACAATTAATCCCATCGGTATAGTTTTGTGTGAACAAACAAAATAATTTTTTGGTGACTTTATTTCTATACGGTAAGGATAAAACATGTATAAATGCTTTTTAATGACCAATATAACAACAAATATTTAAATTAAAATATCATTTCATTTGACTATTACATAAAATGCTAATTTGATATTTTAAAATTATTTTATTCAGCCATTTATATTTAAATTTTATGAATTTTTTGAAATCACAAACATTTCAAAATTTTTCTTGAAAATTCTTAAAGCATCCAATAGTACACTCAGGAAAATCTCTTAATTCTTTTTAAATTTATCCTGCATGTAGGAAAAAAAAAATTTTTTCTTTGATTAATAATTGAATTATTTGTCGACAATCAAATATGTACGTATGTACATTAAATAAAATGAACCAAAGCTTTAGAAATTTTCCTTAGTAATTTTCTCTTGATGTAATGATGATGTAATTTAGAAAGTGTTAACAATTTGCAACTATAAACATTTACGTCCATCACAATTTATTTTTACTCAAAGAAAAAAAGAAGGAAATACTGTCCTAAAAGTGAACATGAAGTGAGAATAATTTTTGAAAAAAGAAAGGAAAAAGAAGAAAAATAGTAAATAGCATCACATTACTTTTTTTTTGTTAAATTGAATTTACAAAACAATACAGAAACCAATAACAAAATGTTGTAACAAAAAGAAAATTCTATAAGCTAAAAATTTTGTATGTCTATATATGGGATATCATTTTCTTTTTTTCAATTGTACAAAAACAAAAAACAAAAAAAAAATACATACTTTTATCAAATAGAAAAATTCACTTGACCGTTTTTATTCCTTTGGGATAATCATCATCAATATGTGCTCCTTGACTATACATTTGATACATACAAAAATAATCTATGAAGTTGGTGTATAGTTTAAGTTGGTTTACATTTAAGTAAAAAGCATTCAAGTGAACTGACTTCACAGCTCTCTTTTAGTTTTGATCCATTCAATTGCATTCCATTATCACTCCCCATATTTATTATTATACACAATATGTAATAATATTATTCATGTATGGTATATATGTATATGTATATACCTATACATACTGTGTAATAGATTCATAGATAAATTTTGTATTTGAAATGAGTATATTACAATTGCTGAAATATCAAATTGAATCAAATAACAAAACAAAAATGAAAAAAAAAAAAAAAAAAAAAACAGAAAAAAACAAATGAAAATATTAGATATTTTTTTATGATATAATATTTGCTTATGTGTAAATATTCGAAAAATTGCATAAATTTATATTATTGAAATAATATTGTGGAAATGATGATACAGACAATGAAATATAATACGTATACTTATTATTTAAGTTCAAAGTGTAGAAAAAAACGAATTCATTGAAAAATGAATTTTCTTTTAAAATTTTTAAATAAATTTGTGTAAGTATTCACATGAAAGAATTTTAAAATTTAGAAAAAAAAAAAAAAATTTGCAATTTTGAGTTCAGTTTAAGCAAAAATGATTGTATATATTTTTAAAATTAAATTGATCTCAGTAGTGCCATAAAATCTTTGTTTGATTTTTTTTTTTTTTTGCAAAATTCAAAAATATTAGTATTAAATGATTCGTTGATAATGGAATTTAATCGACTAATCAAATCATCTTCGAAATAACTACTTGTCTTCGAAATAAATACATACATGTGTATTAAAAATGCAATTTAAAAAAAAAAAAAGAAAAAAAAAAGAAAAGCAAGAAATAAACAAGAGAAACACCCTATTCCTCAATATTATGTCTATTTGATTTCTTTAAATCGCCATTTATCACAACAAGAAATCATCATTAAAATGTTTTACATATGAACATATCCTATACGTTTACGTAAATGATCGACTTCTCCCCAGAATTGTTATTTTCTTTATTTTAAAATTTTTCATATAAATTTTAAAAATAAATACAAACCCCTTTTATTAGAGAAAACATTTTTTTTTTAAAGCATATGTTCCCTTCTTTGCGAACATGCGAAAAAAACGAACAACAAACGCCAATGAAGTTAATATTGCAATTTTTTTTATTTTAGATCCGATTTATTTTTAAAATGCCTCGGGGATCGATTATTACCTATCAAATACATAAAAAAAACGTGAGTACCTAAATTCTTTTCTTTATTCTTTGCGATACATATCATGCTTTGTTTCAAGATAACATCCTCTAGAAGCTGCATAAAACGACAATTTTAAAATTATGTACATATAAATGTTCGCATAAAATAGTATGTAAACAGATTTAAAAATTGAACCTAAAACAAGGAATGTTCATAAAATACAATTCTTTAAAATGAAATAAGAAATTAATAACATTACAGTTCGATATCACCTGATATCAAACGTATGTATACATAACATATTTTGTGTATGTATGATATATTTTATAAAAACGTGTATAAAATGGGATTAATAAAGTCGCGAAATTGTTTATAAGTTACTCTTGTGCCATATCAAATGGCAATTTTTCTTTTAAAAAGTAATAAAAGTGTCAAAGTTTATGTAATTCAGTATTAGTACGTTTTTTCGATAATTCCATTCAATGTTAAATCAGATATCAAATTAAATTTATAAGTATGTACATATATTATACACCTACGTTCATTTTAATGCCTTTGAAAAAAAAAAAGATATCTATCCATATTGTATATTTTACGAGTTCGTTCTTAATATCATAACATTTAATTTAAAATAATTTTTCTATACATATACATACATCTATGTATGTATGAAGGTATAATTTTAAAAATGAATAAATCATAATAAAATATTTACGATATTTACATAAAGTTTTTTAAAAGATAATTTGCATATAATTATGTTAATATTAACTAATTAGCTACAAACATATGTAACATACTTACATATGGTAATGGCAATTTCAATTAAATATTTATAAAAATTAATATTAATTTTATTGCCATTCAAATTCTTATTCAAAAAAATAAACAAATAAAATAAAAAATTTCCCCTATCCATATTCTAATGTTTATCAGAGTATCGGACAGAACGTACCATATACAATAAATCATATATGTATGGACATGTGTATGTATCTATAAGATGCATACCCACCATAAACATTACCGTACCATATACATATAGGCATGTATTTAATACATAAAATACATCGCATATACCACCCATACATCAACACATCTAACATACATATATTACGGTATATTCATTCATTTTCAGAAAAATATACATATTTTCATCTATCTATACAAATAGTATTCATGAAACACACACAAATTCCATCCCCACAGAAAATTTGAAATATTATAGTTGTAAAATATTTTCTATCCATGAATTATGATTGCCTGGTATTTTATTAAATTTGCAATTCAAAAACAATTTTAGAAAAAATTAACATTTTTTTGATAATGAAATTGTGAATGAATTTCATTGTTTATTTCACGTATAGATGTCACTATTAACTAACCGAATGGTTTTTGTCTTGAATATTTTATAAAATATGCAAAATATTTTAGAAAAATGAAAATTGAAATCTCATTAAAAATTCCTAAAAGTAACAGGCGCTCATAAACGCATTATTAAATTTAAAAAAATCATTAGTTACAAAATATATGCAAATTCAAATTAGGATTTTAAAAATCAAATTGAGAATTGACAAGAAATACCAGGCGAACATAATGTTCGTTTAATTCTTTTCTTTTCATCAAAAGGAAACTGTCTAGAAATATCCGTTTTTTGGTTTGGTCAGAAAATATACACTAGAGCGGAGGAATTAATTTTGAATAAAAGAAATCAAGGTAAATATTGCATTAAATAAAACAAATAAATTTTAGTTTTATCAATTTTTTTTTATTTTTCAAATTTTTTTCTCGTCTCCAAAACATTTTTTAATTTTTTTTTTTTTTATTTTAAAGAAAATTCTAGGGGTTATTATTATTTCTTATGCATTAAAGAATAATTATTGCATATTATAATTGCTCCTTTAAAACAAATTAAAATTATATTTTTTATTTATTTTTTCTTTCTCGTATACAATTTGAGAATTTTTAAGTTTTTTTTCAATTTAATTGTTTTTTTTTTGTTTTTTTTTTTTAATTTAAATATTTTGTATATATTTTAAGATTATATTGTATTACAAATAATTGTAATATAATAATAAAGTATAGATAATTTTATACTCCTTAATTAACGGTTCAATCCAATTTTTTTTATTATTATTATTTTTTTTTTAATATTTTAAAAGTTTAAAATAAGGTAATAATAACGAACTAAAAAGTAGAAAAAAAAACTAAGTAAGTTCATTTCAAATGAATTAAAACATACGATACGTTAAAAAAAAATATAACAAAATTACTCTTGTCCTATTAATGTAATAGAAAAATGAAAATTAATAAAAAAAATGATTGTTTATTTAAAAAAAAAAAAAAAAATTAATTATAGGTAACATGTAATGATAAAATCATTTTTCAACCATTAAAATTTATTTTATTATTTTGTATTCTCAATTTCATTCTATATCTATTTTATTTATAAATTGCCAGCTTTTCATAAATGAAATGCAGCTTGTAATAATTATTGTTAATTAGGCAGTTTAATTATACGTATATATAATTCACTATTTCGTATTTCCAAATTACAATCACAAATATTTTTTTTTTCTGATAAAAAAATTAAGGAATTCCAAATTAATGATTTAATTTCAATAAAAATTTTGTATTAAACCAAAATAGAGAATGAGGCTGTACACTTGTCTCTTTTGGTTTATTAAACACTTTACATCTACGAAAATTTCATCGTCTATGTGCGAAATTCAAAGTTTTTTTACTTTTCCCTCAAATTTTCTAATTTCTTCATTAGTACTTTCTAAGAAATTTAAAGAAAAAGTGAGAAAACTTTAAATTTCACACACAGTATTAATTTGCTTGTTTTTCAAGTGTATACTATAAATATTTGTATTTTCTCCAAAAATATTTGAAAGTTTTAAAATGATTGAAATATTTTTTTTTTCGTGTTTTAATAAATATTAACTATAGTCTTTTTATTCCACATCGTAGGCACTTTTAATCAGGTCTTTAAATGATTTGCTATTATTTTATTAAGTATTTTGAAATGTAATTTATAAAATGCGATTAAGATGGAAATGATATAATAATTGAATTATTTAAAAATTTGATTTTACATAACTTTCTAAAAAATTTACTTGTAAATTTATTCACAAAAAAAAAAGATCATTTTAACTGACTAATAATTTTAAATCATAGTTTCCAGTAAAATCAATTCAGTATTCTATTGTAATTCAATAAAACATTCAGTACATGATTTATAAATAAGAAAAACAGTACGGCGTGTATAAGTCGAGTAAAAAACAAAAAAAAAATTTGTGCAGTTGAACAGAAATGTTTTATGTAACGAATATATAAAACAAAATTATCGAAAAAATGTCTAAAAAAAAATGTGTATACAAAAATTAATTTGTAAATACTAAATACTTTTTTAATTTTTAATTATTCTGTATAAAAAAAGGAACTTTTTGAATTGATTTAACTGGAATCATTCATATGAGACAAAATATTATATAATTTGTATAAACTTTTTGAAAAAGAACAAAATTCTAAAATGAATATTGTTTTATGTATAAATTTCAAAAAAAATAATAGCTAATGTTTTGTTCATGTAAAATGAATGACAACAAAAGCTGAAAAAATTATTTTATTTAAAAAAATAATAATAATAAAGCAAAATAAAAAATATTTCTTCAAAAATAATTTCCATTTTTTCTCTTTTTCTTCTTTTTTTAATTTTCTTATTTCATTTAATTCTTTATTTTGTTTTAATTTTACGAATATTTTGTAAATAATATTAATCTTACGTTTAAAGAAAAACACTAATGCGTAACCAACTACATATTATGTACCTTAAAAAATCCTAAAGGCAATGATTTGTTAACTTTTTATCTTCTATCGAATATACGAAATGTAACTCGAATAATAAAAAAATATGTAGATAACATTAAATCAAACGGACACCAAATTCTTACTACATACTTTTTTTTTCTTTTTAAATTGGAAGATAAATAATTTACTTTATAATAAATCTGAATAATAATTTCTTCATTTTTCATTTTATCAGCGTTCCCCAAAAGATTTTAAGTAAATTTCTAAAAAAAATAAACATTATTAACTCTCCGTAAATAATCATTTGTTTTTTTTTTCTTGGCAAGATATTTTTCCAATTCCCTTCCCCTATTGTAATAATTACAATTTTCCCACTTTTCTTAGTTGAAAACCACCGCATTCAGTTCTTTGAATTTTTTATTTTTGACGCGATTACCTTTTCCCTTCAAGTAAAATTCTTTTCAATTTTTCAATGTGTAATCCCTACACTCGATTATTTTTAAATATTTTTTTTTCTCTTATTTTTTTTTTCAAGTAAATTTTCTCATATAAAAATAAAATTAAATATTTCCTAATCTTACAAATAGTGTACTCGCACATAACTCTTAATTTAAAAAAAGAAAACAAAAATATTAGTTGATTAATTTTCAAGTAACTCCACACAAATTTGAATGAAAAATATTTCATATTAAAAATATGAACTTTTATATTTCTTCTTAGTTAGTCCATATCTGTTTGTAAATTTACATTATTATTTTGGTTTTTGGCTTTTTATAATTTTAGGCCAATACGGTTTGCTACAACAATGTGTGTTATTATGACATTTCGAACAGTAATTGTGCTGATTACTGAATTTAATCATAATTTATGTTATTGAAAAAGAAAAAAATTCAAATCCATTACCCTGTATCCTTTTTACAACATATTTATTTGTTGTGGTGAAATATTGATTACCACCTCCTGTTATCGATTTTTTTCTTTTTCAAATATGTGAAACACAATGTATGTCATAGAGATCTTAAACTCTATGACTACTCATTTTATGAGATGTACACATATTCAGCTATAATAATTAGTTATATTAAAAGCTGAACGCAACTTGAACTTTTCAAATTGGCGGTGGTCCACGAATATAACGTAATTGCGGTGTAAAACTCATCGATAAGTTATTAAATGAATCACAACAATGTGGTTCCATTAGGCAAGCAGCACAAAATAAAGTCAATAAAGCCAATTGCATTGGTAATGCTATTTTGGCAACTCTCCAGGCCCAGCCTTCATTTTTATTCGATTCATCATCACTATTGCAAATGTCCCAAGTATTACCGCTTGGATCATCAGGATCACCAGGATCTGGTGCAGTAGCAAGTTGTCTTGTACTTATTGATCTCTTTGATGATTTTAATGGAGAGATGCCTGTTACTGTACCCGGCAATGAAGACCTTCGTCTATTTTTACGTTTCGATGGTGAATTTTTCTTGCCTTTCTGTTGAGTTTTGACCAATCCATTTTGAGAATTATGTGTAACCAATGCTTGTTTATGTTGTGAAACAGCTGTACGGACAATCAATTCACGACATGTGTTCTGTAGTGTTTTTAATTCAGCTTCTGCAGCCTCCATTCGTGCTGCAATAGATTTCAAAGCCTCACTACCGGGAGCCAAGGCATTTTCAAGTTGTTTAGCTAAACGACGTAAAACTCCAAGTCGTCTTTCACGTTCCGATAATCCACCATCTGATGTTGCGCCACCATCCGATATGCCGCTATCCGATAAAGATCCATTTGATGATGTAAATTGTGTAATCGAAAGGATTCTATTACCATCTAGTTGTTCTTGTGATGTTACACTCATCTAAAAATTTTAAAACAAAAAGTAAAAATAATTAAAATATTACTACAAACATTATAAAACAAAAGTAAAAAGAAAAAAGAAATCAATGAAAGCTTATCGTATTAAATGAAGAAGATTAATCAATTTTTTTATGCGTAATCAGTGTAGACGTGTGCCACTTTTTTCCTCTTATTAAAATTTGCATATAATTATTGAATTTATTTATAAGTATTTACTCTTCTGTTTTCATATTTTTCATATAGGCTGGTGTTGTCATTAACAAAAAAAAAAACCAGTTTTATGAATTTTTAATTTTTAATGAAATATACATATACAATTTTTTTTTTAAAATGGAGAAATGAGGTGGTCTTTTATTTTCGATAATATGATTTAATTTAAATGAACTAATGAAAAATAATCGTTTATATATGTACAATTATAAAACTGTCATGTACAAGGAAAACAAAAAAATAATATTAATTTAATTTACTAATAAACAAACGCAATTTCAAGAGGAAACGCAAATATTTATGACATGAATTTGATATACTTAGATACATTAAAGACAATGAACTTATTGTTATTACCACATAAAATTACTTTAAATCAACAACGATAAGAAAGTAATTAATTTTTATTTTAATAGTTTTTCTTTTTGTTTTTGTTTTCATGTAAAATTCCTTAATCGCTACTTGCATACATTTATTTTGTGGTCATTTATGTGTTTAATAAAAAAAATGAAAAGAAATTTCACAAAATTTCTATTTTTACACAGCGCAATGAACACGATAATGTTCGTTTTTTTTTATTACTTAAAAAAAAAATTAGAAAGCAAGAAAATCGTAATTTTTCATTTTTTTTTAAATCTATTATTTTTTTATGTAATTGAATAATAACTAACAAATAAGTACAATGTTCACGTACCTGTGGTTGTTGCTGCTGTTGTTGTTGTTGCTGCTGCTGCTGTTGTTGATTACAATCCATTTTTTCTGATAATAATTTTGCCACCAATTTAACGTTATGTGCTAATTCACTTGGTGTAGCCTGTCCTCTATCTAATGCACCTTCAAGACCTTTCAATGTACCTCGATCTTTTCCAAGTACTTGATGAAATTCAGATAATCCACATTCTAGTTGTCTCCAAGCAATTAATGAAGCGGTCAACGCTTCTAAATGATTACTTATTCTGTACGCATAATAAAATAAAAATAAAATGTTTTTAAGTTTTCTTTTCTTTTTTTTTTTTTTTTTAAATTTTATTCAATTGAATAACTTCATTTTTCAGTTATGTAAAAAGCGATTAGAATAAAAATTACCTTGCATTTGCTTCATCCCATGCACTATACATGTCACTAACTTCGTCTTTTAAATGCTTATGAAATTCATTTTCTGATTGTATTATTGTATCAATTTGTGAACCTTTTTCTCCATGATTTGTATTCACTGCATTTACATTAGTATTATTATTTATATTGTTGTTGTTGTTGTTATTATTATTAATAATATTCTCATTTGATTCTTTAGATAAAGCAGATTCCAATTCTTTTTTCAATTTCATCTCTTGTCGTGTTAACCAACTATGAACTGATGCATTTAAACGTAGCATATTTGTTCGATATGTTTGTAATTGTGTCTTTTCATTCTATATTACAATGTAAATAAAATTAAAAAAAAAAAAAGTAAAACAAATTTAATTCAGATGTAAATGCAACATAATTATTACAATTATTATAATGTATGTTACTATATGAATTTTTTATAATGTACAGTACACATATTATTGTAACACAGCAAAATACACTGGAATCAACACAATTGAATACATGACAAAACAATATATAAATTTTCTAAAGACAAATATTTTACATTGTTTCTTTTTTCCAATTAATTACATTTAATTTTTTGTAATTATTTGCCATATTCTATTTAATCAAACAAAAACGAATAATTACATATGAATGTAATAACATGTAACTATCATTGATTTATTCACTTTATAAACAATTTAAAAATAAAAATATGTAAATAATTTAGTCACTTTATTTGTAATTTTAATTTACAACAAACGACTGTATGTACTGTACATAAGCTAGTGTATATCACTTAATAATGAAAATACAAATAATAACCAGTAATCATCAATGAATACAACACAATGTAACACGATCTTTAAATAAAAATAAAAATGAAAAATAAAGTGATTTGGAATTAACTAACCTTTAACTCTTCAATTGTAAATTGAATTGATGACTCTGAATCAAATTCACAAGTTTGCCTTCCAAGACGATTAAGTGAATTCTTAAGTATGACCATCTCTTCTTGCATTTTCCTTGCAGCCAATGCATTTTCACTCCAACCAAATAAATTTTCCCAAGAAGAAAGTAAATCTGAAATTATGTAGATACATATAGGTATTTAAATATATGAAAATTTTTCTTTCATCATGCAATAAAATACTCAATTATAAAAATAATATGTATCTTCTACTATATAAATATTCATATGAAATTGTATATGTGAATGACATGTACATATGTAACATATAAGCGCGTAGATAGTAAGCATTTATTATAATAAAGGTAAATTGTAAGATATGCACAACATCAGCAGGTTCGAGAAAATGAATTTAATTCACCAAGAAATCATGATGCGTCACGGTTATTTTCATATTAAGAAGAAAATAAAAATTCAAAATGAAAAAAGCAAAAGAAAAGTTAAAAATGTATAAACAACAAAAGAAATTTAAAGAAAAAAGCATAACTAAAAAAACAGAATTAAATAAAATTACATATTTATAATATAAATAAAAAGGAGATAACAGGATCTCTAAACAAATGAATAAATTGAAATTGAAATATGAAAAATGCAAAACCTCAATTTAAAATTTTTTTCTGATTCTCATCATCATCAATATCATCACCATATACCTCGTATCTTATATTACAATGAATACAATGATGAAGATACGTTGATCACTTTTCATTTTTCATGGTGATTATGACGATGACAATGAAATCACAGGGCTATGGCTACAACAATACAACAATATAATTCGAATGGCAATATGATAACTATGGTGATGATGATGATGATGATTTCATGTTTTGTAAAGATTCCCTTTTTTAAAGAAAATTGAAAGTTGTTTAATAACATTTTGGAAAACTTATGAAAGAAGTTCAATTAACCTGTCCGTCTGTATAAGAAAAGTCAATCACTCTTTAAAAGACAAATATAAAAATAAACGCCAATATACAAACAAGAATGTCAACTTGCAGAATATGCGATTATAGTGACAACAACAAATACATTAAATTGCAATGATTGTTTGTACACACTTTAATGCCCTAAGTATGTATATATACATACCTATATAGATAAATGACGATATACATATATAGGATAAAAACTGGTGTACGCAACATGAACATGTAAACAACACACGCACATTACTTACAAGCTTACAAGTCTGATCATAAATTATAAAGACGTTAATGTTCAATCTGAACATATTTTTAAATAAAAATAACGACAAGCTTAAAACACATAGAAATAAAATTATATAAAATGAAAAATACAAAAAAAAAAAAAATTAATAATAAATAAAACGCGTGGCAATAATAACATTTCTCAAATGTATAAAATCGATTTCAACAACGAAAAATACACAAATGTTAAAGTGAGAATTTTGTATTGGAACTACATTAACATGGTGAGTAATAATATAAAATCAAAGAAAATAAATGAATAGTTGACAAAAATCTACATCAGACATAGCAGGGTACTTATATAGCAGCCTCGACCTTTTCTTACCTGGATAGCAGTTGGTAACTACTAAAAAAAAAGTTATGCTGATGATGATGATGATGATGGTGATGTTGTTAAGATTGGAGGCGTTTTATTTTATTAAAAGACATTACTTTGCATTTAATTTGTTTATTATACATATTTTATTACCATGATCGTTTATGTAGGTGTTTATTAGTTTGATTTTAATATTATGAAAAGTAGTTTTTAATTTAAATGCAGACATACTATATATGCATATTGAAAAATTCCATATAAAATTACAAGTACATGCATGTAGTGAACGTACACAGATGGAGAATTGATGCGAATATACAACTGTGATAAAACTAAAATGTTCGTTATACTGTAAAACTAAAAGATTGTATTACAGCCTCCATCTAAATGTAATTTATTAACTATAGAATGCAATTTAATTAGAGCAAATGAGATCACATTTTAGTACAAGAATTTGTTTTTAATTTTTCATTAAATACTTGATACGCGTTATCTGTAAAAATTAAAGGTTATATTGCTTTTTACTTTGTGTTTTTTCTCTTAATTTAAGAAAATATTCAAAAAAATTTATAAAAATTTTATACAATCAAATTATAATACAAAGTTAAAGATGAAATTACACGACACGTTAAAAAGATGTAAAATTATTTTTATTACAGGTTTGTTATCGCATATTCATGGTATTTATGGTTTATTTTATCTCAGTTAAATAAACTTTTGCTTTTACGTAATGGACATTTTTTACATTTTTTTTAAATATATTTTTTTTTTTTGAAAGTAAAATAAAATTTTAAAAATTTTATATAAAAAGAAATTTTTTAAATTTAAAAAAAAAATAGTAATCATAAGATAATACAATATTCTGGATTATTTTAGCAAATTTTCAAAATTTCGTTTAAATTCATAATCATAAAATGATAAAGAAACGCGATCCAATTAAAACAATATCACCTTATCTCATTTGAATGACCTTTTGAATATTTTTTGAATTTTCGTTAAATTAACAAAAAATAAATATCGTTTTTGAATTGATCTTGAAAAAATTTTTTTTTTTCAAAATGATTTTGATATACATTATATGTATGTATGTATGTATGCATGTAAGACTTACAATTTTTCTTTTAAGTTTAAACATTCTAAACTATCAAAGGCATTTCAACTATAAATTACAATGTGACATAAACAAAAATGAAAAATAAAATAAGATACGTATTACATAAATTGCCTTAATTGTTTATTATCTATATACACACGGTAGCATTACACTACACATAATTCTTGTTGCCAAATGACTCTAGATTGTAAAAACAATATCATTACGATATGATGTGTTGTTATGGATGTCAAGGACGTTGCAATCACATGTACATACCAACATACCCTACGTGAACGTATGTATATGAATGCACATAAAATGAAAGTGAAACCATACAAATTTAAATGAATTGAAAGTATGCACATAGTATATTATTGTTTTAGTATTTATTTATATAAATGCATGTTAAATAAAATTTAAAAAATCTACAAACTATTTAAAATGCATTAATAGTATGATTGCAGTTTATAATAAGTAGTTGAAATAAATAAAAGATTTTCCTTTTATAATAAAAAAAAAAAAAATTTATATTAATTAATTTCTAACCACCTGTCCCTAAAAATTATTAGACACTATGTACTAAAGGCGCTTAGAAAATTATTACAAAACATTTTAATAGAAATTTAACAGACAAATTTTCTACATAGCGTTTATAGGTATATTTCTGATTTCTAATTTTACATCGTTATAAATCTTACCGAATTCTTCGATTTTCATTACGTCTGTTTGTACTCCAATATTTTTCTTCATTTTTTTCTTTTTTTTTTCGTTTTTTATACACAATTGTAATCACAAAAAGAAAACACACAATATATTTTGAAAATTTTACAGGAAATTTAAATAAAAACTAGAACTCGGTAAAACAATAAATAAATTTAAATGTTTTTCAAAAATAACTCATAATAACTAAAGGAAAAAAAAAAACAAATTATTTAAATTTGATTCCTCTATAATTTTCTTCTAATTTTCATGTTTACATTTTTAATATATTTTATACCACCCGCTCACTCATTCAACGAATTAATGTTATTTTACATGCCAAAATATTGTTAAAAATAATCTACACTATTTTCCACAATATTAACTATGAAAAATAAAAAAATAGTTTTTCTTTTAGATTTTCTGATTTATAAATATACACAAGTGCACATCAAAAACGATTGCCACTTTTGTAAAATTACAACAAACAAGAAAAATCACTTTTCATATTAATTTTCAAGTATTCATTTACAAAAAAAACAAAAAGAAAAATATGTTTTTCTATTGTTTAACATCACGTTTGCCGGTTTCATGCACATTTTCCAAGATTGTTTTTATTTATCGATTAAATTCAAGAAGTAGGTCTGATTGCTGTAATAATGGTACTATATACTACGTTATTAAATATTTTCAATGATAAAAAAAAAAACCTTAAAACATCATCATCAGCTGTTTCATTGCTGTTTTTGGTAAACTTTCAAAAACACTTTTCATACATTTACTGAATACCTGAATACATACAAATTTGGTACTTCCTCTAAACTTTATTCATTTTTTAAATATTTAGGTATTTATGAAAAATTTTATTTATTGTTAACTCCGACTTTTTCTTTTATAATTTTTTCTTAAAAAAATTCTATCACATAATTAAAATTTACTTTCTAGTTTTATTGTTCTTAAAAAAAAAAAAATTTAATAAAAAAAAATGTTTTTTTTTGATTTTTATTTTAAAACTTTATTGTTTGCCAGAAAAATACTGACTGACTGACTGAATAACAAAACTACTAAAAAGCACAAATATTACGTTATTATTTTGTGTATTTTGTTTTATGTATTATTGTGTATTATGTTGCCAACAGACAGCTGACGTTATTCAGAAAATACAAAACCAAAAAAAAAAAAAAAAAAAATAGTGGAGCTCTAAAGCTTCACCATATAGATTCAATATTACATAGCACAATACAATATTACCATAAAAGCTAAGTATTATAGCGGAATATAATAATAAATGTTGTATGTATTTCAGAACAAACTTTTTATTGTAGTATCTACATAAATATTCATAATGTATGAAACATGTTCATCGTTTCGTTGTAATCATTATTATATCAATGCTCAATACCCCAATACTAGACTTTGTGAGTATATATATTTTTCGTAACTAGAGTAGAGTATGTATTCGTGTTTTATAATATAAGTCGCCAACAAGTCAGTTAATAAAAGGGGTTACAAGTCAGTTTGATCGATTTACATTCTATTGCCTTTTTTAGCCATTTATTAAAAAAAAAACAACATTACATTTATTCAGGTAAACATGTACACCTTTGGCTTTATTATTCTTCTTTCTTCTACTTATTTATTTAATTTTTTTTTTTTTTTTTTTCTTTACCATCATTCTATCTTGTTAGTTAACTGCTACCATTTTCGATGTCATTTTTATTTAAACATAATATAAAATACGTTACGATTGATTTATAATATATTGCATTTACATAATATTAAATATTTTGTTGTAATGAAATTTAAGATGCTTTGTGGTACACATTATAATGTAATCAAGTTTTGTTATGAACTTGAAAATAAAGAGTTTTATAAAATGCAAATGAATGTATTCAACAAACCAAAATGATAAATTGTTTTCATACATTGAAATTAATTAATTTGCAGTTTTTTATTTTTCATTTTTTCTCTTTAAATGTGATTAATTATTTCAAAAGATATTAAAATTTTCATCATTTTAAAATACGATATATTTAATCAAATTGCAGTAAAATCATTTTCATTTATATAATATAATTTATTTCTTTTCATGTCAATTCAATTCAAATTAATGATAATTTTTTTTTCTGGACATTATAAATTGAAGTTCGTTTTAGCGAAAGTTTTATATAAGAAAAAAAAAAATATTTTTTTTTTGTTAAGGAAATAGAGAAAATTCAATTATTTATCTATAAGTAAATATTTTAGAAAATTTCATAAAAATAATTTGATACAGTACCTATGATATCTCGTTTCAATTTAAACAATTTTTTTTTTAATCTTAAAATGATATTTAATCATACTCATAAAATTTTACCAATCATCATCATCATGGACGTCAACATCTTAATCATAATATTCGACAGTTAAAAATAACACATAAAATACAAAACTCTTATATATTTTTCAGGTTAATTGATAAAACTAAATTACAGGAAATGAGAATAATAAAAAATGAAAAACTACATAATATTCATCTAGTATAAAAACAAAAACAAAAAAAATTTTCGAGTTTCTATTTAAAATTAAATAAAAAAAATAATATCTAAAAATATGGGTGTAGTTATCCGGTTTACATGAATACACACTCACTATATGATGTATGTATGATTTATGTAAATAGAAAAAAAAAAAAAAAAAACATCTCTTGTTTAACATGCTCATTAATTCAATAACGTGTATAAATTAAATATCAATTGCTTAATTAATTAATAGATTTCATTACCAATTAAATTATAAACTTTAAAGAAATACATGTAACGTGCATAAATAATTGATACAAGAAATCTGACCGAGTTTTCACGTATAATATAAGAAAATTTTGTAAAGAAAAAATAAATTACATTAGCTTGAATATTAATGAAATTTGAAATAAAGCAATTTCTAAATGAACATGTTAATTTCTAATAATGGCAATTATATGTGATTTTTTTTTCTCATAAATATTTTCAAGGATAACAGAAATAATTTTTAATTAAAAGATTAAAAATAAAATTTTCTTGTGTCCATTAATTAGCAAATTGAAAAAGTTTGGCATTTGAAAAGTCTTTGATCAGTTTTTAACTGACAATTTTTGAATGATTATTGTCTAATATTATTTTTTCTTTGTACATAGTACAAGTATGTTACATACTTACATCAAAAATCAGAAATATTATTTTATCAGTTTATTAAATAACAATCACATTAGACAACATTTTACCTATCTAGCTAATTGAATTTGTACTAAACCTATTGGGAATAATTTATTTGAATTATGTAGTTATCATAATCAATCACAAATTATTATTGTTAAAAAGAATCTGCATTACCATTTTATGAACACATATTTTATGTAATGTATGTATCACAGATTAATTACGGTAATAAATCATTACAATTGAAATTTTATCTAAATACCTTATAAACAAAAGATATAAATAAAGATAAAATTTTCAAAATAATTAATTGCAAAGAAAATATTTGTCATTTTCTAAGGCATACATTTACATGAGCAATTCTTATGTCTTCTGATTGAAGAAATAAAAAAAATTTTGTTAGTTGATTTTCTTTTTGTCATCTTTTGTGATTTAGATATACAATTTAAGAAAAAAAAAAAAAAAGGTTTGTTTTTGTCATCATGATCGTAACATATAATTACGAATTATAATGCCGTCAAACAACTATTTTCAATGTTGTCAAGATCTAACTACTTATTCCAAGTTCCAACTAAGCAACAAGAATCTACTTATAAGCATGTCCATAAGTGTATAAATATCAAGTTTTGTGTATGGACTATATTTGGTCAGTCTGTCATTATCGCAATCCTGAATGCATTTCAATGCCAATGTAGTTACACAGCAGTAGCTAAAAAATCTACGGAGCGATTGCAACATAGAAGTGTAGAAGCAACTATTTTAAAATGTTAACTTTATTGTATGTGTATGCTACATTCAATACATGAAATGCAATGCAATGCAATAGATATTTTATTTGAATGGTTTTTTTTCCTACCTTGAATAAAATAACAAAACACAATAATCTCAAAATACTTCACAAGGTAATCGTTGTGATGTCACGTTAAACTATTTCCTGACAGTATGTTTTTTCTTCGTTTGACCATTATCATTGTTATTATAACAAATAAAGTAATGCAACTAAAAGCAGTAATTCAGTGTTTTTTTTTTTTATTATTTTAAAATTAAATTATATTTGTATATGAAACGCGATATAAACAAAACGTGATAGTTATAATATATTGAATAACGATGTATTATAATACTGCTAAGATTTCATTTAAAATGTATAGCATATGGATATGGAGAAGAGATAATATGGATGGAGCTGAAGCCAGTTAGCTGGTGGTATACCTGAATGCATAGATGGGTAGGTATTTATACAAAAAAAAATTTTTTTTTTTATAAACCGTTGATTTACCTGGCAAACTACCAATACATTATACATTAACAGTATATAGTCAGCATTTCATTTTTTTTTTTCTATACAAAAAATGTACCGTATTCTTTTCTATTGTACAATATATTAATATACTGATTTATTTATATACACATACACGCATACATATATACATAGATTCATTTAATAGGTTAATAACTTCTTTTTTTATTTGTTTCATTTAAATTCAGCTACTGGAACTGATGTTCGTTTTTTATTTTAATTTTTTTATTTATATTTTAAAGCCAGTTTTTTTTTTTAAATATATTTTTTTAATAATTTGCTCTACTGATTTTTGTAAATAGAAAGAAACCGAGAGGAAAATAATTCAAACTTTAATGACAACAAATTATAGAAAGTTAGGTAAATGTATTATTGTTGTAAAAACAATAAAAGGAAAATAATAATAATTTCAATAATAAAGAAAATTAATTTTGATTGTTAATTACCTAAACGAAAAACTAAATAACGCGTTCTAAATTTCAAAAAGGGAAAACTTTTGTTTACTTTTAAAATATTTCAAACATCATTATAGTTGATAAATTTTTGTTATGAAATTTAGAATACAAAATTTATTCGCTATTGGACATATGGTATATACTTATGTATGTAAATTAAATTTAAATATTTTTCTCAAATCTCATTTAATCTACCACAAAAAAGATTTAAAAAAGGAAAAGAAATAGAAAAGAAATTACTTTCACTTGAAATTTTAACAAGTTACAAATGAAATCAAAAATGATAATACTTTATAATTGTAAAAAACCACATATTTTCACTTACACACAACATATTTTCAGTTAATATCATAATTCAATTATGAGAATTTTTCCATGTTTTTTTTTTCCTTTTTTTTTATTTGAATTTTCACTGCATATGCGTATGAATATGTATGTGCGTAATAATATAACGGCCATAATTTTCTTATCAATTTCAATTTAAAACGCATGTAAAATATTAAAAGAAATTTTATTTTCGAAAGCATTTCATTTTAATGAATACATAAAAAAAATACTAAATAAATAATAAATGGGCAAAGAGATGAAATATACACGGCAGTTTAATAGACACTTGTTGTGAAAAATGATTAAAATGTTAACTAATGTACACACCTCATTCAATCAGGTTTTATTTGAGATGTTTTTTACATTTTTATTTTTATTAATTTTTAATATTTCTTATGAGTTTTTTTTGTTTTTTTTAATGCATCTCTTAGTAATTTAAACATTACATGAAATTTGTACAAGCTATAATTTTGCAAACATATGAACTAAATAAATTTACATTAGAAAAAGTAGTAGTAATATAACTACATATATGTATGTATGTAGTTATGAAATGTACGTATAGTGTTAAAAATCGTATAACGTGGGAATCAAAAAAAATATACATGTGTGTATATACTTAAATTTCGTATGTTGGTTTTAATTACATACATGTACAATTAAATTTTATAGCTTGCGTTTTTTTACATTTTTAAATCAACTATTTTAAATACTTTATAATATAAGAATAAAAACACACGTTCATATTAAATGCATAATTATTTTTTTTTAACTTCTATTTTAAAAGAAAATGGAACAATTTAATTTCAGTAGCAGGTTTTTACTTGTGTTTTACATTTTATTCAAAATAATGAGTCGTTTTTATATTATGAACTTTGAATATAGGGAAATTAAAATGTTACATAATTTTGTACTAGTTTTTCTTAATTCAATTCTTTATAATTATTTAAAAAAAAAAAATTAGGTTCTATCAGTTAAATTGTTTAAACAAATAAATTTTTAAAATGTTAAGCATTTAGAAGTAAAATTTAAAAAAGTGGAGCACATACCATGCTTCAATGTAGTTTAACAAACAAATTATTTAGTTCAATATATATGTAAATAAAAACAAAAACAAAGCCTTTTAAAGTAAAAATATAAAAGCAGAACAAAAAAAAAAATTTCGTTCGCGTTACAAACTAATTGCAGATACTTTTCTAGTAGGTAGGTACATTAAAAGTGAATTCTGACGCAACTTAATACCAAAAATGAACAAAATTTTAAAAATCTTAAATACCTCAATCCTATTAGAAATACACATAATTATTTTGCAAACTAAAGAACATATTATTTGTTAAATAATTTTTCAATGATTTTTAAATTTATTTTTTATTAAACAAATTTTATTCTGATTTTCGTTAACTGGTTTTAGTCAATTTACGAAAAATGCATACTCACAAGTATGTATAAGCTCACTTCTATTCAATTTTCGTGGGAAGATAAAATGTTATTTACGTTACCAATTACACTGCATATTGCAAATTAAAAAATCAAAATCAATGACATAAAAAAGGACAAAAAAAAATAAAAATATATATTCAAAAACAACAAGAAAATCAAATAAAATAAAAATATAAAATCAATTCAGCATTATTTTTTTTTTGCGTTCCATATTAGGTAATTGAATTATAAAAATATACGTATGTACATACACATAAACATAGCTTGATGTGCCAATTTAATAAGAAGAACTTGTAATTTCCTTATAAAGTAAAGACAACACCTCATATAGACTGGTACATATAAAACTTCTTTTAATAAATGCAATAAAATCATGCACAATACAAATAAAAACAAAAAAAAAAAAACAAAAGCCAGCAACAAGCTGTAACAAAAAATCAACACAATCTTCTTTTGCACAATATTCAATTCAATTGATACCATTAGTCTTTTTTGGGAACCTGCTGAGTTAATATCGATTTATGGAGAAAAAAATACATTTCACAATATTTAAAAGAATACAATAAATGTGTAAATAAAATTATATTCGAAGAATAAAAATTACTTGACTTGTCAAATGAATTATGCACATTGGATACGATTTTTTATGATTTTAAAACTTTCGTTTTGCAAAAATAAATAAAATTAAAGAAAAAATTGTCATAATTGAATTAAATAAACAATAAATATTTTAAAATATTAAAAAGAAAAACGATTATGAATGTGTGAATGAACTAAATTTTTTCAATAAATTAAATCTTCTTCATTTCTTTATTTCCTTATTTAATTTATCATTTTCACACCATTTTAATATTTCTCACATACAAACAGTGATGAAACTTTCATTTTAGATAATTTAATTAAATGTTATGGTAAAAATTTAGAAATGTAAAGGTACCGACTAAATAATTATTTATGACTTCTAAGTATTTACTTATGTTTTTAAATTTCTTAAAAAGGATTACATTTTTCATCGAACAAAAAAAAAAAACATTATTTTGTATAACAATTTAGTTTCATATTTAGATATGCTGAATACACAAAAATATATGTAAGTATTTAAAAATTCAGCAAATAAAAATTATTGTTTGCAACAAACAACAAATTAAAAAACCAAAAAGAATATACAAAAATTTACTAACACATAAAATCAACAAAAATAATTTTCACATTTTCAAACATTTGACACAATTATTTTAAATGCAAAGCACAATAACATAAAAATGACATTGAAAATTAATTTAACAGTTAAAAAGCACATACAAAAAAATAAAACATTTAATTAATACTTTTTTTTCAAAAAAACTGTATTTATTGTCAAATGTTTACAAATGTGAAACAAAAAATTAAAGAAAAAAATACTTTCAAGATTCTACAAAATTTAAGTATCAAAAACTTAAGAAAAAATTCAAATAATAATAAAAGTTAATGTTAAAAAAATCAAGGCTTAAAAAATTATCTTATGCAAAACAAATTCAATATTTTAATTATAAAAAAAAAAATGAAAATTAACAACAAAAGATAAATACGTATTAATTTACTTCATGAATTTCTATATATTAACATATAAAAATTCTTAATTGTATTTATAAAAAATTTATGTAAAGTCCTATTTAATATCATTTTAGTAAAACTTAATATATATTCAATTACATGCGATATAAAACGTGATATGGGTCCACATTTACAATTAACATGAACGATTATAACTGGATTGGAAGTAGTAGTAGTAGTAGTAGTACTAATATTGGTGGTAGAAGAGGAGGAATGTAATGAAGTAGAAGTAAAAGGTAACTCACCTCTCGTTTCATTGATTCTTGCTAATGATAAAATTGTACCAGATGGTCCACGTAATACAGATTCTAAACAGCGTATATTATCACGGCAAGTTGCAACAATTTCTGCCTACAAGATACAAAATAAAAGAAAAAACCAAATGAGTAAATAATAATAAAAATAAATGGCTTTATTGAAAAATCAAAAAATATATAGTGTACTTGTAGAATGTTTATGTAAGTGCATGCAACATGTTGGAATCAGAAAATAAACAAGCAAAAAAAAAGACAACTTATTGACTTAAGATTTAATCTAATTTAAAGATCAAATTGATAAAAAAAAAAAAATAAATAAATACGTTCACAAAAGTATTATACAATTATTTTCAAGATTGAATGATATCGAAGAGTTTTGCAATAAAATTCATTAAACCAAAAATGATGATCAAGATATTTTGTTTTCATTTCTGAAATTTAACAGAATCTCATTAACTTTTACAAGTACATTTAATGTCAAGAAATTGTATTGGAAATACAAAAACGAAAAGAAAGAAAAATGATCCGATTCCAATGTTTGATAAATAAATAAATAATTTATATAGTATTTTAAAAATATTTACTTACATAATCTTCTGGTCGAAGTAAATGACTCCGAATTTTTAATGCATTTGTATTCTCTAGATGATTTCTACTTTGTGATAATAAATTTTTCATTTCCTTTTCGTCATCAGATTCATCATTACTTGAAGATGATGTTGATGGAGGGATTGGCTTGAATGATTTCTCTAATGTTTTTGATGATCTACGACGATGATGATTTAATGGAAGAATTGTATCCTCAGATTTACGACGACGTATCGAATTATCACTTTCAGATGTTTTACGTAAACTTTGTGTTGAACAGTTAAAATCGAAATCTAATTTTCTGAATGGATCACTACTTGAATTTGAACCACGACTTGTATTTTTATCTGAACCTTTTGGTGATGGTAAAGGGTGTATTGTCGATGAACTCGTATTAGGGCTACGTATATAATGAATATCATCTAAAAAAAAACAAGGTTTAAAAACTTAATTTTCTTCAAATGTAAAAAAAAAGAATAATTGAAGATAAAAATTTGTGTCACGTAATATTTACGTAATCATGTCGATCGTGCATTATAACGTACATATGTACATATTTTACTTTTTTTAAACACAATTTCGAAATGTCAAATTTTGATCTTTATTTGATTTTAATAATAATAACCTTGATATTAAACTCAAAACGACAATTTTGTTGAATAAAGTAATTGAACCATGATCTCTTTAATTTATCAAAAATCCAAAAATAATTAATCTAACCTTTTCATAATGATTTATAAAGTATTCATTACTGATAATCGACTGATTGATTGATTACTACATCTACTATGAAATTAAGAAAATGAACTTAAGCACGTATAATTCAAAAGGTATTCATTTAAATATAATTTTTTTTAAGAATCACGTTATTAAAAATACATATGTACATACATATTTCAATTTGAAGTTACAAAATCTAGTACGAAAATTGATAAAAGCGTAATTTTAAATTCAATACTAACCTTGTGATTTCTTTTTAGTTTCAGAACTTTTTCTCCTTCGTTCATACTGTAATTCTAATGCACGTCGTCTTCTTGCATGATCTACAGAACTTGTTATATTTGTAATAGTCTGTTGTGTAATTTTTATAGTTTCATGTTGTTTCAAAGAATCCATTTGTGGTGGTGATAATGAATCAAAATTATTTGCAGCTGAAAGTGATGAACAGCAATCTGATTGAGAATCCAAGAAATTGCTAAAAGGGAAACAAATGTTAAGAAAAGTTAAGAATTTTAAAATTCGATGTAAATTTAGTTACCGATAATCATCGCCGAATTCAAGTAATTTTCTTGCTGCATCGGAATCAAATCCTTCTGAATAATTTTCTGAATTATATTTTTCTTGATAATTGTCCCACGCTTGTTCTGAAAAACTGCTATGATCTTCTGTTCCGGTATGATATTCTAAAATACAAAAGTTATGAAAATTTTATTTTATTTTAGTCTGAAATTTTGAATAAAATCAAATTTTAAAAAAAATTAATTTAGGTTGTGGGTTAGTATTTGTCTATCTACCTTTTCCATTAGTAGGAGTTAAAGCTTGTAAGAAATTTTTAATGTCAGTAAAGTACATGCCATTTTTGAAAAATTAAACAAATTTCTAAAAATATTAACTTACCTCCTTGTTCTTCATTCATGTAGTTAGCAAGTGCGGCTAAAGAACCCAATTTTGATTCGTTCGTCATGTAAGTACTGGTATATGATCCCACCTTGAAATTCGGTTTCATTAATGTTTGCTCTTCTTCACTTTCCATTTCCGATGTAGGTTTACCGTCAGGCTTTTTAGGTTTTGGCAGTGATATTTTTTCTAATGCCATGGTCAAATTTTGGATAATATTTATCTGTCCATTAATTGATTCTGATCTCATTAAACTTTGCGTCAATTTAGGCAAATCGTAAGGTAGTATACCATCAGAACCAGAATCACTTTTTTTTCCTGCCATTTTACGTCTACGTGCCTTACGACGTCTTAAGGAATTTTTACTATCCGATGTTTTAACTGGCACTTGAGGTGGAGTTTTCTTTTTACCAGGTGATGAAAGAATATGTAATGCAGATTCACTAACTGAATGACTTGCCAAATCTTGATTATTATTCACTTTATCCGCTTTTATAGTTTCACTTTCAGTTAATTGTGATAGACATGAAACTGACCATGGTCGATCAGAATTACGACGGTTTGTGCGACGTACAACTTTTCCACTTACTCCACCAACATGTAAATTTGGATTACTTCCAATGATACTAACAATCGGTTCAGCTGACCCACCAATTATTTCAGTTGATGTACATTGAGATGTACTACCACCGGTTTGCATACATGTTGCTACCGAATCTGTAAAACCTTCCGATGTATCCGATTCCCTAGCAGCCGAATCTGATTCTGTATATTCTCCAGACGCTTCACAATCAGTAGTGGGTGTTGAAAATGGATTTGTTCCATCTTTTGCAGAAATCGGTTGATGTTCAAGCCATTCCTATTTTAAGAAAAATAAGAAATTAAATTTTTAATTTATGCATTTTATTTGACAAATATTAAATATGATGTATTTACCTGTATTCTTTTAATATTGGGTCCTGGCATATTTATTTCACGTTTTTTAATTGATGTTGGATTTTTCATTTTAGCATGTCTTTTATTTGGTGTTCGCATTATCTCGTCACGAACTAAATTTTCAGCATCCAATACAAGTTGTTTAATTGATTCATGTGAAAACTCCTATAAAAACATATGTTTTTTTTTTTTAATTCCAATTTTAATACTTGATTAAATCATGCAATATACATATTTGCAAAAAAACATAAGTGAAATTAATAATTTTATCGTGTATACCACTTAAAGATAAAATGACTAAATGAAATGGAAAAAAAATGTGTGTAATTGCATTCAAAGTTTACACTTAACACCCACCCGAACGCTATCATCATATGACACAGTACAATATCACAGAAAACGTAAATAACTTGTTCATTTGAATTTATAGCATTTAATTTTTGCTTTTTGGTTTTATTTGCTTAACAGAAAATTTTAATTAAAAGACTGCGTTTTTATTAAACTTCATGACTTCCAAAGTTTTACTATTACGTCAGAAAATTCTCAAAAATATTTTACTTCTTGAAAGTGAAAAATGTTTATATTTTATATAGACAAATAGATTTTAAGATATCACACGATCTAAATTAAAATCTCCTTATAAACTATTTATATATACAAGAAAAAAAACAAAAAAGAAAAATTAAAGATAAAGATATTAAAACCCCATTTACCACATGCATAATATGTTGTTATATTTTGATAACTAAATTATCGTATCAAAGTACTAATTTGCTTTATCCTATATCATAAAACAAATATGCATGTATTAAACAACAAAATAATAATAAACATATAACAGCTTTCTTTTGTTTACTTTTCAACATTTTTACTGATAATAACAATAATGATAATAATATTAATATGAATAGCATTTTCATTTGCCATTTTTATAAACGTACATACAGGTGAAACATATGTACATATGTTATAAATATATCAGAACGCATGTTAACTAATTTTTCTTGTTTTTTTTTTTTTCTTACAACAAATTTAACAACATAGCTCCTTTACCTGTACATAGATAGTTGAACTTGATAAATACATTGCACATTACACAGAAAATTGACTTGATATACGGCAAATATTATTATATTTTTTATTGTAACAAAATCTACTACACACTATTCCACCAATGAACTGAAATTGAAACTGAATTGATCACGATCGATTTATTATATTAAAACCCGTCGTTTATACATATCATCTACATAACTTAATACATTCTTTAATATATTCATTGCAATATTTCTGTTTATCTGTTTATTTATGTATGTATATTGAATATTCAATCAATGATATTTTATTATAAAGAGTTTCAATTCAACAATATGTGCTACCATTATTATCATAATGCATAATATTATAGTGAACATGTGAATGAAAATTCACTGTCAAAATGAAATTGAATAATTTTTCTTCTGTCGACGGAAAATTATGGTGTTGAAAAGGGGCGGAATAAATTTAAGTTTTTTTTTTCGCGAATGAATTGCAATGTAAAAATAAGGTATCATAATATCATATCACATTTAACGTGAACATATGGTTAGTGATCTTGTACGTATTTATGTGCATGTATAAAGTGAAAGACCATTCAGATGTGTCAAATATTATTTCCAAAAACATTTAACAATGTCATGTGAAAATTTATATTATTCAAATTTAAAAAAGAGAGTTGGCAAATTTTTTTTAAATTTATACATCTCCAATATAAAAGAATGATACAAACAAAATACTAAATTATGCATGCATGTACGTTCAATTGACACTAGTAAATCACCGTAAACAGTACCCTCTAATGCCCATATAGATTTTTATATAATCTGGATGGTATTTAAGAAGTCTTGAATCTTATCAATATTTATATCACTTTCATTTTACATTCAACTGTTTATCTATGTATAATTTTTTATTTTGTTGTTTTCGACAAGAAAAATGACCACCGCCCGGCAAGTACTGATTTCTTGTTATATTACTATTTGCTAACTATTAACCGTCAACAGCTACCAAATGTCAATCTCTGATGATAAGATTATATGTATACGGGAAAGCGCAATTTCAATACTATTAATTTTTTCGATACCTGATTTGGTAATTTCTATGTTTATTCTGTTGTCTTGAAAAAAAAAATGAGAAAGGAATTTCAAATTGGAAAATTCAATTTTTTTTTTGTTTATTTCACAAAAAACAATAAAAATCTCTTTCATTGCCTTTAGACAAAATAGTAAATACCGGTAGAAAGCAAATATTGTATAAAATTGTTGAAAGTATATCTATAACCTAATGTGGCTAGCATGGCTTACAAACTTATAATAATACAGGTGATAAAGTCAATGATGCTGTTTGCTAATGGTGATGATGATGATGATGTTTACATACATTGCATATAAGTTAGTTACCTTATTTGATATTTCAGGCATATCCACTTTTGTTTTTGTTTTTGTTCCCGTTGGGCTTTTGTTGTTATCATCACTATTTGCTGAGTTTATATTATTCGTAATGGTGACAACTTCAACATCAATTTCTCCCTTTAAATGATTTGTTGAACCAGATACTGATGCGGTATTCAAAGTAACACCGGTAGCAACAACATCTGTAGTAGCCGTTGTAGCAATAATATCAACTTTAAGACTATCATCAGCTATTAAATGGTCTTTTTCCTAAAATAACATAAATCACAAAAGAAATAAAATTATAAAACAAAAAATACCATCTGATGACAATGTAATCATTTTTATTTTATCTTTAAAGATTTTGTCAATGTCAATCTTTTGATTTCCCTACGTACATATGTACATATGTAAATTTCATTTTTATTCACTGTTGTTTTTTTTTCTGATTTTTTAATTATATGTACAGTAGCTTGTTAATACTGTAGCATGACGTGAAAGTTAGTTTCTATCACTGTCAAGTACAACCGATTTCTTTTTACTTTCTTGAAAACATTTTTTCATCTTTGTTATTGAAATTTAATTCAGGAGATATAAAAACAATCCAACAAATTTTGATTAAATACCAAATTTAAAATACAAAACAAAAAAAAATTCAGTAGTAACCCAATTATCAACATTCTGTTCATTATGATTTTGAATGCTAATAACTGAATACGGAGGTACAAATGTATATACACCTTTTTTTATTACATTAGGATTAGATACATTGTTTTTCTTTGTTTTAAATAAAAAAAAATATTTAGACGAAAGTGAAATTTAAAACAACAAAAAATTGTTTTTTTTTTTTTTTTTTGTATTTTAAAAAGTTAAGATTAGATTGATAAAAAAGAGCTTTAATGAGATTTCACCTTTTAATTGTTATTAACACCAAAAATAAAATAAAATTATTCCAAAAATATTTTTTTCTATTTCGTTTTCAATTTTTACTAAAATACGTTAATTTGTGTTACCGATGTGAAAAAAATGTACATATATCTTTGTATCGATAAATTGTCACTCAAAAACTTAATTAAGAAATAAATCTATTTTAAACAAATAAAAAATTTTTATTAATTTTTTTTTTTAGTATGAATGTCGTATTCTATTTCCTTTTCAGCATAGCATTTGAATGTTTTTCTCAGAATATCATAGTACTGAGAGACGTGACAGAACAGAAAATAAAATACAAAAATTTTAAAAACAAATTGAGAAGCGAATAAATTTCAAAGTTAATTTATAATAAATGACGTAAGAGTATGTATTTGCAAAAAAAAAAAAAATTTGCTAATAATTTTGTTGTCAGAAAAGAAAAACGATAAAATTAAAATAAAAAATAAGCACAGGTAATTGAACAGTGAAAAGGTGTTCGAGCTTTTTTATTTTATTTTCCATATGAATTTTTATTACGAAATCTTCTTTTGAATAGTATCTAAACATCATCAAAAACATATTTAGAAAAACGTACAATAAAATTCAAAAAAAAAAAAAAAAAAAAAATCAAACTAAATCATACAGTAATTTGAAACGATTTTATGTAATAGAAACTAGAAAAATAAAAAATAAAAAACATAATAACAATGTGTATACTAATTTTCTATGGGTATCAGTTACAATTAAATATTATAATTAAGAGATTGAAGTTTGTGTTATTAAATGAAAATCACGAAATGAAATATGAGAATCGCACAAATGATGATTATTATTCTATGATGTTTAGTTTTTTGTTATGAATACAAAATTTTATTTATACAATAAAATGTGATATGCTAATATAAAAATTATGAATAAACTTTCATCATACCTCATTCGTTCCAAATATTTCACAATTATTTAAATTTGATGATGAATCTTGTACGATTAAAGAATCCTTTAAATTGCATTCCATTACACCAGCTGCGCTAGTATTCATTATAATTGCTGTTGAATTCATTTTAAGATTTTCACAATTTTGATTATCAGCAATAGTTACAACACTTATATTTGATGCACTCATACTATTGTTATTACAATTACTATTATTAAACTCAATTTCTTTATTCTCTTTATCTGAATCGTCATTTAATGATGAATTATGTTTACCATCATCAATACAATCATTAGAGAAAAGCCATCCCTCATCATCTGAAGAAGGTTCACTAGATTTTATTGCAGCCTACACAAAAAACAAAGAAAAAAAATCCATGAAAAAACAAAAAGGGGAAATAAACGTGAATTTCGTGAACAATTATATTATTAAATATTTTTAAAAAAAAATGTACAAATAGTATATAAATTCGTGAATTTTCTTATTTGTACTTTTAGAAATTTTAAAAACAAAAGAGAAATAAATGAACAAAAAAAAAATCACAATAATAACTCACATCACTTCCTTGAGATGATATACCAAAATTTTCATTATCTGTATCCAAATGTTTAAAATAAAATATGGCACAATTTTTTGACTTTCGATTTGAACGATTAAATTTCGAAGCATCAATTGGTCTTTGTCGTTTTTTAATTGATGACGACGATGATGATGATATTACACTTGTTGTAATTGGTATTTTTGTTGTATTTTGAACTATACTACCACTACAATTTGGTCCAACAATCAAATTTTTTGTTGATTTTGGTGAACAATTATTATGTAATATTGTTTGATTTGAATTTTGTAATTTATTATCTGTTACCAAATAATCAATAGAACCACCACTCTGATATGAATTTGAGTCCATATTTTCACTTAAAATTGATTCATTTTTTAATAATTTATTTGAACGATAATAATTTTGTTTTTGTTGATAATGATGATGGTGATGATGATGATGATAATAATGATGATAATTTAATTTATCTTTTTTACCACAATTACGATTTTGTTCTTTTATTTTATTAACTGAAATTACTTCACCATCACTACCTTCAGAATCAGCATCAAAATCAGCATTAATTTGAAATTCTTCCGTATTTAAAACAGTATTAAAAGCTAAATCTGGCCAATCTTCACCTTCATCATCCTAAATAATAACAGAGAACAAAAATAAAAATAAAAAGTATATAATTGTAATACGTAAAAAAATTAATCAAAGTCAGGCGTTAAATTATAATTTATGAAACAAAATTTGAAAATTTTTGATCTTGTTATTTTGTATTGAACAAAAAAAAGATCATTCTACGTCAATTTCGTTGAACATACAACAAATTTTGATTTTTCTTTGTTTAGACTAATAAATCTTACCTCAGATTTATTTTCATCACTTATTGTCTGTTGAACACTAAGAAGGTCACATGAAGCATGTGTATTCGTTTCAGAATCTGATAGACGTGCTAACTTTGATGCTGGTTCATCATCAGTTTCAGTAGATGAGGAACGACTTAAAACACTCTGCAAAAATTATCACAAAAAAAAAACAAGATGAAAATTTTTTTTTAAAACAGAAAAAACAAAAATAAAAAGGCTTGGTACAAAAAATACCATAAAAGATTTTATCTATGTATGTATTTTTAAAATAACAATAATTAATTATCCTAAAAGTATTATTTCGTTTAATGTTTAGTTTGGTTGAATGGACGGGTGTGTTCGATTAAGCAATAAAACATTAATTCCTTTACACATAATAACGAGCAATTCTAACACGCGTTCAAACATAAATACATATGTACATACAAATAAATAAAAAAAAATTTTTCTTTTAATTAGTTAACCTGATAGTGTGTACTATTTTAGCTGAGTCACTTTCATATAAATAAAATTTATACAAGGTGGAGTAAATGAATTTACAAACTATTAAATGTTCACTATCAAAGTTCTTCATAGTCTTGCAAATTTTCAATTATTTTGTACAACATTATGTTACTTGAACGACCATCATCTTTATTGTTAAGTTGAAGTTTGATTAGATTAATGTTGATGGTAGATTGTATTATACACAGGTATTATTATAACGACCATCATCATGATTAAGGGAATTTTAAATGTTTTTTTTTTTTTTTCATAAGAAAAAAATAATAATTTTTAAAACGATCATAATAACAATAATATTGCGTAAATTCACGATCTAAAACTCCTACATAGGAGGAGTTCATACAAAAACTTATGAAACATTTATATACAATGTTCAAACAATTTTAAATTGCCTCATGGTCAACTATTTTTTAATGGTCAGAAAAAATTAGTTTCAATTCATAAAAGACTTGAAAAAAAAAGCTTTTAAAAATAACATTTATAAATACTAAGAGGACCATAGACCAGATGTTAAATTAACAAAGAAAATATTCGTAAATTGAAGTTTCAAACACGTATAAAAAAGTGACTTACATATGTAGTGGGCGCTCATACAACAATAAAACTTAAAAAATAAATAATTGAACAAATTTTATTTTCCTCAATGATTATTTGAATAAATTATATGATTTATAATTTATCGATTGAAACAGATTAAAAGCAATTTACAAAACAAAACAAATTATGTTTCGAATACGGGAAATTAAATTTTCAACAAATTTAAAAATTATAGGCATTTGTATGAAAACCTTTAAATTAACAATCGATTTTGTAAATGTTGTTTTTTAAACAAATGCAAATAAGCATAAGTTTGTATTAAAATTAAAATTAAATAAATTTATCTTAATTTACAAACTTCCATTGTTTAACAAATATCTTATTTTATCACATGATATAAGTCAATTATTTGTATCTGAGATTGGCGTTAACGTAGGATGATATTAGCGTAAATTTAAATTTCTTCATATATGTATATTTTTTTATTTGCAATTTCCTCTTATTCTTTTGTTTATTACATTTAATTTTATTGAAAAAGAAAAAATTTAAAATCGAAAAAAAAACCAAAACCACATCCCTAAAAAGAGTATGTACTTGGTACTTATTTTTTTTTACTTATTTTTTAAATTTCAATGAATTGTAAACGGAGATTCTTCAATCAACTTCATTCCAAATTGACAACATGAAAAACAATAAAAATAATGAACTAAATGAAGAACAAAAAAATTTATATGTATGTACATATATCTTCCCCTTTTTGTTGGCTTTTCATTTGCTGTATTCTATTATCTTTACCGAACACCATGTATACATACATTAAATTGTATATATCTTGTACAAATAAAAAATTACATTTATGTATATACAACATGCATAAGTATTTTTGATGATGAACAACGACGAACTGATGTCATCATCTTCATCGTCGTCATCATCATCAGTTTTGTTGTCTTGATTCCCTCAAGTATTATTGACTAAAGTAATAAAGTGTCACGAAAAGTACTTCAATAATTCTTTTTTCTTGGGATTTTCAAAAACAAAAAAAAAAAAAAAAACATTCATTTTCAATTTTAAATTTTATCTTGTAAATACATTCAATAATAATGAGATTTTACAGGCTCTGTTTTTCATGTTATACATTATATTGAAACAAAGTGATGAAAATCGAAATGCCTTTATGAAGACACGAAATGAATGAATAAAAAGGATTTCATTTAACGTCGACTGATAGTTTCATCCGGAAAGTGAAAGTTATTTCCGAAATAAAAACATTTACATAAATTCTTTTTTGTATTTAAAAATTGTCTGTTGAAATATGAAAAATAAATTTATGACAAATTACTAGAAAACTTTTTTTCCTTTTGTTTTTTTTTTTTTTTGTTTTGTTTTGTTTTAGTAAAAGCAAAAACATCAGAGACAATAACAGAAAATGACATTAACAAATCTACAATGAGTAGGTACATATGTATGTATGTAAAACATAAGTGCACGTAGTGTACGTGCATGCTGTTAGAAATATTCAATCTGTGTTTTATACTACTATATGTTTTTGTACAAATATACATATGTACTTTAATTATTGTATTTTTGAAGGTAATCCCACACATGAAAACTTACATGAACGTGTAACAAATTAAACCAATTTTGAAACCTTACAATTTCGAAAACACGTTACTACATTTATTTTGAAATCAGATTAAATAAAATTGATTCAATTAAATAAAAATTGAACAATAAACTGGGTTACTATTTTAACTCATATCTCATAAAAACTGTACAAATTTAAATTCCATTAAAAAAAAAAAAATTGCTCTTTTTACTATAAAAGTAAAATTTTGAGATACTACTATACACATAAATGAAATTTTTATTAAAATCAAAATTAAAATTAATTTTCTTTTCATAATTTATTAAGTAATATGAATTCTTATATCTTACTCATAAATTAATAAAATGTTACAAAAAATTCAAAAAATATTTAAAAATCAACTGCTAAAAGCAATATGTGAAAAATTTATTGACAATTCACACATGAAAAGTGTAAATATTTCACACAATACAAAAAAGAAATTAATGTGATTTTAATAATATCTGGCAGGTGTGAAAAATATATCAAGTTACAAAATTCAATAATAAAATAATCAAATGTGTACAGCGGTATAGTATACGTATGCATACATACAAGACCTGTTAACCTGTCCAATGCAAGGTTATCTACAATATTTAATGTATGCAGTTAAATATGAGCTTATAATTTTTCAAGATATTTTTCGAATAACATACTTACATATATGTATGTATCTAGATACGTATGATATGTACATATATATAATATTGTCTTGATACCACATGTAAAATAATAATAATTCAATTCCATATTTTTAATGAATTCATTTCACACTTTCATTTGTTTGAACAAAATGTGTAAACAAAAAGTTAGTTAATTACTTATAGGTTGCCAAAAAATTTGTCCTAATTTCTGGATATACGAGTATACATACATACATATGTATGTGCATACGAATACAACATATTTTTAATTATAAAATTGTCTTTTTATTTTTTAATTAAAAGTACCTTAGAAACTTTATTTTTTAAAAAAAAATCTCACAAATTATTTTCTTTTCCATAAACTAAATTTTTTGTTTGTTTATTTTTAATGAACATATGGTAAAGCCAATTAGATAATATTTTGTTTTATTTATAGAACAAAAATTATAAAATATTTTATTACGAAAGAAAATGATATCATGAAGGTCGTGATATCCTCAAAAAATTAATAAGATATCAAAAAAAAAAAAAAAAAAAAAAAAACTATACTCACGAAATAGACTAAACTCTTGTTTTTGTCGTTATTTTTGCTTTATTTTTATTTATTTTTTATTAATAAAGTTTTATTTTAACAAATTCGTTTCAACAGTGAAGAGAGGATGGAAAGAAAAAAACACACATGAAAATGACACACACATCATGGTTTGCCATTTTGACGTTTAAATTGAAAAGTTATGATATTTCCGGAAATTTAATTAGAACATTTTTCAATAATGATAAATTTAAGGGAAATGTTTGCTCTTACAAATGCATACATGTATGAATGATGTACTTGTATGTACAATTTTCCGTGTGCAAGTTTTTGGTAAGCTCACAATGTGTGTATTTTCATGGCATAGACGACAATATGTACCTAATATAAATGATAACTTTCGACTTCAAACAAACTATTTATTGTACTGTACTCATATTTGTATGATGACAAGCTGTCATGTAATTTTAACATAATCTTTATAGTAAAGACAATATTTCAAGGCCCACGCTATAATAACTAGATTATATTGAGACGTTTTATATCTTAAAGTTTTCAAATATTCATGCCTTTAGATACGCTTATGACATAGTACATCAAATACACCATATTTAAGCCTATAATATCTACAGACAAACACTAATAATGTACATAATATTTAATAATTTAAAAGAAATGATATCAAAAATATGATATTAAGATTATATGGATAGATTATTATTACCAATATACATACTACTAAATATTACCATAATCATAAGAGAAAAGATAAAAAACGTTGTAGAATAAAAAATAATAGTAAAACGATAAGCATTTTGATGTGATATTCCCTAATATCAATACATACGAATGTAATAGATGAAACAAATAAATAATTTTCAACTATAATAATTGTACGTACCAAAATACGTACAATGTACAATATATGACATAGCGGAAGAAGAATGAATTTGTTGTAAGCGGAAAATTTAGGTTTTCTTTTTTCTTGTGTTTTTATTTTGTTTGTACCTAATTATTATTTCAATTTGAACTTTGTGTGTTTGATGTTTAATTGTGATAAATTAAATTTGAGGATACACAATTACTACATAAATTCAGTTGATTTTATTTTTGTTGTTTTATTTTATTTATTAGTTGTTGCTATTGGAAATTTCACTTATCCAATTAACCAAAACGAATCATGAATCTATAATATTTATGAATAAAATGGCTAACATGGAATCATTAATTTTATATAGCTTGGCTACTTGAAAAGACTTCATATACGTACGTGCATATGTACGTACAAATACATATGCACGTGATTTGTATGGTCGTTTGTTGCATTTATATATGCACATAAATATCTAAATTGTTTTATGTAAACAAATCTACTGTACAATAATAATCTACCGACCACATCTACCATATAAGCAATACTATACTATATTATTATGTATTACACACGTTTAATCAACTATACATACATTATTTAGATATATATACTTATTATTAACTGATGATGCTTTTTAAGTTACCACTTTCTTTTTATTTAGTTTTATTATTAATATTTAGTATTAGGAGTTTATAAATGAAATCATAAAATAATGTAGGTATACTATATGTATACTACATATATGCAAATATTTTATGCAAAAATGTGATAAAAATCTTAAGAAACAAAACGTTAGCCAAATATGGAACAAAAAATATTAAATCGACAAGAAGTTTTACATGAAATTAATTATGCGCTTGAATGTTGAATGTCGAAGAAGATGTCAATTAAAATATGACCATGACTACCAACGACTCTTTATGAATATGTAAAAAAGTTAAAAAAATATATATATAAAATATATAAAAATAAAAATTATGTATGCACGTAAATTATAAAATTTTTAGTTTAGATTGCCGTTATTATTTCAGGTAGGTAGATATGAATATTGTATGTGGGGAGTAAAATATTTAAAAATAATTTTGAGGAATATTAGACCATGGGCGCCAAAGATGAAGAGTTATAATGGAATCCCTTTTTTACTGTACGTACTTATAGTGTTAACTATATATCTTCTTTTTTTTATTTTTTCATTTTTTTAAATAAATGTTACGAGTTGCATGCATGCTGTGTTTGAGGTTTTGACTGCATCACGATTTACAGCTGCGGTCAATGATAATAATAATGATGACGGTGATGTTGATGATGATGATGATGATTTCGAACATGAATTGTTTTTTAAAGTTAGTAGGAGACTAATTTGAAAAGATGTGTGCATTTTATGCATTAAATTTTAACAATTAGTTGAATGTCATTGACCTTTTGTAAGCTTAATTGATAGATCAACGCAAAATGTTCATTATTGCATGTGACCATAAATGTATTACATTACGTGAATGTAAAATACAATTTACTTCGTTAATTCGTTAAAAAAGATGAGAATTTTTTTTTCCTATATGAAAACTTGTGAAACGACAATATAATTTCATAAACAGTAGCTGATTAAAGTGTGCATATGGTATAGCTCTGTTAGAAAAAATTCGTGTGCCCAAGAGAAAATAAGATAAAATATCTTCATGAAAATATTTTATTTAATTATTTCATGTAAAAATTTTTCATTTGTTGTTTATGTACCTGAATAAAAAACTAATATGCAATACATAAATTTATCTTGTATGACATCCATTGACGATAAATAATTCTTTTATTTTATTTTTTATTTTTAAACAAATTCCATCTTTGGAATGCATTTATATACATGTAGATATGTACATACACGTTTAAATGTCGTTAAAATCATTTTCTTTTTTTGGCAATCTTTTTAACGAACATCGTAATTATTTTACTTCATGCAATGTCATGGTCTTAAATAACATTCATTATTTATTTTCAAATTTGGTATTATTATCTAAGAAAACAAATTTCCACGTTAATTTAAATGACAAAAAATTTTCTCAATTGCAAATATTTTTTTTGAAAGAAATTTAAAGTATATGTACATACACACGTAATGAAAATTTCTTCTCATTAAACCAGGAAATTTAGAGCATTTTTGTTTTTTTTTTTTTTGTAAATAATTATATTTAAAAAATTTTCATTCGTTTATAAAAATTCATAAAACGTTCAAATGTTACAAATATTGACGCCAAATTACTTTTATTTTGATTTTTATGTCATTCAAATAAAATGATCACAGTCATTAAAGATCATCAAATTAAAAACGGATTAACATTGCATATCTTGAAAAACTTCGATGATAATAGCATACAATAAATTTTAAGTTTTCTAGTTAAAAAAAGAAAGAAAAGCAAAATCAGTTAAACGTTATAAATTAAATTATATGCATAAACATAAGATTGAAAATTTGATAAGGTAAATTAACTTGAAATAGTCGTAACAAAATCGCAGTTTTTTTTTTTTTTTGATTTTTATTTACTTACTTTTCATTTTTTAAACAGTTGTTGTAGTTTTTAACTTCTTATTTTATATTTGAAAGTCTTTAATTTCGAAACAGAAAATTAAATTTTGTAATATAAATTAAAATATATAATAAATAAACATTTTAGATTAATTTGTCTTTTATAAAGATAAAAATATGTACAAAAGCTATGAACATTTGCCCTCATCAAATGTACACACAAACTATACGTTGTACATATAGTAATATGTCTATCTGTGCATTAAATGTCTATGAAAATAGATATGTACATAAATTTTAAAATGCAATAAACATTTTATTTTTGGTACCTTATCTAAAAACTTATAATTAATTGGTAATTTCGAATGTTACTACATACCATAACAGTAGTACATAACTGACAATGTAGTGACAATATAACGTATGCCATGCCATGTTAGTTGTTATATTTTATGTTTTAATGTATTAAAATGCTTTTTAAACAACTGTCTATAAACACTTTATCTATAGATAGTAAAGGTAGGTAGCAAATAATTAAAATTTTCAAATCAGACATGTGGACCATTCACTCACTCATTTTCCTGTTGTTTGTGTACAAATTAGCATAGATACAGAACAATGTAATAAAAATGAACAAAAAAAAAATGAAAATTTCTAACAAAATGAAAGCATGTACTATGTAATTATACATACCTATATATGTACGTATACATTTGATTTAGTTCAATTTAATTTACATGAATTTTTCTCTTGTTTGAAAAATTAATCAGATACCTTGAAATTAAAGTACACATGTTTTTCATGCTGTATAAAATGACGAAATTATTATTTTTTTATTCAATTCAACTTGTATTCAACGTATTGTTTTATTTTTTTTTAATTTTATTTTTTGAAGTCATAGTTAATTTAAAAATAAATACTAGTTACACGAATTATACAAATATAGAATGAAAAATTATTAAAACAAAATTATTATTACAATCTTTTTGTTTTTTTTTTTTTTTTGTCTCTATTTATCATAATTTTTTAAGGAAGGATTTTTAATTTTTTACAAGTTTTTGCGTTTATTGTCATTATAATTTTATGATCATGAATGATGTCAGACAATCTTTTGTTTTTCCGGACACATTAAAATTAGTAATTTAGAAACAAAAAAAAAATTAAATTGCTTTTTTTCATTTAATTCAAAATTAATTACGACTTCTGAATATTTACAAAGACAAAAAAAAACAAGAAATAAATGATTTTTAATACCTTAATTTAGAAAAAAATCCTTTTGTTAACATTTAAAATATTTTGACCATAATTAATGAGGAATTTCAAATATAACAAAACATTTGAATAGAACATTATGTACATTGGTACTTATTAAAACTGGAAAAATTAGATTTATCTTAACTTCATTACATATTTAAAAAAAAAAAAAATACTCGTACATATTACGTACACGCATATGTACATTCTACATATGATTAAATTTTGCAAAGGATACATATTTTAATATTCATTTTTCTCACGTGCAACTAAATACTCAGCTTTCGAAATACATATGTATATCAAAATCGTATAAAAAAAAAAATATAAAGTTTTTTTTATCATTTAATTAAAAATGGAAAGTTTCAATTTTGATATAAATAATTAGAAATAAACTTGCTAAAGAAATTTATTAAGTAAATAAATATTTATAATATTTTTATTTTTATTTTTAGAAAAGTGCAATTATAATTTCAAAGAGTTTAATTATAATAAGAGAATTCAAATAATGACGTATAAAATTCATTAAAAATTTATATGTATAAAAAAATAAAAAGCAAAAATTTATTCTATTACAATAATTTCATAGACAAATTTAATTTCTCTGTTATCTATCACTTTTAAATAAAATACATATTGGTTTTACAATTCAAACAAATAATTAAATTAAAGGCATTAAATACATCGTTTGAATTATATGTTTTGTTTACCATATATGTGTGTGTAACATTGATTTAATATTGTGTGAATGCTCTCCTTTGAATCAATCAGTCATTCAATTAAATATGCAATTAAAAATCACCATTCATAATAGAAATCAAATTATGTACTCATAAACACTGGACATTCGGTGAGGCATATACATACAAATGTATATATATACGTCATATCTGTAATATTATCCTTTATGTTTTCAGTTTTTTCTCGTCTTTTGATTTATGAAAAAACAAAAAAAAAAAAAAACAGTATCATGTCGTCATATCAATTTGAATTAAATTCACGTATATACAACAATCAGCCATTATGTCTATCAAAAATGCAGTAAAAATTAGTAATTACATTGCACTTTCAATTCATCGTAATCGATATTTTCGCTTATTATATTTAATCAATATAATTGAATGAAATATGCGATTTGCGACTCTACTTTCTTTTAAATTTTTTTCTATATTAATTCCTTTATACTGTACTGTTGTGTACACTGAGCATAAGTAGTATATAATTTCAAATATTTTGCTTTTCTCTTAATTGGAGACTTCATTGATTGATATTGCATTTTATGTATTTAATATAAATACATAAATATGTGTAATGTATCTGACACCTGTTTATGGGCAGGTACTTAAAAACATACATCATATTTAACTGGTTATGTACCGTATATTACTTTTAAACACAAATAAAAATTGTTTAATTTTATAATGAATACTATATCTAACACTATCAATCAGAAAATTATAGATACATATACATGTTATAAACTTTAAACTAAATATTTAATGTGTTATTTTATGATTGGCGAATGTGTGCAATAACAAATCAAATATCAAGCAAAATGAAAAAATCAAAGGTTAAGTAAAGAATAATGAATAAGTGTGCAGATGTATTGTATGTATGTTTTATTTAAAATGTTATTTTTTAAATAGCCGGAAATTAAACATTATAAAGGGATCATTAGCCTTTCAGCGATTTTTTTTTTTTTGATTACTTTTATACTTGGTTAGGTTTATGACTTATGGTACACAGGCTGAAAGCCACGAGAAAAACAAAACATCATTTTTTTTTAAATTCAGTTCATGTTACATTTATGTGGTGTTGTATTGTATTGTATGTAATATTAAGTTATACATAAAGTTGGTTAAAATCACCTCAATCCTCATTTCTGTGCAGCTGTACTTTGTTTAAATGAGGAAATATAATATGAAGAAAAACCATCTAAATAGATGTTTAACATCTAATTTTCTTACCATTAAGAAAAGAATAACATATGTACAAACATATGTATGTACATATGTGCACAATATATACATATATGTATGTTACACAAAATATATACAAGAAATATATGCATATAAACAATATCACAAAAGTATACACATATACGTACGCATTTTGTACACAATTCTGGATCATATCAAATTATTGTACAAATGTATATTTATTTATTTATTCATACATATGTAAGGTATATATATACACTTATATTTTAATTTACCGTCAAATTCAATGAATTGGAAATGGAAAAACCGCGCACGTATTAAAACGCCACAGATGCATTTTTCATGTTGACACGAGCCACAAAGGATTGTTAATTTTGTGTTGGTGTATCATAAGGTAAATTTTAATTTTCATCATACATATATTCACGCACATCAATTCTTTACCCTGTATTGTATGTAAGTATGTATAACAAAATATGTGTATATAATAAAACTCCCACATATTCATCAGAATATTTTATTATTAACAGGTTCTAAATGTAAAAAATATTCAAAAATTAAAAAACAGAAAAAAAAAATTATTGAAAAAAGTTAAAATTTTGTTTTCTAGGTGTGCAAACCTTTATGTATTATTAATCAAACAAAAGAAATTTATGTACGTAAATTAAATATGATTATAATGCATTCATATGTACGTGCACGTTCAAGAACAAACATACGTTCAACCTACACAAATTTTTTATACTCAAAACATTACAAAAGATATTAATTTTATGAAAATTATTTTTGATTAATTCTAATTATAATTGAACATTGTTAAATAAATTCTTTAGGTAGGTTTCATTTACCATGAAATACAGTACCATACCACATAGCCCTCAAATAATTTAGTTTCAATATATTTTCAATTGTAAAATTTGTACTAGTAATTTTTACTTTGTTTTTCTTCAAAATGATTTTGTTTTTTAAATTACAGCTAAATAAAGATGCGTATCATTTAAAAAAAATTTGTTTTCATCATTACAACTTTTAGTAATTATTTTCTATTTTTATGAATCTTTCAATTTAAATTTTAGAAAGTGAAATCAATATAATCTTTTTATGCTTTCAAATTTGTTATTATTTTATTCCAAAATTTTCTATGGGTATAAATAAATTGTTTTTTATTATGTAATTTAATAACAAAATATTTTCGTTTATTTCAAATAGATTTGAACTGAAATACAATAAAATACCAAAAATTTTCCACTAATTTCATTTTAAATTTTCAAAATAATAATTATGTAGTGTTGTGGTATTGTTGTTATCAATTTCTAATCATAAATTTCATACATGTACATCTATATGTTAGGACTTGTATTTGCTTATGAAAATTTCTCTTTAAAATGATTGATTGTATTTCAGTTTTATTTATTTTTTTTTTTTTTATTTCATTTACATTCATCATTTACATTGCACATAAATTAAAAAAAAGAAAATAATAGTAATAATAAAATAGAAAACCACAAGAACCTTTTCTTTTATTACAACGATAATAACAAATAGAGGTGTATTATTTTGCAGGTCATACTTTTTCTTTTTCCTTATAATGTATTAAATGCGTTATATATTAAGTTAAATTTAGATTCATTTACAATTACCGCTGAGTTCATTTACAGATATTATATTCAGTACTATGTAGTTTTTCTCTGTTTTCCATTTTTACTTTTTTATACTTACATTAAATATTACAAATGTTATCGACCTATCAGTTTAAATGATAAATTTAACAAATGCGTTTCGTTCATATTTTTATGAAGTTAATAACAAAACATTTTTTTTTTTTTTTTTTTTTTTTAAAAAAACCTTATTTCATATAGTATGGTGTACACAACAATCAAATCAAATACTTGTTACATAACAAAACCAAATCATACAAAGTGTATTTTGAAAAGGGGTTTGAAAGTTGTATATGTACATTTGAATTAAAATGAAAACTAAATGATAACATTAGAGGCCTATACAATAAGACACTATCCTGGTACGTATTACAATTGTACATGTAATATGCATATATCGCATATGTAACAAACAATGTTATAACCTTTTATATCTTAAAACAAATGTTAAAACATTGTTGCGGGAATTTCTCCATCTGACCACAAAATGATCGATTGAGGGAGTAACAACAATTAATTTCATTCCTTTTATGCTGTTATGAATTTGTAACAAAAGCAAAAAATTGAAGTTTTATTTTTAGTTCATTCGCCCTCTTCCTTCAAACTTTATGATATTATTTTATTTTTTTTTTTCTTGTAATATTCAACACGGAAGTAAAGTTTTTAGCTTTTGGTTTTTGTTTTTCTTCTAAATATGTTTCTTGTTCAAAAATGTTAATTCATGCCTTGTCAGATTTCTATGTTCCAAAGTAATTTTACTCGACATAACATATACAACACATGGTAGTTGATTACAAACAAACAAAATCTTTTCAAATATATCATAGGGAAATGAAATCCAATCAGTTAAATTTAATTGCATATCTGAAATACACATGTATACATTCAAACGTTACACGAGTATATGTGTACAATGTAAACATTGATTGGCCCTTCGCGTTATAAAAGAAAAAAAAATTTTTCAAAGTTAGTTAATAAACTTTTTGTTCATGTTAAACATTATATGTATATAGTATATGCTCTCCAAGTACATACAAAATATGTACATTTATTCATAATAATGCATGTAATAAAGCAAAGCCCACAGGTTAAACAAACCGATACCTTTAGGTTGTCAATTAAAAGGTGTTAGATTACAAAAAAATTTGTAGATACTTTTATTTTTATTTTTATTTATTTTTTCTAAATCCTTAAACGTAAAATTATTGTACATGTAAGTTTGGCACTTCCTTTATTCACGTATGAACTTTTTCAGTTGAATTTAGTTATAATATGGAATTAGTGCTCAAGTGCTCGAGTACATTTACATTTAAAACAAAAATTTTTTAAATCAAATCTAATTTGTTGTAGAGCTTCAAGCAAATTGACTTTTCTTTTTCTTTTTTTCTTCTTAACTTTCTTTGTTTTAGTATTTTTTATTATATATTTATTTATTTCATTTGTTTTATTTTTCAGGACGCGACAAAAAAGCAATTAATGCACTCGTAATTGGCTTTATTATTGCTTGTTAACTTGCAAACGTACAAATTAAAAATGCATTTTATTCAGGTCACGTTTATAAAACAAATAGCTTCAGGCAACTTCAGGCCATTTAACTATACGTATTGCAATCCATTCTTTGAAATGACGTTGAAGTCCAGTTATGTATACATATGCATGTGTAATGTGCATATATGTATTTAATATATGTTTATATAAATACATATAAAAATATTATGATGATTGTAGAAAATCCCACGAATTTAATCTTTTCTAGAACTGCTATAGACAGAAAAAATATTGCATGCTTTTATGTATGTCTCTAGAAATAAACGATATAGGTACACTACAGTATATATGAGATAAGTAGTACAAACAATGTATAAGAAAATTTATTTAATTGCCTGAAGTAGATGACATTTGAAGTGTGATGTTATGTCTTCTTGAACAAGCAATAATTCATTCTCATCGGTTTTATTTGTCTTTGGTCTTTGGTTACATGTCATATTATGTATGCACATATTATTTCAATCCCATCACCATCATGACCATCATCGCCGTCATCATCTTCATCGTTATCAAAAGAACTTTATGTATATAAATCGAGTCCATACATCATTTTTATGTTTAAAGAAGTTGGAATATTTTGCAAAATATTGGCATAACATACTTGTATCACATTATTGTGTAAGAAGGAACGATAATAAACCGTGAAACACGATCTTATAACTGCAAAATTTTCCATTAATTTTCACCCAAAATTCAATGTAACTATGCTTACACATATGAATCCATTAATTTGACCTTAAAAAGGCTCATCTAACAACAAGGCAAGTAATGGTGATCTCTACAGTGACAAGTTAGCACCTTGATTATGTGACATTTAAATACCAAAAGGTCATATACAATTGCACACATTCCATATTCAACAAATATGTAATTATGTACAATAATGATGATGAATGCATTGAATACCGATAGGAAGGAAAAACAATAGGTACATTTTGATAAAAAGATATATGCATTCACAATACCATGCACTTTATGGTGATTTATTACTAATCTGATACGAGTTGAATATTATAACATAGTCGTACATAATATCTTTATATTAATAAAAATAATCATTGAAATACCATAAAAAGCATAAAAAAATTATTTTGCAATTTGTACATAAAAATTAACAAAATAAAAATAACAACATTTATTTGAATTTATGTGTTAACAGAATCTGAAATTTTTTATATGTAATTTGTTGTTTTTTTTTCTACGCTATGTAGGCAGAAATTTATTAGCAAGCACTTGTTTGGATTTATTTTAATAATTTTATGTATAAAAAGACATCTTACTGAAGCATATTTCATGTAAATTGAGTTGAATTGATATGTCCCAATATAAACAAAATAAGTAATTGACCCATATACCATGTACAATATGAAACGTGTAATTAAGGAAATTCTTCTTTAATTCATAATATGTACATAAATTACAATTGCACAATGAATATAAAAAATTAAACATTAAGAAATACATAAGTATGTAAGTATGTACATATGTTCAACGTTTTATGTACATTCAATTTATCTTAATGACATATTCATTCATGTTCTCAGATTCAAAGAACTTCGAAATTCTGTCCATGTTTGTACATTGAAAAAAATAAAAACCAAAAACAAAATTACATTTTAATGGCTTTATTTTCGGTGTACATAATTTGTTTGTATTCATTCTTATTTTTTTATTATTTTAATACCAATTAAGTTTTGGTATAAGGAACACATGAATGACAAAATATCATGAAATCCATGAAATATTGTGTAAGATGTAAAATTAACTGAATTCATTAAAATCAAATGAATTCTAAATTATATTGAACTCATATGTTACATAGACATGTAAGGAAAAAAAGCCAAAAAAACAAAAATTATCGAAAAAAATTTTAAACCTTAAACCTTAAGATACTAACTACGATTCAATTGCTTCAATTAAATTAAATTTTAAACGTTTAGTAGGTATTTATGGCAAAATTAACCCATTTCTTACTACTACAAAAGATACAAAATATTTATCCATGAAACCGTTAGTAATATATTTGCACCTTCGCGAAATAATTATATTATTTTGGTGTTAAATTGTCATATAAAATATAGGTACCTATGTGTAAAGTGTGTATCATAATGCTCATTATTATGCCTTAAACTATTAAATCATGTAACCAATATAATTTCACCGTAATTTACTAACGATAATAATAATTTGTTTATGTAATTTTTTAAGTATTATGATTCAAACTTCTTTCTTAATCGTATGTTATTGTACTTACATCATAAAATTACTTATGCTATATCTTTTATTTTTTATACATATGCTTCTTTGCCTTTTCATATTTTTCTAAAGTTTAAATAAGCAATAAAAAAAAATTTTTTTTCCTGAAATTTTATAGCCCATTATTTACCTTTGAACAAAGATTAACACTATTAACCGATACCATCATACTTTGTTCATCATTTTGCCTTTCTAAATTGTTTATTTTATTTTATTTTTTAAAAATTATTATAAAAGCCTATTATGTAATATAAGTAATAATTCTTCATTTTGTAGGTAATATTTTCATAATTATTGTGAAAAATTTTTAATATATTGAAATTTGTGATTAAATTTTTGCCGTTTAACTTCATAAATTTTTTGTTTTTTCTTAATGTAGCCAATGGACAATTTATACAAAGTACAAACATACATTATATTCTTCCTTTATTTTCTTTTCCTCTTTTCTTGTTTTCATTTTTCAATTCAAAAAAATTTCATTTTCTGTTTTTTAATAAATACACATGTTCTCAAGGCTAAAAACCCTTTACTCGCTTTTACAATTCATTAAACATTTCATGGAAAAATTAATCAACAAAAACAAATTGAAAAAATTTTGTATTCAATAAGCACCAGAAGTACAAAATTGAAATTAAAAAGTTTTATGTTTTGTTGTTGTTAACTTTTTGACATGTGTGTGATGAAGATGACGTTGATGATGATGACGATTATGATGATGTTCAAGTAAATTAGGTCAAAAAGATGTTTTGTTTCATTCAAAAATTTTTTTATACTATTAATAGTTGAATTTTTAAGTTGATTTTATTCTCTTACACAATTTTAAATACATATTTTGAATAGTCTATTGTTTTGCGTGGGAAATAAATTTTAATTTTTATTATTATTATAAAACTACTGTTTCATTAAATGAATTCTCCATATCAGTCAATTAAAATCATAATAATCTGACTAATTAAAACCAAAAAGAAATGAATAAATAATTATTTTATATTCAATTCGAATACATACATACATAAATATGTATCTTTCCAAACATACATACATACACACATATACATACATACGTACATATATTTAAAACAATAATGAAATAATGATTAATGATATGAAATAGAAATGAAATTTATAATTAAATCGTTAAAAAACCAGAACGAAATTAAATTGAAATGTTTCAAAACTTCTGTTACATATGTACGTATTCTAAAAATCTTTAATAGTTCAATTTTAAATGTTTAACATAATGAAAATATGTATATGTTGGGTTCACATAACAAATCATATGTTTGACATTACAATAATTGTTAAATTTTATTAATGGATTATTAAAATATTCATTTAAAACTTGTCAAACGTAATTTATTTTCATACTAAACACAGATATTTATCTAAGTATTTCTTATTTTTATGACTTTTATTTTTACCTGAAACCAACATTTGTATAGTTCTTTGAAAAATTTTTTCCAAAATAACAGATGAAGGTTATTTCACACTTAGCTATTTCCTGATTATAAATCTTGTAATAAAAAGAATTCAACACTCTGATACTAATTAAAATATTTTTTTATACTTTTATTTCGAAGAAATCATACATGTTCATTTATTCATAATCAAATATAAAATTAGATGAATGTAATTTAATCTAACCTCAAATATGTTTTTATTTTAATTTTTTTTCTAAAATTAAATCAATTGAGAAATTCTTTTAATTTATTACAAATGATAAATTAAATTAATGTTATAAAAATAAAAACTAAATAATATCTTTTCGAAAAATCTAATTTCAACATACACAAATTTATTACACTTACAAATATAATAGGGGATTGGTTAGGAGGTTATTATAAAATTCATCCTCATCATGAACATAATTCTTATTATTTTATTACAATTTTCACCTTGATCTCTTTTCATTTCTTATAATTGTCTTGAAATTTTGATTCAAAATAACTGAAATTTTGAAATATGTATAAATGTACTTTAATATACTAAAAATAACTTACGAACTTACATATTGTACATATACGTACGTGTGAATATAAAGTTTTATTTTTATTATTTTTTTCTTATTTTTAAAGAAAATTGTTTACCTAATTTTTAACTTTGATTTTTTCTTGACATCATTATTACACACTATTGTATTATAAATATATTTTATTGCAGTAGTTGATGTAATATTCATTCCTATATTTTGATGAAAGTTTTTTGTGGTATTGCAATAAGTACGTATATGTATATAAATACAATAACTTGGGTATATAATAGTTGGTTTTATTATAGTTTTTCTTTTATTAATGAAAACATATAAAATCGGTTGAAAAAATAAAGAAACTGTTTTGTGGTTATTGAATTTTAACTTACATAAATAATTTCATTAAAAATTACAAAAGAAAATTTTTTGGTTGGTACTTTTCTTTATCTTTACATATAAGCTACATAGTAAAGATATGTACATGCATATGTACAATCACAATGTAAAATAATGAAAAACATATCATATTTATGTGGTCTCGATCATTGTATTTGTACCAAGTCATCAACTTTAATATGTATGTATGTGATGACGTACAGAAAAATTTAAAGTACATATGTATACATACACACATGCTCGTATATCTTTTATAATAATTGTGAGAAATGACTCAATGCAACATTCAAAATAACATATGCTAATGAAAATCTCATTTCCTTGATTGAAAATTTTTAAGTTATTTTACATTCTACATATATACATGGACGTGTAAAAATGCATATTCAAGTATGTTATGTTCCCAAACGAACTATGCAAAAATGTAACAAACAAGTTCACTAAAAAAAATTTAACTTCTTAATCATTTATTTATGGTGAATAAATAAATGAAACAGTCAATCGTTCGTTAAAGTACATACGAGTACATACATATGTACAAATGTATATATAAATACTTGAAAATAATTAAATTCAAAAAAGACATTACATTTTTTCGTTTTATGGAAAAAGAAAAAAAAAGACGCTAAATTAAAAACCTTTCAAAATTTTTCATTTTCCAGCTGACACATTCATACATACATATCTTAATTTTTTATCATTCATCTGTAGACTGAACGCATTTGGATAGTTGAATAATATATGTATGTATACGTACATAGGTATCTATATACCTAAAATTTATATGAATTTTGAATTCATAATTTAAACATGACTTTCTTTTGATAATGATTTTTTATAATACTGTAATTTAATTCTGTATTTATTATTTGGCTTGATTACCAGTGAAAAAGATATTAATGTATTCTTTTACCTTTCCCGATTTTTCAAAAAAATCATTTCATTTTATCTAGACAAATTCTAACTTAAGTTTATGACTTACATATTTCAAAAACAATGTTTTCTTAAAATTCTTGAAGATTCAAAATTTACATAAAATTCAAAGGAAAATCAAAACAAGAATTTTTTCAAAGCAAAAACTAATGTAAATTGTAGAACTTTTTTTATTAGCAAACTATAAAAGTCATCAAATTTAGAATGCACGCACGTACATATTTATTTTTATGTCTGTATAACTTATCAATAATTTTTAAATGTATTCAACATTTTATCTAAACTTTAGATGAAGATTTTAAAATTTATTTAAAATTTATCTTTGTAAAATTACAGTTTTCCTATATAAACTTTCAAAAAAATTCATTAAGACAACAATACTAATCTACCTTATGTATGTACATATCTTGAAATAAAAGCATTTTTAAAAATAAATCATTTTTACTAGCCACATAAACATATTCAGGCATTTATTTAATTTTTCAAACAAAATTATCAGAAAAACAGAAAAATAAAAACTGGAAATACCTTTTTAATTAATTTTTTAACATAATTAAAATATATTTATAGCCTTGTTAACTCATCTTTTTAAATTTAATAGAGATAGGTTGATTTGAATTTAATGGAAGCAATTTTTTTTTTTTTTTTTGTGTAACAAAAATATACATAACAAGAAAATTTAATTTATTATCCATATTTTAAAGATCTTTAAATTTTATGTTCGGCTAAATTTACATAAATCCTATTAATTACATAAATGATGTATACACTATAGAGTATAGTACATTACATTTTTAACGTTATCAAATTAATAAAAAAAAAAAAAAAAAAAACATATTTAATTGAAGATAATACGGTATGTACATGAACATAAACATACAAACATACGTTTAAAATTACTTCTTAACATATAAAAATGAAGAAATTCATGTAATTTTTAAATGCAACTATTTAAATTATTATAATATCAAGGAACAAACACTTTAAAAAAAAAGAGTTATGCAAATTATTATTATTTTATCACGAATGTGTAATAAAATAAAAATAAATCGTTTTATTACATCTCTGTTCCATATATTATATACTATATAATACTAGCTTAATACTAGTATCTAATCTTTTCTATAACTCAATTTATTCATTTATATACATATATGTATGTACATAATTCAAACATTAAAATGCAATTCAAGTATTCATCCGAGTCAGATTACTTGTGTTGATTACTTGACAGTTGAGAACCTGGAATTTCTTTAAATAATTTCAAATGTTTATTACTTATTTTCATTTTTCCCATCATGTGTATGTACATGTTCATGTGGACTTGTATGTAGTATAAATATCCGTGGCAATTTTGTAATGGAGCATAGAAATGAAATGTGCTGCTGTGCTACCCAAAGAAATTATAAATGAAATGGGTACATAGAAGATACGTATTCGTATATATGTAGACCCCATCATGTGAAGGTGAACCCACATCAAATACAAAAAAAAAAAAAAAAAAAAAAAAAAAAGAATAATCTTACATGTTTTCTCAATGAAATATGATCTCAGAAACTTTTATTTAAATACAGCACGTACGTATTGCACGTACATACAAATATTATGTATGGTATCTAACAAAAAATTTGTTTTTTTTTTTCGGTTATGTTTTAAATAAAAGCACATACAAAATTTTAAATTAACTGCACATTAAAAATGAAATTCGAGAACAAAATTTCTAATTAAAACGCTTGAATATTTTTTGTATGTACCAACATTAATATGTATTTAGTAGCAGCGATAAATTTTAGTTTTCATTTTTTTTTTAATATTTTGCTTTTTTATTTATTTATAAATAACGTAGAGAAAAAACAACTAAGAAAAAAAGGATGTATAAGTAGCTACTTTACTACACAACAAATTATATGCATATTATCTTTTATGTGGCGATGCAATCATTTAATATGGTGTACACATATGTATCTACATATTTAATCTATAATGTATGAAATATAGTAATTTACGATGGAATGTTGAATGTTGAAAGCGTATAATATTGATACATACCATAATAAGTGCTCTAACGTCAAAATATTATAAAATGCTATGATACCATAAGTATTGTTCAGTAAAATTAGCACGTGAATAAAAATTTTCTTTCTTAAACTTAATTTCTTCTTACATTCATTTAGTAACGTCACGAGTGATAGTAGGTAGCAAAGTAATATACATATACATACCTACATGAATGTATACGCAAACAACAACTATGTAATGATAGAGCATACATACTATTAATGAAAATATTAAACGATTCTTTCCGTAATTTAACTAAAAATATAAAATGAAAATATAAGAAAGAAAAAAAAAAAAAACACTCGCTTAAAAAATGCAAATTTGCATAAAACGGACATGAAAATTTTCAAGAAAAATTTATGTGGATAACAGTCGATCTTTGATGCCAATGAATAATTAATTAATTGATAGCACACACATTAGTAGGTTTTGCCTTTTTCTAAATAAAAATTTCTTCATATTACACTCTTACAGTATATTAATAAAAAATTTTCCATGTAGATACATATAAATAAACAGAAACTTTTACAATTTTTTTTAAAAATAATTACATGATGCATATATACATTTAAAACATTCAATAATATTTTATTTTGTATGTAATGTCATAAGTTTTCTTCATTAACATAGTAACGCAAACAACATTGATGAAGATATTTTCAAGAGATTCTAATCATTATCATCATGAATTGCAAATTATGTTTTTATATTATTTAAAAAAAAAATTTTACTTTTAAAAATAAATAAAAAATAGAAAAAAATTTTCGACTTACCGAAGAATTCTTTTTGCCAAGTAAACCTTCAAATAAACATTGAACTTCAATTGCTTTCAAATAAAGTAAATGATATCTACGTTCTAATCCTTTTAAATTTCCATCAATACGTTTACTATTTGGTGAAGATGATTTCTCTTCTGATGATAAATTGCAATTATTTTCCTTTTCAGAAGCTCTAACGCATGCGCCAACCACTCGAGCATGAGATACTATTTCACAGTATAACACCTTGAAATAAAAAAAAAATAAAAGAAAATTTGAAAATTAGTATTGTGAAAGTATATTTTCCTTATTTTTCTAAATTATAAAAAAGAAAAAAAAAAACTTAAATAAAATGAAAATGAAAAGAAAAAGTTTTTAAATAATGCAAAAAATATTTTTGATTTACACATTTGATTCTTTTAACAATGGTGTAATTGACTAATAACCTACGGCTAAAAATTCATCATAGATATTATAACGTTGTTAAATTTAGGCTTGTCAGACGCGTGGGCATTTTCCATGCAATACAAGTATTAAACAACAAAAACTATAAAATTAACTGAATAAACCTTCCTTATTTATTAGAAGTAGAGAAAAATACGTTTTTGTTTTTTTTTTTTTTTGTTTTCTTTTTTTTTTTGATTTGCCAGTTGTTGGCATTTGCCTGTAAGCTATTGCAAAATATCAAAAATTGAATAAAAATAGAAAATAAAAGAAAATGCCTTTTATGTACACAAATACAATGTTGTATATAATGTGCATTAAGCCTGCACACGCTTGTTGGCTTGATCAGCTAAACAATTGCTATGAATTAAAGAAGATGATATTGTGGGCGAATAAAAGCGATCTAATATGTATACGATCAATATTATTCTCAGGATAGTACACTCCAGCACAAGTACAAATATCGTTATTTTATTTTAAAAATAATAAACTATTAGCATCGTTTGATTTTATTACACAAAGATTGGAAAAACTGCTACATGTCTTATGTTCTTAATGAATGAATAAGTAACTATCTTACACATTTCACTATATACATGTATGTATGTATGTATTTACATGTGCATTTACTGCTGTTGTTAAATGATATTTTATAGGAATCGACAGATTTTGAAATGTATATACAAAAGGTGGCTTATTATGATAATGATACTGGTTTTCTTAGAAAATTAATACACACCTTTGATTATACGATTTCGATTGTATAGTATATGCCACAAGATAGATTTAAATCGTCATTAATTCAAGGTAATGAATATGTTCGTTTATTCTAATGCACGTGGTATTAAAGTTTAAATTAACTTAAAGGATGTAATTGGGTCATTTAAAAGTGTTTGAAAGTTGTTAAGCATATAAATGTGTATGTTTTATACAAAATGAATAAAAGAGAAAAATTAATATTATAAAAAGTTCTAAATTTAAAAATATATATACATATATATATTATCTTAAACCGCATATTATTTTGATTGAAATTTTGGTTTTTTGCAGATAATTTTTTTTTGCAGAAATTTTAGTTTTTTACAAGACGGTGGTAAACTAATATGAATTCGTTAATCGTTTATTTCCTCTGTAAATATTTTATTCAATTTGAAAATTTCATTTTATCTTGTTTTCTTTATTAAATAAATTTTCTTTTTTTTTTTTTAATAGTTTCAATCAAGCAATATTTAAATTATCATGTATGTATATATGTATATACACACACATAGGTATATTTAATAAATTGAATTAGAAAGGAAATTCTTTTGGCTACTGATCAAATAACAAAAGGGCCCAATTATTTAATTTTAAATAATAAGAAACATTTATCTTTTCACAAACTCACATGGTAATAGATCACTTATTAAGTGTGTGTATATGAATGAATATAAACAGATACTTAGATATTAATGTGAAGCTCATATAAACCATATATAAAAAATTTTCTAATACCTAATGTATAATATCTCTAGATACGTAAAACAGCAATAAATTGAAATTTTCCAATACATACTGATGTATAAAATACACACACAACATTCATAGGCTCAACAATATACATACACAACTTTATGGCTTATGTAAACTTGTTGAATATGTACAAAACGAACGGATTGAACTATTTTTATACCGGATGGAATAGTTCATTGACTTTATAATCATCATATAAGATTGGACCAATAAAACAATACAAGAATTGTAAAAACAAAAATAAGATAAATGTGTGTTTTCGTTTTTTCAAATTTTAAAATAAAGAAAATTCTGATTGACTAAGTAATTATTTAATATGAGCTAAAATTTTATTCAGTTCTAAATTTATAAAATTCGTTTGGGCCAAGGTGCAAAATGATCTATTTCTAAAAATTTTTCATTTTTATTTTCTTATGTGTTCTAAAACATTCTTTAGATCACTGAACCATTTATACACGTGGACATATAAAAAGAATTCTTTTTTTCATATCTCTTTTTGAAACAATTTCAAATTTCTTCAATAATTTTAAATTTTTCCTTTAAAATTTCTAGATATGTGATATCAAAATAGAAAACTGTTGAAGAAAATTTTCTACATAGATTTGACTATTTTTAACTGCATGTGTATGTGGCCAGCACATTTCCACAAATAGAATTATGTATTCATATGTACACACAGGTTCATGTGTATGTTATCATATAAAAATTATTCAAATAAAAAGCGCAATAATTTCGCAGTACTGTTCAAAAATTTCCTCATCCCAAAAATAAATTCAGGGGCAGTTACAGAAGATTTAAATATTTTTCGCTTTTAAGAATATTTCTTTGTAGCACACAACCACATAATGGCTAACATAAAAATATTTCGAATGCGTACAAATTTTCTCTTTTTTTATTCATTTACTTATGATTAAAGTGAATCAAAATCTAGGGCTTTTCACTTTTTTTTTTCTATTCTACATTTTACATTTTTGCTTCAATAATAATCTCTTCATGCTTATTTGTTATTAGGCACGTTAACCTCATTTCTTTTTCCCTTTCAGTATACATAAAATAAATTTTAAATTGAGAACTTTTCACTTTGTGTACATTAGTGTACAACACTATATGATTCCTAATTTTTTCAACCTACAACAAAATCATAATTTTCGTTTTTTATTATTGTTATCTTTTTTTAACAACACTATAAATTGTTGTTAAATAGATAATAATGACAATGGAGACTATTATCAAGATCACATATCAAAGAAAAAAAAATTTTAGTGTTGCCCACCCACAAATAACATATCTTAAGCTACCAAACAAAAAAATAATTATGTATCTGATATTTGTGTATTTAAAAAAAAAATACATATTGAATTCACACTTTTTATATGTATAGTCACTAAAATTTTATGACGATTGATTTTCTTTTCATTTTTCTTTTTAACATCAAAATAAACATGTAATAAAACGTTGTAAATAATAAAATACCTAAGATTGTAGGGAAATTTATTATTTAGTTTCAAATGCATATTATTGAAAATGAAAATTTATTAAGTGATAAAATTCAATATAAAAAAGTTAAAGATATATCATAAATCTATAAATATGAATAAAAAGCAAAAGAAAGAAAATTATAATTTTTTTTAAAGATTATTGAAATAATTTATATTGATGGCGTCATTTATGAACTCAATAATTTAATGCACTTTATTTACCTACAGGTTCCATATAAAGTAGGTAAACTGAATTTATTATTTATATCACATGCATAAATTGCATGTTGTATTGTATCTATTTTGCAAAACATAATGAAATATCTATCTACTAGGTATATGGAATTTGATAAATTAATAATAATTTACGTTAGATTTTCCTGCATATTTTAGGCAGGGTGCAAATTAATAAATTTACCACAAAATAATAATTGCTTTCACTTAAAGCAGGCACCCTTAATGAAAATTATACGCCCTTATAGGTACCCAATTTCTAATATTTTATGTTTTCTCATCAAATATAATTTCAAAGGTTAATAACCTTTTTTTTTTTTTTTTAATCAAAAATTCTATTTAAGAACCTAATTTATCACGCTATCCTCATATATATACATATTATGTATGTACATAGTTGACAGTTGAAGTAACTCAAACACACATGTGTAAGTACATATTATTTCAAATAAAAGTTTGCGTGACTAAATTAAATTTTTCACTGATTATACATTTTCATCATTTTTATGAACATTTTTATGTATTTTAAGGGCAATAACCCTTCAACTCAATTCCTTATAAAATAAGGCCATCAGGACAAGAAAATTACAATAAAATTTAATTATGAAAATATGAACAATAAAAAAGGCAAACAAAACAAAAGCAGTTCTGACAATATACAAATTGTTATGAATTATAATATTCATTTGAATAAAAATTTACATATTTTATGCATGAATATTTTACAGTATATAAAAATCCATTCATGCAAATTCATTCACATATTTACAAAATTTTGTTGTTTATTACGTAAATGAAATGTATGCAATTTTAATTAGAACACACATGATGATGAAGAAATACGATTAAATTTCATTTACAAACAAAAAAGCAAATTTCTCATGTCCACTCGAATGCATTAACATGTACAAGAAAACATGTACATATGTATATAGATGTATCTATACCTATGTAAACAATCACATGTATGTTATAATTCCAATGACCCTTCAAGGCATGTCCATGTAGGTATTCGACCTTGCTATACTCATATTTGTTACAAAAATTATTATTTTTACGTGCAAATATTGATATGGATATGTAAAATTATATGAATGTATATACACAATCATGTGAGTTTATCATTCATTCACCATCAAGTTATGGTATTAAGATCAAATAAGAAAACCAAAGAAGACAATAACTAATTTTAAAAAAAAAAATATGTACTTATATGTACCTACATACATGTATTAGTATATTATCAAAATTTGCAGTTCATGCAGGTAAAGTAAAGGTATTGCTTTCGTCTCAATTGATATGGCGAGAAAACGAAAAAAAAAAAAATGCACACATTAAATATAACAACCATCCAATTCACGAGGATAAGAAAAGAAAAAATATACTGACGTCTTTTTTTTTTAATTTCTGGAAAACAATTTCCATCAAGTAATGAAAATCAAAACCGTAACAAGAGCCCGTTATTACACATTTACATCCATTCTAAAATGCAAGTATTTTGATTCGGCTAAATTAAAAAAAAATAAAAAAAATAAATTGAAATTAAAAATAAAGCAAAAATTCATACTTGAATGATGGATGGTGAAATTTATGTTCACTGAGCCAGGACGATAGTAATCATTACACCGTACTACACTATGCACAATGTATGTTTGTATGTGTATGGAAAATAATAAAATAGCATTCAGCATGTTCTTCATTTATCTACCTGTTTAAAACTATTTCACATCAGAGAATACAAAATTATAATGATAAATAAAAGTACTACAACACTAAAATGAAATGGCCTTCAAAACTGAAGGTGAGATGAACCATTCAAGCGTTAAATTTGATGAGAATAAATTGTGAATTGTGTACTCATATCAAACTCCATTATTATTATTCGATCATCATCATTAACGAACAACAATATAAAATGAATAATTCGTAACGTCATCATTTCGTGCATTTGTACAATTAACAATTTTAAATTCAATTTCTAAAATGACCATTTAAAATATAAAACAAAAAAAAATTGTTGTACTACAGTGTATATACAGTTGGTTGACGAATGAAGCATATTGATGGATTTTCCTAAATGCAAAATAATTTAAACAATTGAAATTACATAAAATACTGTAGGCATGTACATATGTATGTCGTTATTCTAAAATGAATTTTATTATGTAACATAATCCATATCTAATATGCATAGAAGAGTGAAATCGTGTTAAAAGATTACATAGTTTTAGATCAGAAATAGTCATTATTGTGTTCAAGGTATTTATACATACCTTTAACTACATATATGAATATGTACGTAATATGTTTGTATATTGTTATTAAAATAAAAATTACTGCAATTTGAATAATTTCATTAACTATACCATGTACACAGCGTGCACACAAGTATAGAAAAAAAAATTTTAAAAACAGATATGCAAATTATTTTATTTAAACATTCATGTTATTATTGTTTTCCTGATGTATATGTGTGCATAATGTATACTCGGAATAAAACAAATGGTGTGTAATACTAATATAAAATACAAAAAACAAGAAACAAAAAAAAAATACATTTTTATGTTATTTTTCTCATGAGACATATTTATTATTTTACTATCACATCACAATGTTATGTATGTACATATGTATGTATATAGTATTTAATCGAAAGACATTTCATTTGATCAAATACCAATCAATTTATTTTTATTTCTTTGATGATGTCTTGAATAAACAATTTTATAGAATTAAGTGAAAATAATTGTTTTCTTTGTTTTTTTTTTTTTTTTTTTTTTTAGATAGATAAAAATACAAATAACTTAAATAAGAAAATTCAAAGTTAAAAAAAAAAATAAATAAATAAATAAAAATTGAAAAACGTGAAAATTTTTATGATCATTCCGGTAAGGTGTATTATTCTGATATTGATCTTCATCTATTCAATAAATTTTACAAAACTAAGATGTAAAAAACATAAAATAAACAGCAAAAACGATTATTGCAATTTAATGCAACATCATAATATTGACATTATTATGTTTCAGTGTATATGGCCACTGAACAAAAATACAAAAACAACTATACGAATATCTACAACAACATTGTTGCTAATTTAGTATAAACTGATATTTAAAAAAAAATTAACATGTACATAAAATAACATGCATATGGATATGTACATACATATGTATTTATATATGTATGTGTATAAGTAATTTACCTACAACAGCGTGGAAAAACATTATCAGTACATAGGATCAAATCATGTTATTACAGAAAAGAAAAAATAAATTTGCTATGTTTAGTAATAATTTTTGGCCACGAGGATTTTAGACATAAGGTTATCTCTGATCTTGAACTTAATCAATTATTATTATTTTGTGCTCATCGCTTTCTCTTTTTTCAAATTAAAATGTACAAAAAAAAACCTATAAATGTATGTATATAGACTACAGAGACATTTCAATAGATTTCCATTATTTTTGAAGGGAAATATTATTATAATAATGATAATAATTAAATTACAACTTTACATATTTAATATGTCACGTAAATTTGCATTTTTATCGAATTTATACATATAAAGTTGAGCGTTAAAAAGTGTTTAACAAAGATTTAGCAAATAACATAAAATCATGTATTATGGAACTTTTAAGGATCTCATAGGTGAAATGATGCAATTTTGATTACTTATACCTACTAAGAAGAATACTAAACAAAATTTACATATATTATATTTATGAGTATTTATAAATATGATTTTTTTAGTTTAACTTTTACTTATATTACTTTCTGAATTTATGACATGTTTATTAGCAAAATCATAGTTTTATTTTCTCTTTTGTTTGCAACATTTTATAAATTACTTATGCGTTAAAAGTTCAAGAACATTCAATTCAATTAAATAATAGAGTTATACGTATGTATACATATTATAGTCATATATTAACAATAATAATTACTTGTAATAAATAAATGAAACTAAACTTTACTTTCTATACTATATTTTATACAGGGTATACATATGTATGTAGTGAAGTTATAAAGAAAAATTTAAATACATTTATCTGCAGTAATTTATGTTGTTGCGTTACTTTTAAAATGTAATTAACTATTAAATACAATAAATAGTTTTTTAATGTTTATATAGTTAGAGAATGCGGCAGCAACAAATATTATACTGTCAAAGTTTAATTTCATTATTCATGTACTACTACTATATATTTGAATATTCATTTGTACTATACGTATATAAAAAAAAAAATTTAAATGTAAATAAAAATTATATTGTAGCATCTGCAATATTATAAGTAAGGAAATAGCATTTTCACTTTTTAAGTGATTTTTCATTACTATTCGAATTAAGTTTGAATATGTACAGTACATACATTGAATAACGATTCTACGACCTCAGGTTGTTTAAATTGAATAAATTGAAATAACAATAAAATACTTTCTATCCGTGTCAAAAGTTCATCAAGATACAATTTGTCAAAAGCGCGACTCAAACTTTTTATATACACATTATACTTTCTGTATATAGCATTTGAATACATATTACACTACATTAGAAAAAGTCTCTTCCTCACTTGTATTGTACCATAAAACTCTATTACCGCCACCGCATTTGCCTTTTACATGTGAAAATTTATCTAGTTACAAATGTAGTTATAAAAATGAATTTAATGATGAGACTTTACGATTAAATTTTACTTCAATTTCATTTCACTACATAGATTTTATTTTCAACATACATACAACATACATGTTTATTGTACAATGCATTGTATTTTCTGACATTCACTTTGAAATCAAAATTATAGATGATTTTATTTTAAACCATAATTTCTCCACCCAATCATCATAATAAAAAATGATTGCATTTTTTTTTATTGATAGTTCTGAAATTTTGATTTAAATTTTACCTTTGAAAAGTACACGTACATATATCTAACTTCCAGGTACCTAATACATATTTAGATTTTTCGACAAGATTAATTTTACTCTTGTCAATCAGATTAACATTGAGATAAAACTAAAATATGAAACGACCAAACCTCAAAATTCACTGACTGTCATTACATAAAAAAAAAAAAAAAAAAAAAAAAAAAAAATTAACTAGTCGATTTGAATTAAATGTAATCAACTTTTGTGAGTAGAAAGTTTCGATATTAATTGATGGATCATTTATTTCTTTTTAAAGTTCAAAATATACGTACGTGTACTCATATACATACATACATCTATTCGTATTTAATTGTCAATTGATATAATTCTTAAAATGAAATTTCTAATTTTAAATTCATTTCTACGTGATGAATCTATCGAAAAGAAAGTAAATTCAAAAGTTGTGTAATACACAATATTAAAAAGGAAATAAAATACAAAATTAATCTCAAATAATTCCATACAAACAAATAACAATTTTAGATATTAAAGGCTTGGCATTTTATTATAACTTTTGCCCATACTAAATTATGACCTAAAGTACGTATTAATGACTAACACCCATGTTACATGGATAAACATAGATAAACATGTGTATCAATTAATAATACAATGTGCAATTTATATATTATCGCGTGCAACTGTAGACCAATCCCTTTTTTTCTTAGAAATAATCCATTCTTATGTATTAACGAATTTACAATTTTACTCAATTACCAATAATTGTTTTATTAGTTACAAGAAAGGATAGTATCTACAAATATAAATTTTGATATATGTACTTAAAATTTAACAAAAATAAAAACTTCAAGAAACGTGATCAAAGATAATTTACTGTGACAAAAATTAAATGAAAAACTTGCAAAATACTGACCTTGAGTTTAAACGTTTGGTTTGTAAAAGAAAAGTTTTAATTTTAAAAAAAAAGTGATTTCTTGTATCGTTTCTTATTTCATTTAAACATTGTACCACATAATTTGTACTGTACATAACGTAAACCATGATTACAGAAAATCAAAAATAATTAACTGAAATATTCTCTTAATTCACAGTTTTGTTTATACCGTACCTATAAATTATTGTCTTACAATGTCGAAATTGTATACCCCCACGTGGAACAAATTCATATTGGTACTACACAAAACAATAGTAGGTATTTATTTTAAATAAAAAAAATAAAATAAATCAAAATATTTGTGGTTTTTCAATACTAATTACTTACACGAGGGTTATGATAAAAAGTAAATGTATAAACTTTGTTAAACATTATCTCAATTTCAATCTCAGTATGTACTTATAATTTTAATAGACATACATACTGCAAAAAAAATTTTTGAAAATCATGATTTCCTTTAGTATGTAATAATAAATTATTGTAAATGTACACAGAAACAAATAAAATTTTTTTTTGACTACATATATTTGGATTTTTAACATGTTTCAGACATAACTAAAACAGCAAAAGAAGGTCATTCAATAAAAAGTATCAATTGAAAAAAAAAAATGTATAAAAAATATAAGTACTTATATGTACCAGTGCGAAGGGCTTCTCAACAATAATGTTATTAAAATAACAGGTACAGATTGTATTTATTTCGTAGATACATATAATATGTATGACCATCATGAAAGATAATCAAAAAACTAGTTCTCCTAGAATTACAAAAATTGTATGGTGTTAATGATTTTCAATTTTATTATTACATTATCATTAAATAAATTTGATTAATGATAATAAAAACCTTGGAATGACATTAAAAAGTCTGTAATCTATGACCGTATTTCGAATTTTTATTTATACGTACATTTATATATGCCGTGTTATATATGTATTTTATTGTAAATATTAAAAATTACAAATCTAACAAACATTACGCATTCTAAAAAATTTCAACAATTTTAAGAACCGGTAAGAATATTAACAAATTTACTGAAATAAATTACCTTGTAAGTAATATGAAAATCTGTTGAAATGTACATATAAAATCAATTCTGCAATAGTGATATACCAGATTCGATAAATGATTTCCAATACATACATATATGCAAAACGTACTTTAAGAGATATGTTTTTAATTAAAATACAAGGTGAGAAACGTTATGTTTTGTAACCTTTCGACTTCTGTATTGTACACGATGATACTTTTACATTATAATACTAACATGCTGTGATGTTTTCCAGAAGCTAATAAATATTGCGAAAGATTTGTATAATTTTTTTTTTTTTTTATCCATTTAATGTACATACTTTGAAAGGCAATTAATCTTTAATATTCCATCTTCTTTTCTATTAAAATATGCACACATAATATTATAGTGATGATTTAAAATGTGATAGGAAATTAAAAAACGCACCACGAAACTTTAAGTAAAACAAATTTGCTGTAATGTAGGTATATAATTTTGCAATGATGAAATTAGCTGTGTATGTATACATGACTTTATACATCAGAATTGCTAATTCTCACCTTTGAAAATTAGCTAAAATATACTAAGGTATGTGTATTTAGCTACTTGTCACGCAGATACATATAAAAGAAATATTAACAATTTAAAACAGTTAACTGTAGAATTGAATTTTTGAAATTAATCAAATTTTGCTCGTGCTGTTTTTTGTTTTTCATGTGTATCTTTAATTGAATCACGAAATATACTGAAAATATACAAAATTTGAATTACATAGTGTTATAATTGTATTAAATATTTCATGCAAATTGGCGCCATTCTAATCATTGCTACTACACAAATGTACTTTATACCAACACACCATCATAGATCGTTTGTTTTGATTGTACTAGATAAAATGTAAGATACAATTATGTACTACAAAATATATTTTTAGTATGAAAATATTATTTTATAAAAAGAAACTACAGGAAATGTATCAGGTGTAATAAAAATGAAATATATAATGAATAATATCATCAACAATAATAGAAAACAACAATCCAGCAGTAGATTGTTTATTATATGTATGTACATTATTTATATTTTTCTGTATGATGTCTTACTAACTTCACTTTATTTACTTAGAATGGTACAGATTATTTTATATGCAATATATTGCATTGTATTAATAGATACTTCCATAATATATTGTACATTTGACCGACCCCTAAAGGAAATTGTATCTGTCTTCTCTTTTTAAACGTGTTAAAATTCGCGTTTTTTAATCAACTACTCGTATCAGTTAAAATAGCAACAGTTATATTATTAAAGAAGTAAGCACATGAATACATATTTAATGCTATTACTATTACCGCTGCTGCTGGGCACATGGTTAAAAAATTACATTATGTTACAAAAATGTACATACATAGGTACATCTAAAAAATTATATATCTATGTACATACACGTACCTACATGTTCATATATACAATGTGTAACATATTAAAGGCACAGGTTACAGGTAGTAAATTTATATTATGATATTCGCATAGATATACCAAACATAGCTAATAAACTTTTGAAACTGACACAACATTTTACAGTTCTTCTTTCGCGGTATACAAAATATGTATATGTACATGGATATGTTGGTTACATCGATTGGTACACCCGATAAAATAAAAAACTGTTTAAACAGTTAGAGTTTAGTCATATTTTTCCATAAACAAAACTTTTATTTACTTGTTTTAATTTTATTTTTTAAATTATGTATGTACGTATCTATGTTTATGTTTACTTTTTTTATTTTCTAACTTTAGTATTTTGTTTATGTTTTTACTTTTTATTATTGTTATCATTATTATTATTATTATTATGTATTAACAAATACAAAATGTTATGGCATGTTGTTATATTTTAATTTAAACTTTCTATCAAAAGATGTTACAGAACGATACACAAATATACTAAACACACTTCCGTGATCTGACCTAATAAATTTATCCCAGAGAAATAAACAAAAAAAAATAAATAAATGTGAACTACAAAAATGTTCACACATCATAGTACATTACACCTCACCTCAAACATAAATTCTACATATTTTAATTTTTTTGACCTATGAGTGTAACATTTAAAAAAAAAAATTTATAATATAAAAAGGAAGCTATTCAATGAAATTTACATATACCTTCAGTATTGTGCTATACAAAGTTGTATGATTAAAATGTTTGATAAATAAAATAAAATGTAGGCGAATAAAATTCACACTTAACTACGCTTGAATAATGTTTAAATCTTTATCAGTAAATATAATTTTCATAAATTCAAAAAGTGTGAATTTTAAATTAGTTTTCACAATTGAAAATTTGATATAGAATGCTTTTGTATAATAACTATATGTCATTTAGCTATTATTTATCTTCACATTTAATCCTTTTATGGTCTAATATTAAAGATAGGTTTGGTCTGTATTAGCGGTATTAAGCTATGGAAGATTGTTTAAAAATTTTCAAAAATTTAAATTTTTTCTTTTTCTCATATGGAAAATGAACCCCATTTTTCTCCAAACGGAAAAAGAAAAAGTTAGAAAATTTTTATCATAAAATGTAAGGTCTTAAATAAATAACAAATTCTATTTTCATTTTTCTTGTTGGATTCAGTGAAGCATTAAATTCCACCGTTCCTTGTATGAGAACGAGATACAGTTAAAATATTGTTTCAATATTGTTAATACAATGTAATTAAATTAGAGATTATTGATAATCACATTCAATAATTATAACTACTGAACAACATTAAAATAACGATCGATCAATTGTCAAGTCTAAAAATACTTTCAATAATTTCATATCTATACATTCGATACATGAGTAATGTACAGTATGTACATATTCTAATACAAATGTATTCTTATAAAACAATATAGTTCAATAATTTTTAACTGTAAATCATACCTGTATCTATCTATTTAATCAATTTTTTTTATTAATTACGGATTTGCTTGATTGATTTTTACTTTAATCATCATAATTACATTTCTATTCAATCTATGTTTTTTATTCATTTCCTTCCAATATATTCGATATCTATCTACATATAACAAAGCCTATTCGTACTCGACGTAGCTTAATTACTAAAAACATAAATAAGCATTATAAGAACATGTGTAATTTTCTTTTTTTTTTTTGTCTTCTATTTTTTTTTTAAAAAGTTAACTGGAAAAGGCTAATGACTATAACGAATACAATTGATCATTGACGAATTTGAAGAAAGATTTTTAATTGAAAATTGAAGATTTTTTTTTTTTGAAACTTCAAAAAAATTAAATTTGTACCATTGCTTGTGTACTCTAATTGTAGCCAATATAATATTGTATTCAATTTATGTATATTTTGTTTTTCTCCATGATTTTCTAAATAATAATCATTGTAAGTCATTTTTCATCATCTACATCCAACGTCAATACGAAATAAATTTAGCACATCGTACATATGTATGTACATTCATGCATGTAACAGTGGGTCGTCGTAACTCGTAAGTGAACTCTGTGTGCTTTGAAAAAATATTTTACTCGATTCATAAATTATAAAATAAAATTGTACAGATGTTGTATACATCAAAAATGTTTGTAAATTTGTATATAAATCGCTAAAATCAATGCTGTACATATTTTTATCAAATTTATTTCATAAATCAAGTTTAACAAAATACATTTGATTTTTATTTATTATTAAAACCACCCCCAAATGTACTTTTATGTATCATATGTAAGTTCTGACGTATTAAATAGAAATTTATTGTTATGCAATAATTTTTGTATTAATTTTGCGTTATTTTTTATTTTCATTTATTTCTGTTAATTATATGAATTTTAATTAAAATTTAATTCTAATACAAAATATTTGCAAGCACATGTTAGAAAGTCTATTAAAAGATATTGATACATATTGGTTCTTGAGTTTTTCAAAAAATATTTGCATGAAGATTGATTGTGTGTACATGTATTACTTTTCGTTTCTTTCTTTTTTTTTAATTCTTACGTCAAATAAAATTACGAAAAACTTTCAAGCTAAATTAGGCATATGATTTCATTCTAAATAAATGTTTCTTTTATATTTTTTAAAAATAGAATCCAAAAAGGGGGAAATCTAATTTTATTAAATTATGAACATAAATTTCTATTGAGTTACATTTGAATTCTCACGATTTTCAATAAATCAAAATTAATGAGAAAATATTTTATTACGACACTTTACAAAAACTTCTATCATTTATTACAGCAAAATTACATTGAGATAAAATTAAAGAATGATAGAAATATATGTATGTGCGCATGCATTAATGATATGTCTGGTAAGATAAAGAAAAATACTTAAATTAGGTTAAAAAGGATTATAACTTAGAATTTATTAATGATATGAAAATTCTTATTAATATTGTAATAATTTCTTAACATGGTAATTTCCTTTATTTGATAAAATAAACGAGTCTTTTGAAGTACATACCTAGTTATGTTATGTTGTTTTTAATTTGTATTACTTAAAGATATTATAAATCTTTAATAAATTATCATAATTACAATTACAAATGTAATGACATAATAACGGTTTTCTATATTCTATCCCATGTTACTGTATAATGTAAGCATCGATGAATTTAACAAGAATGAATAGATGTTTATGATATGAAACTTATAGTCAAATTTCTACTTCTTCTATTTTATTTTTTTTTTAAATCTTGTTTTATAGCTTTCTAACACAATTTCAACTATATGTAGTACATATTCATATCGAATTTCTAATATTATAAAATTAATACTTTTTCGGACTTTATGCTATGCAATGTATAGATACATATATTTATAAAATATGCTAAATGTTCAATTTTAAATTTAGATTATAATACACGAGTTCAAATTCGTATTTATAGATATTTCCTAACATTTTCCTCTTTCTGGTAGTAATATGTACTCCAGTGTACATAATGTATTTAATGTGTATTTACATATATTTGTACATTAAAAAAAAAATGAATTATTAGAATTACAATATTCATAATATACGTATTTTATTTGTATACTTGAATCAATGACCTAATCGTAAAGACCTGACCATTTTTTCCTGGTTATTAGCAACAAATACAAATAATTGTGACCATTTAAATCTAATGTAATACGTATAGTATCATAGTTCGTTAGATTTTTGCATTATGTTGCATACGAGGATACTGTCGTTGTCATATTGTTATAAAACTAACATAAAAGTATACATGAATTAAAAGAAAAGATATTATACATATTGGAATAGTAAATCAGCTTTTAATAATATTAAATACCTTTTAAATTCATGAAATATACATACCTACTTTATATACAGGTATTTATATTAGAGCTCACTGGTGATTTTATTCAAATTTGCTATTACACGATATTTAAACATTGCGCATATTATATGTCTGCACAATATTATACCTGTGTATAATTTATGAAAGTGGGACATTTATGCAAATTTTTAGTTTCAGTTGTATACGTATGTACATGAGTATAAAAATGCATACAAAATTCACGTATAAGATCAGATTTTATATCGTAATTATAGTAAAACTATGTTTACAAGCTGCATTTGGAAACATATGAATCTATACGTAACCTATCCATACACATACGTATATATATATATACTATATATGCTTAGATAACATACAGTGACGATGATAATTATGTCCGATAAATGACATAAGTTTTGTGTTACTCTCTACAAGTTCAGTTTTGACAGATAGTTATACTCTTGCATAACAAAATGGTAATATATGGGTGCACATTATAGATTATTACATACATACATATTCATGTACACATTTGTTATGTTTCTTGTTTTAATCAGAGTATATAAATAGTAACAAAACTAAAAATTAGAAGAAAAAATACAAAAGCGGTTCGCTTTTTTATATAAAATTTTCATTCCTAATTGATGAGAAGACAAGATAATGAGCAGTTTGTACGATTTATATAAAACGCATCTCTGACATATAATGACATCCTATATCACATAAACAAAATGAATAAATACAAATAGGTAATTGGATACATTCATAATATGGAGAAAAAAAATCACTTGTAGTAGACATAGGATGATGAAGGCCTGTCTATCATTGATGTGCATGTTTGCACGTATAAAAAAAAAATTCTCAAATGATAACCTGTCAGGTTTTGAATTTAAAAATCTTGGTCATGAATTGAATAACTATCAGCAAGCATTGAGTACACTTAGCACTCTTGACTCGTGGTTATGTACTGAAATTCTTCAAGTTTAAGAATTTAGACATTAAAAATAAATGCTTTGATTACTAGCAGAAAGCAATAAAAAGGTTTTTCTTCTCTGCATCAGCATAATTTCCATCAGTCAAAAATGGATATTTGATATCTATGGGAACAAAAACAAGTTATTGTTGTAAAAATGAATACAAACTAAAAATATAAGTAATCATAACAAAATATGATAATCAGGCAAATATGGTTACGAAATCTATTTTGTTTTTTAATTTAGAAAAGCTTTAGTTATTCAAATAAACAAAAGAAATGCATGCATATGAAATTTGCATTTTATAATGAGGCATAAATAGAGTAAAACTAGATATATGATACCATCAAAATTTAATGATATAAATATTTTACTTTTCCAAAATTTCGATTTTTGTTGTAAATACTTGATCATTCCCACTGCCAAAAAACCAACATTTTCTTTTATTTTTTAATATTTTTACTTACCAAAATTCCTTAATTAATTGCGAACATGTATACGTACATTTTTAATAAAATTTTCGACTTACCTGAAAAAAGCAAAAAAGGAAAATTAAAATTTTACTGTAAAGTGAAAATAATTTTTTAGTGCGTAAAAAATATTTTAACTATATTTTATAAAATTATTTTATTTTGTTTAATTTTTTGGTAATAAAAAGTAACACTTTAAATGACATGATAAAAATTTAAATTATACATCACATACAATTTATAAATTCCAATTAATATATTTCATTTAAATGTGAAAATGTACATATTTATAATTTCTTTATAAAAATTTTAATATATTTTATATATAAGATATGTACATACATATGTGTAATGTAATTACAAAAATTATTTATGAATCAAAATTAATTGATCAATCGATACCGAAAAGAAATTGAAAATGTAAAATAAAAAAACAACCATTCATTTGTGAAATCGTTTTTATAAACATTATATCATTGTATTTGTCATTGATGATATGCATAAACATTTTGATTTTTGAGTATTGGGTAAAGTAAACGAGTAAATGATCTTGATGACACACCATCTGACTATCATTATTTTTATTCATTTCATTTCCGTAAGTATCATTGTAAAAACTTAATTTGAAATTTAAGTGAAAAATAAAAATGAAAACAGTAAATGAAAAACAAAAATACACTTTAAATGAAAATCATGAATAAGAAAAACTTGACAAAACAGAATACAGTATTGTGCCATCTCATCAATAAAAATAAACAAAAGTGCAATGAACTCATTGAATTTATGTTGGTAGATTTTTATTCTGGTTTTTTGTATTTAATGAACATAAAAATGTGAAACCCACAAAATGGTCAAAAATTTTGTATTATTATTTTACTGCTACTACTATTACTGTATTATACATATATTCTTTTTCTCTAAATGTATTATATTGTATTTTATCACCCTCATCTCACTGATTGAATATTGGTACACTACACTAATGTAAACATCAACGAAATCTCAAGGGGCTCACTTTTCATTTCAGGGTAATGAATACTGCTTTTATATACATATACTTATACAGATATTTATATGCATTCAGAATTATACTTTTTCAAAAATAAATCTTCATCTTTTCTCTGTGTGTTCTTACACAATACTAATTAAGTATTAAAGTCAACATCATCATCATCATCATCATCACATCTTGTTTCTTATGTTTAATTTTTCATTTACATTTTATACAATGTTTTTTTGTGGTACATAACTACTCTTTTTTGTACATTTTTATAATAAATATTTGTCTTTTCATTTAATTGTACATTTAATTAACAAAAGTGAATAAATTTTATTTTTGCAAAATGATGTTAGCATACCTACATTAAAAATGTAAAATGTAGACGACCTTGTATTTTTTTTTTTTTTTTTTTTTTGTTTATGTATCATATTTGTATACACAATAAGTCAAGCCTTTTTTGTATTAACAATAATATAAAGTCATTTTATGATGAGCAATAAAGGTAAAAATTTTCTAGTATGCACACCTTTTATTATCCTCTATTGGATGGCAAAGTTCAAGAACAAGTCAATAACTTTTATTTTCGCATACAGTAATGTCTTACAATAAGACTCAAGTGATAATAATACAACGTATCGTAGTTAAATTAATCCATCTTTTATGGTTCTTTTGAATATAGACAAACTCAAGGGAAAAAATCCGATTATCCTTATCGAATTACGAACATAAAACAAATAAAATGTATTGTCATTATATAAATCAATATTTTTGTTAAACAACAACGAAGCTTTTTAAATATGCATACATGTATACATTAATTTTAATGTAAAAATATCATTCGTTTTTCATTTTCCTTTCAGATGTATGTACACTATACAGTCAATTATAGGGTTTTGCCAACTTTTTTGTTGATCAATAATATACAAACATTCAATATACTTAAGTAATTATATTCCAATTAGACAAGAAACCCTTTTTTTACATTTACTATTTTCAATTTTTCTTTTCTTTTTTTTTTTTTATCAAGTAATATCTATGCAATTATATTTCTTCAATCTACTGTTATGTTAGAATTAAGCAAGTTTCTTTTATTTTCATTTTCTTTTAAACCTTTCAACAGGGCCATACAAATTATCATTGTGTACGTTGACAAACATAATTTTAATTTTAGGGAAAATTACTTTAACAGTTAAATTATTTGATGTAATTTCCTATTCATTTTTAAACACAACATAAAATCTTTTACGTTTGTTGTATTGCACATCAAATGTAATACAAAAAAAAAAAAAAAGAAGGTGGAAACAGACACATTTTGTTTTCCTTATTTTATATCATGTTTAAACGCATATGGGAAAACTTTTTGATAGGAGGCGTAAATTAACAAATATTAATATGTACACGCATATGTATACACTTGTATGTATGTATATGAAATAATGTAATGATGTTCAAATAATTCAAATATATGGGAGGTTACACCTTTTACATTAGTATCTCATGTTGATAAAATGAAATTTTCTGAATTAAATTTTCTAAACCATCATTCGAATTAGTTTTATTCAAGCTTTTTTATTCATTTATATATATGCATATGGGTAAATCTTGAAAAGTGAGTTTTGTTTTTTCTTCCTTTAATTCAATTGAAAACTTGTTTCAAGATTGAAATTAGATAAACAATTTATAAAATTTATTTAAATAGATTTCATTTAAAGACAAATTTAAAAAAAAAAATAAATAAATAAAAATAAAACTATAATATGTGCATATCAACTTCAGACATTTAAGATTTAAAATCAATTTATTATGCAATTTTAATGTATTAAAAGAAAAACATTGAAGAAAAAACTTGATATAATAAAAATTGTGATATATTGTCACCTATAAATATGTACATACACGTGTATATTAGACATGTATAGGTATATTATAAATACTAGTTATGCAATCATCTGTAAGACAAGTGTTAAATTTTTTGTTCAACAACTTTGTTAAATAGTACAGCCACACCTAAAGGAGATACAAAGAATAGATAAAGAAAAACAAAACAAAAAAAAAAAAACAAAAAGAATACATTTTCTTGATCATCTTTACGATACTATCGAATTATATGCATGAGCAATCCAATCTGTCCAACTAAAGATTATGTGACAATTGTCAGAGAGATTACAAACGGATTTGTTGACCTTTACAACAAATTATCCATTCATTTACATATTCGTATAAATAACGATACATTGAGCTATGAACATTTCAGATTTATATCTGAATTTTCTTTTTTAAGAAAATCAAATTTAAAATTTTTATTCAAATTACGATTTTCAGTTTTGAATTTCATCAAATGATATTCGATTTTATTACAAGTTTTATGGCTCTTTTCATTTTGTTTTCATTTAAAGATTAACTTTAAAATGAAGATTTAAAAAAATTCAAGAAAAAATACTTAATGTCATAAATTTATTATGTGTAATTAACCACTCGTTTAGAAAAATATTTAAAATTACAATACATGATGATTATTTAAAAATAATTTAATAGTAATTACTAATATTGAGAAAAAAAAGGTACCTTGATGAATGACTGATTAAATAATTATTCATTTGTACGCCGCCTTAACTGTCATCAATTTAAAAAGAAATAAAAAAAAAAAGAATGCGAAAAAAACAAGCGTATGATAAAATGAAAATTTATTCATTTTCTTTAATTACGTGCAAACGTTTTTACATACATATGTCTGTACATATGTATATACATATGTGCGTACGCACGCATTTACGTATATGCAAGTTCATGTTTATTATGCATTAGTTGGCTCATACAATTTATTATTATTTTTCATTTCAATTTTCTTTATTATTTTTACTTTTTACATTTTTAATCTGTGCTTGAGAAAAATGCAATGTAATTTAATTGAAAAACAAGCATTCAAAATGAAATTGAAATTAAAATGTAAAATCAAATCAAATAGTGAACACGTAAAAAATGTTCATTATTATTTAGTTTTGCACTTTCATTTTTCTTTTGTTTTATGTATCATCATCATAAGGTTATGTCTTTTGATTGTTATCAGGCAAACTATACAAAATGCAGTAGGCGCATTATTAATCATACAAATATGCACGTACGCTAGTTATTTAATATACCTATAACTAATAACAATTTCTCCAAACTCTAGTAAATCGTGTATAACGTGCGTAACGTGATCTACATAACACCTGTATATTTGCTTACAATATCTCGTATATCGTATCTACGATCTCTTTTCTTTTCAAATATCGTAAAAATAAGAAAATAAAATAATAATATGTATGTAGTGAAAAAAATTGACGATGAGAAATAACAGCAAAATAAAATTTTAAATTAAAATTAAAATTTGAAAATAATTCGACTGAAATTTTATGCTTGTCTATAATGTTACATACCTACATAATACAACAAAAATCGTATACATACGTGAATTACAGAGATACATAAGTTTATCAAATTCCACTATGTGAAAATGCATTATTTATATACAATTATTGTAAAACCCGTGTCAATTTTTTCAGTCACGTGCGGCTGTCGCCACGCAATATTCATCCAATTTATGTTATTAATGTTATTATATTGTATACATACATTTTATCTGAAAAAGTAATCAAAAACCTGTTGTGAAAAATTGGACTTGAAAACAAAATATGTATAAAAATTCAGAACCTAAAGCTTTAAAATTGCAATCAGTTTTAATACAGTAAATTTAAAATCCAAAATTTTTATAATGTAGGTATGTACAATCCTTACAGAGAAAAAGACAATTTCATACCAATCTTAAAAGTACAACATATCAATCAAAAACCTGAACATTTTAAATTAATTCATTGTCAAAAAATATATTCGAATGAAAATACCCGTGGAAAATACCTACATACATACATATGTATAAGTACTGTGTACATTTGCATGCTAAATTACAATGAACATTAATATTTATTACATTGTATATGTTATCTTATTCGAATAAGGGTTTAAAAAATTCGCAAAGAAAATTATTTCAACTTAATTATTTTTTTATACTTTTTTGCCTTCTGATGTTACTTGTACATATATAAAAGAAAATTATATACTGATGAAGAAAATTGTATTAAAGACTATAAGATTGTGATGATGATGACTTTAAACTAAAATTTCAATACATTGTATGCACACAATTTTTCGATAATAATGATAACATGCACGAAATTGCACGATTTCTCAATTGAAATTAATAACCACAGATCATAATTACCACAAGTTAATTAACATTCATAATACATGAATTGTTCGTGCTTTTACTATGGATATAATCAATATTTTTTGTTTGTATTTAATTTCTTTTCTTTTTATTTATTTTTTATTTTTTCTTAAATTATCTGATTGGTTACAAAATTAAAGAAATCACAAATGTAAATAATATATTCCAGATAAATAATAAGATTTGTTACAATATAATGAAATTTTTCGTATTACATAGACACTTTGTCGGTTGATTTGTATAACATTTATGTGTATGTACATACATACATATATATTATTTATTTAAGAGTGTGATTGAGGTCAGAAAATTATATTATATAAATTTTCTTTTAATGTATACAAAAGAAAAGAAGACGAAACAATTTATAAGATAACAATTATTTTAAGAGTCAACGTTATTTTTTATTTGTTTATTCATTCATTTTTTTTTCTTTGATGAGATAATATATTTTTTTTTTAAATGCCGGCATTTTCGTTTTATAAAAAAGTGAAAAATGTTGACATCTATATATACAAAAATTATCAGATAAAAAATAAACAATTTCGATATCAGTAAAGAAAATAATTTCTTTTTTTTTTTTTTTGCAGTTTTTAAATTATGGTTGATCATTACAAGAAAAAATTATTTCAATTTTTGGAAAATTTTTATTTAAAATTGCGGATCTAAAGTGAATATGTTATTGGACAGATTTCAAGATATTCCTGTACAGACACGTGAATTATCATGAATTGGTTTTATTCCTATATCGTTCACAATATAATGTGAACTCATTTCGTCAAAAACGTTGATATCGCCTAAGGCAATTCAACGGTAAATTTTTATCAATTCTAAATAAAAATTTGCATTTTACCAATTTTCATACTTTAAATACGATAAATTTAAGTAAATTACAAAAAAAAAAAAAAATCATTTTCAAAGAGAATATTTTTATTTCTTATTCAGCTCTTTAAGCATTTGATAATGAAGTGGAACGAAAAATTTAAAATACAAAAAAAATTAAAAAAAATAAAGATAAACTAGTAAAGTTTTCCATACTTAGTCATGTACTAGCAATCTGAATGACCAGTTTCACCAAAAAAGAATAAAAAATATAAAAAAATATATTGTATAATTTTTGTTAAATAACATTAAAATGTACATAACGACATTTTGTTTCACTTTGCATTTTGTATGTATGTGTATAGTATCAATAAAAATAAATAAATCAATTATTTCCATGAACATAGTAAGAAAATTTTCATTTTACAATTTTTATTTTCTTCTATACATGGCATACGTATATATATACAATTTGTTATTTTAGTTTTCAGTTTTTGAAAGTCATTTTATTTAACATTGCGCATATATAATTTTCATGGTTCAGAAAAATATAATTTACAACCAAATAATATATACAATTATTACGACATTTTTATGGAAAAAAAAAGGGGAAAATCGTATCACTATACCATAACAAATTTTTAATTTCAATGAATTTAGATAATTACATTACCGTCATTGCGTTTTTTCGAATTTTTTGTTTTATTTTCCTTTCAATAAAATTGAAAAACAAAAAATTGTTTACCAGGAAAACATAAAATTTATTTTTTCTTTTTTATTTACATTACAACTCCCTAACATTTGAAAATCTGCAACATAAATGTGAGATACTTTTAGTACTTTTTTTTTTATAGAGTACCCATAATATGATATATTTGTGTGTACTGTTCATGTACTAGCTCAGCTCAGTTGCTTATACTGTTATATTTTTACATCATTAGTCATTATTTTTTGACTGACCGGAAATGTCAGATATCTATGTATGTATGGTACACACATGGTTAAAATTTATACATACATATGTATATATTTTGTAATTAAGAAAGTTTTGAAAATAATTTTTTTTACCGTTATTTAATTCATTTATACAAAGAGGTGTACTTATTTGGCCCTAATTTAGGTACAATAACAAATGAATTTCATTATTTTTTTTGGCCTTCAAGTACTTTACCTAAATATCTAACATCTTAGTATAATGCATATAAGTATACGCATAAACATTGAAATGAAATCTAGATCAAATGTACAAAAGATTTGTAAAAAAGATAATATTTACAATTTTTTTTCCTTTTTAACTCAGTTGATGGATTTGAATATAATAAGTTTTCATTTAAAAAAATTTTTTTTTTATTTTTATTTTCCTACAATGAAATTTTTTTAGTTGAAACAAGTAGTAATTTAAACTCAATTGAATCACATTCAGTTTTGTATTTCAATTTGCTTTTTGTTAAAAATAAAAAGGTTTTTTTTTTTTAACGTTTGTTCATATTACATACATAATACGTGTATACGTATATAAGTATATAAGTAGATACTTCAGTCAAATTTCAATTATGTACAGAATAATATTCGTACAAATGTATACAGGAAAATAAATTTATGTAATTGAATATTATTTTTGTTAAATTGTTTTGAAGAAGAATTTATCATTATTCAATTCACCTGCTGTGATGATTGTTTTATAATGTACATAAAATTATCTATACGATTGAGGTGAACAATCAATTACGTAAACTACTATAATAAAACCAAAGGCTTATTAAAATAATCGCATACTAATGTATATGTACATACATACATATGTATAAACAACAAACCAACAATTTTTATTATTTTAAATCAAATTCAAAATTATTTGTTTTTAAAAGTTAAAAATTAATAATTACCATATTTCAACATGGAAGTAAAATATAAAAAATACATATATAGGTATGTATGTTGTAAAAACTGAATTACAAATTTTTATGAAATTCTGTAATGAAAGAATGTAATATGCCATGTAATGTACATATTTTCATAATGTAAAAATCAAAATATAAATAAATTTATGACTTTTTATTTTCCTCTTTAGTTTATCTTGTTCGTTTTGTTTTTCATTTTTTTTTTTTTTAATTTACATTTTTCTTGTTGTCCTATGGAAAACGTGCTCTGACAAAGATCACGATTTACCTTGATAAAACTTTTGTTGTAGGTTGATAAATATAAGTACATGGAAATGTATTTTATGTACATATGCAATTACATATTTATAATATTTATATACATACATATACTTATGTATTACATCAAATACGTAAAAGTTTATTATTATAAGCTGATAATTCACCTATTGAAACTTACTATATTTCCTTTAAAAAAAAAATTCTCTTTTGTTTTTTTTTTCTTTTTTTAAACTAAAATTCAACTACAAAATGAATTTTACCTATGTTATACTTATTTACATAGATTTTTTAAGTGGCACGGGTGATCGAATAAATTTGTAATTTTATTCATGATTCCATACTGTTTCGATATTGTAACAAAAGGTGTGGAGAAATTTTCTAAAGATTTTATTTATTAAAAAATTTGCACATACAAAAATGTAAACATATGTATTCATAGATATGAAAAGACATAAATACCTTTCACTATTAGGAACAAAAAAGGGTGAATGGAAAATCCAATAACTAACTTACAGATATTGATTTTCTTTACTTTTTCTTTTTTTTTTTTTTTTTGTAAATATAATTATATGACAAGAATACGTATGGTCGTATGTGTAAACTTTATGCAGTTGCAGTACATTATACGTCTATTTAAATATTAGCATTTTCTAAATTACGAAAATCTGGCGCTGGTAATTTAATAAAACATACATACATATACAAAATATTGTATATTCGATTGAAAAGCGAACGTAAGAAAAAAAAAATTAAAATTTTAAAATAGATTTTTCACTTTTTTTTATATGTTAAAAATAAATCATTTTCACTTTATTGAATTTTAAATTAAGCAAGTGTTAATCGTGATTTTGAATAAATATCAAAGATTTTTCACTTTATTTCCATGAGTCGATATTTTGTTTTTATTCTTTTTGAAAGTGTTGGATTATTTACATTACTGAATTTGAGAATTTTGTATAGAATAATTTTTTTTTTTTAATTTAAAAAAATCCTGACTGTACAAACAAAACATTTTTATTACGTAATATATTAAAGTCATTGGTTTAGAAAGAAAGAAGAAAAAAAAAACAAAGAATTCAAATTGAATAAATGTTTTTATTATCAAAAGTTTTTCCCTGTACTCATAATATCTCATCAGGCCTTAATCTAATCATTAATTCTCTTTATTCAAGTCAAGATATTCACAAAGAAATTTAAAAAAAAAAAAAAAAAATTAAAAATTATACAAAATAACAAAAACGTTGGTTGAATTCAAAGCACGATCTAATGAAATATAATAAGTATAAACTGTGAAACTACTGAATTGTGTAAATTTTCCGTGCTCTTTTTTCATGTTACATGTTAAACAATATTAGCACTGGCAACGCTGTATATATAAGCTACTATTTGTAAATTTATAGTAAAAAATAACGTAAAGTCTGCAAAAATACCTACATACATAATACATACGTACATACAGATATTTGCAATGTTTTTTTTTTACCTGTTAATGGTAACTGATCTTGTTAAAATATCATCTTCTATGATTACAATGCATATACATAAGTAAATACAATATTCAGTGTCGTACATAATGAACTCAACTTGTACTTATTCTACTTCATTTTAGCTCATTTATCTACTATGTACTACATTAAATATGCTTGTATGTATATTGTATATCAATATTCATATGAACTTTTAATTTTTTATTTTTCATCGCATGATATATGAATTCTTTTTTGTATAGTTCAATTACTTTAAATTTTGCCTTTTTTTTTATTTTTAAATAGAATATAAAAAGAAAAATCTTAATTACATATTTACACTTTGCTGCCAATGTATGGAAAAAACAAATACAAATACCAGATAGTACATCTCTACTGTAAAATAAATTAACAATACATTAATACAAAGGGATAAGAGACGAAATTTGAATCTGATCGATTACACTTGAATGAATATTGTTAGTTGAAGCTGATAGATTTTACTGTATTACATACATATCTTATACACTCTAAAAACCACAGAAGAAATTCATATAATATTATGAAAAAGATACTTGAAAATTCTTGCTTTTCAAAAAAACAAGCAAAAAAAAAAAAAAACTTGAATGTTTTTTTATGTCTTGAAATTTATATTGACTTATTCTTTTTATGATAATTTTTTTTCTTATTAATTTATTATTAATTTCTTGCATATACACATTAAACATATTATTCAGTCCTAATAAATGGTAAATGGTAAATGTGGTAAATGGTAGATGTTAAATTTCACTTTAACTTAAATAAACATGAAATTTTAATACCACAAAAACCAAATACATAATATAAAATGCAAATAAGTCAGTCAGTCAACAATTTTTCTTGAAATATCAAAATATAACAGACATGAAACAATCAAATTGTCAAATGTAAATAATAAGAGTATTTATTTTTATTAACAGGATTCATTCCAGGATTGATTTTAAGGTAAACATATTGTATACATGCATGATATGCTCATCAACAAAACAAGAATAAAACCACAAATCTTCAATGTTTTATTGTTATACTGTGAGATAGAAGAATTTATTTATATGTACATATAAAAAGAAATGAAATTTAACCGCAATAAATGAATGTGTATTTTAAAATTGTTGGTTTAGTTTTTAACAATTCTCTTTTTATTGTTGTAAATTTATTTCTCTTTAAATTTTTAGCTACTGAAGTAATTTTTCCTTTTTTTCTTTTTTGTAAAGGTAATTCTCGTATTTGCACGCATGACTGTTCATACCAACATTTTGTTCCAAGATTGGTCATTGATGTGCATTGTGTTCAAGTAAATTTTTTTTTATATTATATATTTTTGTATTTACGAGTATCTGTTTCATATTACAAAAAGTATTATTTACAACAAGTTTTCGATTGTATTTTTATTTTATTCATAATCGAAATAAAAAGTAAAAATTACAAGACTCCGATTACAATTATTTTGTAAAATTGCAAAATTGATTTTGTTTTTCTTTTTTTTTTTGTTTGTAAAATAACAAAATAAAAGTACACCTTGTTAAAGAAAATTTCATAACAAAGAAAAGATTAAGACAAGAATGTAATTATTAAGAATCTCAATATGTCATTTAAAAATCAAAACATGTTCATTTTATTTTTTTTGTCAGTAATAAAACAATTTTGAAAATTATTTAATCATTAAAAAAAAAAAAAGAAAAACCTTTTGATTTTATATCAAATAAAACATTTTTGTAATAATTTAAATATACTTATATGTACAATTAATATCGTACAAGTACACACGTATGTTCCTTTCACTAATTACAAGCAAAGTCAAGGAAAAATCATATACATATGTGTAAGTGTAATTTTATTCAAATTTTACATTCATTCAGCAAACAGTAAGCAATATTAACATGAACTTTTTTTTGTTAAAATAATTTTATTTTTCATGATTTTTAAACTCTTAACTGTTCTATGATACATATACAGAGCTAATTTGTTGTTTCACCTTTAATGTGGTCTTTAACTGTAGTTTACCTTGTTTTTTGCCGTGAATTAAAAAAAAAAAACAACAAACTTTTTATAATGTTTTGTTCTCTGTTGCATACAAATACCGATGCAAAAACATTCATAATGGTGTTCAACGCGATTACATTACAGAGATTTTCTTTTGTAAACTGTAAGATTGTAACCCATAGTGTGATTGCACACCAGTTATTAATGTATTATTTCATGTACATTATTATTACATTGAATCCAAAATAAAAATAAAAAATACCCAAAATAAAAATGTACAACCCCGTAGTCCGTAGTTAAAATTTTTAATAGAATTCCTTTCTTTCAAATACATACATATACGACATCTTTATGCAATTTATCTCGTGTTGCACGCTATTTTATACATTATAGTTTATACTAAAATTTGATTATAAAGAATTAAAAAACTTTTAAATAAATTTAATATCACAAAAAGACTGTAATATATATATATTTTTTTTGGATATAAAGAATTTTTATTTTTCAGATACATACACTACAAATAATTTCCCTCTTTTTGCATAACATTTAAATTGGTATAATACAGGTATGTAGATTTTTATATGTATCTACGAGTATATACACCTATTATATTTTGTTACTGTTACATGGTATAAAAGTATAATTTTAAATAATTGTGTATAACAATTGTTAGTAATCTAATATCATATTTATGTAAGTAGTATTTTCGGTTAAGAGGAATACAGGTGGAATTATTAACTGTACATTTATAGAGAAAAATAATGAAAGTCTGCGCGACAAACAAACTTTGTTTTGTTGCTATAATTTTCATTATTTTTCTTCCGCCTTTTCAATAATTTTCAAAATTTTGTTAATTTTTTTTTTATTTATTTAAGTTTTTCTTTTAAATCAAAATTAAAACAATAACAGGAAATAAGATATTATTATTACTTATGACAAAAAATTACATATTATGCATATAAATTTTTTTTTTCAGTTTTCAAATGAAAATCGTAATTATAGAAATCTAGATTTAATAATAAAATAAGAAAAACTTTGTGTACACATGACAACTTTAGATAAGTAAATATTTACTTGTAATTGTTAGAAACTTATTTAAATTATTTTGTTTTTCTCCCTCGCACAACATCCATAAATCATATAAAAATCTTCGAAATTTTCTCACCTGTACAATTAAATGTTTACTAAAATCACATTCAAATTAAAATTTAAATAAATTATCAAGATTTAAATTACTACATGTCCATATAAAAACATACAAAATAATACATTACACTGTATGTATCGTATATATACAGTGAATATTATGTAGATTAACTCGTCTTGTCAGCTGTTGTAATTATGTTTTCGTGTTAATAATTTTGACTTTCGTGTCTGAAAAATCACTAACATGCAAGTAAGCAAGTAAATTTTAAAGAAATTAACAAATAAAAACAAAGAAAGTATAAAATGAGAAAACAACAACACTCATTTCATTTTCATTTACATTAAAATAAAATTAAAAAAAAAACGAATCCAAACAAAATATTATGTATTGCATTGCATTTAATTGGATATCATTTCAATTATATTTATGTAAAGTATACCTACATCTTTCGAAGACAATTTAATTTTTGATTTTGAAATAAAATTGGACAATAATTTCAAGAAATAAAATAAAATCAAATTAAATAATTATTGAGTTGCTTTATATGATTGTTACTCGCATAGTCACATGTATGTATTTATAAATATTCATTTTGTAAATTTAATGAAATATTTCTTATCTTGATTTCAATTTACATACTTAGATTATAAGCAATGAGTATATACCTAACTAATGAAAATTCTTCATTACAAATCCAGGATTAAATGATTTTGCAATGGTCACATTGTTAACATTGTAAAAAAAAGATTTTTTTGTATTTATATATTTTTAGCTATACACATGCATATATTTTTAACCATCATCATTATTTATAAGTATATGAAGTAAAATGTAGAAATATTTATTTAATGTGTATGTTGTATTACAATGTGCATATACAATAAAGAATAAAACTGATGTTTGCGTGATATTTTCCATTAATAAAATTATTCTTTTATTTGTATGGATTAAAGATAAATACATATATGTAGATATACTAAACAAACAAAAATGTCTACAATAATAATTCATATTAGTATATGTTTTAATACAAAAAGAAGTCTTAATTGAAATCTTACAACATAATATTTTACTAGGAAACGAATATTAGAAAAATGACGTCCACTTTGTAATACATGTATTACATGCATAAATATGTGAAATATGTACATATATGTATATATGCATGTGAGATATTTTTATACATAACATGTACATATGTAAAGCTGCATATAGGTATAATGTGCAGACATTTATAATTAATTTATGTTAAAAAAGAAAAAAAAAATTTTTTTTTCTAAAGACTGAACATAACACAAAAATGCAATTTTATTATTAATCTTAATAATATAACGCTCAGAAAGAGGTGTGCCAAATATAATTGTGTATAAATTTAGGACGACAATGATATACGACCATATTATACAGACTATTGTACATAATAAAATTTTATTAAATATAATAAAGTAGGTATAAGGAAAATTCATTAAAATCTTTTTGTTAATTTCACTATATTAAAGATAGTGTACGTAATTAAGTCTTTTTCTTCAACTGTACAATAAACAAAAAGATAATAATAATATTCGAATTTCAAAAACGAAAAATCAGAGCATAAAAATGTTTACTACATACATACATATGTATATGTACATGTGTGTATCTATCCACGCTAAAAATGTAATTAAGGTGAATGAAATACCAAAATCTTATTGGCGTGAAATACAAATACCTATCTATATATGTTAAATATTTTTGAAATTTTTAAATTAAAAATAATTTAAATCAAATATTTAAATTGATATTTCGTATTATGATTTTAAATAAATCTAATAAACGATAAAAAAAAAATTTGTCACTTTTAAGACAATAAATTTGTCTTAATTAGAAGATTTTTGATAAGACTAAAGAAAATAATGCAGTTGACATTCTATAATATTCGATTTTTAACTAAATAGGTACATCAAAGAAAAAGAAAAAAATTTAATCACTTTCTATTATGTTAATTAAATTTATTCTATTATGATTCGTATAAAAGATAAAAAATTCATGTTTTGAAGGTTTTTTAAAACTTACACAAAAATAAACGATTTTAGAAAAAAAATTAAGTACAAACTTTAACTTTAACTTTAACTTTTTTTTAAATAGGTAGAAGCAAATAAATTAAAGGAATTATATAAAGACAGGTGAATACCGAGTGGCTGTTAGTTTATTATCTGTTCTTATCTATCACTGTCTACTATACGTTTTTTTCCATTCTCATTCTATTTTTTTGTTATTTTAGGTGTAGCATGTGGATAATTTTTTTTTCCTTTTGAAACCAGACAAAAGAAAAAGAAACGACATACACACCTGTTTCTACATACGTATACCTATATATACATATGTATACGAAACAACCTTTTGTATTAAACAATCCTTAAAAGCAGATGTTAACTCACAAATAACTTTTTTCTACTTTTGTCTTTTATATTATAGCTATGTGTATATGTATGTGCAATGTGCATAACAATAAGTGCACTTATGTGGTTTGAAATGCATTTCGTTTACATGTGCATGAAACATTTCATTTCAAAAATCACATATGTATGTATGTATCTATACATTGATTTTAAATTACAATTCTTATTTCAAATATTATGTCTTGCGTGCTTTTATTTGGGTTACAATTTAACAATAAGTTTATTTTATTTTTACATTTAAATCAGTTTAAAAAGGGGTGTACTAACTGCTTAACCTTGATTGATACACAAATTATATTATGTAGTGTATTGCATAGTATGTACTTTATCAGATTAGGGGACAATGATTGTTATGTTGAATTACGTGTGCTAATTTTCATAGAAACACACATCGTTTAAATTATTAAAAATCAATAAAATATCGTCATATCGTATGATATTATACGATTCATATACACGAATAATCTGGAATTTGCAATTTGATTGAATCATTTTCAATGACTTTAAATTAAAACATAAACTTCTTTTAGAATATAAAATAAATTTCAAAATAAATTAAATGCAATAAAATAATAATAAAAGTTAAATTAATTTTAATAAATATAATTAAAACATCATATATAAAATATGTAAGTGACATTTTTTTTTATTAAAGGTTTTTAAGTTTAAATGATTGCAACATGGTTATATTCGTTTAGCTGACTATTTTACTTATTATGAATAATTCTGACTCATAACAAAATTCAAATTTCTTGCATATGAGTTCATTGTTTCATAATTGAAATTTAAAACTTAATATGAGGAAAATTTATGATATACATGGATATATGTACCTAAAACTGGTATGCAATGTATGTACATGTGTGAGTTAAAGTTTATTACTACGGAAAAAACAAACATTGTCAGATCAAAAGGCAAAATTATAATTTTGTAACTATAATAACTCAAAATTAAATTATGTATACGAATAATTTGATGAAAACATGATAACATAAACATTTATTATTATACTAAAAAAAAAGGAAAAATAAAAATAAAACAATAGTAAACCTCAATTTGCCATATGTCTAGTGTACATAAACATATTAAAACTAAAAAAAATTTTTAATGAACTTTTTAATATTAAAATATTGAGTTATAAAACAAAAACAAGGTTTCTTCAAGTGACAAAAACCAATTTCATTTCACCACATTTTTTGTTTACTTTTCTTTGGAGCCCTTTTTTCATATACATATGTAGATACTGCATTTTCTAATTGTTATTCATTTTTATTCAAATAATAAATGAAAGCTTCATTATGATTTGTTGCATATTGGATATCATAGCAATACCACGCACACAAACGTGATAATGCTTTGACCTTTTATATAGCCTACTGGCCTACAGAAAAAATAAAAGGCTTAAAGTGACAAAAAGGCTTTTAAAATATCTAAATAGTGAATGTACAAATGAATAAAAATCGTATTTTAATTTTTATTTGTAATTCAAAAGTTCACTCCACCTTTAACAAGTCATTTTGTTTTTGTTTTGAAGTAAATTTTTTCTTTTACATTTTTTTGTTATTTATAAAACAAGACAATAATTTGGAACTTTATTTATGGACAATTTTGTTTAGTAGGTAATTTTTTTATGCATTTTAATATGCGTTTACGTATGTACATATGTTATATATCTATTCATTTTTTATTTGAATTTAAATTTCATGGTCGTGATTTTTAAATATATTATGTTAATAAGAAAAGATTTACAAAATTTACCTAAACAAAAAAATAATAAACAAAACAGATAAAAAAACATCATTTATACATTTTAATTTACATGTTTAAATGTTTTTTCTTGACGATTTTTATATTATTTATATTTACAAAAATATTAAAGTAAAATTATTATTGGTAGGTAGGTATTTCACTTTACTGTATGCTACGTGTACATAAATTATTGCTTGTTAAATTTTTAGAAAAATAAAATTTGGATTTTCCATGAAAACGTTATAAACAAAATTAATAATTTGTTTTTGCAAATTTACTCATAAAATGGAGTTTGATTTTTTTACTTTTTACTGTTTTTATTTTGTTATATTATGTAGATAAAATTTATTATCTTGATATGACTTTTTACATTGTATTTTGACTAAAACTAAACTTTTTGTTTTATCAGTTAAGTAAATCGTAGATAATAAAGACTGATAAGACTTATGAACATTTATTTTATTTCCTTCTTCATATTTTTTATTTTCAGAAAATTTCTATATGAAATTACGTTATAGTGTCATCGTACAAAAAAAAAAATGCAAACATATAGCAAAGTAAAAATTTCCTAATATGAAAATTTGTTCAAGGGGAACTGAATGCTTTATTTTTATGGTCTTTTATATTTCATATTTAAATTTAATAATATTGTACTACTTCCATTACATAAGTATGTATACACATCAAAAGTTCTTCCTTCCCTTCGCAAATATTTTCATTCAAACATTTTTTTCAAAAACATCCCTAAGTATAGTAAGTCCCTAATTTTTTAATATCAAACGACTTGATAAATTATTTATGTGGTGTATTATGTACATACATATGTATGTGACGGCATGTACGTATATTTTTATTCATTTTTGTTTTTCATTTTCAAAAGTGAAAAAACGACTAAAACATAATGTATAATAAGTAAAAAATAAAATTTGATCCTTTTACTTTAATAGACCTTGAAGACATGAATAAAATATACTTAAAAACATACATATACCATTTAACAAAAAAGATACTGCACTACATTTATATGTCAGTTTCCAGTTTTGAAATATTTTCAGCAGAGAAGCATATGTACTTACGTACATACCATATGTATACAATTTGGTTGATTGTTTTTGTTTAAAAAAAAATCTAGTTTTGAAAATTTAAAATCTACATAATAATACTGTGAACTGTGAATGTAAAAGGGCAGGTAGATATACTCGTATATACTTTAACTTATATAAGAATACTAAAAATTTTATGTGCACCAAAACAACCAAAAATTTTCAGACAAAATTTAAAAAGAATAAAATTCACAAAAAATGAGAAACTTCTTCTCCAAAATTCATTCTTGAAAATTTTAGATGTAAAAAACACAAAATAAGAAATAAAATGTATATGTACATTTAACAAGATACATATATGTAGGTATATATAGTTTGTGTTTCTTGGATATTCGTATTTATTGTATATTCCAAACTTCTTATAAGAGTAAAGAAGTAGAAATATAAAATGAGAAAAAGAAAAAAGTCAATGACATGATCTTGCACATTGTGGTCTCATAGAAATCTTGAAGGCAAAATAAATAAATTAAATGAAATGAAATAAAATAAAACAAAAATAGAAATAAAACTTAAATAAAAAAAAAGTGAAGTAAAAATAATACATAAAACATTTATATACTATTATTGTAAGAATTCTCTTTTCAAAAAGTGATTCATTGTACTTGTGTAAAAGGATCTCATTTCTTTCTTAAGTTCTGCTAGTATATTTTTATAAATGTAGCTGCTGATATTTTCTTAAGATTAATTTGTATAGAGTAAATAATACAGATATTGAAATAAAATAAAAATATATTCAGCTATAGATTTAAATAAAATGAAAAATCCAAATAAATCTTAATTATGCAATTTTGTTTACATAAAACAGATAAAGTTTAATTAAGAGCTTTATTTGTTTGAAATTATTGGAATCCAGTAATTAAATGTTGATCATAATCTCATACATAAGATAAAGTTACATCAGTAGGAGGGGAATCAAAAATATTAATTTGAATATTCACAACAGTATAATAAAAATAAAACGATCTATTTATAACTTTTATTTTGTACTTTATAATTTTCTTTGTGACTGTAATACATAACAGTAACACATTTTACAATGATCATATTTTATCTCCTCCTATTTATTATTTATGATATGACCTTTAACCCTCTTTAATTTTTAATTCTATAGTCGACAACTATAAATATGTATGTACATAGTACATACAATAATAAGATTTCTTTTATGCCTAACTCTTGATTACATTTTTACATCTTTTTTATTTGATTCAGAGAAGCATTAAATTTAATCATCTCTATTTCTAACAATTATCGAGCCATATGTAGATTTAATTTTTTTTTTTTTTAAATAATTCAATACTTAAAATTTTCATACATAACATCATCACGAATGTAATATAAATAACATAAGTCATAAAAGAAAATCTTTCTTATTTTTGCTCGTTTTCTTAGAATGTATCTTAGAATATATTTTATCTTTCATACTAGAAATAATATTTTGTAGTTATACATTTTGTTTTTAAATATCTGGTGAATTTTATCCCCTACTAAGTGCCAATCTTGCAATTTTATACCCTACGTACAACAAAAAATATACATTCATTTGTGCATGCATACATTTTTCTCATCTATAAACTCCTCAACATCGTGTATATAAAATATTAAGCACAATGATCTCACCAGTCGGCAATTACCACTAAGCTTTTATTATTTTGCGCCAAGTAACTCTGACTGCCTGACTGGGATCTTTTTCATATACCATACAGATACATCTTAAAATCTGGATATGTATATGGATGGATGAATATAAAATTCTGTGCAATGATCTTTTCTTTAAAAAAAAAAAAACATTGATGCTAAAATTTCATCTGCCATGCCGCCGGTGACTAATTTAAATTTTACTAAATTGCCATATTAATCAGACAACAAGGAAATTATGAATAAGAAATAAATAAAATTATTGTAAGAAAAAAAAAGCTTTAAGAATAATGTAATGAACGTACACGTGATATTCACAAATATGATATAAAATATTTCGGTAGCTCTTAAATTTAATAAAAAGTGATCCACATTCAAATTTTAATTTTTTTTTAAATTTTATTTATTTAAAAAATTGAAAATTATGTATTTTTTTCTATACCTTTATCTAGATTATATCCAATTGGAAGAGTTTTTTCATGTACTCGAGTAAGTAAAAGTTGCTTATAGGTGCCTAGAGATCTTTTAGGAGATAAATTTCAATTATTGCAAACAGTACGTAGAACAAAATTTTTTTTATTTTGTATTTTTGTTGTTTTCTTGATTTTCGTTCACAGCACTATATATTTTTAACTTTTTATTTTATTCTTTTTTCTAAAACCCAATAAAATTTCATTAATAAAGATAGAAATTTAAAAAAAAAAAATCATTTAAATCATCTCTGAATTTATCTTACCACGTTTATTTATTTTTATTCATTTATTTATTTTTTTTATTTTGTTTTGTATTTATTTATTCTTCTACAATCTACATTTCCATTATAATAGAAAGCAAAAAGAATTCAAATAGGAAATGCATTTGCACAATAAATATACATGTATCTAAACATATGCACAAACATACATAAGATTGGTTATATTTTTTCCAGTTTTAAAAATATATGTTATGTATTCAATCTATATACAAATACTACAATTTTCATAATACAAGAGAACAGATAGATCACGAAGTTATATGATATATGTTTCTGTAGATTTTTTACATATATATATGTAGGTACACAAGTATATGTATTACTGTAGATACAGAAACAAAAAAATAAATAAGAACAGGATGTTGTTAGACTGTAGAATATCGGTATTTAAAATAAAATTTTATCATCACTTTTTTTTAAATTCATGAATACACTATATATCCTCTTCGATATACAAATAAGAAAACATAACATTTATATATATAAATACAAATAAAAGATACTTTTTTGTAATTGTATATATGTACATACAAATTCACAAGAAACGAGAAAAAAAAACCAAAACAAAATACCAATAAAACAAATTTTTTTTTTCCTTTTAAAATATCACCAATGTAAATATAACACTACTCACTAAAGGATCTTTTTCTATAATATGTATCGCAGAAATAGACGGAATAAGATTTTTATAAAATATATATTTAACACTGGCAGTGATGAACTTTTTTTTTGTTTTTTTTTCAAAATTATTTTATTCCTTAAAATTTATTTTGTTTTATTTGTTATTTAAGTTCAATATAAAAAAAAAAATTATTTTGTTGCACTTTTTATTTCAAATTTGAATTTTAAAATAATAAAAAAAAAGAAATTGATTTTTAAACTTTGTACGACCATCTTTTAAACAATAACTGAAGTGTATTTATAAAAATGGTCAGACTAAATTTATATTTTTAGTACATCTCAAATACTTCCATCAACTGTTTTTTGCCTACTACTACACAAAACAATAAAAGGGGAAAAAAACGTTCGTTCGTTTAAAGAGCTCGTTTACAACTAAAATTTATGTTCAAACAAAATACGACTAGTCGAATTGGAATGGAAAATACTATAATCGATACAACAACCAACATTTTTTTATTTTCCAGCCAACCACAAAATGTATTTGAAATGATCTGTCTGTACTGTAGCTATACATGAACAATGAACATGTCTATAAAGCACAACATAAAAATAAAAGATACGTTTTTTATTATTTTCATTTTTCATACAGTATTTGCCGGTTTGCTATTGAAATGAATATTTCTTGTTGTAGATTAGTTATGCTATAAGATTTGAATGTAAAATTGTAAAAGGAGAATTGTTTAAGTTAGAAAATGTTTGAAGTTGAATCGGTGGAAAACAATTTACTTCCATCTCAGTAAATGTTTATCCTACAACAGTGTAGGATAAAAATATTGGACAATTTCTTAAGAGTTTAAAATTGTATGGTCATCCTGCAAGATAAATACCTAAAATCAATTTTTTCAAAATGACAAAATTATAATCACTCAGGCATAGAATAAATGATATGTGTATGTAATGATATCAGATATTGCATTAAAAAAATTTTTTTTCAATTGTTATTACTTTCACTATTATGTACAAAAAATTTTTTTCTCTTTTCACTTTTAAAATTTTTATCAAATTTAATAACGAACTTCCAAAATAAAAAGAAATTAACAATAAAAATAAAATAAAAATCAAAGTGCAACCGTTTTTTTTTTTTTTAATTCGGCTCATTTAAAATAAATAAAATTATGTACTTTAATTCAATTGATAAATTACATACTCCATTTTTAACAGAATCATTACTTCACATTTTATAAATTAATGATTGCATTCAAATTTAAACAGAGATTACACCCACACACACACTCACAATTTTACACATGAGAAAATGTTACTTTACTTCTTTATTTTTATTTATTTACATATATCATTTGTATAATCATCATCTAATCCTTTTTTTTATTACCTATCATTTATCATTTAATATCTGAAAATTTTTTTTTCGTTTTATTAAATAAGAAAAAGGTACAAAAAAAAACAGAAAAACGAAATTAAATATCTTAATAATGATAATAATTTTTTTTTTTACTCATATTTATTTTGTAGAGAAAATATATAAGATAAATTTTTATATTATTATTTTTGTTTTTTGTTATTAAAAATTTTTTGCCATTTAAATGACCTAAATATAGGTAATGTTGCTGTATAAACAAACAAAAATAAAACATCATATTTTATACGTGGTATACATTTATACGTATACAATATTATAAGTTCAATTGATGCCAACAATTTTCCGAAAAAAAGTGATTTATGTTATTTTATTCAAAATTTGAATATGATAAATTGTATACAAAATTTTAATGTTTAGCAACTTATGCAAATTTATTTGATCATTCATGTTTCATTATTATTATTATTATTATTGTTATTATTTTCCATATGTATCCACATAATTTTAAAAAAAAATTTTCATTAAAATCGATTCCGGATATGTTTACCATTCATAAAAACCATTGTAAACAATAAACGCACGTGTATATTTTACCTATACGCGTTTAAATATACATTTTTATGCATTTTTTGATCGATAAAACAAATGTACATTTTGTTTATTGTATAACATATTATTTTTATCGAATGTATACAAAAATCTTTAACAACATACTATTAACATAATGTGTTTTATATCTAAACTCGTACTTTATTGATCGATCAGAAGCATTATTACAATTTTTTTAAACATTATACTAACATATGTACACTTACTACAGCAATTCCAAAACAAAAGATAAATAAATAGGTATTTTATATATTGAATCGAATATTTCATGTACGTACGTGTGCATTTATATGTACATATACATACATGCACACATTAAAGTACAAAATGGAAATTTGCAATTAGATAGAACCATAATTATCATGTTTACATTAGAGGTAGATTTTAACGTTAAACAAGCAGAAGAACTTTTACCAAAACTAAAATACCAATTTTAATGTATGTACATATGTATGTGTATGTTTATGAAAATATATTTTTAAAACAGCCAGAAATAATAGTGTACTACAGTACAGTTTAGTGGATGGATTGTTTCAATAAATCCAGCACCATTGGTTTATATAGTATATACATAAAGTATGATGTAAAGAATTCGACTGGGGATAGCATATTGTGATCATGATGTGATCATTGCAAATTTTAAGTGGATCTCGGATCTCATCTTCATCTTCTATGTGTTACGCATTCTTTAAACAATTTTCTTCAAAGTAAAATATGCGTCTGATAATGACGCCAATGTTATTATCAATTAGAAATTGTTTTGACTAAAAAACCATTTGAAATATTTTATAGGCATTTTCAATTTGTATTGAAAATTTAAAATTTTAAACTAACTGAGAAACAAATACAAGATTATGTTGAAATCATTATAACACAATAAACGAAAAAAATTTCCAGCATAAAATGGAAAAATTACAAAACTTATGTATTAATTTAGTTATATAATTTAGTAACATTCTTGTATGTTGAAGTACCCTGACTGAACTCTTGAACAAAATTTTTTTTTTTTTTGAATTCGAAATCAAAGAGTTAACCAAGATTTTGATGTTTTAAATTGCATAATGATACTATGGTTAATTGAATGTTTAAAAATTTCGCAAATATGTGAATTGAATTTAAATAAATAAATTTTATTTAAATTTTACTCCATGGAATAACAACTTAGCGTGAAATATTTTTGTGGCTTTAATTACGAATGTATCTATAACCACTCATGAACATTGCTGATGCATTCAAAAACATGTTTACGATATCATAAAAGTAACCATGTGTAAAACATGTTGAGTGCATTATAAATGGTCTTTGGACGTCGTGGTATATGTACAAATTAACCAATATAAGCAGATGTATGCAATATATATAAAGGGTCTGTCTGTATTCTGTATTATATTATTTTTTTTCCATATTCTTTTCGTGCTATTTCATATGAAATACACTATATTTTATTATTAGGGATCAGAACAAAATGTAATGGTAGTTTGTTTTACGTTTCCTGTTTAACAATTGAAAGAATTCTTTTTACACAATTAAATGAAAAGAATGTTTATTATAAGAGAGTACTTCCACCTTTATCATAAATTGAATAAATTTTTAATGTTGTAATATGGTAGGAATGGTCTATGTTTAGTGTTTACATATTATTTCAAAACATTTGCGTCAACCCGAAAATACATTATCAAAATTCATCGTACAAATTTTGACTTTCAATCCAAAAATAAGAATCTATACTTTATATTACACAAGATTTTTAAAAAATTCGTAATTAAGGTAATGTTCACTGATTTTTGAAATATTTTTTAATCAAACAGATAGAAAAACTAATTAACTGAATCAGATACACATCATACTGAATTTACAATTTTTCAGATGGTCAATATCATACAGCCGGCTAAATAAATGTGTGCGTACATCTATGACTATAATGTACACGTTCACAATAATTCCATATCTATGAATAAACAATTTAAATTATTATTTCTGATTATTATAAGTAAATTACTAATATCATGCTTAAAGAAAATTGACAAATCGCGATAAAATCCATTAAATATTAGTTAGACGCCGGCAGTCATCGATTTACGTTTTATTGGATTTTTTATTGCAGTTTTCACTTGATTTTCTAATAACACCTCATAGACGCTAAAATGATAACTCATTACGATATCATATTCTTTAAGGCAATACGTTGGTCTCAATTTATATGAATACATATAAAAATTTATAAGCATAATAATAATAAACAACAGACTACACATGGATATATTTGTGTACGCAAACCGTAAAGTGCACAGATTTTGAAAAATTGTTTTTGAAAGTTTTCGATTAAGCATAACCGTGTATGTACAATCGTACAGCCCATTAATACATATGTACGTAAATATGGTCAGTTATGCATCTACTTTATTTTGTATAATCTTAGTTATTGCGTACGGCACAAGTAAATTACATACTTAGCTAAGTTTATTATATTGAAAAACTTATCAAATTTATTCTTTCATTTCTAAATACGGAAAAAATTTCATACTTTATCAGCACATGTGTATACTTTAATTATGTGTAGATTTTTTGGTTTTTATATTAAATGCATCCATGTGAAATATTAGCACATAAAATTCCTTGTAATCTCTATTGTTTTCGAAAATTTTTGATTACATTATTCTTGTCATTCAACCTCCATTAAATAAACATGTCATATCTTAACTACAAGAATATGTTTGTGTTACCATTATAATATACATATGAGCAATTTACCTGAGTCATAATGATAATAATAATCATAATGTAGTAATTGCTATATAACATTTAAATTGTATACATTATAAAATGCAGATAGTAGGCCACATTAAAAAAAACCAACAACTCTACGATAAAAAGGAATAACAAACGAAATGAATTGTGAACAACTTATGTAAGCAACTTTGCAAGCCCCCAATAGGGTCGATATTTATATACACTGTATATATTCAATATTCATACATATTTGTGCGACAAAAGATAAGAAAGAACTAGTTTTCCTTCATTTTTCTGGTTTATATACAAATAATATTTAACTTGTAGTTAAAATGGTAGCTACACATTTATTATTGATGCCCTGGTGGTTTACAATATTAAAAATATTACCTATAAATGCATTGGTATACCACATATTTTATGAGAAGAACTGAAACCTACTGTTATACACACAAAAATACACACGCTAATATGATGTACTAAATATTTATAGTTATTAATCGCCAGCGGAAAATGAAAAACAAATCAAAGATGGATTTTTCTAAGCTACTGTTGACATATTTAACAAATCAAAGAATGAACGATAAAATAGTTCCTGAGAAATATGTTAGGTTAGATATTCATTTTTATTTGTACAAATGCATTTACGTATGTGAAATCTAATATTATCACATATGTATGTATGTGTGTATTCACGTATATGTATACTCAAATAAATGTGTGTAATTTCATTTGTGTGTATTTTATTAAGTTCGGCCTCCAAAGACACGTTCGATGATGTATTGTAGTCAAGGTCAATGATCGTTTACATTCTATTCCCAATAAAAATTACAAAAGTATCTATTGATGAGGCTAACTCTATATGATTATGCATTAGTAGTTGCACATAATATATACAATATGCACTTCAAATTATATATAATATGACTTATAATAGTTATAATATAGTATAGTTGCATGGACAGCATTAGTTTTTATATTTTTCCTTTTGTAGCTTAACAATTTATGTCCTATAAGAAAAAGTACAATATTTCTTGTATGCATGCACTTATTATTACCATATCTTTAATATATTTCGCTAACTTATGTTATCCATTAAATATATTATATTTATGTATTTAATACATATCACATGTAGAAAATATGTATATACATACAATGCATATACATATCATATGTTATATGTTTGTTTTTTAAATGCTTATATCCGAAGTCTTAAGACAAAAGTCTTTGAAATCTTTCGGACTAAGCTTATTCATTATATACGGGTATGGTAAGTACATACTTTACTTACATATAAACTCTTGAATTATTATTATTATTATTATTATGAATAGAGAAAAAAATAGCATAATGCATACATACTATTACATAAAGACATTTTTTGTATATTTATTTTTATTTTCTTTTCATTTTTGTAAAATTATGTTTAAAAAGTACATGATGGAAATATATGTATGAATATGTTTGTGTTTTTTTTTTTTTTTGCCCTACATGAAATTATTAATTTACACTATTGTGGTTTTTTGACGTGTTCAAGTGATGGTTTGAAAATTTCATGTTTCTAGCATATGTGAAAATTACCATAATACATATTGTATTTTGATGACAGTCTTTTTGCTTTCATTCGAAAGCATATACTATAAATTATATTTAAAAAAAAATATCCATACACATAAGCACATTACATACAGTATATGTAATATTGATTTTTTATGCGGTTTAACCCAAAGTCTTAAAAAATAAACAAAGGCCTAAACCACATTTAGGAAAATTGTTGAGATTATTATACTGTATGTTGGTATAATTTAAACAACTTATTCAACACATTATTTTATACAATATTAAATTCTTATGTACACATACATATGAATGTATGTAATATATACATATACATATGTACGTTTTCGTTGTATAATAAACATAAATACATCATTTAATATATTGTATGTACTATAAAATACATAAAATATAGTATGTGTATAAAATATATGTAAAACAAATATGTACAATACCTATATATTGTTAAAATAAATGTTGGTTTATATGCAAGCTTTCTCTATCTCTTCACACGATCTTTTTCTTTATTTTATTTTTACATTTTTTTAACCATACTTGATAAAAGAAGTTAGTTAATAATAATACGACAATAATAAAATGTTTAACGAATTATAATTGCAGCTGTAATACTAAAGAAAAACAAAAAAAAAAAAAAAAAACAAATTTTTACTCCACCTCTAACTAAATGATAATTATATAGTTTTGTAAATACATTACATTAAAACTGATCTGACAAGACTAAAAAAAAAACAAAAACACCAAAATTTATCTTCCTTATACGTGCATATGAAATTTATATGTTTGTTTGAAACACAACTCACCTTCATATCTATTGTATCTCAATTCAACAAAGTTAAAAATAATAAAAATAATAATAAAAATAAAATTACGTGAATAAATCGCAGTGTCGGTATCATATAAGAGTTGGTTTGGGGTTCTTCCCGTAAGACAAATGAATACTCAATTCTGTTTTCTTGAAGAATCATATCGAAAAAATGTATGGAAATAGAATTTAAAAACAAAGTACGTGTGTATATTAAATTTTTATATATAGGTATTACACTTTAAGTAAATTTTCGTCTAAAAAGAGATCTATTCTGTATTTATATTATAAATCTTTTTTTTATAGGCTTTCATCATGAATAATTCATACATCATTTTGGAAAAAAATATGTCATTTTTGTTCTCCTAATACAAAACATTTTTTTGGCAACTTTCCCACTTGACCTTCAATTAACTAAAATATTCATACTATCTAAATCTGACTTCTTACAATAATTTCCTTAAACTTGCCCCTATGAAATGACCTTCATTCTCTCTTTAAACGCGACAATGTGGTTAAAGATCAAATAATTTATCATATGTATGTATATTTTAACAGCTATTTGTTTTCAAAATTTTACAATATTTCGAATTAATTTGTTGATATGATTCTACGACACTGATGTCACGTTAAGTACGTATTCTCATAAATATAAATAAAATAAAAACTTAACATTTCAAAATGTATTGTGTACAATCTTTTTTCCTAATCTAAATGTAAAATACGAATACCTTTTTGTATACATGTGTACACATGCATTAAGATTTATGGAAAATTCTTTGTATAACTATTTTGTAATAAATGAATATATAGAAGATACATGTATCTAAGCTTTATATAAATTCATATTTGATCCCGTCTATTCACATTACAATAAATGTACACGAGTTTATGCATTCATTGAAATGTGTACCCATAGATTGTGGGCTATATTCCAAGAAATCTGTATATACATAAGTAGTTTTAAAAAAAAAAAAAAAAAGTTATTTTCTTTTATTTTTTTGTTATTTAACTCAATCAGATTCTAACTGTTTATTAACCTTATTTTAAAGCTTAGAAAAATATCTTTCATTGCACAAGTTCATGCAGTAATTGTAGTAAGAGGCACACATACAATATTCGATTTTTTTTTTTTTTTTCATTAGACTGCTTTCTTCCGTTTTGTTATTTTTCTTACAAATATACAAGACCCAATATACAAGATCACTATATCTAGTCCATATAATGAGAAACTGATGACGGTCTTTTATTACCTATATAAATATGTAGGTATATCATTTTATATTCTTTTAATACATATTGTATACAAAACTGTACAATGTACATCCAGCTAATCATCTACGTTTAAAAATTGAAGAGCGAAAAATGCTTTTAACTCCAAATGATCAAAATAATGATGACTAACTTACCTGGATAATAATATCTGACAACGATTGATGTAAAAATAACGTAATACAATTTCCAATCAATACTAATCGTAATTGTAACAATTTCCAACTCTAATTAACCTCCTAATAGTTCAAAATGAACTATGTGTAAGCATTAATAATGTTGTTCATTTGTATACAAGTTCTACTATAAAAATGTAACAGATCGTTCATTCATTCAATAATGATGATCTTATTTTTCATACAATATAAAATCATTTTTCGGGTCAACCGGCTTTTAGAACATACATACATGCATATAAATATAGCTGAGGCTATATGAATAACATACAGTTGATGGCAAGGTAATCATTTTGTATTAATGCATAATGCACGTACATACTATATGTACATGTGTATGTAGGTATATATGAGCACAACAAATTATAATGTTACAATTTACAATATGTACATTCATACATTAGTACACAAAATACATGATTGACCTCAACTTTCTTTTTAATATAGAATATTGATCATTTTCTTTCCATTTACATTCATTTACTGTACAAAATGAAAGATATAATCCTTCTCAATTATATTATTGTGCGGGTGAATTATTACATAACGGGAAATTGTTAAGTCAATTTACATTTATTTACAATTTTTCATTGCTACCTACTCTTGTACACAATTTGTATGTGTACAACCAAATAATATTACATACCTACTTTGTAAATCGAATATATAAGTGGGTGGTTATTTCACTTTTACATGATATACTACAGTAATTTTATAGCTAATTTCATTTTAAAAGATGTAAACACATCTGCAGTTTGAACTACTTTTATACTTTATAAAAGGGCGTTAGAAATTAGTAAGTAGTTTATAATCTAGGTGAAAATAAGCAAACAACAATAAATTTTTAAATACTAATTTTATTTTTAGTATTGTATATTTGAAAATTTGGGTCAGGATTTTTCTTTTTGTTTTTCCTTTGAAAAATTTGGAATTTGTTTAAAAATTATGACTATACAGGATTATTTTTACAAAAAACAAAATACTACAACTTTCTTAAACAAAAATAATATAAACAATTTAACATCTGATCCAATCTTGCTTTTTTTTCTCTCTCTCTTTTTTGTTTTTAAATAAAATAAAATCAAATAATTTCAACATATTTTGTTTCCTATTAAGATGTTATTTTTATTCGTAAACTTGTCACAATTTAGTATTTACGATCTCAACTTTGGTGGTAATAATTTAACTTTATTATTACATTATTATCATATGAGATTTTAAAAAGCATTTTCAACTAAAATTTAACAAATCTCATTTCTGTAATAAATTCCATAAAAAACAAATTTATTACATTTCCTTGATCCATGCTTTATAAAATGCACATGTTGTACTCTATAAATTATACCAGGTAAATAAATATTTTAGTTATTTAAATAAATTTCAGTTAAAAAAAAAAAAAATCATTAAATTTAATGAATGTTTGATGCTTTTATTGTTTCATATCGAATGCAAATGGCTTAACGATTTGTTTTTTTTTTTCTAATTTTATTTTTTCATCCGGAAAAAAAATGCATTCGTAGATACAGCATCTCATTACATATTTTATTTATGATTTTAAAATCTTTATCAAATAGATTACGATGCTTTGCTTTTACGTCAAATTTTTCTTTTTTATCGTTTCGAAGTATTTTCAGTGTTTTCGTTTTCTTTTATTTATTTATTTATTTTTTTTTTTAAAGAGAGTTGAAATTTGGATTTGAATGAATTATTACTTGATTCATATACAAATGTTCGTATTTAAATATCCAACAGGATTTTAAATACAACACAGAACATTTTCAAATTCGTAAACATACGCGTATATTGTACTTTTTTTTTGAAAATATAAACGTGTCTACACATTCCTAATTTTTCTAAAGAAGTAAAGACAACAATAAACAATTTTCGTTTTCTTTTTTTTCTTTGTTTTTTTTTTAAAGAAATCTTGAATTCTATTATGACGACCCACATTAATTTCAAAAAAGCAGAACATTTATTTGGAAAGCCCTTATCTTATTGTATATCATCAGACAACATCTTCTATCCCAACACAAAAATACCGATAACTTAGCCCTTCTTCAAAATTTATAAAAATTTGGTACAATCATACGCAGATGTACATGAACATGATTATCTTATATATGAAACTATGAAAGTACATATGATCTTGCTTTCACAAACAATTGAATTTTCGACAAAAAATTTTTTTACAATAATAAATTAAAGCACATGATCTTTAATTATTATTATTATTTACTTTGTTTGTTCAAAGTGAAATTTAATTTTTTTTTTTTCCTTGTAATTCAAAAGATTTTTGCCCTAGTTATGTTATAGGTACCATTTATGCGTACAATGTCATGTATATCTATTTCTATTTCTAAAATTAAGGTATTTAATGCATATATGATCATGTACTTATATTTTAATAAAAAGATTTCAAATTACAAAAAAAAAAAATGAATTAAAAATATCTACGATTTATTCAATTCACAGTATTATTAATTGTTAAAAAAAGAAAATTATGAAAATCATTGGATATTCATTAAACAATAAGAAAATTTTATTTAAATTGCAAAGTAAAAATATTGGATCACGATCATATGTATATTCACGCAATCATTATTATTATTATTATAATGAAAACGAAAAATTTTTATACATACATATGCATTAAATTTTAAGGTTCATAAATCTTATAAATTTAAAAATTTGCCGTTGGCTATTATTTCCATATCACTTGATTGACTGAATTTTTATATGCTTTTATCTTATATTTACATATTTTGCTCCTTATACGTTATAATGAAGGTCAATTGACCTTAAAAATAGAAAATTTATTCGTGTATATCATACACGATATAAAATGTTTAGTTTTGATTTGAATGCAATGACTTTTATTTTCCTTTCTTTACTTTAAAAAACTAAATTGAATGAGTGATCTAAATTTATAAAAGTATAAAAAAATAAAATAAAATAAAATCAAGTTAAATGACTGACAGGCAAACCAATCATTTTTATCATAATCATCGTCATCATCATTCAAAATTAAGTGATGACGGCTAATTGACATCGTTTTTCTTCTTTACTAAAGGAAAAACGAGATACTAAAGTATTGCATTTTAATATGCTAAATAAATTTTAATAATTTATTTATGCATAATGTTTGAATAAAATAAACAAATATAAATTATTTGTTTTGTTTTTTTTTTTTTTTTAAAAACATGAACGTGTTTTTTGATTTATATATCAGTAAGTATGATATGGTATGGTATGATACACATTATTGAAAAATGAATTGTAAGTGTACATTGACATTAAGTAAATTTATAATATGACCAAGATCTTGACTACGATTAACGTAATTGTGTTATAAATTTTAAGTAAAATATGATGTTAAATTGCCTAAGAATTTTATTTGAAAAAAAATTCTATTTAATATTACGAAAGTAAAATAATTATGCTTGGCTGTATATTTTATCACTTTGTAATTATAAATTGAAATTAATTACAAATATATTTCAACGTACTTATATATACCTATATGTACATATTTTGATACAATTTCAAGGAAAAAAAGACTGGTAACTTTTCATTTTTGTAGGTAATAAAATTAGTAAGTATCTATTCGATCTTTTATAACAGTGAAAAATCACAGTTACACAGGTCATTAATTTTTTAAGTAAGTTTTCGTTTTTTCTTTTCCTTTTTTTCTTACTGCGATAATGCAGTAATGATGAAATTGATACAGACAGATTTATATATAGGTAATTAAACCTGCGGCATTAAAAAATATTCTTACCAGTCAATAAACTGTTATTATTCAATGAATTAGTGATTTAAAATTACATATTATCAGCACATATGTATGTATCTAATTTATCCACAATCCAATATAAAACGATGTATGCATGTACGTAATGGCATAAATAGTCAAAGCAAAAAACTTATTTTTTTTTTTTCATTTACACTAAAATTCATTAATTTTTTTATTTTTATTTAGTTTATTTTTGTTATAAGTATGAAAGTCAAATTGTTTTCAAAATTTTTCTGTTTGTGTGTCTGCAATCTGTATGTACAATATACAAGAAGGAAGTTGCCTTTTAGCAGTTTTTTTTTTTAAAAAGTGTTGAAATTATAAAAATATACGCACAACAAAGTTAATAAAATTAAAACTGGTTTTAACCTTTATTATTTATTATTTTACATTCATAACCAAAGGGAATAATTAATTTATTTTTCTTCATTTTTTTGCTTTAATATTTTATGATATCCTTTTATTAAAGTATAAAATGTTATCAAAGCAAAAGAAAAAATTTTGTTTATAACACGGAAATAAAAGAAATTACGGAGATTTTTTTTTTATATTTTTAATGATTATTTTTGTACATAGAATTAAAATAAAAGTAGTGATGTTTTCTCAAAAAGAAATAAATAAAAATGAAAACATAAAATAAAATATCGATAATAACATTATTTTTGTAAAGAAAAAGTAGAGCGAATTTTTCTTAAAGGTAGAAAAGTCTAATGAATTGTACGACTTTCAACAAATCACGTGAAAAATCAGACATGAGAAACATTAAAAACGCGAGAATCGTTTTTTTTTTTTTTTGTTTTTTAAGAAAAAGGAAAAATATGTTCTTCAGAATTATGACTTTAAATGTTAACAATATTTACGATTTTTGCAATTATCTCATGACAATAAAAATATCATCATAAAGAAACCGTTATTTTTAACATGAAAGAAAAAGAAAATTCTTTTAGCACAGTACTAATTCTGCAAAATGTGAAAATCCCATTAATACATTAAATAAAATTTTACTAATTTTTGACCAACATTGTTTATGAGCACACGTACTAATTCTTTTGTTTACAAATTTTGTTATTACATTAAAAAAGAGATCTTAAAAGTATATTTTTGTATCGCAAGTATGTACATAAATTCAAAATAAAAATTTATAAACAAAATTGGCAATTTGTTATTTTTTTTTTTTGGTAATTTTTGTTTTTCTTATCTTAATTTCATTACTTTTAATTATTTATGTGTTAAAAATAAAGAATCATTGAACGTTGAAATATATAAGTTTAAAAATTTGTAACGGTTATAAATTTTAGTGAAAGTAATTCAAAAAAAAAAAAAATTTTTTTTTTAAATAACAAAAAGCCAAAAAAATCATATAATTTAAATACAAATAAATAAAAATAAATTACCATTAAAGTGAAACTTTTTTGTACGTTAAATTACATATATGTTAAGAAACAAAAATACCCAACAATAATATTATAGTTTTAAATGTAAAATTCAAATTACACGCAAATTACAAAAATCTTTTCTTTTTTATTATTTAATCTAGAAACTTAATTAAAATAAAAAAAAAACGGAATAAATAAAAATGAAATTACAAAATTTAAAAATAAATAACAGATAACAAAACGATTTGATGTTATAAATGTTGTGAATATTTTAAATTTATTCAGTTGCATATTTATTTATACATATGCATTTGTTATGTATTTATGTATATATACCTGTTGAACTTTAATTTATTATATTGATTGTATAACATATAAAACTAAAATTATTTTCAAATTTAATATTGTTAAAAACATTTCAAATCATTATTTTCCATTTAATATTATTGTACATTTGAATTTAACAATCATTGTAATTTAAAATATAATTTCGAATGATTAGTAAATGATTTAGTAAAAATGTTTCGTGTACATGTAATTTAACAGGTATACACATATACATACATATGAAGGAATGCAATATAAACTATGTGTAGGTATATTATGATTTGTGTATATAACGTACATATGTACAAACACATACGCACCTATGTATGTGATATAAACTTGACACATTTATATGTAAATTTATTTATATTGTCATTATTATCATATGCTATTAAATTTGATTAAATGATACAACACTAATAAAAATTTAAATTTTATTTTGCATATTTTCAGATAATTTATAAAACAGGGTATTCGAATTCATTGAACACATTAAAGAATTATATGTAATAACAGGGAAGAAAATTATAAATCAAATTTAAAAAGTTTCCTTTTTAAGCTCATCTATTAAATCAAATCCCACTGAATTTATTTTATTTAAATGATTACAATGTTAAAATATTTAAATGTACGTATAAACATCCTGTATATGTTAGCATATTACAAATTAGTGAAAATAATAATATTATTATTACATACCAATAAAATCGTTTGTTTGCAATCAGAATTGATTAAATGCAATTTTTTGCTTATCTTTCATTTTATGTTTATGAACATTACATATACATACATACACGGATATATAAAATACATTTTATTACCTGTACCCATAATAAGAGTAAAAGTTTTCTTTACTTTTTTTTTTCGTTTTTCGATTACATTTTTTCCTTAAAAAGCACATTAATCAAAAAATACGATCAATAATTCTTTGAATTGAAGATTTCATTTTTATATCTATTTATAAACTTATAGAAAAGTCAGTTTTATTTTAATTTTAAATTTATATTTGAGTAGTTTCTGTTATTAATATGAAATGATCTAAGAAAAAGAAATTTATATGCGTTTAAGGAAATAATAAAAAAAAAACTATAGTTAATTTTACATAAAATACACATTAGTAGGTAATGAACTTTTTTAAAAAATAAAAATAAAAACAATTTAAATATGAAATTTGTAATTTTTCATTAGTAAAATTGTCTTCAAATTTTTTATGTACATATTATCTAGTTTCTTTTTTATGTTTATAATTATTTTAATACAGTAGACATCAAATTTGTATAACTTTCCATTTCAATTATCCGTATCCTCACGCTTTAATTTGTTTGCATTTTTTTTTCAACTCCTTTCTAATTTATAAAAAAATTGTTTTTTTATGCATGTACATATAGCTTTAAATTTAAATTAATAAAAACTATGATAACCGATAAATAAAATTAGATTTCAATAAAAAAGGAAATATACCTACATATGTAGGTACATTACATAAAAATTTGGTAATTAAAAATTAATTTCTAATGTTATATTGTACGTCTTTTATATTTACTCATGCAATACGTAACAGTATGTTAAGGTGACGTGTGAGGTGTTATAAATAACCAATTTTCTCTTATTCGTTTTTTTTTTTTTATAAAAGTTTTTTAATTACTTTTCCTTAATTTATTTTCTATTTTTATACATACATATTTGTTATGGTCACGTTGCCAATAATAACTAATCAAATTCCAATTTGTATATAAGGCACGTACATTCATACATGCATGTATGTAATTTTAATAAGTTACATGATCGACATTTTTAATTTTCTTTTTAAAATATTATATTCATCACATATTGATCGATTCCAATATAAATCGTACATTTATTTTTCATAAGATATTCATAATAGTATTTTGAACTTTATTCAAGAAAATGAAAAAAAAAAAAAAATGTAAATCATTATTGATGATTCCAAATCCAAATAAATTTTTAAAAATAAAATATTGGAGTTATATTACAAGATTTACGTACCAGGAAAATTTACATACGTATATGTCGTAATGTACATTGTAACAGCACGAAATTATTCGAAAATGCTTTGATTTTGATCATCATGAGCATTGCTCGATAATATACAAATCTACATAGTAATTTTTATTATTAATGTAAAGATTACTGTTTTTGCATTTCTTAACAGGCTTTATAATGCTATCGTCATCATCATCATCATCATCATCAACAACAGCGGCAGCAATAACAACTTAGCAAAACTTTAACTCTATATTAACTCTCATGTAATTTATTACTATTTTATTTTTGATCTCATTATGCAAGCAATTTTTTGATTTGTGAATATGATTTCTTTTTTGATTAGTTCAATCTATTCAATCATTTGTTGTAAATACGATTTTTATTTTTATTTTTTTTTTTGAATTTTATTTATTTATATAATTTTAAATATGATGATATGCGCATACATAATGATTTATAATCTCAATTTAAAATTTAATGATACAATTTAAAAAGAAATGATAAACATTTTGTACATATTACTAAAAACAAAAAGCAATAAATGACTATTAAAGAAATATTGTATTAAAATTAATAATAATATTTTTATAACAAATAAAATATATGTAGATATTGTATATAGATTAAAAATCTATGAAGAAGAAAAATATCATCGTACATAATTGGTGATAATGTGATTAGATTAGAGAAAAACAGAGAGAAAAGAGACAAATGACAATTATTTTGCATTTGAAAATTATTATGGAAATATTTAAAATGATAGACTATGTGCATAATATAAATTATAATGATGATATGTTTTATGTATTATGAATGAATAAATGCATATATGTATACACATTTATGATGAAAGTCTAGGTAATATTTATAATCATTATTGAATTAAATTAAGGTCTAAAAGATATTCATTTAATATTCATTTTAATCAATTTATGATGTTTAATTATAATATTTTCTGTCTACGTTCCAATAAGTACATAAAAAAAATATATGAAGGTATCCATTTTTATGATAACGACTACTTATGAGTAAATTTTTATTTTGTTTAATAAAAAAATTTTTCAAAATTACATATTCTCGTATATTTAAATATGTACATGTTACATTCATCATCGATAATTTTGATTAATGTACTAATGTGTCAGTGTGTATAGGATGTCCGGTAATTAATTATATGTATATTTTATTTTCATGTTGTTATTTGACTTCTTTTTTTTTCTATTCGTTTTTAATTAATAAGTGGAAAATAATTGTAATTTTTTTTTTAAATTTATTTCATTATATTACATATAAGATTTTTTAGATTTAAAATAATTTTAATGTGAAAGTGAAGTTTTTTGCAAATACTAATAGAGTAATAAAAAATTAAGTATTAAGATTGGGTTGTTAATGAAAGATACAGAATAAAAATGTAAATTGAAAGATTTATTATATTTATACAACAGAAAATGATCATTATAAAGGAAACTACATAAACTAAATGAAAGAAAATTCATTTTAGCATGTATTTCGAATATTAATTTATTTATTGATTTGTTAATGATTATATTTCCAGTACATATTCCTTTTTATTTAAAAAAAAAATAAAAAATAAAAAATAAACAAAAAAAATTAATTTTACTTGTAAGAAAATAACTACAAATTATAGTTAATTTCAATTTTTAACAGTAATTCAGTAAGCTTGTCCATATAATATATTATTTTAAAAAATTTTTAAATTTATTTGAAATGAAAAGATGTTTATAATTTCATTCAACTTTCTATAGTTATGTAAAAAAAAATATTTAAAGCTAATAATAATATTTAATGAAAACTTACAATAACATTAATAAGACGATCATTAAATAATAATTATCCCTTAAATCATAATTATACGTTTCTGGTTATTTTTAAATTAATTTTAATCAATTTGATTTATTTCAGAAATTGATATTTTGCAATTTTTATTCTCATATAGATACGTTAGATAGCCCATCATCAATTTTTTAGTAATGTCGTTGTTGATCCATAGAAAAAATAATAATCAAATTGAAAATAAAGAGTTGGATACGTAATAACAATTTTAAAAAACTTATGATTGTATTAAAAACATACTGAATTTTTGTTTTTTGTTGTTTTTTTTTTATTAATATTTCAAAATATTTTTTTAACAACATAAAGCAGATTATTATTATTATTATATCATCAATAAACTTTTCATAAATCACCTAAACATTTACCTTTCAACACATGTATGTGGGTTCAGGAAACATTGAAAAAAAATATTATTCCCTGATTTTCGAAAATCTTAAATTGAAGTTATAGAAAAATTAATTGCAAATAATAAAAATTACAAGCCAATTATTACGAGAAGATTATATTGCAAAATAATGTTGTTTGTTTACATGTTTAAAAAGAAAAAGATGATTATTTTGCAACGTAATCTGATGTCTATGTATATGTTATTTAATTGTGACTAATATGAAAGTAATATTTTGCTACTGAAAATTAAAGTGATCTTTAAAAAAATCTTAACTCACAGTATGGGAAAAATCTCTGAAAAAATACAGGTATAGATCATTGATTCAAATATATAATTGAATTTTAATTCAAGGTTAATTCACCAAATTAATAAGTAGTCTCAGTTAATACATATCATAAAAACGTTTTAATTTCTCTTTGAAATTTTCAAATACTTCATGATGTATAAAATATTAAATAGCAGGATAGCAGTTAATGACTTGCAAATCGTCCATTTACACTAAATGTACATAATATACGTAATGTAAGTCAAAATAATCATTGATGTCATGATTCATTCAATTACAATAATTATGATTTCATATTAAATTGTCAGATTTAATGATATGATGGAATTTCTAGTTTTACACTAAATACCAAAGATCCGGTTAAAACTGTTCTATTATTAAATTAATATCCCAATAATCATTATTGGTCATTTTAATTTCGTTTTTACATATAAACAATATAAAATGAAAGTGTATGTTAAGATGTTAAATATTAGCTTACATTTACCACAAATGAAACAATTTTCTCTTTAAATCTGAAAATTCATCTATGGACACAGTACATACAAATCGTTAAGCAAAATTATGTGTCAAAATAATTTAATTAATTCGATCATAAAATAAATACAAAATAAAAAATTTGTAAAATTAAATAAATCCGACATTTTATGACCAAAAATAAGATAAAAGATAACACAAATACTCATAATTTATAATTACGCTTCAAAGTATGCAATATTTACCTTTTTTTGTTTTTAAACAAAAACAGAAATATTTTTTATTTCAAAATAAAATTGAAAATAAAACAAAATTTTTGTAAACTTACCGAATGTTCAGCTAAACCTGCCTGCAACTCTGCAATACTCATTTGTGTTGCTTCAGATAATGAAGGAGCTTTAGATAATCTATTTTCCATTTCCCTCAACCATTTACGTAATTCTTTTGGATCTTCACATGAACCTTCAGGTTGTGAAGATTGAAGACAACGCTATTAAAATGGAATAATTTATGATTTTAAATTCAACTGATTCAATAACGATAATATTCAAAATAACGAACCTTTTGGCAACATTCTGAATTATTCCCTACAATGCTTGCAGCGCCTTCAATTTCATGACGAGCTTCTTTGCAAGTGTCAAGAAGGTGTGTATCCATAATATAATTATAATTTGTTTGAAGAGCTGCCCAAAAATCATCTTTTCCAATACTTAAACCACCTCCAGTTGCATTACTATGGAGACTACATGAACTATGACTGTGTGCGCTACCCCATGAATGGCGCCACGTTTCAATTTCTGAATTCCGTTTTTTCTGTTAATCATTTAAAAAACAAAAATATTTAAAAATATGTCATGTTTTAAATTAAAGATTATTAAATATTTGACTTCCTTTTATAACTGGAGTAAAGTGATTTACATTAATTTATCTATTTATACCAGAAATCAATTTTTAAAAATTATTGGACCCAAATAAATTATGATTTTTAAATAATTTAGGAAAATCTTGTTTAAATATTTGTGTGAAGATCAATGAAAATTTGAGAAAAAATTTGAATAAATGGGTCGATTATAAAGTATGAAGATTAATTTAACTATACGATGTAAAATTTATATGCATAATTTTATTGTTATTTATATATTTATAAGTTTTTTTTTTTACTTAATATTGAATATTAAAAGCACGTGAATCATTTAATATCAATTTACAAAAACAAAAAAGAAAAAAAATATTGTCAATGTATAACAAATATACAACATGTTTTCGAACAGGTAAATTGGATTTTTGTGATACATAATTAGAAAAAGTTTTAGGGCTTTTTACATAAATATACAACATTTCTATTTATTATGAAAATAAAATCATTTTTTAGCTACTTAAGGAGACTTCAATTTTTTTTTTTTATTTTGCTCTTTAAACATGCCTAGGCGAGAATTTTTATTTTTTTTTATTTTAATATTTTAAAACTAAAAATAGGTATATAAACGCTCAAAGGTATTTTTTTTAATCCAAAATTTGAAAGTTATTTGTTTATTTTACTCCCATAAAGTAAATGAAAGTAAAATTTAAGTAAATATTCATTCAGATTTTTATGAAAATTAAACATTTTGAAAAAAAAAAAAAAAAAAAATTGATTTTTTTTTTTTTTTTCATGTAGTAGAAATTGAAAGTAAATAAGAAAAACATAAGTAGATGATTTTAGGTAGACAAATATTTTATTCTATTTTAAGTATAAACACGTTGTGGAAAATTTATTGAATGAATATTTTATGTCTTTCAATCTTTGTTCTTTTTGTAAGTACATTACGTATATATGGTGAAAACGATAATAATAGAATGTCATTTGTATTCAATTTACATTTTAGACATACCTGATTTACCTATATGTAAGCATGAACACATGCATAATTCAATTATGATTGCAAAAGGCATATTGAAAACTATGTAGAATGATATGACGAAGATATGACGGCAACAATGCTTTCATGATATATCATTGTCAAATCAAACTAAAACCAATAAAACACTAATAAAAGCCCCTACCCCTACCTTGGTAAATGATTGAGAACCTATTTGGAAAGCTTAATAAATTGTTAGAAAATTCAATTTCAATCATTTAAGATTTTATATTTATATTATCATTGAAAATTTTAGAAATTTAGATGAATTTTTTATTCTTGTTTTAAAATTTATAGGCGAAAAACATTTTTTTTATCGAGCAATCTATTTGCAATTTGAAGGATTTTGAAAATATTAATGGCAAGTTTTTTTTGTTTTTTGTAATTTTGAGCCTAAATATATGGTTTTAGAATTTCATTTAAACCACAATACTGGAAGTCATTGTACGTATACAAAAATAAAGAATATAGATATTCAAGCAAAATATAGAGCAAGGTGTAATCAACTCATAAAAGTGCAACACGTGCATAATTAACAATATAATTAGTAACGTCTAGTGTCAACCAATAATGTCTTACAACCAAACAAATTACGTGTACACAGGTACTTATAAAATTTATTTTCTTATGCTTAGACTTTTTTTTTTCATTCGTAGGCACTTCTCCTACAAATTCATTATTATAAGGCTTAGTTTCTGTACATTGTTTTCATTTAAATACCACAGGTACACATTTATCCAATAATGTACATATATAAGACTCAATTTATATAACTTTTAAAGCCACAATTCAACAATCTTGAAAATTAGTTCTGATAATAATATTTTTCTTTGTTCAGTTTGCTTAGTTTTCATTATACTTATTGATAAGCTTTTTACGCTTTAATGATGACAACATAAGAAAACGTTAAATATTCTTTATTTTTTATTGAAAAAGAAAATTGTTATTTCCTTGAATATTTCAAGAATATACAAGTCAAAAAGCAAATTATACATTATAATATTATATAAAATGTGTACACACAGACACACATTATTATTTAAGAAGACATTTAAAAACTTACCTTTAGACTATTGTAAGGTCTCTCCATTCTTAATTTAGCCTTAATAACTTCTCCACTATCCTGTTGTTCTTTCGGAGGCAAGGAGGTCATCGATAGTGACGGTTTAATAAAAGAACAGCTCGATGAAGTTGCAACAGAACTAACACTAGCAGTAACAGCATTTGAATTTGTTGTTGTCGTTACTGTTGTTGTTGTTGTTGTTATGTCCATTGTCAATTCTGTTTCTGTACTGGAATACTTTTCCTGTTTTTCTTCAACCGGTACTTTCATTTTTGTTTTTCTAATATTTCTTTTCTTTTTTTTTAAATTTCTGTTTTGTCTGTATTTTCCTTTCAACCTCTTCTACCGTCTTTCACTAATCCGTTCTTGTTATATTTTACTTGCTTCCTATTACATATACATACAGATACATAACTAAACACATGGTATTGTTGTTGTCGATAATTATAATATGTCGTCGATATCATTGCTGGAATTCCATGTTTTATTCAATAAAGTGAGAAAATTTTTCAATTGTCAATTTCTATGTCAATTGAGCAAAAGTTGTTTTGTTTGTAATTTTATTTATTTTATTTATTTATTTTTTTCTAATTTTCTTTTCTTATTGCCACAATTTAATTATTTATTCGACTAGATTTGTACTATTTGAGCAAATTTTTATTTTATTTTTCATATTAAATATCCTTTTATTATTTTTAATTACATTTCATGTCATTATTACATTCGTTTCTTTTCATGGAATCTCTAATCATGTAGAGATCTGTAATTTAAAAAAGAAAAATAAAAAAAAAATAGAAGATAAAGTAATAAGTAAATTAAATAAAATAAATTTTTTCTTTTTCGATAAAATTTATCGTCTATGCAATAAATTAACATTCTTTTTGTTGACATTCAAAATAATTTTCAATAGTTAAATGAATGTATAATAAATGTGGCATTGGTTATTGTAGATAAAACGGACAACCTAAGAAATATCGCACATGCTTCTCTGTATATATTTTTACATCGTTTTTATTATTTGTATTTTTATTACACTTTTTCTTTAACAAAAAGCGAAAGTGTTTTGGATTGTTAATTAACGCGTTAGATTTTAACCCACAACACAAAATATTTTAATGATAATGCATACATACATACATATGCATGTATATATGAAAATGTACGTTGTATAAAGTGAGAATGAAGGATAGGATTTTTTAGTTAATTTCTTCTATTTGTACCTTTTACCTATAGACACAAACATTACATATAACATGTAACATAGCAAATATTTAGAGTACACACACACCAATTGATTCAATTTCATAAAAAATAAAATGCAAACTTTTAATGTTTATTATATACAGAATAACAAAATTTCTAGTAAGTGCATTTGTTTGTCTGTAAATTTTGTTTATTTATTTGATGCAATTTTATCAATGAAGCTTGTTGTGAGGTCGATTGAGATCGGTGACAACATTTTAGAAATCTTGTTCATTATTTTGAATTTCAAAAATAACGTTAACTTAAATTTCTTTCTCTTATAAAATTATGCACATTACAAAAATACAAACTATGTATATATTTTTCTATAAATGGCTGTATGTGAACATACAGATTTCTTAATTTGTTATAGATCTGAACTACATTATTACAATAAAATGTCTATCATTTATAAACTATGTAGATAAAATGTACCTACTTATATTTTAGAAAATCATTTCATATTGTATGGAGTACATATAAATATGTTTCCGTTAATTTAAAATTGAAATTATTGAAGATATTTCATAAACTAAATTTTATTTATTTTTTTTTAATATATATTTTCTTTTTTATTTTTGCTTTTTATTGATTTTTTATTCTTTTTTTAATTTCTTTATAAAAATGATTTTCGAAATATGTAATTTTGTATTTCAGATCAATTTAAATTTTCAATTAATTTCATGCATCTTTCCATATTTTTATATATTTATGTACATATATTTTTTATCTTTATCATTTATATGAGTACACATCCTACTACATGTAATTTATTTTTCAATTTAATGAAATGAAATGAAATAAAAGATAAATGTGATAAGATAAAGAAAAGATAAATTATTAATGAAAAATTAAAAAAACATTTGATAAATTAATTATGCATTTTAATAAGATGAATGAGAGCAAAAATAAAAGATTTAATCAAATTATATTTAAAAATTGATGCAAAATGAAATACATGTAATAATTTCATATATGTAATTATGTAAATTATGATGATTAAAATGCTAGATTCTATTAGAAAAATATTTTTAAAAAAAAATTTAAATATTTCAGACTAGTCTGCTAAAAACAGAAACCAGTACCCTGTATCTACATATTTGTAAAATTTAAATGAAACTACACTATAATCATGATTTCCAGTTATTCAACATTTTAAATATTTTTATTGCTAATCTAATATAAAAATAATAATAATAATAACGATAATAATAATTAGATGCAAGCTAAACCACAAATATTTATGATCGAGATCATTTAAACTTTGATATTTTCAGAATAAATAAATTTATAACTAATACAAAACCACAAATACACAGAAATTGCAACGAAAAACAAATATACATACATACATGTCAATAAATAAAGATATTTGAATTTTTTCATTAGATTATATCCATAATTTTTTTTAATATGTAAAATATGAAATTAAAATATTGTATAAATTGAATTATAATTGAATTACCTACAATATATTTATCTTTTAAATATAACGATGTTTTGTTTCTTTTTTCAATTATTCGAAATATGTGTACATATTTTGCTCATTTCAAAAACAAATTTTTCTTTTTTTAAAATACATAAGAAAATTCATTTGATTTAATTTTCATGGAAAATCAAGGACACTCTGCTGGTGTTCATTTTCACTATTAAAACTGTTCAAATAACAAATCGTTTTTACAAAACTGCGATAAACAATTTGCAGTTATGTATTTGCATTTCATATCTAAAGTGTATACAGTATAGTTATATATTTGACACACGTAACATGCATACAATACATTTTTAAGTGGCAATTGTACATTTTTTCTAATTCAAACTTTATGACACAAGTACAGTATTTTTACTATACGATACAAATATTCCCCTATGTAAAGTGGAAATAACATCGTTCAACTGCATATATTATTATATTAAATCTAACTTAATACAAGTGATCATTTTAATTTTAGAATATAAATTAAATATAAAATGAATAAATGTACTATAAATACATTAGTTAGACCAAGTTAGACTTTGTATCGATGAGTAATCAATTTTTATAATTTTATATATTTTTGTTTTTATTTCTCTTTTCTATTTTAGATGCATTGTCATTGTTTAACACTTTGATTATATTTTATAGAAGATGTTATCAAAGAAAATTTATGTTAAAAATAATATTTCAAGACTCTACTAGGTCAAATGTGTAAATTTATTGCATATACATATGTATGTACATATAAATATTTTTATTTATTTTGCATATAAAATGTTTACATAAATTTTAGTAGGTATTTGTAAATAATCAGGTTAATCTATGTGTCAATAACGAAACAAAATAAATAAAAGTACGTATATGTACAATGCGTGTGATTTTTTTAAAAAAAAGTAATCACACAATTTTCTGTATTTGGTTAATCTTTAAACAAATTCACATTTTTTTTTTTTTTTTTTTTTCAAACAGTTCATTAGTTCAGTTGTATGTAAATGAAATTTCGACATACAATTTGTTTATTTTAAACTAAAATATTTCAATTATAGATCAAATTTCATTTCTATTTTTTTTTTTTTTTTTTAAATGAAAACAAAATTTTTAAATAAATTATGTGAAAATGTAATAACAGAAAGCATTCGAATTTTATTTCTTTTTTCTCATAATATAAATGAAAATATTTTTAAATAAAAACGAAAATGATTTAATTTTTCTTTATAACGAATTTCTATTAATTTTTCACGTATTGTTCATTTATTGTGTGAATGAAATATTTTGACTATTTTGAATTATAAAAGAATTTTTAAGCAGAACTATTGTGCTAATGAAATGAATATAAATTTTTCTTCTTTGAATTCGATTTCTATCATATGTGTTGCAATTTTTAAAATTTTCTCATAACCTTATACAAATTTTTATTTTTAATAAACTAAATCAAAAAAGAAAATAAGAAAATTTTTAATCAAAACGCACCCACTGCAATTTTTTATAAAAATCTGACTGGTACCTAAAAATACATATCTGAATGTTGTAACAAATTATTTTATTTTACCTTGATACATATATTTAGATTCTAATATATGTATTAATGTATGTAGACCGATCAAAAGATTTTCGATTATTTTAGAATTGTTAGTACTCCATTTATAGTCATGTAATTACCATACTTTAGACATGATAAATCATTTTCAATTAGATTGTGATTAGCACCTATAATTTAAATGTTAATGTTTGCTTAAATTTATTTCCACTATACAGTTTCATTTTTGAATTAAAATAGATACGTACGTTATATCTGTATAGTCATAGTCAAAATATAATATGACCAAGTAGTATTACATAAACTACAAATAATAAAATGAAAATCATGTACTTATTTCCTCTAAATTCTGAATTAAAAAATAAACTTCAAATTTTCTATTATCACCACACCATTATAAATAATACTCACGTAATAATATACCCGCTATAGATTGTAATATTTTAACCAACATATTCGTCATGTTAAATAGAATTTAAAATTATATCTTTATCGATAATAGTGAATCATACTCTATATTCATTTACGTATATATATTCGTATTTGTATGTAAATAAATCGCACCTTAAATTCTTTTGTCGATTAATTCACGTACAAACATTTATTGTTTTTTTTTTTTTTTTTTGTTGTGCACATATGTAAGTATGTATTTATATGCATTTACCTGTAATGCAGTAGAAGGTATTAACTGCAATTTCATGTTTTGAATACATTATTATAGTGTTTTAAAACACTATATTACTTATATTTTCTTTAAACAACCCTCAACAACTGTTTGATATAATCTTGCATACATGTAAATACGAGTACATGTGTAATTGTTCATTTAAATCAGTAATAAACACGCAAACCAGAAAATATATATAAAACAGATCTGTACATGCTTGTATAAGTATTATTCATTAACAGACAAAATAAATTAATAAATTATTTAGTGTACATAATAATATCCCTCATTTTTCATTATTCAAAAATTCAGTCATCCTAAATAGAAAAAAGTGAAATTTAGTTTTATTAATTGCTTAATATACAGAGTATTGTGATTGATATTGTATGCATCACTTTGCATATACAACTTTAGTTAATATCATTTACTTTTCCCTTTCAGTCACATTTTAAAAACAGCTCAAATAGAAAATAACAATAGTTTATTAAATTGATACAAATAATGACGTGATGAAGTGAATAATATACATATGAGTGATATTATAAAATTCACAATAATTTCAATCAAAATTGTATGTAAAATAGTATGTACCTATTAAAAGCTCCAATTTATCAAAAAATGAAAATAACAAAATCTACAATACTACATAAATTTTTTATTAAATGCAGTTAACAAACAGTATATTAAAATTCGAAAATTAATGTTTATCATTTTTGACAATGACAAAAGATTTGCATAAATATAGACAAGTAATTTAACGACAAGAAAAAAAAAAGACCCACGCTTACCAATTTCTCTCTTTTTATGTTGTTTGTATACAAAATCTAATCATAGTAATAACATTTATAAAAATCAATAATCATTCACTGTACAAAAGTGCAGATTTTAAACATTTATCAAAGTCCAGTTTAGTTATGGTAGGTATATAATATCCTATCTACATAATAGATAATTTCAATCCCTATGTATCTATAACAATCGTAATATTTTTAAATAACATTTCGTATTCAAATTAACACTCAACTTTCAATTCAAATTTAAAACTGAGTACAACAATTTTATAATTTGCATAAATTCAATTTTGACGGATATCACTATTTCCGGACAATCAATTAATTTATTTTAGCTTGACAATCATTTTTTATTTATTTTTTTTTTTCATTTTTAAAGCTGTTAAAGGCGTTTTAAATTCAATTCAACTTATGTTTATAATAAATTGTTTATACGCCTTATGCATAAATAAACATACATACATGTGTATACATAATACTTATGTATGTACATATTGTATTGTATGAATATACAACGTATACGTACATATGTATGTGCACATGTGTATACAGTTTGTATGCATATTATAAGTCTTTTAATTTTAATTTAATCTGATGCATTTTCATTTCTTTCAATAAAGGCAACAAGACAAATATCTCAGTATCATAGATAGCAATAATAATAATATAAGAATTTTCACAAAACAATTTAAGGCGAGTGTTCACCAACACGCAATAAGAAACGGAAAAATTTAAAATTGTCTTGGGAGTAAAAAAAACATTTTTTAACTTTCTGACAGAAATGTAACTGAAGTTCGACAAAATTCAAAATATAAAATTTTCCATTAATATTCATATAACAGAAAAATATTAAGAATATTTCAATTGATATTATATATTAGAAGCCGTTCAAATCCTACCCTTAAAATTCATGAATTCATTTATTGTGTACATACCTATATCATTTCTAGTTATAACATCACACTTTATTCATTTCATTTCAAACTCAACAATAATTTTTCACTTTCATCCTGGCGTACGAATATGTATGTACATATTTATACACAATGTAATAATTTGATGATATTTTTTGATGATATAGCAGCTTTCAATTATAAACAAACTGATGCAAACAAACCAATTTTATACTTTAATTTAATTGACAAGATTTAAAATTGACTATGAAATATTATTACATAACAAATTTTCAAAGTTATTTGAATCATTTTCATTTTATTATGTGTGTACTATGTACATATATACATATGTATGTGTATAAACATGTTTGTTTAGAAATTTGTGGTATGTACATGGATATATGAAAGGAATTCAACGGAAATTATTTGAGAATGAATGCAATGTTATAAGATATTGATATAATAATTATATAAGACAATTTTTTAGAAATTTTATATATTTTTCCTCATTTGGATGTTAAGTTTATGTGTGCATGAATTTTGTATCTAATACAAATGATGACAAAAATAAAATTCGATAACACAAAATGTATGACATTATCATAAATGTTTGAAAAAAAAAAAAAAAATAAACGGAAAATCTTTAAATTTATTTTAACATTTTGTGGTAAATTATCAACAAAACTACGTCAAGAATAATAAAAATATAAATAAATTTTGTAACTAAAAACAAAACAAAATGTTAAATAAAACCAAACAACATATAAATTTTTATACATCTTTTTTTAATGGTTCGCTGAATTTTATTTTAGTCTGTTTTAGAAAATTACCATTTTTCTGCTATTATTATGGAGTTTCAAATTAAATTTAACAAATTAACAAATTAAAATGGCGAAGAAATTAATTACATCATACAAAAAAATGAAAACAAAAAAAGGGCGAACGAATCATTTTTATGACATGACATGTGCGATACATGGATAATCTCAAGATGGCAATCATTTAAATTCCTTTGTTAATGGATTGTTATGTATACATTTTTTAGATTATTGTAATAATTATTGTCAATAAAAAGCTATCAATAAATGTTATTTTTAAGAAATTAGACATTTGAGTAACATATTTCAATATACTTTATATACGTAGACATTCAGATTCAGAAAAAGATAACGATCTTATATACTTCAGATGTAAATTGTTTCTGTTAATGTCATGATTGATCAACTGTCACCATAAGTTTGTTGTATAAAAATAAATTATCTTCAAATTAAAAAACTAAAATAAAACAGATATATATTTTTACTTCCATTCCATCATCAATCCACGTAAAATTACTTTTAAACTAAAAAATTTAAAAAAAGAAAAACCATTCATGTTCAATATTAATTTTTCACATTCTCTTATTTTTATGTTTTGACAAAGAAAATAAAATGAAAAAAAACATTTCGAAATCGTATACCGAAAAGTGCATAATCTGTTTATATGAGAGAATATTACAAATGAATTTCTATTACTTCCTCCGCTAACACATTTTCTTTTCCTCTACAAAAAAGGAAAAGCAAAACAAAAAAACATTAAAATTAATAAAACACCTTTTTTACATTTAAAAAAAAAAAAAAAATCCATTTATTCTATTACGAAATTTGGACCAGTAGACGCCTTTTAAATTAGTAAATAAATTTAGATTTCATTAATTGAAAAAAAAAAAAAAAAAAAAAACAACAGAATATTTTATAGGTCAAATTCTACTAAATTGTACTAAGTATAACATAACCTCAGTCACAGTATCATTTCCTTTTTGTATACTCAATGCATATCATTTTATACATTTGAATTTATTTTCATCTTTTTCATTTGCCCAAACATTCAACATACTATGCTATGCGTATTCATACACAAGAAATGATTGATCGCTATATGAGATCAAGGAGAATTCTTGTTTTTTATCATTTTTGTTAATAGGTAGGTCTATCATACACCATGTAAATACAATTTATAATCATTTAATGTGGCATGCATTTTATAATAATAAAAAAAAAGAAGACAAAATAAAACGAAAGAAGTTATAAACTACAGAAAAAAAAAACAAATTGTAATCAATTTCTTTTAAGAAAATTGATAACGCAAATAAATGTTATATCTGGCTATAAAAATGTATATGTATTGTCTGTATACATCCAATACTAAAATACGTAAGCAATACATACAATCAGCGGTAATGACCTCAATTTTAATTCATTTAACATTTGCGTATATATATACATATATTTGTACTACCGTCATATTTATATTAGCTGAAGATGTGTTAAATAAAAAACCGTCGCGGTTTCATAATGATAAACGTAATATGATGCTATATGGATGTAATATTATAGGTACATATTATGCTGAAAAACATCTATACCTCTATAAAATGTTTAAACTTATTTTTCTGTTTCATATTTACTTGTTCTTTTCTCTGACATGCGAAAAAGCGAAAAACCTCTAACTCTGTTGGAAATTAATAACGTATTTTTTTTTCCCAGTTGATCGTTGTTATGTCGCATCATAACTGTAAAACTATCATTATTTAAAGGCCATATTTTAGAAGAAAGGCCATATAATCAGTCAGAATAATGCCCCATTCATTTATATATAGGCAATGTAGTTAATAGATTATTTTATTATTGGATTTTCTCTTATATTATCCATTATTATTATTTATATGGATTTTTCTAAAATAACATTTGACCTATCCTAAGCCGATTTAAAGACTATGTTGTTATCAGAGAAAGTTTTAAGAAGAAAAAATAGTTAACTTTATTTCCGTACTTAAATGTTCATTTTAATATTCAAAAAACATCATCTGGTGTTCATACTAACATAAAATAATATTTATGTGAAATCATAAAAAACTTTTATCAATGTCGAAAATTTTGTTTTAATTTTTTTTTTTTTTTGTTTTTTTACTTTTTTTATTTCTTTTCATTGAAGAAACAATTTTTTCCTGAACATGTGATAACATAACTATCGTTGAAGTAATAAAAATGTTCTAATAAAATATGTAAGTGTACTTATCTATAAATTATCATTGATGTTATCATGAATAATATTTACAAATAATTTTAATTTTAAATATTAACGCGATTACGTGTATCTGATAACAATTTTATCAGTAGGGCGTGCTTAAATTTTCCATGAAAAAAATTTTAAATATAAAATTGTTGAATGGAATGAATGTGAAAGCAAAAATTATGGGTGTCTCACATATGAACTTCAAATATTTAACTTGAATGTCAAGAAATAATTCATTATCTCTTTCACATCAATACATATAACAACCCTTTGTTATATACACTGACTGACTGATTACATTTCAAAAATCTACCATATCATTTTGAAAACTCCCAATTCATAAAACAATTTTATTAATTTAAAAACTTTTCAGTTCTACTTTCAATTTCGTGATTCAATTTAATAATCACCGAAATGTTGGTCTAAAAAATATCAGTTCTCAGCTTAAATAAATTTATTAATTCAGTAATTTACCGATTAATTACAGTTTTATGCACACTGATTTTTTTTAAAATATCTTTTAACATGCGAAATTGATGGAAAATAATATAAAACAAATATTAGTGAAAATATAAATAAAAATATATATTGGAAATTACGTATATGCATGTGTATAATTAACTTAACTGTCATTTTATTTTCAATTTTAAGAATATTCATTCCTACTATAAAAGTATAACAATTACTACATTTAAGATTGTATCTTTTTGTATTTAAATCATTACTTTAAAATTTCAATAAATTTAATTTAAATAAATATTTTCATTTTTTTTTTTTTTTAAATTCATGAAACTAAAATTTCACTTTTTATTATTTTGTATGTATAATATACAAATTACATATTTGTTTTATGAGGAAAAAGCGAATATCCATAATATTGTAAAAGAAAGGCATGGAAAATTTGTGGTTTCCTAAAATAATTGAGGGTTAGTTATTGATTGAAAATTGATGAAAGAAAGTTATCAATGTAACAAACAAAAATTATGGTAGCTTCCTGTATTCAAAAATTGATATTTAAGAAAGTATACCTATCTATATATACATACATACATATGTACCTAAAATGTAATTTCTGGTTAACCAATGCCAATAATGCGTGTATAAATAGAGGTTTCGCATAAGATGTAATTTTTAATTTTTTAGCAACTTGCCAATTTTTCGATTTATTATAGTATACTTATTTATATATTTTTGCATAGCAGCCGTTTTGAAATTTTCACTTATTTTGCATATCACGAACAATACATATTTGGCAATAACGACTCCATTCACTGTCATCAATCTAACATTTTTGATGATGATAAATTAAATCGCATCTAACCATATTAATCGGACAAAATTTATGTAGTTACAATATTATAAGGTAGTAAGTTAGTTATTTGTGTCTATTGTTTATGATATTTTGCATTGTTTCCATTTTATTTTTATTTTTATTTTTTATTTGATTTTTTTCATTTTTGTTTTCAATTTTGGATCTCTATCGATTTTATTACATGCATTAGTTTTAATGCACCAATCAAAGTTAAAATCTCGATCTAAATCTAAAATAGTAACAGCTAAAAAGAAAAATAATACAAACAAGCAATCATATAAAAATACAAATATATAGTTGTCCAGTAAACAACATGAATCACCTTAATTAGCATTTAGCATACACTTTTTATATAGGTACATACATACATACATATGTACATAAGTGCACACTAAATGCAGTATTTATACATGTTTGTGTATCACATACAATGTCAGTAAACTTAAAAGGTGTGGGCTATTAAACAGTAAAAAGGTGAAACGCTAGTGATTTAAACTTAAACTCTTTGCAGATAAGAATAAACCGACATATACATATATCTATGTTTGTTTGTATTATTATAGGTACATCGTATATATAGACAATGACTCCAACAATATGCAATAATATACCTACAATTGCTGTAGGTATTGTTCGAGGTCGTTAAAATGGTTACTACATGTGACTTAGTTATTACAAAAAAATCATGGTTTCATTTACTAAAACCATATTTCTTTTTTCTTTTTGTTTTTATTATCGTATTTTCTTAAATTTTCTTCATATATTAAATTTAAATTTATGTTATTTATTATTATATAATTTTTATTTGATATTGACTGTTGACAGTTACAAAACGGTAACAACAATATAATACTACAGACATATATATAGCTCATATTTCATATTCATTCATAAAACGTTTATCTAAATATAAAAAGAAAATTTAAGAAGCTATGTTGTAACTTTGATAATAATCATGCAGATCGAAAATAAAACTGAAAGAAAAGAAATGTAGCACATAACGTGTGTATGTATTCAAAAAATTAATTGACAAATCAAGAAGAGAAGCTGTTACATGATTGACAACCTCTTTTTTTACGCTGAGTAATGATGAATATTATAAATTATTATTAATGAAATATTATTGATAATGGGAATATACATATGTTCATATGTATAATATTACCGTTATGCATTTAAAAATTTAAATTTTTTTATGTTACATGCAGGAGGCATATATACATAATATGCTCTATGTGGGCGGTGACATTGAGAATAATTTGTATTAATTTAAAAAGTAAACGATATAAATATGTATGTGTACCAAAAATATAAGAAAAAAATCTTTACAATACCTATTACATTCAATCTAATTTGATATTATTTCGTGTGACATGAAAATATTTATGGTACATTGTACATTTCTCTAAGGCAATGTGTGTATGTATTTTTAATTTTCCTTCTACGAAAAAAACATAATTCATAATTCACTTCTATGCAATGTAATATGCACTTAATAATTGTTAATATGTAAAATTTATATAAATGAAAAATTTAAATGATATTAAAATAAGTCAAAAATTCTTTTTTTTTTTAAATATTTTAAAAATTAACATTTTATAAAAATTTCGAATTACCTAAATGAAAAGTGAAATGGTGCAAAAATAGAAATTTCAACATAAATTATTAATTTAGTACAGTTAAAAAATTATATGATTTAACAAATTTTCAAAATCGAATATTAACAAGCACCTAGGTATTTTAAGATTTTTTTTCTCTTTTACACCTTTTAATCTTGTAATATTATATGAATAATAATATGATATAGTACATAATTAATTAATTACAAAACTAATAAACCTCATGAGCTTCGCATAATAATAATGAAACTGAAACCTTTAATTAACAGTACTAAATTAAAATCATAATTAATGTTTCTCATTTGTTATTTATAACTTTATCAGTTTTATTTTTAAAAAATTATAATTTTTTTTTTTTTGTGTACAGATAAATGTACTGAATGAATAGGTATCGTATGTATGCCCAAAATCATCCATATACACACGCGTTTATTTTATTATGATTTATTACAAGATGCAGTTTTCTTTAATTTCATTTCTGCTTCATTTTCTTCTTTCAATGTTAAAGACAAAAAAACTAAGTTAATTTTTGTGAAGAGGCGTAATTTTGTTATTTTTCTTTCATTAAAAAAAAACACAGATTTTTTCATTTTTTAATTAATATAATTTTATAAGAATTTATGTCAATGTGATTTAATAGATACATATATTATGATGCTGAATTATAATCAGGACAAAATGCGATTATAAACCGATTAAAAAAACAATAGGTACATATGTACCTATATATAGGCATATATGTATGTATGTATATTTTTTTTTACTTCAAGAATTTTGAAATAAGGTACATATGAACAAAGAGCTATTATTATTGGGTATAGCTTCTGTGATTTATAAGGTCAACTAACGCAGGAAATTTATCTGAATTGCTAATTGAGATCAAAAACTTAAAAAAGAAAAGCTCGTAATTAAAAATAAAATATTAATTACTTATACATGATGAATGATGAATATAGGTAGTATCAAAACTCATATTATTGAACTTGATATAAAAGAATTTATAATTCATTTATTGAAATACATAAAAAAAAATCCAGTGCATAAAATTAACATGAAAACAAAACTCTTCAAGAATGCATCTCTGTCATTCATCTAACATACAATTTAGAGCTTTTTATGCGATAATATACCACCTTTACTTTTTCGACAAAATATGATTAATTATAAATTTATTCAAGTACATACACTCACATGTCTGTCTGACTATTTTATAATATGGATATGGTCTGCTGCGTGACAAAAGGTGTTGATATATTACATATGTATGTATATAAAATGAATGCGTGCATGATAAAATATTCTGATTCCAAAATATTTAACATAAACAAAACAAACAAACAAAATATAGAGTATATTGACTACATATGTCATACCCTCAATTACACATATGCTACCAGATAAAGGGACATTTCACATCGTATTAATGGCCTCAGTACCTACATACAAATGAATTTATTATTATTTGAAATTAGTTGTAATCAGTAGATAAACATCAAAATATTTTCAGATATTATATTCAAATGACTTGTTGTGTATTAATTAGTTATATAAGTAACCAATTCAGTATTACCTGAATTATGTATGAATTTATAAAATGTACACTAAGCTCTTAGACTATATATATAAACGATACCTACACATAGCCCCGTAACTCTTCTACTAGTAATAGAAAAATGTACATATGTACGTAAATAAAATATAAAAAAAACACCACTTACTTGTTTATCAAAATTACTACATTACCAAAAGTTGAAAAATTTTTACAGTTTAACACGGTATTATCACAATGACAGGAATTTTATATTTACCTATATATTATAAACAAACGCGTGTATGTTCATACATGTGTATATGACTTTTTTTGAACAACTGAGTAAACATTAAAAAAAATGTTATCTGAAAAATATGAAGGTACAAGTAAAAAATATATACAAAAATATCTTCTAATGTAACATTAGGAAGTTTAATATCAGTATACATGTAGGCATATAATGTTGAATATTTTTAATTCCTTATTTCAAATTAATTTCAATAAATCATATTTTTTCTGCCTATACTGTTAATTTCTTGTTTTCAAAATATGGCAAAAAAAATTTTTTTTTTATAATTAATTGTGTTCATTTTTAATTAAATTTTATTCCAAAGTTATTGCAATAATAAAAATTTCTAAACTAAAATGTAAATTTAAATAAACTATACAATAAATTACAGCCGACATACAGTATATGTACATATGTAGTCATCTAAATTTAGAATTAACCAATTAAATTATGTGTGAATTATAATTTACTGGTTGTCTTATCTGAATTGTTTACCTCAATTATTTTTATTATTTTATCTAAGTATAAAAATATACATGTCTATACCACACACATTCATATTCATTTATATGTACGTCATAAACAAGTTAAAATTTTACCCATATACCTACTTATATTTTTATCTAAATTAATTTTCATTTATACCTACAACTGAGCTTACTGTTAACAAATTCAAACTATACATATTATTGATTATCATATCAGTCACAGAAGTCATTGATAAACTAATGATCTTTAACATTTTTACAATCGATAAACACCGAAGTCAATACATTCATACATATATGTATATATCACATTTTTTATTGACAAATAAATACATATGTATGTACATGATTAATATTAAATAAAAAGATTGAAAATTATAAGATGAAAATGGTGAAAAAAATTTAATTTAATAAATACCACAATTTAAACAAAAATAACATTGTATCACCTTTCTCTTAATATTCACCACACATATCAGATTACTCTGATAACAAAAAAGATATACTTATTTATTTATTTATTTGAATTTACGTATACATATATACAAATGTTTGTATGCATGTACATATGTATAAGTATGTATGCATATATGCGTGTAGCTATGAAGTACGCATTTAAAATTTATTAATCAGTGAATAAATACGTTTTATACTTCTTGAATGTGGTATTAAAAAATTTCTTTTTAATATTAGAAAATTATATTTTGAGACACCTGATTTTTTGAAATTTCTTAATCTTATTTATAATTGAATCTTGTAGAGATATATAAGATAAAATAAAATTTTATTATTTAGTACATTAATTTGTCAACAAATGCACTTTTGATGTTTTTCAATTTAAGTTTTACATTAACTTACGTTACTCATTCATTTTTAAAGCTTAACATTTTCTACTGTACGTTAAATTAAGTTAACCCAAATTTATTTCATAATCTTTTGACAAAATATAAAAATTTTAATAATTTAAATAAATAAATAGACAACCTAAAATGTGTTGTACAATTATGCAACCTAAATTCTTGATATTATTATTTTTTTAAATAAATCTTTTAGCACTTAATTTGAAACATATAAAGCATAGACGTATAATGTGTTATTCCTATATACATAGGTAGATTGTATGATGAAAAAATATGTTTGCACTAAACCAAAACATTAATATTTCATATAAACATTTTTAATTAAAAAAAAAAAACGGATAAAAAATGATAAATGATTTAATAGTTTTCAAATTTGTAAAGATATTTAAAAGCAAAGAAAATAATGTACATATGTTTTTAAAATATACGTGTTTGTGACATAACTTACCCAATAGGAATTAATTAGAAATTTTTCATTGGCACAATTTTATCTGAAATTAACAAAAAAGAAAAAACGAATTATTAAGTGATTTTATATATGAACAAAATATATGCTGAAAGATCTATAAAAAATCAACTAAAATTTTAATTAATTCCAATCATAGGAATAACACATAATTCACACAGTTAAAAGCAAATCAATGAATTAAACTGATATTAATTTACGAAACAATTTATAAATTTCCCTATGCTGTATAGAAATTTTCTTAATGAAAATGGCAAGAAATAATTATAATATCTATAAGTACCTACATTTTTTCACGTAGACTACAAGTTTTCATTTTTTGCCAATGATCTACATAATTATAGAATTGACTTGCCTTTTTTAATTTTTCAAGCTATTAAAATTAACACTTAAGTTTCTTTTCGTGTACTGCCTCAGTTAATGATCTCCTACATAAATTTATTCAAAACAAAAAGCACATAATAAAAAATAATAATATTCTATTTAATTTTTCATAAAATCAATATATTCCATAATGTACATAAACAATGAGATATTTTAATATATGTATGTGGTGTACCTACATAAATTTAATTATGTACAAATTGTTATAAAGCATCAAGTGCAATACATGTTCATGCTCATGAGTAAAACTTTTATATGGATACCATATGTACTCTTAATAATTTCCACATGACAACTTATTTAAAGACAATCATTGATGATATTTTGATGTTTCTTTAGTTCATGCAATGAAAGTCGTTTGGCAGGTATATATATACATAGATGCATATATGCATATATACATATGTATATCTACTTATATGTTGTATGTAGAATTGATTAAAGAAAACTTTGCCGAAGGTGGATTGTTTTGTAAATAACATTTTATTCTCTTAATGCTATTTACATTCATATTCATATATTAAGTGGTCAATAAAAGCAAAATTTTAAATTTTTCATATATGCAATACAATAATGTTATTTCATGTTTTTCATGACATGACCATATCTGAAGATATGAATCTAAATGTTATCCAGCTGCATTATTTTTAATGTATAATTATTATTACTGCTATTATTGTTATTACTATTATAAACCTTTATCAATGATGTATTTATCTAATGCATGTATTATACATTGTACGTAGTAATACATAATGTATATTTTAACTATTAAATCTAATATATGTAGTCAAAACTAAAATTCATCTACATCCATTTGAAAAATGAATCCATTTTAATATGTTTTTAATATGTAGTGTATAAATGTTGCATATTATATTCACCTCATAAATAGTACACACAGACATTACATGTAATGTATATTTAATATTTTCAAAAAGTACAAAAGGATTAAATCGTTATTTCATGGGATAAAAAAAATACATGTTAGCCTCTAGCACTGTTCTTATTTATCTGAACAATGCTTACAAATCAAAATGAATTCGATAACTTTGTATGTACTCACAAATACATTTTTGTTTTTCATTGTATTTTGTTCATTAAGTGTTTTCTTTTCTGCATTTTCATTTTTATGTTTTTTTTTTTGTTTTTCTTTAAATTTAATGTAAAATTAACAACATATGATACGTTTCTATTTTATGCAACACGTCATCGAGGTCAGAAGTGACTTTTCGCGTTTTTATTCCTGTATACCTATATAAAGATTTGTGGTCAGTGGTTTAGCGGTCGACGAACAGTGGTGATTGCATGAATAAATTGTAAGGTACACAATATATTTTCTTTCAAATCATATGATAGTGTAAAATTGCATTGAAATATATTATACATCTATGATTATTGCAAATAGTAATATGATTAAACATATGAGTATTCTGTAGATGTATCTAATTTAATACATACGTATATGTTTTTTGATATGTGAAGAATATTAGTAAGTACCATTGAAGTAAGTAAATAACATAAAGTACATAACATTAGAGAAAAATGTTACCTACCAAAACAAGCCAGTAAGTCTTGGGCTGTATGTTTTACAAAAATGGAATGCAAACTTTCACATCTTTTTCGCACAACACTAACAGATGATGACAATAAAATATAATATTAGAATTTGATGCTCATATCTACTAATGTACATACATATACGATAATATTGAGAGTCGACCTAAAATTAAATTCTATGGAGCATACATAAAAATATGTGTAAGTATGTATGTAAGTCAAAAAAATGTTTTGTATAATTTCAAAAAGCGGAAAACGGAAAGCATTTCAAACAATTGGTGAATGGAATAAACTATAGGTACTCTCATATGACAAATGAAAATTCATTGAAATACTACCTATCATATAACAGAAAAACTACCATAAACTATATGAGAAAATATAAATAAAAAGTATTTAAAAAAAAATGAAAATATAAATAAATAAATAAAAATTAAATTAAATGTTCAAAAACAACTAAATTTTATTTGCAGGTGCTGTTGACAATCTTAATGTCATCAATTAATTTTACACGGACATATTATATGTGTGGTGTGTATTAATGCAAACTTTTAAAATGCACAAAACAAAAGAAAAACGATAAAATTAAAAAGAAAACCTGTGAAAGAAGACATTTCAATAGATAAATCTATTCACATTTCGAAGAATTCAATTTTATTGAATGACATTTCCTCGAAATGCATTTCTCTCAAAATAATAATGAATATACATACCTAGGTACTAAAACATGCTAAAATTTAAAATCGATATATATGCATGTTTATAAAATATACAAAAACATAAACATATGTATATACGAATACATGTACAAATAATATAAAAACAATCAATATTCATACAATAATCGTCTATAAACATGAAAATGTATTATACAAAAGGTACATAATTATGAAAGCAAAGTACATGACTTATATGTGTATATACACATGTACACAATTATAAAAACACTTTGACCCAACTCTCCAACCAATCTGTAAATTAACTTTAAATAAACTTGACAAATTATTACGTGGCATTTATTGAATGAAAAGTACACTTTTTTATATATGATATACCTGTACACTTACAAAAATTACATGTATTCATATATATATCGTACATACATGTATATGTATTGAAAATTAATCGTGTAAACAATTTTATTTTACACAACAAAAAGTTTCACTATATAACATTTAACAAATTGAAAATTGAATATTGGAAAATTATATGTACATACGAGTATATTGATTAAATATAAACATTGGTGCTAATAAAATTATAGATAAATATTACAGATAAACTGGACATACATAATAATAAAATTTGTGTTCAGGTAGACTACATACATATGTACATACATATAAAATAAAGTAATAATTGATTTCATTTATGGACGTGAATGTAGGTTAATTTAAATAGCAACTGTCAACAAATTTTATGAATAATAATTATAATTTGAAGTAACATTAAAGTGCAAGGTCAATATTAAGTACAGTATAGAGAGATAAGAGGAATTTTTTAACCCTACGTTAAGTTTGATATGGATTTTTTTCCTGTTTCGATAATATGTCTTTTAATTCAATGTTATTTACATAATCAATTAGACTCATATTGATAAACATTGAAATAAACTGATTAGTGCTAATTTAAATTTAAATTTTAGAGTAATTCTTTACAATTTATTCATGTACATATTAGATACTATGTATATATATTCGTGTTTATTTTGTTTTTTTTTTTCTTTTTTTTAGATACTTGATACAAGTGTAACCTATTTTCCTCTTAGTTCAATTTTGAATTCAGAACAAAACTTCTTATTTTCTTTTTCTAATTCAAGAGAACTACTAAAATTAAATTATTGTTATGATTTTTTTTATCTAATTATCAACATTATAATCTGTATGTTCTTTTTTTTTTGTTTCTCATTTCAATAGTAAATAATTCATATTGATAACATGAACTACTTTTTAAAAACCTACTGTTATGTAAATTATAACTTTATTCATTTTTTATTATTTATTTTCTTTAATTTCCTGTACAAATAAATGATCTATAAGGCGGCGTATTACGTACACGAATAAACACAAAAAATAAATATCACAAAAATTTATTATAATTTTACGCATCATATAGTAAAATTTATTATTATTTTTACAATGTGTACCCCATTATCACAGGTTGATTTTCTCTTCTATTTCATGTTATTATTATTATCATTATTATATGCATATATAAATGCATTAATATTGTGTTATATTCACATAATAATCAAGAAATTCTCAGGTTCTCATTTCTTTTTTTCTTTTGTAGAGGTATTAAGTAAAATGCATATAGGAAAAAAATTTTTACATGTAGAGAATTTGTGCATACTACTTGTACATTTATTCTGGTATTATGTATCTATGTAAATATACCTACCTAGTATACGACGATATTCAATTTTAATTATGTTATTATTATACAGGTATAATTGTATATAAAAGCTTATTATGAGATTATGAACATACTAATTTACATAATCTTTTAAATGTATTAATATACACATGCATGCATGTAGAATAACGTTGAATTAAATTACAACAGGAATAGTTGGTAATAGATAGATATGTAGATAGATTACATGTATAAATAAAATTCGTTTACATTTTAATTTTTTAAGTTTACTTCTTACTTTGAGAATTTCATGGAAATTTTTAAAATCAAATATATGTATGTACATGTAAATAAAAGACACATATTTTCTTCATATTCTATATGATATTTACTTCGTAAACAGAAGATTCTTTAATTTTCATAAAGTTCTAAAACATTTCCATAAAAGTTGAAGAAAACTCGACTTTTTAAAATTACACAAATTCCTCAAATTTTATTTCTAAGCCATTCAATTTCATATTTAAAAAGTACTTTCAGTAAAATTTTGAACTTTGTAAATACACCATAGCAACAAAATGCTTTTCCTTGTACATTTTATCTACTCATCTTAAAAAAATGCCGACATTTAATAAACTGAAGATTTTTTTTTTTCAAACACATATTATAAAGATACTTATACAACTTTGCAGACATGTCATGAATTTCTAATGAAATTGACAAATTAATTATTTACGTAAGTCGGTAATATTATATTAAAAGGAATGCAGATACATAATAATAAATTTCACTTATACATAATATGATATACATATGTACCTATATAGTGTACAGTAGACGTTGTAAAATCGAAAATAAAAATTAACAAAACTTTAATAAAATCAATTCATTCTCTTATTTTGAATTTTTTTTATTACTATTATTAGTGTCCATAATTTATTATGAATTTTGATAACTTTATTCGAATGAAAAATAAATAAACATTAGGCAACCATTAACTTACAATACATTTTAAAATCATTTATTACGCGATTTATAAGTTGATTGTTTTTTATTTTTGTTTCTTATCGAACAGAGTCTATTCCAGTTCTGTATATATAACCTATAGCAAACAATTAAATTTTATGAGTAATTTGTCTTGTTATTTAACAATTTGCACATACTGTAATTTTATAAAATTACTATGTGAAAATGATTTTGTTGATAAACTGAAACATGATATTAATAAAAATTGTTTTGCAAAAAAAAAGAAGTAAAAAGAAAAAAGATGCTTTAAAGTTTAAACAAAAAAAAAAAGGAAAAAGAAAAAGACATTAAAAGAAAGTGTTAATTCAACAGGTATATAATGATAGGTATATTAGAAAGTCTAAGATTAATTGTATGCATATGTGTTTAATTTGTGTGCAACATCTTTCACTAACACAAAAAATAAACGAAATTAAATTGTTATATAATTTTTATTCATTCATTATAAATGTCAAAAAAACTGTTTTATTCAAAATAAATTTGCCATAGATAATATTAAGTTTAAATATTTTTTTATTTAAAATTCTTTTTGTTTTGATCCAATTTTTTGCTAATAAAATTGAGGCGTGGATGAAATTGACAGAGAGTTAAATAATTTTGCTTGTCATTGAATTACTTAATCAAAAACAAATACATATGTATATGAGAAAAAGTAAATAATCTGAAACAGGAAAAATGTAAATTTTTATTTTTAATTTTTGTCTGTTTTTTTCTAATTTTAATATTTTTCTTACGAATCATAATTTTCATAGAAAATATTGTCACCAAAATGCATTGTCCTTTTTTAAAAGACAATTATGTACTCTACCCACACACATACGTGTGTACATGAATTCGATATAAATTACATGGACATGACATGTACACATATACATATGTACGTACATGCATAATATAATGTACCTACATTGCATATTTATTAAAATGTTATGCAATCAAATGTGAAATTTATTTCCTGCACCTGATGGGGCCATTAACCGTTGCAATATTTAATATTCCAGTTTATAAGAAAAATGAACAAAAACAACCTAAATATATCCACCTTCTTTAAAAAATATTTTTTAAAAATAAATTGATCATATTTACAATATTACATATGTATAGTATATATATAGCAACATACAATCGAAAAAAAATGTTATTTGCCCTTTTATGTTGACCGGTGTGAAAATGTTTTACCCACAATATGTCAATATATATTAAAAAAGTTATTTATCATTTTTTTCATTTAAACTTCAACTATATAAAATAGATATTATGTACGTACTAAATAAGTCGGACATTCAATCACTTTTTTATGTACATGCTATGGTTGTATTTCAAACGTAAGCATGTACCTCAAAAGAAACCAGTACACTAGACGTATTATACAGATTTAAAAACAACTCTACATAGAGGCAAATTACAAAACAAAAATAATAAAAATTTTTTTTTATTGATCCATAGTAATTTTCTTTCATTTTCGTCAATAATTTCATAAACTATCATCATTATCATCAATTCATGATCAATAATTTTAGTTTAAACATTTTTATTTAAATGGAATACACACTATTGTTGGACTTTGTTTGTTAGTTTTTTTTTGTACCGGTTAGAATGCTATCAGATGTTTATATCTACATGCATGATGCTTTATGTACCATGTATGATTTTGATTTATAATTTTTGATAATAAATAAAATAGTCGTTCATAAGATTTATACGTTATAATATATGAAAATTTAAATTTCTTATAACCGTTTCAACTAAAATAAATAAAAACAAAAATTTTTAAAAATTTAACATTTTTGAACCTATTTGATATTGAAAAAAATTTTACCATTATTATTGTTTACATGATTTATGTTTTATTTATTGCAATAAAAACAGATACGTTCATATAAGTAAATGTACATACATATGTACATATGTATATGCTAGAAGGTGGTCAAAGTGCACAATTTATAATAGAATGAACTGTAAACAAATCAATGACATACATATTACAAGAAATTACTTTTCAATATTAAAAAATAAAAAATATGTATATTAATACAAAATAAATACAAAGACATATGTTATAGATTTTACTATGGAATTAATGAAATTTATTACAATGAGTGGATTTGTAATGGTTAAAAAATAAAAATTAATTGACTTTTTGAACGTTTAACAGCAATTACTACCGTATGTACACATTGTATTCAATTTTATGATCAAGAAAAAAACTATACAAAAATAAATTCAAATTTTTAAATGCATTCATGGTAAACCAGTTTTAATCGTTTATTATTGCATTACTAAAGTGTGTACATGATGCACTTGCATCTATACTTGTATCTTATATGTACATTCATATACATATGTATGTAATAATATATTAATAACGTGTCATCATTTTATTTTATGATTATTTGAATTGCATTCATAATACTAAAATATGAACAAATTATAATACTTTCCAACATTCATAAGATTTTTATTATGTGTTTTTCTGCACAGCTAATCTAACCATGCAACGTATCTTTAAAATGTATACATTTTTAATAAAAGTATTTTGTCTCATTATAAATTTGCGAAAGTAAAATCAAATTTATAAGAGTGGAAAGGTTTTAACACTTTTTCTAAAAGCTAATTTACATTATGCGATAAATAATCATAATAATAATATTGAATGTGTGCGTATTTCTTTTTCCTTTATATTACTTTTAAATATTATTGAAGGATACTTTTCGAGAAAATTTTTAATGAATGAGAAAAGTAAAAATTAAAATAAGAAGAAAAAAAAAAAAGAAAACAAATTAAGAATGTTTTTAATATGAAGACAAACATGTAGGTATATTTTGTGTCTTGCAAAAAAAAAGATTTTTAAATCTTTGAACAAATAATGACCTAAATATTTTCAAAGAAATTTCATTTCTTCACCCTGTTTTGTCACTGTATTACATGTTTTTACAAAATATATATGTACCTATACACGATATAAATTCAAAAATTTTTTATTTTCGAAATGGATTTTCTTTTTCATGACATGCAATTATGATGAAAATAAAAAACAATGTAACAATCTGAGAAAAGCAAAGAAAAAAAGATATGTATGATTACATATACATTTTCATAAAGATGTAAACATAAATAATAATTGATCCTAAACATAAACAATAAAAGTCAAGGTGAATTCAAACCACATCCAATGTAAACTCATTTTACGGTTAATTGAATTGCATTTATGATTTAACGTTGTTTATATAACATATACATAACGTATGTATCTTTCGAAGTGTAAATTGTATATCAATTGTTATTTATTTTTGTTAACGAAACTATACTAAACGTTTTGAATACATAATAATGAAAATGCATTAAATTTAATAAAATATATATAATTTAGCATTTATTTGAATATGCAATAATTGCACTTCCAATTTTACATTTTATACATTTAAAAAAAATCTCTATGTATGTTTGTATATTGTAACTAAGCAATAATAACGTAACCATTAAGTATTCATTTACAGCGTTCTGTAACAAGTGCTTCAATTTTCACATCAAATCAAATTATTATATTATTCGTGTTTGTCATCAAAACTCTCTTCTATTCAATCTAGCAAAAACCAAATAAAAAAGCTATGAAAACCAATTTAATAAATATATACACCTTACTTCATACAAAAAAGCATGTTTGTGTTTTTTTTTTTAAGTGTTCAACGCCGTTCATTTGAATATCATTTGATTCAATCATTTCAATTAAAATGCGTGCTTATTCATTCAACGTCAATTACTTCATTTGAATCATGGTAAATTGGGTTTTTTTTGTATTTTAATTTTATCATTATTTTTTTTTTGCCTCTGTTTTGTTCAGAACCGGATTAGTTATTGGCACGCATTGTAATAAGAAATTTTAACTGATGATTATGTACGCACGTAAACACACTTAAAATACACTTGTATACATTAATAAGTCTGAATGTATAAATTTGTTAAAAAATTGTGTGCAAGATGTAGAACTGACATACATACAAATGTATTTCATTTATTATTACTGACCATTCTTATAATAAATTCAATTAATTTTTTTTTTTTTTTTTTTTTTCAAATAGCCAGGTGGATTTAATATTATGCACGCTTTACATTTTAGATTACAGCAAAATATCCTTTTTTTAAAAAAATATTTACAATTTAAACCATACATACTTATAGAAAAAAAAGAGGAATTACAACATTTTCTTATACTTATAGATACAAGAAAACTTGAAAGTGTTTAAATATTTAACATCCAAATACATATACTGCATACCTATATGCAATTGAATTTTATGTAAGTCAAATAAATTTTACACATTTTTATTTTATCTTTTTATTTATTTTAATTTATATTTAAAAATTTTTTATCATACAAAGTTAAAAGTGAATAGTTAAGAGACATTCTCTAATTCTATAATATTTACTTTATTACCTAGATTATAAATGCATCTATCTATAAACAAAATTATAAAAATTTTGTGGGTTAAAAAACCGCATTCTCTAATATATATATACACACAACTGGTTATACTACATATATATTATGTATAAACTATAAACACGCATATATTATGTATCTGTGCAATTCATAAATATATTTATGCATATAAGAAATGTATATTGTAACAATTCTTAAAATTAGGTTTAGTTGTCTTTTACTACATGTATGTACCTACTTAAGTTTACTTTAGTAGATCGTGTATTTTCAATTTTGTGGGAAGTTTTTCATTTCTGCATTCAAAATACATATTTTATAACTCATTTGATATACAACTAAAATCATATGATATATTTACATGCAATTCAACTATGTAATTGATTTTTCTTACATTATATGTATTTGTATTGTATATTTTCTGAAACTTTGCTATATAAGTTAAAGGTGATATTGAGAATGTCATTCACCATAATATCAATAAAAAAAAAAAAACAAAAAGCGATAGCAAACACCCTTCATTTTACTCTGTGAATAAAAACTTGATAAAACTTTGATACATGAACATGCTTACAGATTGTGAAAACTAAAACAAAACGTGACATAGATTTTTCTACATATTTTATTTTATTTTTTTTTATTTATTGTATTTTGATTTTCGTTTTCAATTTTACTTTTCTTTTAAAAAAAAAAAGGAAAAAGCTTATATTCACTTAACAGTTGTAACTTGAAGTAAGTATAATTTTATAGCTGTTTTAGCACAAGTTTTAACATAATTCAATATAAAGTGAGAAAAATGTTTAAAGTTTTCTTAAATACACGCAGACGGTAGAACATAAAAATTAAATTGAGTTATACATGTACAAATAAATTTACATCATGATTTTTTTTTTTAAATAGAAAATTTGCATTCTCAGCCATTGTGTAAATTCTAATTGCTGTAATTGTTCAAATACCCATACATGTATGTATGTATTGTAAGGACATTGAAATCGTGATATTGATAAATAGGCCACTCTTCAAATTTAATAATTTACAGTTCTACTCATATTACATAATTCAAATATTCTTAATTTGTTGACACCTACATACATTTTTATAAAAAAATGCAATCTCTGAGCAAATCTTTAGAAGATTCCTAAAAACTTCTGGAGTCTACGTGCATTCTATTTAATTTCTTAGTTTCTGAAATAGCAAAATCACCGGTAACTATATAGAATTAGCATACGATAAAAAAGTAAGTGATTTTCATGTGCATGGCGTAAATTACCATATCAGCTTTTTTGAACTATTCATACTCATGCACCAAATATGTATTATCCAAAACGAAATAACAAACACTAATAAGGTGTGTTATTCCTCCATGGTGTTATCTCAATATTTTTATAAACAATGTAATTTGTTCGTTTTTTAAAGTTCTTTCTAATGTTTATTTTTCGTGTTTTAACATACATAAGTAGTAATTTAAAATGGTGCACATAGTACATGCTAGAAGCAATAAATTTATTATCAAGATTAGTTCCGCATACAAAATAATCAAACTGTATATCCAGTTGTTTTTATTTTTGTAGACGAATAGAATACATGTGTATTCATAGGTATAATAACATCAAAATGAATCAATATCTGTGGTCTATACCTGTTACAAGCCACAAAATACAGGTGATACTACATATATTTCAATTAACAATGTTAGAAAAAACAAATCATGTGACTATTAACATTTTTTCAATATAAAATGTATATAATATAATCGTTGAAATATTATTTAAATTTTAATTATGGAAATTATAATTGAAATTACGTGTACAGACTACATATAAAAAATTTTTATTATTTTTTTCCTAAACTTAACTTACTACTGCTTAAACTTAGTACTACTGTTATATACAAAAAAAAAAACAAATGAAGGTCTTAAGATCAAAGGTTTTTCTTCTTCATTTTAAAAAATTAAAAATAATATGTAATTACTGTTACTAAAAACCATAAAAATTACATTTAAAAAAATACTTTTAGTTTCAAATTGAACATGCAAAATTTTTTCAATTCATTATATACCAATATAACCGTGCAAAATCATATAAACAGGTATAATAGGCGTTGTTCATTACCAAGATAATCCATGGGAATTTACTATTATTAAATTGCAACATTAAAATATCGCAAATGTTAAGATTTTATGGGTACATAATTGTAAAGTAAAATTTTATCAGTGAATTTGTCTCATAATAAGTAACAAAATTTTTAAAAAAATTTTTAATCTTTAACATTTTCATGTTAAATTTTTTTATTTTGCAACAAACTAAATAACTAACACACCTTTAATATTTTTATATAAATATAGGTACATACATTTTTTTTAATCATAATAACATCACAAATAGGTTTAAACGAAATACATAGTTTATACCATTTTATAGGTACATATGTATATGAAATGTTTTCTATTTTCATTTCATTTTTAACACTTTAAACAAAATATATTAGCCATAACGAATTTATGATAGTTACATTTTAGAAAGAAAAAAAAATGTACATTTTATTATTAGCTTTTCAAAGCATAAAAAAAAAAATAAATAAATTGTCTTAACATTTTTCACACAAAACAAAAATTTTTTAAAATTACACCTAATGTCAAAATGTAAATATAGAAAAAAAAAAAACACATTTTCTTTTTTATGCTCGTATTCATATGAATAATTTAATATGCATAGATAATTGATTTTATAAAATGAAAATTAATTATGACTGCACACATGTGTATGTACTATATATCTATAACATACTATATAAGCTTTATAAATTAATACGATCTACGTATGCACATTGTACATATGTTTGTATCATAAACGAATGTTCAGATGATGCATAGTAATTATTTTGAACGTAACGAATGTCAATGACCTTTTTAACCATTATTGATAAATTGTTATTAATTTTTTACACACACATAAAGGTGAGAAAAACATCACTAACATTATTTTTTCCATATTTTTTATTATAATATTAAACAAAAAAAACAAAAAAAAGCTTCTCATTTTTAGAATTGTGTATTACGGATAGAAAAGTGTTTTCAAATCAATTAAAATTTTAAATAAAAATTTAATTTTTTCTTTAATAAAAATCATACATAACATAAGATATATTTTATTCTTAAGAATACCACACATATTTTTAACATAAAATATGTAAGTATATAAGCTATATGTATTATCCAGAAATTCCAGAAATTAATCCAAAAATAGTAATCCCATAATTTTATTTTATGTTTACTATGCTATATAAAATGAAAGAAGAGGAAGGTCGAACAGCTGTATTCAAAAATAATTTTCTTATTTTCTTAATGAAAATGCAGCCATACACATCTAACAAACATATCACAAATTTTTAAAAGTCTTTATAAGAAGTTAACGTAATGTATAAGAAAAGTGAAATTCTTATAGACAAAAAAATAACAAATAAAAAGAAATAAAAATTCTTATTTTCTATATTCATTTTGCTTTCATTCTCTTCAAAATTTCTTCTAAATTTTAAATTCATTTTAATTCGTTCGGAATGAAAATTTTACGTACGTTATGTCGTCTTATAACTTTAAATGTAATTCTTGAAAATAATTTAAAATACGTACAATTATACGTACAATACTTTAAAGAAAATTAAATTTTATTCTTTTTATAAAAATAAAAATAAAAAATTCACATCCTCGCATACCATTTCATTGTTTCCATTTTTCTTCTTTTATTTTTAACCATTTTTATTAATATACATATGTATATGTACATGCCTATGTCCGGATATCAAAGTAATGATAGATAATTTAAGAAAAAATTCTACGATTAAACGGTCTAACAATTTATTTACTAAACAAAAATATCTAACATGCGTAACTAACTGTTGAATAAATAAAAATCCAAAGAATAACAGAAAATAAGCCTGAGGTTATTCGTCGTGAATACATAATAGTATAGCAAAAAAATAATAGGTACATTTTTGCAAAAAAACAAATGATGAAAAAAAATAACATCTTGAAGTAGTACAGGTAGATACAATAAGAAAACATAGTCGTCATTAGTTTGGGGGCTCTTTCTGGATTCACTCATTCGCTTATTACCCATGTAAACGTGTAATATATAATTTTAAGATTTTAAAAAATTTTTCACGCTTCTTAAATTCTTTTGGGGTTTATTTTATTATGAATTCAATTTGTTTTCATTGTCTTTGTTTTATTTAGTTTTCTACTAAATTACTTTGATTTTTCAAGAATTTAAAACATTTTAATTTTCTTTCACATTAAAAAGAAACGCACATTATATATATAAATAAAGTACATTCATGAAATTGCATATAATTGTATGCAAATAAATCTAACAAATGAGTAGTTTTCTCTACACTTTTAAATATTATTTTCTTTTTTAATAAAGTGAGCGTTACAAAATATTTTCTATTATTTAATTTTTTTTTTTTCAATTAATCGCATATTATAATTGAAAAAACAAAACAAAGACTTTTAGTAATTTCCTTCATATTTTTTTTTTTTTTTTTTTTTTTTTTTTTTTTTTTTTTTTTTTTAATAAAAACAAAACATTATCACACACACGTTGTACCACATGCATATAACGAATACATTTAACGGAAATGACAATTAAAATTTGTTTTGCATTATTGCGTTGGTGATGATGATTTAATAAAATTAACTAAATACAGTTATAATATCTAATAAATTTTCCTTCTTGAAATATCTGCTGGTGAATGTATACCAAAGCACAAGAATATGTAATTATACAGTATTACATTTTTAAATATTCGAATACAAAAATTCGAATTCAAGATACATAACACCATAATGGTATAAATTTATTTATAGTAACAGAATAATGTCAGCTTTGTAGTACATTCAGTTTTGTTGTAAAAATTTAACATATTGCATAGTCATTTTGTGTTCATTATTGTTATTACATATAACATGCATTGCATTTAAAATTTATTTATATCTACATACATGCACATTTTGTTACCTTATGTTTAACAAATAAGTCAAATTTTATTATACATTAATACGATTAAGTATTTCGTATATGAAATGACTTCTTTTTTTTTTTTTTTTTGTAAGTTGATTCAATATTTGCACATATGTACGTATGTGCACAGATTTTTCACATATTTAACATACAAATCAAAGTTTTTATGATGATCCACCAAGTGGGATCATCTCCTTAGTGTAAATCTCTGTATACGTACATTAAGAAGGAAAAGATATTTTTTAAAAAAAAACATCGATTTTGTTTTTCTTTCTTTCGATTAAATTGCGATCGCATAATCATTATAACATGCAATCAACAGTTTTAACTTCAGCTCTATGATACCTTCAGAAAATATATAAATAAAATAGAGAAGATGCTATGCGTGCATGCAATAGTTCAGTGGACTGTATACGCAACAATATACATACATACATATGTCACTTATTGTACATAGAAAAAGGAAATTATCTATATGTTATCTATTACTATATTAACATGTACGTACATATACATATGCATGTATGTATACACATATGTGTATGCTTGCCTATAGCAATAAAAAAAATTATATATACACAATAATAAATTATTATAGAAAAAAAAACAACCAATTTCCATAATTAAACAAGATAATTTTTCTTCATCTATTCACGTATGTATATATTTTAAATATCTTTATTTTATTTTCCTTAATTTCAATGGATAATTTTTCATTCACATGCTTTGTCATGTCATCATCATCATTGAGAAGAATTGATATGCGAGGTAAATCTTTCATTTTTTTTTTATTTCTTTTATTTACCATTATTAGTGTTTTTTTGCTATTTATCTATAATTAACAATGAAAATAATACAAGTGTTTACTTTATGTATTATAAAATTAAATGAAAAGTCAATCGATTTAACATTTAAAAATTTAATGCTACTTAATACACATACAAAAGAAAAATAATAGCATTATTATGAAAATCAAAACCTCTAAACAAAAATTACATAAAAATAAATAAAATGGACTTCACTTTCTTCTATTCAATAAAATAATTATATGTATTTTTTTTAGTTTAAAAAAACAAAAAAACCCAATTTTATAAAATTTGCAGATTTTGTTTTAAAAACTTTTACATGGTAGTTTTCCACTTTATACTTACATCGTTTGTATGTATAGCTTTTCTCAATTAAACTTAAACTTATTCAAATTTCTATGTGAATTTTTAAAAACGTCCAAAAATTTTGTGACAAATAATTGCTCTAATATAATAAAAAAAGAAAAGTTCAAGAAAAAGTATCAAATCAATTCTTTTGATTATGCATTTAATACCTTTGATTAAGATTTATTTATAAATTTAAAAAGAATGAGAAAGTGTGAGAAAAAATTTAGTAAATATACGTGTATGCATACAATAAGAACTATTTTAATTTGATACTGAATTTATTGTTATTTTACAATAGTTTAAATGGATTCGATCAAATAAATCTTTCTTTAAAATTATTTGTTTAAATACAATAATTTAATAAAGTTTGAATTAAAACAAAAGCAAATCCATTTATTTGTTTAAAATAAAAGAAATACGTATACGTACATATGTATTTAAAAGTAAAAGTTTCTAATTTATGACCATGAAGTGCATCAAAGTTTAAAAATCAATTTTTCGACACTATTAGACACCTTATTGTGATACAAAGTTTTGTAAAATTTTAACTTAAAAAAATAAAAATAAAAAAATAAACTACGCGTCATTTTACAATCTTATCAACATGATAACTAACTTGTTATGTACATAATTATATGATATTATCTACACGTAGTTGTATAAAGGCCATACAATAACGTTTATTAATATAATTGAATATACATTTTAAAAAAAAGTCTATTTTACATTAACAAGAAAATATTAAAAATAATATTCATTTTTATATTTCTAAATTATTTAATATTATACGATTTACGACATATTAAAAATTTTATAACGTATAATTTGTATTTTGGTTTTATATTCGAAAGATATAACAAAAAAGCAAACCGGTCGTTTTTATCTTTCATAACTACATATATGTATATGTATAAGATAACCATCGAATAATAATTTTGCAAAGAAGTCAAAAAAATAAAAAGATAAGGCATTACATTCTTGAACGTATAGAACTAGTTTAGAATAAATTTTTGTATATAAAAAATACAAGTTTCAAGGATTTCAAACATTGTATATATACATATGTATGTAGATACACCAATTTATACAAAATGAATAAAATTTTAACGACAAAATAATGAAAAGAAAACGAAAATTGAATACCTAACAACAAGAAAATTATAAAAATTAAAAAAGAAAACAAAAACGAAAAAAAAAAAACAAAGAGAAACTAGTTTAAATCGATAAATATTTCGCGCGTTAACAGTAAACAACAAAAAATGAGGCCATCAATTAAAATTGAAAGAAAAAATAAAATATAAAATAAATGTGTATAAAACACCTTAAAATGTACCTGAACACAATTTCAAAAAAAAAAAAAATAAAAACACAAATTGTTATTTGTACTTCTTTTCTATTCACCTGTACTTCTACATATAGATATCTGTACAAATGTGTACATACTATATAAATTTCTGTAAAAATGTATCTATAATGAAATATGAAACAATAAATAATAATTTTATTTTTCAAATATTGTACTTTACTTTATTAATATAATTCTTTTCTCTTTCAAAACAGTCACAGAAAAAATAATTTGTTTTATTTAATTGTAATTTGGTATGTATGTATATAGATACTAAACATAAATGCTGAAAAAGCAAAAAAAAAAAAACAGTTTTAATTTCACCATCAATAAAAATGATGGTAGTTTAGTTACATTGATAAATTTTAAACCATACTACACAGAAACAATAAAAAAGAAGAAATATTTAGAAACAATTATCAAATATTCAATATATGATGTACATATGTACATTTTTTGTTTCTAATAAGGAAATAGCAAATTATCGATATACATATGTATTACGGTACATCTGCTAAATATTGTTTAGTGTTAACTTTGCGTTTGCACAAAGTATACGTATAGAAGATTATGAGAATGTAATATGAAATTTTATAAAAACTCAATTGAGAAGATAGAAATTTAACCCCTTGGGCAGCTTTCTTCTCTAAATAGCATCACATAAACACAACATTTATTTTATATTTACATTAAACAATATTCATGTACAATATGCACTGTGTACAATATACAGTGTAGAATTGTTGTTTTTTTTTTCTAATTATTTTTTAATCTGTTTAACAATAATATGATAATAATAATAATAATAATTGTCTTAGGCAAGTAAGTATGAACTTCACTTTTATTTTTTACAAACAAGTCTTTAAGCAATTTTTTCTATAAGAAATTAAGAGTGAATTTCGCATTTGAAAAAAGGGAAATTCATTTGCAAAATTTACTTTGTAAAATACAAAAAAAAAAAAAAATAATAATAAATAAAATTAAATAAATACATAAATAATTACTTTTGAACTTGAAAAATAGACATAGGCAAGGAAAAGTAAATATAATTTATGATGTGTAAATACAAAATTAAGATACATTTTCTATATTCGGAAATTTGTTGGAAGATTATTATTAAATTTAAAAATATCATATATGACATACGGTATAAGGCGTGTTGTATGACGATGACAAAGATACAGAGATGGATAAAAATAATTTCCCAAAAAAAAAATTGACATAAAACATAAAAATTTTCTATGTAAAATAGTTTTGGTATTCTTTGATCTATAACAATATTTCATCGAAATGAATTTATTTTATTTTTTTTTCTTTCATCATTTTAATCTTTTTCACTTTGATGATTTATATTTTGTTTTACCCCAAAATTCAATAATATAAAATTTTGATGTCAACATTAATTTTTATTGAAACAACATGAAAAATATTCATATTTACCACAGGAAGTATTAGAATATTCTTTAACATAAAATTTTAATACCATTTTAACTGACAGAACAGATCGTAAAATGGATTACAAAAATTTGAAACAAGTTTTAAAAATTTTCATTTATGTTATTTTAATCAATATGAAAATATAAAACAAATGAACATGCATGAATCTGATATATAAACAAAAACTATAATCAAGACAACATAATATCCTCTTACACATTTAAAATATGTTGCAACAAAATAAGACATCATACGTGTAAATGCTTACTTTTAAAATCCAACTCATATATAGATATGTACTCTATACACGCCTACAAATAATGAAAATACAATCTTATAATTATTTTATCGATGAATTATAATAATCAATACTATTTTATCGAATTGTTAATAAAATCTGTCATCGATTAATAGCACTTAAAGCGGTATTATTTAAACTTTAATTGTAAACATTGAAAATGTAAACATAACATTTTTGTGTGTACATACACACTATACAGTAACGCATTTGCATTTATGTGTACACGAAGAACATATTGTGTAATATAAATATTTTGTATATTAAATAAAGTAGGAAGTATATAAAGTAGATATTACGGTAATGTTTGGTAAGAGAAATATATTTAAATAAAACTTGTAACACTTGTAATGATAAAATAAACAAACGTCCTGAAGAGAAGAATTTTTCAATTATATTGTTTGTTATATCAACAAGTGTTTTAGAACATATTTTATATACATACACATTTTTTATTAGTGTATTCATGCACGTACAAATATATATGAATATGCATTTTGATTCTTAGATACAATCAATATAACGAACGAACGTATATAACGGATATTAATTCTTTAAAACCATTTAAATACTTTAAATCAAATTGAAAATAAGAAATAATTCTGTACATAATCGTTATACCTATGTAATTGATTTGAATAAAATCCATACAAAATTATTATCTTCAATCAATGAAAAATCATAAATTTCTATGAATTAAAATTTTTGAATTTAAATTAGAAATAAAAATAAAAATCAAAAGATAAAATGTCATCACATTATATTCAGCTTAAGTAATTTGTTGTTGTTTTTTTTTTTTTTTTGTTATGGTTATGAAATATTATTATTGATAACCAAATTTATTAAATTTTGACAATAATAGATAAACCTTGAATTTAGTATTAACTTACTTATAAGTAGGTATTTTATATGGTAATTGAATGAAACAAAAAAAAAACAAAAAAAAATTATATTGTTTTCCATAATACTTCTTTTTCTGGATAAAAAAATATGAATTAATTATGTAAAAATGCAACTTTGAAAATGACTTTATTTGGTTAATATACATTATTGTCTTTTTTAGGAATTTTATTTTATTTTATATAGATAAGTTGCGTAAGTGTTAAAATTCAGTAGCTTTACAAATCGCTTTAAATTATAAATTTTTATTTTCAAGAAAATCTATAGATACACATTTGTATATAAATTTTTCTAATTAATCATTAAAGAAATGTTTGAATTTATGTTAATCTATAAATTATATTCGAAATCATGTGCATGCATTTGTGAACATGTTTATAGAGTGAAAAGTGAAAATTAAATGCTTTGCAATTATCGCGTTTTGATTTTATTGTGTATATGATAGCTAAGCAAAGCATCTTTAATACCAAAACATTTTATTTACTCACTATATTAATAGAAAAACGTAAAAAATGGAAGATATAATTTTACAATTTATGTAAAAATTGAGAAAAACAATTATTCCTAAGGACTAATTGAAGGTTAACTTAAGATTTTATAAAAATTAATTTAAATACCAGCTCAAACATCTACATACTCGGAACCTCTTAAATTTTACTTTCAAGATATTATATTTAAATATTTTTTGAAATACAACAAAATTTATTTTAATATTAAGCCAGCAAATAATTCGTAACGCTTGTTATATATATGTACGGTTTTCTAAATTAAATATAATTGAAAATGATCACAAATCATTAGCTGCATAAACGTAAAAAACAAAAATTAATAGACAAATAAAATATTGTTTATTTTTATGAGTATCTGAAAATGAATTTTGTTTAATTTACTTTTCCTCTATTTCACGAGATTATATTTTAAATTTGTATTTTCATTTTCAAAACATTTGTTTTTACTTTTTTTTTTCTAATTTCATTTTTATATGTACTATGTATATGTATTTGAAATTTTGATGAGTTTAAATTTATTCATAGACATGCGTTTATTTAGTAATTTTAATATGCATTTTTCACAATTTTACAGAAAATTAAGCAAACCACATCAATTATGTACTCCACATGTTACCTAGTATACTATATGTAATTTAAATAAAAATATTAATTTACAATATCGTATGTACACATGTTTGTAACTTAAAACATTCATTTTATCATTGTCTCACGATAAAACCATATTTACAAAAATATATATGTAATATACTTTCACACTCAATTGCATGAAAGTATAATTTGTCTCCTAATACACATTAAATTCACCTTTATAATTTTACTATTTTTTTGTTTAGATACATATGTACATACGTGTGTAATGATAATCACAGACATTACACATGTACTCTTCCTACATATAAAATGTGTCTCAAGAGATATTTTGATAAATTATAATTTTTTTTTTTTTTTTTTTTTTCAAATAAAAATTATCTTAAACTTCCTAGATTATTCGTTGAAATTGTTTTTACTTGTGTTTTACTTTTTTTTCTCACCTTTCGTTATTCAAACGTATATAAAGTAATCATTTCACTTGACAAAACGAAGTTAAAATGTTAAACGAAATCTTATCAAAATGTTTCCATTTTTATTTTGTTCTTTTTATATTTTTATATCTACGGTAATATTTATACAATTAATCTTTGTACAAATTTCTTATGTTATTACACATAATTTGATATCGTATTTAGAAACGCAAGTAAAATGCCTTTATTTTTAGATATTACCTGTGATATTATGTTAAATCGTATATTATGCACTCTTGATTACTTTGATCATTATATATACGTTTATACCTTTGGAATATGACGAAAACAAAAAAAAAACTTGATTAGTAAAATTGATTAAGACTATTATTAATAATGTATTTTATTAAATTTACTTGTAAATTTTACATTTTCGCAATTATTTGTATGAGGAGATCTAAATTTATTTTATACAAGTATACATATATATATGTACATATATGCGACCGGTCGTAAAATACATGTGAATGCAATGTGCATAGTTCAAAATATCAATGTACCAAATCGCATAATTCATACGTACAATATAAAAATAAAATAAACACATCTGTATTTTGATGTGAAATTACCACACCTTGGTATTCTGTGTAGGCGAAATGTGATTGAGGATAAATAATAAATCGCATTATCTATATATATACATCTTACAGAGAATGTAAAGTGTAATGAAATTTTATGTTATGCTTGTAGGTTTCAAACTAATTCAAATTCCAATATGTACAGATAGGTGCATGCATTAAAATATAATGAACCAAAAAGTGTCTAACAGAAGTTAACATACAATGTTTATTATTATTAAACAGATGAGAAGATCAAGGCCATTTCCACTGATATATGTATTTTTTTTTTCATCTTCTTCTTCTTATTAGTTTTTGTTTTCAGTCAGTTTTAATTTGTTTTCTCACGACTTCTTTTTATAAAAAAAAAAAATAATAATCACAATAATTTGGATTAAATGGAATTTTTTTGTTTTTTTTTCGTAAAAGCAAATCCTTGCGTGTAAAAAATTTCTACATTCAGTTTAATTTAATTTATTGAATGTACAATTAATTTGATTTTATTCATGTAAAATTACGTACACATAAATATATGTACCTACATAAATTAATTTTAGTTAAGAGATTTTTATAAATGAAACATGAAAGTAACTAGACAAAATCTACAGGGATACAACATATAAAATTGTAAATGCAAAAGTTCAAATTACTTTTCTATTACATTATATTTTTATTGTATGGGAAATTATTATATGTATACATGAAACTGTTAAATTGTAACGCATTTAGATATTCAAATGATTTTGATTTTTCAAAAATAAAACGGAAAATTCATATAAAGGATATTCTTTTTTAAAATTTGAATTTGGTGGTTGTTTTCTTCATCTTATTTCCTTGTCCTTTAAAAGAGACGTTAGATTTTATTATTTCTTTTTTTTTTTTTTTTTTTTTCAAAGTCAAATTGTTGAATCCAACATTTGATTGAAATTAAGATATTAAATTTATTAAAAATGGTCAAAAATTATTGTGTCTTCTTTTTCTCTTAGTTTAATGTTATACGAACAGAAACGAGAAGAACAAACCAAAAAAAATAAAAAATAAAAACCTGAAATTGAATACGGAAGTTAACTTTACTCATCAAAATAATAAAAAAAAAAAGTTACATACATGGGTAGATGATATGCTCTGTGCATGTAGGTAATTGCTTACAAGCAAACAATTTGAATTGATTTATTTATACATACATTATTTATGAAAAAATCAAAAAACAAAAAAACATCATATAATCCGGTTCTAAAAGCTTTTTATATATTCTACTAACGCTATATTATACAGGTATACAGGTATGTACCTACATGTCTGATGTCACATGTTCTATATGCATGGATAGCACATGTTAATTCATATCTTCAATATTAAAACATTACATAGAAAACTGCATATTATTAAATATGTATCTGTCTAATAATAAATCAGTTAGATTTTATGAATTGTTTCAATAAATTATGAATAATTTACACGATACAAGAAAAAGAGAAAAAGAAAAAATTCTAGATCATTTTTATTTTATAAAATAAGGCAAAAAATAAGGAAAATCAAGAACAATATAAGAACAAAATCTTTTATCATGCAATCGTGTTATAGTAATAGGTACGTACCTACCTATGTACCTATTTATGTAGGTATCTGAATATTTTTTTTAATCTTTTAGTTTTTCTTTATTAAAAATTCATCATTATTATAAGTAATAGAGATTGAGTAGAATTTTTTTTAAACATTATGATAGCGGTAAACGTAATTTTTTTTATTTATCTAGGTTTTTGTTGATATACCTAATTTTTTTTTTTCTGTTTTTAAACATATTGCTAAACATATCTATGAAACCTACTGTGTTACTGTGTATAAAAATATGAATTTATTTGCTACAAAGTGTAATATTGATACGATACTACATTATTTTGTATTGTTATTTACTTTAGTTTCAGCATGAAATCCATCATCATAAGTAAAACATAACATAAAACATAAATTAAATAAAAAATACTGTTTAACAGACAGACAGTAGAAAGAAAGGGGAAAAGAGAAATAAATCAACCAGATGTTAGTTCAGTTGGTTTTAGTATCTATGCATATATATGTACCTATGTATATAAAATCATTTGTATGTATTCATATCAATAGATATGTATATATAGGTACATGCTTTTGGTATTGCACTCTGTTCATTTTCATTCATTTTATCGACCTTACAATTCTTACCAATAACAACAATACTTTTACAGCAACAACATATGACAGAACAGTGTACATTACATATGTACACATAAAATAACTACATAAGGTATTTTTTTTATTTATTGAGTTGTACAAAACAAATAAGAAAAATACATACATATCGTACATTTTACACTATTACACTACTGCATTACACTCCACGTCCACTGTAATCTATTGCTAGTCTTTTAAAATGACTTCGACTTTACTTAACTTTTAATGCAATTGCATGTATGTAGGTACATATTTTAAACGAATAATAGAGTAGAGCTCTTCTTCTTCTTTGTTTATAAAATGAAGTACAGAAAAGTAATAACATCTAATAGGTAGTGTTGCACACTAACAATATTATGCATTTGTTTGTGGATTATTTTTATGATGAAGATGAAAAGGGATTATTAGAAAAAAAAAAAAATTTTTTTTAATTCAATGAGATTATAAGGTTCCTAATTAGAATTTCAATAATTTTCAAATAAGAAAATTCAAATGTAAAATGATTTTCCTTTTTATTCTGATTGGACTTCTTTTTAAATTGCATCAAATTGCATTTTAAATCACTTTTAAATATACCTAGCATCAAGAATCAAGTAATATACAATGATGTACACACATAATCAAGGTACTTAATTCAATACTTATTTCTAAACGTGTTTTAGTTACTCTATTTACTAGAGTACATTGAAAAAAAAATGCAATTACTGGATGCTTGCTATACTTAACATGTCAAAAATAAAAAGAAAAATCGAAAACATTTTCAGCCATTCACTCACACATATAAATAAATGCATAAATAAATACGTATATGGTTAGAATGACGAAGCTATATATCCAGCTCTATATAAATGGCCATAAAAATGCAATACATGCACAGGGTATTATGTTTATATGCTTAACTTAAATTAGTCAAGCTATGGTGAACAACATAAATGAACAAAATATGAGGTATAATAAAATAAAATTGTAATTTTTGTTTTTAAAATCAGATTATATTACTAAATGGAGCCATGTAACCACTATATAAATGCATTTTGAAATGTTTCCAAGAAATATTAGAAATTTTTCTTTTTCTTTTTTTTTTAAGTTCTATTTACAAGATCTTTTTGAGAAACAAACGATTGCAATTAACATAACAAAATTTGTCTTCTTTTTGCAAAGTTTGCAGAAAATCTTTATGATGATTATACAGATGTGTTAGTGTTACACAAAATAAAAGAACTAAAAACAAATATGAAAATTAATATCTTTTTAGATTAAATTTCTTAAAACACAACATAGGTCAATGTAATATATGTATGTATTTCAATTTCATTATTAGTCATTATTTCAAAAAATAAATAAAATTCCATTCAGAATGCTGTTATTATTGAATGCATTCTTACTGAATGGAAGACTTATGTGATAATTTAAAAAAAAAAAAATGGATAAATAAATTCAAAAATTTAAAATCAAAAATAAAATCATTCTTTTAAGTAATATTAGTTGATGTTGTACCTTTTGTAAATGATGAAAATTTGTTGTCTTATCTATTTCCACAGGACTTTTTTATATAATTTTCTTTTAAATAAAAAATTATCAAAAATGGGTGCAATTTAAGACCGGCCAAGGTAATCACCACTTATGTATTTTGTTTTTTTTTTTAACTCCACTCCACTCTTTCTTGTTTTCAGATTTTATTTTTTCACACACAAAATTTCAACTTTTTATATTTTTTCACTTTTAAAATTTTCACTTCCAATTATATTTTAGAGCTTCTTCAAACAATTTTTCCATAATACACATTAAATTATTTATTTATTTTTTTATTTAATTGAAAACAAATTATTGAGCAAAAATTTCAATGCACTTCACAACAGAAAAAAAAAACATCATTTTTTCTTATATTTCTGATTGATCACTTGCACAACACAAAACATTTATAAAATTTCTTCTCTTGCGATTCAATTCAACACTTCTGCACTTTCTTGAAGACGAAAGCAAAAAAAACGAATTATCTCCAGCATATTTTGTACGTTAATCGATTTCAAAGGTTAAAATTCAATTGATGATAACTTCGTTACGTTCAATTTTCTAATTTGTTTTTTGATGGTTTTTTTTTGTACCAAAATTGTACCATAATATCGAAATATACCGAAATTTAACAAAGTTCATTTCGAAAACAAAAAAAAAATAGAATTTTAACGAAACATCGAAATTTATTTATTCAAAAATTATTTTTCGATAGTGATTTAAAATAAAAATTAAAAAAGAAAAAACATCGAATCATAAAATTCCGATGGTCATTTTCTATAAATTTATGAAACTTAAAAAAAAATCAAAACAAAAATTATACAGAGAAATGCATGTTTTGTGTATTCTTTTTGCTCGAAATAAGAAAATATATAATCCAAGTTTCAAACCATGAATAAGTTTTCGATGATATTTTTTTTTTCATTCTGTTTTCATGTTGTTGTCTCTCTTTTCCTGTTGTCAAAACCTAATTGTCATCCATTGTTTTTTTTAACTTTTGACTTTTGTTTTGAACCATTTCACATTTAGATAGTGATTACCATAGAGTAGATATAGAGAAAAATGTTCCATATAAAACTTGATTTACAGTTATAAAAATTTCCTATACACGTTATAAGGTGCGAATGAAAAATAAAATTTTGAGGCTTGGAAAAGTCGATAGCAATATTAATGGCCATAAGGATCCTTAAGAAAGATAAAGAAATCAAAAAAAAGCGGGGCATGACATTTTATGATTTTTGTTTTATTTTTTACAAATAATTTCTCTAAATTCCCATTGCTTACAAAATTTAGCAGTTTATTTCTCTAATTTTCTCAATGCTGAATGACGTAGTTACAAATCGGTGTGAATACCAACACACTGACAGCCATTTAAAAACATTAAAAAAAAAACGCACGTGGAAAACATATGATTGTACAACTACATTCGCAGGTAATATACTCTATCGGTGTAAACCACTAATATTGTTGCACCTAATATCCCCATTTAAAAAACGCGTTCATAAAAAATATGTAAACAAACAAATATTACACATACTTAACCGAAATTCTCTGCTGAGTTTAAGAAAGTGTTATGTGTTTCTTTTTCATATAAAGGTTCTTTTTTATAACTTTATGCTTCTATTTATGGTGGGACTTTCACGTACAGGAAAATTTTTGTTTTTTTTGGTTGCATGGGGAATAAAACAATGAAAACAAAAATAAGTCCTTGTTACTTCTGTGACGTCAGAGACATTTTTCTCTTATCTCTATACTCTTTGGTGATTACTGATTAGTGGGTCTTTTAAATAGGGACGCAAGTTTAGAAGAAAATAAAGATAAATTTAGAATTTTTGCTGTAGATATTCATAAATAATGTCAAGTTTACAAAGGTCAATGATGAAAGGAAAACTTCCACCATCCGGTAATACCGGTCGCTTAGCCAGATCGTAAGTTTTAGTATTATTACTTTTCACTCTTGGGTGGATCACACAAATTATAAATTTTTTCTCCTGTACAGAGATCCTTTAAAAAGAGGTCGATCAAGAGACTACAAGCCAATAATGTGGGATGAGTACTTTGCAGAAAAACAGGACGTTGTAATTAATGAGAATGATGTATTCCGTGTATATAGAACTAAGGAACCAACAGAACCAGGACCTTTATTAGTAATGTTACATGGCGGAGGTTATTCAGCCTTGACATGGGCTCAATTTAGTGTAAATATGAAATTAATGATAAAAACAACCGTTTAACAAAAACAAAAAATTTCTTATTCAAGGCTGAAATTACGAACCTAATTCATTGTCAATGCTTATCAATTGATTTACGAGGACATGGAGATACAATAACTGAAGATGAGGACGACTTATCAGCTGAAACATTAGCGAAGTAAAGTAAAATCAAAATTTTCATAACAGTATTCCAACATTTTTTAAATTTTATTTACAGAGATGTTGGCAGTGTAATATCTGCATTGTACCCAGAGAATTGTCCTTCAATTCTTCTTATTGGTCATTCTATGGGCGGCGCTATTGCAGTTCATATCGCCAGCATGGAGTTGATTCCGACACTAATTGGAGTGACAGTTATCGACGTAGTAGAGGGCACTGCAATGGAAGCATTGGCTAGTATGCAAAGTTTCTTACGATCGAGACCAACTCATTTCAAAAGTATTACGCATGCAATTGAATGGTGCATTCGAAGTGGGCAAGTAAGAAATTTAGAAAGCGTTAAAGTGTCGATGCCTGGACAAATAATAAAGTAATCAAAAATATTCATGTACGTATTTAAAAAAATGTTTAAAACAAAATAAAAAATTATTACAGTTGTAACACAAAGAAATTAGCAACAAATGAATTACCACTTGAATCTGATGAAGAAGATGGTGCACAACCAACAAAATTTGTACATCCATTAAGTATAGCTGAAGATGGAGAATCAGAAACGAATGGAGCAAATCCGCATGAAAAACAAAACAACGACTCAAAATTTAAAGTACCATCGAATGAAGATCAACACAAAAAGTAAACATTAAAATTTATTATGATTTGTGAAGAATATACTTACATTTAAAATTTTCAGATACACATGGCGAATAGATTTATCAAAATCCGAAAAATTCTGGGTTGGATGGTTTGAAGGTTTAAGTGAAAAGTTCCTTGATTTAAGAGTTCCAAAATTACTTTTATTAGCAAGTATTGATGGATTAGATAAAACATTAACTGTTGGACAAATGCAGGGTATCTATCTAATAATTGAATTTTAAATTTCGAATTCACGAAATAAATAAAATCAAATAAAAACTTTTCATTTAATTTTAGGTAAATTCCAAATGCAAGTATTGGCTAGATGTGGTCATGCCGTACATGAAGATCGACCACATGAAGTCGCTGAAGTTATAGGATCATATTTATTACGTAATAAATTTGCCCAATCTGCCAGTGATTTCTTGCGACACATGCCATCTTGTTAGTTAAATTTAAAAGCAAACATTTTTTTCACTTAATTTATTTCATTAATTTTAATTCATAAAGGTTGCGGTATTTAATTATTAATTGAATATATAAAATTAAGGAAGTATAAATTATGTATTAAGAAAATTACTACTTACAGATAATTTATAAAAGTGAAATACAGTATAAGATTGACTGTGTTATCTCATATAATGTAGTACATAGTTAATTTTCGTTCAGATAGAAGTACAGATTATTGAAACAAAAAAAAAAAAAAAACATTTTGATTGTGAGTAATAAAGTTTTGCTTTTAGAATTTAATTTTTGAGTAACTTATTTTTTTTAGATCTTTGTATCTTTGTTTTTAAAAAATTCTTTTACTTTATTTATTTTCTTCTGCATTTTTCTTCTTTTCCAAAATTTTTACTTGCCTAAGCCTTTCTTGTATTTGTGCCTGAATCATATCACGATATTTTTTACCTTCACCTAATTCCTCCATTTCTTTTAACCAATCAACTCTTTCAAAGATTTCCTCTAATACTGAAATTAACAAATATTTTCTTTAAAACATGCACCTCTATCAAATATCTTCAACCCTTCAACTTACATTCATCAATTTGTTCATTAATATCTAAACAAATTTCATTCTTATCATTTGTAGGCCTAATTTTGATTTTATGTTCATCAGTATAGATTTTCATTCCACTCATTTTCTCTTGTAATTTTAATTTCGCTACATCATTTGGTATTTTTAAACTTGGTGGTGGATGATATCTGGTGAGTTTAAAATTTAAATCAAAAAATAATTTTTAACAATACTTAAGTATTTTAAAAATATACAAATGTTCAATACTTTGAATTTTCGTATGCTCCACTAGCTTTAATAGCTTCATAACTTCTACGACGTGCAAAACGAGAACGCATTTTCATCTCATAATCTATATGAGAATCATTATGAAATGAATTTTTTTGATTTTTTGATGTAATTGATACAGTCGGTAAGGGTTCACCATTACGAAGATGATAATCAATTTTTTTTCTCATCAACATTGATAATTTTGCTTCTTCCATTAAAACTAATAAAAAAATATAAAAAAATTGAATAAAAAATATTTTAAACAATATGAACAATTTTTTATCATTTTACTTACTTTTCAACAAATTACTAGTTTCTTGACTGTATTTAACTTTTGGTGGATGAAATAAACCACCCTGACAAATTCTCTCACTTGGCCATTTAAATTCTTTATTTAAAGACATTTTCCTTTCAAAATTTTCTTTTATCAAAATAATCCTTAATCCTTGATTTAGTAATATAATTTATAAGGTATATAAGCTCTTATGAAATAAAAATTATTTATTCAAAAAATAGCTCTTAAGTGTGTATAAGATATTACATCAAAATTATAAAACTAAAAAAAATTATCGATCAAACTTAATTTCTGAGTGATTGCTGTTAATATCAAGGATAGGTATCAAGGATACAATGTCATTGTGCTGAGGAGTACATGCATACACTTATAATATTCATATCATAAAAATAGTATGTATGTACTTAATTCCATTATGTATAGTGAATTTGATATTCACAAAGCCAGTGAAGACAAAACCATTATAAGACGTACATTCTATACATTGTAATATTATACGCCTTTGCTGAGGGTCGTTAGGAATATTGTAAAAAAAAATTCAAGTACCTATTTTATATCATTATTAATCGTAAATCAAGATTTTAGAAAAATCAAGTTCAAACATTGAAACAATAATGTTGGGTTGTATATCCAATTTTATCTTAGATAATTTTTTACCCTGTTTTTACCTATATGCTCTTTCTTTTCTACAATCTATTTTGTAAGAAAACAATTTCTTTTTTTTTTTATAAAAAAAAAAAAATTTCATATCATAAGTACATTTGGAAAACGAGTTAAATTCTCATAAAAACAAAATATTTTTTATAAATTTTAGATAAGAGATCTTCTCACATGATTTTCTTAGCTGGCATTCTAAATTTTATTTCATTTTAATTAAACTTTATATGAGAGATGAATGAAAAAAATTTTTTTCAAATAAAATATAACTGTAATTTTGATTAAATTAAATTTTATTATTTTGTGTATATATTTTTATTTATTTAAATATTAATAATTTCACTTCATTATTATCACATTACATTATGCATTTTCATTTTAAATTACCATCAAAGAAAAAAAACACAAAAACACAAAAACAAAAAAACATTTTGTAGATTGTAATACAATTCATTATTTATATTATTATTATTATTGTGTGAGTATACGAGTATTATTTATAATTAAAATTTTAAAGAAGTTTCTGCTAAAAATCATTTAAAATTACAAAGTACGTTTAAATACATTACAATTTGTGTGTATTTGTATTATTTTGTAATTGCATACGGTGTATTATATCATATATATGTCTTTAATATTTATTATTGCAAAAGTTAATTAACACTACAATAAATTAAATTATTCAAAAAAAAAAAAAAAAATGAAAAAAACAAAACAAAAATACAGTATATATGTGAAAATTCTTCTATTAATATTGCATGGATATATGTATTGTATATGTAAATTTTTGTATTCAATATTTTTTTTAATCTCATTTTGAAAATATTTTGCAATATTTTTTTTTTTTCTCATTGATTATATTATAAATTTAATAAATTAAGGAAGAGATTAATTTTGTGTTATTCTTGTAATCTTTAATTTTTTTTTTTAATATAATGAACAATTTTACTAAAATTGAATTTTCATTTTTCTAAGTTTTTCAATAACTAATTAAATATTTAAATTTTTTCATTTGGATCACCATCCGTTAATATATGCTTATATCCTCCACTTCCCAAATACATATTCTCTTTACGGAAATGGAAAGGAATCTAAAAATAATACAAAATACAATAAAATTTTTTGTAATAATAATAAAAAAATATATACATATATTTAAATTTTCATTTACCATTCCTGGTGGTGGACAAGGTATTGCAACTGTAGCTATTTCTGTTAGCTTTTTAATTTGACGTAAACTTAAATAATATGCATGAATTACATACCATATCATCATATCGAATAAAGTAAATCCAATGCATAGCAACCCTATTTAAAAATGAATTCATCATATCATTTTTTTCAATCTCACAAAACTTTCCATATAATCCAATATATGTACTTACAATATTGTGTACGTCCTCCAACTAAATAAATAAAATTACGATTTTGTGTCCATATCATCATTATTAAAACAAGTATTATTCCAATCATATCAACAATTAACCATGGTAGCATTAATTCTGAACGATTTTTAAATACACCAACAAATAAACCCAAACAACTGAATAAATAAATGCATGCAATCGCTGTACCAATATACAATATATATTCAGTTATACAAACTAAATCTGATGCAGTTTTTAAACGTATTTGATTTTTTGAATTTGATAATTCATAAAATTCATATTCTTTTTGATCAGCAATATCAATTTCTAACATTGTTTTCATTTGTTCAGCATGGGCAAGTCCAAGTAACATAATAAACAGCACTATATGTGCTATTAACTGATATGTACGAATATAATAAAAATAAATAAATAAAATTTTATGTATTTAAAATAAAAATAGATTTTTTTTTTCCAAATAACATGCAATTAATTTGTTTTATATTTTTTCTATATTTTTTTATTTTTATGTTTTTTACTTACCACTTGATAAATTGCAATCAAAATTGCAGATATTCGTAAATTTTTTGGTGATATTGGTGCTGTTATCATTGCCCATAGCCACTCTACAATTGCTTTTGGTTTTTGCATTTTTTATTTTTAAAAATTTCAATTCACTTTAAATTTTAGTTTTTTTTTTAAAGAAAACTTTTTTTTTATTTATTCACATTGGGTGAAAGCAATAAGAGAATAAATATATGTTAAATATAAAATCGATTATAATTTATTAAAATTTGAAAAAAAAAAATTTTTTTTTTTCTATTGCAACAGATAGAAAACCACAAAATTGAATGACTATGACGTTTTAGAATATGCAATGATGTATTTAAGACTTGCGCATTATTCATCCTTTTATATCCTATTTTAATATATTTTGTAAACAAACACAGAGTGTATCATATAGTTTAAATTAAAATAATTGTAAAATCATAGACAATTTTATACACACATTTGCATTAAAAATTAGTTTAATTTTCGAAATTTTACAAAAACAAAAAAATCGTTATAAATATCTTGAATATTTGTTTCATATATAAAGTTTCATATATGATGAGAATTTTAATTTTTCCGTTGAATTTTCAAAAAATTATAATTTCAAAAACATGTACACAGTAGTCGGTATACATGAGAAACATTGGGTATTAAATTAACCTAAGGCGATTTATAACAATTATTTTTGACCTTTACACTCAGTCGTCTGTCGTATATCCTGTAATAAGTGAAAATTAAAAGGAAATTCTTTTTTCTTTTGCTCTATTTGAATTGTAATTGCTCAATGATTTATTTCATTTAAATGAGACAAAGATGAGAAAAAAAAAATAAATGTGTACTAAAATAGAAATGCATTAATCAAATATGCACAGATACATTGAATTTTTGTACAATATCGTGTATAGTAATAAAAAAAAAATTACAACTTTATCGCTTTGGTTAAATACATTTCTACCTTTTCGATTCAATGATTTTTTACAATAATAACGCGTGTCTGATAATCTATAATAACAGGGCATGCATTTATAATCATAGATCACGTATATATTTTATACATTCAATGTAACTTTTGTAACTTTTTTGTCAATGATGAATAACTTCTTTTTTTTTACTTTTTCTGGGTAGACTTAAGTGTAATTTTATTAACTTTGAATAATCACATGAATAAAAATTATCCACAGTCAAAACGAAGGATAAAAAAAAAACAAATTGTTGCTTGGGAAACGTGCGTGGTTTATTAAAATGAAATCAAAGTGATTCCTTTTCAATTAATCATTGAATAAATATTAGATATTAGGTATGGGCACAAACTTCACAGGAAAATTCATATACTCTAAGATAACTAGAATTTTCCGAAAAAAAATTTTCCTCTTAAACCACGAAAATCTTTCGTTTTTTAGATGTCTATAGGGAAAACAATCAAAATCTGGACGGACATACATATAATATTTTTACTAATTTTTATTCAAAATTTAAATTTCCTTTTCTACATACATACATGCTTTAAAGACCATCATACGTTACACTGTTGATTCTATCATGACATTGAATATATTTAATTGACCATGTTAGTTCGAAATAATTTTAATATGTACTTATATCAGTCTATATATAATAATTCATATTGAAATTCAATGAACCATTTTGGTATCAATGAAATGACAAAAAACTTTTATTAAATATTCAAAATTACAGAATTGTTTATAAAATATTTACATTATATACCATCATTGAAAAATACTATATATTTTACATAAACACTGAAAATATATAGAAGAGAAAATAATAATATCTGCATATTCGTTTATGTATAGAAATTTATGAGTTACATTTTATCAACCCAATACCACCCACATATTTTTCACTATATTTCACTAAAGTGAAAATCAAATTATGGTTTATTGTTAGTGATATTTCTACATACATATGAATGTATATTATTATATACGAAAATCGCATACATAATAAAATTGAAGAAAATCAGTCATTTCCAATCTCATCTAATATCGGTATTGTATTTTACATTCTCATATAGGGGATACGTACGAACTGTTGAAAGAATCTCAAGCAAATAAAACAGATACCTATAATGTGATGAAATACTGATTTTATATATTTAAAAAGAAGGCTGTATAACATAATACCATTAGTAATGCAATGATAAATTAACCGGATTGTAAAAAATTCACTTGTGTTAGTGAATTTTATTAAGAATATTGCTTAAGTTGCAAATATTTTTTGCATTTTTATTTTTTTGAAAATAAAAAAAGGAAAAAAGGAGAACAACACAAAAAGTGTTTGTGGTGGTACACATGATATGATTAAGTATGCAATGTTATATTAGATTTGCTGCCGTTGTAAACGTACATATACATATGTACATATGTATATATAAAGTCTATCACAATGAAATAAAATGAGATTTATATCATTCTTTGCGAAATATTTTGTGCATTTTATTTTAATGTTATTAAAATATACACGTATGTACATATAAATATTCATTTAGTCGGTCAATGAAGAGAGAGAGAATTTAAAAAAAAAAATGTTTCAAAAATAAAACGTTGAAGGAAAATTCAAAATCAAAATATATGATATGATATCGTATTATTATATATTAATAAGACTCACAGCAGGTTACATACAAGAATCGGTAGGCATTGAACTGTTTTTTATATTGCATATTCCTTTGCTGTGTATGCTATATACATATATGCGATAAAAATAAATCATTTTCATATATCATATTACAATATATTTTATTCGTATATTTATTTCATCTAATCGAAAATTTAGCATAATTCACAGGTAAGGTGTTAAGTTGACAGTAAAATGAATGATTTTTCACTGTGATGGTGTATTAATAAATTTATTTATTCTGATCTTCTACATACAATAAAAATAAAAAATAAAACAAACAGGATACAGTTTGTATGAAATATATCTACGAAATTTTCTCAATCACATTAATGATTTTATTACAATGAAATGAAAACAGCATTTTAAATAAAAAAATATCAATTGTTTAAAATAATTTGATCCCCAATTTTGGTTTTTTTTTTTGTATAATAATTTTCAAATTATCAATTTTTTAATTAAAAGTATGATCATATAAAGGAAAATTTATTGTATTTGTAAAACTTTTATTACAAGGAACATCAATGTATATTTTTGTTTTTTTTTTTTTGTTTTTTAAATTATTTTAATAAATTTTTATTTTTATTATTTGTTTTAATTTGTAACCAAAATATAACAGAATATAAGCCTCCTTTCTCATATATATGTACATATAATACAAATTAATATTTCTTGAATAAACTTTGTAAATACAATGAAATGAAAACCAATCAAAAAATCTCATTAATTTATGATTAGTTTTTTGGGGCTGATGACGATCATGATGATGATTGTAAATGTGAAAATCGATTTAAATGTTATGTTTTCAACAACACAAAAGTTATAAAGACGTTAAAAAATTAATATTTAAAAAAAAATTATATATTTTTCTTATGAAAATATGTACATCCTTGTTCTATAATATATACATAATAAATACTTAATGTAAAAAATGTATCTGTAAGTATCAGCAATAAATTTTCATTCAAATTGGTTCAACCTGTTTACAGGCATTTTATATTTTGTTGTATCTGACTTATTCAATTTTTATTATATAGACGTTGTACATATATATATTTTAAAATTTATATATACTATATATGTATATAGGTTCATTTTTTTTATATCTACGATTTTTTATATTTTATTAAAACACAGTAAAACATATGTACATGCACACGTATATTATTATGAACAAATATGATGATGAAAAGCAATGAATTTTTCAGAAGCTATAATAAATACGCCCAAACATTACCTGAAGGTAATAAGTATAATATACATACATAATTCTGTTTATTCTTTATTATTACATTTTTTATTTTATTTGTTTATTTGTTTGCAACATTATACCCGCATACTCTATATCTACTGTATTTATATTGTGTTTATAAGAAATTGCATTTTTTGCTTATATATAAAGTTATTAATTCACATCCATAGAGAAATAATAACTTGTGGATATTTAAACAATCAATTAAGTGATTTGTAGAAAATTATTGTATTTTAGTTTTATTATTGTTATTCTTTAATATTACTGATATTCTTTATTTTCATAATGGTATTTTATTTAAATTATTATTATAAATTTGACTTTTATCGAGATTTATATTTCCGGGAGCATTTTTATGTCGGTTATAAAAATATGAAAAAATATACCGAATTTTTATTTCATATTTTATTTTTTCTTTTAAAGACAAAAACAAAAAAAAACAAATGATAATAAATTGATTTAAAAACAAAAAAGAAAATTAAAAATTTTTCAATTTTATTTTTAATTAAAATTTCACATATGTATTACAATAATTTAAAAAGAATCCGTTAATATTTAACAAATTTAAGAATTTTTTTAACGATAAATATTAGCTTTTCATAAATACTACTTTTTTTCTTATTATAAATTCCCTTTGATTTAGTTATATTCGAAATGAATTTTAAATAATGATGAACCTTAGTAAATACTGTGGGTGCATTATAACAATTATGTGATCCAAATGATACAACACCAACAACATACGATTTACCATGTTTATATAAAATTAATCCACCACCTGAATCACCCAAGCAAACATTTTTACCTTTATATATTTCTTTACCACATAATATACATTGATCGGATACTTCTGAAAAATTATATATTGCACATTCATAAGTATTTATAATGCGAACCTTTGTAAATCTTAGATATATCGTTTCGTGCTTTTCTAAAATTATGGAATAATAGCAAAAAAAAAACAAAAACATTAAAAAAATATCATGAAGACACATGGTATATTTAAAAGAAAATTTTATTCTCACTCAATCTATGCACACGTCCAAAACCACAAACTGAACAAATTTTTCCTATTAAATATTTTTCATCCATTTCAGATGTTGGTAGATTAACTGGTTGAATTAGTGGTGTAAAATGTATTAAATGTTCAGTTTGTACAAGTGCAATATCTTTATTTAAATCACCATTCTGAAATCTTGGATGTTGTATCCATTGTTTAGCTGTTGTTTTAAAACCAGAATCATATTTTGATATTGTTCCTAAATGTATATCCACTCTAATTATTAGTCTAAATATAAATCACATCATAATATTTTATATACAGCGACAATCAAAAAGGTACAATCCATTTATTACCCGTCTAAGCAATGAGCTGCTGTTAAAATCCATTCTTTTGTTATAATGCTACCACCACAAATTGAATCACCTCTAAAATGTATTGAAATCAATACGGCATGCCAAGGAAATTGTCCTTTGTGGGCCAAAATGCCATCAATAATACGACCTTCAAGAATACTTTCATGTGTATTAATAAATTTATAATTCATATTAAAAATTATTCCAAAAACTACATAATACAATATCAATTTCATATTTAAAAAAATAAATAAAAAATTTATGTTCGTGATACTTTAAATTTAAACACACAAATTTAAACTGTTCATTTGCACATATAGCGCATGTACGAAAATAAAATAATCATTTTTATAATTACCATTAATGCACTTTTAATTTAATTAATAACAGTATTATGTAATTATGTTTCTGGAGTAGAACGGAAGCATGGAAAGCTTTTTTTTTAAATAAAAGGACAGTTCGTTGATACAAAAATAAAGTATAATAATTTCGAACTACCGAGAATATAATTACTGTTCATATGCTAAAAAATATGACTAAAATGTAGTTTGTCCACAAAACTCCAGATTCAGTTTTAATACCATTTTGATCTCCTTTAGTTACCTTTACACATGTGACTTCTATATCCTTTTAAAAAAAAAGTTCATAAAACTTTAAACAGTCCTCGATCAGGTGATAAAATACGAACATATTCTAAATTATTATTATTAAAATAAAAAAATATTTTTTTGGTTGAAATAAAACCTATTTTTTTGAGTACACAAACTGTGATTATTATGAATAAATAAATATGTTTACGTATGTATTAACTCAGTTGAGTTAATAAAATTTAAAAAATTCAATTTGAAAAATTTTAATTATTTTTTTTTAAAAAAATTAAAAATAAAAAATTTCCATTGTATGTATGTATAAGAATTTTGTTTTTTTATTAATAATTTTAACTTCTGATAAGAACAAACAGCTTAAATAAATAAAATCAATAAATAATACTTAAAATTTTACAAAATTCATATTCACTTTATTTTAAAAATTTAATTAAAACAGAAAAAGATTCGTAATGTAACTATAGTCTCAATTATTATTTTATCAGGCAGAAAAAAGAAAATTTTTAGTTTTTACAAATTATATTTACAAAATCGATTTGTTTTGCTTACTTGAATATTTAATTATATGAAAATAATTTTTAATTTTGATCTGATAACATAAAGCCAATAACATGTGATAACACAAAACAATGTAAGTTTGTGTTAACTATTAATAATACTGATATTTGTATGATTTGAAATCCAATCAAGATGTGGCTCTATTAATTGGTATACAGTTGAACCACTACAATTTTCTTTACCGTATGATACAACACCGACAATATATGATCTACCAGCTTTATTTAATATCAGACCACCACCAGAATCTCCAATACAAACATTTTGATCTTTTCTAGTTTCTAAACCACATATTTGATTTTCAACATTAATATGACCATATTCAGTAGAACAAACATTAAATGGAATAATACGTGTGTATGCATATTTCAAATTTTCCGGGAAACTGTCGCCTTCTTTATTATTAAAATAAAAATAAAAAAATAAAAAATTAAAATTAAAAACAAAAATTTAAAAAAAAATTGAATTTTTTTTTAAATCACATAGAACAAATTTTTTTTTTTACTTTTCCTATCAGATTTTCCGTATCCGCATATAGTACAAATTTTATTTTCTAAATATTTTGGTGTCATTGAACGTTTTGCTAATCGTATTGGTCTTATAAAATATGAATATTTTATATCCTTTTTAAATTTAATTAATCCAATATCATTATCTAGATTTTTATTATATTTTGGATGCATATAAAATTGATTAGATAGTCTGGTATCTAAATTTGAGTCATTAAATCGTGTCATACCAAAAAATAAAAGAACTTTTTCACATCTAAAATATTTCAAATATAATAAGAGATTTATTAAATAAAAAATTATAAATTGTAATTGTAATTTATTAAATAAAAATTGTTTTTTGTTTGTTTTTGTATTTTATTTACCGTTGAAGGCAATGAGATGCTGTTAATATCCATGTTGGTGAAATTAAAGATCCACCACAAATTAAAGGTTTTTTTCTTGATTTTATTAAAATGAGAACATACCAAGGAAATTGTCCTTTTGCAGCATTCATTCCATTTATAATTCTGCCTTTTAATTTTCTTAAGTTTATTAATGGAACTAAAAATATAATTAAAAAAATTAAAATAAATGTAACTCGTAAATACATTTTTTTTTAGAAAATTATATTTTTATTATTTTTTTTTTTTTTAATAAATAAATTTTAATAGCAAAAATATTAGTTTTTAAAGAAATTTTCTATGACTGTGTACGCAATCTGGTTAACTTTAAGTAAATCATGTAAAAAATTAAAATATTTTCCATTACTAATTGCTATTGTTTACGCTTTATACTTTACATAATATCATAATATAACTTATAGTAATTTTCGTATTTTTTTTCATTTTTTATTTTTTCAAATCTTTGCAATTTGATAAGCAACTAACGTTTGTTTTAACAAACAGCACTAAGCGAACATGGGGCAAAAAAAAAAAAGAAAAATTATTTATGCATGAAAAAAAAACAAGAAAAAAATATAAGGAATTACGAATGTAAATTTTCTAGTCTATAAATAAATTATAATACAAAATTCAAAATTATAATACAAAATTCGACATTTATTAGTGTAAATATTATTCATTTTGATCCATTCAAAAAATCGGCACAATTTTAAATCTTCTTAGATCTCAGTATGCAACAAAATGATCGTGAATACCTACATATATACATCCGTATATGTATATGTACATATAATTTCAATAATACAATATACATTACTGTAACGTGTAAGGTGATATAAGTGTACAAGATTTGTATATTTATAATAAAATTTTAATGATATGCAATGATCAATTCAAAATATTTTAACAACACATACAAAAGGTTATTAAAGAGTTCAAGTTATAGAATAAAAATAAAAAAATAAAAAATAATGAATAAAAAGAAAAATAGAATGAAAACTCATATATAATAAACGGTCATGCAATTCAATAGATATCACCTTAACAATACTTTTTTTTATATAAAACATTTTATTTAAGGTTTCAATGTATTTTAGTTTTTCGTATTTAATTTGTTAAGCATTTTTTTTTTTTTTTTTATATTTAAAAAACATTGAGGTTTTTTACCATTTTTATCTTTTTTAAATATTCATTCATTTTGTACTACATATATTTGATATAGGCCGCATTCACAATAAATCATCGCCAGAATCATCAAGAACATGAACTTATGATGTTTTAATGTGTGTGTGGGCTTCACGATCAATCTTCAAGAAATTCTTTTCTCACTTAAAGCGATGATTGATTGATCTCGATATATTTTGATTTGACTGAAAAGAGAAAAAGCGGTTTGTTATATCAAACAACACTGTTGTGTGTATCTATAATATGGCCAGAAAATGTGTATTACCTTACATATATTTTTTTTTTACATTGAAATTAAATATTATTTAATTTCCGCATTTTAAAAATAAAAATTTTTGTCGATACAAATTTTATACACCGATAAGCAATTTATTGACCTTTTCAATCTAAATTTTTAATTTAAATGCGTACACAAATTTTCCTCCTTTCAAATATCTCACGCTTTCATTTTATTTTTTATTTTTCATTAAAATCCTTTAATTCTATTATATATTGTTTCTTTACGTAAATATTTAAATTTCAGACACTTGACTTATCCTCATATTACACGTGCAAAACGAAAATTCAATTTTCTCTTTGGAATTTTAAAATCAAATTTATCGAATTTGAAAGTACACATGTAACGTATGTAAATATATGTATGTATATAGAACAAATTCTTTTATTTATTCCCTTACATATTAGGATAAATATACATACACAAATATAAATATGTGTGTATCTACATACATACATGTAGCAAAACGTATACGTAACAGATTTATATATACATACGTGCATATGTGTATCCTTTTCACTTGAATAAATATTTATAATAAATGACACGCGTCCATAATCCCTAATTATACCTTTGAGTTTAGTTTTAAGATCTTTTATTGTGGTATAATTTGATTGTTATCATCATAAAGATCAATTGAAATTTAACTCCAATTCCCATTGATATTTTATTCTTCAATATTCATATTCATATAATAAAGAAGTCATGGGGTGTTGATGATGTCATAAAATGGGAAATTCTTTGTTTATTATATTGTACATTTTTATTCTTTATTTTTTAATATTTGACTGAATTTAGATATCAAATTAAGTTATTTTATGAATACGAGAAAAAGTATATACATTCTTTTTTTCGGAAGAAAAACAACTATTTTTTTCAAAATCATAATAAGATGTATATTTTAGTTTAGTTTATTTAATTTAATGAATGAAAAAAAAGTCCCTTACAGTAACAATATAAAAATAATGCATTGCTATCTATATGCTGTACATTGTTGTAACCATGGAAAATTATCATAGATATAATTTTCTATAAGATCTCAATTATTAGTGCAAAATGAGTGTAAAGTTTTTTTTTTTTTTTTGTACTTAACAAAAGATACAATTTTTGCAAATTAATATTCAAAATATCAACAATTTTTTTTTGTACTTCAAATTATTATTCACCCTTTAACTTTATCAATCGAAAAAAATCAAAAAAAAAAATCCTTCGTCCTGAATTTGAAAATTCAAATGTCCCACGTGTTTTTTCTATACATCAAAAATATTTATCATGAAAAATTCGAACAAAACCATCATTGCATGTATTACGACACTCTTAATTTAATTTCAGCAACTACGGTAGAGGTTTTAATTTATAGTACGATGATGTAACTATGGAGAACAGATATACATATATTTTTTTTTGGTGGGTGGAATGGGTTTTACTTTTATCCTGTACACCATAATCAAATTATAAGCTAGATAAAATTATATCTGTGGTCTGTACTGTAAGTAAACGTGAACGTGCATACGTATGATTACGTATGTGTGTATACATGTGTGTAAATTTCAAAAGATATGAGGGTTCTAAATTTTATTCAATTCAGTATTTTCCATCAATTGATATCAAAATGAAATGAAATGAATAATATGCAACCAAATTATCATGATGAAAACATGTAATTTATTTTGACATGTTTTGAAACATTTTTATTGATTGTATTATGCGTTTCATTATTATGTAATAAACAAATGTACAAACATACACACATATTTGTGTAAAGTATAAAAAATATACATAATTTTTGGTATTGTTAATAATTTTTGTGTATAGTATTTAATATTACATACAATAAAATAACAATCCAAATTGATAATACAGACGCCTTTGTAATTTATACGAAAGGAGTGAATTTGAATTAAAATTAAACGTATACATTGTACCATTGTACTGACTTATACACATGCATGTAACATAATTTATATACTAATAATTTAATTAGTAACTTTTCAGAACCATAATATAATTGTGCTTAAAATTTGTCTCGAAAATTTTAGTAAAAAATCATATTAAGTTGAATTGAAACTAAAAAAGCGAAAAATTCGCCTAAAGATTTTATTTCAAATTTATTTTGGACTTACTAAGTTCACGCTATTCATTGTTAAATATTTTCAAAACAAAAAAAATTAAATTCTCAAGACAGTTTAAAATTTTTAATTAGAATTCTACTAGTACAAAAACAAGATTTTTTTTTTCATTCATTTTTATCTATTTTATCAATTAGATTATCTGACAAATTAATTCTAAATTAATAGAATGACAAATTTTTACACATTGATTAAAATAAAAACAAAAATCAAAATCCTTTAATCCAATTATAATAATAATTATGAATGAATTTTATTTTTATTTTTGCTATTTTTTACACGAATTTTTTTTTCGATTTTATTTTTATTTCATTAATAATGGAAAATTTTAATTCATATAATAAAATTCATATATTTTTATCTTTTTAAAAATAATAAAAATATATTTTATTGTTTTTATGAAAAAAAACAACAGATTTAAATTTTGTTTTTATTTTTTCTTAAACAGTAATTATAGATTAGCATTTTTGTTTTTTTTTTAGTGTTTAAAACATCGGTTTATCCAAACCGCGTAGCATACATTATACTATGATGGCGTCGTTATTTTCTTAATCTTTTAAATTCATATTATACTCATATTAAATTCATATCATATACATATGTATTTAAATAAAAAAATAACGTAAAAAAATTTTTTTTATTACGTAACAATTAAGATAAATGAAAATATTACTTAAATAACATGCATACATAAATTTTTTAATATTTATTTAAAAATACAAATAAATATTACGCCAACAAAATATTTTTCATTTTATTATTATTAATATTTTTATTATTAACTGTATAATATACAAGATACATAAATTTGCTACCTACATTTGTTTTTTTTTTTTTTTTGTTTTTCTTACTTTTTCATTTTTGTTTTAATTTTTTTACATTTTTAAATTCCATTAATATAGAATATTATCACTAATATAAATCTTAAATATAAGCATATCATTAAATAGATACATTACATTGAATATTAATAAAATTATCATAAAATACAATACAAAAAAAAAAAAAGAAGGAAAATAGAAAAGAAAATTTAAAACAAAAACAAAAATCCACCAAGTAATTTTTTATATCATATAAGTGAAATTTTAGCATAACAAAAGATTAATATAAAAATTTTTAATGGTTTTTATGTTTTGTTTTTCTAAATTGTTTTATATATTTGAAAATATACATATAGAATCTAAGCTAAAGCATTTTGTTGTTGTTTGTGTACACAAACACATCATAAAGTTACGCCGTTCAGCTACCGACTTTATAGAAATAAAATTTTAATTTCAAATTCAAAATAACGTACGTATGTAATAACTTACACATGTAGATATGTATATTCAAATTTCAAAATATCTAATATTATTTTTTAATATTGAAATGTTCTCGTTTTTGTTTTTATTTTTATCTTTTTTTTTTTTTATTGTTTATCTTTGAAAATTCAAATAATACATACAAATATATTAAAAAATAATAAATTTAGTGTCGGTAAATGGTCGGTTTTCTTTGACTATTTGGTAAACTCTTTGATATGATGATGATATGATATTTGAAAATATAATAAAATAAACAATAATCATAATTTATTCAGTATCGAATATACATAATTATTTTACACGTACAAACGTGTAATATAAAATCAACAAAACTTGAAAAACACCTCAAATTCAATATATGTATATGATATTATACGTATCTGAATTGAATATAAAACTGTATGATACTACACTGGTATATCTACATATGTACATATCTATGAATACATAGGAGTTTTTATATATGTATGTTTGTAAGTACACAAATTAACATTTTTGTCATGTTGGTTATTTTATTCTGATGATATGTAAAATATTCTCTTAAGGTTTAAAGAATTTTCATTGCTGGTATAAGAGACTTTATAAGTTTTCACCCACTACGATTTTATAAAAACAAAACGCAATGTACATATATTCATTGAAATGAAATGATGATTAAATGCAAATGTAAAAAATAAAACATATTTTGATATCATTAAAGACATGTAAATTGTAGGCGTTAAAATTAAATATGTATACATATAACAAAAAAAAAACTAGAAAAACTATAAAATAAAATTTTTTAAAAAGGAAAAAAATAAATAAATCAAATATTTAATATATTCGGTAAATATTTAATTAAGATCAAACAAAAATGTTAAAAATTTTAAAAGAAAATTTTTTAAATAAAATGAAAAAACACATTTTCATAGAATTTAGATTGTATATGTTTTTTGTTTTTCGTATTTTCTGATGTCTTATATATACGCCGTATACGTTTTATTTATAAATCTAAATGTATGTATTTTCATCAATGAACAAGAAAATGTATAATGATTCTGCAAAATAATAAATAAGTAAATGAAAATCAGCAAATTTTGCCCCCCTATTAAGAGACATGAGCATTAAATTCATTATTAAATTTGTCCTTGTGAATTCATCAACATTCGGAACTAGTACAGTCGTTATTGTATAAATGTATATACAGAGTGTATATTTCCCTTTTTATTTCTTTCAAATTTTTCATCACGAAACAACATGATACCAAGAAATTTCCTTGTTTTTTTTTTTTTTTAAATGTTTTTTAAAAAGGAAAAGAAAACTTACTAGCACTCGTATTTGTCTGCATTAGATAATTAAATTTTCCACATAGGAAATTTTCTCAAAGAAAATTCTATATTTCGTATAAAAAAAAAAAAGAAAAAAGAAAAATTTAGAAAACTAGAGCAAAAAACGGTTGAAAATAAAAATACAAATATAATAAGACAAAAAAAAAAAAGAAACAAACAAATATAAAAACTTTGAAAGAACATTCAAAAAATAAAATACAAATCCCCTATACGTGTTCAGCATGTTGATGATTGATCAAACTCTAGAATGTTAAGTGAAGAGTGAAATGTGTCCAAATTTTATTATCATTCGAGCGCCTTATTTGCAACTTTGATTTGTGTTTATCTTTTGTTTAGTCCCTTTGGGATATACAGATACTTACATAAATACAATTTAAGAAATATATACATATATTTACATTTTTTGTGTTTGTATATACAAAAAAAACAATATATAAATGCGAATAATATACATATTCAAGAAACTGTTATTTATCATTCAAATAAATATTTTAAGCATTTGAAGAAAATTTTTTGATACATACATATGTATATACATTTTTGTTTAAAGGAAGTTACTATGTCAAGTTTTCAAAAAGAAACAATCTAACAATTTGTGATTTAACGGAAGTAAAAGTTATATTTTATTACACAAAACAAAAAAGTAAAAAAAAAAAAATACGAAATAACAACAGATAAAATTTCTTTTGAATTTTCAATAGATTATTATTTTGTGTATTGTTTTACATACAAAATAAAGTACATAGAAAACTTTCTTCGAAAATATTAAAAAGAAAATATCTTTTAAAATTTTTGTATTGTTTTAAAATAAAATACGTATACAATATAAAATCTTATTTATTATTATAGCATGTAATGATTGGTATTATACTTGAGATGTTTTATTATTTTGTATGTTAACAATTTTATAACAATTTAATGATATAAATAATTCATGAATTTTGTGTACATTTTCCCGTTTTTTTTTTGATTTTGAAATGTTCTTTATTTTTAATTTTTTTAATCGTTAAAAATAATCAAAACTTTGCAAAAGTTGAAAGTAAAAAAAGGAAATAGAATGAAAAATTATTTGAATTTTAAAATGATATACTTATTTGAATCGCATGTACCAGGATATCTAAGGTTTAATTGAAAATATAAACTAAATTAATTGAAGTTGTTTAAAAAAATCAGTAACAAAACTTTTCTCAAAGGCTTTTTCATATTTTCTTGTATATTTAATTTTGTTTTTATTTTAACTTAAGTATTTATGATTTTCTTCAAACATCTAAAAATTAAATTCAAAGAAAATTATGTACTTCATTTAAATACTTTTTATTTCAGGAAAGTCATTCTTTTTAAGATAAAATTTCTTCACTTAATATGGCAAAGAAAAACTTTTGAAAACATCTTCATAAAATGATTTTATTACTTTGTATTTTGTATATGATACATACCTATAAAATAAATTACAAATTCTCGTTGTTATAGGAAAAACCTATGCAAGTCATAATTTTAAACAAAATAATAAATCATATTTTGTAATTAGAAGAGAAAAAATATAAAGTCTTTGAAGAGAAAACTGAACTTTGTTTTTTTTTTTTTCTAATTTGTAATTATTTTATTAGTATTAATTTAAAATTTATTTACAATAAATAAAATCTAAAAGTTTATTATCTTATTGAATTATAAAAGTAAATACAAAAAAAAAATTGAAGAAATAAGAAATTGCAGAAATTTCATGTGTAAACGATTAAATCCTATTTTTATGGTCATTTTATTTGTAAAAAGATATTACTCGTTTAGAGATATATGTACATACCACGTACACGTAATAGGAAGATTTTCTTATGTTTTTTTGGTATTAATTTTGAACTTCTGTTACAGCAGCATTAAATAACCTAAGGCAAAATTAATATAAAAAGATCGATTACATTTGTTGTTCATCGAATGTGCGTTCGAACTTCAATTCAAATGATATCATTTAATATTTTAGCAAGCGAATATCTTATAAAAATTTATCTAACCGTATATAAGTACTGCATATGCTTATATACGTATACTGTATAGTATACAGGCCATTTATATGTATGATATATGAAATAAATTTTATATACATGTGTATATAAATGATATATGAAGCAATACACAGTATATCTTTAAGAAAACAAAAAGATAAATAAAACCAAATCATCGAAGATAAATCGAGTGGTTTAAGGGCAGGTGAGCATAATTTTGGCTTTTTGATTAAAACTTGCTTGTGATTTATTAGGATATCATCCAACTAAAGAAATTTATTCATTCATATAAAATATAAAAACAAAAAATAAAAAACAAAAAAATAAATCAAAAATAAAAAAATTTGAAATGAAAAATTGAAAACGATTAATTTTTGTTGACCTCTAGAATCCTTTAATGCCAGTCAGTCAGAACTGAAAGTATTAAATACTTTTTCATATAAATATTACAAGGCTGTGTGATGTGGTATTTTTCTTTCTTATTATTATTATTATTTTTTTTTTTAAATCAAAAGAAAACAAAATATGATTAAAGAATTTTCTATATTTCCATTTCATAGATACATAATTCATATTAAGATGGAATGCTTTTTCTTTATAATATTTTTTGAGATTAATTGTTTTTCATCTGTAAACTGAAGATGTATAGCAGCTATCATCTCTTCATCTTTTGCTTTAAGTAAGTTATAGATGAGCAATATAATGAAATATTATGAATTTAAATACAGTTTATTTTGTTGTATAATATATTTCCATCTACTACATAAAAATTGAAGTCTATAGGGATTTTATAGGGCATGAATAGATGGTTAGTCGGTTCGCTCTTTAATTTTAATAAACTATGTAGGTTTTAATTTCAATATCTTTAATGATATAAATGTACATACATATATGAGTACATGTGTATGTATATGACGGTGGTGATCGGTCCCATCAAGGTGTTTGCTTACCTGCGTACTCCCGCTTGTAGATTTATGTGATTAGTTAGAGGTGGGATCGATCATTTACTGAAATGAAATATTTGAAAAACAGTCATTTATTGCGTCCGGTATATAATTTTTCTTTGCCTTTTTTCATTTCCACGGGTTTATTTTGTTGTTATAAGTTATAACAGTTTAGTTTACGCTTTGCTTTTTCATTTTTTTTTTATTGTTATCGTTTAATTTTTTTCTGTTATTGTCTTTGTATATTATGAAGACGTTTTAAAATTTGATGGTTGGTTAAATAAAATGTACACATACCTGCGCATTTTTCATATATACATACATACATATGTATATGAGTAAATATAGAAGCTTTGGTGTATTGAATGGCGCTCAACAAATATTTACACCAAGGAAAGAATGTGAATATGATAGCCTTTTGCCTTGTGGCGGAACATACTAAAATATACAATATAGGTACAAACAAATAACATATGTATGTACATATGTCGGCTGCCAGAGTAAACAGAAATGATAGCATCGCTTGTTATGTAATTAGTTTACCTATTTGATGGTTATGTTATTTTACTTTTTATGATGCATCCGTGTGTATACATTTTAAAATTGGTTTCTTTTTTATTCTTCCTTATCTTTAAATGATTGATGATTGTTATACACATATGAATAAGTATTTTTGACAGATTTATGTCACAACAGGTGAAATAAAACAATAAACTTACAAATTATTTTGACACATTTCATAATTATTATACAATAATTCTACTTCTTAATTTAGCAACCAATTTCAGCTAACAAGGATAATTCAGAATGTGTATATACATACATATATATGTAGGTACATAAGACAATTTAATATATTGTGTTTAATTATAAATGAATTTTTCAAAACTGTTGGGCATAATTTCAGGAATAAAACAAATGAAAACATATAGGTAGATATTAAAGTTTACGTATATAGGTACATACCTATATTATGTCATTACATATAGACATATATCAACAACTTTGTATACACAATTTTTGTTTATCTTCATTATGACAACATATTAACTTCATAATACATATAATCTAATTTGATAAATATTTGAACACGTTTTCTATGACGGCATATTTATTGTATGTACGTATAAAATTTATTTAGGTATGAATAGGTCAAAATGTTCAATGTCCTTTAAAAATTATTTGCTTACATGCATTTTTTAAAACCCATATGTATGAATTTGAGAAAAATAATTAATATAATGGTTACAATAAAAATTGTCCAGAATATTTAATAAAAAAATTCTAATTTCCCAAAGAACAACAACAATAAAATCAAATTTTCCAAAACACATCACTAATCAAAATGTGCTTTTCAGTTTTTCTCCTTAGATTGAACGCACACATATATGAAAATGTGTAAATATCATTTGACGTTAGTTTAAATTTTTTTGAATATTTTATACAGGTAGGTACGTACATATGTATATATTTAATGTTTCTAAGCGCGAAAAATCATTATTAACGCAGACTTTTTTAAATGATCCTCTTTTGTTTTTTGTATCAAACCAACTGTGTTTGAAAATTTTAAAATTTTCTTTTGTGTTTTTAAAAGCTCGTGTGTTATCAAAGAAAAGAAAATCAATTTAATCCACAAAGTGAATAAATAAAAAAAATTTTAAATAAACAGGCGTATATGATCAAATATGTTTCACAATACATTATTAAGAACTTTTGTTTTTGAGTTATACCGAAAAAGACATTGAACTCGTTTGAAAAGTTTATATAAATGTGTATTTAATAATGTATGTAGATATATATAGGTATATAAGAAACAGATTAGATAATTAATATAGTAATTAGAATTCGAAGAAAATTCTTTAAAACAATATAAGTTTTCGTTATTCAAAAAGACTATAGAACTTATAAGTCCAAAAGCTGATTCAAAATTATGATTTAAATAACAGGTATAGATATGTATACCTATTAAAAGTTATTTGTAACTTTCTTCTTTGATTATAAATTTCTCATCTTGTACACGATATAAAAGGATGTAAGTATTTTTTAAAGATTTTCCTCTTTCATTGCTTAAAATGTTAATCGAAAGCAACTATTTTCCAAGAATACATGTGAGAATAACTGTATAAAATACCTTTATGTAGGTACTTTAAATTCTTCAGACAAAATTTCTTTTTAACAAAAAAAAAAAAAAAAAAAAAAAAAAAATCATGTCAACAGACGTCCCTGAGAAACTTAAAATCAATTGTCAGTGTCTCTTTTCCGGTAATATAATATTGTATAAAAAAGTTTTTCACTTTATTTCTATTATATTCTTTTGTCATATTTTTCTTTTAATACATTTCCTATTTTATTCTCTACATTTCAAAACATTTCAAAGTATGAATCTACATATAATATACACATGTAAAATAAATATAATAAAAAATAAAACAACCAATTTTCCACCATCCTCATATCTTTTATAAAAGTTATAATCACTATTGCATGTCCAAATCGAAGTTATTTTATGTGATCACAACAACATTAAATATACTAACTTCTATAAAACAGAAAAATTGAGGGAAAAAAAAAACTCCAATAATAAGGTGGGTGGTTCATTTTAAAATTTACTTTAATAGAGTAGGATGAAGGTTGGCAATCGCCCATTTTTTTCTCTTTTTTTTTCTTTGATCTTTGCTTATTTTTTGTTTTTTAATATTTTCATTTTAGGAGAAAAATAATATGAAATTCAATAGTTGTTTAAAAGCAACTCCATTGTTGTTTATTGAGGCGTATAAAAATGCCGTACATAGTGTTGCGTACAGCATTTCATTTAAATAATGTATTGCGCAGGCATTCAATATAATAAAAGAGTTTTTCCATTATAAAGAAAATTTTTGGGGTTTCATTTGATTATTACGTTCAAATACTTAAACATTTATGGGTGGAGTTTAAATAGAAACTCCCATTAATATAATATGTTTATTTTTCTTTATTTTAAACTAAAAACGTATACAACAAAAAGTTGATTTTTCACACCATCAAAACAAGTATCATATAAATTTTCTTCGTTTTTTTACTACACAAAAATATTATTGTATCATATGTGTATCTGTATCTCATGTGGGTATTTGAATGGATGCTGGTTATCATCAAAGTTACTAAGGTGATAAAATATTTTACTGGGATTGGAAGATAGTTAAAGTGATCAGTTGGTCGAGAGGTTTTGAAGAGTAGACAGTTATCGGAATATTGTGTATACGTTATTGTTGATTTCGATGGTTATTTAAAATTTTTAAAAAAATTTTCTACAAAAAAAAAGTGCGAAATCACTTAATTTGAGAAAAAATAAATTACAGTGGATTGATCCTTTTCTATATTTATATGATGTTTAATAATTTAGTAATTCGATTTTTGAAAAATTGTTTTCGATTGTAATATTGAAAAAGAATAATTTTTTTTTTTTTTGAAAAATTTGTGTACTCAGTGGAAAATTGAAAAAGAAGTGAAAAATTAATTTAAAATTTATATACATATACACACATATTTAAAAGTATTTATATATTTAAATACAGTGTTTAATTTTACATTAAAAATTTTTGGATTAAAAATTACGGATAAAACTGGCGAAATTATTTCCAATTCCAGGATGAAGGTATGAATTTACACAAACTGGCATTATTGTTTTATTACTTATGATTTAAAGGTTTAGTTCAAAGAACTAACATATATAGGTACATGTCAATAAATCTTGGTACATTTATACGAATACATATAATTACTTGGATTTCCAACTTTCATCTATTCCAAATTAAATTCACATACCTACTTTTCCATTTTCAAAATTAAAAATAATTTTGTAGACATTTAAGCACATATTTTGGGCTAAGTCAAATCATAATTTTTATAATATCTACGTACATATGTATATGTATGTATAATATATGTACGCTGTGATGCTGTTCAATGATTATTGATTGAAAATAAAATAAAAAAATTAAGTTAAAAACATTCATACATGTGTAGTTCCTTTAGGCACGATCAAAAGGTTGATATTAAAAATTTCTCATAAAATTATTTATAGATAACTAATGGATTCCTAAAATTTTAATGCACATCCTTTCTATCTGTTTTTAAAGGAATTGAGAAGCCAAAACTTATTTGTAATTTTTTTTTTTTTCAAAAACTTTGATTAACTTTGATCCAATGCATTATCCCATTGATTTCTTGTTTTAAGCAATTGATTTTTACCGTGGATTTGTCATTTTATTTTTTCTTTATGGCTTTTTATGAAAATGCCAACCATTAAAATTTTACGATTTTTGATTTTTAAGACATACGTACATATATATGTATGTACAAAGTTTTTAAAATTCATTCACACTACACAGAACCCATATGTATAAATGTTGTACGTATAGAAAATATTTATAGTAGAAATATTTTCTAATTTTTTGTTACAACTTACATAGGTATACTATATATGGACAAGCACATTTTCACCTATGTATTTAATTTTTGATATTGAATAACGTATTTTTAATATACATGTACGAGTACGTTACCATTCACACATTTCCATTTGTATATATGAAAGTACACGTTTGTATAATAATGTATGCCTGAAATTACATATACTTATGTATAGGTTTTTCAATTTTGTATTTACATTTATTCATCTTTTTAAATGCATTAAATTTTATCATTTATTAAACTTGATTTTAATTATTCTATAGTGATGATATTCATTTTTCTTTTCAAAAAAATTTTTTTCTCTCATTTTCGCTTGTTTTTGAAGACATTATTGGTAAAATAAATTTATATTATGCCAAAACATATTACAGTATACAGTACAATTTCAAGTTTTCTGTTCATAATTTTTTTATATCATTTTATTTTTCTTAAATGCTCCTCGAATTTAGTTTTCATTCAAATATAATATGAGCATTAACAGAACTTTTTCGTCACATAAATTACTTAAAAACATGCACCTTAATCGGTTTTTATAACTTAAAACAATTTCTGATGATTCCCGTTTTCTTGAAAAAGTTGTATTTTTTTTTTTAAATATTTTTTTTAAAAAATTTAAAATAAAAAAAAAATTTTTATTTTAATGACAAAGAATAAAAAAATGTAAATACAAAATAAAGTGAATATAAATAAAAAAATAAATATCAATAAAGGTATAACTTACATATACGAAACTATACATGATGCAGTATATATATGCGAATATGAGACGACTATCACAAATCCATAAAAAATTTTACGATTATTCAGATAAACATTTGAATTGAATGGGATATTTCTTTACGTACATATATATAGATACACATACGTTGTATTTTTTTTTTTTATATAAAAATTTTAATGTAATTTAAAAATAAATAAATAAATAAAATAAAAAATATATTTCTATTTTATTTTTTTGATCGATTTTTTAAAAATATATTCGTAAATATATATAGTCATTAAAAAATGACGATTTTTCGGAAAATATTTTTTAAATGTACGTACATATACAAACAAAATAAAAACATACATATAATTGAGCAAATATCTACTGTAAAGTTCAACAAAAAAAAAAAAATAAATAAATAACAAAACAAGACTCGATAAATATTTAAAAATTCTGTTAAAATAATAATCATTTTTTGTTTTTGTTTTTGGTTTTTGAGAATCAAAAATTTAGAAAAAATTATTGCATTCTAAACATTTGTGTAAGATATATGGAAAAAGACAAAAAAAAAACGCATTTTTATAAAAATATGTATATTAAGGCATGTTATTAAATACTGTACATACATAAATATCTCCGTATACTGCATACATATTAATTCGATATACATATAACCAGTTCTTAAGAGTTAAATTTGTTTTTAAAATGTTTTCCTGCTGAGCATTTAATATCGGCGTGGAAAGAGGAGACATACAACAACCTGCCGTGTTATATGTCGGTATCAATAATATATTTCTTCATATAAGTACAAACGTATCATAAATGAATGAAGAAGATACTTATGATCCAACAAAAAAAAAATAATAATAATAAAATCTTGAAATCGTTTTTCTTTTTTGTTTCCTTAATTTTTCAGGTAAATCTCATGAATTTTGATTATTACATCACCGGTGTAAAATCTATTGTTGGTGGTCATCGAATATTGACTGTTGAAATTTTTTTCGTTATCTTTTTACTGATTTGTTTTCTTTTTTTTTTTTCTTAGTGATTTTTTTTAAGGATTTTAGATATTTTATCCTATGTTTTTATAATAATGTTAGAATCGACACTACAATTCATATTTTGTTTTTCTTTTTTTTTTTTTAATTTTATTTTTTTATTTTTAGAGAAAAAAAAATCTCCTAGTGTGAAAGGTCGTTACGGTCATATCTTATGTTATTTTAGTATCATAATATTCGTATACATGCATATATTAAATGAATTCATGAACCTTTATACATACATATATGGTTAAATTACTCTTTTATGATTTTTATTTTAATTTTTGTTTTTAATGTAAATTGGTTTTTTCTTTTATATGTATTCTTCTTTGATAAACTTTGAATAATTTTAATATTGTGGTGATATTTTAAATGTTTTGCGGCATAACATGCTGTGAGTGGGAGTATATACATTCTGTCGATAACATTAAGCTTTTCTTTATATTTATATACGATTATAAAATGTTTTTCTTAATAATTTATGAAATAAACTTTCAAAATAACAAAAAAAAAAAAAAAAGAAATGCCGAAAACAAGCACACGTTCTATAAAAATGAAATCATTTTTCATAATTCAAAAAAAAAAAAAAAAAAAAAAAAGAAAAGTATAGTTTTACTTGTATAACACGAAAATTCAATAAGTATAGGTAACATTAGTTAGAACATTTTTGTGGTATATCCGATTGCATTTAATGACACATCACAGTTAGAATTTTACATTTATTGTATGTATAAAATTTATTTTTAATTACAATTTTTTTTATGTTGTGTATAGTTTTGAGATTGTGGGTATATAGGCATCAGAAGTAAACCTTATGTAATAAATTTTATTAGATTAAATAAAATAATAATATCAGAATAAAACTGAAATAAAAGTTATACGTTTTTTTCTTTTATTTCTAAAGTACTTACATTTAATAACCATTAGTGCTACAGTCTTTTATTGGTCCCGGCCTTCTCTAGCACAGAGTTCCTTTTCTTTCGATCTTTCGTCAAAACTCTCTAAATTTTTATAAATGTATGTATATTTAAAATTGATCTTTACATTAAATTTTTTGAAAATCTCAATGTTTTAATTTAACTTGATAAAAAAGATAAATAAAAATTGTATTGTTCCAAAACTAAAATGACATATAGTATATGTTTTAATTTGGATCTTTTAAAATTTTACTCCTGTTTATTGAACTTTTTATCTTTAATTACATAAAAAATGATTTGATTACAATTTGCTACAGATCAATTTAAATTAAATATCTTTTCTTTTCAAAATTCAATAGACATCTTGGAAGGCCAAATTTTCTAATTCATTAAATCCTGAAACAAATTATTACGACACAGTATTGAAATATAGGACAATTATAGTAAAACAAAAAAATTTAATTACAAATTAATTGTATCTATACAAACTTTAAAAAAAAATTTTTTAATTTAATTATGCCATTGCACTTAATTTAAAAAAAAAAGTAAATAAACAAATAAATAAATGAATAAATAAAAAATAACCGTCCGTTTTAAGATGCACTTTTAAGATTAAAATTGACATACGTATATTATGTACAGTGTACACACGTGATCGTATCATATTTCATACAACATGATAATGTTGTATTCAATAGCTTAAGTTGCTCAAATTTACACACGTTAACTATTATTGTTTATCTTCCGGGTTTTGACTTCTGTTTTCTTTTTTTTTTCTTCTTCTCGTTTTTGTTTTTCATGTATTTTTATCTTTTCCTTTTTTTCTTATTTTTATTTCTCATTTAGAAATTATGCTTATAACACGAGATAAATCAAATTCTTTAGTTCATCTTGATCTTAACTTGATATTTAGTTCTTTTTTATTGGATATCAGAAATTTGGATATGAGAAGAGTTTAATTTTGGGATAAAAAAAAAAAACAACTACAAAATAAGTTACCAAATAAAACTTTATATACATATACATATACATTTTTTAAATTAAAAATGTGATCTTTCGATATCATCATAATCATCTAAAACAAAGTTTACGTGATGTCACTTTACTGTATATAAACTTATAAACATTTCAAATTGGTGAACCTTTAATGATGAACATACAATACATGTTATCTTTCGAATTTATCCAAATATACGTATGTATATCTGTGTATATTGAAAGTTTACATTTAAAGTACATATGTGTATATTAATATGTTGTAAAAAGCTAAAAAAGTTATTTATTTTGAAAGATCTTAAAGACGATTAAAACTGGTTTGAGGAATTAACTGATGATTTTTTTAAAAGTTTTTTTTTTTTAAATTTATTTAAACAAAATTGTACTACAAGGTACAAAAATCAAAAAAGAAAAAGAAAAACAAAAAAACATTATTCTACTTTTATAAATATTTTTAAGTAGAACATGATACATACGTACATATAATTTTTGACAAGGCGCTTATTTAACTTGTACATGATACTGTATTTAGATTTTCATGTACATATATGTAAGTATTTATAACACTTCAAAATTCAATGAAGTAAAAAAAAATATTATGACAAACGTCAATGTAACATAAATTTTTCAATATGCTCATTTTCTTAAGTCTTCCTCGAATAAAATAAAAAACAAAATTCCTTTTTTATGAATTTATTTAAAATTCAGTTTTGTGTATTTTACGTAAATGTATACACAGAGGTACATTTAAAAAATAATAAATGAAAGTTTCTCTGTATATGAAATATTGACCGCAAAAAATGTAAATAAAACACGATTAGAATATATAATTAATGTATATCTAAAACAGATCAATACTAATGATCATTTGAAATATTTTATTTGCCGTTACATAAGATGTTACTTGCACGAAATTTCATATTTCATATTTTACATACATATGTATATATACACATGTCTTAAACATGTATATAACACGATGTTGAAGATATCGTTTTTGGAACAAAATGAATTGTGCAATATGTATCCTTTTGTCTTGATGACATATTTATTCATGTAAATACTTATATTTCAAATAAACAAGAAACACCAATAGTATGACAGTTTTTTTTTTAATTTCACATTTTTTACATACATACATACATATCTGCATTTACAAATGTATTCTGCAAAATCGGAAAAAAAAATTCAAAAATTTATTGAATAATAATTTTAAATAAATATTGCATATGCGGTTATGCTTTCACATGTAAATTACTTTATCATTTGTATTCATTTATTTTTTAGCTACTGTTTACGTGTTAACATCATCATCTGCATAATAGTAAACACTAAATACTTAAACAGATACATATTGGAAAAGATAAACACTCATACAAACTACAAAAAAATAGACAATGTATCTGGTAAAAACGTGAGAAATACTTTAAAATTAAATAATAAAAACTATGATGAATATGAACATTTCATATTTGTACAAAATTTCTAGGAGCTTCAAAGACTCACATATAATGTATGTACATTTTAAATTTAAAAGTATACATAATTTTCAACTTTAAACTTTAATTTTCAAAAACTTTATTTTATTTTACCCCCTCATGTTGAATATACTTTTATATAAAATTGAAATTTTTACAGATTTTTAATTCTGTAATTGATTTCATGCATCAATTACCTAAAAAATGTGTACACATTAAAGAGTTTTCTTTCTTTTGTAAATTATCCTGAAAAAAGCTTAAATGTCTGAACTGAAAATTAATTCAGAAAATTTTCAAATGTATTGTCATCAAATGGCGTTCTAGTTTTTCCTTCAAGAAAATTTTCCTTTACAAATACATTCACTCAAATTGTTTTGCTCATGAATGAAAAGTGAAAAATCACACAATTCATACATGTACATATACCTTATTTGCTTATATGTTTGGTAAGATGCATATGTATGTACCTTATACAACATATTTGTGTTAGTCTTTAAGCGCGTGATAAAAATTCATTTCCCTTGAGACAGATTCTTTGTGTACATAACATGCATGAATAAAATTCACTCAAACATATTCATCATTAATGAATGCCTTCTGAAAAGCAAGGCGTTAACAGACAAGAAACCAGGTGAAATGACTTTAAACTAAAAGCATAACTTCATATTATTTTCCTAAGTTAATAAAAAAAGGAAAAAGGTGAATGTCTATCTTTTGTTGCACATTTTTCCGTATTGCATATATAAACACATATTTTATAAGTATATAAAATGATTTTATATAGCTCGTGTATGTACCTTTTGTTGTGAATATTTGCTATGTATATATGTATGTGTGTTGTAATAATTGTCCTTTTTCATGTTCGAGTGGATGTTATTTCATGGTTTTTTGAATTAAATTTGTATTGAAGGTACATAAGATTTGTATGTGTTTTAAATTGCAAATTTATTATCCTGTACTTGTATACTTTGTGTTGTAAATACAAACATATTTATTGTAATATTTGAATCCCTTTTTTTGTGTAAATTTACACGGATATACGAATACGTACAGTTAAATATTGAAAGATGTTTAGGAATCAACAGGGGGCATACCCATAAATACACAATAAAAATAAAAAGGACTCTCGTGTTTGATTGAATAGCAGACAGTTGTAAACCTCAAGCACCCCTTGAAAATTGTTGAAAAACGGTTCCGCATTGTTAGTTAGGCTTCTCCAAGTATTTATGTATACTTGTATATATCATATGAATGTATCGTTTTGTGTTTTGTATGAGTGACAACTATTAAATGGAAAACTGAAAAGATTTGTAATATTTTATGCCAGGATTTTGACAGAAAATAAAAAAAAATCTGAGAAGTGGTTTATTATCGGTTATCCACTTTTGTCTATCATCAGAGTATTTTTTTTTTTTTTTTTTGTTAAAATTGCGTTAAAGTTGCAGTTTAAGGAACAAAGGACAATTACCTGTTTTAGATTATACTGAACATTAAACTTAACACTAAACATAGAAAGGAAACATTTTTAAAATCTAGGACTTATGCTGTATCATTGTCATATAATGAAGAAAATTAACAATAAAACAGCTGACAATAGACTTATTGCCTTCCAATACAGTTTTAATGGATTTGTATTCTTTACATACAATTTGGCATAAGTCAAATATTCTATAAAATCAGTAAAAAAAAAAAAATGAAACGAAGGTATGTAATACAAAAATCTTAACAGTTTATTTGAAAATAATTTTTCAAGGCGCATCCGTTACTAATGAAACATCTGGGTTTATAAAGTTGCAATACGTATACATAATTTTCTTGACAATAGAAAAATGGGTATGCGCCTATAATTATAATAATCTTTTATTTAAGAGTGTAAATTTCTGTTTTTAGTAAATTTTGAAAATATCGATAAGATAATTATCTTATCATTATATCCTTCAACTAATAAAAAGTTTTATTTTTCACGATAAAAAAAAACACACATACACACAAAAAAACAAATGAACTGTACTAATTAATACATGCAGACGTTGCTTAAATTATGTCCTTTGAATTGAACATGTTTGCGTTCAGTATTTTAATTTGAGCATGTGCATAAATTCATTTAATTTATAATTTAATTTTATTGAACATTTTGTTTTTCATTAATTTTATCAAAATAATAATCTCATTTAAACATACATACTTACATTAAAAATGGTTAAATGTACATGCGTACTGTACATGAATATAAAGACTTCTTATACTTGGAAAATGTACATATTCTTATATATTTCCTATAATAAACAGACTTAATATTTTGATTACGTTTTATTATTGCTATCATTATTAGTTAATATATTATATGATACATACATTTAATATAATATAAAATGTGCTGCCTACGTAATATCATTGGTAATATGTAAGAATATGTATATGTAGATTCAATATAAAAACAGGTGGTTAACAGTTGTATAAACTCTTCAAATCTAACGAATGAAATTGTTGTTTTATACTGTACAGTGGCTTTTACATGTATGTAGAAAACATTTATAAAAATATACATACATGAACATGAATATTTTTATCAAACAAAATTCTTTTATAAAGATCTTCAAAGTGAAAATGCCGATAAAAAATAAAAAATAAGTGTAAGTTTAAATATGTGTATAAGAATGTATGTATAGATAGATCCCACATATGTAAATGTGTTAGTATTAAATCTATATACATTATTTTATGTTCACATGTGAAAAATGTTTATATACCTTATACATATGTATACATGTAAATGTTTGTAATATCTATATGTACTATAGTTACTTAATAAATTACTTTAGAATCTAATTTGCATAATTTTCTTCTACTGTTATTACATTATGGTATACAAATAAGACTACAAAACCTTATATGTGTATAATAGACACATTCATATAAGCAATCTATACTTCAAATTTCTATTCCCATACTACATATATGTATACTATACTATATATACGTGTACTACTATATATGTATATTGGTACTCACACATTTATATGATTATACATATGTATGACTTTATGTAAGCAATTTAAATGTTGTTTTTTCTAATAAATTTTTTTAATTTTTTTATTTATTTTTAATACGTAGGAATACGTTTTAAAAGTATTTATGTAATTTTATTACGTAAACGTTATATACGGAAGTAGTAAGAATTTCTATTAACTTCTGTAATTACTTTGATAAAAAAAAATTCAAAATGAAATAAGTATTTTTGCGAATTTGAAAACTCTCCAATCTTCTAACTGTACATTTGAATGTACATACATACATATAAATTGTAGTATATTAAAATGTCACTGTTAGAAAACCAAGAAAATCAGTCATAAACTAATTTTTATTATCATTAAAAATTTATTGTCAGATTGTTTATCTGGGATTACCTATTAAACGAAAAGTTATTTTCTTTGTTTGAGCTTTTCCGATGTCGTTACTTCTTATATATGTATGTACATGTATATACATATGTATGTACATATATCACTCCCATTTTCATTTTATGGTAGAAACTTTTTTAAAATGATTCATTTAATGTATTTTGAAATTCCATTATGATTATGAAATATATAATAGTAAAAATTCAAATTAAAAATTTTGAATTTAAAACTTTCAGTTAAAAACCACAAATATTGATAAAATTTATATTGGCGAAAAAGACGAAACCTATGCCGCATTATAAATTTTATTATAAAAATTAAAAAAAAAAAATTTACATTTTATCGAACACTCCCAACATACATACATACATATACATATGTACGTACATCGACGACAGTAAACTTTTTTAATGAATTATTAAGTTTTAACAAATCTACAAAATTTTATTTGTTTTTAAATTATATTAAATAATTCATTGAAAAATCATTTATCTCTCATATGTATATTAATTTAATTACATACAAATAAAGATTTTATCAATAAAAATTTGTTCATTTTTCATATAATAATTGAAAATATACAGAAAAATATACCTTTTAAAAACAAAAACAACTAAAATACTGTTTGTTTTATTACAACCATTCATAATTATGCAAATATTTACAAATATTTTTACATTAATTTTATATAATTTTCATCACTTAATAGTATAGATAAGATCATCAAATTTTTTGAATATAATTATGCAGTGTCTCTATATTACTTCATAAAAATTTATCTGATACATATCTAATATTTAAATCTATATATACATATACAAATGTATATACGAACCTTCGTTTTTATAATACGCTTTAGAGATGAAAAAATAAAACAAAAAACAAAGAAAATAAAACAAAAATTCAAAATTACAGAAAACAAAAAAAAATTTTCTATTTAAATATTGATATTATAGTTTATTAGTACAGGGTAACAGGTAACAGGTACATTTTAATATCATAACTATAAAAGTGATCAAACTGTTTTATCTGTAAAGATTTTTAATATTTTATTTAAACATTTCGATGTTGTTTCTTTTTCTTTTTTAATAATTTTATTTTGTTTTTCATTTTCTTTCTTATAAATATGTACATACATATGAACATTTTTATAGTGAGACAGAACAGTTGCATGAAATTTACCGTGACACAATAAATACATATGTATCATTGTACGTTGTAATGTAAGTCATAAATATTCAAAAATCCTCCATGGCTTTACATACATACATATATATGTATTTATCCACATATTTTGCTTCTTTTTTTTTAAATTTTGTTTATTTATGTATTTATTTCACGCTGTTTTTTTTTTCTTTTGCTCTTAAAAGAAAGTGGTCATATAAGTGTATACTGGACATTTAGAAAAGTGCGGCGGTCATTTCTTTTGATTATATCATAATATTATAAAATGTATATGAGTGCACATAAGTACATATAATCGCATATAAATACTAAATGTCCATGTAAAATATCATAAATATTAAATGATGTTCATCGAAAGAATTAAACGTATATTTAAGAAAAAACTGTGAACAGGTTAAAGAAAACATCAACCGTGTAACGTTAGAAAAGATATATTGGTACAGATAGAGATGAGAAAAAATAACGAATTTTCTAATACACACATTATTGAGTCTATATAATCAAAGAAATTGGTATTTTGTGCACCTTATAAAAATATATACTATATTTCATAATACATACACATTTAAGGTGTACACAATAATATGTATGTATCTACATACAGCTATCGGAAAATATATTTAGATATACATTTTTTTCATTATTTTAAATTTTAAATTATTCAAATGAAATGCATATGCATGTTTTCTATTATTTATATTTTAGATACAGTTTTCTTTTCAAATCTTTTAATTTTTCTTCTTTTAAGATTTTTATTACTTTGTTCTTTATTTGTTTTTTTTTACAATTTGTTGTTATCTTTCTGTTGAATATGTGTGCTTTTTTGGTAGTTTCATGAATAAAATAAATACTAAACTTTATCACTTCACTGTATATAGTGACGTCGAATTTTTAAGAAAAAAAAAAGTGTTGAAACTATGTGTATAAAATGGTATATGGTTTCCGAATTTTATCGGTAGATCAAATAAATAAAAAATAAAAACAAAGTACCTATATAGATTTAAAGAACTATTTTGTAGATACATGAATAACAACCTTCATCTGCATTTTATTGTAATTATACTCAAAATACTAATAAAATTTAACTTTTAATGTTATTTAAAAAAAAAAAAAAAAAAAAAGGATAAAATAAAATTGGTAGCTACTAAAACTTGAAAATATTACTCATTTCTTTGTTTTGATTTGAGACATTTTAATGGGTATTATTAATTTATTTTATATAGTATACGAATTCCATTTATATAGGCTCACCTGTATTTTTTAACAGCGTATACTTATAATTTAAAAAAATCAACAAAAATGTTCTTATAAATATGGAAAAATAAAATTCAAGATAATTTAGTCTCGACATCATGAAAAACAAAATTTCTGATATTTACTTTACCTAATTTCCAATTATACAGAAAACTGAACAGAAACAATTTTCATACAAAAATCAAATGAACATTTTTAAACAATTGTCATTTTTTGAATAATACATACATATATATGTATATTTAAAAAAAAAATGTTAGAATTTTCTTTACAAGTTTTCTTTCAACGAAAATTGCGAGAAAAAAAACATTCACCGGAACCGTCAAAAAGACACAAGCAGTAAATAAAGTCACAAATCAATATTTAAGCACTCTAAAGTTGTTTATTTTCTTATCTTTACATTTTACCTAAAAAGAAAAACCCGACATATTTACTTCAAGTTTATTACGTATGCATGTATATCTGTCTATACTGTGGCTTATAATAAAATTTGACATTTGATTGGTAATTTTCAAAAAATATTATCACCCTTTTGTGTTTAAATCGATATACATACATATCTGAATAAACAGAATTTTATAAAGAAAATATCGAAAAAAATGAATAGAAAAATAAAAACAAGGAAAAGCCATAGTTTTTTGTTGCTGTTGTTATATTGTTTTTCTTGTTGTCGGTTTTTCTGTTTTATATACATACATATGTATATATAAAGTTGACAATCGTGGGAAAAGATCTCTTTAGTTTAATTTCTTAAATTTTAATCTCTATTGTCCTCTGACCGATATAATATTTGGATTACATCAATTTGTAAGTTTTAACTGTTTATGAAAATTTTAGAAAAAAAAATCAAATGAAGCGGAAAAAGAAAAAATTTGATGTGATTCGATATTTTTTTTGTTAATATTTATCTCTTGTAATCTTTGAAATAATTTAGTTCTTTACAGTTCTTGTAAATTTCTTTTGCGTTTTTTTATTTTTTATTTTATTTTATTTTTTTTTTGTAATTTTATTAATGTCAGTTATTAGTTCAAAACTCTATTGAGTTTATTTGATAAAAATCCTAAAAAATTATATTGAGAAATTATTGGATATCATCACTATAATGCTGTACGACGTATTTAACATATATGACAAATTGACTTCAATATCTTATATAGTAAGCTGGTAGTATACAGTAAAGACATGGGGTATCTGTAGGCGCTTTTGATCGGTGACATTAGCCACTTTTCTTTTACATATGCCATCATATATGTACATATGTATATACTATATAATAATGATGATGATAATAATGATCCGATGATTCCTATATACATATTATACAGATTTATATTAAAATTTATATGTGTACTTTATGTATATTATAGTTAGGTAAGCATGTATCTATCCATACATGAATGATCATTTCATACATTAATTTTCTTTAAAATAATATATTTTTTTTTTACCTACTCATTTATTTTTTCTCATTCATATCTTTTTTCTACATACATACATACATATATTATGCTTTGTGCTTTTGTATATTAGAGTACATATCATACATATACACCTATATAGGTATGTAATTTTTTTTTTTCATCCATTTTCATTTAAATGTGATTTCAACAGCAATCTATTCTGTATACGCGGACAAGCGTCTCTTAACAGGATTTGCATAAAAGATCAATAAAATTGGAATCTGTAAAAGGTGTTTAACATATTAATATGCGACTTTGCTCGATTTATCTTTTTTAATTTTAATGTTTTCTTGAAAATATAAAAGATAAAAGAAAAATGGAAAAAAAAAATATTACAGTACAGTATAACACGTATAACATAAACATACAAAATTTATAGGTTTAAAATTATGTATATGTGTGTGTGTACTTATGCAGATAGCACATATTTTATTCAAATTTTACACTAAACATGAACGAATATGAATTTACTCATTTTTTTTTTGTTTACTGGATTTTTTTTTTTTTTTAAATTTATATTTTATTTATTTAATGTGAGAATGTGTATACATTTTTTATGATTATTATTATTATAACAGCAGCAAACTTGAAAGTTATGTATGTGCTAGACATACACATGTACATAGGTATGAATATCTTGTCAACGCATCCGCCCATACCAAAAATTGATGTATGTGAACTTTTATATTCGTATAAAATGAAAAATTTCGCCTTATTATAAAAGAAGATATTTTAATAAATTTCTTTAAGAAAAGACAAAAATTTTCATAGATTCTAATGTGATGATTGAATAAATCGAATAATTTAAATTTTATTATATAAAGGAAGTTTTGGGTGGTATGTATATGTGTACAATACAGAATCATCGTATTAATGTAGAACGGTAGACATGAAATAATCTTGCTTCTTGTAAATTTTAAAATCTTTTTTCAGCTACTAATTTTTTAAATATCTTTAATATACGTATTTGAAAAAAAAAAAAAAATACTCAATTTTAAAGATTTATTTTCTATAATAAAATAAATTTATTTTCTAGATAAAAAAAAATTAAAATAGAAATGAATTGTCATTTAAACTGTAAAACCACAAAATATCATTAAGTATAATTTATTAGCCTATAATTATGTGCTAATCACTAAAAAATGTAAAATGGTATCAAGACTAAAATATTAAATTTAAAATTATTGATTTTTTTTATTTCTATTCTGAAGTCAAAAATCATGAACATTTTTAATTCAAGGAAGTGAAATAAATTATTAAAAGTAAAAAAATGAATCACAGCTTATTTGATTGATAAGAGTAAAAGTGAGAGTCCTTATTATAAATAGTGTTAAATAGGTATCTGAAAATGGAATCTGTTAAAAATCTTTTTTCTTTCAAAAAATTTTCCTATTTTCTATATAACTTCCATAATTTATACAATTTTCCAATATACATAATATTAACACAGTGAACTCGGAAACAAATTAATCATAGTAATGATATCCTGATTTTTTTTTTAAATTTTCATGTTGTACCCTTGAAATGTTCATGTTATCAGACATATGTTCGAACCCATTTGTAGAAAAGTTCTTAAAACATTAATAAAACACAAACATGAATATATATAATACAAAATCCAACCCTAAAACTCTATAATTGTTACACATACATACATACATTTTGCACACTCACAATTTAGTACTTTTACTCTTGAGGGGTGAAATTTTAATATCTTTTGTAAAAATGTATACAATGTGAATGTTCAAATAAAATAACAACTGGTAACATTCTATTGGGCATAAGTTTTCACATTTATGTACATACATAGGAATAATGTCACGGTACATGATCATGTAAAATATGTTTAATATATCTTCCCATGGCCCACACTAACATACATTATTTGTTTCGTTTACTTGTCAATTGTCAAACGGACAAAAAAAATATTTTATAACAAAAATTCAAAAACAAAAACTTATGCATTTCAATACATTCTTCCTTGCATGTAGTGTAAACTGTGTACATGATCGTTTAAAAAAATTTGTTTTCTTTACGTAAGGGATATTTATTATTCATAAGTTATAAATGTGTCTTTAATAAAGTGAAAATCAAACCCTAAATGCAAAAAATATTAAGTGTTATGATATGTATGTAATGCAACATCATCCCTATAAGATATTAATAACAATAAAAACATTAAAAAATATGGTAGGAAATACTAAGCAAATGTGAGATATATATGTATGTATGCTTGACTTTTTGATTGTTTTACAGTCAATTTCAGCCACATTTAATCATAATCTGGTTTCATAAACTGACTGACTTGTATAGATTGGGTTTGTTCAATTGAATTAAATATGCCATACTCCCTTTTATTATTTGGTTTTGTATCTTTTTCTACAAAAATTTTTCAAACATCAGAAAAAACGCTTCAAAATTAATCGCTTATATTAAGAACCAAAAAATAATTATTAATTTAATCTCTGATATTAAAATAAAATTTCTATTTCCATTGAAATTAACAACAAAAAAGTCGACAAGATCAGTTAAAAATTGTTTTGGAAAAATAGTAAATCATTCAATTATTATAATTTCATAAATATATTCCATTCAATTCATTTGATCTTATATGTATTTGTTTTAAATTTCATTTATCTATATTATTATTGTTTTTTTTTTTTTTTTTTTTTTTTTTTAATTTTATAATTATTATTATAGACTGAGCTGCGTTCTTGCGCAGCATGTGGTGAACCAATATCAGACAGATATTTCCTAGAAGTAGGCGGCTGTTCTTGGCATGGATCATGTTTAAGATGTTGTGTGTGCTTATCACCACTCGATCGACAACAATCATGTTTTTTAAGGGAGAGACAAGTCTACTGTAAAACCGATTATGCAAAGTAAGTAATATATGTATGTATTTAATTTTTATGTGTAATAAATACAAAATAAATAAAACAAAGTGAATATGTAATGTCTTTATACCTGTGCTCTATACAATATCAGATATGTCTCAATAATCTGTCAGATTTACTATGACAGAATCTACATATATATAAGTGCATATATGAAAACTAAATGAAAACCGGCATTTACATGCATATAAATACGTTTTTAAGTAACTTTGCATATTAAAAACTATTTGTTTATGACAGTAATTCATATTTATTTTACTTAAGAGATTATTACTTAAGTATATATACCCTACATGTATAGTATGTATGTGTATACACTATATTACACACAAATTAATGCAAATTCTCACCTAATTTTTTCCTTGTTAATCATTGTGTTCGTATCTAAGTATCTATAAATGCATTTGTATACGTATGCATATAAGCATTAAAATGCTTGAATATTATTCAATAATAACTATTGCAGATAGGTGTGTGATTATTGTTATCATTATTATTATTGTTATTATTCCGTATTCCATTTTTATATTTTCAATTTATATTTAATAATCGTAATATGATTAAAATGTAATGAAAGTAAATCTTTATTTTCAGTTTATGTTATTCAAAGTATTAATCCTTATTACACATGTATGCATATATTTAAAATTTGAAAAAAAAAAAAAATATTTTTCATATGATTTTATTATTTTTAATTTATTTTCTTTTAATAATATGTGTATAGAAATTTTGGTGCCAAATGTTCAAAATGTTGTCGTGGTATATCAGCATCAGATTGGGTTAGACGTGCTCGTGAGCTTGTTTTTCATTTAGCATGTTTTGCTTGTGATTCATGTGGAAGGCAACTTTCTACCGGTGAACAATTTGCATTAATGGATGATAGAGTATTATGTAAAGCGCATTATTTGGAAACAATTGAGGGCGGGACAACATCAAGCGATGGTAAATGTTGCACGAATTAACAATCATGTGAATATCTTTTATTTTGTATATATAAATACAATATACAATTTACGATTTTGTTTTTCTTTAATTAAAAAAAAAAAAAAAAAAAATTATACATACTTTTAAGAAAAAATTTCCTTAAAAGTTTATTTTCAAAATGAAATGATTGCATAGAAAAATAAAAATACAAGTTTTTTATATATAATTTTTCTCTTTAATTAACAAAAATCCTTAGATGGTTGTGATGGTGATGGTTATCATAAAAGTAAAACGAAAAGAGTGCGAACAACATTTACCGAAGAACAATTACAAGTACTACAAGCTAATTTTCAAATAGACAGTAATCCAGATGGTCAAGATTTAGAAAGAATAGCATCTGTAACAGGACTTAGTAAAAGAGTAACACAAGTATGGTTTCAAAATTCTCGAGCGAGACAAAAAAAACATATCCACGCTGGTAAAAATAAAAGTAAGTTTATTTTTATATTTTACTAAATATTAATAAAACAAAAATTATAATTAAAGGTAAAAAACTCAATTCCGACGGAAATTATAAATCTAGTAAATTCAAATTCAATTCTGTAAATTTTCTAAATTAAAATTGACTGATTAACAATCCGTCGGTTAAATAAACAATTATGAAACTTAACTTAAAATCCTTGAACTCGATCCCTTATTACGAATTATACGATTTTCATGAATATTTTCAAATCGTATTTTTAAAATTAATTAATTTTCATCATTTTCTTTCAAATTTTTACTGACTAATACTTCTCGATTTTTTTCATTCTCATATTATTTCAGTTGTTCGTGATACAGATGGAAACACATTTGCACGACATATAAATCTTCAATTAACATATTCATTTCAAAATAATTCACAGAATCCAATGCAATTAACTAGTAATAAATCATCATTATTTCCATCACATGGTAATTATCAATATTTACATACTATACAATGATGAAAATACCAGTTTCAAAATATAAATATACAAAAAGAAAATGATATGAATAAAACAACTTTTCAATAAAAATTACGAAGGTATTTTCTTTTCAGATTCATCCTTAGATGAATTATCACAGGATTCTAGTATACATTGTATGCAAAGCGAGGTGTAAAAATATGTATAAGTGGTAAGAAATCAAAATGGAAACTGAAAAATTACACAAAAAAAAAAAACGATACATTCATGTGCATGTATTTGTCAATTCCTAGTCAAAAAAAAAAAAAAAACATAAGTGAAAAAATTACAAACATTTTCGAGATATGAAAAAAAAAAAAAAATTCAAATTCAAAAATAAAAAAAATCGTAATCGTAAATTCATTCATAAAAAAATTGTTCATTCGAAAACTTTTTTAACTTCGACTTTCTAAAATAAACAAAAAATATGAGAAAAAAAACTATCCCTTAGAAAAAGAAATCATTTATCTCAGTATTAACTAATTTATTTATTTATTAAAAAAAAAAAAAATTATTTTAGTTTTCTTTAAAAAAAAAAAAAAAGGTGTAGCAAACAGAGGAAAATGTATCCTTTATAGGTAAAAGAAAATTTTTGAAAGAATGCTTAGCGCAAAATTATACTTAATTTTTTCAGCTATTTTTTCTAAATTCAAATAATAAATGAAAATCTGTTCTTGCTCTTTATAATATTTCTGTTTTCATAATCTACATAGAAATCTAAAAAAAATAAATATTTTCGATGATAATTAAAAATTTAAAGAATTTTCATTTATTTTTTTTTTTTTTATATTTATTTAATACAATTATTGAAGCTTTTATGTTTTATAATCACAAAGTGAACAGATCGAATTAATACTTTATATAACGTTCTAATATTATAGTGACATATATACTTACATACATATTTGAATTGAATGATTTTATTAAAAGAAAAAAATAATGTAAAAATGTTCCATTACTAGTTTAATTTCCTTTTGTTATTTGTTTTCATTTTCATGTAATTATGTATATTTTTTTTCATATTTATAAGTTATTATTATTATTATTAAAAACAATCAAAATTATTTAGAAAAAAGAAAAAAAAAAATGAAGCCTGTATATTTAGTATATAGCAGTACCTATACACATACGTTCACTTATAAATAAATAAATTTAAATTAATATACAATTATAATATAATTTATAAATAATAATATAAAGAAAGAAAAAAAAAAATGGTTGATAGTTCTCTGTAAATTATATTTCATTTATATTTCGTCATATTTATATATAAAAATTTAAAAATAAAAATATTTAAAAAAAAAAAAAAGAAAAAATCGAAAAAAATATAAAAATAAAATAAATACAAAATGAAACATTTTATAGGCTAATTATTTACTTTATTATATAAAAAAATAAATATATAAATGTATTATATTGTATAATAAAATGTGATAAAATTGAAATACACTTAAAAGTAATGCACATTTTTTGTTGTTTTTTCTTTTTTTTTTTTGAAAATATATTTTCTAGTATTTTTTCAGTTATTTTCAACGACACGACTTTTGCTACAGAATTGGCTCTTATTTTTAAATTACAGTAATCTTTTTAATCTTTCTAATAATCATCTTTTTAATAATCATTTTTGAATTTTTTTTTTTTTTTTGAATAATTTCAGATGAAATTGTTCATCTCTTATAACGTATTATATAACATATATGATCCTGCAAATTTCGAAAAAGATGAGACATTTAAAATTCTAAGATCTTAGAATTTCTAGAAATCGAATGATCATCATGAAATTATTTCGTTTTTAAAACTATTTTTAAAGCTAGGTGGGCTTATGTTTGAAATTAATTTAATAAAGTTTTTTAAACATGAAAAAAAAAAAAAACAAATATTTATGTACATGTATATACCTGACGTTTGGTTTTTATAAAAATTTAAACATTATTATCAAAAATTTCAATAAAAAAAAAATAAATAAACAGATTGCATGATTTATCTGATCAACATGTTTTCATTTCTTGAAATGTTGTCAGTAAAACATTCTCTATTTTAACATAAACATCAACATAACATTGTTGATTTTTAAAAATACCATACATAAATTTTAAATCGACCAAGGACTATTTTTTTTTCTATTAGCACAAAAATCAAACCTATAATCAAAAACTCAAATTCAAATAAAATATATTTTTTTTATGCACAATGTAGTTAGTAAAAAGTGTTCAATTTTTGACATATCTTCGAGTAACATAGAAAAAAATTTGGGTTTAAGATACACCTATTATTACCTTGCGCTGTAAATGTCATTAAATCAAATATACTTAATAAATATAGATAAAATCTATGTTATGAACTCAGGTATTCATGTTTTTAATTTTAGACATACATTTGTACACACATTCGTAGAAACATGATTACTTAGCAAAACTTTTAATTTATTCATATATAGTATCTCTATATCTACTACACATATGTATATATATACATATGTAATAATTCGATTTCAAATGATCTTAAGAAAAAGAAGAAGAGGAGGAAATTTTCATATTTAAAAAAAGATGTGTGTAAAAAAAAATTCAATTGTTAGCTCAGTGGCATGCGTATTTGTTGATTTTTAATTTATGAAGAATCAACTTTGACATTGCGATGATGATATATGTGTTTCTTAATGGATTTGTTGTATTGAAAATCGAATTGTAAACACATTGTAGTGGATCAGTGGGTTTTCTTTATAAGTATATATTCGCCTTTTTATTCATTTTCTATCATTTATATATGTATATAATTTTTTTTCATAATGATTTTGTGTTAATTCGCCTGCAGAGCTCTTATACACGTCTTTATAAAAACGACGAGGTGAAAAAAGCCTCCCAAAAGAAAAAAAGAAACCAAAAAAAAAAACAACAACAAAATATCAACATCTTAAGAAAAAATACTTATAATGTACGTATGCCGAAACTTCAACAAAATATAAAAAAGCTTTGAGGTAAAATAAAGTGAATGAATGAAAAATGAAAAGAAAAAAAAGAAAATTAGGAAAAAAAAATGAAACCTATTGCTTTTGTTAAACAGACATCAGACTTTAAAAACTGATGAGCGAATCAAAAATGTGATGAGGATGCACAACAATACCAAAATAAGCACTATATCATATCATATCCAAATCCATCCAATTCATCCAATGATCCAATGTATCCATTTCATATTAACATGTTGTACATACCAAAAATATTACTTTATTGTGTTCATACACAAGAATTAAAGATTTCAAAAATGATATCATGACGCAACATATCTTTAACAGTGATAAAAAAAAAAAATTTTTTTTTTCTTTTCTTTACGAGATTTTTTTTTTCTTAATTTAACATTTCATTCATTAACACTTTAAAATTTTTTATCATGTTTTTTTTTCCTCTCTTGTATGTATTATTTTGTATATAAAGTTACAAATATGTGTATCAGATACCTTATTATACAGATATAAAAATACTTTATATCATCGATTTGTTGTTATTTATTATTATTATTATCAAAGATCAAAAAATAAATTCATGAAAAAAAGAGTAATGAATAAAAAAATTTTTTTTTCTTATGTGGACACCTAAATAAATAATAATTTTTTTTTTTATAATAATATATCAGTATGAAATGAAATGTTTAGATCAAAATATAAAAGAGATTTTGTGATGTGATGATGATTCATGTCAAATTTAAATCTTGCTGGTATGTATGTACATATATTCTGTGTGGATGATATAAACCGAAAGGATACTTAAAATTGAAATGAAAACAGGTCAATAAGATTTTTTTTTCTCGTATTATTAGTTGAAAAGATATTCTATAGGTATATAATATTGTATTTAAATGTGTGCTGATATTATGATGACTTGCAATTCTTCCAAAAAAATGTTCGTTATATTTTTATTATTTAAAAAAATAAGATTCAATTAGACAGGTGTATGACACTTACTACGTCAGTTATCAATTAATAATAAATAATATAAGAAAATATCAAAAGAATGTTTTTTTTTAAATTGAAATAAAAAAATATCAAAGATACAGTAAACATGAATAAAAAGAATTTCCTGCCTTATTCAATGTTTTATTCACGACGTAATCGATGATTACATTATAAAAGTAAAAAAATTTACCTTCATATTATGGTACTTTATCATTACAAAAATATCGTTTTTATTTAATTCTTTAGTTAATTTTCATTATTATTTTTTTTTAAAAAAAAGTGGTGATGATTTGTTTACAAAATTTCAAAACAAAGTTCTCTTCAAGATTGAAAAATACAAACAAAATATTCGAGAAAACTGCAACAAAATTTAAAAATGAAAGATAGTAGAAAACTAGATAAAGGAAACAATGTTTTTATTTTTATTTTATATGTACAGATTGTACGATCGTGCTAGACATTTCAAAAAATAAATGCAAAAGGACATTATACGAGTACTTACATACATGTATGTATTTCATTTATTAAATGGAATTGCAAAAACTACCTTTAAAGTGACACATGAATAGATTCACCCACAAATTATTGCAAAGTTGACTCAAAAACACATTACATACGTTTGCTTATATTTTATTGATGTGATGTACTACTATACCATACCTGATAGCCTGATACCATAGCCATATGAGTATATATAATACATATATGAACACTGATGCACACAATATTGTAATACCTGGTGTTGTGTCATGTATTGCATATCAATGTTTTTCTACACTACATCACAAATAATTCCCTTCAATTTACACCTCACTTTTTTTTAACTTTATGCATGCAGATTATTCCTCATCCTCATACATTTATGTATCCTCAAAGACTGGCCTGACTATATGTATAAACACCCTCTATCGAAGTGTAACGTAGTTTTCTTTTTTTTCATTCGGTTTGCGTTTTTCATCGGTATATTGCATCAATGCAACCAATAAATAAATGCAAGTCGCGTACAAATAAACACGGCATATCGCGCCATGTATCTCATTTGGCCATCAATGTTGTATAACAAATGTGCGGTAGCTTTTCCACGTGGAGTGCGCATCGGATGTGATTTTTATGTGATGCTGTCACACAAAAACTATCTACCCATTTATGTTCTTCAGTTTGTAAGATACTCGAATGTGTTCTGTATGCACATATGTACATGTGTATGTACATATCGATCTACTTCAATGGTATCCAAAAGGGACCCTTTGGATCACTTTTATGCAAATCCTCTATATAGAAGTACAAATGCATTTTAGCATTTTAGTTACTTCTTTTGACATGTTTTCACATGATTCTCCCACTCAGTTGGTGTTGACTGAATTTATTTTCTATTTGTCTTTTTATCGTTGTTTCAACATTATACAAACGAGCATTTGTATGTTTTTATATCCAATATCCATTTTATGTTTTTGTTCATGCAAAATGCACATAGTTTTTCTCTGTTTTAAAAACTCATCAAAATAAATAAAAATAAAACAATTTAAACATTACAAATGAAAAAAAATAAATAAATAAATAAATAAATAAACAGAAATTGTGCAGTAACACTGTAACAGTAACATAAGTGAGCCTACACCTCACCAATTAAACATGGTTCAGTGTAAATTGATTGCCATGTTTTGAGCTTCTGGTGCGTACATTTAACACCTGAATTCAAATTAAAAATGAGATGATCTCATGGAGCTCCTGGAGTTTAACAGTAACCAAAGATTATGTTTAACATTTTTCAGTTTTTAAAACTAAATTGGGCTACTGTGTTAAACTGGAATTTTACAGGATTTGTAAATGCCGTTTATGTCACAATCATTCTTTCCGGCTTAACACCGTTGTTTTACCTTTTCAAAGGAGACAGTTTTTAATTAATTATTTAAAACATATAAATCAGTCTAATATGAGAATCAGAATTTACATTACGTATACAATTCAAATACTTTTGCATATTATACGAATATGCACATAATATATACAAAATATATCATTATATGTAGATTTGTTTTTTTATCATGTTTAGAACACGCAAAGTAAAAAACAAATATGTATTTGTAAAATTAAAACCAAAAAAAGGAAAATTACAAAATACGAAAGAAAAAAGTTGTTGAAAATTTTAACGTTGTGTGGCTTTTGCTTTTTATAATGATGATGGGTTTAAAATCTCATTGAGTTGTATAGAGATTTTTATATGTCTATCTAGGTACTATATAAGTACATTCATGTACCTACATGAGCATATATAATTTTTTATAGAGCAAATAAATTTCATTTTATTTATGCAAAACAACTCCTGGCATTTACAATTATTGAATTTAAAATTGAACATTAATTTACAATTACTGAAATGAGCAAAAGCGATATGATTTTTTTTTTTGTTTTTGTTTTTTAATTCTATTCATTTTGTATACATGAGAAAGTTTTTCTATATAACGGATATAAAACAAGAAGGGGAGGAAAATGCACTTTAATAACAACAATAATATTCCATGATAATTTTAGATTTAATATTTTAAAAAATGCATTTCCTTAAAAAAAAAAAAAAAAAAATTTTGACCTTGCAAACGAAAACAAAAACATTTCCGTAACAAGATTACTAGGTGGTCTTAATTTAGAAAAATTTCTTTTAATCTGAATTTAATTCTTTTGTTTCAGTATTTTCAAGATTTATAAAATACATTAACAAAATATTAAATACACATGTATGTAATTTTTTAATGATTTATCATGCTCAAATAAAACGCGAATTTAATGACCGAAACAAAATGCAATTAATGTACTTACTCACATTGCAACTAGATAGGTAAGTACATAAATTGATATCTTAAAAAATTATGTTAAAATAATGCATAAATATACATACTACATTTTATTTTGTTAAAAAGATGAACATGTTATGAAGTTACAAATAGAGTTTGAAATCATTTGAGCATATAATATGTGGTTATAGTAATTCGTTGAATGAATTTTAAATGTATTTAATCAGATACAAAACATACAACGTATGTAAGTACACAAGTACATACATACATAAGTAAGTCTGTGGATCGGAGTGTACGTATTACAAAAAATCAAGTAGAAATTGCATTTTTATTATTATTATTACATACACAAAGTTTTGAATCTGATGTGCAATAGTTGGCATTTGTTGGTACAATTTATGTGTAATTTTGGTATGTATAGATACATTTTTGCTTTGCTTCTGCATATACGTATTGTATACATTATTGTTTTAATTATCTATTGTTTTTTTTTTTTTTGTTAAAATAAATACAAAATCATGCTTTTATTTTTTCTTTATATTTTTACGCATAAAATATGAAAATTTTCTTTACTTATTTATTTTAATAAATATACAAAAGTGCTAACGTACATACATAATGTACCTGTGTACATATGTATAGGTGGTATGTACACATATGTATGCAACTTGTGTTACAAAATGAAAAAATTCATTCTCATACAAATCAAAAAAAAAAAAAAGTTTTTTTCATACTTAAAATAGCAATAACAATAAAGAAGATGAAAAATATTTTCAATTAAATGAAAAAAAAAAAAAAAAAAAAATTCATTTTCTTTTTTATTTTATTTTATTTTTCCATTCTTGTTTACGTGTATAAATTGTTTTTGCTATTTTGCAAAATATGAATATTCTGAATTTATAATTAATTTTGAATGTACTTATGTATGTGTATACGTTATTTTAATGTAGGCTTAAGTAAAAAAATGCATTCATTATTGTACATGCAATTGAATTCATTATTAATTTTATTTTGAAAATATGTATTAAAGTAAATAATTGTTATTAAAAAAAATAAGATATATAAAAATATTTCAGTGAAAAAATATTTTTATTATTAAAGTGAAATTCTTGTCATTCAATTTGCTTATTAACATGTCTGTGTCATGTTTATATATGTATATTTCTTCATTTATGTATTTTTAATTCAAGGATACATGTTAGGAAATCAAATAAAATTATAAAATGTTTTTTAAATGTTTATATTAAATATTTTTAAATGGAAAAATCTTAAACGAAAAATTCTATGTAAAGTAGAAAGGACTCTTTTTATTTCAAATGTAATTTATATGTATGTATATGTATGTAAGCATTTCAAAATTTTACAAATAAGAAATTTTAATTTACATTATAGATTAGTTTAATCATTCATTTGTTTTATTTAAATCAACGGATAATTAAGAAACTTGTTGTGTAAAATAAACAATTTTTCAGAAAAACGAAAATTTTTCGCAATATCGCATTCACAAACATCTCCTACTCCTTTAACTGATTTACTTTTTCTATATCGTTGTGTAAAAAAAGGAAAAATTATTCAAGTATTTCGTGTTAAGCCTCAATTTGACAATAATCATTTGAATTTAAAACGTACAAGTACAACAAGAAATCAATCAACCCACGTACAGACACAGTCAGCTTTTTATTCAATTTAATATTACATTGGAATATGAATTGTTTATGTGATACGTATGTATGAGGACTTTAATACCTATACTATATGCATGTTTCATGGTATGTATTTTTGCGTGTATATATATTTTAATCCGACTTCAAATGTTAAGAAGAGTCACTTTTGTCTATTGAGATCACTTCAAAAGTTTCTATTTAGCAATCCCTAAGAAATAAAAAAAAAAAAAAAAACCAAACCCCAAGTAATAAACAATACAATTTTATAATCCGTTCACTCAGTTCTTATAACAATTCAAAGTAGTAACATTTCAAAAGCACTCAAAAATATAACTTTAATATCAAGTAAAGGAACAAAATGCTATTCAATTTTTCTTTTATGATTTGTAATATTGTTAATACGTGATTACGTCATTAACCTTTTAGTAAATTTAGTATTTTGTGGTTTCATTTTTCCACAATAAGATTGCCATTTGTTTAATGACGTCAAAAAAACAGTAGACTTTTCGTAGTCTTTTTGTATTTAAACAAAACAAAAACTTTGAAATTTTATTATATCTTGTATAGAAGTTGAATTTAACGGAGACTCCAAATGTAGTAAATTGCAAAATTATTTTATTGTATGTAGATATAGATACTTGTTTGACTGCTCCTTCTTGAAATTTCGATTCAAATGGATGCAAAAAGCAACATAAAAAAAATTAACTATGAATTCCCCAACTTGTGTACAATTATTATTGTATAGCATAGCATACAATTGGTGGATAGAGTAAACAATTTTTTATACAATGTAAAATCCACGCCTCTGCAATTATATTGAAATGTAAGGGAGCATCATGTAAGTAAAATGAAGGAATTGGGGAAGATCCTTTCACGCCTTTTGTCAATAATAATCACAATTTTATGGTATCACAAAAATAAAAAAAATAAAAAAAACAAAAACAAAATTCTTGCGCATGTTTGCTACTGCATAAAAAAATAAATCCTTAGATGAATATACATCAGCTATGTGAAATGCATAATCAATATACAGCACAGAAGGGAAATCAAATGCTTGAACTATGACATCTTTGTGTGCTCATCATCATTTGTATATTAATACACTACAGACCTAACGGCAAAATGTTTAAATCTCTTTTGTACAAGAATAATTAGATTAAGGACTATAAAAAGGGAGCTACTGCGATAACTTTATATGTATATCAAATACAAGAATTTTATGTTCATCACAAAAAAAAAGAAATTTAAAGCAAAAAAAAAATCGATAATTTAAAAGAAAAATGTAAATATTAGCAATGATACATATCCTTGTAAATCTATACACGAATCTCTAGTTTACATGTAAATACTAATTGTGATGATATTCGAGATGAGCAATATTAATCCAGTCAACATACATGCAATAACTATATGTACGTATTTATACACATTTTTTTTAAATTTTACTCAATAAACATCAAAGCTATTTACAAATTAGATTTTTTTTTTTAATTCGGTGTATTTTGTGAAATTCTAGATCCTTGGATTTACAAAATTTTATTCATGATGATTAAAAAAATTTTTTTTTCAAAAATATATGTATGCATAAAAATTCAGTGAAATTAAAAAACAGGGAAAATTATTGTAGTAGTATTTTGGGAATTGGAAAATTTTTTTTCTCGAATGAAACCAAATTGTGCCTTTTAGTAATATACGTATGTATAAATTTTGTTTTCCTTTATGAAGTCAAATTTTTAATGAACTTTCTGAATAAAGTAATTTTCTTTATTTATTTGAATCATCATTTTTTCAAACATAATAAAATCATAAATGTGCATATCTTAAATAATTCAATTTTAAACTAGATCATAAAATGATTTATTGATTTATTAATGGCAAATTTTCTGCCACAATTTTTCTCTTTTATTTTGATTTTCATAACAACTCATACTCGTTTTATATACACATCGTACAGTTTACATACATTAAGTCTAACACGTTGTCTGCAAAATAGGTTGTCAATATAAAAATTAAAAATAAAAAAAATGAATATATTTTATTTCTTGTTTTAAACATGTAGAAAAAGATTTTTATTTTGAAAAATTATCCAAACATTTTATATAATTTATAAATCTAAAATCAGCATGTGATGGCTTCATAAATCATAATATAACCGTTTTTTTTTTTTAAATTTTATACATTCATTAACATATGTATGCACATACCTACATATTCATACATCTTAACTTATAAAACATATAAAACTATACGCCTTTTATATTAGTTGCATAACAATTTTTGTTTTTATTTTCTTCTTCGTATTTTTTAAATGTTTTTTTTTTCTTCTTTTGTTTAAATTTATAGGCATTAACGTACATATGTAAATAACGCCTATCCTATATCATATAAAAATTTGACATCTGTTACATATCGAATAACGTTTAAAATCCAATTTAATATATACAGGTAAACTTGTGAATACATTCATGTCCATATAACATCATCAACCTATACTATTTTTAATTTTCGGTTTTTTTTTTCTTAACGTCTTTTTTTTGTATGTTTCTAAACATTTGAAATCATCTATCTCAAGGGAAATATAAATCTTATTTTACACATTATCTACATACGTATGTGTATACATAGATACATAATTTCCTTTTAAATGTCTCTTTATTTAAGTTTTTTTTTAAAAAAAAAAAATAAATAAATGTTTTTATAGCATTATTAAATGTCCAAATTAACAAATGGCAAATTTAATTACATATCTATTCATTTTTAGGCATAAGACATCAAAATATTGAAATTCAATAATAAATATTTAAAAAGAAAAAAAACTTTATATGTGTATTTGTATAATATATGTATTTGACGCGGTATGGTGTAATTTTACAAACAAATAAATAAAAATTAAAAATATAAATAAGAAAAAAAAAACAAGAACATTTTTAATTTATTTTTGTTTTTTTTTTCTTTCGTTATTTTTCATAAATTTTGCCTTCTTTCTTGTTTTTTTTCTAATCTAAATACAAAAAAAAAAAAACCTGAGAATAAAAACAAAAAAATTAATGTCTTCATAAAAACAATGACCCGACCCATTTTTTATTTTTTATTTCATTTTTCTTTTTCTGTATTTTAAAAAAAAAAAACCAAAACAAAATAACAACTTTATGTTCATCTTTATTTAATTTATTTCCAAAACAAATCTTCACTCCAGTTAAACACTCAGTTTTATACAAAAATTTATTATTTAATTTTTACCTAATACGAGTTGTAATCGAAATATATACAAAAAAATAAAACAGAATATTATATGTTAGTATGATAAATTTTCAAGTAAAAAAAAAAAAAATAAAATAAAATAAAACGATAAAAACCATAAAAAAAATACATCAAAAATATAAGAAAAACAAAAAAAATTTATATCATGTAATTCGACCAAAGATACGAAATAGATACAAAAATTTAAGAAGATGACCATCCTAATATCTTAAGATAAATGTCAGAATATCGAAGTGACGTATGCCTATAACAAATCATATAAATGTTTTTTTTTTTTCTCAGATTTTCTATACTATAGATGGTAAACATATGAGTGTTTTTTTTTTAAATTTTTTTTTCCTTTAAATGGTTTTCGAATTTGTTTACTTCGTATACTGGATTTATGTGTGCATGAAACTTTATATAAGAATTAAACTTTTTCGGCATTTTATTTCTACATAAATCAAGTGTAAATTCATATATTATTTTCTTTATAGTATACCTATATAAGAATTTTGTTTTTTTTTTTTTTTTTCTCTAAATACTGTTAAGAAAAACATTTAAAAAATAAAATCTACAAATTCAAATGAAAGCGCAACGGTATACGTACATGGGTACAATGCATAAATATTTCATCTTACAAATTAGTATACTGTAATATGTACTAAAAACGAAAAATCAAAGTCAAAATTAAGTATATCTACTACAATATTTACAAAAACAGATAAATTTACATTTTGAACTTAATTTTTAGAATATTTTAAAGAACTAAAATTTAAGTTTAGATAAGGTATAATTTTGAATAAAAAAAAAAATTAAACAAAAATTAAAAATGTAATGTATACTATAATTTTCTTTTAAAATTTTTAATTTTTTTTTTTTTACATAAAATTTTAGATTTACATACTCGTATATTCGTATACATTTCTGTGTGTATGTGTATTAAAGTAAAAAATTACAATTTTTAATGTACGCAGCAACAACATCGGATTATGGTCACAAATTAATGTTGTCATTTATGGTCAATAACAACAATAATGAAAATGAAAAAAAAAATAGCTAGAGGAAGAGAGGCAAAACGAACTCATCAGAAAAACGATTTTCATTTTTTTTTTAAATTTTTTTTTTGTATATGTATGTTCCTTATGTTTTTAAGTATTAAAAGTAGGCTATACACATCGTATTATATTAGATAATCATGGGAAAGAATCGATTTGATATATTTGATTAGATATATAGGTGTGTACACAGGTGTATGAATCGTCTCACATAAATTCATTTATTATATACATATTATTACTTTTGCTAATCTGTTTGAAGGAAACCACTAAAATGATGAATACCATATGTGTATGTAATTAAAAAGGAAAAAGATCATCATTTTATTGAAATTGAGGATTATCTTGTTGAAATCGTATAGAAGACAACAACAATAGAAACAATGAAATTTATTTGTAGTTTATGAACTTCAAGAACGAGTAAATAACATAAAAATCATGTTCCCTAAGAAAAAAACAATATATATATAGTATAACCAAAACCAAAATCATTTTAGGTGGGTTCAAATCAAATTGTTGATATCAATGCAACATTATGTCATTTTATTTTCCTCCTCCTTTATATAAAATTTTTATGACTTTATAGTTATGAATAAGTTTTATGATACATTTTGAATCAAAACAAAATGAATTAAACTTTTTTTCGTTGTATTGTACAAAATTATATACATAAATCTTTTTTGTAACAAGAGGAAAAAAAAAATTAAAAATTTTACACAATAGATTGATGCCCATTTTATAAATTTAATGGCACTTTTCATGTACTATATGCGCGATATATCAACACAAAAAAAAACAGAACATTTTTAAATTATATTAGATAATCGGTTTAGCTACTGTTTTCTCAAATTTTTATTATTTTACTTCATTTTTGTTTTTTTCTTAAATCTATCGAATTCAATTATATGAAATAAAATACAATATAAAAATAATAAACTAAAAGAAAATGGTTGTAATAAAAATGAAGAAAAAATAAAATAAAATAAAATTGTCATAAAAATGAAAATAAAAATGTGTAAAATAATAGAAAATTGAAAATCTTATGAATTAAAAATTGATTTCAGAAAAAAAAATGAAAAATTCATTTTTGAATTAATGAATTTTGAATTTTCTATTAAAGAGAATTTGAAGATTCGATAAAAACTTACATATGTTGATATATTACGTGGGTATGCTTGTGTTGTGTACATATTATGTACGAGTTACATGTATAAAAATGATGATTTTCAAGTAAAATAACTGACATAAATGTGCTAAAATACACAATTTTCTGGATTCAGATTTTAGATTGTTATTTTGCAACAAAAATTTCAAAAAAATAGAAAAACCATAATCAATTCGTGGTATGATTATGAGTTATCTTATTTTCTTCCTTTCCTTCTCTTTTACCACCAGACTGATATTTCATATTTATCCATATTTTTATGTTTTTTTTTTATATTTTATATTCACGCTAAAAATTCATAAAATATCGGCTCAAATCAAAATAAAATTTTTATTCATGTAAAATGTATTGTATAAGGAAAAATTATGGTATTTCATATATAAAATCCAATAATTTCATTATTATAATGTCATATATTTTCGTTTTATAAATTTCACAAAGGATCATTAAATTTCACTTTCAAAAAATCATAATTTAAATCTAATCCAATGTTCATCATCGGTTTTATATTTACCATGTATTAATATGTATGTATGTATGAATACGTAAGTATATGAATAAGTAAACGATGTTGTAGTGGGCAAGTCAAATATATGTAGCTATATAGTCTTTTTACAATACATACAAATGTACATATTTATGTATGGATGTATAAAAAATAATTTTAATATGAAATTCAACAATATAATGTTGAATTAAAGTCAAAAATCGACTTCTACTGAGCTTTACTTGCTGACTGCTGTTATCATATTTTATATGAATTCTACATTCATTGTCATTTGTATTATGTATACACGTTTCTAAATTGCATTTTACGTATGTACGTAAATTCACATAGATGCATACGTAGTAAGTTAAATTCGATTAAGAAAGGTGTACAAAATAAAGAGTATGATATAGCTGTGTGTTGTGAATATATTGAAAAAATCAGTATCAAATTTAATTTTAAAATAAAAAATAAATTGTTGTATTTTATTTATTTATTTATTTATTTTTTTTTCTTATAAAATCATAAATTTTCTAGTGAGCATTTTGTCCCTTATGAAGTCTAATCCGCGTTTATTTTATTTCGTAGCTACAAATCGTCGCTTTAATAATGTCAAATTGAATTATGCGACTAAAAAGTTACAAATACCAAAACTAATGGTAATATTGCATGAACTTCATATTTTGTATATGTTGTCTAGTATACTAAATTCAATGAAAATTACATTATGGCACATATTTACTTACATATATGTATATAGCACAACTACAAATACAAATAACAAAATCCATATGTACATATAAATATTATGGATATGTATATATGAAGTCCAGTCCAGCGTATTACATTTTGCACTCGATAAATCATTGAATCTTACAATACATTTTACGGTATTTTATGAGCGGCAACGTTTTGTACTCTAACTAATAAACCAAAATCCGTTTTGAGTTATAACAGATTGTATACAATTTTGAATAACTTGTGTGAATATGCATAATGGGCTCACTTGGGTGCTTTTAAGAAGTCACAAACCGAATTTTTATCGTTTTTTTTTTTTGTAGAAAATATATAAAGTGCAAACAAATTAAAAAAGAAAAAAAAATTAAAGATTTTATTCAGATTCAAATAATACGATATTCGAATTAAAAAATATGTAGGTACCTACATATATAAAAATATTACATATAATAATTTTCATTTTTTCACCTACTAAAAATATGAACATGAAACATATGTACATATGTATATGCTTGTACGTACTGAAAAAAATGAAAAAATAAAAATAAAAATCTTTACATTTTGAAAATAATCATCCGTATATAATCGTAAATACCAAAAATGACAATCTTATTGGTATTATATTATATTCTATAGTCTGTGCATTGATATACGATATGCACATATGTATACATGTATGTATGTATGCACATACGTATGTTTTTGTATAATCAAAAAAGGGCAGAAAAATATATACATATGTTTAATTCTTCTCAAAAAAAGTCATTTATTTATTCTGCATTTAAAAGAAATGTTTCATAATATTACACCGAATTTTGGCAATGCAAAATAAAAAATCCTTAATAGGTGATGAAAATTCAGAAAAAAATAAAAGAAAAACAAAAATACAAAACTTACCAACATTTTATCAAAATTTCGACTGGGGACTAAATTAACATAATTTATTTCATTTTGTAATTCATTTTTACGTTAACTACGAATGCACAAGCATAAGAGAAATTCAAAGACTTGCTTACGTATACTACATATACTGACATATGTATGTATGTATATGTAACATAAATTCAAACATTGCATATAAATATCCTTTTGTTTTGTATTGTTTTTTTATTTTATTTTACGTAAATCAACCTGATTCAACGGTAACATACTGTTGTTACAAAATAACAAATTTAATAATATAAAAATAAAAAAAAAAAAAGCAAAACAGAATGAAAAAAATAAATCCAAAAATATAAATGAAAATAAATAAAATATTTTTACCACGTAACATAGATCAATTCTTTAAATATTTACTTTTGTTTAAATAAAAATTTAAGCAAAATTGAAAACACTATCAACGCATATAATACAGATTATACATATTAAAGATATAGAAAACAAAATTGTTACATGTTACTTACAACATTATAAGGGTGGTGTAATTCGATTTGCATTACTAAAAGAACAAGTTCATTACAAGTCTATAAACAACAAAAGCGATACATGTATTTATTTATATAGTCCAAATACGATTGTATGTAAGTATACAGAAGGTTGATTTGACGGCATTTACATTGCATTTTTCAGTTTTCTGTTTTTAAAGGCCCTTATATATCCTTCTTAATGCCAAAAAATTTTAGGTAAATAAAACATGCAAATAATAAAGGGATTAACACCCTTAAATTATTTTTTATATGTACGTGTATGATATGCACAAAGGTACAAACATACATTAAAAGCTTCATCATATACATACATAATAAAATAAGATTCTATACTACGTACCAGATACTACACAATGGTGTGTACTTTTGACGTTATTTCAGTTCATTGAAAGTGACAGATGTGAATTCCGGACGTTTCTTTTTAATCCCATTTTACATAATTTGTTACATTGCACATTTTAACTCTACATATGTACATATAAAAATATTTTATTCTTTTTATTTGAAAAATTTTCTTTAAATATAATTGTTTGATCGGCTTTCTTCTTTTGAAGGCAAACACACAAGTAATTTTTAATCCCTAGATAAACAATTAAAAACAAGGAGTTATGAACTTTAAAATTAAAATCAAGAGAAATAATTATCATCGATATCTTCAACGACTAAATCAAATTTAAAAGAAAAAATTTAAAAATTCTTGAAAAAATTAAAAAATTCTTGAAAAAATCTAAAATTATGAAACAACTAATTTTTAATTAAAAAAATATTAGTTCATGTGAAAATAATCCCTAGGCCCTGGTACTCTACTTAAATTGTAAATTGAAAAGTGAATACATGATCGTAATAAGATTCCGTAATTTACATATTTTTAGTTTTGAAATAACGAATAAAATAATTAGATCATAGATTGCGCTAAACGATCGTGTATGTATTTAAATCTATTGCGACGGTTTAAGATCATTTTTTTAAAAATATTTCGATAATGCCTAAAATTATGTAAAGTTTTTCATTAAATTTAATTTTGATAATAGAGTTTAACGGAAAAATATATCCTACATATTGAGAACTCATCTTGATTCATCCTACTTAAATTATCCAAATTTTCAAAATGAAATGATTGTATTAATTAATGTTAACAAATTTTAAATAAATCTATTTTAAGATTTTTTTCTCTGTGTATCTAGGTAAATTAGATTCTGTTAAAAATTTTTTTATAAATTTATTTATTTAAAAACAAGGAAAAAAATGTATGTCGATTCACTGATGTGGTTTACATTCAAAATTATTATCAATAACTCATACATTTCGACGTACAAGGTCATTAAATTCTTTATTTATATTTTATTCACTTTTTTTCCGTTTTTTACCTTTTTCATATTTTTGGCAAACTAAATACCTCGTTTATTGTAAACACGTGCTATGAGATTTTTTGTACATATAGTATAAAAATAAAATATATCACCAAAAATTATGAATAGACAAACAATGACCTTTAAATTGATATGAGTATGTGTGTGTGAATTTTCGTTATGAACAAAGGATTTTAAAGTGATATTAAAAATTTGGTATTAATTTTGCAATTTTCGATTATAGCCCCACAACATTTTTCAAGAAAAAATATTGGGATCGCACTAGTTTCTGTGATCAAAGAAAAACAAAAGATACTCATCTGTTTCATATATGCTAGAAAAAATTTTATATTTCCAATATAGATGGATATATCACACTTTGTAAAATAAGAGAAAAAAAATCGCATATGGTTTAACGCATCAACGTACACTATAAAAGCACAGATTAATATCATATAAGTATTCATTTCAAATTCGTTTGTCAGTAAAGTTTCATTTCGAAGAATCATAATCAATCTTTTACTTTTATTTTACATACTAAGTGTTTAAATTCATTACCATGAAACAATTTGTAAGTTTGGATTATTTCGTTGTTCATAAAATAAAAAGATGAAGAAAAAAAAATTAAATTTTAAATATCTTGTGATCTTGAAAAATAACTATCTAATATCAAATATTATTTAAACAGATCGTAATCGTTACAATTTTATTGGGATTAACTTTTGGACAAGATGCAGATAAATATGCACAAGTACGAAATTATAAAAATGTTGTAAATGATGATGGTACATATGAATATCAATTTGATACAACGAATGGTATTGCAGTACAAGAAAGTGGTTTAGGTGGTCAATATGCATCAGGATATTCACAACATTATGCTCCAGATGGAACTTTAGTTGAATTGACATATACTGCTGATGAGAATGGTTTTCATCCATATGGTGATCATTTACCAACTCCACCACCAATTCCTGAATACATTTTAAGAGCAATCGAATACATTAAAGCTCATCCATCAAAGGATCAACCAGGAAATTCTCAATTTTAAATCTGTTTATATAAAATAAAAATTTTCATTCATTGCTGTGCCTTAAAAAAATAATTATCTCTTTTTATTTTGTATACGTTTAATGTAGATTGTGATTTTAAATAAATTAAAATTTTAAAACTAAGAAATTAATTACGATTTTTTGTGTAATTTAAAAACAATATTTGGGAACACACTGACAGAAAGTTTGATTATCTTTAAGAAGTAACAGGTGAAAAGAATTCCAAAAATAGAATTTTTATATCAAAATTTAACAGAAATGTTAAAATTTTGACTTTTAATTATCAGCACATGTGGTAATTAAAAAGTGAATGCATAGCGTAACTTCCCACTCACTAATCTATTGAATAGTCATCAAAAGATTGAAAAATTTCGATCGAAGGTTTTTGCAAAATTATGTCCTTGAACATTTCCAAACAATTATTTTTGGTTCGTTATTTTGTAAATATGTATAATACAATGTGGTACAATACCATAAGTGAATTAATTTTCAAATATTATAAAATTATTAATTTTTCGGTATCCTTTTCAATGTCATTTAAATTCATTCACTACCATAAAATTATCATAATTTCTTTCGAATTAATAATTTAAAAACTTGATATACATGCATTTACTGCATTTAAAAAACTTTTATTTTCTACAACTCTTAAGAGAGAAAAATGTTGTTATAGATTAGATTATTTAAATTGTTTAAATTAATTTAATCAAAATCACAATTTGTTATCACATGTATTAGTATTTGAGTATCATTAATTTCCGGAACAAAATTGAAAAATACTTAAAAATTATTTATTTGATACGGACATATGTATGTATAAGTTCATAACTTCCATATTATGTTAATCTAATTTTTTAATTATACTCAAAGATATCATCGAATTGTCCACGTACATTGTAAGGCATTTATTTTCGTATGAAGAAGTAGAGGAAAAATGTTTGATTGAAATAAGACAATATAATTCAACACATCAGTCAAGGTTGAAATGACAATGATAATCAACACATGTATATACATATAAGAATATAATAGACGTATTTATAATAATGATTGAGTTAAAATCACTGCATATACACGCAACAAATAAAAACAAACAGGTATTTACCATTTTAATTGGATATGCATATAAAATGTAGCACGTTTACTCATAAACTATAAAATGTGCTATAAATATTGTTGATTCATCTATCAAAATATTTTTAGACATTTTAAATTTATTATGAAAATTTCATACAAAAAAAAAATCAAATTGAATAAATTCAAAAAAAAAAAACAAAAATAGTTTAAAAAAAGTGAAAGAAGAAAAATAAGATTAACACATATTTCAGCATTATGTTAAGTTATATAAATGATAATGAATTGATCAGTCAAATTAAGTTTGTACTACATAATAGTATTAAGATTATATGCTGATAACATGTTGCATTGACACATTCAAAATATAACAAAAAAATGTTTTTTATAAGAAAAATCTATAAATTAAATGTCAATCTGAATATATTTCAATTTACGTGACAAAGTATTTGCAATATGATTTGTTATTTTCACTATTGCCGAAAAAAATAATTTACATTTCTCATACTCATACACAAATACACTTGTAATCTGCCTGGTTTTGATTAGTATTTTAAAAAGACATTTAAATTAAATTCAAATTTTTTCACCATCATTGTAATCAACCGTCAGCGCATTTTTTTTTTTCTATCAATAACACAAAAAATATAATTTTGTGTTCATAGCGCAAATTAAAACCAAACAAAGATCGCATAACTAAATTACCAATCGCATTAAATTATTACATATTTGAAAATTTTTTTGCTTGCATTGACCTAATTTTTAATTTAAAATTATTATTAAAAAAAAAAGAAAAAATTATATCGTAATTATTTAACATTTTATTTAATTATAATTAAATAAAAATATTCGTTTTTAAAACGGGAAGGATAGCATTATGAAAGCAACGATAACGTACATATAGTAAATATTTTCATCTGTTGTTTTTTTTAAATTGAAATATTTTGAGAATTAATTAGAATTATTTTGAGTATTCAATTTTAAGGATTTTGTTTTATATTAAAAATAATGAAATTTTTAATCCAAATATAAAATTCAAAATAAAATCCAAAAGGCAAAAATTAATTTTTTTTTTTTTTTTTTTTTTAAATACAGAAAATGAAGTAGTCTGAACTTTTCGGAAATTTAAATTTCACGTTAGTCAAAAATAAAAAACGATCATAAATAAAACCGGAAATGCTTAATTTAAATGTTGTATTGAATCGTAAGCTGTCATGAGCTTTTTCAACTTTGATAAAAATTTCGGTTATTTTTTTAAATGTACATACTTATGTATGTATGTATCTTCAAATTTGAAAGTGTGATAGGACAGATAAAAACATATTTGCATACACATTGAACGGAATTTTTATATTTTTTAAATAGAAATCAATACTAAATTATCGTTGTTATATTAACATTCAATTTGTTTGATTTATAATTACAAATCCGGAAATCTCTATGATTAAGATACACATGAATGAATTGTATTAAAACTATATGCAAATTAACATAAAATTTTTATTTGTTCATATTCAAATATTAAAAATCAAAATTTCACAAAAAAAAAAAAAACAAAAAATAAAATATGTACATATGTAAATGAAATACTTTTATTCTTTTAAAACTGAATGCATAACACAAAAAAAAAAATACTTCCATATCTAACACAGGTAAAATAATGAAAATTCTATAACACAAAATTTGAAAAATTTTTTAGTTGTACAATACGTTAATATCTTGCTCTACCATAAGGTAAACGTTGATTGTATTGTGGCCGTGGTTGTTGTCGCGGTTGTTGTTGTGATTGTTGTGATTGTTGTTCTTCTGATTCTGGATGAGCATTATTCCATTCGATTGCTCTTAAAACATAATCAGGTATTGGTGGTGCAGTTGGTAAATGTGGTCCTTGTGGTTGAAAACCATTTTCATCAGCTGTATACGTTAATTGAATAAAAGTTCCATCTGGAGCATAATGATTAGCTGAACCAGTAGCATATTGTCCACCTACTCCATTTTCTTGAGCTGATATTCCATTTGATGTTGCATATTTGTATGCATACGTTCCATCTTCATTAATTACACTATTAAATTCATTTGTAATTGCATCACTTTCAGATCCACCACCACCACCGCCGCCGCCAAGACCATAACTAGCTGGTGACACAATTGTTATAAATCCGAGAATTAGAACTATCTAAACATAATAAAAAACAAAAAATAAAAACTTAAAATTTAAAATATCAAAGAAAAAAACGTTTATTTCTTTAAAATTTGAACTTACAATAAATTTGAACATGATGAATTTTGTTTCGTATACGTTGCACTTTCAATGAAACTGTGTTTAAAAATTGTTTATCATCTGCTTTTTATATATCTACGTTGTTTAAAAACGTGACAATGTAACCAAATTATCAAAATTCGAATATTACTATTTTGGGTGTAATATATTTCGACATTGAATTAACCAAAACGTAATGATGATCATGACGTTGGTTACAGGGTTACTACACACTCTCTCTTTTATCTACATACATACATATATGCATACTTATATGTAACATGAAGAAAGCAAAATGCATTATAAGAATTTCAAAATATTAATAAAACTAAAAGCGCACTAGACGCAATCAAATTAACTAATATTCAGATCATTGCATTATTTCCATAAATGCAGAAACGTGAGACATATGCAAATTAATGCATATATCATACATTATGATCAAAGCCCTAATGATGATGGCTAATATAGGAAATATTTTCTCTTTTGTTTTCAACTTTATTTGATGAAATTTCTCATAAAACTATCAAAATTTCATGAAAATTTATTTATTAATTAATAATATTTTCTTTGGCCATCATTTAGGCTAATGAACGTTAAAATGAGATTCTTCATCATACCAAATTTTAATATTCATCGATATGATCACGTATAATGGGATGTTTTATTTATATGTATGTATGTACATACAAACATTATGAAATTTGTAAAGCTTTTTACGTTATATCGCTTTATATTGAATTGATGATAGCCAACTTTTATTCACTAATGAATAATTTATATTCATTTTCATAATTTTTCTTCAATTCTATTGTTTATTCATTAATTTCTTCACGAAAATTTTGATTTATACAACAAAAATGTACAAGTGTTTCATTGTTACAAGACTCCTACTCATTTTATAGAAAGCAATCGAAAAAGAAAGATAATTTAAGAAATTGGGTTAATTAGCGTTTTAGCCTTGACAAAATTAGATAACAAACGATTATTTGTATTTAAAAGACCATTAATTTGTAATGTGGGATGATAAAGACCTAATGTTACATCTAGCCAAATCTAGGATATTTGGAAAAATCTAAAAAACATATGTAGTTTTTATAATACGTATTTAATATATTTTAAACACACAACATGATCAACATTAAATAAAAATTTATAACAATTTAATTTAATATTTAAAATTTACTTTTAGTATTTTCTTTTGTAAAGCATAGTAATTTTTATGTAAATGCATTAAATGCCTTAAAATTTTTTTTTTATCAAAAATATTTTTAAATAAATTTTAACGGTTTTACATTTAATCTTTTAGCTAATTCATCACATGTTTTCAATTGATTTTCAACGTACTGTATTCCACCAGCTTTATCAATTGCTTGCATTTGTAACGATTCTTTATCCCCGGCAACCAATACTGGTTTATTGGGATCCGTCTAGAAAAAAGAAAATCAAAAATTTTAATAATGATTTTTAAATATCTAAATAGTCAATGTACGTATACGTACTGGTTTAGAACTTTTCAATCGCGATATGAATTCCGACATTCTTTCTGGGAATTCTGGAGCAAAACATGATGGATCAACTGCAATAAATACTTGTCCTAAGTCAGCTTCTGTATCGGCACCAGTGTGTGTCCATTTTCGTACCTGTGTTGAGTATTTTGCTCCCGCCATTACCCCACTAAGAATGTCAACAACGGCACCAAGGCCGTACCCTTTATATCCTGAAGTTAACTCAGTTCCCCCCAATGGCATTAAACAGCCAGTATTAAATGCTAGTTCTGCATTGGTTGTAACATTACCATTAGGATCTTGTGCCCAGCCTTCTGGTATTGGTTCACCTTTTCTCCTTTGAATTTCAATTTTCCCAACAGCAACAGCCGTTGTTGCCATATCCAAAATAAAATGACCTTTTGAAGCACATGCTCCTACCGCTAAAGGATTTGTTCCTAAAGCAGCTTCCTTACTTCTTGTGGGAGCCATTAATGGTGATGTATTTGTCATTGATATACCAATTAGTCCTTCCTCCATCGCACGCAATGAATACCATCCAGCCATTCCGTAATGATTTGATCGTTTAGCACATACCCAACCGACTCCTATTTGTTTTGCTTTTTTAATAGCTAAATCCATGCAAAAATTTCCTACAACAGCACCAAGACCATTCTGTCCATCTACCCATGCTGTTGCTGGAGTCTCTTTGAGAATTGTTGGCGTAGCAGCACCATTAGTTGCATTTTTTTGTAAATCGTTTATATACATTTCTAAACGATTCATTCCATGACTTTGATGACCTCTATAATCAGCACCAACTAATAAATCAGCCATAGCTTCAGCATTTTCTTGTGGAACTTTAACTGCTTTAAAGCAATCGATCATAAATCGGCGGGATTCTTCTACAGCAACTAATTTTTGTTTACCTTAAGATTTAAAAATACTAACGTGAATTTTGGCAATCAAAGAAAAATTTTAAAAAAGAAATTTACCTGATTGTGACATTGTGACAAATGTGCGACTTTGTACTAATGAATCTAAAACAGAAAACAAATTACTTAATTACTGATTCTTATTTATCAAAAAATACTCGGGATTTAATATTGTTAAAAAAATAAATAAGATAAGCGAAATAATAAAAATATTATTAATCTGATTTATTCACAACTACAAATGAATATTTTTTGTATAGGTATCTCATATTAGAGCCGCACGTAACGTGCGTATAATTTCGTATATATGTATGTATGTACATATGCAAGATCCATTACATATGAACAAACGCTATTTATTTATTCATTTTGTAATAAAAATGTTCATGTATACAAAAACTTTTAGTTGATGATTCTACTCAGGCTTCATGCCAATAGTGTGAGAATAATAGAATGAACGACTATGGTTAGTAAATTTTTAAAGATCTCTAAATAAGAAAGAGATGAAAAAAATTGAATTTAAATTAATTTATGTAAATTAAAAATACAAGTAATTTGAATGGCCTTCAAGATAACATAAAAACCCATCACATACATACGAATACACGTATGTATGTACATATATCTACTACTAGATTGAGATGTTTTTTTTTTTTTTTTGATTTTTATTGGGCTGGATCAAGATCAACTCTGTGTGCCAGTCAGTGACTAAATGCCATATCAATGTGTGTAAAAATTATTGTAGATGTACATCAAGATTCAAGGAATGTGTTCATGTGTGTACATTATATATTTATATTATAACGAATGTTAGTAATATATTTCAGTTAATTAGTTTAATTACTTTTAATTTTTAAAGCCTTCGGTATTTTGAGTGTAGGTCCTTTGTAAAAATAACGGCCAATTATTTGAGTTGCCGATAACGATGCAACATTTTGCGTCATCATCCGTTGCATTTGTAAAATTGCACTTAACGTCGACGTCATTATACTAATGATTGACAATCAGCTGTCTTGTTACTATCGTTTTCAAATGTATTTCAAGTGTTTTGAAGTGGTAAAGTTGAATGACTGCAATAATAGTAAAAATAAAAACAAAGTGAGTGAAGTGTAAAAGTAGAAAAAAAAGGTAATCAATTATTTACTTATTTAATATAAAATTTAAGTAATAATAGCCTGAGAAATTCTTTTATATTTTTTAAACATTTCAATAAAATATTTTGAAGCGAATAGCAAAACTTACTACTACTGATAATTTGTTTTTTTTCAATTTTTAGTAACATACACTGATACACAGGAACTTTGCAAAGTGATGATAATTATTGGAAATTTAACCCGATATACCAATAAAAATTTATCAAAATTTATTTACAACAATTTTAAACGTAAGTATAAATAAATTTCCTTTTTAATGTATTAATAAATTTTAAAAATTTTAAGAAAAAAAAAGCTTAACAATCCACTAAATCCTACACTTCACCTTCAAAAGGTGATTTGTTTTGTTTTACTTGGTTTGTTTATATTGGGGAAAAACAGATGATTATTAAGGTTATGTAAAAAATTGTTTGAAAAGACTCATTCACAATAACGATTGTTTCACTAAAATTTACTTTTCAAGAATTGAATTCTAATCTTACTATCTTGTCCTATACGGTGTCGGGTGTACCTATATTTTGTATTTTCTAGAGATTACACGGAATATGGCTCAAAAAGGAAAAGACGTGGTAACAGAAGTTGAAGGTGATTTATTTACAGCACCAGATACACATTCATTGGCACATTGCGTTGGTGCCGATATGGCAATGGGTGCTGGGATTGCTGTAAAATTTCGACAAATTTATGGAAAAGTCGATGAATTATTAACACAAAATGTTCATACTGGAGGCGTTGCTGTACTAAGCGATAAAAATCGTTATATCTATTATTTAGTTACCAAGGAACAAAGTTATGAGAAACCAACATACAAAAGTTTAGAGTCATCATTAAATGCGATGAAAGATCACATGGTGAGTACATACTAATTACACAAAAAATTTGTCATAATCGTAATCCTTTGAATTTTTCTTCTAGAAACGGAATAACGTTCAACAGTTAGCAATACCCCGTATAGGATGTGGGATTGATGGACTGGAATGGGATAAAGTTAAACCGATGCTTCAAAATGTTTTTGGCAATGAAAACGTACAAATCACTGTTTACAACTTTGTACCAAAGTGAAAATTTACATAAATTATAAGTAAAACACTACGATTTTTTAAATAAATGTTTGTAGAAAAAAAAATTAGATCCTTTATTTCTTTCAAATTTTAACAGAATTCCTGTTGTGATGTTAAATTCATTTTCTCGGAGCATAATTGTAAACGGTTATATCTATGTCATCATCGCTGAATACTTCTTGCAATTGACCTTTAACTTTCGACCAATCTAAGCCATCTAGACCACAACCAATTCGTGGAATCGCCAGTTTTGTAATATTGTTTTGTTTCTACGAAAAGAAAAAAAATTTTTTTATTTGTTCAACGCAAATGGCGTAAAATCTAACTTACCATATGCTCTTTCATAGAATTCAATGAACTAAACAACGTTTCATATGTGGGCTTTTGATAACTTAATTGTTTCGTTACAAGATAATAGATGAAACGATTATTATCTTTGATTACAGCAATTTCTCCAGGACTAGCATTTTGCTTTTTAAGGTTTTGAATTTGACCAAATTTATCACTACATTTTACAGATATTTCAGTTATTTTACACATAATCCACAAATGTTTGGACATAAACAAAAAATAATTTTCGTTTTAATATTAATGTATAACAACTATTTACTACTTAGATCCTTAATTTATTTCCTTTGCTTTCTTCCCAATAATCTCAACAGGCAACCTCAATATTTTTTATTTATTCTCAATCCCAACTATTTTGTCTTTTTTATTTTGACTTAAAAAAAATTTCCTTACCGGCAATTTTCATTTGATTACATGTTTCGATTTTATGTCGAATCGAATCGATACTTATCGATTTGAATAAATTTATTTAATTAGGAAGGATATTATTTGAAACTAAAATTAAAATAAAAATAGCAACCACAATTGAATTTAAAATTTGAATTTTTTAAAAATCACGGAACAGTTTATAATTTCTTTTTGAAAAAATCTTAAAATGAAGGAGATCGATTATTATGCTGTATTGAATGTTCGACGAGATGCAACAACGGAAGAAATCGCACTAGCCTACAGAAAACTAGCTATCCAACATCATCCAAATAGAGATCATGAGCAAACAACACCTTTGAACCCCCCAGAAGGAGTTGATGAAATCAGTCATTTACTAGCTCTGCCTTCAGTTGTTATTTGGGGATACGTGAATAAAGCTTATGATATTTTGTGTAATAAAAAATGAATAAAATGGTTTATAAATACTCAACGGATATTTTATATCTTCGTTTTTTTTCTTTTAAAATTAAAGCAAATCCACTTCGACGACAAGTATATGATGTCTATGGTGAAGCAGGTCTTCGAAGTGGAGTACCTTTACCAGATGGTAACTATTTCCAACCTTACGTCTATCATGAAGATTATTTTCGTACCTATAATGAAGTTTTTGGAAGTTATTCACCATATGCGAATATGATAGATGCCATGCTGAAACCGTTTCAAAATTTTTCAACAGAAAAAAATTGTACCGAAATTCAAGACAAACCAATTGAGAAATTGTTATATCTCGATCTTAAGGAAATTTACGATGGAGTTGCTAAACGAATGAAAATTCTACGGCATGAATTTATTGATAATAATGATACAGAAACAGAAATTAAGTATGAAATCAAATTGAGATCCGTTTTGAAATGCGATGATATATTAATTTAATTTTTTTTAGAGAAAAAATTTTAATTGTCCCTATAGCTCCAGGTACCTTACCAGGTACTAGAATAACATTTAAACAACAAGGTGATCGTGGTGTATCAAGAATTCCAGCTGATATCATTTTTATAACCGCTGATAAACCACATGAAACATTTACAAGAAAATTATCTGATCTGTATATGACTTATGAAATTGATTTGAAACAGGCACTTTGTGGTTTTAGATTTAAAATTGATACATTAGATAATAGAAAATTGCTTGTGTCAATAAATGATGTTGTTCATCCAAATTATGTTAAAAAATTTAGAGGTGAGGGTTTGCCAAAGCCACATGAACTAAATAAAAAAGGGGATTTATATGTTAATTTTGCAAGTATGTTATTTTCTGTTTAGATTAAATAACAATATAATTTACGTTTGTTTTTTCCAGTTAAATTCCCAACGATTATGCCTAAACATTTAAAACCAAAATTTATTCAATTTTTTAATGAATTACAAGAAAATACAGATCAGAAAAAATGAATGTTTTTTTTGTTTTTAATTAATGACATGATAATTTATTGCATTCATGTAAATTTATTTTGTAAAAATAAATTTATAAAATTCAAAGAAGGATTTTTATTAAAAGAATCCTTTTAAAAAAAAAATGACGATCACCAACATCTTTTTTATTAATCTCATTCATGTTCTCTACTATTATAAAATGCTTCTGGGTCAATACGCACCACATAATCAAAATACAATTTTTTTATTATATTGGTTTTTAAGGTTTTTATTTCATATTTTTTTATACAATATTTTCATTATTATTATTTTCGTTTTTTGTTTTTATTTATTTATTTGCTTAGAAGACTTACAAAGTTAATAGTTAGAGAACAAATAGCTTGATTTTTTTGTTTGCTTATAAACTATAGACATTTTCTTCGTTTCTTTTTAAAAAAATAAATCTAACAAAAATAAATGAAAATTAAAAGCGTGCGAAGCATTTAACAATGTCTTTTTCAAATATAAAATCAAATAAATTGCTTTACAAAGTAAAGAAATTTAGTTTTCTTTTTATTTTCATTTTTATTTTTTTAAATTTTTTGCAAAAGCGTTTACATTTATTTTAATGCTGAAAATGTAATGTACATAATCCTATCTATACATAGCAATTATAATTATTTTTTTATTTATTGACAAAGTATGTATGCATTTAAAGTCGCTTTAAAAGAAATATAAACAATTATTGTATTAATGGCAGAAAATTTTTAATGTATGTACTTATATGTACAGAAAAGGATATTCAACTTTTTGTTTTTATTTAGATTCAATTCGAAATGTCGAATATCCTCTTGTACTTTTATTTTTAACAACAGCAATTAATTATGACAATATATTGACTGCAATAAGCTGTTGATTGCATTAATTACATTTTAATTTTTTTCTTTTTGTTATTTTAAATTTTCATTTAATTTTAACAAAAATTTTCTACTATCACAGGCGATGCATTCAAAAAATGTGCAAAAATAATTTTATATATGTATGTATTGCATTATTTTGTTAGATTTAAAATTTAAAAAATTTAAATTATATATTTAATGAAAAGCAATTTATTGGTGCAATCTTTGTTTTAAAAATAGATGAAAAATAAAATCAACAAGAAATGTAAGAAAAATCTCGCATTATTCATTTATTTCTTTTTGTTCTCTTTTAAAGCGTGTACTTATTTCTAATTTTAATTTCCATTTTAAATTAATTACATCTTATACAATATTGCACTGTTTTTGTTTTCTTTCTTTTCAAAAATAAAGTTAGAAAATAATTTTTATTTTATTTCAGTATTGTGGCACCATCTTTAAAAAAAATCTTTTTATCATCATTAATGAAACTTAATTAAGTATTTAATTGATTGCACTAAGAAAATTTAAAAAGAAAGTCTATTTTCCTTTTATTCATTAATACATTACATTTCTTCTGCTTTTATTTCTTCTGTTTAATAATATAAAATATTTTTATAGATTGAAGAGAAAAACAAACATTTAAATTTTATAAATGGAAATTAAAAGTTTCGAAAAAGATATAATTGAATGCATTTTTTAAAATGTATATTACTTTCTAAATGTACAATATAGTAACTTTTTTTTTGTTATTTTTAGTTTTCTTTTTATTATACTAGAATATAAAGTTTTAAATTAGTAGTAGTGTTCTTTTTATTTTTATTTTTTTAAATATTAGTAAATATATATGTATAATATATTGGGATGGAATATTATTTACGTATATCATGTTTCAATTTTTGCTTGTTAATAATTTACTTTTTGTTTTAGTTATTCAGTTCATATTTTATCTCAAATCAACAAAAATATTAATATCAATTATAATTGATATTCTTTTTTAACATGTCATATTATCCAAAAAATGTATGTTTTGCCTAATTAATTAGTAATTTTTCTATAATTATTAATTTTAATGTATTTTTTTTTTACAATTTTTGTTTTGCATTTTTTACGTATACATTCGAAATGAGTTTCTTTTAATTTTGTCAATTAATAATAGATAATGCATTAATTTTAGTTTATTTAATTAATATTAGTAATGTGTAATAGTATACATTTCTTTTTATCTTAAATTGTAATAAAGATTTTACTTTCTTTTCTTTTGTATACATATAAATATTTATTTTTTTTTTTATTTTTTGAATCTAGTTATTCTTTTTTTAATACTGTTAATATATTAAGTAACAATTTCAAAATGAATTTTAGTATACAATATGTGGTATACATTTGTGTAATGTTATTCGTATACAAAATAAAATTTTTCATTTTTTTTTTAAATTTATTTTGATTCGTTAGATAAAAAAAAATAATAGTAACAAATGTTAAAATGAATCATGAAAATTATTTTTAGAATTATGTAAATAATAAATTAAATAAAATTTTCAAATACATAAAAAAAAAAAATAGATATGATGAACGTAAATGTTTGTTTCGTTTAAATGTAAATAATATACATATCTTGCATTTAATTAATACATTAAATTGTAATTAATAATACATAATCATTAAAATATATATAATGATAGTAGTATTTTTACTTAGAATTTAATACGGTAATTATCATAATATTACATGTAAGTTTCGTTTTGTAATTTTTTTTAGTTCTTTCGTATATAACTATATAACTAGTATAATGGTATACTCAATTTTTCTTTTTATTTATTTATTTATTTTTTGTTTTTCTCTTTTAATTGCAATTAAATCGCTTTTTTTTTACAAATAACCTTCATTTTCCTTTACCATTTTATTTTATTCTATCTGTTGTTATTTGATTTTTATACATAATTTTTTTTTTTTTTAATTTAATACGTATGTATGTATAGTATATATAATATAGTTGATTTTTGCTTTTGTTTTGCTTTTAAAATGTACATTATAATTATTTTTTTTTTTTTGCTCATTTTACAATATACATATATATAATTTTTAAAAAATATGAGGTAAGTAATTACGTATACAATTGGTAAAATTATTATTATTTATTATTAGTAATTTAAATATTAATTAATTATATTATTAACATTTTTATTTCTCATTTTGCTCTGTCTCGTCGCTTAATTTTCTTTGCATCCCAAATAACATTATTTTTTGTATAATTCTTTTTTTTTTTTTTCAAATAATTCTTGTTTTCTATACACTAGTGTTAATTAATTTCGTATAATTATAGTATACATAGATTTCAGTTTTTCTTAATTCTTAAAAGAAATTTTTATATCTAACTCTAGTATAATTTTTTCATTTTTATTTATTTCATGTTTTATTTATGGCACATTCAAGAGAATATACGATTTCTTTAGGCTTTTACGTAGAAATATCAAAACAAAATGTTGATCACTTTTTAACGATATTTAATCACGAAATCATCATTTTTGATTGATATTTCTAATGGCTATGAATGACTACTCTTTTTTTTGTTGTGAAGATTTTTTTTTTTCGGAAGTACATATTTATGGTTTTCATTTAATTTTAATATAAATTTGAAATTATGCTTTTTTATAAGTATAAAAATTTTCTTGTTTTGTTTTCAAATATTGTAATTAATTAAAATTAATTAGAATTTATGTAGCAACACAGTCTCTTATGTTACAAAATTAATTTTGATATTATTTACATACATTCACAACAGAACAATGACATTTTTTTAAATGAAGAAAAATAAAATATTACAGATAAAAAATGTATGGCATTGTATATGATATCTAATAACATAAAAATGGTTAAGTTTTATCAAAAATTCAACATTCTTGATCAATAACTAAACTATCATTACTCTCATCTGAACTATAAAAATTTTCATCTAATTTTTGTGCTTGTAATCGATCAATTTCAGCACGATTAACATTTGCACTAATATTTTCAATATTTGGATCAATTAATGCTGGATTTAAATTTGTTTGTGTTGATAAATTTTCTGGCCAAAATCGTTTTGATGGACTATTACTTTGTGGTAGTTTTTTTCGAGCTTATTTTGTTTTTAAGTACAAAGAAAAAGAGTTCATTAGATTTCGTTTTTTTTTTTTTTTAAGTTTTTACATTTTAAATTTTTGTTTATCAGAATTACCTTGACCATTTGCTCCATTATCACTTGCATGCTCTAACATTGGTTGTAATATTCGTCTACGTGCATTGATGAACCAATTGTTTACCTGTATATATCAATATAAAAATAAATTTTTGAAAATTTATTACAAAATTTAAAAAAAAAAAACAGAAATAAAAAATAATTAAATGAGTTTTTCAATACTTTAGTACACAAAAAAAAACAACAAAAATTTAGACTGAGGCCAATCGATGATAACGACTGAATATTCATCAAAATACATAAATTTCATATTTTATTTTATTTTATCAAAAAAAAAAATAAAATAAAATAAATAAATAAAATAACTGAATGAAATTAAAATATGAAATAAAAGTTCTACAGACATATGTACATTCCAATTGAAATTTTGTTTTTCTTTTTACTGTTGATAAATCAGATTTTGTATTACAATTTGAATAATGTGTTTCATCATTTTACTTTATTTTTAACCCATTTCAATTTTTTTTGTTTTAAATATTAACACACGAGAACACATATAAAAACTCAATTTCATTTCAATTGAAATTCATTTGAATAGGAGATCATGAAATTCAATACAGAATACCCTATAGACACATGTGTATGTATGTTAATGTTCACGTACATACATATATCAAATTTCTTATCACGAAATAATATGTATTTTTCATTTGAAAATTAAATTGTAACTATATACGACATTATTTTATTCGAAATCGAAATTAAAAGTTAAAACTAATCTCTAAGAAAAAAGGACAAAAATGAAAATGAAAATCAATGATATTTTTTGTTATTTGTCGTTTCTATATTTTTTTATTTTTTAAAGTTCAAAATGTTATCATCAATTATTTTTGTAATAATTTTTTATTTAAATAATTTTTATAAATTTTTTGAGTTTTGCAATTTAAATACCAAAATTTAAAATTTAGTTTGGTTTTAATCATGTTCAGATTTAAATATTTATTATTTTATTCATTGTGTATAATTGCACAAATTTTTGCAATTGAAGAAAATTTTAAAAAATTCTCACAAAAACCATATTATACGTATTCAATACAAAAAGTGAATAATATTGAAAATTTAGATAATTTAATTAAAACGAAAAAATATTCATCAAAAATTGTATTCATTGAAAAACGTCCACCAACATTAACGGTTGAAGAATATGCAGAGAAAATTACAAATTTACAAAATTCATTAAATTTACCTGATGCATTTAAATGTGATAAAATAGATATTATTGATTACTTGAAAACAACAGATGATGTACGTCGAAAAAGACAAACACATAACACATATGACAAAGATGTTAAAATCACAGTCACGATTTATAGTAAAGGTGAAGGTATTTTGATAATCAAAGAAGTTTTACCAGATATACCAAGTGTTCATAATAGATTCTACGTTGAAAGTGAAACATTATCGACATCATCTCCAACAATACCAGTAAGAAATACGAGACAACCGAATCGTGTCACAGGAAATTGGTATCCAACTCTTAGAACTAATCCAGTTTTTGGTACAACAACTGTAAGTACATCAAATAGAAATTATAATCGTCATGCGACAGCAGCAACAACAACAACAAGTACTACTTTCCGACCATGGAATTGGAATGATTATGAAACAACTGTTACGTCTACTACGTCTGCTAAACCTTTAAGTTGGGGCTTTAATTGGCATGATTTCACCACAACTCCTGCACCAACAACAACTACTACTACCGAGCAACAATCATGGAATTGGTTCTTCCCTGTGGATGAATCTGATTCAATGACCACAACAACAACAACAACAGCAGAGCCAATTTATAACTATTACACAACATCAACAACTCCACCATATGACTACTGGGACAGTAGAACTGAAGAAACAACTACCACTACAACTAGAACACCTTCTTTTGGATGGGGTTTTCCATGGAATATAGATAATACAAGAACAACTACTACACCAGTACCAACAACAACTGAATATATTACAAGTACAACTCCAACGACAACGACTGAAAGTAAACCTGAAACAACAACAAAGGCAATAAGCCTTTGGAGCATCTTTGGATAAAAACTACAATATAAGTTTGAATAAAATAAACTACAATTACAATTTCAGTGAAATATATGTAAAGTATTAAAACCTGTTGAAAAAAAATAAACAAAGTTCAGTTTTGATTGGCAAAACACTCAAATATCCTATACAAAATATACCTGGTGAAATTTTTGAAGCTTTTTAAAAAAAAATTTTATATTAAGCAAAAATTAGAAATTAAATAGAAAAACAAGTGTAACAAAGTGAAATAAAATAAAAATATGATATAAAATATTTTGGAAAATTTTTATTATTATTTTCTTTAGAAAATCAATAAAATACTTAAAATCTATGGGTTCTAAAACGTATAAAAAAATTAAAACAAAAAAAAAACATTTTTTTAATCACAAATATTACACGAATATACTAGGCATTACTCAATTTCAATTTTCATCCGTTCGTATTCCAGTCATTTTTGTTATCCAATTTAAATTCATTTGAATTGATTGAAATATGATTGGATGATTTGTACATCTTGATGATAATTCAATAGAATTAATTCCAATTAAATAAAATTTATTATTTTGTTTCAATACTAAGCCTGCACCATCAGAATTTTTAATACAATAATTTTGTTCAGTATTATAGCTGTTAGTTGTATTTATATTCGAAGCACAAATTGAATCTTCCGACATTACTTGGAACGGCAAGAAAGAACATTTTTCTCTTGACATAATTTGATATTTTGAATATTTCAAAGTTTGAGAAGATAAATCTATAAAAAAAAAAGATTTGATATAAAAATCAATTAAATATGAAATACATCAAATGATCATCACAAATATTTGTGGTACCTTTTTCATCTAATTTTTTAAATCCACAAAGAGTACAAACTTTTCCAGACAAACTATCATAAGTCATTAATTTTTTTGCTAATCGTATTGGTCTCACAGATTTTGTGAATTTATCAATTTTTTTTGGAAGTTTAATCAATGCAATATTATGTTCGAGTGAATCAAAATCCGGATGTATTAAAAATTCTGTACTTGAAATTTGTAATTTTGGTGATTTTGTTCGATCTACTAACCCAAAATTACAAGTAACATTTTTTGTTCTAGAACAAAGAAAAAAATAAATTAATGTAAATATTGACCTTGATACACATTTGTTTTTTGCTTACTCTTGTAAACAATGTCCAGCCGTTATTACCCAATTTTTCGATATCAGTGTACCTTCACACCAATAATGCTCATTTAGACCTTCAATTTTTACATCAATTAAAACATTCCAAGGAAATTGACCATATTCAGCATTTTCTAATGTTTTTACATTGGCAATTTTCAATAACATAATGCACACACAAATTTGTAACACTTTTATATTCCACATTTTACAAATACAAAACTTGAAAATATACGATTTGATTTTTTTTAAAATTTTTTTTCAAATAAATCAAAATTATTTTAAGATCATATACAACACAAAAAAATGTATTTAATCTGAGATCGTTAGATATCAAAATGTGACCAGTTTATAAATTTACTTAGTAATTTATAAGTATCTCCACTAATTGTGAAAACCGTAAAAAATGTTAAAATAAAGAAAAAAACTTGTACATACAAAAAAAAAAAGGTGACGACACTAATGAATCTCTTTCTCTTTATTATTACTTGTTGTGTTGTGATCAAGAATAAAAGTTTAAGTAAAAAGTCGTCAAGAGTTTCAAGTTAAATGTACCACATACAGGGTGTCTCACAGTTTGTTGCACAATACATGACGTCATGACTCATGTCTAAAAATTTTCCAATCCTCTATAATCTATATCACAAAAAAGGTAAATTTTAGGGAGAGAGATCTACCACGAATTTTTTGCTAGGAACAGTCTGAACTATATGAAAAACACATTTTGTGAAACAAAATTTGGGCACCTTGTATAAAGTTAAAACAGAGTGTTTGAGTGTATTATTTACTTTTTTTTTAAAAAAAAATATATTTCTGTCACGTTACTATAATTAATTTTCTTTTTTGTTACATATATTATCTTATGGACCATTTGAAGAGAGTATAATCTAAATCTCATCTTAACATCTTTGTTTTCGTATTACTATAATTGCGATGCCTATTGTATTTTTGTTCACTTGCGTTTAGTGATTTTTAAAAATAAACTTGTTTCTAATACCTATGTTTATTCACTTTAAACAGGCATTTTTAAACATCTTATACTATTCGACATTACACGTAAAGATGTTGATTTTTTACGTTATTATAACGCTAAATACTTGCTTTGTTATTATCTCCACTAATTCAACGTCATTCATTATTAAAACATAAAATGATTTTTTCTCAGTTTTATTTGCTATCTTTTTCAATTTTTATGAAATTTTTTTGATCAAAATACATATATAAAAATATACAGGGTGTTTCCGACCAATATTGCATATTTAATACAATAGTATTCTTTGAACTATGTTTTGAGAGAAAATAACATGGAAGAAAAATACTATAATAGATAATATCAAATAACATTTATGTATGTTTTTGGCACAAAATTTAACGCCATATTTCAACGTTCGTAATTCAAATTATACCATGATATCATTAGCGATTTATTGATTTGAAGCACCTTATAAATTTAAGATTCCGTTCAAATTTGCTTGTTTTACAGGTAAACATGTTTTACTTTTGATAAATGAAAAATTATAATTTTTTGTTTTCAATTAATCTAAAATTCAAAAAAATTAGAAAAAATTTATATTGCCAATTTCAATTATGATTTTTATGAATTTTTTAAATATATTTTTAACGTAGAAAATTTATAATAACATGTATGATGCATGTCATCAGATCAGACTGTATGGGAAATTATAACAAGTACATGTGTATATGTGAACTACATGCAATACATCAATTACATAAGTACTTACTTGTAATAATGTTAAATTTGTTTGAGCAGCAATGGCACGTTTCTCGTCTTCAGTTGGATAAGGATGCTGTATATGATGTAAAAAAAAAAAATATTGATAATGGTAATATAGCAATGGCAAGAAAGTTGTGTGTAGTAATGGCATTAAAATATACAATATATGTATGTATATGAAATGAAAATAATAATAAAAAAAAACATTACATTATAAAAAATTTATTTCATTTCATTTCAATTCATTTTTCATTTTTCATGCTTTTTTGTAAATAAATATAAAATTTTTTTGTCTGTCTATTTATTTTTTTTCTTTTCTTAATTGCGCATAAAACTTTTTCGTATACAATATCAAAAGAGACATCATCATTATAATCATTTCATTTTTGTATCTATGTATGTATACTATTTTATGCATATTTAAAAAAAGAAAAAGAAATTGAGTAAGAAAAAAGCAAAATATGTATTTTATGCAATTTTTCATAGGCCATTAAAAAATCTTTAATAGCATAATAAATCATAATAATTTGTCTACTTACAACTAAATGCTGAAATAGCCACGCTCTCATTACACTAGTAGCTTGTTTTGGCAATATTCCACGTTTCTGTCTCTTTGAGCCAGAATTATTTGAAAAATTCGAACTTAAGTCATCATTATTTGAATCTAATTCAGAATCGATATCATCAGAACTTCCGCATGGCGATAGTTGTCCTGATATTGTTATTAAATATTTGAAAAAAAAATTTTTTTTTAATTTAAATTTTTATTATTTAAAAACAAAATCAATAGAAACCTGAATATTGATCTAATGGTAATGGTGGACACCCAATTTGGCTAAGGGGAGTTGAACCGAGAATTTGTGATGAATTTAATGTACTATTACCACCGCCACTACTTGCACCTGTAGTCGATACTGGTAAACTTTGTTGATGTGCAGGAATGTTATTTGGCTGAGTATGTTGTTGCTGCTGTTGTTGCTGTGAAGGAAGACTCATTGCTGGAGATATACCATTTCCATTTGATGTAATGTCTGTTGTTGAATTATTATTATTGTATGTGGATTCTGTTATATGATTATTTGTTGTTGGCATATTATATGCCCCTATCAAAAACTTTTAAATTAATTTTCATTACATACAAAACAATATAATCAAATAGTTCATACCTTGTAAATTACTGAAATCATTACCATCGGAGCTAGGAACAAAATCATTATTAGAATAATAGCTACTTGATTGATTAGTCACATGTTCCTGTGGATACATGTTACGAAGGCATAAGAAATTAAATTTATTAGTTTAATGAACCTTTTTGTTTGAAGATGTATTAGTATTTTAAAAACACAATTTTACCTGTTCAGGACTATTTATAGGACTGTTTGAATTTGATAAATTATTGTTATTCTCAAGTGGATAATCTGATCTAAGAAGATTTTCAGATTGCATTTTACCACGAAGGCAAGCTATATATCTAGTGCAAAAATCTCTACATAATTCTTGAACCTAATATATAAAATCAAAATTTGAGATTATAAAGTGTAATTATTCATTTATTATTTACCTTTTCTAATTCTAGCAAATGTATTCTTAGTACTTGTAAGGCCTTTATCATCTATTTAATTAGTTGATTGAGAAATTTATTATTAAAATTGTTTAATAGAAGGAAACTATTTTAAACTCTTACCAATCCATCTAATTCAGCATTATTAGTTAATAATGGGCGTTTTTCTTTTTCCAATAATTGAACAAAAGCCTATAAATGAAAAATACTTCATGTAATATTTTATATTAAAAATTCGCTATAAAGAACCAACCTGAATATCTCTAGAAAAACTGTCACCTTCTGCATTACTATTACTCGTTCCATTTGGGCTAGATGCTGATGAATTTGATGATGATGATGATGATGCTGGCACATAACCTTGTGTCGCTTGTTCACACTTTTCTAATAGTAATGCGAGTAAAGAGAATAATGGGTGCCTGTAAAACAAATATAATATTTTACATAGGAATGTAAATTTATGATATGTAAAATGACACGTTAGAAAACAAATATTACATTTAACATAAATTTCAGAGTGAACATACGTGTGTAAACGTTCTTTTACATACATATAATGCATGACAATGATGATAATGACGATGATGATGATTATTATTATTATTATTATTATAGGAGTAGTATCGTTTCAACAATATATCAAACTTTAAAGTAATTTTCATAATAATTTCATATATTAAAAGTAATTTACCATCATACGTTAAGAAATATAGAATCTAATAAATTTACATACTATGTACTAGTATAGTATAATAGAAATATGCATACAGACAATGTATTATATCATATAATTTGATTAGAGTCACATACTTAAATAAATGTGAATACGAAATACGAATGCATTCTCTTATAAGTAAATATTCTTGTGTACAAAACCTGACAGACAATATGTGACGATATTTCATTAATATACTATTTCATACCATATTATTTGTATATTAAGAATTTTTAACGGTTCCTGTATGACAATTTTAATAGAAAATGCATGCATGAAAGGATCACACATCACATTATATCCGTGCATTATACAAACATATTTGTTTAATGTGACATCTAAGAAGAATCATTTTATATCATATTACCATTGTTGTGTCATCATCATAATCATCACCATCATCATCATCATCAGACATTCTATGTATCATCATCCTTAAAAGTTGTATGAATGACTAAATGACTACCTTTTAAAATGCTTATGGTTTTATTTTATTAACTATATGTACATCATATCATGCATAGTGGTATTTTCCAAAACATGTATGCACTTTTTTTTTTGTTTTGTAACTGTGTACATATACATATAAAGAACCACTTATGTATACATTTTAAGTATACAAAGTTATTTTCTTTGAATATTTACACATGAAAATATAATTCCAAGAATTATTTAATATTTAATTAAACTTTTATAAACTCATTAAAATTTTAAATGTATGTACATATACGTTAAATTATTAAAAAGATTTAAAATAAAAAGTCTTAAATATTTTGATTTTTACGTTTTTTTTTACATTATAAATTTTCTATGAGCATTAATAATTATTTAATTAAACAATTTTCATTAAAATATAAAATTTTTGCATGAAATCAAATAGTATTTGTAGTTGTAAAAGTTGAATTCTATTTTCAGATAATCTTTTAAGTTAATTATAGATTTAAATTAATTATGAAAAATAAAAATGAAAAAAAAAAATATACATAATTACGTTATTACAATATTGGACTTTGATTTAAATAAATTTTAATTAAAAAAGAGAAAATATACAAATTTGTATGTACATATGTATATGTGTAGTTCATTAATATTAAACTTTGTCCTATCCAAATTGTAAATTTTCTTTTACATATTACATCAATAATAAGTGTTTTACATAAGGTATCATGAATAAATTGTAAATAAAACACGTGTTGTATTATTTACATATTTCTATTATTACTAAACACAAAATTCATTACAAAAAAAAGAAACAAGAAAAAGTTAAGAAAATATTAAATTTTTATTAAAGATTTTTAGTAAATCTAAATTAAAATATTGTAACTTATCTGGTTTATAAAATACACAAAATTATAATGTGCGTCTTATTTTAATTTTATCATATACTTTCTTATGTTTTCTTATATGTATACGTTATTAAACATAAATGTACGTAAGTAAAAATTAAATTAAATCAAAGTAGGAAGTCATAGATTTAAAATTACATTTATTTTTAGACTGATTAATTTTCTTCTTTTTTTTTCAAAAAATGTTCAAGTACGCTTGTGTGCGTATGGGTAATTAGTTTTTTCTTAGAAAATTTTTAATGTTTTAGTTTTCATTTTTTTTTTTTTTTAAATATTTTTATTTATTTATTTATCATTTTGTTTTGTTTTGGTGGAAACGTGCAAAAAACCAGATACTATTGAAGGTCAATAAAAATAAAAATTACTGTGTAAAGTGAAAATAAAATACGAAAAGCAATGATGAAATAATATCACAATTATAAAATGAAAAATAAAAACGAGTTTTATTTGTAATTAAAATTTTGAATTTTGTTTTTTCTTGTTTCCAATTGATAAGTACATTGAACTTCCTTATGTTACATTTTATATTTAAATAAAAATTCATTAGATTACATAATTTTCCATAAAAAAAAAATGTGTACTTACTTATAAACAGCTCTTTTATCAGCTTCAAATTGTGCTTGATCAATTTCGTTTGGTGAAGGCATTGACAAATTATTTTCTTGCATTTTGCATTACAATCAAAAACAAATTTTTATTAATCTAAAACGAGAATGTATTTCTTGTTGTATTTTGCTCAAAAATATTTGTGTGTCAAACTATTATACCCAGATAGGACAATTTACAATTTTTTAATGCCATAAACAATTTTTTGTTTTTATTTTTCAGATTCGATTCGTCTGCTTCTGCAATGGGAAATAAAAAAAAAAACAACAAAATTAGTAATGTTTATTTTTTTCTGGATAATTTAAATTTTTAAGTAAATTTATTTTAAAAATTTTTTTAATAAAAACAAAAACAAAAAAAAAATTTAATTTCGAAATAAAATTCTTAATCGTTTATTTTGTTTGTGCTTTCTGTACAAAAAATTTCTTATATAAAAAAAAAATTATTTCGAATGCAATCTCACAATATTTTATATGTTATAAAAATATTTAAAAAATTTTCTATTCGTCTGCCTCTCTGCACATTCAGGGAGAGAAAATTTATATGACTGATAAAATAGCATATGTGCAATATAACATAGATAAATATTCAAATAAACTTAAATTTAATGTTGGTATTTTATTCTTATATATTTTTCCTTCACATGTGTATGTTCACATATGTACACTTACATAAATTGCATTAAAGAAAAAACAAACAAAGAAACTGAAAATAATTTTATTACATGGAAATTTAAAGTAATATACAACATCTTTTGATTATAGATTGAAAATATGAAAATTTCACATTTTGAAAATTATTGAAATTTTCAATTTGTATACACACCTTTTGCGTGTAATGAGATACCGAACAGATTATGTGTACATATACGTATATATAGGTTCTAGCACTTTCGGTTTAAAATGAAATCATTTATTTTAATATATAATTTTGATGATCCGAAACTGCATAAAATAAAATTTACGGTCGTTATACACTAGTATTTAAAAAAAAACATCGAAGTACATAATATATGTATGTGTACGTAATATCAGAGTATATCGCGTACACAATTACTGCATAAATATTACATTATTTTGTGTACATACTTCATGTATACGTAAGTACCAATTCAATGCCAAGAAAAAACTTTTTATTTTTTTATTGTCTGTCAAGTTAAAGTATTTTATTTACTTGAAAAAGGCATTTTCCATTTTTCTGATGTATGCAAGAAAAATGAAAGAATCAGAAAAGAAAACAAGAAAAATCATCAAGTAAAAAGTTAAGAAAAAAAAACACGAATGTTAAAAAAGTTACACATACGCGATCAAAATGAACATGAACATGTACTTATTGTCCTCTTATATATACATATATGTATATATACATACATTATATTTCTTTCTTACAGAGATTTTGATATCTTGTATGCGTATACGTATATTTTTATCCAAAATATGTAACAACACATAAAATATATAATTTTTTCTGGTTTCTTCTCATGTAAATTTTTTTTATCTTATTTTTGGAACATACGTTACGTATTCATTGTACATGAAAAAAATGTATGTGTATAATAAAAATAAAAAATATTAAAAAATCGTAAACCCCCAAAAAAATACAATGAATTTGTGATAAAATCATTTTACACACATACATGAAAATTCTCGCAGTAAAATTTGAAGTTTATAAGCAAAGTATATGTTATAAGGATATATATAGTATGTACTGTATTTGTGTGTATCAATATATGTAAACTCGCATGTTCGCAAATTTACATACACAAAAAATACAATTTCTATAATAATAGTTGTTTTTCCTTATTTTTGATACGTATTCGTAATAAAGTGTCTCAAATATAATTTTTTTATTTTTTATTTTATTTTGTTTGATATGTATGTATTTTCCTTTTCATGTAATGAATGCGTTTTTATTCGTATGAAAAATATATTTCTTTTACTTAAATCCTAAAAACCTTAGTAACAATGTATACATATGAATATGAACATGAACCTTTACACGTGATTACGTATGTTTCAGAATTTACTTTTCCAAAATATATAAACGCAAAAGGTTCATATACGAAATGCGTACTGTATACTAAAATCCATGTAAATTTTTTACGAATAAGAAAAATCATATCGAGTATATATATATACATACATATATACATTTTCCTTATTTTTAGAATACGTAAAATTAAAAAAAAAATTTATATAAATATTTTGAAAATTCTTAGATCTTTTTTTGGTGAATAGTAAGAGAAATTGTTTTGATCCAATAACTGATCCTAAAGACGTAACGACGCAGTTAAACAGGATATATACATTTTTCATTGAACATTTTTAAATCCAGTCTAAAACAGTAGGTGGTAGCATTTCATTTCTATTTTAGTAATTTAGACGTAATTTTAAATTAGGCAACATAATAAAACTAGAGATTAACAGGGCTTAAACAAAATTGTAATATTCTAATAAACTTATTAAAATTTTATTTTTTATTTTTTCGTTTTTTTTAAGTACTCGTAAAATTAAACGAAAACTTTTTAAAAGATACATTTGGGTTTAAAAAAAATTTTTTTTTGTTTTGTTATTAAAATAACCCAATGAAAATGCTTTTTTTTTGTTTATTAACCAATTCACTAAATTTAATTTGGATATTTTCAAAGTATTAATTTAACACGCCACAAAAAATTACAAATTAGTTAAAAATGCATAATTTCAGGTTATTTAAAATTTTATGATATTACAGGTAGTATAGATGTACTTTAATTTTAAAAGCATTGCAGTTAAATTCATTGTTATATGAAATACCTTTACAACATATAATATTAACATAAAAATTAAAATAGTCTTTAAAGGAGGGTGAACTAGCACGATAATTAAATTTCATGTTTAATATAAGGACTCATTCATGAAAACATTTTAAAGAGGGAAAGAAATTTACATTTTTATACATATGTCCGTACACACATCGTGAATATACGTATATATATATATGTATGTGTGATACATTTTTGGTGGCTATAGAAGTAAGTTTTATCAAAGGTTTTATGTAGTGAAATTTTAAACTGTTGCATGTATTCATTATGGAAAATTATAATGCAATCGTAAAGTACGTTCATATGTTATAAAAATTTTTAAATAATTAATTAATTAATTTTCCATTTTCTCGTCCACTTTTTTCAACAATTTATTAAAAATAAAATTTATTAATAAAATTTTCACTAAATTAAAAACTTGAATTTTTATGCATTTATTTACCAAAAAATAAATCTGAAAAGTCTAAAAAAATAGTTACACATTATTGGTTTTGACAACTTTATTAAAACGATATCATTCAAGTAAATTACGTTAGTTGAATTCATATTATTAGACATAAATGTGTATTCCTGTCGTATAATATATCTTAATTTTCTATTCAACTGGGAATCAAATAAACAAATGTATAACGTTTGTTTTGTATACACATACACATATGTATGTATGTAATTTTTTTTTTTTTTTTCACCAGGAAAACGATAATGAAATTTGAAATCGTGTAAATATAAAATGTACAATGTTGTATGTATATTATATATAAACAAGGGAGAAAAATAGTAATAAAAATGAAAACGTGAATTTAACTTACGTATGGTAAATATATAGATTGTAGATGCGTGTAGATAAAGTACCACAAATATTGGTTACAATAATTTGCGTTTACTAATGAATTAGAATTTATGTTATTGTATAAGATAACATACAAAAGAAGTCAAAAAAAAAAAATAAAAAATTGTGATGTGATATAGAGTAAAAGAAAAGAAAATTTCTTATGTCGTTATTGAAAAACAAAAAAAAAGTACATGTATTTTCCACCTACACACTCACCAGGATATGTTGTACGAGTATATGTTTAACAAATATTACATGTAGTATATGTCGTTACAAACATAGTTTAAATGTAATATCAGTTTTCAGCAATATTTACTTCAGCACGTGTCAAAATTAATAATTCACAAGGAGAAACTTATGTACATGCGTTACAACGTTATACGAGTACATATTATATACAGCACATTCTTTATAATTGTAATTGATTTTATTTTTGCGACCTCAACATGAGTTTTACAGCATGATTTTTTGCTTTTTGTTTATAGAACAGAAATATATAAGAGAAATTATCTTAGTATAGATATAATGTTCTGTGTATATATAGATAGATGAAAAGAAAAAAAAAACGAACATATTATCCCCAAAAAAATTTAATATTTATCTAATCATAAATATGTATGCAATGTACTTTATTCATTTTATGTATGTTGTATCCATATGTATAACACAGGAATATATATACATAATACTGATATATCTGTAATGTTATATATGTATGTGAATATGTAATACATATAAATATATTTGTATAGTATATGAAATTTTCGTCCGCAAGTGAACAAACCTGATGGTTTCAAGGATAAAATGCGGACAAACCAATATTGTATCTCATATGTATATATTCTCCCATTCAGCATTCCTGTACTAGATATATGTATGTATGTCTACAGATATCTACATTTTTTTATATAATATAATATCTCATCCTTTTTTTGTATCCTTTATAGTCCTTGTTTTTTGAATATCTAGTTATCTATCTATTTATCCAAATAGATCGCTATAACAACTTGTACTCGTACACACATATTTTCTGTATATTAAAGTAACATTTGGATTTTATTGCAATTTCTTTTACATACCGCGGTGTTGAATGGTTGGATGGATGTTTTGCTTCTACTTGGTTTGTTTCACTTTTTGTATTATTTTACTTCAATGTATTTTTTTTTTGTACATTTTTGTAGTACACTTTCTACAAATACGTATACATACATACATATATTACAGATATACTGCATATTTAGCATCCGTACAACAATGTTATACTATTTTTCGTCTGAATTCTTGTTGTTGGTTTTTCATCTTTCTTCGTCCATCGTACTCTAGTATAGTTGTAGTAGCAGTAGTCATCGTCGTCATCGTCATTTACCGCAATTTCTTCTTTTATTTATTTTTTTAAGTAAATTTTTGGATAATACTATATTAAATATATGTATTACATATACGTATGTATGTATGTATGTATAGATATCAAAAAAAAAAAAAACGGTAACATAACAATGTTATTGTACCGTCATTTACCATCACATCATCATATTTTCCCTTATCCACATATACACACAAACACATACATTTATATAATTTTTCTTGATATAAAATGTTACCCAACTTAACTAAAAATTTTCCACCACCATATATTATACATCACCTATCACCCTACCACCCTTTCAAATTTTCTTTTATGTAGTTCTTCTTTAATACTAAAATACTTTCCAGTTTTATATATTATTGTATAGATATACACATACGAGTATACGTACTTGATTCCGCTAGATTTTTAATGCTACATTATATACTGCATAGGACAATAATTCCAAATTTCTTTACATTTAAAGATGGTATTTGAGGGTAGTATAAAAATGATGAAAGAGTAAAGATGCGATGGTATATAAAACCAAGTAAAATTATTAAATAGCAGCAACAACAGCAACAGAATTCCAGTAACAGAGGAAAAACCAATGCATGTATGGATAAATGTTTAGCCGAAATTTTATATGTACATATAGATATTTTGAAAATATATACCACACAACGATGTGTACCATATGCTTTTAATATGATTTTTACACAAAAATATGATTTAATACGTTTATTTATTCTATGTGTACACATTGTCGTATTTATATTTAAAATTTGTTTTTCATTTTTGTTTTTTTCATTTTTTTTTCAATATTTATAATATATTATTTTTGTTCTTATTACGCTTTTTGCATTATTTTAAACTTTCTTTTCTTTAATACGTACACATGTAGATACGTTTATTTTGCTTTTTTTTACTTTTTTTTTTTTAGATTTTTGCCTTCTGACTTTATCTTTGTCGTTATTGTTTGAAAAAAAAAAGCATTGTCTTTTGAATTGAAATGACTTAATTTTATAAGTTTTATATTTTGTGTATTTTGTTTTTCTATATTCATTTTTCCAAACCATTTTCAATCCTCTTCATCCCCTCTTTTAAATATCATATATGCATACATATTACAATTCAACTGAATAAATGATAAAGAAATTGCAAAAAATATATATCATATACATTTGTATGTATTTTCATTTTATTTTTCATTTTCAATAAATATGAAGAATGGAAATTTTATTATACAACAACTGTAATGCGTTTTTAAAATTATATTATGTACACATCGTTTTTTATTATTCGTGAATAAAATGAATAAATATGAAAACAAAATTAAATGAAAAAACAAAAGCAAAATGTTTAGTTTCATTTTCTGCACTTTTCAAATATGTATGTATTATTATAATTTTAAAATAAATTTTCACTTTTATGTATTTTTCTTTATAAAATGAAAAATTAAAATTTCAAAATAAAATATAAATAATAAAAATTATATTTTATGTGGTCAATGACTTTAAGAATTAAGATACAAAGGTGAAATGAAATTTAATCAGATCTAATATTTTATATTTTAATTATGATAAAAATTAATTTTTCATTTTATTTAATTGGGTAGTAAAGTGATTCGCCTCCTTGTCGTGCTCCCCAGATAACACTAAATTAATCACAATACTGGCCAAAGAATTCCAAAGGTGAAAAAACAAAAAAAAATGTCTTAGGACAGACAGCGTTAGGCCATTAGAAAACAACAACTTTATTCAAATTCTAATAAAAAAATTTTTTTATTGATTGTTTTTTGGAAAAAAAAAATTAGATAAATTATATTTATTTTTATTTGATGGATCAGTTCATATTATGATAAATAAATAAACATTTCCATTTCTAAATATAGTGAGATTTAACAGTAGACAGCACAATAAAAATATCATTTATAATTTTATTTTATTTTATATTTTTAAATTAAATTTTTGAAATAAAATTAACCATATCATATTATTATTATTAGCTTGTGAGTGAAGTGAATTTATATCATGAAATGAAAATAAAAATTATTTTATATAATTACAATCATAAAATTTATAAAATATTATCATAATGTTATAAATAGAGAAAAAATGAATTTATCTAATGAAAATAGGTAGATAATATAAAATTTGACAAATTTATTTCCCTATAATAATAAAAATAATAATAATATGCGATATATATGTATGTATATACATTTGTGCATAGATACGTATGTAAACGCATAAAAAATTTCTTTGTGGCACAAATTCATATTTATGTTATTTTTATTTAATTACTGGTGTACTGTACAAACATATACGCGTAAATTATTTAATAAATATTCTGATATTTGTGTATATAATCGCATTCAGATAACTATAATTTAGCGTACATGAATGTACATACATATATACATATATTCAAAAAGTATAAATATCCGGCAAATTATAGATATTTATATACACATTAACTGTTCTCGTATGTTATCTCTAGTTATCATATCATAAATTTAAAATTCACATAAATAAACACCTAACGCCAGTCACCTATAGTGTTTGTTTATTTCACCTGCCTGTGTAACATGGTATGATACGTATAATAATCATAATAATAAAATAAGCTTCAGAACGGTGACTATATAGATGTTTGTCAAATAGATAAATAGCCCATATAATATCAAAATTACTGATGTATTTACATATACACACTGGATATATGTATCGTACAAATATACATTAATACAAGTATATAAAAATGTAAAATATATACATTTAATAAGCCTATATAATTAAATACGAGTTATTGAAAATTTCATGTATCTATCACATTTGCCTAGATACATTCCGGATATTACTTGTATTGGGTTCCTATTATATATTAAAAGATAACAGAATTTTATAAATTTTGTTTATAAAATTTATTATAGCTCCCTGAAAAATGAACATTTTCAATCCAAGTGAAAAACAATTTTCTAAACATTTTTCAAACAAACATTTTATGTACTGTGTATATATATGCAGTATAATATCTATCATCTAGTAAAATATTTATTCATGATATAATCAAAAAAATTATAAATATTGTTGTTGCTATTACTTAATACATTATATTGATATACATACAAAGGTATATAACTGGTATATGCATACATACATATATAATAAAAACGAAAGGTGAGAAGAAATAATTATATCTGCAAAAATTTATATTTATTCAAAATACATAGAACAAATGTTTTTTTTTTTTTGTTTTTGTATAAGGAGGCATTTATTTTTCATGTTGTTTCTTTTGTTTCATTTATTATCATAATATTCTTAATCGACATCATTAGCTTGTGTTGTATTTTTAATAAAACATAATGAATGCATCATTAAATTAAATAAGATCTTTTTTAATCAAATAAATATTTGTTGTTTTCTTATACTCATCTTTTTATATGATATTTTAAATGTGTGTATATGTTACCTTTATTTTTAAGAAAATAAACGCATTCATGTTATATTTTCTTCATTTATAATATAATACAATAATGAGTAACATACTATATACATACATATATACCTATATATGTAGTTACATTTTCATAAATATAATAACACAAAAGCATAATGACGGTAAATACTCTATGATGATAATGATGATGATGATATGATATAATATTGCCTTCTTAAAAGTTATCTTTTTATCGTCAAATTGCTACACTGGTATAGTTATATTAAATGTATATATGTATATATATGTATATATGTACATAAATGTATGTAGGCACATATGTATGTATGTAAATACAAGAAAATACAAAAATCATGCATGTATGATAAAGATTATGCTTTTGATCCGATACTTCCGTTTAAAGTTTAAATATATTACATTTAAGTGCATAACACAAGACCACTATGAAATAACATATCTTATATCATTAAAGAACTGGATATATATTTTGTAGACCTGTGTAATCTAATATGTAAAGACACGTACGTACATATGTACAGCAAAAATATTTTGTTAATATAAGAACTTTTACACATCATATAATGTAGGATATATCATTTTATATTTTACATTGTATAAATAAATTTATTCAATTGAAAAATATTAAGTGAAATTTAAGTAAAATATAACATTATTTCTTTAATGAAATACTTAAATCATATTTGAATTTTATTTTATTTTAGAATTACCTAAAAAATGACCATAAAAGATGTATTCAAAGGTTTTGGATTTTTTTTTTTTTTTAGAGAATATTTAAATAGGAATTATGACTTTCGTCTAATTTAATGATGCCATTTTAAAGGGTTAATTAAGAGAAGCAAAATACAACATGAATGCAACGTGAAAGAATTTTATCTAAAATAACTTCTAATTATACATCATTAATTAATGATTCACATTAATTTGTACATTTTATGTAAGTGCGAAAGAATTTTTAAAGAATTAAGGACAAAAAACGGCAATTTTGTTTTCTTGAGTTAAAAGCAAAACACAATTAAAAAAAATGTTTTTTTAAAATGTTTTCTTCTTACAGTCTTTGTCTATGAAAACAAGAAAAATTTTAATGATTTTCATCATCAAAGAAACCAAAAAAATCTGACAAAGAAAAAACAATGAAAATCTTTTTTTACTTTATTTAGAAAAAAGAAATTGCTTTTCTTTTTAACAACTTAAGTTTTAAGAAGGTAATTTACTACATTTTTAAATGAATGAATTTGTCTAATTTTATTTTTTAATTTTTATTTTTGTTATATTTGAAATCCAATCTAAATTTAAATGTACTGATTCAAATCCGGTTGATTTACCAATACATCCTTTTATACAAAATGATGCTATACCAACCACATAAGATGTACGTGTATCACTGTCGTGTAGCAATAATCCACCACCAGAATCTCCATAACATATATTGCTATCGCTATATGTTGCATTTACGCAAAGTATATCTTTTGAACAGCGATATGGACAATTCTTTCTGGGTATGGTTTTTACTACTGCAAATCTTAAATATTTTGATGGATTTCCTATGAAAAATTTGAACAATTTCTCAATTTAGTTTTGAATTTTTTTTAATGTTATCTAATGTTTTTTTTCCCCCATTTACCATGATTTCTATCATATACTCCAAATCCACATACAAGACCTGGTTTATTCTCAATAAATTTATCAGTCATTGATCTTTTTGGTAATTGTGTGGGTTTTATAAATTTATCGAATACAATTTTTTTTTGTAATTTTATTAATCCAATATCTCTTTTCGAATGTGCACCATATTCTGGATGAGTAATTAATTTAACACTTTTAATTGTTTTATAGTGTTTATCCTTATCAATTGATCCAAGATGCACTAGTACAACTTTAGCACTAGAAGAAATTTTAATAAATTTCATTGTATACACATGTATATATATATACTTTCAGTAATTAATTTCTATTATAAATTTTTATATCTCTTAAATTTTGTCTTGACTGACATTATATATACAGAAATTATGTCATTGCAATACAAAAATTTAGATATTGTGATAATTACACACATACCCTTTAATACAATGAGCTGCAGTTAATATCCAAAATGATGATATTACATTTCCACCACAAATATTCCATATAAGTTTTTTAATTTCTAAACGAGCAAACGATGGAAATTGTTCTCTATGAGCTAAAAATCCATCTAACATTAAGAATTTAATTTGTCCTCGTACTCGTAAACAATTTACAAATAACAAAAAATACAAAAACATGATGGAAGTTCGTTTTACCATTTTTATGTTTTTAATATTAATATTCTCGAATACTAAATTAAAAAAGCACTTAGATAAATTGAATTAACTAACTTAAATCTTAAAAATATTTAGCGTGAATGAAAATAAAAACCAACATTTATACATTATTAAGAATAAATAATTTTAAAATATTAAAAAAAAAAAAAATTTTCCAAATGTTTGAGATTGTTATGCAATCAATTTAATCTTAATTAAGCGTGAAGTTTCATAACGTTAACAAGCATACATTAACAAGTATTGAAAATTGTTGAAAATTTTAATTTTAATAATAAATCATATTTACAAAGTTAATTTATTTGTTTTTACATTCAAAGTAGGTTATCTAAACTCTCAATTTGTTTGAATACAACCATTAAGTTTTTATTTGAATAAAAGCAAAATTTCAATTTCCTCGAAATAAATTTTTCCTCATTTTTCAACAAAATAATATTTGCAATTTCTTTTTTTTTATACTCTTTAATTTTTATTTAAGTATTACATGCGATATCGAAATGGTATGTATTCATAAATTACATTTCACACGAAATTTTCCTTTAAATGTATACCGCAGTATATCCTTTTCTAAAGTCAATGACAAAAATTTCATTTTATTTTCATTTTCTTAAAAAAAAAGTATTCTACACGCTAAAAGTGAATAATCGAGAAAGTTAAAAAAACCAAAAATAACAACGAAGCAATTTATATCTTGTTTATTTTTTTTTCTCTGTTGTTTTATTTTACCCCAATTTGCATGTTATTTTATTTATGCAACTTTTTGTTGTTTTCTTTTATTCATCTATTTATTTATTTATTGTTGTTTTTTTTTGTTTCTAATTCATTTGCCGTGGTTATGAATTTAATGATGAATACGAATCGAATTTTTGTACAAATTTGTATGATTTCCTATAGAATGGTTGTTTGCTTGCTCAATATCTATGTGGGTGTACATACATGCGTTTTTCGCTCATTATTATTTTGTAACATAACAATCAACGTTATGAGGTGAAATAAACGAAAAATGTTTTGTAATTGTGTTATGTACACGATATACTTTTTTACATACATATACCGGTGTTGTATATATGCATTATTGCTGTAAATTACATAATCATTAGATTGCGTAAGTACAATAATAATCATTTGAAATAATCATTGATAAGAAGTTAAAAAACAAAAAAAAAAAAAAAAAACAAATCCAAACAAATTTGTTATTTCGTTGTTTTCAATTCGTGTAGACGTAAGTATGTATTATTTTTTCGTTTCCCTATTTTATTATTGTTAAACACGTAAAATCGGCGTAAAAAAAACAATTATCGTCACCCTTAATGAAGAAAATGTTAAAATTAGGTAAATTTGTAAAATTTTTATTCAAATCTTGATTTTCATGTTATTCTTCTTTTATGACTTCTAGCCGTCTGAATGTGATATTCAAAATTCAAAATTAAATATAGAATACAGAAACACTTATGTGTGTACTTAAAATAAATTCAAAAATCATTTAAAAATTTTAGAAAATTGATTAAGAAAACAAAAAAATAAAATTTCTAAAAGAATTATTGATTTTTGTATGAGATTTATCATACATACATATATCATTTAAAAAGATTTACAAATAAGCGTACATGTCTGAGAATTAAAAAATTTTTTTTTAACTTCTCACTATGTATTTTTGTACAAGAATTGAATTCGTTTTTGTTAATTTATTTATCAATGGAAAAATCCAACAGTTAGTTAACAACAATTAATTAACACATTTTGAAAAAATATTTTCTAATATTTTATAAAAGAATTTTTTTTTTTTTTTAATTCTGCAGTGTGTAGAATTTCATATTGTGTGATATTAAAAAGAAAACAAATTTTTATTTAATATGTTTATAATAATTTTTTTGGTAAGCAATTTATTTTATCAATAATTATGTTGATAAACGGTCAACAAGAAATTTTAAAATAACAAATAATTTACTAATTTTTCAGTGGAAATTTTTTTTTTCTTTTAGTTTAAAAAATGATTGAAATTGCTATTATACCTGTTATAAATTATATCATATCATATTTAATAATTTTTTTTTTAATATAACTAATATCAATGTGAATTTATCTATATTCGCGTTCTTCTACATAAAGAAAAAAAAAATAATAAATTTTGCACTTTAATTTATTATTACTTTAAAAAAATTGTATAAAAATTGGTAAATATTTAAAAAATATTTATACGGTTTAAAAAAAATTTTTTTGGAAAATTTTCAAATATTTTTTTTTCTGTTCATGGACTTTTTTTTATTTACCTACTGTTGTAATATTTCAGAAACCTGGCAAATTGATTTCATATATTTTATCACATTTTCAATTTAAAAATACAGTACAATTTTTTTCAATATTGCAATTCTGTAAAGAGCTTTTTAGATATATTACATATACATACGTATACAAAGAGAATCTATACACGTTTACACGTATGGATGTAAACAAATGTATAATATCATCTTCTAGTGGTGTTAAATTTTCAATCAATAATAATGATATAATATTTTTCTTTTATGTATGTTTACTAACATAAAATAACGATGATAACAAAATAAACAGATAATGATTTTTGACATCTCAATTTGAACGTTACTGCATGCATGCATGCATATACATTTTATCGTTCAAATATAATACCTAATATTCTTTAAAGTAGATGAGATAAAAATAAAAAACAAAATCCTGTAGAATTGTATATGATTATGATAAAGGAAGGCAAAAAAAAAACATAACAACAAAAAAGGTTTGACCCTTTTATTATGTGTATATATATATATGTACACACATATTTCCTTCGTTATCATAATCAATGAAGCATTAAAATGTTTTAGACATTTTCTCTAGTATTTCTACAGTGTATTTTCTTTCCTAATTTTTATTTTTTTTTTTATTTTTTAATAGAATAATATTTTATTGTATTCCATGTTGCAAACACGGTCAAATACATCTATAAAAAGGAAAAAAAAATGAAATAACATACATAAAATAAAATGAAATAGTATTTTATAACGATAATATTTTTTTTTTTTTGCTTTTCAACACATAAATTGGCCATGCATAATATTACTTGTATGACCCTAATTCGCATTCAGCATTCAATACTTTTCTAGAAATCAATTGTCTAAAAATGAAACACCAATAAAACTTTCAACCATTTTTAGTATTATTATTTCTTTTTTCTGTTCTGTTCTTTTTCTTTTATCCTAGGGGTTTATAAACAGTTATGTAACATATCTTTTATTATAAGTTGATCTGATACATTTATTGTACATATTCGTACTGCATTCTATAATCTATAGCATTATTATATGAATTTTACGCTTTTCTATATAGTAAATGTTTCAAAAGGACATAGCATATATTTTATAATTGAAATGAGGAACATATACATGTAGAAAGTAAACCTCCATCATTTCCGATTATATTGAAAACATAATTTAACCTGGCCTGAATCTTGAAAAACATGTGAAAAATCCTTAAATCAATTCTATTGCTATGTACACGCTTTGTATTTACGTGTTTATGTATACAATATGGTAAATTATAGGAAAACATTAAAATGTGCACAACCAACGTAGTACAAAACACACGTTGTAGTGAAATGGCATGTATTTATGTATGAGTTTGCATATTATATAGAGTACCACAAGGACAATATAACAAAATAGTATCTGCAGAAGAAATTCAAAGTGAAAGTTCAGTAGGGTGGTGGGTGTGATAACGGTATATATATATCTATCCAAATGTCAGCATAAGTACATATATACCTGTACATATGTATGTATATACACTATTATGTACATTTAAAATTATATTCAGAGCCATAACGGACTGACCAACTATGTAGTTATATTATCCTATTTAGCTCATTTTTATTCTTTCCAGGCAGGTCGTATGGAATTGAATTGAAGTTCCTGATGGAATACGTACTACACGTTAAGTATGTACGTATATATATGTACATATCAAACAGTTTATCCATTTACACACCGGTTGGTCTTTCTTCGCGTACAGTCATTTCATTTATTTTATGAGCCAACTATAAATATCGTACTACATGGACATGTACATTACAAACATACATATATGTATGTATAAACAACGACGTGATGGTAAACACTCTTTATATATACATTTCATCGTTTTTATAATGGTAAAATACTAAAAACAAAAACAATATACAAATAAAAAATAAAATAAAATAAAGAACTCCTTTAGTTTTCAAATATTTTAATATCGTCTCGACTCTCAACAGATAGCAACCATCAGGATATGATGATAGAAATGTTGGGAAAAATGAATGAATATTTTAACTTAACAACATTTTACTAAACAAGTAAAGAACTTTCTATCCATCTAAACATTTTGAATTTATATTCTTTACCTTTTTAAATGTGTTATAAGTCTGATATTTATGTATACGTACATACATTATAATATACGTGTATATGTACATATATATTTATTGTTAGTTTATTTAATAATAATATTGAAGGTGTATATATGTACTTTTTATTTTTATTTTTCCTTTTTATTATCAAACACTTTTTTTTTCCTTTATTTTATACTTTTCTTGTTTGTATTAATTATTTTTTCCGTCCAGAGTATTTTCTACAACTTTCTGTATATTTTACAAATTCTTTATTCTAGTAGATACTCATTTTCCTGTTGTTTTATTAACATTCCCAGGCTTAACTGCAATTTCTACTTCCTAAGAGTCTCGTCATATACAAACATGTTGTTGTACTTATATATATATATATACGTTTATATAATAATTCTATTGGAGTACTTAGCATTTTACCTTTTTGTATTTTGTTTATCATACAACGATGTTTATATAATAAAACAAGTACGTATGTATATATACATACAAAAATAAGATATACTGACGACTGACTTTTGTATATACATACATTTGATTATGTTTTGGGAATTTGAATTTTTAAATACATTAACGCGTATATAATAACATAAAACCCAGCCAAACTTATTAATAATTCAACAATCGAGAAATCTTTCGAAATTTAATCAAAAATATATGTACAGTAAGTATATAGGTAATGTATGAATGAATGTACGACCGTATCAACAACAACAGCAGCAAACATATTTTTACAAATGGGAACAGATATCCAGATATCGAAGTCATCATCAACAGCAAAACCAAACTAAACCAAAAAAAAAAACGAGAAAAAAACAAAATTAACCAATATTCGTATCTATAACTTAAAGGAGGCCGCACCCGATACGTTTTATATAATATGATATTTTTCCCCAAAAAAATTTTAAAATAAAAAAAAAAAAATCTAAAAAAGTTTGTTCAAAAAACATCACATAAAAAATTTAGTTTTTAGACTTTTCATTTTTGATTTCATTATGACCTGTGTACAGAAGGTGCAATGTACGTGTATGATGTACCTGTAATATTAGTGATACATATATCCAAAAGAGTGTCAGATCGATTCCCAAGAGTGTTAAGAAAATTAAATTGCTTTAAAGGTTTCTTTTATTTTTATTCATACAGTATGTGAATATTTATGTATACACATGTATGACCTGTTGTAAGAGAAAGCACAGGAAAAAATTAAAAAAAAAAAAAAAAAAAGAAATGAAAATCATATCAGAAAGAATGTGAATAATGTGATGTATTCACATTAACCACATCACAAAATATATGTATGAAATTGAATACCATCAGAAATTAAGCACATACATATGTATGTACGTACATACAAGAATATGAATATCGTTCATATGGCGTACTACCACAAAATACTACTATCTGCTGCATTCATTCGTCTTTCATACAATATTTTCATACTAATGAAATTTCAAATTTTTAATATATAAATCTTTTAAATTGTGTGATCAATTTTATTTTGAAAGACAAATTTTAAAAGCATATACGTAAGTAAAGACCATTTGTAAATTGTAATTTTATATTACACGTATATGTATGCATTTGTGTTGTAGAGAATAAGAATATATTACGTAAGAATGAAATGTGATAATGTTATGTAAATGATCTTTTTTTTCTTTTTGATTTAAGTAAATCGAAAATTTATTTTATAACAGAAGAAGATTATACCAGAAAAAATACATACACATGTATGTATATTTTGGAATGTAACGAATAAAATTCTATTGATTACCCGCCTAAATATATATACGAGCATATAATATGCTTGCATTTAATTCCTTTTTTTAAACATTAAAAATCCAAAAAGAAAAAAGAAAAGAAAAATTATAATAAAGTATTGATTTTTTGTCGGCACATTTTTCTATATATATGCATTTAGAAAACCTAATACATTTTATCCCATTACCATTACCATATTTCATTTCGTCACAAATCTTCAAAATGATATCAAAAATAAAAAAAAATAAAAATAAAGAAAGAATAAAAGAGTACCAATTAAATTTCATTTTATAAATTATTACTAAAATGTGAATTGATTACATACGAACTATATTATAATCATGATTATAATGTATCGTGTTATGTATAGCATTGTAATATGCGGTAAATTCGTTATAGAAAAAAGAAGAAAAAAAAAAGAAAACCTGAATAGATTTAATTTCTTTCTTTACCTTATTAATGATATCATAAATTGTTAGGTTTGAAAAACAAAACAAAAATCTCAAAATTTCATATTGACCATTGGATCATCATTTATGTGTAAAATGTGTAGTATAACATTATTTAGGATATATACATTAACACAATTTAAATTTCAAATTTTTATATTAAGATTTATTTAATGTTTATTACAAACATACGTATTAGATAATATTTAACCTGCTACGATAGAGAATTACATATACACACTATATATATACATAATAACGAATTTCTTTTACTTATAATCCCTAACATAAAATCAAAATGATAACGTAACATTGTTTATTATATGTGTATGTATAAATAGATATTTTTACGCCCACAAATGTAATCAAATTTATTTGTTAATTTTCTGAATTTGGAAAGTTTTCATATTTCAATTTATTACGTATATGAATGTGTATACTCTTTTGAATAAAAAAAACAGAAAATCTATACAATTCATTTTCTTTAATTTTTAATTTGATTGCGATTTTAGTATCCTTTTTCCAGTTATTGTATCTTTTTAATTTTAAATTTTATGTTTTTAAGTATATAATTTGAAAAAACAAAAAACAAAATATTTAATTTTGAGAATATTTTTACTTTAAGATTTTATTTAATTTTTTTTTTTCTTTTAAAAATCGAATTTTTTAGTAAAAATTTAGTAGAAATCATTTAAATTACATCGCATATTAATTTACCTTTTTTTACTTTGATGAAATTTTATAAATGAAAGAGGACAAATTTGAACTACGTAATTTAAAGAAAATTAACTTTAAAAAGTTTTCTAGTTTCCAAATACATGGATAGATGGTAATAATAAAGAACAAAAAAAAAAAAAAAAAATGTTTTGTAATACTTGAAATAATATTTTGCCGTCTTTTTTATAACATTATAACTTATAACTTTTTATCCTTGAGCAATTTTAAAAAGTGAACCAAAATAATGTGAAAATTAAAGCTTTATATTATGGGATTGCTTGGTTTTACAATGGTTATTATATAAAAGATTATTTTATTTAGAAAAAAAAAAAAATTTTTTTTTTCTATTTTTTTACAAAGATAAATATGTATAGTATATATAAATTAGTATTTTAAATGTGAATGAATTATGGTATACCGTTTTATGCCTTTAAGAAGTTTTTATAAAGCAGTTAAGAAAATCTAATCTATCTTAAGAAGGATAAATACGTCATTTGGTTAGTTTCTCTCATATAATATTATACATAATATACTTTTTATAAAATAATAGCATAAATATAAAAAAAATATATATATATATAATAACAACAATAACAATAAAAGTAAGTAAATAAATGTCAAGAAAAGTCAAAATAGCACTCAAAAATTCAGCTCACAATTTTGCGCAGAGATTCGTATACACTATTTATCTACGTATATTTTATGATTTTTCAAGAAGGAAACTGACAATGATGATGGTGAAGATGATGATGACAACGATGATGATGGCCAAACCAACATATATACTTTTCATTTTTATTTTTACGTGCATACATGTAGAGATGTATGTATGTGTAAATGCAGAAAAAAATGAAAAAATAATTCTACTATTTTTTTAAATTTCGACGAATTGTTGTTTCTCATTTTTTTTTTTTTTGTATAGTTTTCCCGTTGATGAGAAAAATATTGTTACGAAGTTTACAAGGCTTTTGATCATAACATTTATGATGACTATACACTATATATATACATATGTTCACTTATCTTTTTTGTTTTTATTTATGCCTGCCTGTTTACTGACTTTTTGTTATCCTATCTCAGTATGAATACCATTGTACACATACGTTTGTGTACGTAGGAAAATCAAAATATAAACCAAATGAATAAAAAACTGATATGGATTCTATTCAAGTGTTTTGTGTATAGAATTTTATGAGAATAAATCCTCTTAAATCCTTTTTGGGTAATCCATGTCGCGAATTTATATTTCTGTTGTTTTTACTTTTTTTTTTCAATAGTAAAGCAAAAATAAAGGATACATGTATGTACATAAGCATCTGTATGCTTTGTAAATTTTTCCTTTTTTTTTCTGTTATTTTTGTCATTTAACCGTGCTTTTTGTATGCTTTATCTGGGTTCTATTGAAGTTATATTGTAGAGTAATTTCTTCTTTTATTTATTTTTATTTTTTTTTCTGTTTTGTTTTTATAAAAATATACATACATATGTATATGCATGCGTAACGTTTATTTCTATTTTTCATTTTTCATGAATGATTTTTTGTTGTTGCTATTTGTTATTACTGTGTTACATTGTTTTTTCTACCGTTCTACTATGTAGTATCACCAATGGATACGTACATATTTTCATTTTTTTTTTGCTTTCATCATAAATACAATGAAAAATTTTCTGTGTAATAAAATCACATCATCGTCATTCAAATAAAGCAAATCTCATCTTCAAACAATTTTCATTGTTTTATTTCTGATTTTGTTTTTTTTTTGTTTCTTTTTTTTTTTTTGTAGTTATACAAAAGGAAGAAAATATTTTTTATGACTTTAATTTTCTTGTTTTGAATGTTATTTGATTGAAGAAATTTATAATACAGAAATTTTGTAACCTTATGGTTTTTATATGAAAACTTTAAAAGGACAAAAATAAAATGAATATATAAAGAAAAATATATTTAAATGGCAAATTTAGTAGGTGGAAGGGAGAAAATTGTCCACCTTGTTTTTAGAATTTGTTCATTTCCATTTAAAATAAGAATAACAAAAAAAAAAACAAATAATAAGAAAAAAAGGACATTCAGTAGTGTATGTATATAATTTAAATTCAAGAAAAATAAAAACGCAATTCAACTCAAATTTTCTTTCACAAATTATTATATTATGTTCGTATGTATGTTTGTATGTTTTTACATAAATTTTTTCAGATAAGCATTTTTCTATATATCACCCCATCATATAGATAAAGAGAGAAACGAAAAAAAATAATAACAGAAAATAAAAATAAATTGTCTAGGGACAAATTGATAGTACCTATGAATGTATGATATATGTCTGATTGCAATTTTTTTTCTATACTATTTATGTACGTGCATATTTTCATTTCTATGTATGTATGTGTGTACATCAGTCAATTTATTATATGTACAAATAAATTGGGTAAAAAAATAATATAGATAAATGAACAGAAAAAAAAAATATCCTGATCAAGTACATATGTAGATTCGATAACTATACTAGAAAGAATTTTTTACATAATCTTTGTAGTTTTTTATATTAATATTTTTAAATATGAAATTTTTCAAAAAATTCATAGAAAATGTTATGCAAATGAAAATAAATTTATAATTATGTTGATTTTGCTATATGCACTATTAAAAAACCATGAAAACCATTCAATTATACAGTAGTTAAATTGAATTTGTTTTTTACTTGCAATCTGTAATGCATTCACACATTATATAGGTACTTCTCATTTTATTATTTAATTCCTAAAAATAAACGATGCATAAAACCAGATATGTAATTTGCATCTTTTAAATATAAATTTTACAAATGTGAAAAAACAATTATGAATAATTTATTTTTTATTTTTGTATTTTTTACTGTTCACTTACCTTTAAGATAATCAAATTTTGTATTCTATGTAAAATCTTGCAGTTGACACCCTTTCTATTGTTTTTTTTTTTTTTTTTTTTTTTTTTTTGAATCTATAAATAACTGCAGGAAAAACAAAATCCACCAAAAAAAAAAGAAAATCAAGAATCCTCTAATAAAAAAATTTATTTTATACTTGTAGAGGTATGTTATTGACTAGTTTCAATTTAATTCAATTTTTATTCATTTAATTTTTTTTTTAAATCACTAGAAAAAAAAATATATAAAAAAGTACTTCCACATGAAAAAAATGTTTTTCTCAAATGCACTATTTTCTTCTCTGCACTATAGATTTTCCTATTCTTTTTTACTTTTTGTTTCACTGCATAAAAATCAAAAATCTATTCATGCAATTTTCCGAAGAAAATTGAAAAATATCAATATTATTTACTAAATACAAAAAAAAGTGTACAGATTTGTTTACATTCACTGCAAAACTGGACGATGAGTAAGTAATAAAGGAATGGCACTCAATTAACAAAAAAAGTACTCTACTGTAAAAGCAAAAAAAAATAGTAATAACAACACAAATGGTTTTAATAAATTAAATTTAAAATTGAAAGTAAATGGGAATTTTAAAATTTTTATTTTTTTTTTTTTTAAAAAAAAATTAATTTAATTTCATCTCTATCCGTTTAATGACTGCAACGTTATATGATAATGATGATGGTGATGATGATTATATGATGACTATAAAATAGTGCATAAAAATGCAATGTCCGGTCGGTACGTTTATCCGATGAAAAATGTATTGTTAGAATATTTCACCAGCATTAGCACAACTGAAACTGAGCTAAATAAAAACAAGTATATTACGAGTGGCTGTAGTCTGTAGTCTATCTGTACTATAGTGGTTCTGGCTGGTTGATTTAGAATTAGATTATTCGTATTCGTTCAACATAGACGAGAGACGTACTTGTAATGTAAGGTGTAAATATAAGCACGATCCATAACACTGCAATACAAGCACATTAAATTGGATTTTGTTAAACAGATTGTACTGTACGTAGGATGTTATATGTTATGTACGTCTACAATCAATCGTTGTGTGGGATAATAATTTTGAAAGGAACTATCTGTTATATCAACCACAAGTATGTGTGTAGAATGAAAATATGGATATCGATATTTTTGGATATTGGATTTGGATGAAACTGAGTTTAAATACCGCGCACAAAATGGATGAAAAATTTGTCATCTACTACTGACAAATCCAATATTATGTGTATGTACTAACATTTATCTACATATGTACAATTTATTTGATCAGACTGTCTGGTATATGATGTGTACTTTAATAAAAATTTACGTCAAGAATTTCGGATGGATTCTTGTAGATATGTATATTTAAAGAAAAATATTTTTCACTTTTTAAATGCATATATTTATAAACTACTTAATCACAACTCGATTTTAAAAATTAAGAATACTAAACATATTTTCTTTGTTTTCAAAAACACTATACATACACCCACAAATAGTATATTTTTTTTTAATAACACTTTTATTTACAAAGGAAACTGATGAAAGCTGAAGGAATGAAAATGACAATGAGAATGAATTCCTTTCATAGTAAAATATAAAGAAAATAAATACTAAATTAAAAGTCAGTTATTGTGTTGCAATTGATGATAATCATAATACTGATTACTAAAGTAAAATTTTAATTTCGCAAGGAAGAAAGGAGATAACTACACTGGTTATTGTTCCTGTTCCTGAACATTGGTTGTTTTTGTATTTTGTTTTTCTTGAATTCGTGATTTCACAGTTATGTACATATATAATATGTATGTATATATTATCCAGAACCAGAACAATAATAGAATAATGGAATTCATGAATTACCTTGTTATGTACATATGTACATATGTATGTACATATAATATATATCCATTGCATATTTAGTATTTACAAAATACAAATTTTTGTATTCCCCAATACCCCAATACACATGTATCATGTATTCAACACCACATGAAATAAAATTTATTCACAATCATAATTGTTTTGATTTCCATATTTTTTGTTGTTTAAATTCGAGTATCGAAAATTTTTGACATTTACAATTCGTATTTTTTAATATCAACATGGAAACGAAACAAAATATAAACAAACTTATTAAGGGCCATAGCCGTAATAGTTTTTCAAATTAGAAAATTAAGCGAATTTAATAAACCGTTTTGATTTTATATTCATCTTTTAAAATATTTTACGAAAATCAAATTGATAACAAAAATACGTTGGACTGAAAAATATGAGATCCACTATCAATTCTCAGGTTTTTTCTTCATATACTTATTAAGCTGAAAAAGTAATATTACAATTAAATCTAATACAGAACGAAGAAAATAAAACCAAATACATATGTATATATTTCATGTAATTTTTAATTCACTATAAAATTCCATCAAGGAAACAACAGCATAATTTTTAATATTACAATAATAATAATAATTCAATTTTAAATGATATATGAAAAACAAATTACTTACAAATAAACTCCAAATTGAAAGAGTCTTTATTACAAGAATATAATTAGTAATAATGTATGCAACATGCGTTTTTTTTTTGTATTTTTATTTCATATAATTTTCAATTTCTAAAAATATGAAATAATTCTCATTATGATTGAATACAATATTATAATTATAATATAAAAACTACTAATAGTTGTATCGTACATTTGTATTAATGACGAATATGTTCAATTAAAATAATTACTTGTTTTTCTTAACACATTTTCTTAATTTTTTTTTTCTCTTTCTTTTTATAATTAACGTTTATACACAAAAAAATTATTTATTTTAGAAATTAAGTTTTCTAAAATTATATATAGTAAATAAAATTATCATGTTTCACATTATATTATACAGTAATTATTTTAATTAAGATCAATTTGAATTTCTTATTTAAAAATATTCTATGCTTGTATTTAACATTAATCATAATAAATGAAATTCTAGTTTTTTGCTTTTATGTAATTCTTATAATTTTTCTATTCTGCAGTCTTTTCTTAAACATTTTATTTAAAAAACAAAAAATAAAATCCTTTACTTTAATATTATGTAATAAAATAACAAATAAAATAAAAAATAAAAAATTAAAATGAAAAATAAGCTTAATTAATTATTAACAGAACATTGCAAAAATTATTTTCCTTATCATGACATCCCTTAGATATTTTATTTTAATCTGAAAGCTCATGACATGTAAAATAAACTTCTGTCTTCATCAAATATCTTAAAATGTTTTATAATACGTAAATGATAATTTAATGAAATTTTTACAATTTACAAAATATAAACTAAAACTAATTTATTTAAGATTTTGTTTTAGTAAAGTGCAGTTTTTGAAATTTCATTACAATTTTTATTTATTTATTTTTTTAAAGCTAAATATATTCAAATAATATAAATGAGATTTATATTTTTACAAAATTTACAAATTTTTAATGCAATGCAATGAACTTTATATGAAAAAAAAAAATGATGATAATAATAACAAAAGGATGATAATGAAATGAAAGTACATAAAATTTAAGCAGAAAGATAAAAACACACAAGAAAAGAATTTAGTATGTTGTTTTGTCTACAATAACTTTTGTTTTGCCTATAATATGGCATTGATAATTTCAATTATTATTTTATAATTTTCTTGTCTTGTATTTTTTTCTCAATTTATTGAGGATTTTTATCCATTAATTAATCCTTGCATATTTGATTTATTTCTATGCCGCACAACTTCACTAGCTGGAGGAATATTTAATTCTGATTTATTTTTTTCAATATACCTACAAATACATAAGAAAAAAAACTTAATTAAAATTTGAAAAAAGGTGCTAATAAAAATTATCTAGAATTATAATAAACATTTAAACTTCAAGGTCTTCTTCTAACAAAAATAAAAAACGAATATTTTTAACAAATCGAGAAGCTTTTATGTGTTTTTATTTAACTAAAACTGATTTAGTAATTTGATTTCGTCATTTTACGTCATTATGAAAAACCCGACTGTATGCACCTTGAAAATATATTGTTTTAAAACGTTTACCTTGAATTTACTTGTCTAAATGTGGTTTTTTATCAAAAAGTGGTAACCACTATTTTTTTTACATAAAAATTTCTAGAGCGTATAATTTACCTTTTCCTAGCCATCGCTATAAGCATTTCTTTTCGTCTTTGTAAAATTTTTTCTCGTTCTGTCGAACTTTTTGAAAATCTGTCACCCAAAGGAATATCTTCCAGACTAAAACGAAAAAATATAAATAAATTAAAAAATAAATCAATGTAAAATTTTTATTAAGGTACCGAATAAACAAATAAACTATATTACCTGTCGTCTCTTAGTAGATCATTTTGATTACCAAATATATTACAATTTCTTTCAATTTCATATCCACTCTCAACTGAACCAGAGCTAGTGCTTGAATCTTGATGACTAAAATCTGGACTAGCGTAATATTCATTAGCTGAATTTGCAATGAATGATCCAAAGTTACCACTATGCAACGATGATAGTGTTAAATCACTTCTTCCTCCCATTGATGATGACGATGATGATGATGATGATGATGAAGACGAAGAAGAAGAAGAAGATGCAGTAGCAGCAACAGTTGCATTAGTTGCTGATGTATTATTTGTTGTTTCTGGAAAATCATCATTATCAACTAATTCTTGTAATCTAGCTGGTATTTGTAATCTCCCTTCCAATATATTATGTATTGTTAGTTCAATTGAACGTGACGATTGCAGATCAGATATTATCACAGATAATGGATAATGTGGAAACATTTCTTGTACTTGTCTAGCCATATTACGTATTTGAGATGTATGAGTTATCGTTGGTATTGTTTCTGTACGTAAAACTGGATTTATATTACTGACTTCAACCGAAAAGTTTGGTAGCCAAGAAACATAACGTGATCCTATAAAAAATATATATATAAACATTTAATTTTATTTATCATTTCGTTATATTTTATTTAAAATGAAAAACGTATTAATTTGTTACAAAACTGAAAAAGTATTATCTAAAATAAAACAATGAATGAATGTAAACAAATTTCTAACAATTACATTTTGACGTAAGATAATTAAAATGTGAAACTGAACACAAAAAATAAACTATCCGACATAAAAAAATGGTCATAAAATAGAAATAATTTTCATTTTTTTATTGTTAAACTTAAAATAAATTTTATTGTTTTACGTTTAAAAATATATTTGAAGGTGAATTAGAACGTATGTATGCACATAAAAAAAAATAACAAAGAATTGCATAACATTTACGTGATTTTAACGAGTATATAATAAAATGGTTAATAAAAGCAGTTAAATCTAAAATTTAAAACTGTGTAATTAATAGAATAAGTAAATAAATTTATATAATTTGTTGTTAATGTTTACCGTTAAATTGAAAGAAATGATTATTCCCACGAGTATTTGTTTCAGTTTCATCAATTCTATCAATATTTTGTCTTTGAATTGAAGTATTTTGTACACTGAGACCCAGACGGCATGTTGGACAACTTGTATCTTGTTCTAGCCAGGATTGCAAGCATGAACTGAAATTTAAAAAATAAATTTAGAAAATTAGTACATATCAACAGTTACATTTATTCATATCTATCTTACTTATGGAATAAATGTCCACATGGTAATTTACGAGCGCTTTCCATTTTCTCCCAACAAATAGCACAATTATCACAATTTTGTGTTAAATCTTCTTGTGATGCAAGTGGATAACTAAAATTATAAAACAAAATTACAATGATTAAAAATAATATTTTCTTTGAGATGATTAAATATTCAATGGTATACCTTTTTTCCATATGATTTTGAACCCATAAATAATTGACATGCTTTTTAAATTTTCTTTGTATTTCATTTAATAAACATCTTAATTGCATTAAAATCACTAAACTTGCCATCGATAAGAAAATGTTACTCCATATGAGCATATGTAAATGATGGCTAAAGTCAATAATTAATGATGCAAGTTCGAATACCAATTCTGTATAGTAAGCATATGGTCCTCTTTTATCCCATGATACGACTATTAAAAATTTAATGTAATTTTTTTAATTATTTATTTACAATTTTAATCTTGTTTTTATTGTTATATTAAAGTAAATTACCATCACTTGCCATTCCTCCTTGTCTCATATCATATAGAAACATTCCATATCTTACAAGTACATGTGAAGTTTTTATAGCTAAAAGAAAGCACTACAAAAAATAAAAATAAAAATAAATAAATAAATAAAAACAATATATATTATATATATAAATAAGTATATACACATATGCATATTTTTTTAATTATAAAAATATAAAATCCGGAACATAAAAAATAAATGAAAAATTGTGCATACGTAATTTGATTAAAAATTTATTTATCTGATAGAAAGGATTGAAAAACTGGTTCGTCAGCAATTCGTAAATTTTTTGATTTTACTCTTATATTCATATATATTCATATATTACTTTTATTCTTTTCCTTTTTAGATATTAAATATACAAACGTATCGATTTTGTTAAGTTAAAAAAAAAAGAAATAAATAAATGTTATTGCACTCGTTGTCGTTATTCATTTGCCTTCATACACATACAACGTATTATTTTTTTAGCATATTTTATCATCGCAGGTTAACAACTTTAATCAACTTTTTGTTGCTAGTATTTTTATTTTTTTCTTTTACTTTGTCCCTTGTTTTGATTATTTTTTTTACGAATTATTATATTAAGATAAGAAATTTTTAAATATGTAGATTGAATTTAAAAACTACGAGTATTCTACTTCTTAAGTTGAATTTTTATCATTTGATTTTTAACTTTGTTAGATTCTTGAACTTTGCTTTTTAAACAAAAACAAAAATTAAACAAAATAAAAAAGATACTTACTTCAGCTGACATAAAGGCGAATGTATTTAATCCAGCATATAATCCAATACAAATAGCAACAATTATCATAACAATTGATATTAATAAAATTGAAACTAACAATGTAACTAATCTAATATGTGACCATCCAGGTGTTGTAGGTGAAAATGAAAGCTAAAGAAAAAAAAAAATTAAATATAAAATAAAAAATTTCAATTATTTTCTTTACAATACCTATTTAATAAAACATATTTTTTGTGTATAGGTATATAACAAAAAATATCATATAAGTAACATTGAATAAAGTCAACAACCTATAAGATTTGTTTTTCATTGGTTGTCTATTTTATTTCATAAGCGATTGAATCAAATTATAATTTCAATAATTATCATTAATTAGGTAATTAATTAACAATTGACTTGAATACCTCTTCTTTTTTATTAATTTTAAGATTGGAAGAAGTATCGTTTACATTTTCATTAATTCATTTGTTTATTTTTATTATTATCATTTTTTTTTTTTTAAATTAATTGATTTTCAATTACTTCAATTATGTCATAATTATAATCGCAGAAAACAGTATGTGGTCAAGTAGAAAAAAAGGAAACACGATTTGAATTTTCAATCAAATAAAAAAATTAAATCAAATTACACACAGATTGAAGTTTATATAACATATTGTTCATATTCGTTATTTGACCTCATCGGCAAAAAATTTATATTACAAAAAAATATAGTAAATAGTAATAGCCAAACACAAAGTAAAAAATTAATTTTCAATTCTAAAATTGGCATTTTCATTAAAGGGTGAAGGACGAACATGTTTTACTTTGAACGATTTAGCAAATAAAGCCTTATTAGTTTAAATTTCAGTTGCGAATTATTTTTAAACCTTTTTTTTTTGTATTTCATCGTTGATTAAACAACAATCGAATCTACGAATCGATGTTATTAATGTCAGATAAAATCGTACTAAATATTCTTAATAACCATGTGATAATCTCTCCCTAGTGTACATTTATACATAAAATATGTACATATGTTCATATATAAATTAACTTAATTATTATGCTGACATTCACCTTGTATAGGTATTTAATTAAGAAGAAATCAAAACTTATAAATTGTACGTTATGAAGATAACAGGTACGTGTAGATATTTTCATGTTTTTCTGTTTAAAAAATAAAAAACTTTGATATGACAAAGTACATTAAAGGATAAAATAAAAGTATAAATAATAAATGAGTAAAATTTAATTAGATGAAAACAACAAAATATCAAGTCATTTTTCAATTTCAATTGAATATGCATTCTAATTATGTACTTATGTGTATATGTATGTATGTGAAAACGTTATTTTCGTTTTTGTTTACTATGACAAGTTCAATGTTGAAACTTTCACCTATTTATTATCGTAATTATTTTAATTATGTATACATATTTTTAAAAACACAGAGCTGTATGTTATAGAGTTGTATGTATTAATTTATGAATGGACTTATCAAAAGATTTGGGTACATAGGTACATACCTATGTACTTTAATTTAAAAATATGGATTTCCCAAAATTCTAAATTTCTATAATTACAAATTTGTTGAAACTACATGATTTAGCGAAAAATTCTTCCAGGGCCTTCAACTTACAAGGATTTTTAAGAATACATTTATGTATATGTACCTACGCATACTACATAAACAATGAAATTTTATTTTCATTACAATGCAGCACAGAACTTATGTCTATGTATATTCAATAATTCATAAACATTCTATGATATTTATATAAATTGCAATTTTTATAAACGTTTTGAGGACGAGGTTAACAACAATTACATAAGTAAATTTTAAGGTAAACAACAGTTGTATAGAATGCATATAAAATACGAAGCAATTCTTAATATGGCATGGCAAATATTAACTTAAAAGCCAAACATGTAATCATTTTTCAAAGCCGATGCAATTAATTAATTTTGAAAAATTTTTAATCAATTTAAATATTTTTCCATTTCGTTAAGCAAAGTAAAGTAAACATTTGAATTTGAATTATTTAACAATATACAATCAATGTATCACACTCAAATAAGTATGTTTGCGTGTATTACGAAATATTTCGAAAACAATAGTATTGTAAAGTAATGGACTAGAAATTTAACATTAGATTGTAAAAATTTGTACTCTGTCAATAATTTTATTGTGCTCACAATAGTTAATTAATGTACAAGAAAAGAATGTCTAGACAGTACGTAAGTATATGCAAAGTCAATGTTAAATTTTTAATATCAAAGAAAATATGTAGGTACATACATATTTAAATTTCGATTCAAGGATAATTTTTGCGCATACGATAATATTTATTTAATTTTATTGTAATTTTTTAATTAATTCCATTAAACATTCTTAGAAATTACCTAGTTTTTATTTTAATCTCAAAATTTATATGTCATTAAAAAGAAAACTTAACGTATTTCGTTTTCTTAGGAAAAAAAAAGTTATTAAGGATTCAAATTTTTAACACCATAGGTGGTAGATTAAGTATGGGCGTATGATAAACATTTCAAAAATTTTAGTTATTCTAAGAATTTTCAAAAATTACTTTTTAAATTTAATTCTAAAAAATTTAGATTTTGTCTCACATAAAAATAAGTAGAACTTTTTTCCTTTGTATACATCAATAATTATTACAAACTTATGTTCTGTCTTATCTAATAATAATGTTAATAAGATTCTTTTTATTTGTTTACAATAAAAATTTGTCATTTTTAACTTAAAATTTATGTAAATAAATATTCCTAAATATAGACAAAAATTAATATGCAAATTAATGTAGATTACCTAATTATTATTATTTTGTGACATATTTAGCAAATCTTTACTAAACATAAAATGTAACCTACTCATACGTTATTTCTATTTTTACACCAATAATCAGAAATAGGTACATTATAATTCGCTGAATTATAAAATTTTGTCTGATTGAATGTGAAAAATATAAACAAAATAAATTTAAGAAAATTAAAAAACAAAACCATAAATAATTGAATCAAAAAAAAAAAATATTGTGTAAAAACAATCTCCATTTAGGAAAAAAGAACGTAGCTACCTATTATTTATATCTGCCGAATTTAAAAATAAATTGGTTTTTTAAGGTGGTTATTTTGTCATAATGCCAATTAAGTTTAATACTTGAATTTTTAAGAGGAATTCATCATAATTTTCGTTAAAAAATTTAATAATAATTATAAACAGACAGAATCAAGTTTAATAGAAAATAAATAAATCAATTAATTTTTTAAAACATGTAATAAAAAGAATATAATATTATAAAAATTTCAATATCGTGAGAATGTTATCATATGATAAATTTAAAATAATTCGTAACAAAATAAAAAGTTAAATTAAAAAAAAAAAAAACAAATTAATTTGAAATTTATTTTAAAGTGCGTCTTTAAAAAATTGAAAGAAAAGTAAAAAAAATTATTATTTTCACATGCATACATACGTATGTATGTGTATATCAAAAATAAAATACATGCCTGTTTTCATCGTACAAATAAAGTTTTTTATTTTATTTTTATTTATTTAAAAGTGTTAATATTCTCGTGTGTAATAAATGTGTACGTAATATATGTACGTATAAAAAGATTTAAAATATTTATTTATTTTTAAAACAAAATATTTGTCTTTTTTATTTCTTGGACATATCATCAGTATTCTAAAAATGTATTATTAAATTATGTATATATATACAATATATATTTCATTTACGTCATATCTTCCTACATGGTCATAATATATGTATACTGTAATGTACATGTTACATAGTTTAGTTTATGCTTTATTAAATGAAAAGTCATTTAAAAATAAAATCGGGGTAAAATAAAATACAAAAGAATATAATAAAATTTTATAACTAATTAAATAATTAAATAAGAACATTATATACATATGTTTTAAGTACTTACATATTCAAATCGATCCTTTGATAATTGTGAAAGTAAGTGTAAGAATCCTAAAATAGAAAACCATGAAATCCATAGTATTACCTGCATACATATAAAATGAATGGTAAATTATTATTAGAAAAATTATTACTTTTTTTAAAATTCATTTCAAATATAATTTAAAAAAAATATTTACCTCGTTCATAAATTGAACATTAATTACACCAAATATGAAAATGAATTTGTAAAATACAAAATTCCAAAATTTATCTTTAAGATGCTGAAATTGAAAAATAAAAAATAAAAAAGAGAAAATTGAAAATTTAATTTGGAAAAATGAAATTCATCTTTATTTATTATATTATTTACATGCAGTATTTAAAAAATAAATATACATATGTTTTCATTTTTAAATAATGTATCTGATATTTTGTAAACATAAATTAAATATAAAATACATACCTGTTGTTCAGAAATTCGTAAATCTCCAAAAACAAGCTTTTGAATTGATTTTCCTAATAATATTAGACAACAATAAGCCATATTTATTAGAGTCTGTAAGAAAAATTAAAAAAATAAAAATGAAATTTTTTAAAATTATAGTAAGTTAAAAGAAAACAAAAATAATGATACAGAAAAAATAAAGTAAATAAATACTGCGTACAGTACATATACAAATTACATAATTATCTTATCATTATATACGAATAGCATGTTGTAGATTACAAACAAATTTTTGTACAGATATTTTTTATATAACAGATTGTTTTGTTATTTCTTGTAGGATTGTTCGTGAAGAAATATTAATGGAATTCTATAATACATTTAACATTTCATTTTTACATCGAATTTAGGGAAAAAAAATATCTTCAATATTTTATTGAAATTTTAAAAGGTAGGTACATTAAAAAAGAAAAAATAAAAAATTTTTTTTAACTATACCAAATTACACAAACTTTATAATATCTGTACATAAATGTGGTACAATATTAATGATTAATGAGTTGCTAAATTTAAAAAGTAGGCCTTCTATTCATTACCTTAATAATACATGTGCAAGTATGATATAAGGAAATATGAAATAAGCACACCATTAAAAATCAGTTTCATCTCAAATACATTTCTTTTTCGTTTTATTTATTTTTTCTTTACATTGTATATATTTCATTTTATTATAATACTGTGACTATAATATGTATACCACGTATGTACATATGTGGAAATTTTTTCTTTTAAATTATAAGAAAGCCTGCTACAAAAAGAAATTAAAGGGTATTGTATATGTATTACATAGAGGAAAATTTTACATGAAATTATTTACAGAAAGAAAATACTAAAAATTAAGTCTCTTGTTCATTATTTGAAAAGAGGTTTACAAAATCCAGTTAAGAAATAATAAAAACCAAAGAAAAAAAAAACTAATTATTAGGTGATATTTATTAAGGAAGTAAAAGTTGACTTATTAACCAAAAGAGTTTGACTTTAATTACATAGCATATCATATCGCTATACGGCATTAAGATAAAATTCATGGGTCTTGTTATATAATCTGTCATAAATGAAAGTGTATCATTATATTTTTACTGCTAATAACTAATATTAATATTGTAATACAAACAATTTCTAATTTATTAACAATCTTACGACCGTTATTATACGTAGATAAAATACATACACATTACAATGGTATGCGGTATCATGAAATGACTAATGTCAGGTAAGATAATCCAACGCAAAGATTTCACTTGTTCAATTTTAGAGAAAAATTTAATATATTTTGTAATGACAAAATTAAATGATTCTCTCCCATATGTTGGCTAAAAACATTAAAAAAATTATCAATTTAAGTATCAAACATATTTGGTATAAGAGTATGTAATAGAAAAAATTGAAATTTGAATAGAAACAAATTAGTCAAACGAAAGTTGCCCTAAAGTGTTACATGTTTGGGCTTAATGCCAAATATGTATTTTATTTGTTTTATTGTTATATTCTTGATTTGATAATTCGTATAAACAGCTGATCATATTATAAAATAATTCAATGTTTTAACACTGGTGAAAGAATTACGTAAAAGTACACAGAATTTTCTTAATAATTTATTTATTTTATTCTGGCATTTGAGTACACTTACCAGAAAGCTAGCACCAGCTATCAACATTTTGAAAATAATCTCATTTTCATCACTTTTCATTTTTATTTGTTTATTTGCTAATTTATTTATTTAAAATATTTTCTTTATTTTGTTAGCTATATATCATCATAAACGAATCAATAGATTTTCTTATATTATATTTATCTATTAAGTTTTAGGGTAGGTCGTTCATAGTCTCAATATATGATAAATATAACGTATGTACTTTTTGTTTTTTTAATACAGGTACAAAAGAATTTACACACACAATTAAATGCAGTTTATTGATATCAAATAAAATCAATTAATATTTGAATGAAAATGCCTATATTAAATAAATAACAATTAGATAATCTTGATAATTAACAGACAAAAGAAAATAAATTTCAACGGAAATTTTTTCGCATAACTTTTTTTTTTTTTAATTTTATATTTAGTTCACCTGATTATTAATTTTCCTTTATTTTTCTGTTTATAAATAAAATTTTGTTTTTCTAAATTAAAAAAAAAAAAAAAAATTACCGTTAATTTGTTATTTGTTGGAAAATAACTATACAAAACAAATCAACTTCTAAATAAAATGTTAACTCACAGAATTTTATTTTTTAACTACCTTAAAATTCAATATGAAATTATCCTCTTAACAAAAGAAATAAGAGTGAAATAAACGAAAAAAAAAAAATTCAAATATACTTCATATACATTTGTATTTTATCTGTTTAATGTGAGTAAAAAAAAAAAACGACAATAATTATACATTCAAACCTGTTTGAATAATTTTTTTTTATTTTATTTTTGTTGAATGTATTTTTTTACACAAATTTAATCATATGCATACACTATTTTTTTTTTACAATAAACAAAAAAAAAAAAAACAAATTTTGTCATTTTTATTTTCAATTCAAAATAATTATTTAGTACAAAAAAAAATGTTTTTTCCAAAATGAAAAAATTACATATTCAATCATGTCAGACAAACGGTCATGTGTCATGTGTTGTGCCATGTACATACATACGTACTCCTACATGTTCATAGGTGTGTTTGTTCTTTTTATTCAATTGTAGATATATTTAATTAAAACTTATTAAAAGTAAATTGGAAAACAAAAAAAGTTGTGATTTGAAATGTGAATATACATATATACTTATAATTTTCATAAATACTATGGGAATTTACTTAGTTGTTTGTTCTTTTTTTTTATCTATACTTTTAAACTTTTAATTAACTTAATTATATTTGATGACAACAAAATAAATTACACTGTTTACACGCATAAAACTGATACAAAAAGATACTTATAAATAATGCACTATGTATTGTATGATTTTTTTTTTTTTTTTTAAATCATGAGAGCATATATAAACTTTAATTAATTGTTGGTACTATTATTTTAAACAACAAAATATTATACAATTTTTTAATGTTTTAATTTACTATGAAAAGGTTAAAGAACTTTAACAAATTTTATTAGAGAACTTTATAATCGAATTTTATTTAAATTAACATGTTTTATGTTCTTAATACCATAGTATTTAAGACTTGTGCTCGATTTTAAACAAAATAATCTCTATCACAACGTTTTCTATTAAAAAAAGAATTCACTTTAAGTACATTTAAAAGCAATCAACAATCATTGTTATAATATTATAATCACGGACTAATATAAAACTTCTAATGCAAACGAAATGGAAAAGTAAATAAATAAATTTGAAATATGCAAAGTAAATGTAAATTGAAAATTTTAATTTACTTTTAACACGAGTCTACACAAAAGCCGTTTTTTTTTATTTTTGAAAATTATTCACGTGTGTTTACAAATCAAATGCATGTGCAATGGAAATCATGCATTAAGCTGTATTTAATCTATCTATATATTCACTTGTGTATAAAATATAAAATAATTCTAATTATGAAAATTTTATTCAATTGCTTTTTTTATTTTTATTTACATTTTTTTTTTAAATTTATTTTATACTTTTACACTGTAATAAAATTCACGTGTTTATTGAAAATATATTTTAGCTTTCCTTTTTTTTATAAACAGACGAAAACAAAGTGTAGAAATTGTTTTCAATATATTTTATTAGTTGATAATTTTTGGTATGAATGGCGCGCGCTTTCATTTTATCACTTTTTTATCGAATCAAAAAAGAAAAAAAAAACACATATCAAAACAAAATGAAAAGATGAGAAATTCGAAAATGTGTAATTATAATTGAAAAAAAAAAAAAATTAAATAACTTTTCTTTATGTACACTTTACTGTGTGTGTTTACAATTAGAAATATTATGAACAACTAAATTTTACTATGAGTTAATTAAATATACGTATACGAGCTAATATTCAAAACCGCAAGAAAAAAAAACAAGAAAATTTATATTTATGTATGTATGTATATTGTATAGATGGGTAAATGAAAAAAAAAAGTAACAATATCACATATAATGTTTATAACTTCTCACACAGTTTTCTTTGCAACCAGATACATTGTTTATACGTATACATATGTTAACAAGGTGTTAAACTAAACAAAATCAAAAGTTGTTAGGTATTTGATTTCACATGTATTCATTTGAATTGTTTATTATAGTATATTATATACAAAAGTACCATTTTTATTTTAATCTCAAAGTGAACAACAAATAACATAGTATTTATGTGTAATTACCATTTTAAAAATATTAATTAAAAATTAGTAGATTATCTTTTTGTACACGCACACATAATACAAAATCAAATAAATAAAAATGAAATTTTAATAAAACACATGAGAACCAGTTTTGTTACTCATTTCTATGAATTTTTTTTTTGAATTTAAATTTAAAAAGTAAAAAATAAAAGAAAAAAAATTATAAAACAAATTTAAGAACTAAAAACAAAATCATACAAAATTTATTTGTATTAAAAAAAAAAGTGAATTTTTGTATAACTTGGATTAAATTAAGTTTTATAACCGAAATTTTAGTTTTTATATACAAAAATGAAATTTATATACTTAGGTGGCTAAAAATTCAAGTAATTTATAGATATGTATTTTGTATTGGAGAAGTAACATGGAGGTGATATTATCATATGAATGTAATTGATTCCAATGTCAAGAAATCAAAATAATCTTAAACAGGTAAACGATATATTGTGCATATGTATGTTTGTATTTAAAAAATGCAAAAAAAAAGTCACAGGCGTTTAAACGATATCATCGCGTACAACGAGAATATATTTATATGAAATGCAAGGTCTTTTATTAAAAAATATTTAATTATTTTATATGTGTATATCATACGTATATTTACATCCTCGTACGTGAATATTGAAACCCGCAATAAATTGTGTCTACTATAATACATTATGGGTTTGTCTGAAACTATTGCAAGTTTATCACGTTCACATTTTACAATAATGCCGTTTTTTTTTTTTTTTTTTTTTTTTTTTAAATAAAATACCTAGTTATGTATTCATAACGTTATATGAAAGAAAATACTAAAATGCAAAATAACCTTGCATATAAACATAATATACGTAAACAAATTTATCTTCATTTACATGTGTGAAAAACAAAAAATTAAATCACTTTTAGAACACAATTAATTTAAATTGAATAGGTAAATAAGCAGGTATCGTATTCATTTGTTTTGATCTTTTGTTTTTATAAAGAACGATATAAATTTTCTATTATTATGTATTTAAATTAAATATTAAAGTGCACACAATAGGTACTATAACACACGTAAGATAAAACTTAATAATAAGACTGGAAAAAAAAAACATATCTGAGAAATTTTAAAGAATCATTTTTATTTTATTTTGCATTTTCTTTAATGGTTTACTATTGTTATTTTTCTCATCGTTTAACAATAAACGATGTCATTTTAACATGTGTTATTGTATAAGAAGAAGAAAAAAAAACACACACACACGCACGTCAAATACAACAAGAAACGTGATCTACTCAAAATTACAACAATATTAAAAAAACCTATTATACATTTTTGTTATTTATTATCATTAGTATGAATTTAATGTTGTTACTCACAATTAAATTGCTATAACTGAATACGATTTTTTCTTCTTAAATGTTATAAATACATATTTTATATACATATGTGTCTATGATTATTACATGCAGTTTCATGTAAAGTAACAAAAGTCGTGATTACAACTAAGATTAAGATATACATAATTACGAAATAATAAAGTTCTCTAGGTAGTAACTTCGGTTTGATTTGAACGAAGTACTAGTATGTATACATTTTTGTATGAAACGAAGTTAGATGTTTTTTATTTTTCTACATTTTCAAACAAGATCTAATTGTATTTTTCAAATATTAAATAATTTTTATTAAGCCATTGAGTATATAACATTACTACATTATATTTTACCTGTATAACATACAACATATTATACACATACATATGTATGTTTTTAATACCAAATTAAAATCTCAAGTGAATAAATCTTTTTTAGCTTATTATGATGTAAAGATATATTATATATGGATTACTTAAAAGAAAAAAAAAAAAAAAAACAAAAACGATGAATAGTGTATGTTAATGATGTTGGTGGTGGTCAACTATTGAATTAGATATATATAAAGGTACTTGTATCTAATTTAAAATCTTTTGAATTAAGCTACTAATCAGGCACTTCATGTTTCGTTATATATTACGCGGATATTACTGATAGGTATATTTACCTATATAGCAAGAGTTTTATAGTGGGAGTTAAATTCAAATTATTTATTATTATACAATAAAACAAGTACGCATATATTATTAAAGTATGTACATACTAATTTGTCACATGAATTGGAATTAAAAAAAAAAGAATTCTTTTTTTTATGCCATTCATAAAACTATAAGACAAATACAATATTTCTTTACAAAATTTTTCTATTACATACTTTTATGCGATGTAGATACAAATACAAACATTAATCACGATTTGTAAATAAAGTCAATTGAAATTGTCATCCCACATTATTTGTGAATTACCTTATAAAATAATGTATAGATAATTACTTACTCATAACTTACCTCATAAACTAATGTAGATAATTTTATTTTAATGTTTTTATACAAAATTCAAAGTCACATACAAAATAAGAAACAACTTTTCTTTTTTGCTAAAACTCAAGTACGTTTATCTAATCTACTAATAATACTTTTTAAAAAAAAAATTAATTAAATTTTATGTTTTCTCCTACAAATTAACATTTTTTTTTTCTTTATTTTAGAATCAGGAAAATAAAATTGTAGAAATATTTTCTTTCGTGCTCTTGAATTTTTAAATGCATTTTATTCTTTTAACCATAAAAATAAAAAACTTCGTCACAAGTATTTTAATTTTTTCATTGTTTGCTTGCTGATTTTTTTTTTTTTTTTTTTGAAATAATTTCATTGTCAGTTAAATTATTTCAAGTTTTTCTAGTCTTATAGTAAAAATCCAAAGTATAACAGGTATACTATACTATTATAGAACTGTATGACTACTGTAACGTAATTTCGTAAGAAATTTAAATGTCATAAGTAAAAGATGCTTTTGTATAATCAAGACAATAAATTTATTAAATTGACTTTCTGTTTTATTTTATTATTTTTTTTTTAAATTTTTTGTTTTAGCAATTTCATCTCCTTGAATACTGACAATCATAATAAAAAATAATAATAAAAATTATCTTAAAAATCATCGATTGTAGCAGCATTTTAAAATTTTTTTGTTTGGTTTAAAAAATTTTGGTTTAACTGAAAATTAAAAAAACAGAAAAGTTAAAAATAGAAGAACATACGAAAGAACGAATAAATAATTTTAATTTTAATTTTTCATTGTTTATTTTTAATTGTAAAACTAATTTTAATTCATATCAAAATATTGTGTCAATTTTTCTATAAATACAATAATGATAATTTCTTCCAACTTGATCATCATTCATTGTCTTCGTCATCATAAGTCTTATTATCAATTCATAACGTTTTTACACACTATCTGTTTATAATTGTTTTTTTTTTTTTTTTATAGGCGTACAAAAACAAATTAAAATGCGTAAGTTAACGGAATATGAAATTGTTTATCGTTTCATTATTAAAATTTTCTTCTTTTTTTTTTTCAATTCGATCTTTAAAAACAGATGATCAACAACGTATCTTTTTTTATTTATTTATTGATGACGTTAAGATCAACTTCAACAAAACAACAACAAAAAATTATTGTTTTTGATCAGCTGAAAGAAGAAAGCAAGCAAAATGATTATTGAAGTTTAATAAACTGTATAAGGTCGTTGTTATACTATATATACATTTTTACAATGACGTTTTTCTTTATTTAAAAAAAAAAAAAAAATTGTATATTTTTCTATATGCATATTATATGCATATATATTGACCATGAGAAGATGAAAAAAAATTTTTTTTTAATTAATACACCGTTATTGTAACATGGTTGTATTTTATGTAAATTTTCCTTTTACGTTTTTATAGTATTATTAAGATTTTTTATAGGTAAACAAATTTTTACTGTAACATCAATCTCAACACTTAATTAAAAAAACAAGTTTTTACATTAAAGAAAATGCATATATCCTATAAGTATGTAAAACTATAAATGAAAAGTATTGGAAAAATATGCATATGGCTTATGGTTTACAAAGAAAGGTGACAAAAAAAAATGTATTTTACGTAAATATTAACAACTATCAAAATCCTTTCAATAATAGCATATGGTAATAAGTACCATGAATAGTAGATATTTATTTTTAAAAATGTAAATTTCCTCCCCACTTATATATGCAACATAAAAAAACTTTTACCTGCTTTTACACACTTTTCACTTTACGTAATTCATCTAATACAAAGTTGTATTTATTCATATAGATGTAAATTATGTATTGTGACATCGAAAAAATGTTAATCATTTTTAAATTTTTTCATACATAGTCAAAATACATAACATTCACTTTAAATGAAAGGTGTATCTAACATGAAATACCTATGTAATTGGGTAAATTTGTAAAATATTCTGATAACATTAAAATGAAATCAAATACGTACATATGTAATCACAATTTAATAAAAATATCAGTCATACTAAATCAATCATACTAAATGATGACTCAATTTTTCTTACTTAATTATTTAAATTAAGGCACACCTAATTATAATTGATAAATTCCTTTCTAAAAATGAAATTATTCATAAAAATAAATAAAGAACAACAACAACGATTAAGTATTCAGTATTTTACATTTTAAATTTAAATTTATAAAGTCTAAATAAAAAAGTTTTAAAGTCAGGTGATTCGTAAAAAATTTTAATGCATTCCTAAGTAGACACACATGCATACATTCAAACTAAAAATATACATATTTATGTACCTATGTATATTTAAGTTACAAAATAGAAAAATAAAAAAAAACTGATTTTATGAATATAAATTTTGAAGACAAAAATAAAACACAGAAAAATAAATACCTACATACAAATCGAAGCCACATGAAAAGCGTGAAAAACATAAGAAAACAAAAAGAAAAAGAAAAATAGAAAAAAAATTTTTTTTTTATGTCACAATTTATTATATGGGTAGGTCAGTAAACTTTTAAAGTATCAAAAAATCGGTTTTAGGTTTGGTTTTTATAATAAGTTCACATTCATGTAAAGCATCTCAGTATGTAGTTAATAATATTATTTGTGACGTGAACTAAAATTAAAAACGTATTATAACATATAGTACCGAATAGTACAAATGAAACTGTTTTATTTTTTCTTAAAATGCTTGTAAAAATATGTACATACACATTTACATAATATTATTAGGTTTATTACATTTTTTAAGATTTTCACCTTTCATTATAAAATTTTTTCAAACACGTGTGTGGTAAAGAATTCTTTTTTTAAACCGTTTTTTAAACGAAAAGAAATTTAAACCGTTAAAACAAATGAAAAATTTATTTGAAAAAAAAAATTAAACACAATGAATAACTGAAAAATTTAAATTAATGTTCAACTGTATCTCAAAATATGTATTACAATGTTGTAATTTTTTTTTTTTTCATATAAAAATTTCAAGAAATGTACCTACATACCACTTGTAAATAACATCGTGTCTAATGTGTTTTAGTTTTCAAACTTACCAAGTGCAATAAAGAAAACATTTTTTTACTATAAATATGCACACATTCGTATCAATCGTTTTACTACTAATAAGCTTTTAATTAGTTCAAGAACGTTTTTTTTTTCGAAAAATCAAAATGCCAAAAAAAGGAAATCTCAAAATATACACTTTTCATGAAAAATCACACATTCACCTACACGAAATAGGCAGTCAAAAAAAAAAAAATTAATAAAATTATGATTTACAGAGGCGCCTACCTACAATAATTTATCACTTACTATAAAAAAAATTTCTTTAAATAATGATACCGACAACGATAATATTTTACACAAATTTTCGCTAATGGTTTATACGACTATATAAACAAATAAATAAAGACGATACTAAAAAAATAAAATAAAAAGACTAAACATAGAATGTAGGAGTTTTTTATTTCAATAGAAGAGGCCATGACCAAGGCAATGAGTCTGACCTATTGATTCAATATATCAAAAAATGGTTAAATTGCCAAACAAATAAAATTGAAAAAAAAAAAAAAAAACTCGTTTTACGACGTAAAACAATAAATCGAATTAACAAAAATGGTAATGAAAACAAATAGTTGTACATTACAATTAAATTGTTAATTTTTTTTTTTCTAATTCAATTTATATGGATATTTTATAAAAATTGGGTATTACATTATGTATGCACTAAACCCAATACATATTATTTATAAATTTTTCGAATTTATGTTAATAGAAAGCTTTATTATAAACTTGTATAAGATAGATGTGCAAAAATAGAAAGTTTTTACCTTTCACAAATACATTAATTTATTATTCGATGTTATTTAAGCACAAAAAAAATATATATAGGTATAGGTATGTATATATACATATAATTTGTAAATTTAAAATTTACTTACCCAAATACAAACTGGCTCTTGTGACATAAATGAAAAAATATCATTTAAATGACCACCAAAACTTCTTGTCTTGTTCATTGCATCAATATCTAATAACGTTGATGTTACAGTTGAAACTGGTGATGAAACTGACTGAGGATCATTCATTTTTGAATATTTCGAATCATTTATATTATTAACATTTTCATTATTATTTGTCGTTTTATCATTACTATTATAATTAGATAAAATTGTTCCAGCATCCTCTTGACTTATACTATCAACAATTGCCTTAACATTCTCTTCAGATCCACCAGATGCTACAGCATCAATAACTGGTGATGATAATGATGAATTTGTATGTAGTCTCCAGTATGGATCATTTGTTGCTTTAATTGAATAATATAAGCAGCCACTCACTAATAATACACTTATTGTTGTATAAATTTTAATATTTGGTAATGGAATACGATCAAGAATTACAGAAGGCATTTTTGTTTCGTATTTTTTTTTTTTTTTTTTTAAATTTATTCCTTTAGACTTTTATTTTTTGATATTTATCAAACTTTATCTTTATGTCTTTATTTATTTTTTGTTTTTCAAAATTTTTATATTATAATAATAGTAATTATACAATATAAATTGAGATTATATATGTAGATAAAAGTTAAATTTGCCTTCCACGTTTTTTGAAATTATAACGAGTCACATTTTCAAATCTATAAAATAAACAAAGCAGAAGAGAACAATTTTAATCAATAAAATATAATAAATTAAAATATGAAATAAAATTTTATTTAAAAATCAAAAATTTATTTAACGATAAAACAAAATTCTTCTCAAATTGATTACATTACATTCTTGTATATATACATATAGATAATGTTCAGTTCACCAACGTACAATACTATCTCAAAATTGTCTTTGTAAAAAAAAAAAAATTAAATTTATAAAAAAAATTTGTTTTCAGTATATTTTAACTAATATTCGCAATAAGACAAACAACACAAAATTTTTTTGAAAAATTAATTCTAAGTGTTAAAATTTGATTTTAACGAAGTATTGCGTAATTTAAAATTTGAATTAAATTTAAAATAAGTTTGTATTAAAATAAAAATAGAATTAACAAGCAATTAAAAAAAAACGTTAGTAAATTAATTAATGAAGAATGAAATTTTATTTTAGAATGTACCTAATTTATAATTAAAAATTGTGTACATATGTGTGCACATAAGCACAAATACTGTATAATTTGAAAGTTCATCGATTTTAAAATTATCGTTTAGAAACTAAACTATACAATTTTGATGAATAATAAAAATTAAAAATACAAAATGTTGCATTTATTGTTGCAAAAATCAAAAATTGTATTTAAATATTTTTATTTTATTTTTTTATATTTCTGTTTTTTTTTTAAAAAAAAAAGAAAAGTCTAAGTATAAAAAAAAAATATGTATATTGTCCATAGTACTTGTATTAAACGATTGTAATAAAATTTATTTGCAATTTAAATTAAATTTGTACTTGTTGACCCGATTTTAATACTATATATTTAAACATTTTACATAGGTATTTGTATTTTTATTTTTACTGTATTTATTATTTTATTTTATTTTGTTCTGTTTTATTTTTATTTATATTTTTTTGAAAAAGAAAAAAAAATTCAAGTGAATTAATATTGCATTCACGTGGATTAAAAATGAAATTTTATAAAAAAATCTATATTTAAAGTTTTTTTCAGTTAATTACACATATGAATACGTATTGGTAAAAACCTTAAAAATAAAAAATAAAAAAATAGTTCAGAGCAAATTTACTTTGAAATTTTAAAGTTTGACGTATAGAAATACGTATAATAATTATTGGTTTGGTGCATTTTTAACATTTCATTTAAATATTTATGTGAGTCACTGATGGGTATCGCAATAAATTGCTTGTACAATCTTAAATCCTAATTCGGTTTTTTGCTGTAAAGTGATTCGTAGTTTATAAAAAATAAAATGCATATCAAAACCACCTACTCTTAAAAATTTCTAAACCTTTTGATCATTTTTTCCATTTTCTTCAATTTCATGTTGAATGAAAAACAAAAATTTATCTTATCTTCTGAATGTTATATTGCATGTCACGTTTTCGATTACACGACAACAAAAAAATAAAATAAAACTATGTACATGAATGATTGAAAATCAATTAAGACAGCAATATAAGTTATTAATTTTCATATTTAATTAAAATTAACTGTATATTTGAAAATACTTTATTTTTAATTGAATAAAATATATTTTTCTTTTGATTTTATTAATAATTTATTAATAAAAAAAATTTAAATTATAATTTAATGAAGTAATCATGAATCACGTTTCAATTTATATTTAATTTAATTGAAATTGAATTTTATTTACGTAAATTTCTATGTGCGAAAAAGTATAAAATTTCAAATAAATAAAAAAAAAAAATACATGTTAGATAACAATCACGGTTCACAGTATAAATAATGATAACTAAAGTAGAATTCTGAATTTGTACATAATACATAACTATATCCTATATCTATATTTGTGAAAATTAATTTAAATTTAAAATTAGTATTATGTCTGTACTGCACATTTATTGTTATCAATTCAAATTCAATAATTTGATGTTATCGCTGTTAATTAAAATAAAATTTTAATTTTAAACTAAAAATCGTTATATTAATATTCATTATAAGCAGACATAAATCGTTATCGTTATCAAAAAATTTCATTTTATATTTATTTTTATTTTTAACAGAATTTCATGAATACAAAACAATTACAGCAGTCAGTTAGTAATAATAATTACTAAAATATTTTCTGACCCCTTTTAATGTTTGGAAATTCCGTTTATTTACACTGTGTAACAAATTACATCGTTTGTATTCAATGACAAATCAAGGGTCATCATCGACATCATCATCATCAAATAGTAATTTGACATGCTTCAGTGATTTCATTAATCATTTACAAACTAAACATGAAATTAGTAGTAAAAAAAAAATTTTTTTTTTAAATCTATACTTAATTAAACTGAATTACAAGAAAATACGTGCACACATCAGATAATACACTACGTACGTTAACATTTTGAAAATTTCATATGACATAGAAAAATTTTGTAAAACTTTTTTAAATTTCATGCATATAATGTACAAATCATGCGACAGTATGTACATACGTTTTATTATTTGTTTACAAAATAAAATAGAAATATTACGTACATCGGTACATACAAAATTTATTTATATATGCAAACTGATAATAATTTGTTTTTTAATGCAATTCAAATGGATTGTTAATGTTACATTGTATTCAATTCTATTACAATAACAAATAGACTACTATAGACATAATTTATAAATTTTCTTATCAATTCTAAAAAATATTGTACAATCATGATGCAATCAGTAAAATTTATATGTATGTATGAATGGATTCAAATACATATATAAGGGGAAAACAAGTAGATTTTTTCAAGGTTATCAACACAAAAGAAAACTATCAAGTTCATATGTAAGAAATTATTAGAAATTTACTTTAATTTCTCTTAAATAAATTATAAATGAATTTTTTTAAAATATTTTCATTTATGAATTTTAACAGGCATTTACATTCAAGCTTGTAAATGACTTCCTTATTATGCCTTTTTAATTTTTATGACGTGATAAAGTAATAAAGTGTAAAAAGTTAAGAAATAAAATGAAAAATTAATATGGGAAAAGTCTTTAAAAAAAATTTTAATTTTATAACTAGGAAAAACAATGTTAATTTAACTGATGTAATAATATTTAAACAAGTATCGATTTATTCATAATTTATCTAAAATAAGTTTTTTTTTTTCAAATTTCAAAATTAATAATTTCCTATTTACAATAAAAGAATTCTAAATTTTAATTTTTCGAATTTATTTAAGAAATTCCTTATTTACAATATTTTTATGTTTAATTTAAAACAAATATTTAAGTTCCTAGAAAAGCTTTTACTATTTGCTCATTGTGATTTCTTATGAATAATTTTTAATATTCGATATAAAAATTATTTTATGAGAAAATTAATTTATAATAGCTTTGGCTCTTAAAAACATATTACGAAAACGTGAAAAGAATTAATTGAATTGCAAAACATCTCAAACATCTCAATAAGTAGGTATACGTATCTATGTGAGTATAAAATTCTAAAACTCAATCTATGCTAGAATATTTAATTAAGACAAAAAAGAACAAAAAAAAAATGAAAAACGTGTTCCAAAGCTACTCAGTATCTAATTATGATCAGTCTGATATTTCAAATTGTTTCTAATGTAAACCTGTAATTTATCCTCATAGTTTTATCGTACTGAAAACCACTTAAAACAACTATTACTAATTTTTTTTTTTAAGTCTAAAATGATTCGAATTAGTTGTCAAGCAGTATTTGACCAATAAAAGTTTGAAATCTGAACAAGCAAGAATATATTGTGGGCAGTTTAAATACGAAATCAATTAAGAGGTGTACTGAACAATGAAAATTTTTTAAATAATTTTATATTATTAAAATTAACGAATTTTCCAGGAATTTAATTATAGGAAAATTCTTATTTTAAGACGAAAAATCCAATATTCAATATTTCAATTATAATTGCTTGATTATAAGTAAAAAATGTTTAAGTTTAATAAAAAAAAAAAATATACCTATAGGTATATAAACATTAAATATTAATTTCAAATTAATTTTTCTTCCTGATTTGATGTCATTAATTGTTCGATTTTTCAATTTGAACCTCTTGTACTTATATTTTCGATAATGTGTTAAAATTGCTCTTTTGTTATTTTGAAAAAAAAATAATAATAAAGTAAAATACATTAACCTCGACAGCTTTGGTTTTAAGTATAGTTATATGTACATATTCTGCATGTATTTAATATGTTTAACACCTTTTGTAAAAACTGTAGATAATTAAAATAAAGAATTACACAGTATGTGTTATACGATTAGATCTAACCCGGAAATTATATTAACTACATACTAGCACGTTATTTAGCAGAATGAATGAATTGGAAGGTTAAACAAACATTTTAAAACACACATTTACACAAGCATGTATGAACGAAATATGTATGTATATAGTTTTTTAGCAATATACAAATACAACGGATATGTACAAAACGTATATGTAAGTATCCAAAAAATAAAAAATAAATAAATAATTAAATTGAAAAAAAAAAAATAGGTACATTTAATTTCATTACAAAAAGAAAGCGTTTTAAATTGTGCAATATTAAAACTTGTGCATACTATTTGTCCGGTCAATGACTGGAAAATTTTATACTGAATTAAAAAAAAGCATAACATTTAAATAAATAAACAAAATGAATAGATTCCACATATTATTATTTGTGTAAATTATTTTAAACATATGTGAGACAATTCAAATCAACATATTTGTATAATTTTGTAATTTCTATCTTTTGTATACATACGCGTATACATGAATCGGTCAATAACCTTCCTGAAATTAGGTGATAATTATTAAAAATTGCAAAAATTAACCAATGATTGTATTGAAATTGCAATGCAAAATTTCTTAATCGGTATTCAAAACAATGGTAATAAGAAATTAAAATAATAAAAAATAAAAATAATTTGCTAATAGTAAAAAAATCTATTAAAATGATTGTTCTCGATTCCGTTGTTCAAAAGATCAATGAATTTATATTTTATACACTCATATATTTATTGTTTATACAGTAATCGAATTGTGGTTGAAGTTGAATACCTTGAACTGAAAAAAAAAAACGACAGTTCGTTTGCCATAATGTAACATACATTTATAATTTATCTGCACTGCATGTTAATAGTGTACCACCAGTCGGCAAAAAAATTTTTTCTTAAATTTTTTATTTTCAATGTGATTTTTCATATTCAAGACATTCATTATTTATAACGTTTTCAAATGATCTATAAAACTTAACATGTACATATACAGTGTTTATATTTATGTAGGCTTTTAATTATTTTTAAAAACCAACCACAATTTATACACATTTTTTTTTTTTTTTTTTGTAACTAGTTATTTCATTTTATTTCATAATATAATTTAAAAGGTGAATTGCTATATGAGTTTAGTTCCAGATTGATCTCGAACTTCATGCTTGAAAGTTGATTCAAAAAGTGGTTTAATTTACTTAATACAATAATTAAATATATAATTTTTCAATACTCTAAAATATAAATCAACATTCATTATTCGTCTTTAATTTAGTTCAAAAAATTAATTTAATTTTATATTTTTCATGTTATTCACATTATCAAAGATTTTTATACAGTTTATCTAATAAATTAATTAATTATTGTTCTAAGAATCAACCTCTAATATGATTTTTATTTAAATTACAATAAATAGATTTTATTACTTAAGAAGGTAACTGAACTTTTTATAATTACAGTAAATGCAAAAGAAATCTAAATATGTACAAATAGGTACCCACATGTAATTTTATTAAATTTGTATACTCTTAATTAGTATAAAATTTTAATTACAAAATTAAAAATTCAAATATTCAAACAAGTATAACATCAAATCTCTATAAAATAAAATTTGTAATTTTCATACATAATTATTAATTTTAAATCGGAGGATTAAAGGTGTCTGTAATTAATTTACAGATTTCATTTTTTTTTTTTTTTTTTTTGTATTGAAAATTTTGTATAATTAAAAATTAAAGTCAAAAACATAAACCACAAATATTAATACACAGATTAAAAAACTAAAAAAGAAAAAAAAAATTAATAAAAAAAAAAAGCATTTCATATTTTCTTGTGATTATCAATTTATACATATTCAAATTATAAGCCAAACTAAAATTTTTTCCACATGTTGAATATTATTTATTCATGTTTAATTTTCGAGAATGATAAGAAAAGAAAAAAAAATTGAATACATATTTTCTGTAATATAAAAATAAAATTTTGATTTGTTGATTTATTTTCATCTTAAGATTACCAATACAGGGTGTCATAAAGTAAAGGTCACCAAATGCGTTTCCTCTATAGTTCAGAGTTCAGACTATTTCTAGCAGAAACTAAAATCCACTATCGTAAAATTCATTCGTTCTAAGAAACTTGATTTTTTTAAAATAAAAGTTGACGTTAAACATTGAATACTTTAAGATGATATCCTTCAATTTTTGTGAAATTTTCAGGGTTTGGAAATAATGACGGGGGACATTTGTTTTTTTTTGTGTAATTGGCACAAAATTTTCCATACAAAAATTATACAGACTGATCCAAAACTTATTTTTTGCATAAGAAATAGTGTTTTGAAATTTTAACTTTAAGAGTGGCTAGCAACAGCTGATTGAAATCGAAATCAGCTCAGTCAAAAACGTAAAAATTAAAAATCCGTTGAATCCGTTAATAATTAAAAAAAACAACAAATAAATATGTACATATGTCACGTACGAATTCAAATGTATATCATTTCATGCATAAGTACTTATGTACATACATATCTACATACATATGTGAACATTAAACACACAATTTGCGTGCAGGTGCACTTCCTATACATACGCATCAAAATTGATATAATAGTATGTACATACATACAACTCTAATGGTCTTATTCATTACGTGTATGTATGAATGTATACTCCAAAAAAATTCTGTAGAAAAAAAAACTAATTTTTTTCTTCTAATTGCTTTTTTCTCACACTCAATGTTCTATGCGTATACATACACAAATGTACATCAAATACTATATAACATACGATCATATGCATATCGTATATACCTACGTCTACGTGTATATATATTATATGTACTTATGAAATACAAAAATCGTTTATTGACTATACAGTGCAAATTAAAACATTTGTAACCAAATTATGAATTCATTTACATTGGAAAATGAATTCATATTATTCTGAAATAAACAACAATTACAATACAAACATTGCTATGATTTTCAATTATTTTATTAGTAATAATTTAAAACCAAGTATCACGTTTTATTGTTGTTTATTATGAAGATTATAGTACAAATGTATTGATTGCAATTTAGCAAAATGGTCATATGTATTTTAGTCGGCACTGTATGTGTATTATTTTAAAATCACTTATATTATTGGTGCCACCTAGCAATTTTTGCTTGAACTGTTTTTTGAAAATTTTCAAATATAAATTGAAACAGAAATAAATATGCAATGAAAATTGAAAATTTCATACAAAAAATAGTAATTTTCATTTATTAATAAAATGTAAACTACGAAACATTTTTAATTGATTTTTTTTGCAATCAATTAGGAAAAGTTGAAATTTTATGTTTATATCACAAAAATTACATAAATCATTCGTTTAATAGCAGATAAATTGTAACAAAGTCAAAGTACTTTTTCAGGAAACATGCCTTCACTCTTTTTCAATTTTCCACTGAATGAAGTCCTCTATCAAAAATCCGTCTCTTTACGCACCACAATTCCCTTCAACCTATGTGTGTTCAAAATTTAATTGAAATCGGTTGGATAGTTTTTGAGCTAGAAGGTCACTTTGAAGCGTCAAAAAACGGGAAAAGTGCGATTTGCATCTACTTTGAATCCTTATAAAAACTGAACGGAGTCCTTTATCAAAAATCTGTCTCTTTAAGCACCACAATTCCCTTCAACCTATATGTGTTCAAAATTTCATTGAAATTGGTTGGATAGTTTTTGAGCTAGAAGGTCACTTTGAACACGGATTTACCACTTTCCACACTTAACAATTCTAGACTTTCTCATTCAACATTAATGAATGAGGCCTAAATCTCATCTCTTACAACTCGGAAAAAGTGAACTTAAAGGTGGATTCTAGAAAATTTTTTTATTAGAAATGGTCTGAAGAACACAAAAAACGCATTTTGTTATATTTACTCTAGCACACCCTGTGCCCTGTACATAATACAACTATTTATAAATTTTTAATTTATTGTTTATAATAAAATTTATTAAATCATTTCATGTTTTTTGGTAAATACATCATTAATGAAAATCAAAAATTAATTTATACAATTTTTTTTTTTTTTTTTACTATAAACAACTTATTGTTGACAAGAAATTAGAAGAAAAAAAAATAGCAAATTCGAATTTTCCCAACTGAATATATCCTTGACCTTTCAGAAAATTGAAAAATAAAAAGAAAAAAATAATCAAGTGTAGAAAACTTTGAAAATAAATAAATAAATCTACAAGAATTATTGAGTATGTTTATCTTGTATATATAGCAAAAGAGACTTCCTGCATAACATGGATTTTTCGGTATTTTTTATTTCAAATATGACCTTCAATTTATTTCAACAAATAAAAATTTTGTTTAAATATTTTGTATGTGTAATAATAAAAAAAAAAGCAGCAGAAAAATAATAATGGCAAATATCTTTGTTAGTCTAGTCATCAAAGATTCAAAAAATATGTAGTCGTATACATTAATAAGATTCAGATACTTTTTTAAATATTTATACCGGCAATACCTTATACATCTAAGTTTATACTTTTCTGTGTAAAAAAAATTTATTAAAACAAACAGTATGAATCATCGAATCAAAATTATTACTATATTTATTTAAAAGATAAACAAAAAAAAAAAAGAAGAAAAATAAGAAAAATATAAAATTTTTTGTTCACTTAATTTAATTGAATTTTTTTTTTTTTTATTTGATTACACATCAATAATCACAAAAACACAATATATCTTACTAACGCAAAAAGAAATTAAAGAAGAAAAAAATAATTGATATAAAATAAAATTACATAATAATAAATCATATAAAAAATATGATGAAATATTTTAAAAAAATTTGATTCTGTTATTTTAAATCTCATCTACATACATACATGTGAACAGTATAAAAAAAAAATAATTAGCTACACTTGATATTCAAAATATGTACGTACATAAACCATACGTGGTTTATATATAACATGTTAATGTTATTTTAAAGTTATCACAATTTTTGAGCTGAAAATCTAAAGTCTAAAATTTTATTTAAGATAATTTAATTTTTGTAAATTTTAATCGAAAAAGAAAAAAATTAAAATAGAATAAAATACGCCTTTAAAATTACTTTTGTAGCTATTGAACTCGATTAATGAATTGATTATGAAAATTTCTCCTCGTCGTTACTTAATAAATAAATCAAAATATTCATCTAACAAAAATGTTAAAATTATTTTATAAAATTTCAGTTAACGACTAAAATTTAAAAATAAACATTTTTATTTTACTTTTTTTTTTTTTTTTTAAATAAAACATTTGTCACATTTGTAAATGTAAAAATAAAATCAAAAGATTATCTCACGTAATGCATTAAGAAATAAAAACGTGTACATATACAGAATTTAATTCATTTTTTATTTTTTATTTTTGCATATTGTTACGTACATTGTGTACATATGTATGTACATATTTATGGTTACTTTTAACTAACCTTGAATGTTTATATTAACATAATATTTTGGCAAATGTCCATAAAATAAATCTACATATGTAACTAAATAAAATTCATCCCCTTTTATTCTCTCTTGTTTACATTCTTATTCGTTTATGCTTTTGTGTTAATTATTACTTTTATTGGCTACACTTTTTATTACTACATCAGATCAGAGAATGTACACCATATGATACAAATATTAGAATTCATTAGAATACATAAGAAAACTTCTACGTCTGTCTATTTACGAAATAAATCAAATTTTTCAAATGCATATCATTTAGGTATATTATAACAGAATTTTACATCTTTCTTTTGTTTATTTTTTATTTTTAAAATGAAATCTTTTCTAATGTAAAATTATTTTTATTTTATTTTTATAATTTTGTCTATTGCTGAAAATTTCTATTTAAAAATTAAACAGCTTAATGGTAAAATAAAAATTTAACCTTTTATAAATATGACAAAAATATCAACGAATAAAAAAAAATTTATTCGACTAATTATCGCATTCTTTTACATTTTATTAAGACAATAAATTATTTTTATTTGATCTTTTCATTGTTTTTGATCATATCGTATATTTTATTATAAAAAAAAAATTTGTTTTTAGGTGAAATACCCATACCTCGACCAATGATGAAATTTTTAAATAAAAAGTAAAATGAATAAATGAAAAAATTTATGATGCAGATAGAAAATGAAACCCTATACAAGATTTTTATGCCATCAAAAAAAAAAAATGTAGGTATGCAACCATAACGAAAATTTAATCTTAATTAAATGTGAAAAATAAGGTATCCCGGTCATTACAAAGAATCAATTGTCTAGTTAGGATCAAATTTTTTTTTTCAAATAATTGGAGAAAATGAAATATTATGAAAATATTGTGAAAATTGTCCATTTATGCAAAAAAGATTTCATCTATGAATCTTAGGAATTTATTGATTTAAAATGTGCTTGAATTCAATTTCCTTTTACTTCTGTTTGCATTTTGGTACTTGAATACAAGTAAAAAATCTAAAATTCAAAATAATTTCTTAAAAAAAAATTCGTCACAGATGAATGATAAAAACTTTAAAAAAATGTACATAGATATTTCTTCCATAAAATTTAATCTCTTTAAAAGAAACTATAAAATAACCAAACGAAATGCAATGAATGTGCACGACGGAACGTACAAACATATACACGGGTATAAAATTGCAATAAATTTCATTGTATTTCACATTATGTAAAATACACACATAATAAAGTCTATAGCAACTAAATAAAATGTAAAAGTATTTTTTTTTTAAAGAAAAAAAAAATAAATAAAAAAATATCTTGCATTTATTAATTCACTTTACAATTGCATGTCACATAAATTGAAACAAAAACAAAAGAAAGAAAAAAAATTTTCATTTAAACAGAAGAAAATAAAATTAGTAGAGTATATGGCTTATTTACTTACACAGTATTACATAAAATTAAATAAAAATAAGATTAAATAAAGAAATTTATGTTCAGTTGTCTGTATAGTTGCATTTACGTAATAATTGCATTTTAGAGATGCATTGATGTGTATTTTCTGTTTTATTAAATAACAACAATAATGAATTTATCAGTTAATATAATGAAACTAGTAAATTTTTGTATCAGTTAAATAAGTATGAAATAACATTGATTAAATAAAAATACAGACAATAATTGACATAATATTTACAACACAAAATTTTTAAAATCTAAAATAAATTTCACGCGATATAAAATTTTATTTTTCATCAAATTTTGATTATTTTTCAATGTTGAAGACTGTGTAATCAAATCAAGTAGAAAATTATTTTTAAATGTTAAAAATTTAAATATAAAAATCAATTACATGAAAATAATTATTCTTAAATAAAAAAATAAAAAAAAATTTTTTTTATTATGACCATTGTTAATTGATAGCATACTAAATGAATTCATTTCACTTAGTAAAAATTTGCTGAACAATCAAATTTCAAAATAAAATTACAAAACAAATAAACTTTTTTATATGTTCACAATGATAAGTAAACAAAAAATAAATTTATGTTAAAGTAATTTATAATTAATTTAGAAAACCTGTACAATATCCAATTAAATTGTAATAATGATTATCAAATTTCTAATTTTACGAAAAGAAACCTGTATGTTTAGATTTTTTTTTAGAAGATATTGTACTCTCGTTTTTTCTACAATTTCAAATTTCTATGTACGGCAATTTCCAGAGGAATCATATAAGTTTTTATTTTGCTATACAAACAAAAATTTGTACATTCATACATACACATGTAATATGTGTTCAAATTTGGCTTAGATGAGCTTAAATTATTTTATTGCATTCAAAAAGACAATACAAACATATGTTTGTATTTTATGCAAGTTCATCATATTTATATTATCTTTCTAATTCATGATTTCATATCAAGATTTTATATTTTTGTATTCTAAGGAAAAATCACACACATACATATATTAGAGCATATGTAAAAAGTTTTCTTAAACAGTTAAGAAATCCATCAGACCCAAAACTTTTGCTGACTTATTTGTTCATTTTAACTTATTCACTTATCGTAATTTACGTACTAACCTACTTATAAATGAATATTTTCGTACTTGGATAATCCTACGTTAACTTGTTTCTTATCAAGGAAGTTACGACCATACATAGATGTGAAACAGTATACAATATATAGACATTCCAAAACTCCTAATTTACTCCCAATACTGTGGATTATATTGTTTCAATTTATGTATTTATTTTTCATTATTATTCCTAAACAAATCTAAAAATACTTTTAAACTTTATAAGTTTATACTAATGTATTGTATTCAATTTCACATAATAGCATTTAAATACAATAAGTTTTCTTTTGTACGACAATCAAATTAAAAATTCATTTTATTAAAGGTGTTAACAAATAATGTATTCATTGAAACGAGAAATATTGTTCAATTATCTAAAAAGATTTTTCATCTAAATCCGGTATTTAATTATAATAATTATGTAATCGAAAATATATATGTATATGTATGTAATTATGTAAAATTAAATTGTAATATATTTTTAAGAATTTGATTTTGGCTTTCGATTATCAATGATATTAATTGAATAAAAACAAATTTTATTGATTTTGAGAAAATTTGAATTGATTTAGTAAATGTTATTAGCATTAACATTTAATTAAATTGAAAACGCGTCAAAATCATAAAATTTTTGTGATATTTTTTGTATAATGCAAATGAATAAATTCTAAATACCCTCATATAAGTATAAAAACGCAGATAGTTATACTCTGTATTCTAATTATAATTTTATGCATTTAAGGCTTTATGGGAATACAAATGTATGTATGCATATATGGTTTCTTGTTTTCTTTCATAATTTAAAATTAAAGTATATGTACATATACATATTTCACAAGTAGTATTATGAAAATTTTTAAAATTTTCATACAAAATCAGATGAATTTTTTAAAAATATTCATATACAATGATGTAAAATGATATATTACTTTACGTACCTTCTATAAGATCTTAACTGCATATACACATACATATGTAGTTAACGTACAAAGTATAAGTGCATATGAACTAATCGTCAGAAAATTTGCATTATTTATTACTAGGCAAGCAAGTAAGGTGATAAAGCATCACCTGACAACCATAAGTTTAAATTTGAATAATGTTAAATAATGTGCATAATATATTAAATATACAGATGGAAATAAATAAAAATTATAATAATATGCACAAGAATAATTTTTTTTAAAATAAAATTTTACGAGTAAAAAAACCATTTTCCATTATCGCAAACTTAGTATATACACCTACTTGTGTACATACATATGTGGTAAGTTACGATAGCTTAGAATAGCAATGACCTACTCTATTCATTTAAAATTAAAAAAATAATATAAAATAAGAAAAAAGTGTCATGCATTTCATGAGTACTTGTATACCGCATTTTACATATATACATATGTAAATGAAGTAAACCACAATAGTCATCATCCACGTCATCATCATACCTACTTATATTAGGTATATTAACATGCCTAATGGCTAAAACTCCAAAGGCATCTTGAAATTATTTTGTTTTAAAAAGAAACGTAAGAATCAAAAAATTAAAATGAGAAAATGCTCAAAATATCTACTTTAGCCAATTTTTTTTTTAAGAAGGAAAAATAAAATACTAAAAATATTTATAAATATGTAATATAGGTAGGTACTTTTTTTTATTTTTGCACTCACCTACTTTAGCCTTAAGATATGTTTAATGTACATAATAAGATGATGTAAACTGGTTTTAATTGTAATATACAACAAAATAAAAAACCAAACAAGAAAAAAAAACTGTGTTTCTTCCTGATACCTCAATAATTAAACGACATATGCGTGTGTATGATTTAAGCCAGAGATATTGATTTCGTATGTACTATATGTATGTTAAAAGTTAATTTTTTTTTATCCCAAGTGAAAGTACTTTACTTTTTAAAACATATGTAGCAATCTATATATATTTTCTGTATGTATCTTTTTAAGAGTTAATCCAATGGTAATCAATATGCAATATTAAATATTTTAAAATAGCACAAACAAGAATATATAACCCGTTTTTAAATGCTGTTGTTACTGATTACGTGTACTAGTTAGTATAGTTACTAATGTTAGAGGTTGCTTTAATTATGATTTTAATAATTTATTTTAATTTTATTTTTTCAATTTTATTATAAGAAGCGAATCAAATACCTACATACGGCACAATGTTATTTGGTCTACAAACAACAAATTTCAACAGATTTTCAATATTTTTTCTTGTAATTTTCTTCAATTTTAATTCCTTTTTACTGTTACTTTGTTAATTAAATGTTAATCACGAATTTTTCTTTTATATATTTTTCATGAAATTAATAATTTAATACACAAAATATTCTATCAATTCGATGGATTTTCAAAATATATCAAATATCACCCTATTATAATAGATGAGCTGATTTGATGTACTACAAACAATTTAATGGCGAATAAAGTTGTCGTCGTCTCTAAGGTTTATGTCAAAAGCAAGAAAAAAAAATTAGAACTGAATTACATCACAATTACTGTTCTTGCTTTTAGTTTTATTTATTTCTTGTTTATATTTTTATTAAAATTAAATGAAAATTTCTAATATTCATAATATACATACAATTAAGTACAATGTAATTATTTTTCTCTAAATTTTTTATAATTACTTTTTTTTATTTAATTATGGGTCACATTAATTTTCTTCTTCGATTTCTCTTTTCACAACAAGTATGTATGTACTATCGATTTCACTATTTTTTTTTCTCGAATAAACGTTTAATATTTAATTTTCATTTATTTTTATATTTTTTTTAAAACAATTTATTTGTCGTTTTTAAAATGTGAAAGAAAAATAAATGAAAAATTAGGAAAAAATATAAATTATGCGACGATAATTTAATAATGTAAATCGAATATTATTTATGCACACCTGACTGTTGAGCTGACACTTTTCTTGTACAAACGAGTACAAAAGTATATACGAACGGGTTTCGAAACAAAAAAAAAAAATTTAAGAAAATGACAACACAACTTGAATTGAATCCAAATTATAAAATTACGAAAGGAGAGCAAACAAATAACAAATGACGGCTTATAAACACACAACATTACAAACATAAACAAACTTTTGAGCTTTTTGAAATGTCAATCAAAAAGTTTACATGGGGAACTGTGCGGCGCTTAAATGTTTCTACGTTTCCAATACAAAACAGTATTGCCATAGTGAAAAATTAATAAAAATTGTTTATATTTGTTGTTTGTTCTGCGACTAAATTTTTTTAAATTTTAATTTTTATTTAAAAGTATTTTTGAATTTTTATTTTATTTTAACTTTTTTTTTATTAAAATAGCCGTTACAACTTATTCCATATTGTTGTTGTCGACATACTCAAGCAATTTAATTGGTAGCAAAGAGGAATTTTTCAAACATTTACATTCAAAACGAATTTATTTTATTTTATTTTTTTATAATTTGTATATATTTATGTAAAATATAATATTCAAATATATTTTATTCACATATTTATTTTATATATAAAGTAAGTGTATATAATATGTTATTTATTTATTTTTTTTTTTAATTTTTTAATTTTATAATTATTACTACATTATGTTCATTAATAATATAATTAATTTCTTTTTCTCTTCTTTCTCATTATTTTCTAACATTCTTATCATAATAAATTTTTTATTTATTAATTACTTATTGTTTATAAGAATACCAAAAAATCACATTTCATTGCACATTTACAAATGTTGCTAATAAAATTTTTTTATTTTTTACTTTCATTTTCATTATCATACAATTGCTTCATTCCATTTTTATTTTTGCAAATTCTTTAATATCATCATATAATAATGTTTTCTTTTTTTTTTAAATATATTCATTAGAAAATAAGCTAATTTACATATATTATTTTATTACATACATACAAATATGTATATCTTAATTAATTACCATGTACAATGAAATAGTACAAAGAAAACATGAAAGAAAGAAACACATTTTTTTGACTACATAATTTGTTTTTATCTATGTATACATTTTTTAATTAATATAAATATTTCATAATTTATATCTAATTTGTTTTTATTTTTTATTTTTTTTTTTAGTTATTTATTTACTTAAATTCTCATTAACTTTTATATTGTGATGAATATATAATTTAAGATTTCTACTGTTCATCATTTTGAAGAAAAAATCATTAAAAGGTAAATAATTACTAGAGTAAAAAAAAAAACTATAATCAAATAACAAGAATAAAAAATATTACTAAAAAAAAGAAGAAAAACTAAGGATGGAAGAATAATGGATTTTTATATTTTTAACAAATATAACTATTTACTAAGAAAATATACATAAGTATGTTAGAAAATATTTAACTACATTAGACAAGTTAACATTATGACAAAACAAAGTAAAAACAAAAACAAATTAATTTATCTAGTACGATATTTTTATTTTTTTAATGTATTAACGTAAAAAATATTTTTATTTGATTTTTTATTTAAATCTATTATTTTTTGTCTCTTCTATTTCTTTCTAATGGAAAATCAAAAAGCATAAAACGTACAAAAAAAAATACAAATTAATATATTAACAGAAGCTAAATTAATTAATCAGTTTGTTAACAAATTTTAAAAATTAATTCAATATAATACCAACGTTAATTAATATTAATTAAAAAAAGAGTGTTCTATGAGTTTATATTGCAATTGTGTATGTACATTAAAAATAAGAACTAAAAACCGAATAGATTTTCTTAAAAAAAAATAAAATAAAAATAAAAGAAACTACAAAAGAAATTAACCACTATGTATGCGATTTACATTATAAAAATCTCATGTTATCGTCGTTATTTTTTTCTTTCTTTCTAATTTCTATATTCTACATTATATTTCTAAGTTTAATTAAAAAATAAAAATAAAAATAAACGGAGAAGTATACCTATGTTATTATATTACAAATATATATATATATATTATTTATGAAATTAATTTTACGTACATATATAATTATTTTTATAAAATTCTTATAACATATAAATTATTTATGTTAATCGTAATTATTGTTTTATTTAATCTTAGCTTATTTTTGTTTTTTAGTAATTAAAAAAATTTGTCAAATGTATGTAATAAATTATAAATTAAGTAAAAACAACTTTTTTTTTAAATTTTATTCTAATTTTAAATTTAGTAAAAATTTCACCTCAAAATTTATTTATTATTATTATTTTTTTTTTTTTGGAAAAAATAATTGTTTTTTCATTTACATTTGTTGAACATTTAAAAAATTACATGAATTACTTATTTTACATTTATATTTACATATATATATTAATTTATTAGGAAATTAAAGATAAAAGAAGCATTTGCGATGTTTTTTAATGTTTTTTAAATATACATATTTATACATACATGAATTTACACATTTTTTTTTTTTTTTTTTACATTTTAAATATTACAATTATAATAATATTCGTATATAACATTTTGTATGTCATAGTAAAAATATATAATATGATTCTCTTTACTTACTGTTTCAATTAACGTACATATGTATAATAGATTTCTATGTCATATACATATATGGATGTGGTGTAAATTTCGTATCAACGTTTTTATAAAGAAAAAGCTGCTTACAGACAGAATAATACAATAGTTATCCTAATTTCATCAATAACATCCCATTCCACTGTACATATGTATGTATATTTATATTATTATTTTTTACTTTAAATTTTACAGACAATTTTTATTTGTTTTGTTCCTTTTTTTCTTGCATTATCCAAAGCAAATAAGTTTTTTTCAATAAACATATATATATATATATATATATATATATCAATTAAATTGAACTTGTTCATCGCAGAGAAAGAATATAATGTAGTTTTCATAATACTCTCAGAGACGAATATTTTAATCGTTCATAAAATTTTTCTACAATATTTTATAATAAAAAAAAAAAAAATGATTTGAAATGAAATCTAATTAACAGATACAATTTATATAGATAAAAAATGTTTATTTTATCATTTTTATTTTTACATTTTCAAATATCTATAAAAAATAAAGTAAATTTTGAAATTTTTGTCCCTGAGATATTTATCATAAATTATTATTATTTTCTTTTTTTTTAATTTAATTTATGTAAGTTATTTTATTTTCATTTCTGCGATGAGTTTTCATTTTGTTCTTGTTTATAGGCTTTTTTGCCCATTGTAAAAAATATTTTTTTTTTAATTTAATTTTTATATTTTATATTAAGACAATAATAATAATAATAATAATATGTTAAACTTTATGTAATAATAATAATTAATTGTTTACAATAATTTTTGTTTTGTTCTTCTATCATATCTTTTGTTCTCACATTAATTAACATTAATGAAAACATATCACAGATAAAATTGTTGTAAAAATCTATTCTTACATGTATATTATTTATTTCTTTTTTTTCTTCTAAATTTTGAAAACCATTTTGCATTTTATTTTTCGTTTGTATATATATAAATAAAATTTGCCTCTGATTTACTCTTATATTTGTCATTTCAAAATTCATATCATCTCATTATATATTCTAATTAACAATTTTGTTTTAAAGCAAAAAAAAAGAAAAAGAAAACAAATTATTTGTTTAACAAAATTTATATTTAATGTAGTTTAAAAATCTTAATATATTATTATCAATTTGTTATTTTTTTCCTTTTAAATTTAAAAATTTAAAAATTATGAATTATATAATGTATATTTTTAAATCTTTATCTAAATTTCCTTTCCATCATACCAAATTTGCTTTAGCACCAGAATATCACCAGCAGCACTCAAGTTATTTCTTTTTCAAATTAATTTTTAAAAATTGTATTTAAAATAATAACAAATGAAAAATAAAGTACGAAAAAAAACTGTACTTTTTATATTTTCATTAAAATGCTTTTTTTATCTCCTTATTTTAAAACTTCATTGAAATTGTTTTAACACCAAGTACATTACGTACATTTTCGTTGTATTTAACTAAAACAACTTTTGATGAACGAATATTTAATTTTTCACCAGCACATAACAATTGTAAACAAATCGCCCTCTCAAGGAAATCAGTTGTTTTCAATTCTCTCAATAATTCTTTATTAACTGTTGATGGTGGCATTGAAGGACAAATCTGAAAGAATAAATTAGAAACTCATTTAACTTAATATCGTGTTTTCATTGTATAAAAAATAATTATTTTACCTGTTTTAGTAATGTATCCTTTGATTTAACTTTCAATAAATTGCACAAATCATTTAATAGCACCCATTTTTCAGTTCCTTCATCCTTTAATAAATATAAAGGAGGAAGCGGCATTTCAGATTCTTCAAATTCAAATATTTCTTCTATATCAGACTCATTACAATTACGATTCTGTTTTGTTTCTTTATTTCTTTCATATGTTGATCTACGCCGATTAAGTGATTTTGTTGTTGCCAATGTCGTTGTATTAGAATCACTAAATTGTTTCATTGAATTTGTGTTATCTATTAATCCAATATTATTCAATACTACTGTACATTTTGCTGATATCGTACGAAATTTTGCTTTAAGGCCACCTTTATCCTCATAACACATAATATTCGAATTACTGTCGCATTTTTCACGTGTCTTTTTTGAGTCTTGGATCAATTTAACATTTTTATTAGGCGTCTGATAATCATCATTCTCGTCTTCATCAATGTCGTCAAATTCAGGAGCTCCGGCTAAAATATCATAACCATATTCATCTTGGTCTTGAAATAAATATAAAAAAGAACATATTAATTTCAAAATAGATTTGGCGAAAACAAAAAAAAGGAAAATAAAATAAATAGAATGAAATGAAAAATTAAATTTGCTTTTACCAAATATAAACCATGGTCCAGGAAGTCTCCATGGTTGTTTATGTGGTCCTGTATTTTGAACATCATGTAAATGATTTTTAAGAAATACTTCCATTTCATGATTTTCTGCTAGCATAAGAGGTGTTTGTCCTACCAAAATTACAACAAATTATTTTTAATATATTTCCATATTCAAAATCATCTAAAACACTTTTAATAATATTCTACTTACCTGAATATGTTGTAACTAAAGGATCTGCACCATACGACAATAAGAGACGTACAATTTCTATGTAACCATTTTCACTAGCCTCGTGAAGTGGTCTTATTCCAGAATGTGCCGTTTCAGAATGGTTAGCTCCGTATTGAAGCAAAACTCTAGCAATTTCTAAACGCCCTTTCGAGCAAGCTTCGTGCAGAGGTGTATAGCCAGCGTTATCCTTCGGATCCGGATGCATTCCTAATCTTTCTAAACAATATGCAATAACATCCAAGTATCCCAAACGAGCTGCTTTATGTAAAGCACTCTGGCCAACACTTTTATTTAACACCCATTTCTGTATTTCTTTACTGACATCATTCTCACTTCGACTTGGTTGTAAATCTATTGGAGATAATCGTCTCCTCTTTGTCCCATCTAAGCTTGTATTATTACTATTTGTTGGTTTCTTCTTTTTACGAATGTAATCAAAACCAGAGCTGCCACCTTTGCGTCGTCCGTTACGGCTTTTATAAGTTCGTTTTCTTGTAAAGAGCAATGGAGTATTTGTTTCATCTCTTTCAGATATGACACTTGGAGTGTCACGTTCATTTGTATCTTGTGTCTCTTCTTTTATATTCAAAGATGAAACATTTTGCATGCAAGCATTAATTTCAGTGTCACGAGTTTCTTCATCATATTGATTTATTCCTGATATTTGTGGTGACATATCATCAATTTTTTCTTGTTTTATTTGTGACACGTCAATGGTCATTTGATGATGAATCTTTGATAAATTCTCATCGTTATTTGAATTTGACATATTTTGTTTTTTATTTTTACGAATTTTTTCACCAAAATCAATATTCATTTTTTGCAAATATTGTTCGTATTTTTGATCGAAAGTAACATTCTCAATTTTAATTTCATTCTCAATATTACGTAATTCTGGTGGGGCTGAAGCTGGTCTATCTTCACCACCGAATACTTCTCGTATAAGCTCTTTGGTTTTTAAAACTCTAGATTCTGTTCGTGTTCTTGATTTTAAGATTTCGGTTTCAAAAAGATTTCGATGTTCGCTACCAAATGCTGGTTTATTCTCTTTAACTATTGGTGTAGGCAATAATTCTGCTTCATTAGTGCCGCGAGGTAAAAGTTTTGGTTCATTATTAGATAAAATTCGTGTAATTTTTTTGCCTTTTTTGGCTTTTAAACGTGAATGTAAAACATCTATAATTGATTTTGGTACATCTTCATCAGAACTTTCATTTTTAAATTCGTTTTTTGGCTCTTGGACAACATCTTTTTTTGATCTACCTCTTTTTGATTTTGATATGGAAGATGATTGAGAACATTCTGTGTGATCCTCATCCATTCGTCGAAATGAATTCTTTGAATTGTCTAAACCACAAGATTCCGAAGCATCACTAGAATGTGGATCTAAATCTGGAAGAGAAGTTGATACTCTATGATGAGCAGGACCTTTTATTGTAATTAAATTTGCTGGAACTTTCATTGCTCTTTTGTATTGATACACTTCCATTTCCCAACCGGGAGGAAATGTTTGAGTGTTATTTGAAGATTCAGTTACGGATGATTTATTTTTCATTAACTTTTTTACTGGCGTTACTTTACTAACGCCAGAAATCATGTTTTTTTCTTTAGATTTTTGTTGCTTTTTTGCTGGCTTCTGAAAATCCGAGTTTTGAAATGAATTTGTTTGTTCATTACAAAACCCTGATCGTTTTGAACGTAATCTATCTGCAACTTTTGATACTTCTTCTTCTGAACTTTCACTAGAACTTGATTCTGTTTCGTTGTTTTGAAATCTATTCATTTTTTTCTTTATTTTATCATCAACATCGTTGTCATTACGTTTCCTTTTAAAATCAATCGACTTTTTTCTTTTCGTTATTAAATTTTTTGTTTTATCAGTCGAGACAGATTTTAAATCTTGTTTCGAGAATTTAGCACAGTTTTTTTCTGATGGTCGTGATTTACGATCAAAAGTTGTATTTTGGACAATTTTTTCATTTCGTAATATTTTACTATTTGCTATTCTTTGTTCAAGTTCTTTCTTTCGTTTTGATCGAGTCATAGTTTCTTCTGTTTTAAAATTTTCTCTAGATAAACGTAATGGTGGTACTCTTTTTACTTCATTTTTTGTTGATAATTGAGTCGACTTCGACTCATCCTCACTCACGTTTTTTGAATTAGTACTTTCTGTTTCAACTTTCTTATCATCTTCGTCATCCTCTTCATTATCACTAATAAGTTCGTCTTTAATACTTTTCGAGTTTTTTGATCCCAAATGGGATTCCCTATTCCCGTTTTTTGACTTTTTTCTAGAATTCAGATTTGATTTCGATGATTTTATCGGACACTTTTCATCTGCATCATCTTCACTGTCATCACTTGTTTCACTAGGCAATTTCATGCATTTAACTCGAGCTTTAGTAATAAATTCTCTTTTAATTGGTGCTTCAACAATTGGCGACTTAGTTTTATCGTCACTGTCTTCAATCCATGTATTCAAATTGATTTTTTTCGTGTTAAAATTTGAATCTGATTCTGTTGAAGTTTTCTCTCCAAGTTTTCGTTTTCTTGATTCTCGTCTACTTCGAATAAGATTCCTACTCATGCTTTTATCTTCAGCACCAGAACTATCAGTGTCTGAAAGTTCACGTGTACTAGCTCCGCTTGTTCGAGATCTTGGTTTTCGAGTCAATTTTTTCGGTCTTTGAAAGGCCCTTTTAATTTCATCTTCACTGTCTGATGTACTACTGCCTATTCGAGCTGCTATTCGTTTTTCTTGTTCAAGTCTTTGTTTTTCTCGTATGTTACGATTGATTTTCTCTGATAACCTCTCAACTAAAGAATTGCGGTTCATTTTATCTGCTGAATTTTCTTCAGATTCTTTAGTATTTAAATGAGACTTTTGTATCTTCTTGTCAACATCTGATTGCCCTACGACTGTTACATCCGTATTACTTTGTTGTCGGAGCAAAAGCAAGGGTTTATCTTCATCACTCGATGTTTGACCTCCTTGGTCTTTATTTTCTTTTTCCATCTTTACATTTTTTGTTTCTGTTTCTTTACCTTCTACTTTAATCTTTTCAATCCTTTTATCAATTTCACCATTTTGTTCTGTACCTGCTAAAGATTTTCCAAATGCTTTTTCACTTTCTAAATCGGTGTTGTCAGATACGGTTTTCTGAGATTTTCGTCGTTTACCTCGTTTTTTACTAGTTCCCATCTGTAATTGTTCAACTAAATTATTGCATGCACTCCCCCAATCCATCAAATCAAATGTCGAATGGCCTTCGCCATCAGAGAATGTTTCAAAAGTTGGAGGAGGTGCACTAGATGATGAGAATTTCGAATTATTTTCTTCCTCAACATTTTTATTCTGATTCAAAGCTGGAAGAGGAGTATAACCTTTAAGTTCCCCTTTCGTTCTAATCCTGGCAGCTAATAAGGATGCAATATCAGAAGGTTTATTTTCTTCATCACAAGCATCCTCACTCGTTGATTTTTTATTCATTGAAGATTTTTGTTTTTCGTATTCACGCATTTCTATACTAGTTCTCAATTTTGTTAAAACATTTTGATCAGCTCCTCGATTGATTGCATTACCACCATTAGATGAATTCGAAGAGATCGGTGTTACTGGTTTTTGTGATGCATCTACTGGTGGTGTAACAAAATTTTGTCTATTATTTGATTCAATTACTTTATTACGTTCATTTATATCTTGACTTGAAGAGTAATTATTTATTGCCGAATAACCATATTGTTCTCGTTTTATTAAAACTCCATCATTTGATTGTGACACAATTTCTTTTGAAGGTAATGTTGGTGGATACCACGGATTTTGGTTTTGATGAGATATAACTGAGGTTTGATGACTTGCGGACAATGGAACAGCGTTATGTGGATTTAACGGAACTGACGAATATTCTTCTTTATATGGAAGATAACGGCTTTTTATACCTTTATTCATGTAATCTGGATAAGTCAATTCCTTTTTATTATCTAGCGTTTTTATATCCTGTTTTAACATTGTTGAAATTTCAGGTTTTTGATTTTGTTGATAAACTGATGCGCTCTGGGCAAACTGCATATGTTGCTGTTGGTGATATTGCTGTTGTTGCTTATAAGTTTTTTCCAAATGAGCTCTGTACAACTCATCGACTCTTACTTGCTTTTCTGGTGGTTGCTGATCTTTGACAGGTTCTTGTTGTCGTTTTCTACTGTAATCAGATGCCAATTTTTCATTTGGATGATCATTTCTTAATCGAATTTCACTTGCATATGGTGAAGATGGAACACTGGTTGCAACATTAGGCTTATATTCTTGATTTCTTGTAAAATCAGGCGTATAGTTAGCAAGATGTGGTTGTAATTCAGGCTTTTTATTGTCACAATGAAATTTCATAGAAGATTTCTGTATTTCCATTTTTTTAAAATATTCTTCTTGTGCTTTGTCTCTAAACAAATTATTCGACTGTTGATTATAATTTGTATGTTGTTGACTTAATTGTTGTTTATGGTATTGATCATTAATAGATCGAGTTTCGTTTGTATATTCTTTATAAATATTTGGATCTTCATGCGTAATCTTTGCATAAGGGTTTTCCACTTTGTGTATTGGTAATGGAACATATGGATCTCTCACAGGTTGAGCAAAATCTGCTCTGTCCTTTATTTTTTGATTTCCCTCGTAATCTGCAGTTTTTACTGTTTCTATCACTTTTTTCTGTTTTTGTGGCGTATTTACCAAATAATCATCAGATTTTTTATCATATACCGTGGTTGGCATAGGAGGATTTAAAATTATGCTTTGTCTATTAGTTTCTGTTGTTTCACGTTTAAGCGGAACATAAGGATAACTTGGGTTATCCTTACGAGTTTCACGTGAATAAGGTACATAATTTGACACAGAGGCATTATTCGCTTCCATTGATTTCTTGTATTCCATTTTTTGCATGCTAGTTAAATGAGATGACTGCTCATATTCTCTTTTCACCATACGTGATGGACTGGGTAAACGTGCTGTTTCTACTTGATGTGTTTTAGATGGCGGTGGTACAGGCTGATATTGCTGATAATATTTATAATTCTCGTTATCATACCCTACAGGATATGGCGGTATTTTGCTTTGTGATGGATAGTTTTGAGGCAATTTGTTATTTACTGTTTCATCATGTTTTACATTCGGATGAATGATTGTTGGCTGCTGATGGTGCTCTAAAACTCTAGAATACGTACTTGGCTGATGACGAGAAGAATACTGATGCACTTCAATTGGTTGATGAGACTGATGTGAAGTCAATGGAGATTTCTGAGTTGAAGATATAGGTGCATTTGTTTGTGAAGATATTGGGACGACGTTGTATTGGTTGTGAATTTGTTGAGGATATGTTTGTTGTTTTATTTTTTGAGTTGGCTGGGCATTATTCGAACGTCGGGCATCATAATTACTACCACTCGCTTGCACTTGTGATTGTCTAGCATCGTTATTAACGGCTGCAGCATGCTTGGAGAAATTCGGTGAAAAATCAACTTTGAGTGATTGTGAGCTTGATGCTATGCCACGGTTGTAGTAATTTGTAGAATACTCGTCACAACCTGTTGAATCTGCTTTTGTTTTGACGGTCTTTACAGATAAATCTAATGGAGATTCTCTTTTAACGGGACTTAAAATTGGTGTGGATTTTTTATGTTCTGTTATTGTTGGTGGGTGTTGATACGGTTGTTGAATACTTAAATCTCTTGGTCGACAATTAACAGGTACATTTGTTTCACTCGGGCGGTTGGCATCCACTCGTGATATTACAACATTTGAGTACTCAGATCCATGTGGCCCATGTGATTTTGGATTTCGAGAAGAGTGTTGCGATTCTCTTTCTTGTAGTTTAGGCTTTTCTGGAACAGTTGGTTTAATAACTTTTGAAACTGTTACACTGATATCATTTTTTACTAAATCATTGCAAACAGGAAGACTTTGTCTTCTTTCTAATCTGTCAATATGTTCCGATGTACCATCAGTCTTTTTGGTATCAGATATTGAACTTTTTCTGGGTATTTCATAAGGAACGCTTGGAGGAGGATATTTATTCATAACCGTATTTTCTAATCTTATTGAAGATTCGTACGACTTCATGTAATTGACATTTTCATTACTTCTGGATAAATTGCTGTTACTATTACAGTGATTAATTTTTGTCGGGATAGGACAATCAAAAATATTCTTACTGAGATCACTATCGGATCTACGGACGGAAATGTCTTTGTTAAGTGTACGTTTAATTATTTCATAATTGAGATCTTCTTCCGAAGTAGCACTTCGAATCGCATAAACATGATTGATCATCTCGCGATAATTCGGTTTTTCATGTTTTGAAGTCATATGTTGTTGATCAGCGTATTTAACTGATGAAATTGGATACTGCGGTTCTGTTGGGTGTATATATTTTTGAGGGACTTTTACTGATTGCTCCATTCTTGATTGACTAGGGTAATCTGGATAACCAGGATATCTACTAGAAATGTTCTTCTGATTATAGGGGGATGAGACCATTTGTTCATTTGCTTTTTGTTCTGGAGTACTTCTATAGTGAATAGAAACATTATGATCATTGTGTGATTTTTCAGATATTTTTTCTCCTTTTAGAGCGTAATTTGTTGATATTACTCGAGCTTCTCCTCTTGTGGTATCGTTCAACTGATAATAATTTTGACTTGGAGGATATGATGAACTCTTATAATTTGTATTTAGATTTGTCAGTTGTGGAGTTGAAGACGATTTTGAAAGAGTTGGACTGCGAGATGGTTTTGGTGATGGTTGTCGAAAAACTGGACTTTGAGGAGACGGACCATTTGGTGCAATTGGACTTTGTGTAATTCGATAATGTGGTGAAGCGACTGGACTTTGAGATATTCGACTACTCGTCGTATGACTAGGCCAAGCATATGGTGGATTCATAGCTCCTGGACTTGGAGATGTTTTGTATGTATTTGGAGGTGGACACTGAGGACTCGAAGAATTTGATGGCGATGATGAAATATGAGTTTGACTGTAAGTTCTTCCTAAAGGTGTGACAACCGGTGAAGGTGGTGTCGGTGTACTTTTTCCCACTGACTGGAGATGTGGCGACGGTGAGGACTGCTGTTGCTGCTGATGATGGTAATAAGGAGATCCTTGTATTTGTCGTCCAAGATTGCTATTACTAGTTGGACTTTCAGTAACTCTTGGCAATGGACTTTGAACTACTTGGTGATGATTTAAATACTCTTGTTGTCGGTCTTTGGATTTTATGTTTTGTTGTATTACAGATTGTGTTCCTGACTGAGAGTGATTATAAACGTAATGTTCTCGATCATTGTAATTCTGTTCTGGTGGCAATTGTTTCAATTTATGAAGGTATTCAGAAGCACTATAAGGTTGCTGATGATATACTGATGGATGATGTTGTGATGGAAGATTGTGATGCTCTTGCCCATAATGTAATGATGTTTGTTGTTGCTCGGGATGTGTAATTGCCCTATAGAGTAAATTAAGGAAAAACAAAATAACATTAGAAAAAATATGAAACTAAAAATTGCGTTTTTGGTTTTTATTTTTATATTACCTTGGGGAAACATCTCGTTTTTGTAAGTGAACTGAACTTGAATACGATGTGGTAGAGGGATATTCGTGTCTTTGATGTTGTGCGTATGGTTCTGACATAGTACTTCCAGATGAAGATTTTGCCACATTGTTCCGTATTTGGTGTTGTTGCCGTTCATAGTTATACGCCATTGACTCTTTTGGATAATTTTGATAGTGACTATAGCCTACTGACGCCGAAGACACATTTGTTTTATCATGTCGTTCTTTATGATTTTCATGCGAAGATGCTTTCGAAGGAACAATTGACATTTCCACATCATTCGATAATTGAGGATACTGACGAGCATACGAGTTACTAGTATTTGTATGCTTTATGTTAGCCGTTGGATGTAATTCCATTATATTTGTTGATCTACCACTTACTATGTTGTTTTGATGTTCAGAAATTAATCCGTCCTGAATTTTATCTTGATGTTCCAAAGACGATTTTTGATTTTGAAAATGTTGCATACTGAATCCTGGTGCTTTCATGTACAAATTACTGTATGTTGCTGATTTGTGATGTGAAGATTGTGATTTCTCTTCATAATGTGATGGCATTGAAGTTGGTGGATTTTTAAGACGAAGATCACTTATATAATTGTACTTTTTGCTAATTTCAGCAAAATTTTGTTCAGTAATTTGTGAATTATCATGGTGTTTATACAATGATGAATCTGACTTAGTGCTCTTTAAAACAGAACTCTGATGTGCTTGAGTATCAACTTCTTGTTGAGAATTTGAATTTATTTTTGTGAAATCTGGTGGTTTCATATGCAATTGTTTTAAACTATTTGATGGCGAAGATGATACTGTAGATAATTTACTTTGTTGTGATATCTGCTTTGAAAAATCAGGACTGTTAACATACAGGGGACTATTATTGTTGTTCTGATAATTACTGCTTGATTTAACAACATTTTCAATCGATTTTTCATATTCTCTTGAATTCAGCGTATTAGCAACCATTTCTTTAGAATTATATTCTTTTCTATTGTAATTATGCGCAGCAACTGGATTTGAATACGATTGACCGTAATCATAAGCAGTTCGGTAAGGATCAATGTCTTTTTTCTGTTCAACTAAAGATGAACTTTTTGTGATTTTATTTGTCTGTGAAGGATTCTCATTTGTATAGGATGCATAATATTCCTTTTTGTTATTCAAATTGACTGGTGACTGCATAGCATGTCCAGGCAGTTTATTAAAATAAGACATAGGGTATGCATAATTTTGATTGTATGCATTTTTATCTCCTTTTAATTCATTTTTTGTATCAGCTGGTAACCAAGTACTTGAATTAGACCGTTCTGAATTGTAATGTTGACGATCATTAGATGAGGACTGGACAATGTAACTATTATTTTCATTTTTCAATTCTATTGGAATTTTTTCTTGGCAAATATTATTACTTGTAATTTTATTACTAGTATAATTTTCCTTTTGATTATTTTGTGATGGACAATACTCTCGAGAAGTAACATCATTAGTATTTTGACTTAACGGTTTTGATGTTTCATTACATGTATCTTTTATAGGAATTTTTGGAGGACTGCTACTGGTGCTACTACAATCTGCAGGAACACAACTAACTGCCTTTTTAGGAGGCAGTTGACGGCACAGTCTTTCTGTTTGAGTTATATAATTATGTATGCCGTTACCTTGATCGAAAAAATGACGGACTTTTGATGGAGTGGGCGTTTTACAAGTTGGTTTACTATCTGAATTACTATTTTGTACTTTTACATTGGAAAATTGACTCTCTTTGTTCGATTCACACTTTACAGTTTTCTCAGTTGATAAAGGTTGAGTGAAATTTGTATTCTTTTGACTTGCCAGTTGAACATCATCTCTAATTGTTGTAGAAATATTCTGATTTGAATTCTTATCATCATTTTGATTAGTAGATTGCATTAATGTTTGCGAGGTTACAATATTTTTACTAATATCTGTAGTAGATGAATTTGATGAAGAAACAATATTTGTTTCTTCTTTCAAACTTTCTTTTTTCCAGTTTGTTGCATTTTTACTTTCCTCATTTGAATCAATAGTTTGATTACTATTTACAGTAGCTCTTTCTTTTTCTAAATGATTATCATCTTTACGTATTATAGAACTAGTATTTTGATTTTTATCTGTTGTTACATTATCTAATTTATCTTGTTCTTGTTCTTCCTTTTTTTCTGGTTTTTCTTTTTCAGTATTTGGCTGTCTATCTAAATGTATGTCACGTTTTTCTATTTCAATACTTTGAGAAACAGAATCATTTATATAAGAATTATCTATTTCATTTTTTGTTGGTTTTTCATTATTAGCTTCTTTAAAATTTTCACCTTTTAAATGATGATCATCTTGAGCATCTTGATTACGTAATATATCACATGATTTGTTGAATGTTTGATGACGATAATGACGAGAATCATCAAAATTATGATTTTTTTCTTTAATATCATTATTATCATTTTCTAAATTTTTATTGTGATCAATTAAAGGCGCATCGTTTGTTGAATTTTCATAATCGAATTTAAAATCATTTTGCACAGTATTCGATTTATTAATACTGTCACTATTACTATTTGTATTACAACTTATGCTACTGTTATTATTATTATTATTATTACTATTATTATTGGTATTATTATTATTACAACTAGTATTATTACTATCGTCTACGCATTTGTTTTTAACTCCTACGTTACAGTCTTGATTTGTTTTATTGTAGGAGGAGGAATCATATTCATTCATTTGTGTTATATCTTGTTGTTGTTTCATTATTGAAACTGATTTTAATTCTGAATCAGAGGAAGACATCATACTACATAATTTTTCATCAATCGAACTAGAAAATTTATGACACTGTAATGATGTTGATGATGATTGTACTGGTGATGATGATGACAACAGCGTTTCTCGTTTATCGTTTTCTTGCTGTTGCGATTTGTGTTGTTCTTCTTGTTGTTGCTGTTGCTGTTCTAATGAACTTGTCTTAGAAATTATTTGGGACGATGATGCTTTATTTTCAGTAGATTTTGAATCATGACTATTCAACGAGCAGACATTTTCATTATTAATTGATGTTAATGTGTTACTGCTATTTTCTACATTTTGATTTTCAACTGATTGCAATTTATTATTACAATCATTATTTGACTGCACACAATTATTTTGTGTGTCATTATTTGATGATTTTTGATTAATTAAATTTAAATTTAGATTTTGTGATTGCAATGTTACATTTGAATTTTTATTATCTTCTAAATTTTTTGATGAATTATCATTCATATTTATTTTATTCTCATTTGAAAAAGTTGTTTCATCTGTTATCGTATTTGCTGGTGTATTCAGATTTTCTATGCTATTCTGTTTTTCATGATTTGTTTGAATTTTAAAACTATTATCAGAGGCATTCGATGAAATTTCATTATTATTATTATTATTATTATTATTATTATTTTTGTTAATACTTGATGTTGTTATTGTTTCTTGGACATTATTTACATTTTTTGTTTCATTTAAAATAATTTCATCAACGGATGCAGTTTTATTTATTGATGAACTCTGAATGTTTTCTTCTTGTTTATTATTATTTTCATTTGCTTTTGTTTCCTCTGCTAACTTCGGCATAGGATCCATTTCAAGTATTTCAATTTTATGGATAACTGCAAAGAAAATTAAAAATTCTGTAAATATTTTTCATATTTTATCAAATTATTGTTTTTTTTCTTTTTGTCATTGCATAAAATTATATACATTTGTTTAAATGTGTATGCATGTATTTTTTATTTTTCTTTGTTTTGGGCCTGTTTTCATTTTTATTTATAATTGAATATTTTATATTTATATCATGAAATCGTGGTATGAATTTGAAATTTAACAATTCAGCTGAAAGAAATAAAGCAATTCAAAAGAGTAAATAGAAATTTTCAACAATTCATGAGTGACCTTTAATTTAACGCCAAGGCAAAACATGATTGAATTTTTTGTTTTTATTTCTACCTGTATAATTTTATGTGTGAGTGTAATATATTAAACAAATTTATTATAAATATACACACACATGTACATGCATGCACACGTACAAAACGAACCAAAAATTTATAAGTATATGAATGAAATATGTACGTATGGAGTGAAGATAGCGGTGGTGAATCTCATTCGTCGTTGTTGTAACGTTTTACATTACTCGTACGTAAATAACAAGTATTAATCATGTACATATTAACAAAATTTTACAATATTTGTACTTAAAAGTTTCACTGTACAATTACTCGTTGTAATTTACATTGTAATGTGATATATTTATTTGTATTAAAAAAATTTACGATAAATAGCAACTGAGTTTTTATACAAGTACAATACTTATTAATTGAGGGATTTTTAGTCTTTATTGCACTCATTCATATTCACCAAATTTACTAATAGGTAAAAGTGCAAACGTACAAATAATAATTTTGTTCTGTGCTAAAGCATTACATTGCTAAATTATTGAAAAATGTCGATAAATTGATCGATTATTGGTTTTTACCTAAAATAAATAGAAACAAAAAGGCATGAAGCTCAATTCAAATTTATATAAACGTTTACTTTGAATGTAAACAAAAGATTCAAACGTATTTTTTTTTATAACATATGTATAATATAGTATGTATTAACTATTTTCAAAACTATAAATTATGTATGTACGAATAACACACATACCTATATTCGTTTAAAAAAAATAATCATAAGCTACTAAAGTACTATATTCGTTAAACGAAATTAATTATTACATTAAACATTTTTAAAATCCAATTCGTACACACTCTTCATATTGATTTAGGTTTGCTCTAACTTTGACTTTAAATTTATTTTGCTCAAGGTCGAACAACGATTAACATCTACTTCTACTACCATTCTGAAGTTGACGTTAACGCTGAACTAAGTTGAATTTGGTTAAATTGATTGAGTGAAAGTGACTGTGAGAGTGTGAGCAATGAGCATCCAGCTATGCGATGAGTAAATAAACGTTGAGCTTGAGTTTGAGTTTGAAATTTGAATTCATCATGACATGACTCATGCATGACAGCATGAGTAGTTGAGTTGAGTATTGATGATTTTTTAAAGGTGGGGTACATGGTGCAATCGTTCTTTCTCAGCTCATGAACAAATCTGATCCAGTTCAGCTGTATGAAGACTCATTTACATGATGGAATTGAATGATACTAACAACTAACAAGGTGTGTTATTTAGCACTATCTGGTTCAATTTTACTGTGGATTAGTAAATGGCGGAATGGTTCTGCTGAATAATACACCTTGTTCTTCTTAGTATCATATTCATAACAAAACATACATAATTCATATTCATATCATATCATTCCGCCAGTATACACAATTTTTTCTCTTTTGCTTACAATTTTTTTAAAATTCAGCACTTTACTCTACTAAATGGCAAATGCATGTGTTTGTTTTTTCTATATAAAATATAAACACAACAATAAAAACCATCAACAACAACAAATAAGAAAACTGGAAAAACTACTTACCTAAATGAATAAAAATAAAAATAACATTTTTCACTTCATAAAAAGATATTCGTAATTATTTTTAAAATTCAATGAAATTAAAAAAAAATACACGTGTATAGTTTTAAATATGAAAATACATATGCTATTTACTTACAACGATTTTATCATTATAAGTAATTAATAAAATAACAAAATCCTACTAATTTCGTGTTCAACTATCGTGTGATATTTTGTACTTATTTTCATTTTTTTTTAAACATTGAAATAGAATTTAAAAAATTTTTTTTCCTCAATTTTATACTTCCAAGATATTTTGCTGCAATAACTAAATTATAATTATGTATAGGCACCTACCTATATACCTATACTTATCGTATTTGCACACAAATACATATGTGCATATGTAAATACTTGAAATTTAAATTATATTTATTTATATCACTAAAACTTAGGACAATGTAAATACAATACTGAGGGTTTACAAATTTATTCAAACGAATTAAACTTATTACGAAAATTTAAAAAAAAAAGTACAATTTTAATAGCCTTGACTTTTCACTGAAAGTGTCGTAATAAAAATGTAGTAAAAACAAATTTCTAATTCAATAACAATTTAAGAAAATGCTATTGTAATTTGTAATATTATTGTTATTTGTTACATCATATTATATAAATCAGATCATGTAAATTAATATATTCATAATATAAATAAATGGTTTTTCGCATAATTTATTCTTATAAAATAATAATTACAATTTGAATTAATTGTAAGTGTTTTTATTAAAATTCAATTCTTTATTTAAATTTTCATTATACTTATACATATTATGTTTACATATGTACATATATTCGATATATTGTACATATGTATAAGTATCTAGATAAATAAGATAAAAAATGTATTTACGAAAAAAAAAAAGCTTTTTTCCTTATTTCGAAGCAATCGCTTGTACACGAATTGTGTAGGCAAATATGTATGTATTATTTAAAAGAATATGTATTTATTTAAAAGAATATCGATACACTCATGTCTTTACATATTAAAAATTTTAAATAATAAAATAAAAGAATTCAATTTGATTTATTATTTATAAGTAAAATTAATAAAATACATACTTGCACATTTTTGGAAATATCAATTTATTTTTAAATACAATCTTTAAATATTTATTTAAATAATTGAAAAAATTAAAATATCTTTTGTTTGATAAATACATATACATACAAACACTTTTAGATATTTGAAATTCATGTGCCTGACTTGTCCACGTACACAAAATAAAAAACAATTTAAGATTTTAGAAATTTAAATGTACTATTATACTTGATTATACGTACATACATATTGTGTAGATATACATATGTATATTCGTCTGGTGTAAACTTTTTTTTATTGATGTTTTTTGTTTTATTTTCTGGGTCACTTTTTATATTTATTTATTTATATTTCTATTTACATTTATTTATTTTTTTAAATTTATTTACCCCTGATTGTGTAGAAGTGTATTTAATTTAAATGTTTAACATCAATCAGTTTATTCTCTGTACCATCACACTATCCCTTATCAAGGAAAGAAAAAGAAAAAAAAAGTAGAACGTGTCATCTGATGATACGTTTGGTTTTATTTTTGGCAAGCATGAAAAAAAAGTATGTACATATTTTAAATCAAGTACACGTTTAAATTTTTATTTTTTATACTGTAATGTAATGTAACTATACATCACTATATACCTACATATGTATATGAATATGTATGTTATATAGTGCATAAATACCCGCACTTATCATATAAATAGCTATAAACCATAGCTTCATTGTTACATACATATATATGACACTTTTTTATTTGTTGTTTTTATTGTGATATGTACATATGTATATATGTAAGTACGTATTGCTCTGTTTAAATGGGGGTTTCAGTGGCATTAACAAGTTTATCGATTCATTTTGCTTTTTGTACATTTTTTATTTTTATTTTTGATTTTTTGTATGTATTTTTTTATTCTTGCTGTTTTACCATTGACTTACTGGCTTTATTACACACGTATAAACATACGTGCGTAATATTGTATAGATAAAAATATATATGTAGGTACTCGTATGTATAATAAGTATGTAAATGTATTGTAGATATATGTACGTATATATATACATAGATAGAATATGTACATCGTATAAATTTAGGTACATACATATGTATGTATATTCTGTCTGAATCAATAGCCTTTTCAAGGTTACTGCCCAATGATGTTTTTATATTATTTTTGTTCATCATTATGTACGATAATTTTATAGGTACATAGGTAACGTATAGTACTTCACATATGCATTATGCAGTGTAAAAATTGTATTTTTATATGGGCACTTATAATCTGTACCAGAATTTTTTCCTATTTTGTTCACAAAACAGTGCAATTGTATTTTTCAAAAAAAAACGAGTAGAAAACATTGAGAATCAAGTAAAGTGGTCGTCATGATTTCATATCTTTTACACCTGTTTATAATGTTTAGTTACTTTAGATTACTCTTATATTGGACTCAAGTACCTATACCTACATTTTTTTATCCTTAAAAAAACGTATATAAAGTACAACATATAATTCCCTTCTGACGGTTACAAGTATAAAATCATAAATAATTTAATACCTTACATTTTTATAAACAGAAATTATTTAATGATTTCGTACTTACGTACATAGGTTATTTTTTTGAACCTTGAATTCTTTGATGGTATTCAACATGCAACAATTTATTTTTAATTTAAGAGAACAAAAATTAAAATTCGTTTCCTTTTTTTTCCTATTTTTTACATTATAAATTTACATAAATAGCAGTAGAAACAACGAGCATGATATCAAATACTTACATACATAGTACATATACTTAGCTATGAATATATGTATGTTCATATAGATTAATCAATTAAATACATAACATATAATATACCTACCTATACATCTTACGTGTACGTACACATACGAACACGTTATTACAAATTCAAGGAAAAATTTAAAATTCGTAACAAGAAAGAAAAACCCCAAACATTAATTAAAAAAAAAAACGTTAAATAAACTTCGCCCTCACCCATAACATAAATTATGCATTATAATTACTGTAATTTAGAATAAGTTCAGTTTATCTATATGTAAAATATTACAATATGCAAAACGAAAAAATAAACATGATCTTTAATAAATAATTACAATTGTACACAATATACCTATGTAAATATGTGTACACGTGAGAATTTATATGTATGTACGTAACGTAAGCATTAATTATTGACATTCGAATTTGATTAATTTTAACAGTCGATATTTAATATGTACACATGTATTTAAGTGAAAATGTTTTTAAATTAATTTATGCATAGCGATAGTATCAACGTGCATATGCATGATTGCAAAGAAATGCACATTATAAAAAAAAAATTAAAAGAAAAAATTATGATTAAATCATCATATGATGAATACATATATCATACGCTATGTGATCATTTCAATAATGAACTCAAAGCGTACAAAATTGCAATTGCATTTTAAATTGTTTAATGCAATATGTATACATTTGTACATACATATTTGTATGTAAATGTATAGTAAGTAGGTATATACACTTGTATTTTTTTTTCTTTTAATTTATCTACATTTGCTAATGTGTTCTGTAAAATGTTGCACATATGTTTACAATCTGTTTGTCGTGTAAACACTTATATATGTACATATAGCCATATAGGCATACACGAAACGAACATCATAAATTGACAAATGGACAAATTCTCTTATGGTCTGCATATGTTACCATGTCAGAAAAGTAAATCCCAACAAAATCAACTTTTGTTGTTTTTTCTCTTTTCTTTTTAATGGTTCGGAAGTATAAATATTCATACATGAGTACATAATTTTTATTTTGTTTATTACAATGAGTTTTAATAGTCTTTTTTAATGTTCAAAATGACTTTAAACTTGTCATCCAATTTGATATGTACTGTATATATATGTAGGTACTTTTGATTGCACGTATTCATATATGTATGTGTTACTGTCTGTTTACTGATTGAAAATTGATATATGCAATTTATTTATTTATTCAACTTATTTTTATTTTGTAATTGATGCAACAAATCCAATTATATACAGAATGTACCTAATACATACATATATCTACACTTGTATAAAATTAAATTTATAGTCATATATGAACACATCATAAATAGACATCATGTGTGTATGCTGTATGACAAGAAAAATGTATATATACACATGAAAATTAATAAAAATATAAAAACAAAACAAACTAATGGCAACAACAAATGGTTAAATAAAATGAAAATACTTGTTTATAAATTTTGTTGTTGTTATTATTGTTGTTTCTTTAATATAAATAAAATCAGTAACACAAAAATCTTATAATATTTTTACTACAGGTACATACATATGTATGTAATATATGCATACATACGTAGGTAGTTATTATAACTGATATCACATTCATGTACGTTGTTTACCACTTGAAAGTTGTATTTTTCATTTTTATACCTATATTATCTTTTCAAAAAGTCTACCATATTGCATACAAATTTATGTAATACTTACACACATATGTATTTCATGTACATTTTATGTATATATATACATATATTAATTATATTGTTTAAAATTCTATTCACATGTGTTCCAGCCTGTACTGATAAAAATTATATTTCGTGACTTTTTCATTTGTACTACATTAAACACTTTGACTTGACTATTTTACCCAGTATAATATAATATACAAATGTATATGACATGTGTACATATTTTTATATATACATATATACAAATAAGCTCTAATAATATTTAATTGTTATTAACTCGTTCATATTGTATAAATAAATAAATACTTATATGTTGTATAAATAACTTAGTTATGTATGACGATTGTAAGTACATTAAAATTTACCTTGAAGTGTCCATGTAAAAAAAAAAACAATAATGAAAAAAAATAAAACAACAGAAATACAAACATGATGTGAAATTGAAATTTTCTAATTAATAATTTGATTGAAATAATTTGAATTTTTGTTTTTCCTTTTTTGATTTTTCCTTTTTCCCATTCAAAATAAAAATTTCAAGTGAAATAATTTAAGCAATTAGGTACCTATATAGACATTCGAAAATATACGTGTGTAAAATATGTTATAATGTTATTGTATATGTCATCTTCATTTTATATAAAATTATACCTATCTAAATTACATTTTGACTAACTAAATACAAAAAAAATAAAATAAAATTGTTTTATCTGGTACGTTTTTCCAAATGAAATACAACAAAATATTTAGGTCATAATTATGTACATTGCTGCATATCTTTTAAAATTGTGTCTAATTTAAATTCATGCGTAACACAACTGTTTTATATTTGAGTATAATATATACAGTAAGGAAAAAAACAAAGATACTATTTTTGTTTTGTTTTTGTTTGTGTTTTTTTTTTTTTTTTCAATGATTTTATTAAAGTTAATTTGAATTTTTGTAGTTTGAAATGTATACTATGAAATGATTACGTACCTTTATTAATTATGCAACTTTAATAAAATATGTAAAAACATTAAGTATAGAAAAGAAAAAGGCAAAAATGAGAAAACTGAAATATTTGTGTATTTTACCATACTGAATGTTCATTTCCTACTAACCTTAATTAATTAACACAATTTTACATATTTTTGTATAAACGCATGAATGTGGAGGCAAACATATAGGTAATCACTTAATCATAAAAATGTTGTCAAATGAAAACTACAATTAAAAAACTGAATTTTTTTGTATGATACTGTGTATTTTGAGACAAAACATTACAATCATTACATAATCTCACTGGAACTTAAACCCTACTGTAGAGAAAAAGGTCAAAAAAGAAAGAAAATAATCAACCGGTTAAATGAGTTGTTAAGCATGCATTTAGTATACGTGAATACGCACAATTTTATCACTAATTTTGTAATTTTACCTTTTACAATGTATTGTATGCGTTAAATAAAAAATTCTAAAAATGTAGGTTAACATCAGTGACAAATACATAAGTATGTACATAACATGCACATACATACATACGTACATATTTATATTTATCCTTTTATAAAGACTAATTAAAGCTTATGCATTTCAATGTTCTATCTTCAGTTGTACCCCGTTTCATGAATTTATTACCAAAAAAAATTGCAATTAAATACAATTAAATCAAATTTATAAATGTCAAATCCATATCATGACATATAATTTATCCTTAATATTGACATTTTATATCGTACATAATTTGGTTGTTTATATTTTACTGTTTCCTCATATTCGTTTGTTACCATGACTCATTTACAACGAGAAAACAATTTCTTTTATTTTTATTTTAAATATAAATTCGATGTTTTTCCATTTTTCAATTCTCTGTCAAATTTTATTTTGTAATTGTCAATGAAATAAAATGTCAAATGTCGATAATTATTTGATATTTTAACAATAATAGACGTTGATGTATCTTGATTATACATAAGTGTGTATGTATGTACAAAAAAGTTACATCATTTTATCACTTTTACAATTAAAAACAAAAAACGTTATACAGTATAATATTTAAATTTGTTTTTATAATGCAGTTTTTAAAAATAACAAACGTTTTTTGTTATTTAAATATTTGCATGTAATTTACTTTGACTTACCATGAAAAATTTATTTACAATAATATGCCTTATTATTTGGACATGTATAATACTTTTTCTATGTGAAGATTCGTTATCTGAAAGAAATATAAAAAAAGGAAATTATAAATTATAATATATGTATGTATGTATATAGTAAGAAAAAAAATATATCTCGAAAGTATATGTATGTACATATATATACACATATGTATATGTACATACATATGTATATTATGTACGTACGTATATGTGTATTGTGTTAAAGCAAAAAAAAATTAAATTCACATTAGAAAACATTTGAATTTTTCAAACATATTTTATTGCATTTTTTGTTTTTCATTTTCGCTTTCTTCGATTTTTGTTTTCTTCAGGAATTTATTAAAGTACGCAATTACGAAATTACGGTAATCATCATTTTGATTTTTACTACTGTATTTTGATTACATAAAAATAATTATACATTTTTTTCATTTTTTCTTTTCAATTGTGTACATACATATACATACATAAGTTACATGCATGATTTCTATGTTATAATTTTTCCTAAAGTGAAATTCATTTCATTATCAGCTGATTTTCTGTCATTTATTTTTCATGAAATATTTTTTGTATTTCCTTTTTTTCTGCTAAAAATGAAATCAAATTAAAAAGGAAGTCATAATTTATGGTAATATACAATTTACAAATAAAATAAATAACACGAAAAATATAAACAAATGAAAAAAATGTTTAGCCAATTCATGCAAATAAATGACCAGAAAATATAAAATTTCAAAAGGTATAACATGCACAAAACAAATATATAAGAAATATAAACTAAATAACATAAAAGTTGTTGTTATTGTCTTTTTCTTTTTCTTTAAATCTTAAATAGATTTATTTTATTCAAATCCTATATTTTGCTTATGATATATACACATACACTTAAAAAACACCTTTTAAGTCATAAAAGAGAAATTGCAACTTTGCATGTTACTTTTGTTATAAACGAAAAAATACAACAAAAATAACAAAAAATAAGCGAACAACAAATAATACAAAAAAGACGGAAAAAAGTTAAACTCAAGTTAAAATGAAAAATAAAATACATACATACATATGTATGTACGTGTACAGTGTACATATCCAACAAGTAAATGAAAACACATCGTCTTCACTGACCTAGTTAAGAAAACTTTACTTGAAGGTTTAATTTATTTAAGCAAAAACAGAAAAATTACTTTATTTTTCTTTTTTCTTTGAAATTATTATTTTTTTTTTTTTCAACAGTATTTTCAATTTATTTCTTGTACTTTTTATTAATTCTTTTTGATATTAATATTATTTCTGTTTTTTTATTATATATAAATAATATATTTGCTTTCTTTAAAAAAGAAAAATTTTAAAAAGATTTATTGGGTATTCAATTTAATCATTATTTTCTTTTGACGAAAATAAAAATTCAATTTTTGCATACATAAATGAGATACACTAGGTACCTAAGTATGTTAACAAATAAATGTCGAGATAAAGAATTATATATATCTATAATACATACCTATATATTTATAAATGAAAATGAGTACATAGTGAAACATAACAACATTTTATACTTTTGAATATTGCATTTTCATATCAATATTTGAGTGCAAAAATTTATTTTATTGATCATTTGCATTTTACATTTTATATGCGATTACATACCATTTTAACAGTATTATATAAATACATATGTATGTACATGGGTTATGTATTGATACTGAAAATTATATGTATACTTGGTACAATACGAATGTATATATAAACAAATGTAATATGAACCAACATATAAGCAATATTAAAATTTTATGCTTATTTCACATGAATATAAAAGGTAAGAAAATGAATTGATAATATAAAGAGAAAATATTTGATTTTATTTCACGTATAATAACCATGTGTAATATGTAAACGTATTTGGTGCATATGAATATGTATGAATAAGAAAAAAGAGGTAAATAATTTACTATGCATCTTTTTTTTAAACTCGAATTATTATTTGTTTTACATATCTTATTTTATTTCAAGTTTGCTTTATTTTTATTCTTTTTGACAATTTAAATTCCTGCTAAACAAGTTTTTGCTTCATCAGGTAATTGAAAGTGAATATGTACATATAAAAATGTTTATTATTAAATCGATAAATTGAGATGATGTACTTTATATGTGCACATGTACATACTAATGTATGTGCAAACAACATGAAAATGTTTACCATGTATTTCAAAAATGGAAACCAAAGTTTTAAGAAAAAAAATTTATAAATAAACCCCCTTCAATTACAAAGTAAATTAGCAAAGTTCATTTCTTAAATTTGTAGATCATTATATATTTTATTAATTTCAATACAAAAATTTCTATTCTTCATTTAATACAAAATAATTATCAACAAAAGAAAATTTCAATTACATTACACATACATAAAGGCAATTAATCAATCAAATTAAATTAATAAAATTACAACTTTAGTGCTTTAATGCATTATAAATGATCAACTATTATATTCATTAATTATACAATATAATTTTTTTTCTAGTTTAAATGCTTATGCTAATATGTACTTATATATTTGCATGTATATACATATATACATTTACAATATAAATTTATTTTATTTTCTTTTATAAGATGAATTGATATTTAAAAAAATATACAATAGACCATGAACTTTAAAAAAGTAGAAAACAATAACAAAAAATGAAAATAAAAAAGAAACAATAAATAATACAAAAAAAAAAAAATTAAATATACATAGGTATTCGAATTGAACCTTAAATCCGTTCTGTATGTATATGTATTACTGTATAGGTAATTTCTTACAAAGTTTATTAGTATGCCCAACATACACAAATTTTTTTTGTATGGTTTTAACTTTTGATTATTATTACACAAATAGTCCGCCTTCCTCCTCAAAATAACATAATACAATACAATACACACAATTTTTGGAGAATATATCAATAAACATAAGAAAATATATCAACAATTTACGGTTTACCTATAACCTGCCTTTTAATTTATTTTTAACTGAGATACACACACATAAATGTTCCAAATACTAAAAGAATTAATTAATTGTTGTAGTAAAAACATTTATATATACTCACAGTTCATACATGTGTATGTAGTATGTGTATATATACACCCTACCCCAGAAATTGCTATGTACACACTTTTATTTTTGGGTGCCACGTTATCATTCACAAGTAAACATAATAAAAAAATATATTTGATTTCTTTTACAAAATTATTTTAAAGTGTTTTAAACTTATAAAATGAATGCCAAGATACAATTTTATTTTCTTTGTGTTTAACTTTATTTTTTATTTTTCTTTTTTTGTATTTTTAATTTACTTATTGTTGTCGAATACAATTATTTGCTTATACTTCATACATTGTTTCTGTGTAAATAATATTGGTCTATAAAGCAAAATTTGTAATGACCTCAATTAAGTGTGCAAACGCAAGCAAAAAAAAAAAAACAAAAGCCAAAAGAAAAGAAAAGAGAAAAAAAAGACGACGATGAAAAAAGGAAAATTAATGAAATTTTGTTATTATAGTTCACACAATTTTCATTTAAAGTTAAATTTATTATTAACAAAAATTTATATGAAACTTAAAATGTTGTAATATATTTATATGACGTGTCTATGTGTCTATAGGAGCATATATGTATGTGTATACAAAAAATTATACTCAACATAATAAAGTATATATTATTATTATACCGTACATTTTTCATTCATACATACATATATATCTATATACAGTATCTGGCTAACCATTATTGTAGATCTATAAATGTGGGTCATGTGCCAAAAATTTTAAAAGGAAATGAGATCAAACTAATAGTATAGGCAAGATATGTACATATATGTATATGTTTGTATGTATGTTTGTACATATGTTTCATATGAAAATTTTATACATGTATGTTTAAATTATAATATAGAATTATTATTGCAGAAAAGTTACTTTTGTTTTTCATTATATATGTAGGTAAGTATTTTTTGTATTTTGCATTATTTTTTACATTATTATTCTCAGTTCAAAGTTAATATGTATACTATTTAAAGTTATAAAATTGTTGCCAAGAAAACAAAATTTTCATTTATGTTTTTCTTTTCATATATTTTTTAATTTTGCTCATGAGACTAAAAAATGAGGATATTACAAATTTAAATAGAAATCCACATGTAAGTATACTGTATTACAATTTTATAATGTAGCTAAAATAGAGATTTACATTTTAATAGGTACAGAAATTTCAAATTACAATATTTTAATTGTAAAAATGAAAAAAAAATTTGTAAAGAAAAATATAAATAAATATGGAGTAATAATTTAAATCATTCTTATACAATATTTAAATATTCCTTATAGAAACTACACCTTAACTCTGACCTTATTTTTACTTTAAATTGTAACACATGGTAAAGTTATTCGATTTGATTATCTACCCACTTAACAACCTCAATTTTAGAACATTTCACATAAGTATAGGTACATATTTAAATTTAAAAACCTATAAATCTTACATAAGATTAATTACGAAAAATCACATTCATATTAAATTGTATACAGACCAGATAATATATTGACGTTTATTCTTATGATTTATTTCATTTTAGTCTAACTTTAGTTAGGTAATCGTTTTACAACGTCATTAAAATTAATTTCATTGAAATCAAATTCTACATGTGTAATTTATATGTACATAGATATTTGTATATACATACTGTATGTATATATATACATACAATACATCCTCACAATATTCACATTTTTGTATATAAACTCAAAGAAATTTAACACGGAAATTCTTTTACAAATGAATCATTTATAATTTAAAGGAGATTTTATTTTTTAATCTTTACACTTCCTTGCCTCCTCATTTTTAGACATTCGTATGCGAAAAAGAAAATATACATACCCATATATATATATATATTAAACAAAAAGGATGAAAATCAAAAAATTAAAAATTCATGAAAAAAATATTTTCGTATATATTCTATATAACGTACGTATAAATGTAAAAGAAAAGATATTAAAGAATACAGTGATCTTTTTATTTTAAATTCATAAGAAAATATATTTAAAAAAGAAAATTATTTATAAATTTCCTTTTGTTTTTGTTTTTTGTATTTTTTTTTATTTTTTTTAGATATATATTATACATAGGTAGGATGATACATTTTTGTTTTAATTTGAAGCTAAAAATGTAAAAAAATTTCTTAAGGCAAATTACCTATTAAAAAATTGTAAAACAAATCTATTTTTATCCACCTCATTTCTACTTTTTATTTTTATTATTTTAAAATTCAAATAATTGTGTGTACATATTATGATGTTTATGTTTAGATATCAGTGACGTTAAAAAATAAAAGATATATTTAGTTGTATGTATGTACATATATTGATTATTTTGAAATAAATTGAATACAAATAACATAAAACACGTAAAATTATGTTAAAGTATCTATACGATTTATAACCGTTGTTGTATATAGATGAAATCGAATTCATGATATCTAAATTAAATCTAAATAAAAATACGAAACCAATTTAATACGATAAAATGATAATAAATTACGTATCGTATATATATATATATATAAATTTAGCAACATTTTCGTGCAAATAATTTATTTTTATTTGAATACATGTTACGTTTACATATGAAATGTGAAATATTTATGCCAAAGTCAAGGTAAAAAAAAATATATATGTATATTTTTTTTCATTTTCATTAAACACAGGTTATATGTTTATTGTACAAATTTATTCAGTTTGCAAGGCAAAAAGCAAACTGTTTTTGTGTTTTTGTTTTATTGTTCTTTTTTTTTTTTTGTATTGATTTTTTATCTTGTTTTAATAGTTTACAATCTTTCATTATTATTATTATTTTTATTATTAATATTTGTTTTTGTTTATTTTTTTTTTTTTGCTACTTTTTAAATGCCAAAATATCAATTTATCAATAAAATTTCAGTGTCACATTAGTAATATTTATAAATAAACTTTAAAAAAATCGTAAACCAAAATATTTTTTTTTATGGTTAAAATTATAAAAAATTATAAAAATAAACAAAAATTAAAAATAAGTTTTTTTTTTTAATTTCAGTCTGCAATTAAATATTTTTTTGACCTACATACTTGTATTTAATGATACTTTACCATTTTTTTCACACACAATTTTTCATAAATAAATAAACAAAATTAATTAATGAAATATATTAATTTTTACTTTAAAAGATAATTATGAACAATTTTTTTTTGTTGATTTTTAACATTATAATTCATGAAAAATTTTATTTTAATTCATGTGTTTATTATTAGGAAATAATTTTATTGTAGTTTTTTCATTATTTTTTAATATAAAATTAAAAAATTAAATAAAACAAAGATGTATAATACGTACATGTTTGATTAAATTTCCTAAATTAAAACCATGCTGTTTTGTATTATTTCGTATATGTACATACAAGTACATATATAAGCGATAATAATTTTATCGATTCAATGAAAATTTTATTGCACAACACAGAACTTATGCATAATATCTCTGTTTGAAATATAATGTATGTATGTACGTATATTTAAGCAGAATTCATATAAAATGCGTGCATACAACTATAGCGTAAAAAGCTATCATGTCTATTCTAAACACAATTAATACACAAGTTCACATAGACTGTATATATACACACTATATCACCATAATCGATGAAGGTTAATGCAAATGAGGTAATGTTAAATATTTATTAGTGCTGATTCAAAATTGTTTTCAATTATCTAACTTTAAAAACTTTTTTGTTGCATATACAATATACATAAATACATGTACATTATACACTCAGTATATTTTATTTTATTTTATTTTATTTTTTTATTGTGTAATGTTCATACATATAAGCATACGTATTCGTTTACAAATGTGCATGAATAGTTTACGAAACGAAAAATGCTTATCAGTTACATACAATAAGTACATAATATGTATGTATGTACGAGTATGTGTACAATACATAGTAAAATAAGTATTATCAAAGAGCCAAATACATGTTATGCAAAATGTAATAAAACAAAATTCTTTCTTTTTTGTTTGTAAATAGCCGGTTATATTAACATTTGTAATAAATGTGAAATATTACAATAATAATAACAATAATTAAATGAGAAAAAAAAGTTAATTACTTTGATTACGTATTCATCTTACACATTTTCAAGTCTAATTAGGTACCTATATGATTTATTATACATATAATAATTATATTTTCTTTCATTTTTAACGAATTCATATAGATCAATAAGAAGAATATTTATGATTCATTAAGAGTTCATATAATTTTTAGTTTTATGAACATTTTAATAAATTACCTAGTTACAATATAATTTAAAGATTTAATTAAAAATTCACACAATCTAAAAAGTGCTTCATAAACTCTTTTAAAACAAAAAATCAAAATAATTAAATAAAATAAAAAAAAAATTAATCTGTTTTTCATTTTCAAAATTTAATTCAAAACACGAAACTTTTAAACAAAACGTAAATAAATAATTAAAAAACTTGAAATTTATTCATTATATCCTTTTTTTAAAATAAAAAATAAATAAATAAACATATAGGTACATACACTCAGTTTAAATATGAATGTATTCACATATACTTTTAAATAAACAGACAAAAAACAAGAAAGTTAATTAAAAAAGATAAAGAAAATATGTACACTTAATAAAAAGAATGAAAATGAAATTCTGTAATATATTCTACATACATTATGTATGTATATGTATATGGTACCACATTAATTTTTATTCTTAAACGACAACAGCAACAGCAAAATAAAAGCAAATTTATGTGTATAAGAAAAACATAACAGTAAAATTAGAATTTGAAAATCATATCAATATATCAACGTCTGACAGTATTCTGTTTTCATGGGTTTTCATCCACTTATTGAGTTTTCCTTTCTACAATGTTTTTTTTTTGCTTAGAAGAAAGTTCAAGGACAATTTAGCAAATTACCTTTTTTCATATCAAATTATGAAATTTATATACATAGATTAGTTGCTAACTCAATAATTATTTTTTTGTATACATATATATACCTATATATGTATATATATTTATGTACATATAAATAAAGCAAATGTAAGAATATATGAACAGGGAGAAATACATTGTAGACGATATGAAATATCCTTCAGCAAAAGAAAAAAAAAATGTTATTCAACTTCTCGTTCCTTCTATGATTTATGCATGTACGTATATATACATATATATACATGCTATACAATGTCCTTATTTAACATTTAAAGTGTATTTTCATTAAATTTTCATTAATACAAGAAAAATCATCATAATCAAAACTTGTATAAAACAAAATAATTTTATTTATCTTATTTTTTCGTCATTCTTTAATGTGCATTCAATAAGTGATAAAATTTAAAACTTTATTAAATGCACGGAAAACATAGTATGTATGACAAAAAAAAAACAGAAAAAAATAACAACTTTTTTTCTTAAATATATGTACATACATATATATATTTTTTATTTATTTTTTGTTGTGTAGTTTTTTATTGTAGTAAAAATATAGAATAAAAAATTCATCACGTTTTACTATGCGATGCAATTTCTATAGAAAATCGTGAATATTTCAAATGTAATATATATACACACATGTCTACGCTATATTAACAGCCGTAGTATATATGTATATAGTTATTATACATTATTCACATTCTTTTATAAAGTTTCGTGATTATAATGAATGATGACATATTAATCACGATGATGCCTTTAAAAAAAAAAAAAAATGAAAATAAGAATGATGATGAAAAAAGAATAATATAAAAATTAAATTTAATATTCAAGTACAAGGTGGAATAAATTTTGTAATTTTTATATTTTAAATTTAAAATGTAGATAAAAAACACAATTTTTTTTTATTGTTCTATTGGGAGAATAGAAAAACAAAACATCATTTGCATTATTTGAATTGTGTTCTTGATTTTTAAAAAATTTCAAATATATTATACACATTGTATAACGTTAAATGATTATGACGAGGATTATGATGATGTTATGATTGTCTCTAGGCCCTTATAAATGCCAACAAATGAAAGATATGTCGTTTATGTACGTTATATAAAAGTGTATGTATGTATCTATTCAACCTTGAATGAAAAAGTTCATGAATTTTTACAAAACTTTTCAAATCTTCTCTTTTTTTTGCGAGAAAAAATACAAAGATATTCACTTCAATCTCAAACATTTCTTTTTTATTAAACAAAAAGAAAATTTCTTATTAAAGGATGAAAAATAAATAGATATATAAAAATGAAAAATTATTTCAAATATATACACACATTAAATAAAATATGTGTTACATACATATATGTATATGAATGTACATATTCACTGAAATGTGTATGTTTTACACGTGATCAAGTGAATATGTCGGAATAAACATATACATGCGAAATAAATACAGAGTGAATATCCTTTTTCAAATGGCAGAAAAAGTTTGCAAATAACAGTTTAATGTAGAATTTACAAGACTAAAAACGAAACTTTTTTTTATTGTTTCTTTATTTTTTCTGTTATTTTGTTTCGAGAATTTTAATTTCATATTCATTTATATGTCTGTTTTTGACATAAGGATAAATTATTATTATCACTTTCTTCTCATGTATACATCATGAACATCATCTTAAATCTATATAATGTATCTATATTTTCATTTTCATGTTTTTTTTTTGCTAATGTTGATGCCATAAAGTATGTACATCTCATGTAATTTTATTTCTGTAACCCAAGGCTATTGAACAGTTTTACGTACGAAAATATGGTTGTATAAGTATCTGTAAATACAAACTATATTGTATATTATAAAAAATTTTCTGATGAAATTTCTTAAATTATATTTTTAGCTTAAATCTTTCTTTCCATTGCAAAAAAAAATCAATTTTCTTTTCTGTTTTTTTTTTTTTTTGTTTGTTTCTGTAGAAAGTTTTTCATAACGTTGATAGATAAATAAATAATATAATTTTCCATTCACATTACATAGTTAGTATATGTATAAAGATGCATACGTGTGTGTGTAATGCTTACATTATGAATACATTTTAAATGTGCATACATTCATCAGTCTCAAATAATTGACCTTGAGTCAGTTCAATAGCTTTCAATAAATAATAACTCAAACAAATATGTATAAATAGTATAATAATAACAAGCTTTACGACCAACAACAGCAATAAACTTTTAAGATTTACCAAGGTCATTTTTCTTGAGAAAGATTCCAAAAACGAGAAAAAAATGAAAATGGATTTTTTTTATTCTTTATTTTATTACATTTTTTCATTGACAATAAAGTATAAAAAATTATATACTCGAAGTGTAATACACCTTATATTAAGGTGTGCACATTAAAAACAATTATGTGATATGTATTTTCATTTTTTATGTAAAATTTAAATTGTAATTCTATCATATTAAATTTGAACATATTGACTTTTTGTCCAATGAAAATCTAAATATAGGAATTGTTTGTAAAGATTATCGTGCAACATTTACTATGATAATTTACATATACGTAATTAGAAGTGTATATACATTTTTTTATGGAAAAATCCTAATTAAATCTTATCAGAATTCTATTTTTCCTTTTTCCGTCATACAGATATTTTTTAAAAATTTGTTACTTTTTTTAAAACTGTTTCATCTTCTTAGCGCTTTATATTATACTCATGATTAACCAAGAAAATGAAATAAAATCTTGAAAATAAAATTAGATGCCTATGTATGCATGCTTTTAAACGATGAGATATAATATGTATTATGTACTTATACATCTACTTTTTTGTGTATGTACACGTAAAACGTAGATATATAATGCACAAGAAGTGTATAACATGAAAAAGGAATAAAAATTTATAAAAATCACGTCTGGGTTAGTTCTTTCCTTTTCTTTTTAAATTTTTAACTTATGTTTTAATAATAATTTTTTTAAATAATTAAAAAAAAAATGTTAAAAACTTTATTTCTGGTTTTGTGTTCAGAGTTCCAGATTTAAATGTGATATGAAAAAAAATTAAAAATTGACAACTAAGAATAATACAAAAAAATTATCACGTACCTATGCATATTCATAAAACAAAATTGCCTACACAATATTTTATATCTCTCTGATAACTAATTAAATAGGTATTCCAAGGTGTACACAACAAATTATACCTGCATTCAAAAACGGCACAATGCACTAAGCATTTTATGAATGCGTATTGTCATATGTACATACATATAATGAAAAAAGCGAAGGGCAATCAATAGAAATACAAAAAGAAAAAGAAAATTTTCCGCATTTCACACGTTTTATCTATTTATTAATAAAATTGTTACGTCACATTTACGATGATGATTACTACGATAATATATGAAAATCAATCGAATCAGTATTCAAAAGTTGATGGCATACATAAATATTAAGCGAATAAAATTGTAATTTAAAAGAGTAATGTTAGGTGTATGTGAAAACAAACAAAATAAAAAAATAAATAAAATAAAAGGAAAAAAAAATTTGTTTTTTGTATTAGCGATAATTTAACGTAAAATTATGAATTGATCGGTGGACAATGGGAAAATAATTTTGAATTAATGAATGTGTTTTTTATAGGTGTGTTATATGTACATGTATGTATAAAAATAAATAAAAATGATGAAATATAAACACAAATAATGTATGAATAAAAAATGTACGTTCATGAATGTATGTATTCGTATAAATTTATAAAATAAATACAATTATGAAATCTGAATCTACATAATTTATTTATTGCAATTTAATTTATCATTTTTTATTAATCGTTTGATTTCAATTTTATATGTGCGTTTTCATTTTGAATTCAGTGAACAATTTTTAAGTATACATACATACATAATCAAAAATTGATTGATATGCAAATCATATGATTGAAAAAAAAAATTAAATTGAATGTGTAGGCGAATAAGTCTAAAATTTGGTATTTCAATATTTAAACAAATATTACTTTATCTTTTAACAAAATTACAAATCGATCATAACTTATATGAAAAACATTTCCTACTTCTGATTCACTAAGTAGGTACATTATGTGTAGACTCATTGAATTATATAATATTGAATTATTCTTTAAAGAAATCAAATATTTTTCAATGGAAAAAATTTATTAATTTCTACTTTATGATAATTGAAAAATAATTAATTATAATAATAAATAACAATTTACAAACATATTTAAAAATAAAAACATATCATAAAATTACAAACAGTAATAAAACAATTTTATCAAAAACAAAGCCAGTGTGAAAGACTTGGAATAATTCCATATCAAGTTCACAGACATTACGTCTTCTTTGTATTGTTGTCAAAACAATGCATTCATCCATTTTGTAATTATATTCATACACGTTTATACATATGTAGGTATATATAACTTATTTTAATAATACAAAGTACTTATATACACATTTGTGTATCTTATATAACTACAGTACATGTATATGTATCTACACATTGTACTGAAAATTTGTTTCAAAGTATACATTTTGAAGCACGTTTACAATATTCTTATTGTTTTGTTGCATATTTTGCATCTTTTCTTTTTATTAAATAAATGCATAGCTTAAGTGAATATACATATATATGTACATATAATTCAAGTTATGTTTTTTACATACATGCATAAGTTAAATATTATACATGTACATATGTATATTATATAGAAAAATAAGCCTTTTAATTTTCTATTCGATTCCATTTTGACCTAAATTTATTCTCATATTAGAAGTCAAATACATACACATGTTGTATTTGTAATTCTTATGCACTTTTTAAAAGTTATGTTTTATACCAATATGTAGAATCAATTTCTATTTTTGTCTTGAACTTCTTAATAATTCTAAACCAGAAAAAAAATGTATTAAATGAAAGATAAAATAACGAAAAGAAAAACGCTTCTATGCCCGATATACTGTGCATACGAGTACATAAAGTATACAGTAAAATATATTAGATCTATTCGAATTAAAAATTTATAAAATTGTACAAAACAAATTTAAATGAAAGATATAAATATTTGTGTGGTTATGCGCATATGTAAGAAAAAGCAGCATACATTGTATGAATGTATACACACAAGTATGTACAAAAGCATATTAAATGAAGCATGTTTCTTGTATTTAAACGAAAAAAAAAATTATAAACATAAAACACGACACGAAAAGAAAGTCAACTCTATAACCAAAATAAATGAAGCAAAATACTTTTATATTTGTTTTATAAACACGTTTATTAGTGTGTATGTATGTTCAAATATACACAAGTCTCATATATGTGTACTTAAAAATGTACACTGTAGGAAAGCCAAGAATGTTGTATAAATTATCAATGTTCTTTATGTCGACATTTCATTGCTCTATATCTTATTTGTACAAGAAAAATAAATTTCATTTAACGTAATACTTTCTTTAATTGCCAATGACCTGATGGTTTTATTATTCATTTTCTATTTTCCTTCTGTCTGTTTTTCTATTGTCTTTTCTTTTTTTTTTTTTTCTTTTTTAATGTGTGATTTTATAATAAAGAATTGTTTCTAAATAATAATGAAATGTAGATCATATCATAATTAATGTTAATTTATGTTAAATATATTTGATATTTATTTCAGATTTAAAAGTCAATAAATTCAATTTTTTATCAGATTCAATTTTTTGTCTGTCATTTGGATTTTTCATAAGATTTAAAAAAAGAAAAAAAGGAAAACAGAAATAAATGATAGATAAAGTTTTTATTTTATTTGTTTTATTTTAGAATTTTTGATTTTTAACAACCAATGTATTTATGGACACCTCATGAATTTTGTATTAATTTATAAAAATTTATTTAAAAAAAAAACACCTCATTGTCTACGTAAACACGGAAATGATATTTAATTAAAAACTTCAAAAAAAAAAGCAAAAGAGTACTATTGTAGTGTAATGTATTAAAATAATAAAAATAAAAGAACTAATTGTAAAAACGAACAATAACACAAATTTTTGTGTTTTGTATTTTTCGACAATAATTATTTTTGGAAATATTATGGAATAAAACAAAACATAAATAGCAAAAATTTATTGATAAATGGTTATTGAACTTTTTAAAAAACATTTTCTTTTATTTTTTGATTTGTAAACAAATACGAAAAACAAATAAAGAAAATGTTATACTTATAGATATATCGATTTGATCAAATTGTTTAAACAATAATATAAACAGATTTGATTTGAATCAATTATAAATTTGTATTTTATATTCAAACAGGTAAAAAATATTCGTTAAAAAAATTTTTTTATTTACAATATTTTAATACGTATACATACCTAATTCAGATTGACAAATTTGTTATTCTACGATTCAAAGTTCAAATAAAATGTAAGGTAGAAAAAAAAACAATCTAAAATTTTTTTTACAGTAAGTGAGATCTAAACTTTAGCACAAAATCTCAATATATTACGAGTTAGGATTTAGGAAGTTTGAATAAAAACAAATATGTTCTTATACAAAAACAAAAAAATGTTATCTATATTTATGATAATCATAATCAGAGCACAACTCAAAACTATTTATATATCGTTCAATTACCTTTCCTAAATCTTTAACCCACAACTAAGTAATTGCATACTGATAATATCAATATTTATTCAATTGGTGAATAATAAATGACAAATTAATTCAAATATTTTAGACGATTTCTTTATTTTTATTTTTACCAATTTATATATACATATGTACATACATATGTACCTATATATTCAATTTAAATATCTTTCATTATTTTTCTTCTCTTTTCACATACAAACATATCATTTCAATAAACAATTAAATAAATAATCAATTAAACTAAAAAATAAAGAAATTATACAGAATTCCTAATTATATACACTTTATAAACATAAAATTAATTTAAATTTTTTAATTAGAAAAAAAATATAATATATTTTTAAACAAATTCAATTAAATTGAATGGAATTAATTCTTTTAATTTTTTTTTTTATTTTAATTGAAATTTATAGAAGAAATTTTTGCACTCATAAAAAGTAAAATACATATTTAATTTTTATTTTATTTTTTCTTTAAATAGATATTGCAAACGTAACATAAACCCAACCTTAGGAATGATTATGTGATTAACTTCCATTTATACCTATAGTGTGTATACGCGTACATGTATGTGTATATACATATGTATGTATGTTTAAAAGCATTCAACTGTATTACATATTTATTAATGGCAAAAATAATGCCTGTACGTACACACATTTTAACATATAATGTAGACTTTTTAAGTTAGTTATTTTAATTTTAATTTTTTTTTTCTTTTTTTATGTTTCATTTTGAATTTGTCTTGTTTTTTAATTTTTTTTTATATTTTTTTTTCTGTTGATTTGTTCGTTTATATACTTGATGGTGGAACCGGTTTGATATGTTACCTGATGAAGGTAGTAATCTATGTATATGTACTGTACATATAGTGCTGTACAAAATACAGATATTAAGCAGTAGAACAAGATTTTTAACAAACCAAGTACAAAAACGAGGTAAAAAAAAAAATTAGAAAAATAAATTAAAGAAAAAAAAATACGATAAAAAAGAAACAGATTTAACATCATATAGCCGCGACGAGAAATCTGCGATAGTTTTCCTGACCTCTTTCAAAGAATTTATGCCTTGAAATGAATTTGGTATGTATTTTCATATTCGTTATCGTTTTTTTTTCTTCTTCTTTTTTTCATATTAACTTTTTGATATTTTATTGCTAAATATAATAAAAGTAAGACAGTTTTTCTGGTTCGATCGTTTTTTTTTTGTTTTTAACAATACAAATAATAATCATTGCCTCAAATCTTATAAATTTTTATTTGTAAGCAAATATTTTGTAGATGCTATATTGTACCGAATTGTACATATAAGAAAAATAATTTAAATTATAATATTAACAGCGAAGATGATGATAATATGGAAGTCAAATATATAATATAAGTATGTATGTATGTATGTACACATTTGAAATTGATCATAAAAATATAATCTGTGTTGTTGGCCTTGTTTGTTCAAGGTGTTGTATATCTGTTTCAAGTAAAGTTTGCTGGGGTTTTTTTTTCTCTAATCGTGAGTAGTATGTACATATACATATATCTTTGTTTATAACAGACACATGAAAATAGCAATAAAAAATTAACAGCAAGAAATTTATATTTGAAAATAAAAACGAATGTGAAATGATTGGAACGAACATTTGAAAAACCTACAAATTTTCACAAAATTTTTAAATTTGTAATTTTCATTAAAAAAAAGGAAAATTGTAGGGTACATACATATATATGTAACATTGTAATATGTATGAATTAATTTTTTTTATAAATACAAATTATAAACACATACATTTTTGCGACTATATCTAATGATTCATCATCAGTTTAAATTATTTTTAATTCTGTAAAAATTATTGAAACTCATTCACATCTATTTTCTATTATTCATTGTAATATCAAATAAGTGAATTTTCTTTTTTAAACTAAATAACTAATTCAGATATGTATGTATATGTATTTTAGTATTTAATTCAGATTTTTAATGAAAGTAAAAAAGCAGAAGCGAAAAAATAAAAATATTGAGGTCGTTAATTCATTATTCTCACACACAATCTTTTTGAATTTGAAACTTAATGTAATATTATGTATGAGATTCAGTTTTTAAATAAGAAAGTAGGAAGTTAAATTTCAGGATTTGTATTGCGTAAACTTGCATGTATAATAACACATTTTCTTTTATTATAATGATTGTAGTGAATGTAATTAAAACGCTTTTCACATTAATTGCTTAATTATCATATCAAGTATTTTTTGCTTTCATGTTACACAGAAAAAAAAAACAGTTGTTTTTTTTTTAAATTTATTTTTATTGTAGACACTTTTTACCACCTTTAATTAATTTTGAAATACATTTTCTCATTTTTTTTTTTTATTTGCAAGTACCATTTATTTAAAACATTTTCATTTTCATTTTGTCTGAATATACAAAGTTCAATATGTTTTACAAATGAAAATTTTTATGTTTAAATATAAAATAAGAAAAAATAAAGAAATCAAAAAGAGAACAGACCTGTTTACAATTTAAAATACGTACACAAGCATGAACATACATATGTATTTGTGCGACATTGATCTTTTAATTCGCATCAAATAAAAGTGAAAAATACATGAATGATATGTGATCTTTTAAAATACCTGCCATACAATTATTATCTGATTAATATATATTTAATAATGTGGAAAAAAGGTATACGAATATTGTAAGTTAACTTTTCGTTAATAAGTTTAACAAAAATAAAAAATAAAAATAAAAATAAAACAATGTAGTTTTCTTTATTTCTTTTTCAATATTCACATAAAAATATTGTAAGTATACATCTGGTTCATTTTATGACTTTTATCCTTAAATAACTTTCATCGTTGTTTATTATCAATTAAAATTTAATAATTTATCTTTATTATGATGAATAAAATAAGAAAATACATTTAAAAAATAAAATATGAATAATGAACAAATGGAAAACAGCAATAAAAAAATTGTATGTATTCTGTGAAAAACTTTTAAAGATTGATCAGTATTTATATTGTAAAATAACATTATAACAAAATTTTTATAAATACACACATATGTATGTATGTGTACACATATTGTATTATAACCACGCACGATCAATTTACACGTATGTATGTTAAATTTTATATAAAATGTATAATAAAATGAAATTTACGATAAATAAAGTCTCTTCCAATTTCAATTTCCGTTCATGTATTTATAGGTCACTTACTTAAATATGCGTGTGTGTGCACATATATAGCATTTACGTATAAAACATCACAATATGACGGGACGGTACACACGATTTTATTTGTATGTAGGTATATATTTTAAAAAACAAAAATGAAAAAACTTAATATTATATAGAGTGCGTGCCAAACATTTTATATGCATACATATGTACATACATAACAATTTTGTAAAAATAAATATATATAAATTTTAGCGATGCAATGGCGACAATATTAAATAAAATTGTGTATATTTACTAATTGCATTACAAATATTTTTCGTATATACATATGCATAATGTAAAATATTTACTATGCAATTGTAAAGTAACAGTTGTAGTGGTGGAGGAAAGTAAAAAGTCATTTTGAATAAAAAAAATAAATTTCAGTGACATTAAAATATAAAATATCGAAAAAATAAAATGTAAAATTATATTTTCGTATATAAAACCCATATGTAAAAATAAACCTAAATTTTATAAAACCAGAAATGAAGTGAAATATAATTTTTGTGAAAGTAATATGTACATTGTTAATGTTTTTGGTAAGCAAAAATATAATATTGTAATAAAGTTTTTGTATGCATATATGAACGTATGTGCATTATATTCGCGTTATGTTGTGAATGACATGGATGATTGTTGAAGAGATACTCATTTAATAATTCCTTCATTTTCAATTTCATTTTTATAATTATGATTATTATATTAATTTTTTGGTTTTTTTTTTCAATCTACTTTGATTATAACTTCAATAATATTTTGTAAATTAAAAATATGATTGATCCAATTAAGTTATATTTCATTAAAAAAATCTGTTTTAATAAAACCTGCTTTTGATATGTGAGCCGTATATACATATATATGTTTATATATACACAATTATGCTCTTGAACTCATATTAATTCATATAATAATATTAAAAACAAATGAAATAAAAATTTAATAAAATGTTTACGTTCTTGTTGTACACAAGTGTATTTTTTAACTTAATTTTCTTCTTATTTTTCTTCTCTTTTTTTTCTTTCTTTTTTTTTCTTACGTACAAGATAGTAAGAAAAAAAAAACGAACTAAAAGGAAAAACACATTTTATTTAAATAGAAATGATTTTTTAACATACATACATATATGAATTTACGTATTTTATTTTATAAAGAAAAGAAATTTTTAATTTTCATTGGACATCATATTTTAGTAAAAGATAATTGTATATTTTATTCATAAACGAATAATCTTATTTTTAATCTCTATCTCGTTTATTTTTAAATACATTTTTTATTTATTTTATTTATTTAAATTTGCAATTCATGATTAAAAATGAAATATGTATACATATTATAAATGTTCATTCTTGTGCTTTAGATTATGTGTATCACAATATGACTCACTTTTACATACATATGTACATATTAACATATAATTCTATGTACATTCATATGTATGTATAATATACACAATTTTATATGTTCTTTTGGACAATCACCTTTTCTTTTGTATATTTCATGACTAACATAATACATTACATTATTGTTAGCAACAATTTTCTTTCATCTCTATTTTTGCAAAAAAAATATATATACATTCATAGATATGTACATATCTAAAAATTACGATACAACAATGGCACACGTCATTTACATTATAAATAGAGAAATTTTAAAATAATGTCAAAGCCCCTTTCATTATTTTTTAATCTTTATTTGTTTCTTAAATTTTATTTACCATTTGCAACATATATAGTATATATATATATTTGAAATTTAAAATTAATAAATCTAATAATTAAGCTATAGGTTCATTATTAATTAATATTTAATATCAACAAAATATCATTTGAAATTATCAATTCAATACACATAATTATCATTAATTTGAACTACATACATACGTATATGTACGTATATATATATGCACATACATATAAGTATATGAAGCTAGGCTTGCAGAGGTTTTTCATTTTATGCATTTGTATATGTTTATATGGAAAATATCTTTCTATTATTGAAATTTTTGTATGCATACACGTACACATGTACATATTTATGTATATGTATCGATAAATGTCAAAGATTCATTATTAATATTCTGTTCTATTTTTCTAAAATTATAAGATAACTCTCTTTATTTTCTATATACTACAATGCATACATACACACATATAATTGTATAACATGTTTTTCTAATCTTGCTGCCATTAAAATATGATGACAATGATACTTTAAATATCAGTATGAAAATAAATGAAGAAAGAAAAGTACAAAAAAGAAAAAAGAAAAATGAAAAATACAAGAAAATAGGTCAATTATCACACTGAACACACAATTAAATGATGATAATCATAAATCATAAGATTAAATTGAAATTTCTTGTATGAATAAAATAATGAACAAAAAAAATTTTTTTTTCTTTTTATTATTGTTTCTCTTGTCTATTTTTAAACATTTTAATAAACGATTTTTGTTCATTTTTTATAGTGATGAAAATAAAATGAAAATTCTTACAAAGAAATTTTGCAATTAAATTATTTGTTTTCCTGGATAGACTGTACAGTATATGTACATACACTACATACTCGTATATGTGTAGTACACGTATGATGTACATACGTATGCCTTTCACTTATAGTTAATATTTACTCAAAAAGAAATATATGTTGGATATATTGATTCAATTTTATTCGTAACACAATTTTTTATTTGACATACCTATTTGTATATTATTGTGTAATAATTATCGGAAAATTTTTAATCAAAGAATAATATAGCAAAAAATACATACATACCTACTTTTTTGAAAACTTAATGGTTGATATCGTGTAATCCTATTATTTATTAATTAAATTACAGTAAGATTTTGAATTACTTCTATTATTTCTAAATTAATGAAATTTTTATGTACAATTTATTATCTGATCATAATTAATTTAATCGATAAAAGAAAATGCGTGAAATGTATATGATACTAATTGATTAAATACGTATAAAAAAGAATTAAACAAAACAATTTTAAAATGAGAATTTCCGAATTATAAAGGATATATAAAGGAAATTGAAAAACACATCAAAAATTAAAATAAAGAAATCGATTTTGTACATTAGTACTAATACTATTACCACTGTTATAGCCTGGTGTATATATTTGCTGCACGTACAAATATTGTAATATCCTTAAATAATACATTATATATGTATGTACATATTTGTAAGAGGAAAGTGAAGTGAAGTGAACTGTAAGAGCATAAAGACTAAAAAGAGTAGGTTTATTTATACGTAATGTATTAGTATGAATGTATATGTACATATGTATATGTAGTTACAAAATTGGAACAAAATAAGTGTGTTTTATGTGAATATGCGAGTACGTATGTACACTTCACGTATTTTATGGTGTATTCTGTATATATTATATGTATACTCACTGACTGTCTCGTCAGACAATTATAGCTAGAGGATAGATAAAACAGAAAAGTAGAAAAACTGTCTTATTGACTGCAACGGCAACCATGTGAAAGCTGATACCCTTCAGGTGGTTCACCTTACCTTACCATATCTTAGTTTACTTCTTTTTTTATTTTTATAAACATACATACTTTTTTATGTACGCTGATGTAAATATATAATGTATACACATATGTATATATGTACGTACATATCATAATAATTTGCAATACTGAAAAACTGAAAACTTGAAGTTGTGTTCATTTGTTTTTCATTTTTTATTCCCTTCATTTTTATTTCCCTTTTTGAAGATTATATTGTTTATAAGAAAAATGGAGGAGACGCAAAAATTGATATGTTTATATTCTAGATGCATGCACAACGCCAATATACACACAAAATTTTATGTATTTTTAAATCATGCATATACATATGTATACATACATAAGTACGTACATTGTTTATTATACTCCTACATATATTAACAACAAAAAGGCATTGCTCTGTCTCTGTTCCCTATAATTGTTGTATTTGTACACTTGCTTGCGTTTTCATCGCATAAAGTTTGCTATAGTACCTACATTCAAATTAAATATATAGATATCCGTTCATCGTGTTATTTTACTTTTGTATTCCTGTTTTATGAACATTTTTCAGGTTCGGATAGCTTGGTACATTTTTTAACCAAGTTATTGTTATACTATATGTACATATACGTATATTGTACATACATATTCTATAATGAATATAAAGCTAAAAGCTATAAGAGAAATAAATGAATAATTTTTATTTTATTTTATTTCATTTTATTCTTCTTTGTTTCGTTATTAAACAAAAAAGGGATGAAATTTTATTTTATTTTATTTTGTTCCCTGTTTTCTATACAATTAAAGGAAAATTCAGCACCATGAAATAACTTGGTTTTTGCATTATTTTAATGCAAGTGAAGGGTGAAACCATACATACTTTTTAAACCAATATCATATAAACATACAAATAAACATAGTAGCATATTTACATGGCGTATATCAATAACACACGGTAAAAAACATATAGTTAAGTATTTATACATTCACTGTACATTGATTACCTCTACCCGTATTTATTGCAATTTAAAAATTGCGGAAAGAAAGAAGAATAAAACTAAGGGTTGATCGACCGGCATTGTCATTGACTTGTTTTGATGTTTTATACGAACATACGTACACATACTATATACAATTTTAGATACATGCACATATGTATGCATGCATGTTCATATAATTTCAAAAGGGAATAAGGGATGAAATATGATACACAATAGTATATGTGCATGTAAAAAATATTAGTGTATGTATTAAAAAATTATCGTCGCTTTTATTCAAGGACATGCGTATTCTAATTTCAAATTTTATTACAAGCATATATACAATATACACGAATATAGCCATACATGTGTATGCATATTTCATTAAAAACAAAAGAAAATGTGCACACTTTTATTACATATGTAGTAATAATAAATATTTAATTAAAAAAGGAAATGAAAGCATAAACAATTTTATTATACGAACCTATGAATGAAAATGAATCTAATAATATATTGAAAAATTTGACTTTTTGATTGAAAACTTGTTGCGAAATAAATACCCGCGAAGAAAAATTATTGTACATATTAATAAATGTAATTGTATTGCATGCGTTTATGAATTATTTATAAACTTTTAATTAAATACATACACTTAAATGTACAATGAATTTGAAAAACTCTTATTATAAAAATTTTTTTACCATAAAATTATGTAGGACGGTTGATTATCGTATTTAAAAAAAAAAAAAACAAAACAAAAAAAACAAGTAAACTAGTTATTTTTGCTTTCAAATTATATGTTTATTCTTACATTATACCTATCCATGCATACATATATATATGTAGGTTCAGTTTTTTATTTCTTATTTTAGTCCTGATAATCCTTTCCGTCTATCATTTTTACGACCTATGCTTTGCAACAGCTAAAAACAATGTCATTGTAAACATAAATCATTATGACATTCAATTTTCTTGAATAAATTTGTATTCATGGTACGTACGATTATATATATATATACATATGTATATATACATATGTATGTATGCTAGCAGTATGATGAAATATATCGGAAAAATACAATGTACATACACTATATAGTGGATGTGTATTTATGTATGTATACATATGCATAAATGGAGTTGGAACCTCAAGCATTGTATGTATATATATACATATTTCCTATATGGTATCTATTTTTTTCGATTTCGATATTCTAAATTGAGCACAAAAATTGCAATTTTGCAATATTTTTACATTTTGTTTTGATTCAATTTTGCTTTAAATAATCTGATTATAACGAACATGACTTTCAATTAGATAGATATTTAAGTGCTCTTTGTTTTCATTCATTATTTATTTAAAATCTCATGATAAACAAGAAGAAAATGGCAACAAAACTAAATAAAATTTATAAGTACTATCTGGTACTATGTATACGTAATATGTGAAATCATTTTTTGCAATAACATGCGAAAACATTAAAGTATGTATATTATAATCAAATCTGTTCGACATTACATTACTGTACGCATTTGTATGTATACAAGGTCAATTTTTTTTTTTACTTATTTCTGTTTCACCAAATTACGAAAATTTTAGTTATTATTATTATTTTTTTTAAAGTACAGTACATATATATATACATAATGTATTTTGATATGCATTACTCTTAATTATATTATATCATATTTCTATTTGAATCTATTTTAAGTTATATCAATATTGAATGATATAAAATATCTGTAGTGACGTAATTTCTCTTTTACTTTATTTTTGATTTTACTTTATTGGTTTTTAATGTTATTATATAAAAATTTAGAGAAAATATATTTTCCTGTTTAAAATGTTCACGTTACTTGTACGTACTACAAACACAGAGTAAATGTATAAGAAAAAAAAACCAAAAACCTTATTTAACAAAAGCAAATCTTGTTTAAAGCATATTTTTTCTGATAAGTAAACTTGTCAAATATCTACACTTTTATATATGCATATCTTTCTGGTTATCTATACCTTTAATATATGAGTATAAAATATGTATGTATGTGTATGGTTATAAAATAATTGCGGTGATAATATATATATGTACGTGTATGTATTTGAGAATAATTTTTCATATTTATTTATTTATTGTGTGTTTATAATATTGATATAAAAATTTTTTTAACACAAAAAGAGCATGAAACGAAGAAAAATTATGTCTACTTCGCGTATATTTATATAATGGTGAAACTGTTGTAAAAAAAAAATAGTAATAAAAATAATTTAAGATTTCTTGTCACGTTCCATTGTAAGATGTTGGCTCAATACAACATAGTAAAATACAAAATGTATAATATGTTCGTATATATATATGTATATATTCATAAATACATATGTTCGTATAAACTTTTAGTAGCACAATCTATATGACATATGTACGTCAAACTAATCATAAAACAAAATATATACTTACATACATATGTATGTATATGTATGTTTTGCTTAAGGCATAGATTTACAATACGTATATATATATGAATATATGAATATATGGATGTAAAGATAACAAGGACAGTGTGGTATTAAACGTTTTAGTTGTGTTTTATTCTTTCAGCTTTTTTTGTACTACATACATATACTATAAATGTTATCAATTTACTATAATTTTTTTTTCTTTGTGCATATCAATGTACGTACATAAATTCTGTTCTATTTTTATTTATTTTAATATTTATGTGATAATTATACTGGTACACATTGGATAAATAAAGCAGAAGAACATGACGATGATGTTGATGACGATGATAATGGTGATAACGATGATAAAAACGGCAAGGACACATTCAAGTCAAATTAGGAAAACGATAACAAAAAAAAACTAATAAATAAAGGCGTAAATAAACAAAACAATTTGACATTTAACAAATGATATAAAATTAAAGCATCCCTTAACATATGATTAATTCAAGTCCAAATCACAACAAAATTTAACAACAGATAAAATATACATACGTCTGTATAGATATGTATATTATATGTATGTATGGTCATGTACGACAAAATATAGAAAAATAATTTAAAAGCAATAAATTTACTTTTTTAAAAAAAATATATATTTCTACATGGATATTTGCTTACGTCCTTGAAAAAACTGATTTTGTTTTTGTTTTTTAAATTGAATGATAAATCAAATACATAATTAAAGTTGAAAGTGAAAACCACAAAAAATTACATAAAACTGGTTATATATATATATGTACAAATGTAAAGTTATGTGTACTGTGTGTACATATGTACATACAATGTAACGTATGTAATTGTAATGTAAGCTGAAAAGTGAGTAAAAAATTGTATTGTCATTAATTTAAATCTGTTTCATAAAAAATATTATTGTATTCGTTTTTTTAATGTTTAAAATTAATCAGAGATAAATTTCTACAGAGACAAGCTTCAAAAATGTTAACTCCATGAAATAAATATATAAATATACATAACAAAACATGAAAACATACAAGAAAAAAAAAAAGAAGAAATTTCAGTAATTACAATGTCTGTTATTTTTTAATCATTAATACGTATACAAAATTAAAAAATTTGTTCAAATCTTGTTTTTTATGCTAATTTTTGTTAAAACATGAAATATGAATAATTTTTCCCCATTTTTAATAATAAAAAACCTATTTTTAAATTTAAAAATAATGTGAAATAATTAGCATTTTAAAAAACTACAAATTTTACAAGAAAATGTACATGTATACTTAAATACATACAACTCATTACACTCTGTAAAATCAATTTTACAAATTTAAATAAAAATTCTATTATAATTAAATTTATTTATAAAAGCATTATTTAATTCTTTTTTTTTTTTTTACATATTCATTATGTTGTAATAATTCTCTTAAATATTCTGTTACAATACTGTTTTATTTTAGATCGCACTCGATTTCATTTTATATTTATATTCACTTTATGGTCCACACATGAAATTAACAATATATAGCATATTGAAAAAAAGAAATAAAACCTAATGAAATAAAAATGAAAAACTAATTAAATTCTTTTTAAACATACCTAAACAGTAAACACATTCTTTAGTAGAAAAAAAAGCAATATTTAAACTTTTTATATATATATTTACGTACATATATATACATACACATTAATAAATCGTATCGTGTGTATATGGTAATATGTGTGATTGTATAAATATACGTACAAATTACACATCTATGTGTACATATGTACAAGTACAACCTGACTTTCTATTTTAAACACATGCAGAGTGGAAATTTTAAAAATAGATAACTTATAGAGAAATCTATTTTCGCATCTCTGTGTTTTCATCATTTTTAATTTTTCTTATTTAATTTATTATATATTTTGTAATAGATAGAGGCATACATTTATTATGAGTGCTGTTTGTACTCCATTGCCTGCAAGTATTTAAATACGTTCAATGTCTAAAATCTAAATATGTTACAGTAGATATTTTTATTTGATGCAACATATTATCAAAATAACAAATTTTTCTCTTTCTTAATTTGAACTACATAATTATGTCGGCTTGCTGACTTGGTGGTAATACTTAGTAAAACCTCCACGAAGTTACATATATGTACATACATTAATGGGTAATATAAAATCATTTTCAAAAAACAAAATCAATTTTTGATAGCACTTATACGAACAAGTACACGTTAAGTGTAATCTATGTACATATACATGCATATTTACTTATTAACGTAATTAATTTATTTAACTTTAAAACTTTTAAATAATAATTAAGAAAAAAAGTATAATTAATGCAAATTAAATCGTTTAAAAAAAACATATATAAAAAACACATTTTACATGTATGTTTTTCATTTGTTGTTTATTTATAGACTTATGTATATAACATGCGTACATACGTATACGTGTATAATGAAATTATCAAATTAAAATGATGATAAGCTTCATATCATATGTACTTCAATTATTGCAAAATGATAAGACCAATAAAAATAATAATAATAATAGTGATGAGATAAGAAAATTATTTTTTAAATCTTTAATACGTAGAATTTTTTATTAATAAAAGTTATGTCGAATTAAACTTTATAATCTGAAAAACGTTTTTTAAAAAATCCGATAGTCATGTTTTTAATATGTTCATACGTATTTTGAAATGTGAAAATACAATTTGTACTTAACACAGCTAAATTACATTTCGTTATTATTCAATATTTATACACATATTTAAAAATTTAGGAAACTTCATTTTCATTCAAATCCATGTCAAAACATCCTCAATTATAAGATCTACGTGTACAATATCAATTTATCATGTAAAAAAATATATTTTTTACTGAAAACAATTTTTTAAAATAATCAATAAAATTTTTTAAATAAAAATTTAATAAATATAACCATAAATATTATTTACATACACATGTGCATACGTAGAAGTTTTTAAGTAATAATTTTTTCATATTTTCATAGAAACAAAAAAAAAAGTTATATACAATAACTACCACTTTCTCTTATTTTTACTTCTTCTTCCGTATATGTATCATGTATACTAAAAAAAAAAAAAAAAAAAAAAAAAAAAAAAAAAAAAAAAACTTCTTTTATTAGTTCTTCTGGTTTTCTTTCCTTCCGTACAATATTATGCATGTATGTAAACTTAATCTGCATCATAATAAACATGAATTTTGTTGGATCAGAAAAGAAATAATGTAAAGAAAAGCCATGTTGATGGGTGGGTATATTACATGACTTGAATAAGTTATACATATGTATTTATATGTGTATGTACCTATATATAGGATGTATCTCTACATATTTATTTTATGTTTGCATTTATAAATAAAATAGAAAAATCCATTTTTGTTTTTAACTTTAATCAACAAAGGTGCAAAACTTTCTAACGGCTTAAAATTGTTGTAAGCAATATAACATCACATAATATTTATTATGTGTACTGTGTACATTTTAATATTATCATGCATACATAAACTTACATGTATATATGTACGTATTGTTCGTATAAAATGCTGATATTAAAAAAAAAAAAAAAAAAAAAAAAAACGTTTTCACACGTGACTTTTATTATTATTTGCGTTCATATTACTTGACATGTAATGCATTATTACTGTCATAATTTTATTGAATCTACATACACATTTTGTAAATGTATGCATCAATGCAATACATGCACTTACATATACACATGACTTAAATATTAAGAATATAAAAAAAAGTGAAATGATAAAAAAAAACAGAATCAAAATGAAAGTTTTTGTAGGTGAGTTGATAATGTAAATATGTATGAAAACTTTTATTTTTCTTTTATTTCTTCATCCAATAAAATTCTAAAATTTCATGAAAATTTTCTTTGCCAAGTAAAATACATATTTCTAAATTAAATTGATTTTTTGTTGTCTTCTTTTTATAAGGCAAATTGACAAGAAAAAAAATTACATATATATCTACAGAGAAATCGTTTTTGTTTTCTGTTTTTGTGTCATTGTTTTTGTTATTTAATTTATTTAGTAAAGTTTGAGTAAATTATTATTATTTTTAAAAATAAATGTTGGCACATTGCCATTATTTAATATAAAATAAAAAGAATTTTGTCTTTTGTGTTTTATGTTGATTAAAATTGAAAAAAATAAAATAAATAAAAATTAAATAAAAGAACAAAAAATAAAATATCTACATTTAGTTAATTAACTAAAATTGATTTTAAATATAGCAAAAAAAAAAACAAAAACTCCTAAAGCCGAGAAAAATTTCTGATGTGCATAAATTAGACAAAAAAACACAAAGGTTATTAAATTTATTTGATTTGGTTAAAGAAAGCAAACATTATAAAATAACAGCCATTAAGAATAAAAAGGAAATCGAAATAAAAAAAATTTTTTTTTTTTTTCTTTTCAATAAAAATATAAAAAAATTATTTTATTATAATTTTGTGAATTAATGATGATTAAAGAAGGAAGTTCCAGTTTTGTGTTACTTATCTAACGGTTTATTATCTCTCAATCATTTAAATATAAAATTAAAGAAAAACGAAGATATGGAAAGAAAAACAGACTGTACCTATATATCAAAGATAAAAAAGAGAAATCGCAAACTAACTACCAAACTATTATACATAAAATTATAAAAATTTCTTCTGTGGGAAGTTATTTAGGACCGGAATAGTACATACATATATAATATTGTATACATGTATAGGTATGTATGTAAACTTTGTATAATAAAAAGAAGAAAATTATAAATTGATGTTAAGTACAAAAAATAAGAAAGAAAAAATTCATAAAAGAGTTGCAAAAACTTGAAGAAACTATAAAGAATCTTTAATTCACGTCATTTTGTAATAACCATGAATATCTGCAACTGTATACATGTATCTATTTGGAAGAAATGACAACAAAAAAGAATTTAAGTAAAAATACACAACAACTTTACAGTTGAACAGAGTAAATAAACTGGTCTTTTTGATATTCATTCCTCACAGTCTTTTTATAACCATAAACTGAAAAAGTATGTGTCTACATAAATGTACAAAAGAAAAAAAAATAATAATAATGTATTAAAAAGATACAATCACGTACGTAAATATAAATACAAAAAAAAAAACAAAACTTGTTTCTTTTCGTTCCTCTTGCACAGTTGGGGGCCATGGCTCTAAAAATGAAGGTACATTTACACTACACTACAATATGGAAAAGTGGAGGTCCAAAAACAAGAAATAAATTTACAACATAAATAAAATGTATATATACATATGTATGTACATATATATATATATATATATATACATTCAACGATCAATGCAATAATATTTTTTTAAAAATTTAAAATTACAATACAAATACCTTTCTATGTAACATAATTCTCTTTTGTTTGATTCAATTTTGATTAACGAATTTTTAAGTGTTAATGTAAACGAATAACAATGATAATCACGGATATCTATACATACAATCGTTTTAAAGATATTAATTCAATCTAAACACCAATGTAGATTCTGTAAAATGATTTAAAATCAACTGATTTTTTATGTATAAAATGAAAATTATATAGACAAGAGAAAGTAACATTTTCAGGTAACAATAATGTAAATATGAATTGGACTATCATCAATAATGATTGCGGTACTACTATAGCATATAAACGTATTCAATTGAGGACACTGAAACCGCAAAACAATGAAATAAAAATAATTACGGAAAAATTAATCTGTTTAATGGCAGTTTTGTTCAGTTTTATGAGTAAATATACATATATATGTAGAATTGAATTAATACATACATACATATATGTGATATACGAGTATACGTAGACATTGATTCACAGCATTTGCCAACTGTTGTAGGTGAAATAAAAAATATGAAGGCTGAGAAAGTTTTTTATGTTTTTAACTTTTAAATTATAGTATAATTTTGAAAGAACATTTTATGGTAAAATATTTTTTATAAAAAAATATATATTTCAATTATTAAAGTATATAAATTAATTTCAAAAATTTCATTTATAATTCATACAATTCAAATTTCCTACATTGTATTTAAAAAATTTCTTTTATTCAAGTGATAAAAAAAAAGAGATCAATAAACTACACAAAAGATTAAGTAAATGTGTATGCACATATGTTTACATGACATATTTAAACTAGATCACATTTAAATATCATAATTTTTTTTATTTTTTATTTAAGATCAATAACCTAAGACGTTCAAGGTTAAGAAATGCATTTTAAAAATATACATATGTATGTAGTACAATTTAAACGCATAAATTTTAAATTTTTCTAATTATCATTATTATCACATATTTTTACTTTAATTTTAAAAAAATTCATTTAAAATATTTTGAAAAGTGAAACTAGTTTATTTGCATACGTATATATAAACAAGTAATTGTACACAAAAATATAAAAAAAAATGTATTCGATTAATATTTCATTTAACTCATATAGATAATTTAATTTGATTTTATTTTATTTTTTTATTATATTATCACTCTTCATCTTCGTTTTTAATATGATTTTTCCTGTTTCAAATGTGTATGTATGTATGTGTACAAATCTATCTACATATACGTACGTATATTGTACAACACATAAAATAAATCGTGTCAATAAACTGCAAATAAAATGATTTAATTTGTATAATCATTTTGGTAACATTAAAATAATATCATGTATAATCAGATGGTAATTTAAAAATAAAATAAAGCAAAAACGAAAATAAAAAATAAAATAAATTGGAGCACATTAATTTTAATCTTGTCGTTTTTGTTATTTGTTGATTTTTTATGGTTCTTTGTTTTTGAATTTGAAAATGCTTTATATTTTTAGTATTGAATTTATAATACGGAAATTTAATTATCATATTATATACACATATGTATGTAAATATACGTATGAATAAACATAAAGCACAAATGAAAAAAATACTTAATTACGAAAATTCAATTATAAGAAATATATTAAGTAAAAAAGTTATAAAATATTTTCATTACCATAAAAATCAAGAAAGATGTAGTGTAACATGTACTCGTACATAATTTTTTCCAATAAAAATAATTTATTGATTTTGATAAGTTTTATTTGCAATGAACATACACATACAACAAATGAATGCATTCACATTATGTCAATAAAAATAAAATGTTTCAACGATTTTAAGAAACTCAACTTTAAGGTTTTAGAATCTATAAAAACAAAAAATATAAATCAAATGAAATAGTTATAAAATCATAAAAAACCTTATCTAATATACCTAAATTATGTAATTTATTTTTTTTATTACACATATATATTGTTTTTTTTTTTTTTTTGTAAATAAAATTTCTATTTATTGTTTGGAAAAGTAAATTTATACACCTACGATCTACATATACATGCACATTTATTTCTTGTCATCTATAGAAAAATAAAAGTAGTAATTTGTATACAAACTTATCATTTATATAGTTAACTAAGCTTTCTACTAAAATTTTTCGTCATTTTCGTTAAAAAAATAGATACATAAGTGTGTAATAGATTCATGTTATTAATATACTATTGTTTAATTTATTGATAATAAAACAAAATTGCATAGACGTACATCTCTGTATAAATTTCACAGTACGCATCTGTACAAAAATAATTTAAATCTTTATAACAACTGAAGTTTAAACATTTTAAATAACATTAAAATGAAATTATTTGACATACATATGTATATATATATGTATACACATAATTAAATTTTTTTTCTAATGATTATTTATTTTTCATTTTCATTATCTTATCTTAAGATTTTCTTAGTATTACAACAAAATTTCGTCAAAGATTCAGATTATTTTTTTTTTAAAAAAAAATCTTTAAAATGTAAAATACCATTTTCATGGAATTTTGTAAAATAAACAATTAAAAGACTTACCTTAGAAAATCTATTAAATTTTAATCCATGTAAATTGTATACGTATATTTAATTTATATACATATATAATCCTTTTATTAATGCAATATATATCCTATCGTTGTTTAAATTGTTTTTTCAATGTAATCATTATATAAAATATTTTTGTATTTTTATGTAATCCTTTTTGAAATACAAATGTTCTTGTTTTTAACATTTTTGTAAAAAATAAATATTTATCATATATATATATTTTATTTTTATTTTACTCTTATCACGAATAAATGATTTATTATTTTAAATTTACGTTTTTATGAAAAAAATTTTTTTTTATTTTAAATTTTATTTTTTTTTTTTTTGTCAATCAATTTTTATATATATAGTAAATATAATTTATTATTGGAATTAATTGAATGAGTTATTTATACTTTATTTTTTAATTCTACTTTTTCATGTGAAAAAAAGATATATAGACATTTTAATTGCACCACAATATTATACAACAATTTAAAATTACTCTAAATCATTTAATTTTTATTTACACATTTTTATTCATTTTCAATGTTCAGTTATAAAACAAATTATATCAACGCTGTCACATTTCATATGTGAATAAATTAAAATTATTCATTAAAATTGTAATAATTATGTAATTATAAATAATATTAAGTTTGCTTTTATATATTTTATAAATACGAGTACATATTTTATTTTATGTAATCGTATAGATATTTTTTAAATTGCATTCATGGTGTTCACAAAGATTTTTACTAATATTGTTCATATCATTATTTTTTTTTTTTTTTTGTCTAAACAAAATATGGTAGCATACACATACATATATATGTACTCGTTTATATACGATTTATGTAATGCAATATTGTTTTAAAAAAATACTTAAAACAATGTATAAAATTTAATTTTTTTTTTAAACAAAAAAATACGTAAAATGTAATAATGTGAAAAATGACAAGAAAAAAATTTTTTTAACTTTTACAAAGTTATTTTGCATGTGGTAATCATACAAAAGAAATTTAATTCTTTTTCTTTTACTTTATTTTGTTGTAGTGTAGAGCACAAAAATTCGTTGAAAGAGGAACTATAACTTTTACCGTCTTCATCGATGTGGATTAACAATTCAGTATGTATTATTTCTATACGTTTGTATATATGTATATGTACACGTATGTATATATTAATAATTTCAAACACATACACAGAAGTTGTTATACATATAGTAAAGCCGTTAACTTTTACTGTAATGTAATTTTGAATCAACGAAAAAAAAACCTGGGAAGTTTTGCACGATTTCTATTTCCTATATATATTAACTCAATAGTTATAAACTTCATTTGTTTTTCTTTCGGTCATTATATTTTTCTTTTAAATTTTATTACCACAATTAATTTTATTAATATACAAATTAACACTAAGCATTTGTTAAATTGATTGATGACACATTACGTACTTCTTTTTTTTTGTGAATTTTATTTCTTCAAGATTTAAAATTTTATCATTTGAAAATTTTTATTTTTCTTTTATCTACAATTTTATTTTCTTTATTGCACTATAAAACTAGTTTTCTAATCTCAAATGTAAATTAGATAACGAAAATGATAATTTTTTTTTTTTTTTTGTAATAACTTTCAGTTGTGGTTTTCAATTTTTGTAAAATAAAATTTTTAATAAATTTTTCATTTTACGTTTTTGTATGAATGCTCATATAATGCACTTGTCTTTTAGAAAATTTTCTATTTAATCTTAGCACAACTTCAATTAATTTTACAATTTTTATTATTCTGTAGAATTGTAAAACAACTTAATTTTTTAAAAATTTATGTAGATATTCACTCATTTGCTTTTTATTTATTTTGTATAAATTCACAAAACTTCAATAACTTTCTCAAAATCTCGCGAAAACTTTACTGAAATTGAATTGAGAAACAAAAAAAAAATTTTTTTTTTTTCAAAGATACGTGATCATGATGTATATTATAACCAGACAAAAAAATAAAACTCGAAAAATATTGAACAAAAAAATATGTATATGATTTTATGATATTGTGATGATAATGATGTGTTGTATTTGTTGATGAATTTTTTTAATATGTACAATTTTTTCACTATTATTTATTTTTCTTTTATAATACAAATTTTATTGTTATATTTTATCTTTGTTATATGATTATTATACGATATTATTTGTTATTTTATTTACTTACATTTAAATATTATGCATATTCTTGTAATTATGTATGTTATATTACCATGTCATTAAGACAACAGCAAAATTTATATAAAAATTATAAATGTTTGGTAGAAAAAAAGCGAATTTTAATATAAACCGTTTTCTCTTCAGTAAGTCTCACTATACTAAAATATAAACTTCAACATAAGTACGTCATTGGCACGCATCTACCTTGTCGACTCGTAACGGTAAAATCTGAAATGAAATACGAACAAAAAAAATCAGAAAAGTGGAAACAAGTAACAAAATGAAAAAAAAGTAGGTATTAAACATAAAGAAAAAACGGCAGGTAAAAAAGCTAATACACATACATATGTATAGATATTCTTTCTTTTTGGATTCATACTTATTTATGCATGTATATACACAAGTATTATTGTATGTAGACTGTGCATTATAAAATGCTGCTACATTAGTATACATAGAGAAAAGAAAATTATGTTAGGTCGGTATATTATAATAATATAAAGGTGTATCGCTCTATCTAATATACAATACTCAAAGAAAATAGAAATAATAATGATGATAATAATAATAGTACAAAATGTAGTAGCCTCGAACATATTTGTGTATGTATTGCTTTTATTATATGAAAATGTAACAAAAAGATATATTATGTGCACAAGCATACATACTAATATATGTAATCATATTATATATTATCTATTTGTTGAAGGTATATAAAATATACGTATGTACATACTTAGTTGGATGACTTCTTGTGTTTTCTGTTTTTGTTGAATCTATTGTTGTGTGCGTGTGTGTTTATTTTTGAATTTATTTGCTTTTTTTCGAAATTTCCATAGTTTCAAATAAATTATTGATATGATACAAAAATGAAATACAACATTAAAATTACTCAAACATTTAATAAAATTTTGTATTTTTCACCAACACGAATTTTATATGTTATCCAGTATATTATTAGAAATCTAACTTTCATATAGTTGTTATACAAATCTTTTTTTTTTTATTTTATAAAAGAAAATATGATATTAAAAACTTACAAGAATTATGACAAAAATATACTGAAGAAATTTTTATATAATATTTCTACATCTTCGTTGTTATAAAATATTGTGTATGTAACATCTACACATTTATTTTATAACAAATAACTAACTCAAAAAAATGTACATGTATTCGTACGTAGTCGGTAGCAAATATGTAAGTATATGTACAAATGGAAGATATACTTTAACGAATATAAAAACAAACAAAGTTATATGTACATATGTATATATAATAAGAAAAAAATACATTCATAGAAAGAAAACTTTTAAAAACAAAATCATACACCTTTATATGTATTATTTTATTAGCGTTCAGTATAATAAAAAACTTAATTTTGTTTATACTACATAACATAATTATAAACATATATATACACACAATGTTTACAGAAATATTGCATATACGCATATAGAAATGTACAAATTGCACAATAAACAATATACATATTATGTTACAATTATAAATAATATCTACATATGTATGTAGTACACACATATGATGTACTCATATGTAGGTTTAAAAGAAATATAAACATATGTACATACATACATACGTACTGATACATATATACGGTATATATGTATGTAAAGAATTACGTGATAATAAGTTGTAACAGTCCTATATATTACAAAGTTTATGAGTTTTATTATGTACATATGTATGTACATATATATAGGTTACAAATTCATGAAAAACAGGTAAAAATTTACTAATAAACATAATGTGCAGTATAACATAATAACAACTTGATTGTAGGTCGAGCACATAATATTAATAAACATATTAGTTTCATACATATGATAATGATTACAATTTTCTTTTTATTTTTCCTCATATTTTCATTCATATTTATATACATGTATATGTGTATAAAATTTAACACACATATGTATAAATACATATACATATTATTTTGATATGACACTTATTGTATTTTATCTTTGTACATATGTACTATACAATTGTTGTTGTACCTGTATGTATATATTTGATGACCACTGTATTAAATTAATCATATCAATTACAACCTAAACTAATATTTGTTCAAATGAATGAAGTTTAATTGTTATTCAAAGATAAATACAAAGTTATCAGAGGAAAGTGTACAATACATTCAAGAAAATTAATCAGATTTGCTATTTATGGAAGTCAACTGGTGCATATTAATTTGACTATGATTAGAAATAATATGTGTTGCTAACAATCCTAAAACATAAACATGTTTAAATCAATCATTTACTTTCATATTAAAATAAACAATTTGAAATGAAGTGTTTATGAATTTTCTTCGTTTTCGTATGTACGTATGTACATTTTTGTAAGATCTTATTTTTTTATTGCATATAAAAAATATAAAAAAAATATTCAAAAAGAATTCCGACAAGATAACATTATTTTATTAATTTAAATAATTTTAAATTAATTATGTAGATATTTCAAAGTTAATAGTTAATTAAAATTACTCAGTTTTTTTTTCTAATTTTCTTTCTGGCATTTATTTCGTTTTAGAAAATTTATTGCAATTCATTTACAATGCATATATATATATAGTTAGCACACATTCATACGTGTATGTTTTATGCAAATTGAATACAAAATAACATCAGTCTTTATTATAATAATATAAGCTACTTAAATTTCATTTTATCGCATTTTACCAGATGTTTTATTAATTAAATTGAAAATAATGTCATATATCGTCATAATATTATATTGTTCATATCTCAAAAACAAATTCATGCATACATAATTTATTTCATATTTACAAGCACAAATTTATTTCTATTAAAAATTCATATTGTACATTACATACTTATATTACATACATACATATGTACGCACAAATATTCATTAAATTGTCATTTATTTACATATATATATATATATTAATATATATATACTTATATACATGTATGAATATATTTTTATATGAACATATACTTTTTTAATTAAATAAATCTAAATATAGTACATGGTCATGGTCAGAGCTGTTAGAATTTTTACATTACATGCTTACATTACAATTCTCATCATATAAATTTTACTTTTTATTTTATACACTTTTTTTTTTGCTTTTTTGTTAGATTAAATTTAAGACAAAAATTTTGAAGTATGTTTGATGCATGTAGACGTGTGCAATATACGAACATACATACTTACATACATTTGTACATAAAAATTATGAAAAGAAAAATAAAAATTAAATTAAATTTTCATTATTCCCACGCAATAGCAATTTTTCGATTGTTGTTTGTGTAGACATGAATTAGATATCAAATATTGTAATACATTTTCATATGTACTACATACATATGTATGTAAGCATACATTTGAAATGTACATATTACGTATGTATGTCTACTTGTGTATTTTAGTAAACGTATATTTTTATCTTTGGAACATAATAACAATTCATATATGTTTAATTTATGTCTTGATTTGTATTTGTAAAACTAATGACTTTTTGCCATAATTTTAATATCAAGCAATCATTATCATTATCATCATCATCAGACAAATAGCAAACAATGACACAGACGGTTGACTGACTTATGATGACATAAAAAAAAACAGATTTACAAAAATAGACAAAAATTTACTTGTCAAGAAAATGAAAATAAAATAGGATTTACTCAAATTATTTTCAAAGTTTAGAACAAAAAAGAAAACAAAAAAAAAACGAAAGAACACAAAGAAATGTTAAAAAGTACAAGTAAAACGAAAATTAACAAAGAAAAAAAAATGAAAAATTTAAAAATTGACAAGAAAATATTTTTCAACAAATAATACATATTACAAGATGAAAATAAACAAACAAAAAAAAAGTGAAAGAAAAAAAAGAAATCACTTGTGTGTGGAAATTTAATGCGCCCACAACGTACATATATATTCATTTTTTATTTATTTCTACTGTGTACAATACTACAACAATATATATAATAATAAAAGTCACAAACTACCACCTACGGAGTACATGACCCGGAATAAAAGTTCAAACAGAAAGTAGATCATCAAATATACAAACATATACTCAACGTATATTTTCAATATACTTTATATTATGTATGAGCATACATATTTTATAAAATACAGTTTAGGCTCTATATACATACATAATGCATATATATATACTTCTTTACGTAAATTTTCTTTTTCATCATCTAGTTAAATTGCTCTTGTATTTATAGGTATGGTATGACATATATAGATAGGTAGGTATATAAATACAATGGTTTCAACAAATATGCATATGCATGTAAATGTGTAGGTACTTTTATTTAAAAAAAAAAAGTTCCCCCTTTTTTCACCTCGTACGTTGTTTCTTTGAGTACTTAATACATTGTATTGTAGATTTTGAATTGAATACGGTAACGTATGTATGCAAAACATGAATTCATCATAAACGTCTGTTATAAATACATGTACATACCTATGTACATAAAATCAACAATGATAATATGTATGTATATTTGACTTGGGATTTTCCTTGTACATGTATGTATCTATGTATATCTAACTACATACTACTGTGTTGTACCATAATACTTAAAAACAAAAAGTCTCAACTTCATTTATTTTTCAATTTTATTAAAAACTTTAATTTTTCAACTCAAAAATCACATTTGTTTTCGAAAGATTCATCACAACCTACATTTATAAATATTTTTTTTTTAAAAAAAATTTAAAAATTTATATCCTCCAATTTCGATTATCCAAAACGTTACGATTTTGTAAAAAAATAAATAAAACTGAATCTATAATTTTTTCATTCAATTTTATATAAAATTCAAAATGTATAAATAATTTTTCTCTGTGGAATGTAACTATGTATATATAACTGTAAAAATAATACAAGCATATTGTCAATTGTATGTGTATTTTGTTTTGAGATTTTCATATTATATACATATACGTATATATATTTTATTTTATTTTGTTGTATATTATTATGTTGCCCGTAATACCATATAATATTATATTTACATTATAAAATACTGATATTGTATGGTAGTGATGGAAAAGACTGATGATATTTTAAATTGAAATGTACATACATTCAAATATTTTCATATGTGTACAAGCATACATGTTAAAATGTATATGATACACCATTTATACCATATAACATTGATGAACATATATGAAAGAAGTTTGTTGGTCCCCCTTAAGCATACTACATTAAAGCAAAACAAGAACAATAAGTAGTGTACATTATATACAAATTGTCATTATGATTTATGCAAAATAAAAAAGAAAAAATGAAAAATAAAAAACCAGTAGAAAAAAGTTACTGTTTTTCACAAATTTATGCATAATTTTCTTCTTCTTTTTCGTCGTTTTTATATTTAACACTTGACACTGTTTCAACCTTGTTTAAAATTTATTTTTCACCATATACATTACATACAAATTTTTTTCATGTACCCTCTATATCATTTGATTTTCCTCTATATTTTAAATACATTTTCATAAAAATAAAAATAAAGAAAAGAGAAAAAGCTTATTTTTCATTTTATTATTTTTGTTTTGTTTTTCATTTAGTTTGAAAATTTTTGTTGTTTTCTTTTTTATAAATATCAATCAAGAAGGTGAAAGTTGTGATGCAATTAAATTGAACACGCATACATGCACACATGAATGTTTAGCATTTTTATATACCTAAATAGGTATACGTATAAGTATTGTGTATCTTGCCAACTATACAAAACCAATTGTGTGTGCATTTGTATTACAATATTTTTCATAATTACAGAAATTTAAACGCATCAATAAAATGATAAAAAATAGTAAAAAATAAAATTATATAAAATATTTTCACACTAATTTGAGTTTAACAATGAAAACAAAAATATATATTTTCTTTTTAACCAAATTGCCTAAAACAAAAATATTGAAAACTCAAAAAAAATTTGTTTAAAGTTAAAATCAGAAATTTATTTTTATAGTTTTATAATTTTTTGATGAACAATAACAGATTACAATTGAAAAATATGTTAACCAAAAAAAAAAAAAAAAAAAAAAATCTAAAAACTAAAAAAAAAAACAAACTGAAAATTTAAAAATTGAATTAAAAATATGTATGAAAAATTATTGCTTGGTCATCCTTTTAATAATTGAGCGAGTCAATTTAAACGAATGAAAATTTGAAAATAAAACGAATAGAAAAAAAAAAACGTTTAATCGAAAAAGATGAGAAATTAATTTTCAATTAATCGTGAAAAGATTATAATCATCACTTCATTTCATATGAAATTGAAAAAAAAACGAGAAATTTGTGAAAATTTGATTTTATAGGCAATCAAGGAAAAACTTTTTTCTGAAAATTTTAATCTTGACGCTGTAGAGAAACATTTCACATTTCATTCACCTAATATTGTACTTTTATTATTTAAATACAATTAATTTATAATCAAAGAAAATTTTTATTATTTTTAATTTATGAAAAAAAAGACAACGGAAAAACATATTTTGATTAAAAACATCTTAAAAGTACAATGAATTCAAAATCAGAATTATTTAAAAAATAATAGCAAAAAAATGTTAATGATTAATACAACATGAATACGCAAATATTATCTGTGATTTAATATTCATTAGTTCAACTAAACGAAATTATTTTGATAACCTCTATATTACACACGTATATTTATGTATATATATACGCAATAATATATTATATACATGTACATATATCATATATGTATATTGGCCTCTATTGGCAATATAATCAAATTAAAAATAGCAAAAGGAAAAAAAAATTATTTTATTCAGTATGTGATACAGCAATATAATAAAGTAAATTAAAAACGATTGATTCATCTATATTCATAATTATATATGTACACGCGTTTGTTGTATCATATGTATATGTATGTACATATATACGATCAAAATTTAATTAGAAGAAGAGGAAATATGCAAAAATACGGAAAGAAATTTTAAATTTAATATTTTTTAATGATAAATGATAAGAACGTTCAGTTTTAATTTAATTATTATTTAACACATATTACGATATAAATTTTAAATGTTGTGTAAAAAAGACGATGAAACTTAGATAAATAAAAAAGAATAAATTATTGATTTTTCAGATGATTTTAATTCAAATTTATATATTATAATTTCCGATTAATACATTTATTCGTGCATTCATGTAAAAACTTCAACAAAATTAAATAAATAAATATTTCCAAGACGTATTGTTTTGATTGAAATCGAAAAAAAAATATCCGATTGAAAACAACATACCTACATGTGTCCTTATAATATGTTTTTTCCAATAATATAATTTAATCAGATTAAGTCGTATAAGCTCCAAACAACAAGAACGAAAGAACCTCTCATTTTTATTTATTCGTTTTTTTCTTGTTTCATATTTTATATTTGTTTTCACGTTAATTTTCCTGATATCCTTTAATATCAAGGACATTTCTATGATAGATGAAATACTCACATACATACATATTTTCTATAGCACAAAAATAACCATAAACGTATTCATCATTCCTATATAAAATATGATATATGTATGTGAAGAACGCCATGACGTCAATTTGCCTGCCAATTTTATATATGTATGTACATATATAATTTTGTTGTCATTTTTTATACATAGATATGTACATATATACATACATATGTATTCGTATATACATATGAATCGTGATCTGTTTGCGTGGTTTTTAATTCAAAAATTACGTAATTTTACACCGACATCATCATCATTATTATAATTATCTATTATGCTAAAAATAAGACTACCATTATTATCAGAACAATTATATTATTATCAAAAATTATTGAAAATTATTTTATTCAATTTAATAATAAAAAGAGTAGGTAAAAAAAGTAAGGTTTATTGTCCTTGAATTTGCTTTTTTTTCTTCATATGAACACAAATATGTGTACGTATGCAAGGACAATTTTTCCGAAAATGTACATACATATACATATGTAATATGTATCTATATATGTATATAGTACATATGGCTGTAGTATATTCAGTTAAATTAAATATTATACTCAAACTTTGGTATTTGTGATACATTCAATAAATTCGATAATATCTATACAAGTCTCAGTTCAAAAATAAATAAGTATGTAAAATATTTTCATATGTACCTATATATACGCATATGATAAACATACATATGTAAGTACATGTACATACCATATATGGACATTTTTAAAATATATCTGCATTTTTTATTTTATTAAAATTTTTAATTGCCTGAGCACGTATCTAAAAATAAGGACAATAACCTATTATTATATAGATTCAATTGAAAAAGAAGACAATAAAAATTTTATGTTTTATAATTTTTAAATATTTAAAATTTTTTTGTAGCTACTCCTTGATACAAAAAATTATTTTACAAATTGTATAAGAATAACGCAAAATAATTCTTACAAACAGAAAACCAAAAATTTAATTCTTGATATTTGCAACAAAATAAATACTTAATAATAATACTTATGTCTGACATAATAATGGAGGATTGTACAAAAAAAATTTTTTTTTCTTGACTTAATTATAATAGTCCCAATTGGCAAACAAAATTTATATATGATATACAAAAAAAAAAAATTACGTTTGTATGTGTGTACATACATAAATGGATGGCAACTGTGTACAATATTTTAAATGAATATATAGATACACGTTTGTAGATATAGTAACAAATTTAGCTGTACTAAATAAATCGAAAATAAAAATTCGTTTCTTTTTTTTTTTAGAAATAAATCAAAGAACAAAAAATTTGTTTTCTTACATTTTAGTACAGTCAGCAATTTAATAAAATGGAAGAAAAAAATGAATGAAGACAACGATTTCGAATCTAGTTAGTTAGACCAGACGTTGAAATCAACTATTAAGATTTAGGTTTATTATAACCGTGTCGAGCTTATACTTATATATATAATATATATATACATATATGAACACATACAAAAATACGTATTAAATGAAAACTATGGGCAAGTTTTGAAATATTTCAAAATTGAGGTCATGTTCATGAGGCTCTACATTATATACAGTATATATATATACACGTATTATAGATTTATAGATAGAGTATAGATAATAAAAATGTAATATGTATTTTTTACTTGAAATGATTATATAACTAAAACTATAACGAATCAAAAAGAATTAAATCTCTAGAGAGAAGTTTAAAAAAAAAATAAAATAAAAAAATATTTAAAAATAAATAAAATCTCATAAAAATACGGAATTAAAAAATAAGAAACAGCCAAATCATTTAAATTACAAAAAATAAAATCTAAATAAAAAACAATGAGATTTGATTTTCTGGAATGAACAAATTATAAAAAGTAGTTTTTCATTTATTTTCATCTTTTTGTTTTTTATTTTCATTTTTTTACAAAATAAAGAGAAAATGAACAAAACAAAAACGATTTTAATTGGAATTATTTAAAAAACAAAAAAGTTTTATTTTATGTATGACATTTTCATGTTTTTCATTAAAGCTCTGTTTTGCCTAACATACATACATATGTACAAAAAGATTTCAAGTTTACATTTTGCTTACATTCTTTTTATTTTTTGTTTTGTGAATAATAAAAGTTTAAATTTTATATTTGAAAATGAAATTAATGTAAATACATTTTAAAAAGAAACTTTTTCATTACTAAAACAAAATATATGTATGTATAAATTTCCATAATTTTTGTCATAATATTTGAAAATATAAAAAAATAATAATTGGTTGAGTGAAAGACAAATATGTACATTCAAACATATTAAAATAAGCAGTTTGAAATTTACAACATATGTATGTATGTACATATTTAAACATGTAATGTATGTATAAATTAATAAGTTGATTCTAGTTCTTGTTTCGTTTTTTTTTTCTCAATTTTTTTCAAAGACTTGAAATTTATTAAACGAAATACTTTTATGAATATAAAAGAGCAAATATAACTAAATAAGAATAAAAGTTAAATTACTACTATTATTTAAAATTTATTATTGTTAAATTTTGTAATTTTAATAATATTTAACTTAAATAAATAAAAAGAAAGCTTAAAAGTTGTAAAAATAAATTTTTAAAGATACTCGGATAATTATTTTATTTTTTCTAATAATAATCAAATTAATTGTATTGTCTTTGTATTCGTTTGTTTTCAAAAAAAGGATCTAGTCAGTTACAGACATGAAAAATATATAAAACAAATTTCATACTATTTTTGATTCTGTCCTTTGCCGATATGTATGTATGTATGAATATAAAATTAAATATGTTTGTAATTAATATGTCAACACAAAACCCAAAATATACAAATAAAATATTCGTATATATACATACATATGTATGTATGTAGATATACAAACATACCTTTTCATAAAATTAAATATTTTCATTTTGTTTCTATGCGTTCAATTTTATTACTGAAATCAATAAGTCATACAATCCTTGTTGTAGCATAAAATAAAAATCAAATTAAAAAAAATCCAATTATCCTGTTAGTTGATTTAAGTAGGGTCAATAAAACAGAAATCAGAAATTTTATTCAAATATATAATATGTTTGTGCATATTCTATGTTGTACATCAGACAGAATAAAAACTCGTGTAAATATTTTCTTCGTATAATATATATATTTGCATGTACATATGTATAAACTAAACAATGATTAATTATGTAATTAGGTATTTTTAATAAAAACACAATTAATGAAAAAAGAAAATAAAATAAATAAAATTCAATTATTGTTTTATTTCATTACAAACACATTTTGTATGTATCTATAACATTTTGTATGCGCACACGTATACGTATAATGATGTATACATATATATACAGTTTTGTTTGACTAAAATTTATTTTTGAAATTCTTAATTACCTAACAACATAATTCATTGATTACTATGCAATGTAAATTGATGAATATTTAAATGATTATGTTTATTGAAATGATAATACACACACATAAATATATATTATATATTAAATATAATATACTAATAACAATATATAATCAGTAAGAAACATCTAAAAATTCATTGAACTTGATAACATCGTCATTTTAATTATTAAAATTTAATTATTAAAGAATTTATATTTAATGTTTTGGTTTTTAGAAGATACAAAAACAAGTTAAACAACAAAATAAAATTTACGTCGTTCTTTTTTTCAATTAAATCTGTGTTTAAATATAATATTCATAAATAAAATATAGATAGATCTGTAGGTGGAAGAAAAAAAAATATTTTTTATTTAATGTGTTGCCTTGTAATATGTACATGCGTGTACTGGCATACACTGTTGATATAATATAGGTAATATGTACGCTCATAATGTTGTATACTAAAGATAATTAATCATAAAATTACAAATTTATCATTATACATATATCATCAATGAATGCAACATAATAAATAATAAAAATATTATATGCGTCACAAAAGAAATCATTATTGATTCATTCACATCAAAGATATAATACTTCATGTGGCTGCAGTTATATATGTATGCAATTTTAATGCATACCTGTACGTATATGCCAAAGAAAAAAATTGAAAAAATATTTATAGATATTTCACCTTTTGTATTTTATAAGCATTTTTTTTTTTCTTACATATACATACATATATAACTATCTGCATTTACACATAAAAGTATGGTAAGCGGTATATGTGATTAATTCAACAATTTTACTTAATGAAGAAAAAACAAATAAAAGAACAAAAAAATATCGAAGTAAGATAGATATAAAAAAATAATAATAAAAACGAAAACAAATGGCAGTAAACAGGTTTTTATATACAATCTTCAAATAAAAGTGTATAACATAAATCAAATAAAAATCATTTTTATATGTATATATATATACGCTATTATTTCATTTAAAAAAGAAAATTTAACATTATACCTACATGTACAATATTCATTGCGAAAATCTGCAATATAAAGTTATGAAAAAAAGAACAAAATTTTTTCAAAGTTATTTATAATTGTCTATATCTATAACAACACTAAATGTATAAATACATAAATATACGTTGGCTTGTACATATTCTATATTGCAGATAAAAAAGGAAAACTATGTAAAAATCAAAAAAAAATATTTATATCACAACGATTATCTACAATATACTCGTACAAAATTTTGATTTGATTTTATTTTGAATTGGGTTGGGCAATAGGTACATATACAAACATATATATGTATGTAATAAAAAATATTTTTAAAAAAATGTTCAAACTTACTCACAACATAAATATTTGTTGGAATTATGTATTTTGTACTCTATACATAATTTACATCTACAGATAAATATTATAGCAGATGATAACTATATACATATTCAAGTTATATGTATCTTTGTATGTCCCTTATCTATATCTTTTTAAATTTTACACTATTCCGTCACATGTATCGTGTATATACATACATTACGTACATATGTACATAAATAAATGGTACGTATGTATAACATAACGATTATTAACGTATAGTATAATAACGATTAAAGTTCATGGTAATGCAAAAATATTCAATAAAATTTTTTTAAACTGACTGAGGTCAAATATTGTAATGTACATAATATGCATAATCAAAAAAAGAAAATCAAAAGAAAATCAAAAGAAAAATATACAGCAAGAAAAGTTAAATTAAAGAATTTCACGAATTTAAATTTATAAGTACCTACATTCATATGTAGATATGTGTTCAATGGATAAACACTTATTGCTTGACATATGTACATACGTATGTATGAATGTATAAGTACCTTATGTATGATATGCCGTTTTATTATACAAAAAATTCTCACAATAAACATGAAAATTATGTTAACAACAAATGAATATTTTAAATAAACTAACAAAATAAAAAATAAAAATCACAAAAGATAGGAAAATTGGGCTACGCTACGACAATGTAAAGGCAAAACTTTTACACACATGCATACATGTATAATTTCTTATAATTCTATATATTGATACGGTTTTTTTTCTTTACAAGACTTCATCAAAATCACGGCACGATGCCAGATTAAATCCATTTTCATTTAAATTTTGTTTTTTGGTACAGAATTTACACATGTAGCATATATATTCAATAATAACTTTGGTAATAGTAAATACCACATATCGTTCAAATTACCATTACTCTGCTGTCTTTCATTCTTCCTTTAATACATATATGTACATATGTACATATAAAGTGTATAGCATGTTACTTTGAGAAAATAAAATTAAAAACATAAAACAAGTTCCTCATATAATATTCTGGAGATATTTTTAGATGTTTATATCGGATTTCTGGAATAAAATTTTTGAAATTTAAATTTAATGCTCAAATGTTTGTTTTGTAATGAAATGCAGAAATTGTAAAATAAAAAAGAAAATTATGTGTATATGTACATTTACAAACATTTTTGAATATGTTTAAATGCGAAACATTTTGTAGTCACATATTTTATGTACGTAATACACACAAGTACTTATTTGTGTTCTGTTTATTTACATCATAATCAAATATATATATACAGTATGTGCATTAATTACAATTTAGTAAATATTTAATGAGAATATACACATATTCTACTATTGTGGGCGTTAAGCAATTTTTTATTGTATAAGGTCATATTATACAATACAATATTGTGCTTTAAAAAAAAGCGTGTGTATATTATATGTCGTAATCCTAATTACTACATTTTTATGAATATATGTACCTATGTATATTTTCATATTTTATGTAAATCTTACACATCTATAAACACACAAATTTATTTTTAAGATTTTTATGAAAATTATCATAAAATCTAAAGTTTTATTATAAACATTTAAACAATAAAAATATACAGTAGGTAATACACGTATTGTACGAATATACAAAAACTTATTTTTGGCAATAATAAACAACAAACACTGTATTAATTTATAAAATTAAATTTTTTTTTTTTTGTTTTATTTTATTTAAGCACACACGAAAAAATTAAACTCAGAGAATGAAATAAAATGAAAAAAAAGAAAAAATTCATAAAATATTATTGCGTGTAAAAGTTATTGCCTTATCGTTTAATTTACTTTATATACATATTTATTTCATTATTCACTTAATGTATATATATACGTATATGTATGTACATATGTATATGAAACAATATGTGTTCGACATACAAGAGGAAAAATGTAGATTTATTTCGATATATATTTTTTTAATACTTTCTTTTAATAAAAAAATGTACAGACGAATAGGTGTGGTTTTCATACATAAATTTTATTTTAGCATTTCAAAAATGAAAACGCAAGAACAAGTAATAACAACTGATGGGTTATTTTTCATTGAGAAAACAAAAAAAAACAAACAAAAACAAAAACTCCGAAATGTAAATTATTTGTTTAGCTATTGTATTTTTTTCTTAATCAAATTTTAAATTAATTAGTCTGAAATACTTGGCAAATAATTACATATAATAAAAATAATTTTCGATCAAAAATTTCAAAAATAAAGGAAAATTTTAGTATATTTGTTAAGAAATACATATGTATGTATGTATATTTAAATTTAAATTCAATATTTTGAAAAATGTTTAACAAATAAACCCTAAATTCAATTGAAAATTTATAAATAATTTTTTTTATTAATAGGTTTTTAATTTCAAAATCTGTTTTTCAAATTTTCAAATTCAGTTTAAAAATATTAATTTGAACAATTCAAAACTGAATTTGAAATTTAAAAAGCCGAATTTGAAGTTAAAATTAAAAACCCTATACACATACATCAATTCTGTTTTATCAAAAAACCATTAATTGAAATTTAATACTTTCACTTTATAAGTATCTACAAGTATTAAATCAATTTACTGTGTTATCTTAATATTAATGTTATTGGCAAATTGATATACATATGTTTGTACTCCTATATTAATTTTTATAGATTTATTACATATAATTTTAATGATTAAAATAAAAATAAATAAATTTTTTTTACGATACGAAAAGATCAAAATATTTGCAAAATCAATATATAAAAAAAGTAAAAAGCTAATTTGTAGATTTATATAAACAAAAATATTTTTGAAAGAAAATATATAAATATCATTTATATATTTTTATGTATTTTATATGCCTTTTTGTGTTCTGTTTAAAATATATTTACATATTTTATTTCCATTATATCGCATTTATTTTCCATGAAAATTTTTTAAGTCAAAAATAATTATGTTTGTTTTCTTTAAATATATGTACATATTTATGTATAAAAATTTATAAAATAAATAATACATATTACATATCTTCGTTAAATATGTACGCATATGTATTTGTATAACCTTTTGGGAGGCTATTCAACAGTCAAAATATCTTTCTTATTGGCTCCATTCTGTACACATAAGACATGATATCACTTTTAACAGTCGAAAAAAAATGTTTTTTTTTTTTAAAGTCATTTTATGATTTTTATTTTTTCTTTCAAGTTTTTATAACAGAAAATACATTACATTGACAACGTACCTAGCTATTTTACTTTTTCTTTAAAGTATATGCATACTATAGTAGTACACAAAAATCGAATAATATCATATCGTTGTCGTCGCCTTGAAAGTATCATTTTTATTTTCATTTTATTTTATCTGATGTTTATAGCTCATCTATACATATACATACATGTAGGCAAATATCTATACAACTATACATATATGTACTTTTACAACTACATAAAACATCAAACGTATTCTCATACATATGCACAATATAAATATATATTTATTTGAAAATATATAAATTTTTTTTGATGGCCTACTTTAGAAAGTTACTTTCACCAGATATTTTGCTTTGTTGTAGTTTTTTTTTTCTTTCTTTTACTTTTATATGTTTGCCAGCAAATGTGGTAAATTGTACCATAAAAAAATATACATATCATCAGAATATCATGTAATTACGTATATAATAAAAAATTCTACATATGGTTTAATATATTCTTTTTAAAATTTATATTTTTACATGCTTTGTTTGCATATTCAAATTTTAATATTTTTCTAATTTATAATAATTATTATAAGAAAGAAAACAAAAATATACAAAATTTAAATGCAAAAAAAAAAATTGTATAAACCTTATAAATTGATTAAATTAAAAGATTTTCTTTTTTGTTGGCTTTTGTTTTAAGTATTATTAACAATGTCCTTGACCTCTTTTATCCTAAATTCGAAAGATTAAAATGAAAAACAAAAAAAAAAAAAAAAGAAAAAAAAAGAAAAGCAGCGAAGGAGAAAAAATTAATAAAAAGATAATAAAAATAAATGAAAATATAAAAAAAAGGTTTTATATTATTATTATAAATATATCATTGTATGTACACTATTTTTCATTCGTGATTTAAATTCAAAATTATTTTATAAATTGTAAACATAAAAAGCAGAAAAACATAAATTTAATTTAGTGTATACATGTGCGTGCATACCTCACAAAACATCACGAGTTGAGGAGTTATACATATACTTACGTGTACAAAGATTAATATAAAATATTTATTTTTTTTTTTTTAATTTAAATGATGTACCAATTAATTCCTTATTATTTTAATTTTTAAAACGTATTTGATATTAAAAACAAATATGTATGTGTAAAAATGCATTATCAGTTATAGAGTATCAATTAAAAAGCACAAACTAATAATACAAATGAAAATGAAATAATACAAATTTTTATTGAAAAATGATAATCAATTTAAATGTATTATCTATTCACAAAAAAGAGGAAAATATATTGAATTAAAGAAAATTCCATATGTGTATAAATGTTTATATATCTATACATAATATACGCGTTCATATGTAAAATATGTATATGTGTATGTATACTTGGAGTGGAGTACATATAGTTTAAAAAAAAAAAAAAAACGAATAACCATATAATTTAAACAGAGGCCATTCAATAATGTCAGATAACAAAGTTATTTTCATACCAAAGAAGATACGAATAAAATTTTACATGTATCCGTATACATATGTATGATGTAGGCATATGTACATATATGTATGTACTTTACGTACGATGATTGTGTGTGCATTTTTACATTATGAATTGTGATCAAGAAAAACTGTTTTTCTATGCGATACGAAAAACTGTGAACGTGACATGATTTTCGAGTAAAGATTATTTTCAAATCATTTAGATTCAAATATAATGTGTATGATTATATTTTCGTTGTTGCGAATCCATTTTCATAAGTTATATACATATGGATGTATAGTTGATGATCCATATACATACATATATATGTATGTATGTACAATACATGATGTATTCGATATGTGTATGTATTAATACGTGTACCGGATTAACATCGTGACTTTTATTTTATTACACATGTCTGTACATATGTATTTTGTGTTTGTATCCAATACATATAGAACAATATTTAATGTATATTCAAAACAAATATGTTGTATAAATAATAAAAAATAATTGTATTGTAAGTAATTATATAGATTTTATTAAAATTTTTATTGCCTCTGTATTAAATTGTTTATTTAAATAGTTTTGTCATACGGTCGTTAGCCTTTTTCTTTTAATACACAAATTGAAAATACATATAATATCTAACATATACATAAGTACCTATGTATTTTTGTGTACGTCAATTTAATGCATTAATTTATTAGTCAAAAGTACCATATTATAAATAACAAAATAAATAATATAATTTGTAAATTCAATGTCAAATTAATTCTTCAATTACAATTTAAATCAAAATGAAACCCTAGTTAATAATTTCATTGTATCTACATACATATGTATATCTATTAAATTTTTATTGTACAATCAACTGGTGTTAATTGTAAAAATCGATTTTACATCCAATAAAATAACTTTTTTCATTTTTCTTAGTTGTAAAATATTTTTACTTCTAATTTATTTATTGAAAAAAAGGGAGTAAAAGATCCCTTTTCCAGTTTTAGGAATTTAAAACATTTGGAATGAAATAATAGTTAACAACAATACAAAAATATCTTATCATCAAGGATTTTTAATATCAATTTTTTTGTTGTTGTTGTTTTATACGTACATATATGTTAGTATGTATTCGTATATGAATGTTCTCGCCTGCCTTTATTTTTCTATAAATAAATTACCTTATAAACAAGTTTTCCCTTGCATTAAATTTTGTGTTTATTTTTTTCTCTCTGTTTTATTATTAAACAAAAACTCAAGTAAAGAAAAACAAAAATACGATATTATATTGAAAATCTGAAAAATATATAGTAGAAATTTAATTATTATTTTTATAGTTTTAGAAGTTGAGACTGTAAATAAATCGTGTTACCATGTACACCTATATTATCAATATATATACAAGTATGCTCACTTTCTTGGAATATATTTTATCCTCAGTTTGTTCTCATATTCTTGCTTTACACATTCTACAATATATATTTCTTATTATCTATTGCACATATTTCGTACACACTTAAATACATACATGTACCTATATGTATGTATGTACCTATATATGTACCTATATATGGTAAAATTAAGATTTTAATTAAGGTGTGTAATAATACATATCTTGTGATATTGAACATTTTTTCTTCACTTTTCCTACCCTAATCCTTAAGAGATATAATATACTTACTATTTAATTTATTATTCAAACAAATGAACATATAATCGCAATATTCTAAAATTAATCGAAAATTAAATAACAAACCTAAATAAAGTAAAATACTTTGTAAAAAAATTAGAAATAAATTAAAATAACTCACAGATCGAATAACAAATTAATTTGTTTAAAATTAATTAAATTCTGAACTGTTAGCAATTGTTTTGTGTAATTTTTTTTCTTTCTTGTTTTAAATATTTCTTCTTTTTTTATATAAGTATTTGAAAAAACATTCTAAAATAAAGTAATTTTCATTTAGTATAATCACCGAATTACTAAAACTTTTTCCCTTTGTCTTTACACCTTAGATACAAAAAAAAAATTAAAGAAAAAAAAAACATTTAAAAATCCCAATTTGAAAAACATTATTCCTTTCAACATGATTACATATTAAAAACAATTTTTAAAAAAATAAAAATTGGAAAGTATTAAAAGCAATAAATCGTTTTTTTGATCTTCTTTAAAACATCTGTAAAGCACTAAAAAAACAACTTTTTTATTCACGTATCGAGAAAATAGAAATTAAAAAATATAAAAGGTATGTATAAAATCTAAAAGATTTCTAAGATTCATCCTATATTTAGAAGTCATTGTCCTTTAGATCCTGATATTGTTGTTATCAGGTAAAAAATATACATTTGTATATGTATGTATCTAACAAACAAACATATATTTTTTTAAAATCTTTTTTTTTGTTGTCGTTCTAAAACATAAACATTAAAGATAAAAAAATTTTTTCTTCTTTAAAAATTGTCTTTTTATTTAACTTGAATTTGGTATCCAAGTGAAGGCTAACTGAATAATGTGACTATAATAGATGAAATGAAACCTTTTTAAAACATCTTGTTTTCTTTCTTTTCTTTTTTTTTTAAAATGTGGTAGACATATATGTATATACATAAATTTAATATTACACGTACATACGTATATCTGTTTAAATGTCTACCTGGTATATTAGCTAAATGAAAAATAAAAGGAAAAAATAATTTTAAAATTTCTATAATAAAAATTGTGTCGATTTAGATAGGCAGGTGTGCTTTATAACATTTATTTTATAGTTTCTTTTTATTTCATACAATTGAAAGAAATAAAAATTCAAAATTAAAGAATTCATTCAATGTTTTAAAATAAAATTTAATGCAATTCTTTACATATAAAAGGATGTGTTATAATAAATGAAATTTAAAATATTTCGAAAAAAAATTTAACAAGAGAAGTTTTGTAGTATATGTAAATACAAATTGTATAGTAATGACTTTTCCGAAATTATTTAAACGTTTGCAACGTATCAAAAATAAATTCATTTGATCAGTGTTAATTCAATCTCATTTGTTATTACTATACACTTCTAAATCGTGCACATACATATGTGTACATTTGCAGATGTTTGTAGATAATAAATATAAAATGTATTTAAATAAAATCGATTTTAAAAAATATATATTTTTTTTTTAAATTAATTTACTAATAATAAAATATGCATGTATTTTACATTTTATGCCATTAATATTGTCATTTTATGAATTACTTTTTCATTTAAAACTTTGTGCAAAATGTAAACAAAAGCATCTGAATGTAAATTTAATCATAATATATTTACAAAACAAAATGTTAATAAATAAAATATTTATTTGTTCATTTAAAAAAACATACACATACATATCTATTCACATATCAATTGTGTTGTAATAACATACTTTATGTAAACGTATGTATGTTTGAGATATCAGACACGTTTAATTTTATGTATGTATTTATTATACTCTTGTTTTTATTAGAGTATATTATACACTATATAGGTATATATACCTACGTTATATTATATATTAAAAATTTAATACACATTCATTTCATTCATATAATCAAACGTTTGTATATGTTGCAAATAAAAATTGCGAAAATAGTGTTCATGTTTACACCGGATACAAGAATGTTTTTTTTTTTTTTTCATTTTTTTAAAATAATTTTGAATATTTGTATTTGTTTTTATTGTAAATTATTACATACATATTATAAATATTTGAAGAGAAAATTTTCGATGAAAGATTTATTAAAAATTAAATTACCAAATAAATTTTTGTTATCGTTTTTTCAATAATAATTAAGAAACAGAAAACACGTATTCCATGTTTCTATATTCATACGCATTATTATTTGTTGTAAAATTAAATAAATTCACAATTTCTTTGAACAGAACTTTGTTTACTCGTCTAAAAATCTATTATTAAAATTATAAAACTTATAATTTACTAAAATAATTTTATCAAAAACTTTTTGGGATATTTAAAGAAAAACTTTATAATCGATATACTATATAACCAATTTTTTTTTCTTATTTGACTTTGATAAGAATGAAAAAAGTACTCGAAACAATCTGTGATTAATAAGCAACAATTTATAATTAAATTTCAAAAAATAAAACATAGCAATAAATACTACGTAATAAATTTTCATTTTCTCGTAAAAGTTGTATTTTTTTTTTTTTAATTTCGTTTTTTTTTTTTTCTCAAAAAATTACATTCACAATTTTCCATGCAAAAATTTCACACTTTCACTTTTCATTTCAAATTTAATTACCACATTTCAAAAAAAAGAAAAGCAAAATACAATAATTTTACAAAAATAAAAATTCTGTTTTATCTCGATTTTAAATTATTTATAACTTGTTTTGTTTACACATATAAAATTTAAAATATATGTAACTACATATGTATGTACATATTGGTGTTTTTGCTTTTATTATACGTATTTTAAGCTCACGTATGTATACTTATAACTGGAATTTCACAAAATGGCAGAAAAAGAATTTATATTATATTATAATAATTTTATATGAATTGAATATAATATGTAGATGTATTGTACACAATGATTAACCCGAAAACAATATCAATTTACATTTTATTTTGTTTTAATATTTTTTTTTTTTAAATAAATTTTATTATATTTTCATATTTACGCTGTATGATTAACATCGAGTACCTCTAATCAAAATGTGCATGTAGTTATGTATGCATGTATGTGTGTATATTGATTTAAACTTCATTAAAAAAATAAATAAAAATAAAAAAAAAAAAAAACAAATAAATGATAATGTTGTTTAAAAATAAAAATATTAATAATAATCAATAAAAATTATGCACAATTGTTCATATACATTCATTAATACGTACTTATACGTACATAATATGTATTTATAAATGAAAATTTTCTGATATTTTTTTAAAAATTTTTTTTTGCGTTCTAAGGTCACCGTTTCGCATGATTATTTTCATATCAAAACAAAAGGAAAACTTGCTTTTTATGCTAAAACAAAAATTTATGTTTAAAAATCTACTCTCAAGAAATTTTACTTCATAATGTAATATGTACCCATATACAAATAAGTGTATATAAAAAGACAAAATAAAATTCATGAATTGCAAATTTTAATTATACCTATCTATAGTTTTTAGTAAGTAGATAGATAGGTACCTAGTATGATAACCGTAGCTTTAATTATATATACATATGTACATACATACAGAATATGTATTATTTCAATGAAATTATTTGATCGAAAAGAATAGCCAACAGATATCTAGGTAGTTGTGAACTTCTATTTTTATTTTAAATTAAAAATAATGTTTTTTTTTTGTACCTACATTTGTTTTTCCTTGTTTGTATTTTAGTTATTATTCACGTATCATTTTTCTCAACAGAATAAAATTAAAATTGATTGTTTTCGGGTTTTAAATTATGCTTGAAGCGAATTAATTTTATTATTTTTTTCCTTTTTTTACATATCCATTACGTATAGTATAATGAATGTAAGACACATAGACAATGTAGATATTTATATATTTGTGTAATCTATACATAATTAATTTAAATCAAGTTCAATTCATAAATCAATTCTAAAAATAGTGATCTGATATCATAAATTCGAAAATTAAGGAGGATGCATTTAATATACCTACGAGAAGTGAATTAATAAGAAAACATTTTCGTTTCTTTTAACACTGTATGATGATATCATGAATTTTCCATGGCCATGACATCTTCAATTTTTTTTTCTTTTTGTTTTAATTATTCACTCTCAAATTATTATTTGATATTATGTAGGTATGTTTGCAAAATTTTGTGTTATCTGTCTGTAAAAATTTGTATTCTTATCTCTTCTGTACATTATGTATAATATTTTTTTTTTTTTTTATTTACTAAATTTAGCAATCCAACAACAAAACATAAAAAAAAACATATTATTTACACATTTATCTTATTTTCATTTTTATTATTTAAAAAACAAAAATAAAATAAATAAATAATAATAAATGAAGACGTAGTAGGAGCACACATACAATATCATTAGTCTATTTGAAACATTATTAAAAATAAATTTAAAAAATTTCTTTTTTATATTTGAAAAAAGTGAGGGTTCAACCTACATATTGTACATGTGTGTATCAGACTACAGACATAATATGTTAAATTACTCACAAAATGAATATATGTAATAAAAGAAAATTCTTAGGATTAATGTAATTAATACATTTTGAACTTTTTGTACTTAAATAAATATTAATACTTTTTTAAATTTACCTAGTATGAAGTGTAATTTGTAGAAAATATTTTATTTGTTATTCCAAAATACACCGTCATTCAACCAGTATTACACACATTTATAATTTTCCACCACTTTTTTTTTTTTTAGAAAAAAAAAAGATGAAATACCTATTTTTAATATGTTAACAATGTGGTATAAATTATGTTCGTATATCTCTTTTACGCTCATATAAAATGTATGAGATAGTTGCGAAGTATTTTTCAGTTTTAGCTCGATTTGTGATATTCACAATATCACTGTAATAATTTCACTAATCACACGATAATTTATTATAAGTATATTTTTAGATACGCGTACTTTTAATTTTTTTTTCTTTTTTCAAATTTTATAAGTTTAGATTACACTAATTTGAAAATGATTTTTCTTTACAATGTCTCACATTTTAAGTATATTATGTATCTGTTTGTAACATAATAAAATAACTGTTCTTGTGGAAATACTTTTCACAATGTTTTCTTCATTTCTTTACAAAAATATAGTTACGTACCTATATACTTACAGTACAAAGTATGCAACATACAGTACAAAATTTTTTTAAAAAAAAAAAAATAAAAACAAATGAAAAAACTTGAACGATGAACACGAATAAATTTATGTATATATATTTTATATATTTTTTCCAATTCAATTCAAATAATATATACTATACTACAAGAAGAAGACAAGAAAAGAATGTTGTCGTTATCGTTGTCATCGTCTTTATGCTTTCATACCGTGCATGAAAGAGAAAAAATATTGACGTTTAAAAGCTATTAAAAAAGTATATGTAAATTGTTGTTGTTTGGATTTTATTTTTATATTTAAAAAACAAAAAAACAAATAATGTACATACAATCGCACATTCAAGAAAAACTTCACTTTACTAATATGCAGCAATCACTTCATTTGTCTGACACACATTTTTTTTTTTCTATCTTAATTATTTTTGAATTTGAAATTTTCTACGCTATTTTCTTTTTTTTAATAATAAAAAAAAAAAAAAACATTTTTTGTCAATAATTTATTTCACTATAAATAATAATATTTTTTTTTTGTTCATTTAAAATAGAAAAATTTTAAGACAACAATTTTAATTAAATCATGAAATCTTAAACATTTTATCGAATTAATTTTCACAAATTAAAAATTTTCCATTTGTTTTATTTTTTTCTTTAGAAAATTATGAACTTTTTAAAATAATTTTTTTTAATTAATTTCTTAACTATTTATATACAAAAAAAATTTTTGAATTTATTTTTTTTTTATAATAAATATCCGTTTATTTCATGTTTCCTAATGGAATTTCTCTTTATTTACTATAAATGAATTGTATAAAAATCCCAATGAAAAATTTAACAAGCAAACACTTCTTATCCTCATGAAGTGCTCTACTCAACTGTGCTCAATGCTCAGTGCTGTCATGCTCAATGCTCATGCTGTGCTGTGGCTCAGTGGCTGTGAGTGATTTTCATTTTCAATAAATTAAGTTCAATTGAACAGCTGAATTACTGAATCTCGCTCAAATTAGAATTCAAAAAGAGTGAAAGTCGAAAGAGTACATTTTCATTTTTTGTTTTTGTTTTTTAATTTGAAAAATTTAATTTACATATTTGAATTTGTTCATTGTTGTTGTTGCTCGAATAACGAATTCGATTCAAATCTCGAAAATATATAAATAAAATTCAGCTGATTGTTGAATGTTCAACACAAATATAAATAATTAATTGAATTTTTAACACACTACCATTTATATTATATACTTACTTAAACATGTATGTATACATATTTAATATAATTAATAAATTATTAAAAAATAATTTATAATATGTATATTTATATAATTACAATTTAATATTTAAAAAAAAAAACTTTATCTGTATTTCGAAGAAAAATATATTTTCTTATTACATATCAACATTCAGCCAGTACCACTTTTAATTAGTAATTAATTACCCCTCATCAAATTACCCAAACAACATTCATGGCCCATTGCTCTCATTTCGCAACTCAATTCACTCCTAACGTGACTCCTAACAATTATCAAAACAAAATCACTCAAACTCAAGTCAAGAAGCTAAGCTAGCAAGTTCGCAAGCTAACTATATGTACATAGCTATGTTTAATGCTAATTTGTTTCAATTTCAACAAGGTTGAAGCAAGGCTGGGCTGGTTGAAGTCAACTCGAAAATAAGTTTATATAAAAAAACTGTCCGTTGCTGCAAATTTTCTTTATATGAGAATGAGATTACTATTAAAAAGGGGATGAAGACTGAAGAGTTGAAGATTTGCTTGAATCTTGATTCTTGAATTGCTTACTAAGCATTTACAAAAATTTATGAATTAAATAAGAAATGAGAGAGAACATAAATTTTCGTAAAACTTGAGAAATAAGGAAAAATTCAACAACAAATTTATCTAAAAAAAAAAAACTTAAAATACTTAAAAGTTAAAACGCTTAAAACCGTTAAAAGTTTTATTTCAAAAAATAGATGTGGGGAGACATACAATTATGTTATGTTATATTTTTAAATTTGTATATATAGGAAATTAATTTAATTTTAATAATTTTCAATACGTTAATTTTTAGCTGTTCATTTCATTTCAAATTAAATAATTCAAATTTCAAATTAGAAATTGTTATTTTTTCTCAATTAAACATTTAAATTAAAAAGATTTTAAGTGTGAAAATAAATAAATTCAAATTTTTAATGAAAATCCATTTTCATTTCTGCCTAAAAATATAAATTCAATATTAAATTAAAATTAAATAATTTTTTTTTTTTTTTGTATCAATGTAGGTTCTTTGGTATGTGTATACTCTAAAGTCTAAACTGTAATGTATGTACATACATATGTACACACTGGATTTAAAAATCTCAGATAATTAAATTTTGTTTTGCAAATGTCAAGATTAAATACAGTAGCATTCAGAATTCAAATCAAAATTATGTAGAAAAAAGATAAAAAGGACATACATATTATGTACATGTTTATGTAGCACTTTTTAATATTAATTTAAAAATTAGCGCATGTAGCTGGTAGCATATGATATATACATACGTATGTATGTTTGTGTGTATGTACGAATGATATAAAAATGAAATTTTACAAAGTATGAAATTGAATTAAGAATTAGGATAAAAAGATTTGGTAAAAGTTGTCAAGAACAAACAGTAAACCTTTTAAAACATATTTACACGTGAAATGTATACTTGATACAGCCTAAAATGTATAGTAACAAAAAAGAAAACAGTTTAAAATATGAACACATACACACAAATATATATTTTAAATGTTAATATAATTTGTTTTGCTAATGTAATAAACAACTGAAAATTACGAAAATTTTAAATAATCGATAATTTAACAATTTAAATTTAAATCATTTTATTCAAATTTTAAGCAATGTAACTATTATAAATCAACATCAGTAAAAAATTTATGCTAATTCATTTTTATTTATTTTTATTTTTATTTTTTTTGAAAATGTTTTCCGTACTGTATCCTATTTAAAAAGTAACGAAAAATAAGTAAATCGATTGATTTCTGATATTATGAATGAATGAATATTGATGAACCGAATACATAATCATGTAGCACATGTTATGCATACAAATTATGTAAAAATTTCGTATGTAAATTTGTTTTTTAACGTAACAATAATTATTGTAATTTTATAGCTTTCAAATAGAATTTAAAATTAACTGGAAATTATTATTTTAATTGTTATTAAAAAAATTTTTTTTTAATATCAATTATATTACATATTTCTCTGAAATTTAAATGAAACAATTAAAAGTATAAAAAAAATAAGTATCTTTAAATCATTTTTGTATGGTAAGGTTTTATTAATAAAAATTTCCAATGAAATTTCTGCTAATTTCAAAATTTATTTCAAAAATTTCGAACAATATAAAAGTATTGTTACTTAATTAATTATTATTTACGAATGATATATGTACATACATATTATGTATACATACCTACACATATTGTATACAATAGATAATTTGTATGTACATATGTATGTATATATAAAAAGATACCCTTATCATTGAAAATCCAAAATGAAAATTTATATTAAAATCTGTGTATGAGTAAAGCCAGAAGGATATTATGGATTACATTGTACATATGTATATAACAGAATTATATTTATAAATTTTTAATTACATTATGAATAAATAAAATGCACGTAAAATTAAAAGAAAAATTATCAAACAAATTTATTGAAAAATTTTACTGAAAATTTTAAATAATAATAATAATGATAATTTAATTAAATTTAAAAAACAAAAAAAAGTAATAGTATATGAAAACTAAAAAACAAAAAACAATGAAAATTCAAAAAATGATTTTAAATATTCACTTCAATATGGTTAAAATTTGTTGGATCATTTTATCCGACAAAAAAAAAAGAAAATTAAAAAAAATGAAATGTTTTCGATATATTCATTTTAGATACATATGTAGGTATTTTATGTAGGTTGATGAAATCATTAATGTTTCATGAAAATGTATAAGATAAATACTTTATGATGGTATACATATAGTTTATGTAACAGTATACCTATTTGCTTATGGTATATTTTGTATTTATGTACACATTTATTCAATCATATTTATTGTACTTGGGTAAATATATTGTGGGAGATAAAACAATTTTTTTTTTCTTTATATACATAAAATCGAAAATAAAGTTCTTAGAAGAAGGCAATTAACAATAAAAAGCAATTTATGATTTTATTTGAATACATACTGTAAAAAAAAAAAATGTAATTTTATTTTTGCTATTCTACGTATTAAAAATATATAATAAAATATAATTTAAAATCAATTGATTAAAAATACTTTATTTTATATTTTATATTTCAATTTAGTTTATACGTATACTATATATATAATTTGAAAGTAATGACAAATAATTAATTTAGATAATTCATTTAATTTTAAATATAATTTTAAATATATAATTAATATGTTCAAAGTATACATATAATTAGTCTAAAGAGTAAAGAGCAATTGAAAATCTTTTATAACGTATATAAACAATACAAATTAATTAACTGTATGAATGGAAGCGTATAAAAGGATAAATTATATCATAATATAAATTTTGTTTAAAGGCATATTGAAATAAATTGTTTTTAATCTATACTTACCCTGATTTTAAAATAGATATAGACGACTCTACCTATATATGTTTTCACTATTTTAGTATAAAAAATTCATTTTAAAATTTTATTATTTTATTGTTATTTTTTTTTTTTTTTTTTAAATTAATTATCTCATTTAAGTGATATAAAGTGAATGATAATGTTTATCAGATAAATATTATAAAATTCATAAAAAATTTAAATGGAAAAATTTTCTTCCTATTACACCTTTATACCGGATAAATATAACAAAAGTTTTGTTTTTTATTTATTTACTTTTTTAAAGAATATGTATTTGTATGTACAATTCACTTTAAATTTTTAATCAAAGTTTTCTTCTTTTTTTTTTAATATCGTTTATACATATGTATATGTTGTATGTACATATACAATACATCAATTAACAAGATAGGGGGATACACTTTGAAAGAATCAGTAGAAAATATTAAATTTTTATTTAACCATAATAAAACAATAAAGTATAACATATAATCCAATTATCCTTCTATTCTATACTTCATTGTGCATTTATATATTTATTCTCTTTTTTTTCTGTTTATTTTGTTGTTTTATTGTACTTTTCTAACGTGTTTATTCATTTCTTTTTTTTTTTTTTTGAAATTCCTTATTCAGTTATTACGTACAAGAAAATTTATTTATATTATAGTTTTTTTAATATACATATTTCATTTTTACTGAATCGTCCTTTTTTTCTACTAGACAAGAAGGAAAAAAGAAAATCATGCCTGTCGCGTATTCAAGTACATACGTACATAAAAGTTTAAGTTTTTATTTTTCACTAATTATTTTTATTTTTATTATAATTGAAAGAAAATTAAAAAAATAAATAAATAAATAAACAATGAATTTTTTTTTAAATTGCAATGAATTTATTTGTATTTAAACATTTTCACTTTTTCAGTTATTTCTTTTGTTTTTTTTTTTTTTCATTAGCTACAAATATAGTTTCTATAAAAAATATTGAATTTACGTGACACGTTTTAAAGATTTTCTCAAAGTTTTACACATAAATAGAAAATTAAATCTATTTTTTATTCTGTGTTTTGTTTTTTTTTTTTTTTTTGTTATTTAAATTCGTCTAACATTTACTTATTAAATTTTATTTTATTTTAAATTGGATTTTTTTTTCTTTTGTTTTTTGACTATAAATGCAAAATAATAAAAATCGAGTATACAAAGATTTTCAGTATACATTACCATACAATTTTAAAGTTTATTAAATTGAAACAGTTGAACAGTTTCTTTGTTACTAAATAAATTTTGTGAAAAATTTAACTTTAACATACAGCACAGTCAAAGAAAATCTACACATACATATATTTATTTATTTAATATAGATATAGAATTAATACTTAAACGTGTATAAAGGATCATATACACGAATTGTTATAGACGTACGTTTAACTTTTTTTTTTTGTGTATGAAACACATGTACTGGTAGTATAATAATAATAATAAAATGATGAAGGAAAAAAATAATATTTCTCGAAAATTTATATTTTAGCTCAAAATATATACAAGTATGTGTACGAAGGATTATAATGAATAAATGCGCATGCTTTTTAAAAATATTGTAGAATATATTTGATTTTTATTTTTCTATTTATTTTAAATAATATGTGTGGTATGTTATTTCAATTTTCTTTTTCTTATACATATTTTCCTTTTTACTACCGTTTTTTATAATTGAAAAGGAATTATGTATGTATCAGGGAAAAAAAAGGAAAATTGTGGTTTTTTTTTTTTTTTTTTTGCTTTTTAAAACTGTATTTTGCCTTTTTTAAATTATCCCACTCATTTTATATACGTATGTGCGGTTTATTAATTAGTTTTTATTTTTATTTTTATAATAAATATTTGAAAAATTAAAATTACAAAATGTAATTTTCCTTGTCCTATCCTTCATATAATATACATATAATCATATTAAACCTAAATATAATTTGATGATATTTTTATTTAAAGTTCATTTTCGCCTCAAGGTCTAGTTCTAGTCTCAACTGTATAACAACTATAAATTTATATATGTACATATTTCTGTATGTACGTACTATGTATGTTTTGCATATGGCTTGTGTGAAGCAACACAAATGTATCTTTATGTCTATATCATTTTTAATTTGTATATATACATAGTTTATTATCATTCCACTTGATCTTTTAGTAGTTGTATCCTTTCTGATAGCTGAACACGTTTATCTACATCAATTTTACATATTATTTATTATTTAAATAAAAAACTACGAAATAATAACATTTTATATTTATTTTAATCAAATTAATTTTCAATAAAAAAAAAAAAAATTCTCTTTTTTATTTATTTATATCGAAATAAATGAATAATGATTTTTATTAGTTTTGATTTTAATTATGTACAGTTTGAATAGAAAAAATAAAATTATTCGAATATTTTTAAAATTCATTTTATTCATAATTTTTATTATATACGTATCTATTATTTATTCATAAAACAAATTAATTATGCCTTAAATGAAATTAATAAAAAAATTGGTAGAATAAAAAACGTACACGTGAATTTATTTGAACATGTAGCAGAACTTCACGTCACATAATATGTACGTGTACATTTTAATCATTTAACGTACATACGTATGTTTATAAAAATGTATGTATATGAGAACCTTGAAAAATTCTGTATGCTGGCTGCTTTCATTTCCTTATTTTTTATTTTTTTTTTTTATTTCAAAAAAATTTTTTCTTTATTTTATTTTTTCGTTTTTGTTTTTTTTTTTTTAATTATTGTATAAATGAAATTTTGAGGAAGAAAAATAAATGAAAATAGAATGATAATGATTATGACAATGATAATGTAAAATGTTGATGACACCTTACATGCATGCCCACGTGCTGAAATTTTTACCTTATTTTCTTTTATGTAACATACGTAAATTATAAAAATAAATTTTAAATTAAATGAAAATTCTAAATAAAATAATTATAATGTACATATGTAGTATTAATATTCATTTTTGAATTAATTTACTACATTAAAAACGATATTAAGTTTCAAACAAAATATTCTTTGATTTGAAATAATTCAATATTTTATTATAGGGAGAATTTTTTGAAATTTAATTGAAAAAATATTAACAGAAATACCTACGTATATATCGTAATAAAAACATTTTTTATAAATTACCTTTTATGTGCTAACGACTTCAGTTCTTATGTATGTACATACGTATGTATGTATGTATTTGAATAAAAATAATTATATTTATAAATACGTTATAGACCGTATAACTGATATCTACAGATACCTGATTGGGCAAGTAATATAAAATATAATTGATTTTAATAATAAAATACATACATGCATACGTATGTTTACGTAAAATGACTTGATTATTGTAATTTTATTTTTGTATCATGTACATACAGTACATATGTAAATGAGAGAACATATACAATTTTTTTTTTTTTTTTCAAATTAAAAAATTTTTAGGCTTATTACTCATTATTATTAATATTTTATTGAATGTATCTATACATTACATATTTTTATTTTTTTCAAATTAAATTTTTTTTTTTTTTTTTTCAATTTTATTATTTAGATCGAATAAATGAAATTATATTATACTGATACTAAAAGTAAAAAATATAGAAGGAAGAAAATCGTAAATTAATCAAAAAGTGTTTAATAATAATATTTTAATAATAAAAATAACATAATGAAACCAACATTTTTTAATATTCATAAAAACTTTTTTTTTTTAAAATGCTAATTTAAATGTAATAACTACAATTTAAAATTTGAGTTCTTCAGGAAAAAAAAAAACAAATTCAAACAAAATTTAAAAAAATAATAATAATAACGATTGTATTACATTTCGTAATAATATCATATATTATGTTTTTAAAATTGAATACGATAACGATTCTCACCATTCCTAGATAAACTGCTTCCTCTTCTATTTGCCAATTTATTATCAATTGGTTTTGGTGGCAGTGATGATGATGTCGCATTTGGTAATGGCAAAGAACTTTTAATTTGTGATGGTTGTTGTAATCTACTATGTGAATTCATATTTGAATTATCATTACAATTACCACTAGAATTATTATTATTATGAGTTGTAACAGTATTAGTTGTAGAAGTTGCATTTGCTGACCCAAATTGAAGAAATTTTGGTGGAGTTTTTGAATGCAATCTCAATGTTAAATGTGATGAACCAGAATCAGATTTAATATGCATTGGACTATTTCTTGGTGTAACAGTTGATTGATTTGAATTATTTGAACCACTTGAATTGAATGAATCTCTTGAAGTTTTTGTTATATTTCCATTTTGTTGGGTAAGAACATTTAATTTTCGTGAACCGGGTAAAAGTGAACGTTTTAATGAATTTGAATCAGCTGCTTTCATTAATTTTGGACTATCTTCTAGACGTTGATATTTTTTTGTTGATGTAAAATCCGGTTTTGAAAATTCTGATGTACTTTTAAAACCAAATTTTGCTGTCGTGTTATCAGTTTGATTCATTGTACCATAATCTTTTCTTTTAAATGCTGCCATATCATTTTTTGTAAATGAAATTGTTTCTTTAATTGGGCTATAATTATTTGTTGTTTGATGATGATAATCACGTGATGATGTGAAATCCCTTTTAAGACTTGATGTTTTTACCTCATATGATGTACCATTTTGGGTTGTAATCTTTGGTGGCGTCTGTGAACATTTCTTCAATTCAGAATCACTCAATCGATCATATTCAATTTTTCTCGGTGGTTTTAAACTTCTTGGTGGTCTAGGTAATGCACTTGGTGGTAATGAATTACCACGATCTTTTTTTGGTGGCAATACTAAACTATTAATGCCCTAGAATTTTTTTTTTTTAAATAAAAAAAGAAAATCAAAAATAAAACAAATAATTATTAAAACCAAATCTCTCAATTTTTTTTATTTTAAAAGTAATTTTTACTTGTGATGGTGTATTGCCAATATTACTAATGTCAGTCATATTTTGGCCAACATTTTGTGTTACTTGCGCTAAGTTACCAGATGCATTATTACGTATTTTTTGTGAACATCGTCCTTGTTTTTCTAACAATACAATCTCTTCTGTTTTGCTTTTATTCATTTGATTTTCTTGTTCTTGTCGTTCTCTTTCACGTTGATCCAAATGAGCTAATTTCTATTTAAAATTAAATTCCCAATATTAGAATTAATTTATAGAAATTATTTTATACGGTAGAAATTTATTAAAACTCGATTTTAACAATTATAGTAAATTTTTTGTTTTTGAACAGTGTTAAATTTTAGAAACATTTTTTTGATTAAATGCCTACATTTTCTAATTTTCTTTATAACTCTGTAGTAGATTTAGTCTTACCTGTAAAAATGCATCACTATTATTTGTTGATAATACTGAGACTTCATCAGATAATAATGGTTGATTTGGCTTTTTGTTGCTTAAACTTGGAAAGCAACATAAACCACGTTGTAATGTTTCAAACTGTTTTAAAATAAATTGCACAAATAATTTCACTATATGTTGTATACAAATACATATGTATGTTGTTTTTTTCTTTTTATTTGTGTTTTTAAATATATTTTTGTGTCTTTTATATTATTAGATCACAAAAAAAAAAAAACAAATCTTGTACACATATCAAATTTTGTTATAAATTACATACTTATCATGTTAAAGAAATTTTCCATATTTTTCTCAAAACATTCAATAATTGAGAAAACAATTAAAAAATTTCATTAACTTAAGCCTCTATACGCATGTAATTTATAAGATTTTGTTCGAAATTTTTTGCTCAAAAGCAAAACACAAAAGCTGAAGGGTAGGATTATCACTGTAAAATATTATTTAAAAAAAAAAAGAAAAACAAAAAAAAACAAAAAACACAATGTGATCTTCAAAATAAAAAAAAGGAATAAGAACAAATGGAAAATTATTAATTCTGCAAATCTCAGAATTTAAAAAAAAAATCAAACTTTTTAATATTAAATAAAAGGAAAAAAAAACAACCTTAAAAGTTATTTAAAAAAAAATCTTATCACACAAAAAAACACACTGCAAAATTTTTTTTCATTATTATTATAATTCTTTATTTTTCAGACCAAAAAAAAAAACAATGATAATAAAATATATATGTATATATATATCTTCTTTTATAATAAATGTTTTTTTTTTTTCACATGCTTACAAATATAAATATTACATGCTGATATCTATATGTATATATATATATTCTTTGCCTAAGCTTTATACGTATATATTTTGTTAATAATTATCTTTTCATTTTTAAATTATTATTTTTATTGGTACGTTCATATATTTAATTTGTATGTATAATTTAATTATTAAAATAAGAAATTTTCAATTTTTTTTTTTTTTTTTTTGTTTTTCAAAATAATAATTTTTCTTGTTTCAAATTATGTGAATTTATTTTTTTTTAGTTTATTTTTTCTTTAGAAACAACAAATTTATTAGTGAATAATTTTTGTAAAATTTATAAATTAGTAATAAAGTATTATATTTTTAATTTTATTATTTTTAAATAGATCTTTTGTTTGGTCTGTAATTATAGATTAATATGTATATAATTTCATTGTCTAATTTGTAATTTTAAGTTTTTAAAAAAATGTTGATATGCAATGAAACCTATGCTATTCTATAAAATTGTTTTTAAAAATTTTAATAAGTCGAATATTTAGAATATATTTTTAGTTTGGTTTTATATATTGTAGTTTATCATTTAAATGCCTGAATTTTTTCAAAAGCACCGTATAAATTTTAAAATTCATTTAATACGCATGTTTTATGATATATAGGTATTCAAATTATTAAAATTTTATTTCCAAAATTAACATCAAAATAAAAAAGGTTACATTATTTTTTAAAGACCAAAAAATTACAAGATTACAAGATTGTAACTTTTTGCATTTTAATACAAAAATTTTCATTTTATTAATTTCTAGATTTTAGTAACAATATTTCAATTTAGAATAATTTTATTTTTCATATTTTATTTAATTACCAAATATTATTGTTTAAAATTTAAAATTATTTAAAAAAAAAAGGTAAACAAATAAAATGAAATTGACTAAAAAAATCAAAAATTAGACTAGCGCTGAATTTTTACATAAAATAATAACACATCAATCAGTATTACCTTTTGTACAAGATATTAATAAATTGACTGTTCTATATATTATTTTTTGGGATAATATTCCGATAATTAATTCTACTCAGCGACAGTTTAAAAAAATGTTTTTTTTTTTTTTTTTTTTTTAAATAAAATATTTGACTTAAACAGAAAAAAAGTTATATTTACATTTTTCCTTGTAAAGGAAAATAAAAAATGTTTTTTAATTATCCAGTGCGGTTTTGTTTTCCTTCATTTTTTTTGTACCGCGGTTTTTCGTTATTTAAAATTAAATTTTTGCTTGTTACTAAGAAAAATGTTTTTGTTTTTAATGCTAAGTTGAAAATGCACAAAATGAAAAATGAAAATTAATTTTATTTGTACATTCATTTAATTTAAATATTTAGTTTTTTTTCTATATATTTTATGCATTTGATTTATTTTTATATTTGCAAAATGATCGTTGACAAATTCTATGAAATTCAACTTTGAAAAATAAAAATTCAATTCAATTATGTGTTGAGAATATTTCTATTTGTTATTTTGTTAATTTATTAAAGTTTTTCTTTTTGCCATTTTTAAGACAAAAGTGAAAAAATATCAATAAAGAAGAAAAAGAAAACGAAACAAAACAAAAACAAGAATTATTCAATTTGTATGTAGTATGGTTAATAAAATGTTTCTTTGTTTGAAATATTTCGACATGATGATCTAGTAACAACATCTTTATTGGATTGTAATTGATTTAATAACATGTTATTTTTAGAATTCAATTCAATCATTGCATTATCAAGCATTTTTGAAGCTACAGCATGTGTATTTTGATTGTGATGGTTATTGTTATTATTGTTGATTTGATGTTGATTATGATGATGGTGGTGATGATGATGTATTAATGATAATTGACTTACCTTATTTAACTGCTCATCAATTTGTTTTTTCATGTGGTCATCATATGATTGATTATCATATGATGATGATGATGTATTAAATGTTGGTGAATTTTGTGTCATATAATTTGTATTTGAATCAAAATTTGCACTATAATTTGAACTACTGTTTGGTGAATAATTTCCAGGTATTGATAATGATTGTAAATTTACAACACTCTGATTGTATGATGATGATGTAGTTTGACCGTAATTTGTGACTGATAAAGCACCATTAATTGCCGCTGCTGCTGCTGATGTTGAATTATAATTTGCTGATGAATTCCCACCATATGTTGTTGGTTCCAGTAGAGACGTATTTGTTGTTGTATTGAATGAATTATTTGATGCATTAAATGATGACGGTGAATTATAACGAAGTGGGTTCAATGCGAAACTGTCTGTTGAAAGATTATACGAATCAAATGATGATCCGCAAACTGTAAAAAAAATGAACATATTCAAATTACAAATTTTTAGTTTATTTATAAAAATAATAACGCACTTTTCTGATTTTGTAAGGCACGTATAAGTGCATCTTTTTCAGCTAAACGAGTTTCTAAACTCTTTAAATGTGCCTGGAGATCGCTTACTTTGCGTTGCGCCGAATGAACTTCCTCTAAATACCGAAGTTTATCGTGCTTTGCTTCAGCAATTATTCTATCAGTTTCCTGTAAAGGCAAAATACGCAATTTATTGAATTGATATGTATAATTTCAAAAGAAATTTTAATACAAACCTGTGAGGTTTTTTCAAGACACAATTTAGAAGCATTTGCTTGTCTCATTGCTTGATCATCTAAATGTCTTTGTTCACTTTCTAGCCTACTGAAAAAATTAACATTTTATTTCTTGAACCAGCTATTTTCAAAATACAATTTCACCTCATTATCTGATTAGCTTTTTCTTGTATTTGCCATTTAGAATCACTGTTAGTGCTACTACCACTTCGATTTGAATCTTTACTTAATTCAGCTTCATATTCGAGACGTAATTTTCTTTCATTCTGTTTCATTTGATTTACTGCTGATGATGATGTTGCTGCACCATGCGCTAATTGTGTTAATCTTTCGATATAAAGTTGCTTTTTTCGTAATTCTTCTTCAAGTCGTCGAATATTACGTTGTGCATTGTTCAATGCTGTATCTAAAATGCCAATATGTGTTCTTTGCTCTTGTAATGTTGCTTGTTGCGCTGCCAATTCAATATCTTGACGCTCTTTAGCTGCGCTTAATTCCTTATCTATACGATTAAAATACAAAATAAACGTTTAAAAATTTTTGACTTGTTCCTTGTTTTTCAGTTACTCACTTTGTGTAAATAGCTGAGCTATTAAAATTTGATGTTCTGATGGAGCTAATAATTGTGTCTGAAATATATCAACTTGATCTTTAAGAGCACGATTTAGTGCCTGCACCTTTTGTAAATTTTCTTGTAATCGCATTCTTGCAACACGTTCTAATTTCTCTCGTCGTTCACACGATTGCACCAATTCCTCATAAACTCTGTAAATGTTTGCAACTTCATCTTCCAGCTGTAAACAATTTTACAATTAAAATAAAATTCCTTATTTATTTAAATTTTACCTTTTGTGTTTTTGCTACTTTCATGCAACACATAAGCAGTTGTTGTTTAAGAGCTGCATTTTCTTTAGCCAAAGACTCAAGGGTTTCCGCCTCTGAATTTGTTAACCTATGGAATACAATAGAAAAAAAAATGAAATGTTCTTCTTCATCAAACAAACATTAATTCTGTACTTCGTTAAATCTGGTTGACTTTTGCTTTTTGATTTATTTGGTGACTCTGGTTCTTCTATTATCCATTCGAATTTTGGATTTTCTTTCGATTCTGAATTTTCTGGTATTCCAGAATCGCGTGCAAGACTACTACTTCTACCCTTTGATGGTATTTTAATTTCTTTGGCAAGATGTTTTAAAACATGACTCTGATTCAAATAATCATCTGGTATTTCAGTTATCTCTTGCATACCACCTTGTTCACCATACGAACGTGGTCGTTCTTTTTTATTCATTGGTGGTGGGCTAGGATATTCTCGATTTCCCATCAAATATGAATTATCGTCATTATGAATTATTAATGTATTATATGAGCATGTTGAAACGTCCATTGAAGATCGATTTGAATTGACTTCTTTTAATGAATTTCGATTTGGTGTATTATTGCCAGTTGTTGTGGTAGTTGTTTGTTGAACAAATATTGGATTACGTGCTTCTGATAAACTACGATTACTTGAGGTATATCGTGTGGAATCAGATGATGCATTTGAAGAGAAATGTTGTTCAGCTACATAACGATCTGAATCAAAAATAAAGATGTAAATGAAATTTAATCATGAAATAAAAATACAAAATTTCATTTAATTTACTTGAATTTTCATTAGTATTTGATGAACTTTCTTGAAGATTTTCTTGTCCTTGTGGTTCTACACGAGGTGTATGTCTTAATACGTAACGTTGTTCCATTGATAAATTTTCAGTTGATGTTGATATATCTGTTTCTGAACCAGATAAACTGTTTCCAGCTGTTGTAAATTGATGTTTTGTTGTTGAATTTGAATTTAATGTAGTAGTAGTTGTATTATTTGATTTTTTGTTTAATCCTTGTTGTGGTTGTGGTTGCATATTCTTTGTAATCATACTATTTGAATTTAAACTTGCATTATTGCTATTATTACCATTCGATGATTGATTACTTGAAGAAAATGATGTAAAACGTAAACCAGGTGGATGTGACGACATTTCTTTAAATTTGAATAAAATTTTTATTTTTATTTTTCTAGTATTACATTAAGGCACACACAAATATTAAAAAAAAAAACAATAGGTAGGTATGTGTACAAAAAGGCACTTTAGTTTTTAGCTATTTAATTAATTTCGTTTTTATTTTATTTCATTTAATTATTATTTTTCTGAAATGAAAACAAAAACTTTTTGTTAGATAGTAATAAAATACAATTAATTAAATTAAAACTATTAAAATATACATATGTAGTTAAAAATTATTGAAAGTAAAGAAATGTAAATTTTATGATTAAAGCTAAGAAAATTAAGCAAATATAATTTAATATTAAAAAAAAAATACATGTTTTCCATTTTTTATTAAAAAATCGAAAATTTATGTGTATGTGCATATATTTTTGAGGTGTACACTAATTTTTCGTTATTACTGTAACATAATAAAATACTTTATAAGTATGAATGTGTATATGTAATATGTATATATGTATGTATGTACGTATATATATATATATATATATATACATATAATATATATTATTGCACATATATTTATGTGCATACATTAACGCAAGATATATTATATACTATGTACAATACATATATATGTATATATGATTTTAATAAATACTAATAAATGCACACCAAATGTTCAATTCAAGTACTCGTATAAACACGCGTGCATACGTACATATATATGTACATATGTACATACATATACAATGAATTTATATACTGCATATATACATATGCCTACATATTTAATATACAAATAATTTTTGTTGTTTTAGAATTTGTATCTTAAACTTTTCCCAAAGTTTAATTGAACTTTCTTAAGTGTATTTATGTAAAGATTACAATACAATATACAAAAAAAAAAAAAGAATTAATTAAAATTTATACGTAAACATACATATATTTATACACATATCTACAAAAATTCCAAAATATCCAACATACACACATACGCGTAATATCAAATCGCTAATCAAATCAATCTTTGGTACATAATGACGTTTTTAAATACCACTGGCCACTGCCATTATTACTCTTTTCATTCATTTCAATATCAATTTATTTGCTTAAATTTCAATAATTTTCTAATTTCTTTTATTTAAAAACAATTAAGCACAATTAATTCATCTCTTACATATTATTTAAATATTTATTTCTTATTTATTCCTTATTTTTAACACACATTTAACGCAGGCACTTTTTTTATTATACACAAAAATTTTTCTTCTCTTGGCACATTAAAATTTTTAATTAATAAATTCCTCACTGATGGCGTGGTCGAATATGTGTAAATATCACGTAAATATATTTGTACAGTACAAGTCCAATCCAAAATATCAATATATGTATGTATATAATTATGTGTTCATATGCATACATATGTATGTGAATATGCATTGCATATTTATTTGAAACAGTTTGAAATTTGAATAATATCGATATATATGTATGGATGGATGTACGTACGTAGCAATACGTATACTGTATAGACATGGAAATTTGTAATTATTATGAAATGTGGACTGTGAACTGTGACTGTGACTGTGAAGTAAAATAAAAGTGATTGGTTTTATAGCACTTCGCAAATCTGATCTGGTGATCTAGCATAATCATGCGTGTTCTTATGGAGCACAAAAATATTGGGTCATTTCATCATACTCTGTTTAAAGCAACGTGATGTATTTCATTTCACACTTCACTTAGGAATTGAATTGATTTCGTAATATTTATTGCGTTTGATCTTGATGTTTTGTTTAAGATTAGTCAAAAGATTAGTAGAACTGGAAACACTATATTGTATCATAGCGAATTGATAAATATTAAAGCGAAAATCATCTGTTTGACTTATCATTATCATTGAATTGAATAATATGCAAACAAAAACAAATTTGTTGATTTGATACCGCGCTCAAATTGATATTATTTTTATTCATCCTTTATTTTTTCTTAATCATAATCAAACAAAAATCTTTTATAGAATAGTGAGTGTTAATAATATATTGTAGTATAATATTCATTTTACTTTTATAAAATGAATGTTATAAACACAAAATCGATTTTACAAAAGTTTTATAAATCTGTTCCTTTTGAACACTATTTAAAGTTCTTATCAGTGTATTCTAGTGATAGTTTAATTAAAAATGTTGGTCAATATAATAATAACATACGGTATCGATTCCAATTTTTAAACTGTTTAAAAACGATAAACAACACAAAAGGTAAGTTTTTATTTTTATATGAATTAATCTTTGTGATGTAAATATATGACGTATGTTGTAATGATGTAGAATATAGAATTTATAGAGTGGAAGTTTAATAGTTACAAAATATTGTCTTCTGCATCTGATTGTTACAGAGTCACAGGTCATAGGTTTTTGTCTTGTTGGTGGTTACAGTTACTGCGTTACCCCAAGTTCATTTAGTTTTGAACAATTAGCAGTGGGCAGTGCAGAGTTTTCTTCATCCTAGTGTTTATTAAATGCTTTTAAATAATAGTCAATTCAAGCATTGTCAATTTGTCACACAAATTGATTCTGTTCTTTATTAACAAGTCAGTTGGCTTGCATGCAATTCAGTAAAGCTTATCTAATGATGAAAAAGAAAAAAATTGATAAAAAGTGTATATTAACGCAAAAGATAAAGTTAATTGTTCCTTTTCTTGTAAAATTACATAATTATTGCAAAAATAAGTTAAAAAAACAACACAAACTTGAATTTTTGTTAATTATAGTGATTAATGTGCTATTAACTTAATTCTAATTATTAAAAAAATAGGTATATACTAAAGGTACAAGTTATTTAAGTTATTCCGTATTTTTTTTATTGTGTACATATTTATGAATCTCATCGTAGTAAACGAATCTTCCTCTTTTTTATCGTATATTTCAATTATGTATTTCAATATTTTCTTTTGATTACTATTTCATCAATTTGGAATTTAGTTTTGGCTAATTTTTTTTTCAAAATTCAAATTTTATTCCGAACATCCGCATACCTCAAAAATTGAAACTGATCCTGAATATGTAAGTACAACAAAATAGTGTAAAATGTAGTATACAAAATATAAGTACATTTCAACAAAATTGTTACTTTTATCTATTTTTATCTTCTAAGACATGGCAACAAATACATTAAGTGATTACGAATATGTTAAAAAAGATAAAAAAATTTCAGATGAATTTCAAAGACAAAGGGGACGACCGCTTATAGGAGACGAATTACCATGTATAAAACTAAATTAATTGCGATTTGTGAGAAAATCTATTACTATCCACTAATTGTATTTTAAAAATTCATTTAGGTGAAGTTGCGTGCAAGCCTGACTCATGTCCAAATAAACCACAAAGCGAAAACCCCAATATTCCTGATAAGGAAAAAAATAAAGATAAAGATAAAGATGGTAAACATGTAATATGTGATATTGTTCAACCGCGTCAAGATAAATCACAAAGCGAAAATACTAATATTCTTGATAAAGATAAGAATAAAGATGATAAACATCTAATATGTGATATTGTTCAACCGCGTCCAAATAAATCACAAATCGAAAATACTAATATTCTTGATAAAGATAAGAATAAAGATGGTAAATGTGTAATATGTGATATTGTTCAACCGCGTCCAAATAAATCACAAAGCGAAAACCCTAATATTCCTGATAAAGATAAAGATGGTAAACATGTAATATGTGATATTGTTCAACCACGCCCAAATAAATCAAGCAAAAACACAAATATTCTTAATAAAGTTAAAGTTAAAGATAAATATAAGGATGGAAACTCAATATGTGATGCTTTTCAATCAGTCATAAGACCAAGAAAAAAACGATTTTGTGAATACTCAAATTCAATACCTCCCCCAGATCATTGTACCCCTCTTAGAATAAAGACGCCTCCTACTGCATATGAAATTAGGTACCCAAAATCTAAACCGAGTTCTACTCAAAAGGAAGAAAATGAATCACCATGTAATAAAAGAGTAATATATTATATGTCACGAACTTATACGTCAAATTCTTCTTCAAATACAAGCGAGCCTATGTGGGAGTCTACAAAAAAATCAGTAAAAAAAACTCGACAATAAAGATCAATGAGTCTATGCGGAGTATCAAAACCAAATATAGAAATTCTGTTTTTAAACGAAAATCTATGAAAAACTAAAAATCAAGAGCAAAATGCATTTACAAAATTTTTTAATAATTCAGAATAAAAAATAAAAAAATTTTATACAGTTAATTGCTAGTGAATAAATAAATTCAAAATTTTTACTTATAATCTTTAAACCATGTATGTTTTTTAAATTGAAATATCACGTGTTGGTATCATTTACAATTTTAATTTTAGTTCAAATCTGATTTTTCAATTAATATCTGACTTTTCAAATATAAGAAATACTGATTCTTTTTATACTTTTATCATCCACATTGGACGATTGATTAATTAATTAATTAATTATATAACTTACATTAATTTTCATATATGTATATTTTTAAGCTTTTTCGTGCTTATCATCGATTATATCAAGCTTATCATTAAAATCTATTTTATTTCCTTTTAGTGTTTTAAATATTCAAGACATTTTAATTCATTGTTATCCTTGTTGAACTATAATTTGTTCCCGAATTCATTGAGATAACCACTTTTGCAAAAATATTTTTACAAAATTTAAGTACAATTTTCTAAACAAAACAAACAATTCGTTTATTTTGATTAAAAATTAAATTTTATTTCATTTGAGGGTCATATGATTTTATTAAAACTGTGCTTACAATTTCGTAAAAATTGATCCATTTATTAACCAAAATCATCGATATCAAAATTTCCGATTTAAGTATTCTCTGCTCTAAATAATTTTCTAAAATATTATTATCTATTATCCCTCTTATATGTTATTATAATACTAGAAATTTTTTTATTCCGTATAGTAATTAATAATATTCTTACAGAGCATATTATATGGGAAAGTGGTTAAAAACATGGATACTTAATTCGAAGATAAAGATACTATAAATTTGTAATACATATCGATAACATAAACTAAAACAAAACAAAATGAAATATGTAAACGTAGGTAAATGATTAAATTGTAAAATTCTTAATGGAATTACACAAAAAGAATTCTTCTTAAAGAATTACACAGGCTAGTGTAGAAATATTACAACAAAATTTTATAAGTGAATTTTAAAATATTATGATATGGATAGTTTAAAATAATTGGACTAAAATTATTAGTAGTAATAAATATAACGATTTAATTCGCATGTTTGTAGGTGGTCTTATAATCTTAAATTTAATGCATCAATTCTATTATTAATTAAAATAATAGTAAATATAGTAATAATATAACTAAATAATACTACAACATTAATTGAATATTTTAAACAATTATTGTTTAATTATTTTGATTCAATATTTAAAATTAACGATTAGTGGAATAAACTGGAGCGAACTACTTTGAAAAAACTACTTTGTTTATTTTTATACGTCCTTTAATTTTTTTAAATCTAATTGGCAGAGATATTGAAATTTGTTTTTACATTTTTAATAGTTTGTAAATCTAAAATTCAGTATTAACAAAATTTCATTTGAATCAGAACAAATTTTAGTGCAAAATTGTAAATTGTAAATTTACGACAATAGTTAAAATTTTAAAATTGAAATTAAATAAAAGGAACAAAAAAACATAATTTGAAAAATATTTTTCGGAAAATAAATTTGATATTAATTTCTTTCTATTTGGGGACTGAACTTATTTTTTTAAATAAAACTGAACAATGTCTTCTTGGGAACAATATGGACCATATAATACTGGAGCCATGAATATGGCATCAATGTGTAGGCCTTGTCCACCAGCACAATGTCCACCACCACCGCAACAACTTGCACGACAACAAGTGACATCATCTCCACAACCGATAGGAGTTTCCGGACCACCATACATGCAATGGGGACAAGGAAATTTGGGAGGCTTGAACGTAGGCTATCCATCTGGAGGTGGACGTGCTAGTGACAACATATATGGAACAAGTGTAGCTGGATCTGGAAACATGTCAGGCCAAAATAAAATACATGGAGGCGGACTACACGGTGTACACCAAGGAATTTCAAGTAGTCCCGCAAGTGGTGTTATTGGTGTTCCACCAAGTGGTAGCATTGGAACTTCACAATGGGCATCTTCACCTGCTACATACGGCGAAATGCCAGGATCAATGGATGCCACAAATATAACAAATCCAGCATATGGTGAACATGGAGGCCCAGTAAGCATGGGAGCCTCAAACATATCCATATCAAATACGGCAACATATTTGTCACAAATAGCACCTCGAACAGGCGGTGAATACAGGAGTCCGTTCAGTGGACAATCAGGATCTATGGGTATATCGGGATCGCAGACTAGACTTTTAGGAGGAGATATGAGACCATCTGAACTTAAATATCTTTGTGACAACTGCAGGAATACATGTCGACAAACTGGTGGCATGAACCGATCAATGTCTCAACCGTCATTGAAATCACAAGAATACAGTACCAAGGAAATGGAACGTGCAAACGAAAAAAATGAAAACAGACGTGCTTATCGACCATCGTTGTTAGAAGGATACAATAAACAAAAAAAGTAATGAATGAACAGAATTGCGTAAAAAAGCTGTCCCCGGATGTGCATTAAAGTTATCAATCAAAATCACAAATACAAGAAATTTCGAAATGCTTCCATTGTTTCCACTAAATTCATTGTAATTACAGTTTATAAAAAAAAGTTAACGAAGTCGCCAAATTATGAAACAGCTATCTAGTGCGTGTATGCACTTCTTCGTTAATTCCTTTTTTTATAAATTGTAAATCATAGATCTCAAATTTGACTTAATAAAAATTAATTTTATGTGAAAGCAGAAATGTTTAATATATTTGACTGGAATTATGTATAGGTACATTGGGTTTTTATTGGGATATATATTCGGTATTCGTATGTAGGTATATTTTCTGCATTTAGGTGAATCTGGGGTTTTTTTTTCTTGAATTCGCATCGTAGTTTTAAATTGACTCATGTTAACCAATAAACTATTTTCAGCCATGGGTACTTTCATGAATACATTGTCGACGTGTCAACGACCCGAATGCGCTGGAATTGTCAACTTTCCATGCACGCTTTTATTCAGGGCTATTCCGACTACATTCGATTCGATGCGAATAGAAAATCTGTTCGATATCGAAAGATTCGTTATCCAACTTTCGATTTTGTTTCAGTTTCACTCGCTTTCACGAATTGTCAACAGAAAATTTATGACTTTCGATCGAATCGTAAATTTTTCGATTTTCAGTTCATTGAAGTTTGTTACGAATCAGTTATTCAGCCTTATCCCGACTTTCGATCGAATCGAATCGAACACGAATTTCATTCGTTCGATCGAACGGATAAAAGGTATTCCAAGATTCGATTGAATGCAATGTGAAACTTCTTACGGAACACAACGAAATAGAACAAAAATAAAATTTTTCAATTGTCAAAAGTCTGGTTTTAATGCTAAAATATCTGTGTTTTGAATAAAACATGAAAATTTACACTGATTCGTATACTGATTACTGATCGCATATTTGCCGCAGAGTCGATAGTCGATCAAATCGACTTTCGGAATCAGGGCCAGTCTTTGCACCACGTATAAAAGTATCAAAGAATTCCTAAACATGCGTCAAAAATTCCATAACCAAATGATTTATTCTTGCAACAATGCATTTGCTCAATATCGAATGCATTTTTATTGTTATTGATCTACGTGCAATGTCAATGATTTTAGTTTGATTGACGTTGACGTGCAATTGACGGCATTTGGCCTAAATTTGGTTACATGCTAAATTCTAAATTGTTGTTGGAAGGAATCGGTAAAATAGGTTTTAGCATGCTAAATTCATTGTTTTTGTATGAAATCATGAAATGTTAAATTTAAAGTATAATTTTTGTTTGTGTAGTTTTTTAAAAATCAGTTTTTAAACTTTTAACAATTATTCAAAAAATTAAAAATTTAATACATACATATATGTATGTATGTATGTTATCAATCTAAAACGTAAAAATACATAGAACAAGTGATAACTGAAATTGTCAACAATTTAGCAAAATGCTGCTAAATGTTAAATTGGAAGTGTATCGGAAGGAATTTAGCAAATTTTTCGAGACATCTGGCATCCCGTACATATGATGTATTATTCTTTGTTCTTATAACATAGGTCATAGGCACTTTTTGTGGTTAGTGATGCTTCTTTTTATTCTTTTGTGTTCAGTTTGTATAAATTCGTCTTTTTCTCTCTTTACGCCAGTTTTACCAGATTGCTGGTTTACTGCATTTTATAAACGAAAACAACAACAACAACACGGGAGCAACATAAATCATAAACATAAATTTTTATGTGCCTATGCTTTAAAAACAAATTATAAGTGCCTATATTCAATATGATTTTAAAAAATCAAAAATTCAAATTTTTAATTTTTTCAATAATTATTGTTCAAAGTTTAAAAAAGGATCTTCAAAAAATCATACAAAATTTGTAAAAATCAAAATAGAAATAAATACCATACTTTAAAATTTAAATTAAACATTTCATCATTTCATATAAGTATGTACATATGTATGTATGTACATACAAAAATAATCAATATACCAATTTAGGAATTATAAACTAAATAACAATTTACTAATTGTAATTTAAAACTATAAATTGTTTTTAATTGCTTAAAAATATATTTAATAACATTAAAATAATAGTAAATATAGTAATAATATAACTAAATAATACTACAACATTAATTGAATATTTTAAACAATTATTGTTTAATTATTTTAATTCAATATTTAAAATTAACGATTAGTGGAATAAACTGGAGCGAACTACTTTGAAAAAACTACTTTGTTTATTTTTATACGTCCTTTAATTTTTTTAAATCTAATTGGCCGAGATATTGAAATTTGTTTTTACATTTTTAATAGTTTGTAAATCTAAAATTCAGTATTCAAAAAATTTCCTTTGAAGCAGATCAAATTTTAGTGCAAAATTGTAAATAGTTAAGATTTTAAATTTTAAAATTGAAATTAAAATAAAAGGAACAAAAAAACATAATTTAAAAAGCAATTTAAGAAATATTTTTCGGGAAATATAAATTTGATATTGATTTTTCTATTTTTTAAATAAAACTTAACAATGTCTTCTTGGGAACAATATGGACCATATAATACTGGAGCTATGAATACAGCACAAATGTGTAGGCCTTGTCCACCAGCACAAGGTCCACCACCACAACCGATAGGAGTTTCCGGACCACCATACATGCAATGGGGACAAGGAAATTTGGGAGGCTTGAACGTAGGCTATCCATCTGGAGGTGGACCTGCTAACGATAATATATATGGAACAAGCGTAGCTGGATCTGGAAATATGGGAGGCTCAAATGCAATATATGGAGGTGGAATTCGCGGTCGTACCCCACGTCCGCCAAGTGGTGGTGTTATTGGTGTTCCACCAAGTGGTGGTATGGGAACATCACAATGGGCGACGCCTGCAGGTGCTATGGGATCTGTCCCATACGGCGAAATGCCAGGGTCAATGGATGCCACGAATATAACAAATCCAGCATTTGGTGAACATGGAGGTCCAGTAAGTATGGGAGCCTCAAATGTATCCATATCAAACACGGCAACATATTTATCAAGAATAGCACCTCGAACAGGTGGTGAATATGGCACTCCGTTTGATAACAGACTTATAGGAGGAGATATAAGAACGCAAGAAACTAATCAAGTACCTCGACCAAGTTTACGCGATAGACTTTGTGAAAACTGCGGAAATGAATGTCGACAAACTGGTGGTATGGAATCTTTCAAGAGCAATGAAACGGAATACACAAAAGAAGCAAAAAATGAACAGAACTTTATGGAAGAATAATTTCACCGATAGTCATTCAAGATTATAAATCCCCAAATGCAGTAAATGAAGGAAAGGCGTCACATAAATGCAAAAATATACAAGGCTATACACGGCTATCCACGTGGTCAAATTACATAAATACCTCAAAATTTAAATTTAAATTCTAAAATTTTTCTATTTCTTTTAAATTATATGTAGAGAAATATTTTTACAAAATAAAATTACTAAATTATAAAAAAATATATTTTATTCATTCTGATAATTCTGACTTTGGATTCGGGCAAGATTATTATGTATGTTTGTAATGCCATGGGGTGGTGCCTATTTGATTTTAGTTTTTTCATTCGGCCTGTAATTTCGTTTGTATTTTCCGTTTTTAGGAATTCAATATTGATAGATGTAGAATTTTAATAAAAAGTAAATTTCAATTTAAAAAAAAAAATCTTTAAAAAAAATTTTTTTAGTAAAAACACGTTATTTTAAGGTAAATTTTTTTATTTTTATATATTCTAGAAATTACATTTTACTGCATTTTTTCATTCAAAAATTTAAAAAAAAATTGGAAAAATTGCATTACCGTCCTACCAGGCATTTTAAAGATAATGGTTACTCATTTTGCTTCTGTAGACATTTAAACGGACATTTTCCTTTAAAAAAAAAATTAGAACAAAAATTAATATCGGACTGTTTTTTTTTCTTGTAAATCAATATCGGATTGTATGGGTACAAACGTGAGCATTTACATACTTCGACCTGTTTCTTCACTTTTTTGAATTTGTTTATTTTTTTCTGAAGCAATCTTATCTTCATTAGTCTCTGTATTCATTTTATTGTCCAATAAATTTCTATGTTGATCTAAATTTTCATTATTTTGGTCATCGCTTTTTATATCGTTATTGTCATTTGCATGTAATTCAACAGCATTTTCACTTAAATGACTTTCACTATCATTCGTTGATGTACCAAGAAATATGAATTCACTTCCATTTGGACTAATTTTCTTCATTTCCTTTATCAATTATATTACCTAAGTATATTTAAATTAAAATTAATTGTTCTTACTCTGTTTAACAATTATTTCTTCACTTTTAATTTTTGTTTTTTTCGAAACGAAAATTTTGAAATTAAATTAAATTTTTTTTTAACCGAAATTATTTTTTTAAAAAGAATCTAAATAGTGCAAAAATTTAGAAAAAAAATTTTGCGTCTAAATGAATTAGCCAAATAGTTTATTAATACATACAAGTTTTAAATTTAATTACATATGTATGTATGTACATACTAACGTACATTTTATCAAGTTTTCATTATGATGTTTAAGCCACAGTTGACTTGTTATTAAAAAAAAAAAAAAAGAAAGTAGTAAGGATAGCCATAACATTAGTCTATTGTACTTATGTAGGTGATTCTGTAGCGTTGATCATTTTGCTCTGTATCATGTTATCATGGTGTAATAACGTACATACAAAAAAAGTCAAATCAAATATTCCTATGTACATACAATCACAGAGTCTATAATTATAATTCCAAAAGAAATAATTTAATTAAAACATCACATTTTAAAAATTAATTTAACAAAAAAAAATTTTTTTTTCTTAGCAAACATTGAAATTAAAATTTTGAAATAATTTTTTAAGCAATTTTAATTATTGGATTTGGTGTGAGATTTGGTTATTGAATTTTGAATTTCGATTTACAAAATTTTCTAAATTTTTTAAAATTTCTTTCGAATTAAAATAAAATTTCAAATTGAAATCAAAAATATAAAAGAAAAAAAAAAAAAAAGAAATAAAATGGAACCACATTGCATTTTTAAAATTTCTCCAAGTAATGAAAGTGAGTACCAAGCCCATAGATACTTATGTAGATAGATAAATTTTTATTAAAAATTATTGAATTTTATTTTTTATTTTTTAAATTAATTATGATATTAATTTTAAGGGGTAATCACGTATATAAATAATTTACCAGTCAGTAATCAACCTTTACGTAGAATTATTATAAAATCAAATACAAATGAGCGTATTAGGGGTGGACATAGTAAAAAGTGTGAATGTGATTGTGGTTGTCGTTCTCATTGTCAAAACACCATGGGTAGTCAAACTGAAGATGTAAATCAAACTGTAGATGTAAATCAAGCTAAAAATGTAAATCAAACTGAAAATGTAAATCAAACTAAAAATGTAAATCAAAATGAAAATGTAAATCAAGATGAAAATGTAACTCAAACTGTAAATGCAACTGAAACTAAAAGTCATACTGCAGACGTAGTTCAAATTGAAGATATAAATAAAATTAGAGGTATAAATCAAACTGAAGTTATAAATCGAAATCAAGGTATAAATCAAACTGCTTATGTAAGCCAAATTGCGAATGTAAGTCAAATTGCAAATCTAAGTCAAATTGAAAATGTAATTCAAATTGAAGAAAGAAGACAGCAAACAACCGTTAAAATAGGGATTGTTGATATAGATGAGAATGCCGGAAAAATTACATATCCAAAAATTGATGAAAAAGAAATTAAAGAAGCACAAGATGCATTAAAAAATAGTAAAAAGAATTCACATACATCTCTTGTTTTTTTTAATGATCACAATAAATGTAATAAATTGATTCTGTCACAGAACCTTGCACAAATGAAACTTGTCCGTATAATAAATACCATCCTAAATATTCAAGAGGAAAAAGAAAGCCAGATAAACATGAACCTACTTTTCAACTTCAATCTCAATCTTAACTTCAGTACCAATTTTCAGTTTCTAATGGCCCACTGATAACAGTTAAACCCATGGAAGAAATATTTTTTAAAATATGTATATTTTTGTTGTATTTTAGTTGAACACAAATGTAATGTAAAGTAATGATATTTTATTTAAAAAGAAATTTATATTTTCGTTTTAAAAAAATAAAGAAAAAAAATTTTTTTTTTTTTTTTCTTAAAAAGATATAACGTATTTACACAGATTTTCTTTTATTTCTTTTATTAGTAATCACAAATAAGAATCAATTTTGTACCTCTAATGAATCTGAGAATATTGCTACGTACGAGGAAGTAAAAAATTTACCCAATCATCCGGAAATTTTACTAATTGATGTACGTGAGCCAGAAGAATTAAAAGAGACTGGTCAAATTCCAACAAGTATAAACATACCTCGTAAGTATAATTGTAAATTTAAAATTAATAATAAAAATCAATTAATTAATAAATCAGTTAATAAAAATTATTTAACAAAATTTTTAAGTACAATTTAAATTTTAAGAATTTTTGTTCGTTGTTATTTTATGAATTTTTACAAAGTCTTCATTAATATTTACGTATATGTACGTTATTTAAATAAAATTTATTAGTGGCTAATGTTATCTCAGCTCTCTCATTTGAAACATCTAATGAAGAATTTTTAAAAAAATACGGACGTAAAAAGCCTAATAATGATACACCAATTATATTTCATTGTAAAATTGGTAAAAGAAGTCATACAGCATATGAATATGCGATTGGATTAGGATTTCGCAAGTAAGATTGATTTATATTAAAATCAGTATAAAAGAAAGACTGTTTTATTAAAAAAAAAAAAAAAAATCATAAACCAACTATTTTACTTTTACCAGTAAATGAATTGACCAACCAATCAATAATTCTAATTAAATAATTTTAGTGTTCTTTACAAAATAAAAATGTATAATAAATTTTTGTATATGTTTAAATTTTTACAGTTGGTGCAATTAAAAGAGCTTTCACTTTACCTGAAAAATATTTTTTAATGCGATATAATTTCAAAAAACCATCAACATCAACTGAAATTATATTTTCATGTAATTGTGGAAAAAGAGCTCAACGGGCGACTAAAATTGTCAAAATTTTGGGATATACAAAGTAAAAAAAATTCTTTTAGTTGGTTTATAATTTTTCAACATAATAAAAAATAATTTTTTTTCAAATTTTTACCAAACTCATTTTTCTTTTCCTTCCCATAGTGTAAAAAATTATAAAGGATCTTGGATTGAATGGGCTGAACGTGAAGGTCTACCAAAGTAAATTTGATTAAATAAATTAGTAATAGAATAAAATTGTAGTGTGGAAATTTTTTTTTTACAAATAAATTTTAAATAAAATTTTTTCATTTTCATTTGTGTTTTTATTAATTAAAATTTTTAATCTATTTTTACTTTGAAACTGAAATAACGGTAATGTAGTTATATTAGATGATTTATCAACAATTTTTTTTTTTTTTTAATTGATAGGAGTTGATGAAGCAAGTCAAATTCAAAAAGAAATCGCCAAGAATTTTTCTTTGAATTTAAATAATTTTTTTTTTTTTCTTTGTATATAAAACATACAAATCTTATCATTATTCTGAATTTATTTTTGAAAAAGTAAAAAGTAAAAGATAGATCTCAATGTTGATTGGAGATTAAATCTTATATAGCTAAGATTATCGTTACGAATTTGTAATATACACATATTAAACGATACAACAAATATTCTACTTTTAATATTCTACTTTTTTAAAAAATAATTAATTAAATTTTATCTAAATAAGTAATTAAAGAAAGATGAATATAAAGTTTTACATAAAACTTTAATTTTTTTTACGTTATTTTAAAATTGTACCTAACATGTGCATATGTACCAAACTACAAAGATCTAAAATCTAATTTCATCATAATCTTTTGAAAATCATCCAATATTTTTACATGTATGTAATTTGATTACATGGTTTCTACCTAAGGTTTAAATCTTGTAAAAAGAATATATTCAAACCAAACTTAATTATCGAAATGAACCAACAATTTTTGTTTTTTTCAATTTCCATGTTAGGTATAAATAAACAAAATGAAACATTTCAATGTAGTATTCCGGTATTCCTTAATAAGTTTTTACTGTATACTATCTGCATCTGGGGTCTAGGGTCAGTTGGTTTGAAAGTGTCTTGCTGTCACCATTATATCTTGTTATATACAATAATTTTTCATTACATATCAGTTACACTCTGACTTTTGGAATTGTAGTAATCAAGATATAATCTCTGAAAATTTGAATAAAAAAAATTAAAAATAATGTCGATAGCAACATATGAAGAAATTAAAGATTTACCAAACCATTCAGATAAATTATTAATTGATGTTCGAGAACCAAACGAATTACAAGAAACTGGTCAAATTCCAACAAGTATAAATATTCCATGTAAGTTTTAAAATTATTTGGATAATTTGTATTTACTGCGAAAATAGTATTTTGAGTTGTATATCAAGATACATTTATGTATGACCTTCAAAATTTTAAGTTTTTTTTAATTGCTACACAGTTCAATTTAATTTAATGATTCTTTCTAATTATTTCTGTAATTAATGATTTGGGTTTTATTTTTTTGCTTACAGTGCGTGTTGTTGGTGAAGAATTAGCATTGAATGAAGATGATTTTAAAGCAAAATACTCGAGGAACAAACCAAAACCAGAATCAACAATAATATTTAGTTGTCGTTTAGGGGGAAGGGCACAACAAGCATCTAATTTGGCTACATCTCTTGGTTTTAAGAAGTTCGTACATACGTTCATTTAAATTGTATTTCTATAGAAAAATTCATTGATTTATCTTTTAATTTACAGTGCTAAAACTTATAAAGGATCTTGGACCGAATGGGCTGAAAAAGAAGGGCTTAAATGAAATAAAAAATTAAAAAGTATTTTGATTATTATAAAGAAACAAATTTCATTCAAAAATAAAATTTATTTTAAATAAAACTTTTATATAAACAATTTTTTAAAATATTTCCTTTTTAAAATTTAAAATCGCGCATATCACCCCATGATTCACCAACTTTTAATCGAACTTTTAGAGGTACTGTTAATTTTACACAATTTTCCATTGCCAATTTTAGAGCCTTTAAAATTTTGACAAAATTTAATTTTGATACCTCGTAAATTAATTCATCGTGCAAATGTAGCACAAAATTAGTTTCATTTCTTAAATTGTTTTCTAATGATTTTTCGTAATATTTATCTAAATAGTTTTCCATTTTTAAAACAGCATTTTTTGATATATCAGCAGCCGAACCTTGAATTGTTGTATTAATTGCTTGTCTTTCAGCTTGAGCTAAAAAATTAAATAATATTTTTAAGAAAATGAGACACCAAAAAGTATTGAAGAAATTTTGTTTTACCTCTTTGACTAGAATTTTGGCTAAGAATATAATTTAAATACCTTCGTCGACCTGTAATCGTTTCGACGTAACCATTTTGTCTTGCAAATTTTATTACTTTATCCACATAAGCCCTGAAAAAAAAAGTTACAGATGAATTTTTCTTTACATATTATATATTATTAAATTTAGAATTATTCATATTGTATTTATACCTTATTCCTGGAAATGCTAAATGAAATTGATCCATCACAGTAATCGCTTCTGATTCACTACATTTCAAAGAATCTGATAAAGATTTGATACCCATTCCATATATAATACCGTAACAAATTTGTTTCGTTCCATTCCGAATTGTATCAGATACTTCACATTTTGGGATTTTATTCCATTTAGATGCAATAGCTGTGAATATATCCTCATCGGAATTCATGACTTTTACCAATAATTGATCCTTAAAAATTTTAAAATAAAGTAAAAAAAAACATAATCCTTTAAAATGTTAATTTTCAAAAAAAAAAAAAAAAAAAAAATTTTTACTTGTGACAAATGTGCAAGTATTCTCATTTCTAATTGGCAAAAGTCTGCTGAAATCAAATATTTATCTTTTGGTGGTACAAAACAATTTCTACAAGAAATTAATAGCTTTTCATTTCCTAAAAAGGAATAAAAATTTCTACAATAAAATTAAATATAAGCATGGAGAAAATTCAATTACCTAAAAAATCAATTTCAAAATTTTTGGTTACATTTTGTAAATTTGGCTCATGCATTGATATACGCCCAGTGGTCGTGAATGTTAGACTTCTTCCAAAAATGCTATAACACAAAAAATGGAAATGTTCAAAAATAAATTTTCCAAGTTTTTTAAATTTCTTTGTACCGATTTTCATCTGTTGCATATTTATTTAATGGTTGAATAATTTTTGTTAATGTTGTACTCAATTTTCTATAATTAATTATTAAATGTGATATTGGTGTATCAATTTTTTCTAAAATTTGTTTTGATGTGGAAATTTTCATATTTGGTTGTTTATATAAACCTAAAACCTATAAGTAAACAAAAGGAAAATTATTATTATTTTTAAGATGGAAAAATATTTTCTTTTTTCATCTTACACGTGCTACAGCTGATGATGATGATAAATTAAAACGTGTTCCATGAATTTCATATATTTTATTTTCAACTTTCTTCATTGTTTCTAACAGAAATTGTAATAATTTTTCTAATTTTGTTTTATCAACAGGGAAACCGACAGATTCCATTCGATAAAGTATTAATTGTATTGGCATTTCTAAATCTGTGAACAAATTTAATCAATATTATTTTAGAATAACAATTTTTAAATTAAAATGTTACCCGTAAAAAATTTTTTTAAATGCCCATTATCCACTTTTTCTAAATTTTTGAGTTGATTTTCTAGAACATGTAAAACGACACATGATTCCACCGCTGACCTAAAAATCATGTTTTAAAACATCAAAAATACTAAATAAATAAAATATTTGTAAGTAAGAAAGGAAATATTAACCGAGTTTTTCCAATAATTGAACTTTTGTAATTCAAGCCAATACTAGAGTATGTCTTTGTGTCCCCAGCAATATCAGCTATAGAACTGTATTCTGGAGTATAATGTTGTATCTGGTAATGTAAAAATATTTAACTATAAATATTATAAATGTACATCTTAATTTCTTTTACCATGCTTTTGAAATTCATTTCATTATCAGGTTGCAGTAACCAATGAGCCACTTTGGGATCTTCAAGTTTTGCTTCAATAAGATTTAAGGATGGCATGATTTTTTTCAAAATTTTCAATTGTTCTTTAGCATCAAATATTCTTAGTGTTAAATTTTTATTTAATAATATAACCGAAATTTTTGATAAAATCATTTCATTTGTAACCTTTTCATCACGATTATCATGTTGCATATTAATGAAAATTACAATATTCTTCTCTAAGCAAATTGATATTCCAGAAATGAAATAATCATCATTAAAAACAAATTCTGCCTTTTCTTTATTAGGTTGAATTTGATTAAATAAAAAATTTTCACCAATTAGTGGTTTTCTTTTAAGTTTTAATTTTTCTACACCAATTGAAAAACCTACATAACGTTCTTGAGAATCTACTAATTCTCTGAGAGATTTTTCGAATAAATTTAAATTTTCACAAATATCAAGAATTTGTAAACGATCGAATATCTTCAAGTTGTTATCTAAATTTTTATTGTGGTTACCATGCGAGGAATGTAATTCGAAAGGATGTTTAAAAAGTTGCTGTTGTTCCTTTTGTAACGAATTCGAATTTAATGAAATTGAATCATCTTCTCCAGAATTTAAATTTAATTTCAAGCCTTTTATTGATGAATCAAGTACATTTTTTTTTCGTTGCTGAACTCGGGATCGAGTCATACACAATAAACGCGGGGTGAATTTTTCAACTACAGTTAATGGTGTATTTTCTGGTTGAGAATTTCCAATTTCTTCCAGGCTTTTATTATCTAAAGAATTTCGTAATTCAGGTTGTTTGCTTTTGTTTGGAGATGATAATGGTTTGTTTAAAAATTCATTTATATTTTCTTTATTTTGTTGTGAATTTATTTTTGAATGTAAATCAGCAATTTTTCGATTTTTAATAATTTTTTTACATTTAGAATTAATTTTTTTAGAAGTCCTTTTTAATTCTAAGTTATTTCTAGACATATCGTGTTTTTGTTCATGACTTTTGCAAATTTTATCGCATAAATTCAATTTCAAATTTGATTTTTTTATATATGAATCGTTTATTAACTTTTGACCAATACTTGAACTTTTTGAAATATTTAAATTTGTTACACTTGTAATGGTTATTTGTGGTGTACTTGTAAAAACTGGATTTATGTCGTTCTCAATATTAAATGATAATTCTAAATTTTGTGAATTCTCCCAATTAATAATTTTGGCACCCATTTCAAGTTGCAAAAATTTTCTAGCATCAGATATTAGTGATTTTGCAGCTTCTTTAATTGTTATACCTGAGAAAAAAAGGTAAAATTAAATATGAATTCTTCATTAAAGAATTTTTTTTTTAAAATTCAAGTATTTTCACCTTCTTTTCCCGTTACATATAAATTTCTTATGTTATTACGTTTTTTCGCTTCATATTCATCCTCATCATCTTTTTGTTTAATTAAATCAAAACTTAAAGAGTTATGCAAAATTTTCTCAATTTCAACATAGTCTGATTTAGCTAAATCGATTAATGTATGAATACCAGAATTATATAATGCACGTGCACGTTGACTATTTAAATCAGGTATACGCATTAAATCGATTAATTCATTTTGTATACCAAAGTATAAACGTTCTTTAAATTGTGATACAATTATACCTAACATTCTCCAATTTAGTGCATTACAAAATGATGTAACGATGCCAGCAAATGATGATGACATTTGTTGTAAACTTTGTAATAAACCACGTGACAAATTATATTTTATAGCAACTTTATTTATTGGTGTTTCATTGACTAATTCCTGCAATGCCATTGCTATATAAAATCTACAGTCAACAGAAATACAAACATTTTTTTAAAAATCTTATAAACAAATTTTCATGATTCCTACTACCTTTTATGGATTTGTAGCAGCTTATAGTCTAGTTTATTTTGTCCACGCATTGCTTTCACTAAAAATGATTCTTTTATGCCAATTAACTCGCCAACTTTTTTTTCAGCTGCCGACAATTTTTCCCACATATCTAAATATGATAACCAATTTATATCTTGTAATTGATAGCAAACAGAATACGGTGTAACTAAATATATTGCATGTAATTCAGATTCAAGAACAAAACATCTTCGTGATTTTTGAAGTTCTGATAATAAAATGATACCATCAGTTGGTGGCATTGAAGCAGCTAAGGAAACAAAAAATATTCTTATCTATAAAGAAAAATAAATACTTTTCATTACTCACATAAACAAGCTAGACCTAATCTTGTTGGGATATAAAAAATCTCCTTAGTTTCATCATTTGTTTGTAATCGAATAAACTCGTATTCAATTAAAAAATCTATACAATGATTTACATCATCTTTTTGAGATCTCTTATTTGTTGTGCAGTCAGTATTTGAATTATCTTTTATTGTTGTCGTTGATAATTTTTCATAACTAGTTTGTACATATAGTAGCGTACAACTTAAAAATAATTCAACGTCTTGTTTTGTTGTTGCTACACCCGATGATATTACTTCCAAAATAGCTCTTTTCAAATGGGTCTATGATGAATAATTAATAAGTAAAAATTGTGAATATTCATTATTAAAATTCTGCAATGAAATCTTACACTATTTTCAAATTCTAAACATGATGATAACGGTTTCAATCCACTTTCAATTAGTTCTTTACCAATTTTTGCATTATTTTCGTTACAAATTAAAATTGATTCCCCTAAAGTGTCCTAAAATAGAATTTCCCCAAAATTTTAATTTTTTTTCTTTAAAAAAAATAAAAACTAATCTACTACCTTTCCTGTCCGACCCGCTCTACCAATCATTTGCTTATAAGTTAAAGGATCCATTTTTTTGCCACCAAATAATGGTGTACGTATTATAACACGTCTTGCTGGTAAATTTACTCCTATAATCAGGATAAGCAAACAATATGAAAACGTATGAAAATTCAAAACAGACAGGAAAAAATTTTTTACCAGAACTTAAGGTACTCGTTGCAACAATTACTTTAATTGTACCGTTACGAAAACTTGTTTCAATTAAATCACGTTCCTCAATTGTTAATCCAGCATGATGAAATGCACAACCGTATGTAATTGTTTTCTCAAGAACATAATCCAATCCTAAAGTGAAAATTAAATAGACTCAATTAGTCTTCAAAATTATTTTAATTTTACATGCATATATTTAATTAATTATATTTAATATGAAAGTATGTTTACAAATTCATGCACAGCGTACTGTTTCGAGAAAAATAAAAAAAAAACCAAAACAGAGAGATTGAGAACACGGAAAGAAAATCAGATTTTGAAATTTTTCTTTGAGTGTAACCGTATGGTCTGTATGACTCATTGAGATAAGTGTTATGAAAATATAATAGATGCTATATGAATTTCAATACTATTTGATATCCATAAGGCATAAGTATATGTACGTATAGAGTATAGAGACTGCTTATTAGACTTTTACGGTGTACCTATAAATACATGTGTTTGGGTTTACTGTATAGACAAAAACGTGTATTCAATTTATATCTGCTTCGATTTTATAATATTTAATTTTATAGTCTTCAAATATATACCTCTCATAAAATCTATAACTGTTTTGGTTTCTGAAAGCAAAAGTTTTAATCATTATTTTTGGTGTTATTGTGCGCATGTTCACTAAATGAATAAAACGATATAGTACTTTTTGTATTACTCATTTACTTACATATAATATGTACATACATACATCATACATGTAGAATATACCTATCATACTATTTTACTGATAACAAGAGCAAAGCAACATATAAAAATCAAATCATCAATATTATTTAAATTATTTTGTATAGAAATAATAACAATAAAGAGATTAAAGTGTTCAAAAGAAAAAAATAAAATAAAAATCTTTAGTATTAACTGAGAAAAAAAATAATATGTAAGTATGTACTTCTAATGTAAGTAGTACGTCAAAAACAATAAATATAAAATAAAAATTTCAATGACACATCATTGTCGTAAACTAAAAAAATAAAATAAAAATAATAAAATAGTAGTAGCATCTAAAAAGCACAATTAAATAAAAAAAATTAAGTGAAAAATTAACAAAATTTTGTGTTAATTGAATATTATTTCATATTTGGGAAAAAAAATTTAAAAAAAAAAATAAAAAAAAAAACATGAAAGATATTTATATATTATCGAATTTCTTAAATAATACCACCGATATTAATTTACCATTGAAACATACACAACGTGTTAAATATACATGTTTTGATGCATCTAAAAAATATTTAGTATTTGGTGCATCATCTGGTAGTTTATATATATTTCAACGTAAACCATGTAAATTTTTACAATTAATACCAAATAAATATCGTACAATAACAAATGTTTCAATATCACCAAATGAACGTTTTATTGCATTTACAACACAAAAAGGTGTAATTAGTGTATTAGTTATAAATACATCATTATCATCATCATCATCAACATCCACATCAAATTCAATACCACAATTAATAACAACAAATATTGGTGATTGTATAACAACAGATGATAGAACACAAAATATATTAAATACAAATAGTACAACAATAACTGGAGGAAATTGCTTATATTGGAGTTCAGATGAAAAACAATTTTATTATGGAAATCATAAAGGAGAAGTTTATTTAATAACATTAACATTTTTTGTTGGTAAAACATTAATTGATATATCTGTACATCCAATTTTGTATTTAGATTCATCAATTGTTCAAATATCTGAATATGAATCATTATTATTAGTATCAAATTTAACTAAATGTATTCTATGTAATATGGATTATGAAGAATATAAACAAATTGGAAATCAACCAAGAGATGGTTATTATGGTGGTTGTTTTTCAATAATTGATAAAAATAATTTATCAACATCAAGAATATTTTGTTCAAGGCCAGGTTATAGAATATGGGAAATTAATTTAGAAGGTAATGTTATGAAAACACATGAATTTAAATTAGCAATATCATGTCCATCAACTGAAATTTTAAATGATAATGATAATAATGATATTAATTATGATATTGATTATGGTCATGAAAAAATTTCAAAAATATCAATTAATTCTGATGATGATGAAAATGAAAAAGAAGAAAATAATTGTAATATGGATAATAATGAATTTCAAAATAAATCACAATTTACAAAATTATTAACAATTAATAATGATAAATTTTTAGTAACATATAATGATTATGGTTTATATATATTAGATCCAAGAGATCAAAATTTAATATTATGGACAAATAAATTTCGTAATATACAAAATTGTATTGTAATTAATAATGAAATCATTTTATTTACAAATATAGGAAATTTATATACAATTAAACTAAATAAATTACAATCATATGTAATTAATTTAATTAATAAACAAAATAATATGTTAACATGTATTAATATATTACGTAAAAATTTAAAATATTTTGCTGAAAAAACAAAAGAAGATTATAATCTATTAATATTAGATAATTTAAAAACATATTTAATTATGAATAATCAATATGACATATTAAATGATTTATCAGTTATATTTGATTCAATACAAAATATTAAAGATAATCCAAATTTATTACAATTAAATCAAATGACAATGTTATCATCAACATCATCAACATCATCATCATCATTATCAACATATAGTAATAATTGTAATATAAAAAATAATAAAGATACTAGTAATGTAATAAATGGTAGTGATAATAATGGAGTTTATATATTGGAGAATGCATTTTGTGATAATTTAAAAAATACTAAACATACATTATCAACATTACAATCATCATCATCTGCAAAATTATCATCAACAACAGATAAACATATTAAAGATATGCTATTAACAGTGACTGGAAAATTTGGTAAAAATATTATTAAATATAAATTTAATATATTCAATGATGAAGAGAAAAGTTTAGTTGTTGAAGATTTATTACCAACAGCAAATAATTTAAAAAATACAAATGATAAAAATAATATACCATTTCATGATATTTATGAGCAACATCAACAACAACAATTTAATGATAATAATGAAGATGATGAAATAATATGTGATCGCGCAATTGTAAGAAATTCAATGAAAACATTTGAAGAGAAGGTAATTTATTCATAAGGTTCATTTTAATTTTATGTACATTATTGTTTAATTTGTAATTTTCTTTTTTAGATTATAACTGAAGAGGAGAAAACCGTCTATGATTTATATTTAATATGGAAATCATCAAAAATAAGTAATATTAGTTTTTTAGATCGATATAGTAAAATATTTGACAAATATACATCAAATGATATTATAAAATTATTAAATAAATTAGAATTAATTATGATTGAAAATTCTGATATAGAACAATTAATAGATGCAAAAATTCATTGTTATGAAATATATTTTGAATATTTAAAACCAGAACTATTATGGGAATTAGATGATATAACTAGAGATTATATAAAAAATGGTTTTATATTAATTAATACAAATAATAATCAATATTATAATAATAATGATATAATTAAATGTAATAAATGTGAATATCCAATTAAATTTTCATTAAATTGTAAATATCGTAATATTGGTGAATTATTATATAAATTTTATCAATCACGTAATGAACAATTAAAATGTAATGATTTAATAAGAAATGTACCATCATTAATGGATATATTATGTAAATATTATAAAAATAATAATAATAATGATAATAATTCAATATATAATACTAATAATGATATAACAATTAAAAAATTAATAACAATTGCATTAAATTATGGCGATAAGAATTTATTTAATGATATTGCATCAAAATTTTATGATTATGATACATGGAATTTATGTTTTGAATTATTTGTAAATGTAATTATTTATGGTAAATTTTTATGTTCAAATTGTATGGAAATAAATTTATTAAATAGTATGAGTATAATTGAAAATAATGAATTTTATCAATGGAATACATTTTTAGATATTATATTAAATTATTTAGATTCTGAAGAACTATTAAGTTTCATATTAAAATTTTCAAATTTAATGCCAAATAATTGTATTAAAAAAGATATATTTATAAAATGTCTCTTAAAATAAAATTTAAATTCTTATACAGATAAATAAAAAAAAACAAAGTGTAAGTGGAAGAAACAGTTTGTTTTGTTCAAACTTTGATTTAAAAGAAATTCCTTAAATAAAACAGTAGTATAATTGATGAACTTTTCATACTGTTTAAACTAAAAATTTTTCACGAATTATAACTTGATTTCGAAAATTTTCAACTTAACAATCATTTTCAACATCCCACCACCTTTAATGATTTATTTTCAATCAAATTTAAAAAATAGTAGTCATGTTTATAGAAAAATTCAATAGAAAGAATGTGGAAAGAATTATCAAATGCCATTTGTATGTTTAAGTGCATATTTATAAAAAAATTTAGAAGGAATAAAAAAAATAAATAAATAATAATTATTATTATATATATTACATTAAATATTTAATTTTAGAAAATAAACCACACTAACTATAAACGTAAAAAATAATAATAAAAAATAAAAAAACTCAATAACAGCCGCTTTAGAATTACATTTTGCAGTATTTAGCTTTTAATAAAAATAAATTTAAAAAATTAAGTGATTGTTAAATTGTACTTGTAACAACATTCTATGTATATTTTGCCTATAAACATTTCACTGTAGTCTATATAAAATAAATACAAATGCTAAAAATACACGATGTAATGTAAAATCATAATTTCTCTATTTTGAATAAGTACTTATAAAATCATATTTTATTTTGTGTTAGTTAAATTTTTATATTGAATATATGAGTTAGTATTGAAGAAATTAGATAATATATGGTCGACAGATTACATTTAAATAACAAATGAGGCTATCTTAAAATAATTTTAAAATTTGCTATTTGTTTTTATAATACATATTTTAATTAACATAATACTGAAATTTAGTGCATCGTATAAATGGAAATATGTATACTCAAATTTAAAATAAGATGTTTGCTCAATTAAAAAATTAAATGTAAAACAAATTTATAATTAAAAATATGTAATTTAAATCTACAATTGTAATTTAATGATCTTAATATTTATATTTTATGCCAAATATTATATTTTATACTATATATGATACATTGAAATTTATAAAAAACTAAAATAAGAATAAGTCTATTATTTATAAAATAAAGCCATTCTAAACAAGTTCATAAAATTTTTTCAATTTACCAATGCACTAAAAAAAAGTAAAAGACATTCGAGAAATCATAAAAATAATAAAAAAAATAATCATTACTTACCTGTTGGAATGTTTTTAAATTGAATTTTGATTTCTTCTAAATTCTCCTTTTTTATATATTTATTTATTTTTTTAGCAATATTTTCGTTGTTTTTGTATATGGAATAAATTGAACTAGCTATATGTAAACAAAGTTTTTCACACCAATCTTTTGATGGACAAAATACAATAACTGAACATTCATCAAGTATCGTTTCTAAACATAATTGTGCAATATGATCATGATCTTTTTCAATACAAACATCATCTGTACCATTAATTTCTCTAATCAAATTCATTTTATTATCATAAATTTTTGTATCAATTTTAATCATTTCATTCAATTGTACTGGTCTGTAATTTGTTATGTACAAATCAGCATTTAACCATTTTTGTAATAATTGAACATTTGATAATGTGGCTGACATTGCAACAATTTGAATTTTTATATTCTCATATTTATGACACATATAAAGTGTTTTAGCTAAAAGTAGTTCTAATATATAACCACGGCTTGTATCAGATATTAAATGTATCTCATCCATTATAATTATTCCAATATCATTTAATTTATTTTGTTCTAATAAACGATTTAATATTGAATTTGCTTTTTCTATTGTACAAATGGCTACATGGATACTATCAAAACCACCAGGTGGAGAATAACCACCAAAAAAACCTTCAACACGTAATCCAGATGAGTTCAATAAGTCCTGAAAAATATTTCAATTTAATCTTGTTAATTTCACTTTGTAAATTATATTGAGCATCTGTACCTGTAAATAATACATTTTTTCACGAACTACAGATATGAATGGTAGAATGATTAAAGCCTTTTTACGGCTTTCCACAACCGTTTTAATCATTAAGATTTCACTGACTAAAGTTTTACCAGCTGATGTTGGAGCACTATAAACTAGATTACCATGTTCGAAAAGAACCTGAGAAAAATTCATTTTTATACTTTTTCAATGGACAAGATAACAAAAATGGTAAATAAATATGTGTACCTTTGGAATTGTTAGACATTCAACTTGCCAATCAAACATTTTCAAGATTCCTTTACTTTCATATTGCTTTTGAATTTCTTTTGGTAGATTCCACGATGAAATTTCTTTAAACAGTTGAATATCAACATGTTTTTGATGATTGTTATCACCTGAGAAGTGCTTTGAAACGTTACCAATTTCGATGGTTGTTGATGACCAATTTAATTTAATATTTTCTGATTTTTTTTTTAAATTACTTGAATACTTGCTATGTTTATAATTAATATCATAATGTGTGCTGGATAAATTACTATGTTTGATTTCATTTTGTATTTCAGATATACTTTGATTTATACTTTGTTTAGAAGTTTCAAGTTCATTTTGTATGAAATTTAATTTATCCTCATAGCCAATACTTTTATTTGAATTTATTGTTACGAAAGTAGTATTTTCAACATTTATAACGTTATCATCGTCATCAATTTTTTGAATATCTTCAATTTCCTCCCAATCATCAACTATTTTACCGACACTTTCTTGTTCTTTAAAATTATATGAAGTATTAGAAGTTTTATTTAATTCTTTATTTTGAAAATTTTCATTGACATGAATTGAGCCAATATCGGAAATTTCAATAGCTTCATTCAATTTCTCATCGATTGAAGGTTCAAATTGATTTTCTAGGTTGCTATGATCAGTAAGTACTAGTTCAGATGTTAAAAATTTACTATATCCATCACTATTATCAATTATTTCAGTGATGTCCTTTTGATCTTGTGTATTCGATTTTTTACTCAAAATTGAATTACATTCTACTGGAAATTCATTATGTTCAGATAGATTTTCTTGAATTTCTAAACTACTATCAAAAAATTTTGAATAATTTTCTTCACTTACACCACTACTGCTCTCATTTTCAATTAATGTATTAGATCTTCTCAGTGGTAGCAATTTTTTATCATTTTGTATAGAATTTTTTAATTTATTTTTGTTTTGTGTTAAATTTGCGAAAATTAGTTTCAATCTCCCTGATCTAGAGAAGTTTGTATTGAATTTACTTGTTGGTGATTCATCAATAACAATATCATCATTATCATTTTCATTTATATTACGAGAATTTCTAGCTACCTCTTTATTTTCTTCATTTTCTAAATTTTCAAGTATACTATTACTAAATAAAAGTGATTGAGAAAACTCCATTTATTTATAAATTATGACTACCTTATTTTATACTATAATAAATGAAATTATTTTTAATAATTGAACTAGTTAAAATAATAAATTAAATTTAAATAAAATAAAATCAGAATAAACTAAAATTAAACTACAGTAAAATGTAAAGAACACAATAACGTTTCAATTATTTAAAAATGAATGACGTTGGTAGTGGTACAGATCGGTATGAATCGGTTTGGTACATGTTTGGTACAACCAAATATTATTCAGATTCAAGCACGATTCAAGTGTACGTTATATTTTATAGATCTTGGTTGATAGATAATGCAAAATAAAAATTGCGTATTTGCAAAAAATATGTATCTGCAAATTTCAAAAAAGTCAAAAAAAATATTCATGACTATTCTGAGACTAGTCGTAGTTAGTAGACTTCGTTTACTTGAAATTCTGCTAACTTTGATACAAAATTTACAAATGAAAGATTGATAAGTTAGCGAAACCTGCTAACTGTGAATAGCCGTGATTACCTGAATACGTGATTACTTTGTAATTTAATTTTTAATTCATTTTATACATTTTACAAGTTTGTGTGTTAATGATTGGTAATTATTTCTCACGTAATGAAAGTAGTAAATAATATGAGATTAAATTTCTATCATCTGGTAACATTACACATACTCACGAATGCGGTCTATTGTACAATCTTTTAGTATACATACATATATTTATTTATCATTTCATTCAATAATTAATTGAACTTCGCTCTGTGTTTTGTTTTTATACATAGCTGGGTAAATGAATTTAATTTAAATTTAAATTTTTAAATTAATTCATTCGTAATTTTATTTTCATTGAAAACAAAAGTGATATAATTGAGTTGAGGTGTCGTATAACGTAAACGTAAAACCCTGAATGTTCTTTAACAATCTTGAATTCTTGCTACAGAGTACAGACAGTGGTTGTTAGCTGGAATTGAATTGATATAAATACAAATTGGTCCATAGGTACATTCTAGATCCCTGGGTTCATTTTCATTAATCATTAACATAATCGTTACGTATAAATTAAAAGAAAAATGAATTACAAAAATATTTTAATTGAAAATAAGGGCAAACTGCGAATTATAAAATTCAATAATCCAAAAAAGAGAAATGCACTTAGCCGTGAAGCGTATGTTGAAATAACAAATGCTTTAAATGATGCCGCTAATGATGATTCTGTAACAATTGTTGCATTAACTGGAGTCGGGAATTTCTATAGTTCCGGTAATGATATATCAGCAACAGCATCTGCCACAAGTGGACAAGATATAAATGATGTTTTAGATGAAGCTAAATTAATTTTGAGAAATTTAATTGAAACATTTTATAATTTTCCAAAAATTTTAATAGCCGTAGTGAATGGACCATGTATTGGTATTGCAGCAACAACAGCTGCTTTATGTGATGTAATCTATTCTTCAAAAACGGTTTGTTATCAAACAAAGATAATATCAAAATAAATTTTAATTAAAAATTAAAAATTTTTGTTTTCCAGGCATATTTTCAAACACCCTTTACAAGATTAGGTTTATGTGCTGAAGCTTGTTCATCATATACATTTCCTCAAATTTTAGGGAAATCAAAAGCAGCCGAAATGCTATTATTAAATCATAAATTAACACCAGATGAAGCACTACGATTTAATTTTATATCAGAAATTTACGAAAATGAAACAAAATTATGGAATAAATTATATGAGTTTTCTGAATTACCACCAAAATCATTACAGGTTGGTAAAAATCTTATGAAAAAATGGCATAAGGATACTCTTGATAAAGTTGTATTAGCTGAATTGACTGCACTTAATGAAAGATGGTTTTCAGATGAGTTTTTTAATGCGGTAGCAAATTTCTTATCAAGAAAATCAAAACTGTAAATCTATTATACAGGATATATGTATATTGCATACGTTTTTATATTTTTGTATTAATAAGAAAATATATTTAATACGTTGTTTTTTTTTAAATTTCTCCCAGTAATAAAGATTTTTGATAACTTTAATTTTTGCGTATTTGTTGTGTTCCCATCAAAGAGAATTAAAGCATTTCAAGGTTTCAAGGACATTTGAAAAATCGTAATTTGAGGTAGACGCCGACTCTACATCGCCAATAACTAATAAACAAAGAAATATGTTCTGTATTAAAAAATCTTCATATATTTGCTTAAATGTAAGATAATCAATAAATCAATACAAAGTAATATTAGACATATATTCCAACAGATAAAAGTAAAAATAATACACCAAATCCTAAGAAAATTGCTGCAAATAAACTGATTAATAATTCTTTCCAAATGAAATTTTCTTTAGAATTTATTTTTGGTCTGGAGACTTCGAATACAAAAAACCATGCAGTAAAGAATGTACCAATTGCTAAAAGTACAGTAGATAAATGTGGAAAAACAGCTGGATTAACTGGAGAAATATATCTGTTCAATGATTCCATGCTAAAAAAAAGAAGGAAAATAAAGGATTTCCTAATTAAATTCGTTATATATTCCTGATAACTGATATAAACTAAAATTCTTACGTGGCTTTTTATACCCAATTTAATTAAAAAGTCAAATTCCAAGTTTGTTAATATTCGGCTTTTCTACTTATCTATTTTGATTTGATGTAATTTGGTTGATAAATACAAAAATGACGTTGATATGACAATCAACATGACAGGAACTGGAATTATGAAGGAAAGAAAGCAATAGAATAGTCAAATAGAGTATTGGGATCATGTGCAACATACTTACTATGGATCTTGATACTTACTGTCCACCGTATGATAAAATGTGTGTACTAAATTTGGTAAATTATAAAACAATTTTTTTACATACAATTATGTAAAGAAATTTTTATTTTATTATCTAGTGTGAACAACAAACAGAATAAAATTGTTTTATAATAAAAAATTATTCCGTATAAGATAATATGTTTTAAATTTATTTGACAAAGTATATCTGTATAATATCAGACATGGCACAAAATGTACTATTGAAAAACGATATATCATAGACGGTACAAAATGTACCATGAACTGAATATTTCTTGTTGCATTTGATCCGCATTAACACAATTCACAAAAAATGCAAAAAACAATTTGCCGCGCTGTCAACTTTTAAAAATTCTTTATAAAATATAAACTTACCAATTCACCACATTATCACTCATTAGTCATCAATCAGCATTACTCGTCAGTCGTCAATCGTCATTCATCAACACTAATCATCAATCATCATTCATCCACTATAGTTGCAAAAGGAAACTGACACTTCGCAGCAAACCAGGGTTATCGTTTGAAATTTTATTAAATTATGTTACAAAAGTATGATATATTATGGAGTACATTTTTGTTGTAGTCACAAGTTGCAACAAATGAATCTGCACTATAAAAGTAAATATTTTCATTTTACACATTTTTGATTCCATCCATACTGTAAAAAAAACAATTGATAAAAATTAGCGAATCGGACTAAAAATACATCAATCAGTTAAACGATAGTTCTGAGTGGAATATATAGCAAATATGTAAGTGTTTAGTGTATACTGTATATCTGCCATCTGGCATAGCTAATAGCTGGTACTGGTATGGTATGATATATGTATTATTGGTATTATGTACATATGGATAAATTGTTTTTGAATACTGATTACCGAGAATCGAGATCGAGAATCGAGATACATTATTATTACTAGTTACTACAGTGATTATTACATATGTTATATGTTATTTATATGTTATATATGTATCGCTTTCGTTCGTTTATCGTATACGTATTGTTAGTTGTTACTATTGTATTTTGTATTCGTATTCGTATGGCGTCTTGTCCTTGCTTTTTCATTTTAATTGAAGTTCATTCCATTTGTGAAAATTTCTAAATTGTTTAATTGTAAAAATAAAAATAAATATATAAAAAAAACTTTAAAAATCAAGTAAATTGTTTGTAAGTAACAAACATTTTTTAAAGAAAGGATTTGCATGAAAATTGACAAGTAGTGTAGATTACATACATGTTTACATGTGTGTACTGTGTACATTATTAACTATTTAAAATTTAAATATTACATTTGCCATTAAATTTGCAACTGACGACATTTGTGATTAGCTGTAGGATTGATTGAAGGAAATGTTAAAGAAAAATAGACCAATGAATTTAACAGATCCTTTTATAATATCACGTGTTAGACAGGTTAGTACTTAAACTTATAAAGAAAATGAAATGAAAATTAAGGTTATATTAGATCCTTTATTACGATTAAAAAAATACAAATTCAGATATTATATGTACATTTCATGGTTATTTAAATGGATTTAAAAATGACTGTTTTGTTTTAGTATCTTGAAGAGAATGTACACCAAACTTATGTTGACGTCGCCGTTATGGCACGAACATTACAAGAACGTTACGAGGAATATGGTAGACGCAAATCTGTACCATTTCGTACAATGGTTGAACAAGGTAGTTTTTCTTTTATAATTATCTTATTTATCACATTATTTTAATTTACATATTTTATTGTATTTTTCAAAGCCTACAAAACTGTCTTACATAGCTATGGCTTAGACAGTAATCCTTCAAGTGAAGGAAATGATGCCTCAGATTTGGAATTAATGGTAAAAATGTTACAAGTATAAAATTACAAATTATTTAATTGCGATTTAAAAAGAATTTTTTACATATACATACATACATACATACATATGTATGTGTTGCATTTTTATTTTAGGATTCCACGAATATAAATTCAAATCATATGAATAATATGTTAACAAATTTGTATTCAAAACAATTTAATAAAAATAAACAACATGTAGCAGTTAATGAAAATGAATCAATTGATATTTTGAGCAGTGATGAAAGTTGTGATGAAACAGAAATAACAGTAACTGACACTAATAACAGTAATAACAATAATAACAACAAAAACAACAACAACAACAGCAACAACAATGATAATAATAATAGAACCGGTATAGTAAAACTACGTACGTAAAATTTTGAATATTTGTATTTTTGTATGAATTTGCAAAAATTTATTTAATAAATATACGTTTTATAGAAACGCAAGCTGCCCAGCAATTAGCATCGTTACGGAGTGTAACAGTAAAAGTCAAAGCAAAGTCATCAGATATTGCAAATGGTGAAAAAAGAGATGTAGTTGCATCGTTTGGTGTTGTTGATGAAGGTGTAGCGAAAAAACGTAAAACTAATAATCAAGCTGATCAACAGCAGCAACAGTTAGAACAGCAACAGTTAGAAGAGCAACAACAAAATTCGATTCCAGTTAAATCAAAATCACAGCAATCAACTAAAAATGGACAGAGTAACAACACTATATCAATGGCGACGTTAGTTCGATCAAAACGTTTTAAAAAAGAAATCACCATACAACATCCACAGTACACGTTTCGTGAGTTTGGTGGTAATGATAAAATTTTAAAGGAATTGTGTGAATTGCTATTCCATATTAAACATCCAGAAATTTATCATACAATTGGTATATCACCACCAAGAGGAATATTATTGCATGGTCCACCTGGTTGTGGTAAAACTTTGTTGGCAAATGCCATTGCAGGAGTAAGTACTATTTTAAAACATTTCAATTTTGTGATTTTGTGTTTATCACAAGTTCTAATTCTTTAAACTTTACAGCAATTAAAAATTGGTCTTATCGAAGTACCAGCTACAGAATTAATAGGTGGTGTGTCTGGCGAATCTGAAGAACGTATACGTGAAATATTTGAACAAGCATTAATGGTAGCACCATGTGTATTATTTATTGATGATATTGATGCTATTTCATCAAATCGCTTGAATGCACAAAAAGATATGGAACGTCGTATTGTGTCACAGTTAATTAGTAGTTTGGATAATTTATCTAAACATGAAAATTGTGGTGAACAAATAATGGTTATTGGCGCAACAACGCGACCAGAATGTCTCGATCCAGCATTAAGACGTGTTGGTAGATTTGATCATGAAATTGCTTTGGGTGTACCAGATAGAAAAGAACGTGAAGAAATATTAATGATAATTTGTGACTTTTTAAGTTTGAAATTGCCGTTTGATTACGCAAAAATAGCTGAATTAACACCTGGATATGTTGGTGCAGATTTGGTTGCATTAGCAACAAGAGCAGCATCAATCGCTGTCAAACGAAAGTAAAATTTTTAAAATTGATAAAATTTATAATTTATATTTACATGTTCTAATGTTTTAATTATTATTACTATTATTTAATTTTTTAAAAGATATTTGAGCAAAATGCAAGTTTTACGACAAAATGTTAAGAACATCCCAGTTGTTGATTTGATAGATGAAAGTTTAGCTGTTTCTACAAATAATAAAGAAAGTGAAATACAGAGTATGTCAACAAGTGAAGTTGTTACTGACAGCACAAATAATAATGCTGATAAAAAAGATGATACAGAAAAAATTGAAAATGAAGCAAATGAGAAAAATATACAAAGTATTGAAAATAATTATGGAAAAGAAAATGCAGAATGTATACAAAAGAACGAAATAACTGTACAAGATGATAGGGAAGCCAATGATAAAATGGAAGTGGATAGTAGTGAGAATCAAAAAACGTCTGAGAAAGAATCTGAAAATAAAATTTCTGATGAAAATATAAATTCGACAACATCAAATGTTGTAGATAACACTGAAAAAATTGATAACGAAACAATTGATGTTGATGAATTACCTGATGTAGTGTTGCATGAAACAACAATAAAATTAACAAAAGCAGAAACTTCGGAAATCACATCGGAGAGACAAAAAAATCGACGAAATCCATCATTATTTGAAATGATACATTTGTTAAATTCAAATGTAGTACAATTGGAAGATCATGAACTTGAAGATATTTGTATAACAATGAGTGACTTCGAAGAAGCTCTAAAAGTTGTTCAGCCATCAGCTAAGCGAGAAGGTTTTATAACAGTTCCAGATGTGACATGGAATGATATTGGTTCATTACGTGATATACGTGAAGAATTACAATTGGCTATTTTAGCACCAGTTAAATATCCAGAAAGAATGGAAGCATTAGGCTTAAATGCACCAAGTGGTGTGTTATTATGTGGTCCGCCAGGTTGTGGTAAAACATTGTTGGCAAAAGCAATTGCAAATGAAGCTGGAATTAATTTCATATCAGTAAAAGGACCAGAATTAATGAATATGGTGGGTGGTTTATTTTATTGTTTTTCATATGAAAAATTTTAATAATTTTTGTGAATTATTTAATTTTTAGTATGTTGGTGAAAGTGAAAGAGCAGTACGAACATGTTTCCAAAGAGCTAGAAATTCTGCACCCTGTGTGATATTCTTTGATGAATTTGATTCTTTATGTCCTAAAAGATCTGATTCAATGGAGGTATGATGAAATCTAAATTTTTCTCTTTTTTGTTTTTTATTTGATATGAGAAATAAATATTTTTAAAAAAACTTTGTAATTAACTTTAGGGAGGGTCAGGAACAAGAGTTGTTAATCAATTATTAACAGAAATGGATGGCATTGAAGGAAGAAAAGGTGTATTTTTGATGGCAGCCACAAATAGACCAGATATCATAGATCCAGCTATTTTAAGACCGGGAAGATTGGACAAAATATTATATGTGGGTTTGCCAGAGGAAAGTGATAGAGTAGAAATACTTAATGCATTAACAAAGGTATATATACAATTTTTCCAGTAAATAAGAACAAAAAATTATTAAAACATCTAATTTATAATTCATAGAACCGAACTCAACCAGTTTTAGATAATGATGTCGATTTATTGGAAATTGCCAAAATAACAAATGGATTTTCTGGGGCTGATTTGGCTGGTCTAGTTAGACAAGCATCGTTATTAGCTTTAAAAGAATCATTATTAAATCCTAATTGTAAAATTGAAGATTTAAAAGTAAATAATAAACAATTAGCTGATGCTGTAAAATTGTGTAAACCATCAGTCAGCACAGAGGTACTTTAATTATATTGTTTTAACTAACTATATCCGATATTGTAAATAAAATTTCTTTATTTATTTAGGACAAGAAGTTATACGATAAGTTGAGATCTAAATACACAACAACAAAAGAAAGTACTAACTTTTCTTCTAACATATTTGAAAAGTGTTAAAAATTTTCTATTATGAGTTATATACGTAAGAACATACATAAATTCCTTTTAAATTTTATTTCGAAATTACATAATTTATAATTTTGTTACAGTTTTTCTTATTATGACGATCATGCAAGTAAATTTCAAAATGGAATTCTCATCATGTGGTAGTGTAAAATGACTTGTTTTTTCCCTAAAATTTGAATTTTTTATGACAAACCAAATAGAAAAAAGAAAAAGAAATAATTTTTTCAAACAGACATTAGTTGTAATTCATTTAAATTGCCATTAAAATAAGTAAACGAAAATAAAAATTACTTATTTTCAATTAATGTTCATTTAAAAAAAAAATTAAATATGAATGATTAGAAAATACATTGATTTTTTTTTTATTGGAATAAACAATATTGTCAATACTAATAGCAGTGTATTAAATTGCACATACATATAAACACACATACCATATGTATTTAGTTTTATAGAAATTGAACTCATGTAATAAAAGTATGTGTTAATAAAGTCAAAATGTTGTAGTTTATTTTCACACTGAAACAAACAAAACTTTGTTTTTATTTCCATTTTTTATTTATTTTTAAGGTATAAATTATAATTTTGAATTTTATTTTTGTTATTATCATCGTTTTTATAATATTCAATGATTTTTTGACACATTGCCTTTATTCCAATCCAACTTTCTGATGATAAAATTTTTATTTGGTCTTTTGGTGGATGAAAACCATATTTTTTTGATGGTAATTCCATAACAAACGCAAATTGTATATTTTCAATAGCATGTGCATAATCAACAATTGTACCAGAGTATATTTTTCTGGTCACTTTTGATATGCTACCACATCGATAATATCGACCTGTTGCTTTTTGAATTGCTTCTTTACCATATGATGCTATATTATGCATATGTTTCCATTTTATTGGCATTTCACTATTTCATGTGACATACATGCATACACGTAGACAATTATGTGAAAAAGTAAAGAGAAACTTAACTAATGGTAAGGATAAAATTTCACAATTACATACCTTTTACAACTCCATGGATACATAATTGATTGTGAATATGAATGAAGTGATAATAAAAATTTTATATTTGGCCTAAGTATTTGCATTACATGTTTAATTGCACAGGTTTCTGGTTCAGAAAATGGTGCATCACCTTTATATGTAGTCTTATGTTCGTTTGATGTTCCTTGATTCCAATGAAAATCATAATTTCGATTACAATCAGTACCAATAAATTTTGAATTTGGAATTGGTCGACGATTTTTTCTCCAATTACGATTCTATTGTATTTATAAAAAATTTAAATTCAATTAAAAAAATGTAATTATTTTTTTGTAATTTATTTACCTTTTCATGTGTATATTCATATCCATCAGCATTAACAAGTGGAATTATAAAAAATCCAGTTTGTTTTAATAAATCTTTATTTTGTTTATGTTTTTCAGTTAATTGATAAATACAAAATAATGCAACTGATATTGTAATCCATTCACGTGCATGTGTACCACCTTCAATTAAAATCCATTGTTGCTTTTTTTGATTAACATTATTATTCTTTTTAATTTTTAATTTATACCAATCAATTTTAATTGCTTTTAATAGACGACCTTCGAATGTTTTACCAATTGTTAAAACTGTTACAAAATTATTATAACGTTTATTTAAATAATCTAGATAATCATTAATATCCTTATAACGTAAATAATTATTAAATATATCAGGTTTTAAAATATTCATTACAAAAATTTGTACGTAACAAAAATAAAATTATTAATTATCAGTAATTCTAAATTATATTAACATATAAATTTTGTTTATACGTACATAAATATTCTCATACGTACACCATATTGTAATATGTAAGTAATGTATGTATAACCGTCACTTAAAAATTTAAATTAATATATGTATGTATGTAAGTATGTATAAATTTAAAGCATGACAAGAAGAATTTCTTTATTTATCAACTAAAGGCTAATTATGTACATAAGTATGTAAATTTTCTATCCTTTGAATGAGTATACACATGGGGTATACGAAGCTTGATACGATAATAAAACAAAATCATAATATCAAATATTGCTGATACTCGTTCTGATATTTAAAAAATTGCCTATATGATTTGTAGTTTAAATAAAGAAAATCGAATGAAAACTAAAGCTTGTTTTTAATTTATTACTTTCCTACTATTTTATTTAAGAATTATAAATTTTTATATTTTGTTCATTTATTCATTTTGTCTCAACTTTCACGTTTAAAAAAAAAAAAGTTTTCCTCATCTCACCCTTTAAGTTCACTAAAATTAAATTCCTTTTATTTACAACAATCGTATTGCATTATACATTGTATACTCATGAATGTGTTTAATACGTACAGTTTGTTTATCTTTTAGTAATCAATTCAACTTTCTGTCGTAATCAATTTTAATCAAAATTACAATGCAGTGTACGTACAAAGATACGAGATATTTTTTTTTTTTTGTATTTCATAAAATATGTTATATCTGCTATACTCACTATATAATATGTATATTATCATATTTATGTATATCATGTTAATGTGAACTACTTGTACGTATATTTTACCTTATGTTTTACACACAAACATGTACATAATATCATGGTACCAGGTAGTCTGAAAAAGTTATTTTGATGCAATTAAATGATATACAAAGTTATTCATTTTATAATAAGCATTATAAAAAAAAAAAAATAAAACAAAATCATGTTTGTATGTATGTACGAAGTATGTTTACGTACATGAAAACGATTTCCTTGCTTTATTGTCCTTAAAATTCTTTCGTTTTCTGTAAAAATGTATCATAATTTTTTCGTTTCTATATAATTTGTAGTAAAATCACTATTACATTACCTTTATGTTACGATAAAAAAAAAGAAGAAATTCGAATTTGCGTGTAAACCAAATTATTTGTTTTTTTTTTATTAAATATATATGTATGTACGTATATGTACATACATGTCTATGAGTGGAATACATTTTATTTATTTAATTTTAATTCATTTTTAGTTTTGGTGCAACCAAGTTAGTAAATTAATTTATGAAAATTTCAAAGATTTTTAAGTCGTTCATATAAATCGACCGAATGCTTTAATAATGAAATTCAAAATAAAATCTTTGATAAATTTTTAATAATAAATTTTCAAGGTATTTTATGCATTGTTTTCTATTTTAGGAAATCATAAATTTCAAAAATATATGTACATGCAAATTAATTTGTATAGATTTTTTTAAAATCCAAATTTTAGTTTTTACCACATTATATCGTGTTATATTGAATAAATGCAATATAATTAAAAGACACTGTAGGTCAATAATACGTTATAATTAAGTTATAATTTAATTATTTATAAATTTACATATCTAACATACAATGCAATTACAGTCCGTTTTTTAAAGATAGTCATGTATACTTTCTTATGAAGCATAAAAATATTCCGTCATTTACGTTTATGATTTGCGTTTCTGTATCGTAATTGTTGTTATTTTTGTTAGCAAAATACAAAAAACTAGCAATTAAAAAATGAGAGTAAAAAACGAATTTATTCAAATTGAATGCAAAAATATGCAAAAAAATATCAATTTAAAATACTGGTGACTATTGTTTTAAAAACGAATTATAAATAGGTATTATTATTTTTTTTTTTGAATATTTTATTTTATTTAAAATATTAAAACAAGACTGAAAATTACAACTTTGTACTTCAAAAATTTGTTTTACAGTTAAAAAATTTGAATATGCATTTAAATTTATTAAAATTTGTAAACTACACTTTTAAAACGATTATTCTTTTTTTTTTATTTTATTTTATTTTTGTTTCAAGTGATGATCAAACAGCATTGGAAAGGTCGAAATTAGGAAAAAAAAATTGTTTTTCTCTGTTATTTCAGTTTTGAGTACAATATTTGATTTTTTAACGGCTTTTTAATATGATCTTTATTGTATAATATGTATATCAGTCATTTATATTATGTATACAAATATTTATGTACATATATCCACATATATCCATATGTATACATGTATATATACATAGCATTAAAAATTTGCATACCAATTTGAGTTAATTTATTATTAGATCCGATTAAACATCACTATTTATAATTAATGCTAAGAAAATGTCCTTCAAACAATACATTAATTCGTTATCAAAAAAAAAAAAAAAAAAAAAAACATATCTAAAACTGAAAGCATGCATGTATGAATTATATTTTATCATTAAAAAATACTGACAAATTTAAAACATTTCATGAGTTCGAATAAAAGTTATATAAAAATCCAATAAATTTAACGATTTTTTGAAAAAACTAACTAACTTTATTTCCAATTTATTTTATTGCAGAAATAAAGATTTCGTATGTATATTGAGTTGTTATTGACTGTATACCATAAATACCTATATAGTTAAATTTTCATGTGTATGTCACATAGACATCCGAATACTAATATTTCGGTTATAAAGCAATTAATGGATAATAATTTGAATTATTAAAATATAATAATTAAAACTTGTAAATAAATTTATATAAGTGTTATGCAATCAAAATTGTGCAAATACATACATATTTAGTATCATAATAAATCGTAAAAATATGTACGTATAGTAATTAATCAAATTTTGTTACCATGCATAATTATAAATTTATTATTTTATATAAAATAGTATAAGTGTGATAAATTCAATTTTATACAAAATGTAATTATGAATGTATTATGCATTTACATGGTTGAAAATCTATTTAATAATTTTTATGCATTCCAATGTATTTATTTTTATGGTACATACGTAGATGTACGTATTAATATTTATTTTTTCAGTATATGAAAAGTAAAAGAGTATAAATAAATAGGTGGTTGCTACTATGAACATACTATATAATACCTTGTAAATGTTTGAAAAATTAAAAGTAGGATATAAAGTCATTAGTCTGATAAACGTGTAACTGACAGAAAACAAGCAATTAATGTTGTCAATTAAATTGTGTCATTTGTTGTTCTTAACAATATATTGAAGTATCTATTTATACATAGAATATTCCTAATGTAATTTGTAATAATACATAATATTGTAAATTGTAACACCCTATTTGGTTAAAGTTGAATCATTATTGAATGTATTGTGATTCAATTTTTATATATATTTTGTTGTTTCCGGTTTCTTAGAATACATTTATCTATACCTAACTAAGGGGAGACCAAAAGAAAAAAAATGTTAAGATATAAATACTTGTTTTCTTATAATTTCTTTTTTTCAGCTGTTTTTTTTTTTCTTATTTTTTGGGGAAGAAACATAGAAACAAGAATAGCAATTTACTTTAATATATCTTATCAACAGTCCAATGTTAAATATCATCATTATAGCGCGACATTTATGTTACTAGGATGGCTGATACTCTGATAGAATGAAGAAAAAATTCATCAAATCCAAAAAAAGTATAAAGAACAAAAAAAAAAAAAATATAATAATAAAAAATAAAATAAATAAGCAAGTTATAAAGACATCAAAACCAGATGCTATCAGCTTTTTTTTTTTTTTGCTTATGAATACAAAAAGAGTAAACGATAAAGATAAAAGAAAAATTCGTTTCTATGTTGAAAAAGAGATAAACTAAGAAATGGTTAGTTCTTGAAAAATTTTCTTCCCTAATTTATTTTGTAATTTCATCTTAATTTCCTTTGGTCTATTTTTCCCAAGTACAAACAAAGTATGTACTATACTGGTTATATAAATATATTCTAATTGTTCATTTTAAATTTTGATATTATGGAAAAATTTAAAAAAAAAATTTAAATTCTTTAAAAATCATCCTCAAAACAATTTAATAATATAATTGTCCTTTTGAGAATTTGATATAAAGCAATAAAAATATCGTTTTTTTTATTAATTCAGTATTTTATTTTTTTAAATTTTTGTATTGTAACGGAAAAATGGTTAAATATGATTTCTATATTCATCTGTATAGAAATTGAATACATTTCATGAGTATAATTCCTATTTAAAATAAAATAATTAAATAGAATATTTAAGGGTAACAAATTAAAAAAAGAAAACTTTACCTTGTCTAACACACATACATACATATGTATGTATGTATAAGATTACTGTGTGCTCAAGTAAATCTACAAATTTGAATGAATTTTCTGAATCACACAATAATATGTATATCTTATATTCTATTACTATTGTTACGTTATTTTTAAAATTTTTCAAAATCTGTTTCTATTATTACATACTCGTACGTTATGTTTATTTCATAATGAATATTAATAAGCATATAATGTTGTATTTGATTATTAAAAATAAAATCAAAAATTGTGATCAAAAGAACGTGATATTTACAAAGTTTTATAACATTTTAAATTTATATTATAATTTTTTAATTATTATTTAATTGTGAAAAACGTGTCAAATAACATAAAAAACGGTTACTCTTAACAGTTTTCTTACCCGCGTTTTTTCCCATTCATTGTACGTTATTACATGTGTATGCTATGTAATTTAATTAATTAATTAATTTTATTTCAAATTAATCATAAATCATATATAAATAAAACTTATTTATCAAATAAATGATCAAAAAAATTTAATTTTATTTACATCTATTTTTTTTTTTTTAAAATTTTAAATTTTTATAAGATATATATAACGTTAATAACGTAAAATATAAATAAAAAAATAAATCTATTATTATTTAATGATTTTAATTTACTATAAAATATCTTGTCAGGATCATCAAATTTTTTATTTAATTTTAATTTTTATGAATAATTAAATTGTATTTTAAATTAAATATTGATCCGTTTTATATAATTATACAATAAATCTAGTTTCTCAGAAGGTTATCATCTACCCATAGAGACAATGTCAATGTGATTTAATTGAGCGTTTTTTTGTTTTTTTTTTTTTTTTGTTTTTAGATCAATGGTTTTAAAGTACTAAAATAAAATTAGAATAAAAAAAATTTACGGAAATTATTTATGTATGATGCTGTTTTTTTTCTCAACTTGACAAAGTTTGCTAAAAACCGGATTATTTACATATTATGTATTATGAATAAAAAATGGATTGCCGAAATTATCATGAAAGACATTCACCTTGTGTGAAGTATCTATACTACTTTTATTTCTATTGATTACAAGTCGGCAAATATATTTATATAAACCAGTAGAAAATACTTTATATTAAAGGAAGATTTTCCTTGACTACATACATACATATGTACGAGTAAATATTTTTTTTTGAAATTTCGATTTAAATTTTTTAATAGGATTTTTTTTTGATTTTATATAAAAAAGATAAAACGTGTGTCTAATTTTTTTGTACTTCAGTACATATCTATGTATTTAACCACCTGTGAAAAAAAATTTTTATATTATATATTTAGTAAGTAGATACTATATAGTATATACATGTACACATGAGTATGTAGTATGTATGAATAATTTTAAATTAATATTTAAAAGTTTGATAAAACAATAAACTATGTAAACTTGTTTGCTGTTATAAAAAAAAAAAATCAAACAAGAGAGAAAAAATTGTTGATGACTTTTATATGTACTTTGCTAATTTAATCATTTTTTTTATTATTAATATTTTATTTTATTTTCTAATAGTGATAATGTATGTACGGTATGTTTGATTTAAAATCATTGTTTTTTTTTTAATGTTGAATTATTTAAAATAGTTTTGTATAATACATATGTACATAAGATTTGTTTGTATGTTAATAATATATTAAAATTGAGATGAGGATGAAAGATGGAAATGAAGATGATGCTGTGATGATAAAGATGACGACCTTGACACATTATATGTAAATATATAAAATTAAAATAGTTTTGTCCATTTAAATATGTATGTTAATCATTTACAATATCCAATGACGACATAAAATCTTGTGTTTGTTACACATATTATTTATTTATTTTTTTATATATATCTCTTAATATGTAAATTATTTTCTATCTATTTTTGTATGTATGTATGTATGTATATGATGATGATATACCCATTTTTATTTAATTTGTTCGATCACGATGATGATGATGATGATGAAGTTTATATTACCCATTATTTGATGATATATTTTAATATTTTATAATATTTAGTTTCCAGTCAAGTATGATATTGAAAGTGAGTTAGACGACATTATTACATATTATACAGTTGTTATTAATTTAGTTTGTACTTATGCATCATTTTATTATTGTTACATTTATTGTCTACTGTAGTAGTCTGTCTGTCTAATAATATTTGTAATGTAAATAATCATATTAAAATAATTGTGTTTTCGTGATAACATACAAAAATTCGTTACAATTTTTTTTTTTTTTTGATTGGTGTACACTATATAAATATGATCTAATTAAAACAAAAATTGTTTCAAGTTCATTATTTAACAAACAAAAAAAAAAAAAAAGGAAAAAAAATTTTTTCGTGTATACAAATTTTAAATAAATTAAATTTATTATTATCTAAGTTAAATTAAATTTTTTTGTGTGATTGTGTATTGTACATACAATATACGGTTAAATATATTTTATATAAAAATATTGAAATATACATATGTGTTAAAAATATAACTTATTTGTTATTATAATATTATTGTAAACAAAGAAATTGAAATTTAATTTGATGACACATATTTTTAGATATGCATATGTATTTTTTAAAAATATATCAAGTACAAAAATCATTTAATAAAATATTGTTACTTATACATATACATTGCAATATATAGATACATTTTAATTCGTTTATTTATTGTATATATAAACATAAAATTGAATTAAATTTTTTATTAGATAAAATAATATTGATCATATTAATTATTCTCAGTTAAATATAAATTTTATAGTTTTTTATTTATTTTATTTTATTTATTTATTTTTTTTAAATTTTTCATACATGTAATATAGGTATAGATAATATGTTAATATATTTAAATTTTATTTATCTTCTTAAAAAATAAAAAAAAAAAAACATAAACAAACTATTAAGATTTTTAAATCAACGTGATTTAATTTGAAAATTTGTTTTTTGTTTATTATTTAACCATATACAACGACGTTTATAACATATCAAAATTTTTGCATGGAAGTGAAAGAAAATTTAATAAAAATTTTAAGTTCAAATATCTATGTATAAGAATTTCCGTTAAAAATTAGTTCGTTACAAATTTTAATTTGTGTAAAATTATATATTTTTTTTTTTATTTAAGATTGTGTTAAATTTAGGTTCTAAAATTTATAAATAAAATAAATTATATTTTTAAAAATGTGGACGTATAAAAATGTTATAATATTTTTCTCATTTGTGTATTTATTAAATACGGTAACCGGAACATATGATGATTTTTCTGAGTAAGTATATTATACTTTATTATTTTTATATGATTTTATTAAATAATTTGCTGTACTCATGTTCTACAATGATAACATGAAAAATACAAGAAAATACTCTTTTTTCTTAATTTCCAAGAATTCGTCTTGATTACGTGCTTTTATCAAGTTTGCTGACTTTCAATTTTAAATTAGGTACTTTAAAAAAAAATATATATAAACCAGTTAGAAAGATAAAAATTTTTATATGATCTTTTGGATAGAAACTAAGAATTAAAAAGAAAGGAAAAGTTTCTTTCTTTTTTTATACTAAAAATGAATATACTGAGTTTTTTCAAATTTTGTTCGTTTTTCTTTACTGATAAATTTATTAAAGACACATGTGAGTTAAACACGTTGCTAATTAATTAAAAATACAAGAAAAAACTATTACAACAACAATAAAATATAAAAAGTACACTGTGTGCTTTTGATGATTATACGTGTATGTAAGTTCGTCGTACTATGCATATATTAATAAAGATGCAACAAAAATATTTTTCACGGTTTTTGCTTATAACCGTGTACCTACATATACACCTACATATTTATGGACATACATATATGATGCACATATGCATCGAGAAATCCGATACTAAATTCAAAACTGTAACTGTTATCACAATGTAATGCATAATAGATAATATATGTAGTTATGTATGAGCACATGTTTATGCACATTTATGCATACTTGTATATACACAGATACACACTTGAACGTGATGTGTAGTCAACAATTTATTTGTATACAAATATGATAATACATAATGCAATCGATGACGATTATTATAAATATTTAAAATATGAATATCATCATCAACACAAACAATATATGTATGTACACAAGTATGTTTATATATATTGTGCATATAAATACATCTGTGTATATTTATTTTTATTTACACAGATTCGAGGTTTGAAATACCTTTTTATTTACATATTTGTGTAGATACTATTAATATTTAGTATCTATGCTGTATTTCAATCGAAGTGCAAATGAATGCAAATGAAAAACAAAAAAAAATTCAAAATCTTAAGCTTTTCAGTTGCTTTTTTGGAATTTTAAAAATGGTGCAATCGTCCCGGAAGATTTTACCGATAAGAGTATTTTCAAAATTTGATAATTAATTTTTTTTTTTTGAAGGAAAAAAAAACCGCTTTTGCGATTTGAAAATACCGTATTGCATATAAGATATAAGTATATATGTTTTTTTCATATATGTAAATATATTTGCATGAATATACATATTTTAACTGTTTTATACGAACATTATATGAATTACCTATATTTATTTATATGTAAAATATGCAATATGTTTATATGAGTGGGTAATAGATGTACATATATAAAATATCAACTTTGAACATCTTTAAAAATTATTTATATGTAATACGTGAATAAATGCATGTACTAATGTTTAAAATGTTTTACAATGTTTTATAATGTTATTAACATAGTAAATTATGTGTATGACAATAAATAATTTGAAAATTTTTTGCGTTAATATTTTTAATTTTTAAATGAATAAAAAGTTGTATTATCGCTCATTGAATTTTTTTTAAATTTTTCCTTAGAATGTGATCTTATAAATAATATACATATTTATTGTGATACTATTCTCAGCATAAATACATATCACAACATGCCCAATGAGAGTATGTTCATATTCATTGCTCATAGAAAAGTACCGATTATATACTTTGGCCATTATTTTATAGTGCATAGTGCATATTTCCACTGTTCAATTTTTTTTTTCTTTGAATAATTAACAACAATATTAACAATATGATAATAAAATTTTAATTTTTTCCTTTACATGTAATTAAAATATATTCAAAATAAAATTATGTATTTTTGAAAAAATCGTTTTACACGATAGAAAATTTTATGTCAAGATCATATTTAATACATAAACAGATAATGTTGATTTTAATTTTACTTTAAAACAAATAGTTAATAAAAATCAATATTTTCCTATGTAATTACAATAAATTTAAATTTCATTTGCTAACATGCTGTTAATTTATCGATTAACCTATTTTTTTTTTTTTTATATTTTTTATTGAATTTTTAAATACAGTATGCGTATGTTCTAAATTTATTTGTTTATTAATCTGTAATACCATATACTATTATTAAGAGTATGAAATTTTGAATTAAATTGTTAATTTATGTTACAAATTATTTATTTATGTATACATTTTTATTTTTTCAGTTACAAAAAGTATACGATACAAAACATCAATGATGGCATTTATAATTACATGGTTGAATTACAAACTTCTGTTAATGATTTAGATTTTTGGATAATTACACATAATTTAACAATAGTAACTGCTCCACCATATATGCAAAATGATTTTGAAATAAAATTAAATGAACTTGGAGCACTATACGATGTAGTACCTCTTCAGATGCATCAAAAGTAAATCAAAAAATTTTTTTATTTATTACTTTTATTTTCATTTTTTTAATTTAATTGGACAAAAATATAAAATAAAATATATTTGCATTTTTTATTTAATTAATTTAAAAGTGAGAATATACCAGAAGAATGTAATGAAGAACCTGAATTATGTCCAAAGACACGACGAACAAGACAAGCTGGATTTTTTTCACATTTTCAACGTTATGGAACTGTAAGTGATTTGAAAAAAAAAAAATAAAAAATAAAAAATAAACGAAAACTATAAATACTAAAAATACTAAAACATAAATAATTAACTAAATTAATTTTGAAAAATCAATAACGAATTGTAATTTGTTTTGCAAATTTCCATTTCCAATTTAATGCGATGTGTAAATATTTCAAATTATGTATATTTAAAAAAATAGTAATAATAACAATAAAAAATGTAAAAAGAAATCAATAATAATAAATAAATTTTATCATGTACAAAATGTAAATTAGTTTAATTAATAGTTTATGAAATTTAAAAAAAAAAAAAATTTTTTTAAATAATGATGATAATAATTATCATCATCACAATTATTATTATTGTTAAATTCAAGAGAAATTTTCTATTAATTTCATTTTATATAATTTTGAATTTATTAAACAGAATTTTGAATTTACGTACTACATATTATATATAATATGTGTCGTACATGCACATACATATGAATGGATGTATGCATGGATGAATTATATTATCACTTTAGAATAAATTAAATTATATGTACATATATACACGTTAAATTGAAATTTAATTTATCCATAAAATGTGTACAGATATTATAAATACCAATAACGTCTATATAACGTCTATTTAATATTTTATTCGTGTATATGATAAAACATGAAATTACATAATAAATATGTAATCAAATATTTATTATAAATGTGTAATTATATACGTTAGAAATCATTGAAAATTTAAACTTAATTAGTGAGAAATTTTACTTGTATTCATATACGCATACATACAATTTCAATAATATTTTTGATATTAATTCAAAAAATAATAAATAGAAATTCAAAAAACTCACTATGAATTTATGAACATAAAGTTAAAATATTTTAATTTAAATTTGTACATCTATTGAATTTAAATTTTCTATTTTACGCTAATTAAAAGCGTTTTTATTTTACTTTTTTTTAATTCAAAAAATATTTCAAATATTATTTAAAATTGTGTTAATTGTTATTACAGATTTTGACTTATATGTATAATTTGGCTAGAAAATTTCCATCGATAGTACGTTTTGAATCGACGGGAAGATCATTTGAAGGACGACCGATTGGGATGCTTTCGATCTCATTGAATAGACATCGATCAAGAAAATTAGCTTATATTCAAGGCGGAGCTCATGCTAGGTGAAAATATGATGTCTTTAGATAAGAATTAAGCTTACACAATTTTATGGTTTTTTGTTTTTCTTTTTTGAACAGAGAATGGATATCACCATCAACAGTTCTTTATTTTGCTGCTGAATTAGTTTCAAATATAAACCGTTTTAGAAGTTTATTAAGGGATACAGATGTTTATGTGGTACCGGTCGTGAATCCTGATGGATATGAATACTCTCACACACATGTAACTATACGTTTATTTATTTTATTTTAAATGTAATTCAAATTTATATCAATTTTTTTTTTTTTTTTATATAAAAAAAAAAACAACAAAAGAATCGGCTTTGGAGAAAAAATAGACGATTTTTTGCTGGACAAGCATGTAGAGGTGTTGATATTAATAGAAATTTCGGTTATGCTTGGAATTATGCTGGATCTAGTCAAAATGTATTTTTTGTTTATGTAGTTATTTTTTCGTCATATTATAATTAAATGTAATTAAAAATTTTAGCTATGCTCAGAAGTATATTCTGGTCGAAGCCCAAATTCTGAACCAGAAACTCAATTTGTTAAAAGATTTTTAGAACGTAATCGTGGAAAAACAAAATTAGTTTTAGATGTACATTCGTTTGGTCGATTCCTTTTCTATCCATGGGGTTATACAAGGTATTGTAAAAAAGTTACATATATTAAAAATTAATTTTTCAAATTCTTATTTTTAAAATTATTTTAATAACATTGTAATTGGTAAATAAACAGGAGATCAGCACCAACAAGAAATTTATTACATCAAGTTGCTCAAAGAGCAGCAACAGCCATATACAAATATCGTGGAACAGTATATTCAATTGGTAGTTCATCAAATCTATTATATGAAGCATCTGGCGGTTTAGATGATTACGCTTATGGTGTACTTGGTATACCATTATCATATACAATGGAATTGCCTGGTAGCGGATTTGAAATATCAAGCAGAGAAATAGTTCCTATTGGAAGAGAAACATTTGCTGGAATAATTGAATTAATTAGGCATGTGAAATTGTTTTAAAAGGCAAAATAAATACGAATTAATTGATGATTAATAAGAGTATATGATTATTATTGTTTTTTTTTTGTTATGTGGGATTTCTAAATTTTTAACGGTCATTATTGCTACCTAAATAATTTTTATTTGTTGTTTGGTTGGAACTTGTTTTTTTGGTTTTTTGTTTTAAATTTTTTATTACAATTTTATTTTTATATTTTTTTTATTTTTTATTTGCTTGAATTGAGTGTGATACTTTAACATGAATACATCAAAATTTTTTAAAGATTTACAAATTGACAGTAAATCTAACCACCATGGTATTGAATGCAATAGTTTTTCCTTTTTTTTTTTTTTTTTTAAAAAAAAGAAGGTAATCTATTTTTTTACTACAATTTAATAAAAGCATGTAAATTTAAATTTTGACAAAAATTTGCATGATGTATAATTTGATGTTTGTAAGTAATAATAACATACGAATATTTTTTTTAAAATATAAAACTTTTATTTAATTAACTTTTATTTTATTTTTTTCTTTTTAAATTAATTATAAATATTTAATACGTACAGTATTGTAGCGGATGAAATCGATGGAACATCGTCTTTTAATAACGCATTTCTTCAAATACCAATTTAATACTGGTATGAATATCTTAAACAGACTGACTGGATTTGAAAATTTTAAATTTAAATACAAAATTGTGAATGTTTGTTTATTTGATGATGATATTGATTTCAGTAAGAGTAAAAAAATGAATTTTTTGTTATTAATTGAAAATAAATGAATTGTTAAAAAAAATATGTTGAATGTTTTTTTTTTTCAATTTATAAAATAGGTTGTAAATACTTTCAAATAATTTTTTTGCATGTAAAATACAGTTTTATTGTCGTTATTTTGCTTTTTATTTAAAATTTCAAAATCACATTGATACGTACGTACTATGTAGTTTACATTTATTCTTGAAATACAAATGTGTCAAGAGTTTGTGCCATAGCTTTAATACCCGGCCATATAATTTCAACAAGCATTCTTATTTGTGATGGACGTGGATGGAAGCCATCACCAGCATAAGGTAATTCCATTGTCATTGAAATTGGAATTTTTGCAATACCAAGAGCAAAGTCATGGGTACCACCTGAAGCTGGATATAGCACCTCAGTTTGACTTCCGATTTTAAATTGTTGTCGTCCACCTGTTGCTTGTGCTATAGCTGCTGCTCCGGCTCGTGCAACTTCGTTAATGTGATACCATGTATTTGGGCGAGTTCTACAAAACAAAAATTTATTAGTGGTAATTTACTGTTAATCAAATATTTATTCAATCATTTTTACCTTGTCCATCCCCATGGGTATAATATGTAACTACCATACGAATGTAAAGATAAATACATTTTTGCACGTCTACCTAATGAAAGTAAAACATCACGCAAAACTCTTGATTCAACTTCTGAGAAAGCATTTGGTCCTGGATAAGTTTCATGACATTCATCAGGTGATGCACCTATTTGACCCCAATGAAAATCGAAATTTCTATTTGCATCAGTACCAACACAATGTGTATTTGGTTTTCTAGTTTTTCTCCAGAATCTATCACGATTATGAGTAAAATCATAACCATCAGGATTAACTAATGGAAGAATAACATAATCTGCATTCTGAAGTAAATGTCTGTTTTGATTGAAATTTTCAACCAATTGATTAATTATATATAAAGCCATTGCAGGTGATAACCATTCTCTAGCATGAATACCAGCATCAATAAAAATGATTTTTTTCTGAGAATATTGAATATCGTTACTAATTGTAATTGTTTTCATATCACGTCCCTCATATGATCTTCCAACTGTTTTTACTGAAACTATTTGTGGATATTTCATAGCTAAATAATCTAAATATCCGTTAATTTCATATGAACTATAATATCTTGAAAATGAAATTCTTCCGGATGTTCTCATTTGAAAATGTTCATTTTCTTTACGTTCAGCTTCAATTGATTTTGATAAATCAGAATCAAGTATTTTAAAATTAATTTTATTTTTTTGTAATAAATTTTCAAAAAATTTCACTTTAGTTGGTGGTACAATTACACGTGAACGTTCATTTGGTTCTTTAGCATGATTCAAAAAATCAATTCCATCACCTAACGATTCAGATAAATCATGCAAGAGATCACTTTGATTTAAATTTTCCACAACTACACCATACAATTTATAACTAAAGACAAAAAAACAAAAAAAAATGAAAAAAAAAAAATGAAAAAAAAAAAATAAATATTATTTACAAAATACAAAGAATTTACATACCTTTTGTAAGTTTTAATATCTTCGCAAATTACATTGCTAATTAAAATTAGAAGTGCAAAACTTTTTAGATACATTTCGATTATACGATAATTAATCCTATCACATCAACCTGTGAACGTAAAAATGTGATTAATTGATATGAAAATATGTATGATGTATTTATGTGATTCTTATTTCAATACACATTCCTCAATTTATGTATGTATGTATTAATCTGTAATTTTATTTAATTTATATTTGTTTTAATTAATAAAATTAAATATTTATTAAATTATATATGAATATCCGATTTCTTACCAACTGAACTAATAATCGTAATTTAGTAGAGAAATCTTGTATAATTGCTAAGAAAATTCTTAGAATAAATAACTGACGTAAAAAAAAAATTTGAACTTATTTTTTAATTCATACACATGCAGTACAAATAAGTATTATATGTATGTACATTCATAATATCAAATGTTTTCTTTTTCTTTTTCAAATTATCAACAATGTTTAGAATAATTTTAATCGACATAAATATCACTCAATTTAATGGTAATGATGATGTGTTAATGATAATAAGCTTAGCGACATCGATTATGGTTACCATTTAAATAAAAGGAAAAAAAAAATTAAATATTGAATATTAAAATGCTTCAAAAATATAAAGGATTCTAGAAATGACAATAAACAATGACTTGCATGACTATACACATTTGTGTATACGTTTAATAAAAACAATGCTGCAGATAATAAATATTAGCATTACTCATCATATACATACATATACATATATACGTTCATACATGTATGCATATTTAATAACGTACATGCATAATATTTAATAATAATTAACCGCAACATTGTATTTCATTTTATAACAAAATTATTGATTATAATTGTTGTTAAAATGATTTTAATTGACAATTGGTTTTAATGTTTATTGAAAATTAGTAAAAAATTTGTTCTAACGAAATATTAATTTTATATGAATAAATATGCATGTACCTATATTATTTTGAAAATTCTGTATGGATATATTTTATTTAAATATTTTTGGTATTTTTGATATTCAAAGTAAACAAAATACTTATGCGAGTATGTTATTTGTTTAATTTTAGATTTGTTTACAACATAGTACTTTTAAAAGCAATAATGTACATTTAAAGTGCATTTTCAAATTGTATTTTATCGTTATTCTTTAATAATGTAAAGAGAATTTTTGATATTAATTTGTAATATAATTACCTTAGTAACATAATAATGAAATGAAATAAAAAAAAAAAATATGAATGAATTCATTTTATTTTTCCTATATTATTTTTCAAAATTAGTTGTTAAAACAAAGACAATATTCTCTCTATGGTAATCTATGAATACAATATAGAGATATTAAATATCATAAACATTTCACATTCAATAAATTAAAAAAAAAAGACGAAAAACAAAAAAACAATTCATTTAATAATTAAAAACAATAAGAAGTTATAAATCATATGTACATGTCATGTACAAACAAAAATTAAAGTTTTTATACACGTACGTAGTATGTTAACTATTTGAATAATGTATTGTATTTCATCCAAATAATATTTTTTTTCATTTTTCTTATATGTTTGATAATATTATTTGTCTTTAGCATGAAATACAAAAAAAAAAAAACAAAACTTTTTTTTTTAAACAATAAAATTTAAATTTATTTATTTAAATTTTTAGTTTTCTACGAATATGAGTAAAACTTTTTCCGTTACATAAAAATTTTTAAATTTCTGTTTTTAAAGGTTTTTGTTGTATCGTTTGTTTATTTACACTCTACTGCTTGTGATATGAATGAATGTTTTTTATTTGTATGTACAATACATACATGTGTTCTAAGTATATTGTCTTTTCTAATATTATATTAAAAATTTTCAACTTTATGATTCATTATTATTTTTTGTTTGTATATTTACGCAGAAAAGAAAATTCAAAAAAAAAAAAAATAAAATAAAAATTATAATAATCCTATTTTTCATTTTTAAACAATGAGGAAATTTTATAAATACGATTAAAAATATTTTATACAAACGACGTAACCATATATAGATAAAAAATTTATTGAAATGTATTTTCTTTTCATTCAGTGTAGTATTTAGGCAAAAAAGAGTTTAATATATTTACGTATATGTATGTATTGTATGGCCACAGTATTATAAATTTTTTTAATGAAAAGAATTGTGCATGGAACAGGAGTTAATTTTGCATCTGTATTTGAAAATAATCTTTTGTTTTTCTTTAAATAAAGCTAATTTTTGGTATTCATCATGATTCTTGCCAAATATTCATAATATATAAAAAAAAATAATTATTTAATATGTACAAATGATATTGTTCGGTATTATCCTGAAAAATAATTTTTTAAGTTAAAAGCTTTTATGCATATATATAAGTATTTTTTCAAATGGATTTTATAAAATAATTAAAATTAATTAAAAAAAAAAAATTTTTTTCAAACATTTCGAACTTTTTGAACCTAAACATATGCAATAACATTTTTAAAACTCCAAAAAACTATTTTCACTCACCTATTTCATACGATAAGCATGAAAATCCTACAGTGATTTCAAAGAAGATTTTAATGTTTTGTTAGATATTCAAATGTTTAACATAATATGTATGTACGTAAAACAAATGTACAAAATTACACTTAGCATTTCTCTGAAAACGACGTTATATACCCATACATACACGTATACTGGTATATATGTACTTTTATTTGCTTAGAAATTGTATATATACTTAGGTATACACACTATTTAAAGTATCCTGTTTAGATAGCTAACACCCTTTAATTAATTTACACTGATTTTCCACTTGAAGTAATTTTCACACCTCACTGAAATTTACTACATACAAACATATATTCAAGTATATGTACACACTTCTTGTAAATTTATTGTGTGTTTGTTTATGAACGTGTTATGTAATCATATAATAATTCAAAATGATAAGAAATTTTAATGAAACAATGCAGTATAGTTTGTTATTCATACATACATGATATCATATGATTATGTAAGAATGTACAAATGCATGTACCAGTATTATATTATCTGTATTGTATACTGTATTTATATTATGTTGAATTATATTAACTTTATCGAATCAATCATACAATTTTCATTGATAAGATATCAGATTAAAGCTAATTAGTAATTTGTATTAAAAATTATGATATTAAAACAATTAATGGATTTTTGATTTTAAAATCAATAAATAGAAAATGATATTTAACAATTTAAATTTCTAAACAATAATAAATTAGTTTTATTTACTAATTTCATTGTTTTCTATTTTTTTTTTCTAAATGATATAATCAGGAAAATTTTACCAATTTTGTTAAATTCTGTTTAAAATATATAAATTATTCGAAAACAAAAAAAAAATCAATAAAAGAAGAATATTGAATGCCAAACGTAGTAAATAACGAAAATACAAAAAATTTATTTCATAAAATCGGGAAAAAAAAACGTTTTTTTTTTTTAAATTATTAACTTGTATAATAAATTTGTTTTATACATGCATAAGACACATTTATATGTTTGTACTTTAATTTGTAAACTTACATATCTGCTAGTATAAGGACATATGTATATGTATGTATCGGAATTTTATTCAGCTTTTTGTTAAGCTGTTTTTTGTTCATGGATTTTATTCGAATTTTTATTGTACCCAGTTATAATGTATCATGTTTTCCCATTTAAAAAAGAAAAAAATGTAAATCTTTTTTGATACTTAATACAATTATTATATTATGTTTTATAGTTGTTGCATTTATTTATGTTTACCGAAAAATAAAAAAAAAATAAAATAAAATAAATGAAAATATATTTTTCATACACATACATGAGCATACCATATGATGTATGTGTATTATTTGTAAAATCGACAATACGAATACGTACAATATACTATAATCTGATAAATGTAATGTTTAATTTTCGCCTATTAATTTTATTTTGTGCCAAATGCACACTTGGGCTATTTTGAATACTATACACATATTTTTATTGGTATATGTGTAATATCATTATATATTTTTATTTTATTTTTTAAAATTTTTTATAATTGGTATTCTGGATATACAGGACGTACAAATGAGCGTATATGTGTTACATACAATACTAAAGTGCAAGATTTTAAACAAAAATAAATTTAATCGAAGATATTCAGATTATTCTTTACAAACATAGATTTATGTTGGACTAGAGGATTGATGAAATATAATTGGAGTTTATATTCATTTCAGAATTTTTTTTATATTATTGTATTACATTTTTTTTTTTTTTTCAGTTAAACTGAATGTGTACATCTTTTGTGCGTACATTACACATGTGCACATTTTGCGTATTTCATATATGAATTGACGTGTATTGAAAATAAGTACATATATAATTATTATCAGTATGTTATTGTTCTGCTTCAAAATAAATGTTGATATTAATTTAATTTGGTTCATAGTCTGCTTGTTTAAATGAATTTTATTATTTTTTAAATTTTTGTTTGTAATAATTTAATGCTCAATTCAACTACCAAAAATGTATGTAAAAAGTAGACGATAAATACTAAAGACTTAAAAATTGATTTGGAAATATACAATTTTTTACAAAATAATGTATACAGTTGTATGATGAAAGTAAACGGACAATTACATAATACGATCAATGACCAAGACAATAATCAAGATTAAACAGTTTGTTAATTGATGATATTTTCAATGATATTTTTGATTATTTGACCGATAAGAATTACGTTGACTGTAGATAATCAAATCTGCTATGTTTACTTAATAATTAGTACGTTTATGTATAATTTTGTTTTATATAATATGTTTTTCAATGGCCTAATGCTGTCTGCCCTAAGACATTGTTTTTGTTTTTTCATCTTTGGGATTCTTTGGCAAGTACTGTGATTCATTTAGCGTTATCCGGGGAGCACCACGAGGAGGCGAATCACTTTACTCCCCTAAATGATATATAACCGTGTATTAATGAGAATCTATAAAAAGTTGATAATCGTACAAAAAAAAAAACATTGAGATTCAGACCCTATGTTATTTATGCATTTCCTGATGGTTTGTTGATTTAATTTTTATCAAATTGCAAGAATTTCATTATTTCCAAATTACATATTCACATTATCATACATATATACATCACGCATTCACATCATATATGTATATTTATTTTTGTTAGAAATTTAATTCATTTAAAAAGAAAGTAATAAAATCCAATGATTGTGTGTTTTTTTAAATAAATATTTTCCAATTTATCACAAAAAATTTATATTAAGACATTTTTTTCTATGATTTACGCTTTAAATTTATGCGTAATGTTGTACATAATATAATCCATATTTTTTTGTTTGTTTTTGTTATAAATAAATTAAAGAATTTTTGTCAACTACATAATATCATATAATACATATAGGATAAAAGATAATTGTATTTTATCCAACTTTAGATTACATTTACATTTTTTTTTAACATTTCATTTATGTAGTTATTTATTACCTTCTTTTAATTATTCTTTCTACATGTCCACATATAAGAAAGGACATCAATAATGAATGTACATAGGTCACGAACAGCATGTCATTTTATGGATGTCATGATATTAAGTAAGTATTATTTGCAAAAAAAAAAGAAGAAAAGAGAAAATGTTGTACATACAAGGAAGAAAATTGTTTTTTTCTCATACATACTATTTAGCTGCATGCCATGAGACAATATTTGTTGCTATTTTATTGAAACATTTGAATTTTTAGATGTGTGAAGCATATAGTGTACATATGCGGACATATGTATATAATGTACGTAAAGAATAAAAGCTCTAATTTTTTTATATTTTTTATAAGCTTTATATTATTTACTTAATATAAATACATTATGTACATATTTGTAATTTACATTTTATTTCTTTTTGTTCAAACTATAACCATTTTGATGGTGATACGAATTTTTTCGTTTTTATCCTTCCTGTCGTTTATTTTAACATTTAGGAGTTTTTATAGTATTGTAAGGCAAAAGCCATAAATTTTAACTGTTATATATATTAAACATAAGAAAATATGTAAGTAGAAAAAAATGTATGTCTGTAAATATATGTGTGTATGTAGAAAAACGAACATACATTCTCAAATATTTATACAATTTGTGTAAAATACTGTTTTATAGACGAATCTATACACACATCTACATACGACCAAGAGCTTAGAACAGAGTTCCAGCGACTGTAGTTTTTGAATTTTATATTATCCAGCTTTATATGGGACATTCATTTACATTTGCATGCAATCCTTTTTCCATTTATAATGTAACGGTAAAAAGCTATATTATTTATTGACATGTACATGTGTATGTACACACGACCAAAGTGCAACAAAAGCTATTAAAAATTATATTTGTTAATTTCATTTATAAGTAAAAGATTTATAAATATTTAAATTTATTTATGTACTATATATTTGTTTTTCTTTTAAAACTTGCAAAAAGAAAATTTTCAAAGCTTTCAAATTTCATTTCTAATTGAAAAAAAAAAAATTAAATACATACACACAAACACATGTTTGTGCCAAAATTACACACTAGAGTGTCAAATAGGATTAAATTTTTTTCTTTTGTATTGTGTAATTTTTTTTTATGCATGTGTGAAATGTACACAAGCAAGCAAATACATTTTATTAACGAGATTAAATAAATTTCATTAAAAATGTGAAATTATAATTCAATTTTCCATTTTTTTTTTGTATGAAGTCTTTTTTTTACAGTTTTATGCTATATGTACACTTGTACATGTGTGCATACAAATATAAATGTTAAAAACTCATTTGAACTTTTAAATTTAGGAAAAAAGAGGTGAAACTAAAAACTATTAAAAATTTAAAATAAATATTTTTAGATAGCAAATTATCTTTATTTTTGTACGATAAAAAAAAAAAAAATCTGTTTTTAGTTAACATGAGTTTTTTGAAAATACACACATGTGTGTACTAAACATCCATAAGTGTGTATCATATGTGGGAATGTATGACATATGTATGTACATGTACGATTTAATAACAAATAGGAACAATGTTATAATTTTTTTTGTGTGAATATTAAAAATGATTTATTATCATATTTGTGACATAATTTATCTTTTTACAAGTTTAAAATAAAGTTCCGAATTTCATAAATTATTTTTATTTATTTTTTTTATTATTTTTTAAGAGTAATAACATCATTTTGTTTGATTTAAAAGGTAAATCATAAATAAGACATGCACACTTGTACTAATTCATATATTATGTTTTAATGATTAATAAAAAATAAATACAAAAATGCATTTGAGCGTGTGTGTGTATAGTAGAATTTTGTTTTGGACTGTTCTATTTTAAAATTAATTTTTTTTAATTTCAAAAAAAAAAAAAAAATAAACAATTTGGTGCTTCATCTCCATTATCATTATTTCATTTTCTTTAGTTTTTATATAAACATCTGAATTCCTTTCAATTTACATTTCGTTTTTTAGATATTACCTTTCTCAAACGATTTTTTTATCTGAACCACACAGGCTCTCTCCTTTAATTTCACTGAGTTCGGTTTCAACATTTAAAATTGTTATGGATTTAGATTCAGGTTCAATTCAGTTCGAAGCCCTGATTTGACGCAGTATTAAGCGTCAATAAATCTAATAAAATATTTGTTTTAACACTGTTTATTAATATTTCTCTTGATAAAAATTTAAACTATAATTTTTACTCATGTAATTTCAGTTTATAGAAATTGTTATGAATTTCCCAAGTCATAAATATTTAGATATGTATCATTATTACTTTATCATATAATTAAATTGATTGCATCTAATAATAACAATTTCATATTAAAACATATAGTAATTTAATATTGCTAACATTATTTCTGTTTAGGAAATTTTATACAAGATTAACAATATTTTTATTATGTTTACACATTCCACAGACTGTATGTGATATTTTCTGTTATTTTTTTTAATCTTCATTTGTTGTTAGATTATTGATAAAAAAAAATTTTAAAATTATTTGATAAAATGAAATCTAGGCAATTTTTATCTTCATTTCTGATTTTGTTTTTTTTTTTTTTGGGAAACAATAAAAAATTATTAAAATAAACCTTTATTTTTCGTAATTTAGATAATTTAATATGAAATGAGTGCGTATATAAATATCCGTTAAACATTTTTAAATTGTGATAGTCTTAATTTAACATTCAACGGTTACAAAAGAAATTTTTTGTGTTTTCAATTATGTTGATATTTTTATTTTTAAGTGTAATATCTTTTGTGTCTTGTGCTGAATATACCAATTATGAAGGGTAAATTAATTTAGATGATTTGGTTGAAAGCGTGTTTAGAATCATTATTATTATTTATTTTGTTTTTTTTATTTTGTTTAATAGATACAAAGTTTATGAAGTAATACCAAAAAATTTAAATCAGAATGAAATACTAACAAATTTTGTTAATTTTCCTGAAAAATTTGATTTTTGGAAATTAAGTAAAATTCCAAATGATAGCGGTCATTTGATGGTTTCTCCAAAATATCAACGTGAATTAGAAAATTTTTTAAAAATAAATAATATTGAATATCAAGTAATTGATAATAATGTACAGAAAACTATTGAACTACAAAGAATTTCTAATACTTTTTTACGAATGTTATCATCTAAAGTTGATTTTACTAGATTTTATAGATTCGATGAAATTAATGGGTATTTAGATGAATTAGCCACAAAATATAACAATATGGTGAATGTTACAGTTGTTGGAAAATCTTATGAAGGACGTACTTTAAAAATTATAACTATAAGTAATGGTGAAAATAAATCTGACAAAAAACAAATATTTGTTGATGCTGGCATTCATGCAAGAGAATGGATTGCACCAGCAACAGCCTTATATGTAATTAATCAATTAGTTGAAAATTTTGAAAAAAATCAAGATTTATTAGAAAATTTCGACTGGATAATTTTACCTGTTGTAAATCCAGACGGATATGAATATACTCATACAAGAGATAGATTTTGGAGGAAAACTAGATCACGAGGAATAATTTGTCAAGGAACAGATGGTAATAGAAATTTTGATTTTCATTGGGGTGAAGTTGGGACTTCTGGTTCACAATGTTCAGAAATTTATCGAGGAACAAAACCATTTTCTGAACCAGAAACCCAAATTGTCCAAAAAATTTTACAGTCTGTAAAAGGATCATGTAAATTTTATCTTACTTTACATTCGTATGGTCGTTATTTACTTTATCCATGGGGTTGGACATCGTAAGTAAATATTGTTAAATTATATTTTAACTTGTCAGAGTTTCTAAAATGAATGTACTTTTTGTTAGAGAACTTCCTCAAACATGGAAAGATTTAGATGAAGTTGCACAAGCTGGAGCAGAAGCAATGAGAAACGCCACGGGGGCAACGTATAGTGTTGGAAGTTCAACAAATGTTCTATATGCAGCAGCTGGGGGAAGTGATGATTATGCTTTTGGTGTTGAAGATGTTCCCATTTCTGTGACAATGGAACTTCCTGGGAATGGTTTTAATCCTCCTCCATCAGAAATCAAAGCAATGGTTTCAGAGGCTTGGATTGGAATTAAAGCAATGTTTAAAAAGGTTGAAGAGAAATATGCGCTGTGAAAAATGCAATTTATTTAAGTATGAGATAAAATTTTGTTTTTTCAAAATAAAAAAAATGTTTTATTAAAAAAAAAGATTTGCTCGCATTGAAGAACATTTTAAGTACTCGTGTTTTATTTTTTCATTATTTTTTAATTGATGATAGATATAAAGAGTAACATTTTACATGAAACCACTTCTGGCAATAATTTTCAAGCGTATTTTTGTTGTACTTTTTGAGCCATTGCCTTTATACCGACCCATGATTCTGAAACCATTGATTTGATTTGTCTTGCTGGAGGATTAAAACCATTTCCAGGTAATTCCATGGTTATAGAAACTGGCACACCTTCGGCAAAAGCATAGTCATCACTACCACCAGCTGCCGCGTATAATACGTTTGTTGAACTTCCTACAGTGTATCTAGTTCCTGTAGCTGAACGTATTGCACTAGCACCTGCTTGGGCAACTTCGTCAATGTCTTTCCAAGTGTTTGGAAGATTTCTGTATTAAATGATAGATACTACTGTTAAATACTTTCTATATCAAATGGAGACCAACTATAATAAGAAGAAAAACAACAAACTTACGAAGTCCATCCCCATGGATATAAGAGATAATTTCCATAAGAATGCAAAGTTAAATAAAATTTACAGCGACCTTTCTCGGACTGTAAAATTTTTTTTAACAATTTGAGTTTCTGGTTCCGAAAATGGAGTCGGTCCTTTATATGTTTCTGAACATTCATTACTTGATGCTCCAGTTTCACCCCAATGATAGCCAAAATTTCTATTTCCATCTGTTCCAGCACATGATTTATTTGGTTTTCTTGTTTTTCTCCAAAATCTTTCTTTTGTATGTGAATACTCATAACCATCTGGATTAACTACAGGCAAAACAATCCAATTAAATTTTTCCAATAAATTTTTGTTTTCATTGAAATTTTCAACTAATTGATGAATTATGTACAAAGCTGTTGCTGGTGCAATCCATTCACGTGCATGAATACCAGCATCAACAAAAATTGTTTTCTTTGAATTTACATTTACACCATTTGTTATTTTGATTGTTTTTATTGTTCGACCTTCATATGATTTTCCAACTGTTGTTACAGTAACTAAATGCTTATATCGTTTACCTAAATCATCTAAATATGCATTAATATCGTTAAATCTTTGAAAGTTTGTAAAATCAACTCTTCCAGCTCTTCTTGATACAAAATTATTTAATTGTTCCAATTGAACAGATTTTCCGACATCTGAATCAATAATTGAATATTTCATTTGATTATTCTTTAAAATTGTTTCAAATTCATCTTGATATTTTGGTTGAACCATAAAATGTGAAGTATCCTGAAGAAGTTTACTTAATTTCCATGAATCGAATTTTGGTGATTTAGAAACTTCTTCTAAAACGATTGATTGATTTTTATGCTCTGGTGTTATTTCATAGACCTTGTATCTATTAAGATATTAAAAATTAATAAACTTTATTTAATTAAAAATTTGAAATTTTCAATAATAATTTAAATTATATTCTTACCCTTTATAATCAACATTTTCACTGTTCACCAGTAAAATTGTATTAATTATTAAAAATAGTAAAATTCTCATAATTGTCGTTTAACTTATTTTAGTGTAATCGATTAACTGATTTAGACTAAAATTGAATTTTTGTGTATCAGTATTGTATTTATATAGGTAGTTCGTAATCAATATTCATGTCAAGTACAATTTCTTATCAAAATTTGTTGAACAACAATAATAACACTTGTAATAAAATAGAATAGAAAAATGTAGTGAAAATTTAACAATAGCTTACATACATTATGTATATACACAGTACTTATGTAAATAATTTACAAATAATTTAAGTACTATTTAAATTGATTATATTACAAAAATCCATAGTGAGACATAGTACATACTTGAGACTTTAAGTGCAAAAAATACGTTTGTCGAAAATCAGTGCATGTGTAATTACTCAACAATTTATCGAAGTTTTCAATTTTTTTTTTTCTTCATACTGTACATATAAATATTTTGTAGTTACAAATTTAAATCAAATAGATATAAATTATATTATTTATGAATTCTTTCCTTCTCAATAAAATTTCTAATTTATTTTTTAAATAAATTTATCTATATTCATATGACGTCAATCACTTCTGATTACCACAAAAATAAATTTACATTCATAAAAGTACGTACATACACATAGTTGATTTGTTTTTGTAATATAAAGTAGTGTAGAAAAAAAATATATACATAAATATTAAAAATATAATATTAAACTTAAAATTGCATATATAAAAAAATATTTACACGTTATTTGTTAAAATAGAACGACCCTTTTTTTAGACTGAGATTTGGTTATATTTGAAATTTTAAAATAACGTATAAAATCTTTTAATACTTATTATCATTTATTTTAAAAAGTTTACAAACAAATAACATGATAAAATAAAGGTATGAGCTGGTAGTTTAATTGTATTATGAATTTGTACCTGATTTATAGAAAGAATAATTTTTCTTTTTTTGGTATCTTTATCAGATTATACACATGTACATATATTTTTATGCAGATCAGTTAAACAAGCCTGTACGATTTTGTATATTTTTATTACCAATAACCAATTACCAATAGTCGTAAAGTTTTTCATTTTTCAAATTATGTATGTTTATGTGGTCCAGAGCAGTTTAATTTGAAATGCGAACCACTTACGAGTAGTTTGTTTATACACGTACATATATTAAGGAAAATTGCAATTAAAAGAATCATTTTTGAAAAAAAAAAAAAAAAAACAAAAAACAATTTCTTGAAATCCTTAATAAAAAACATGTTCGAAAAAATAAATGTCAGATATCTTATATTTTCTAACATTTGTTTGTTGACGGTGTATTATGAATGAAATTATTTTTCTTTTGTTCAAATTTAGAGCAATCCCATTATTATTTATAACGAAGAAATTTCAATTTAATGAAGAAAAAATTTAAAAATATTAATGTTTTTGTATTAAATGTATTCCGGGAATATAAAAAAAATTAAATTTTTTAAATGAAATTAATTAAGTTGAAATTTTTCATTTGTTTTTATGGAATGCCTAAAGCAATACGAAATAATTTTTAATAAGCCTCAAGAAAACAGAAAGATAAGGTTTGATAATTAGAAAATTATATTTGGACTAAAAAAATTTTTTTTTTTTTTCTTATTTTCATTTTTGTTTTATTGTATAAATTCATTTGTTACCAATTTATATTTTTATTATCACATAGTATTCAACTTTAAGAAGATTATAACATTAAAAACAAAAGGATAATATTAAAATTTGATTAAAAATGTTCACACTTTTATTCATTTAATTTTATTTCAATTCTACAACTTTAAGGGAAAGGAAAATATTTTATTGAATAGGAGTATAATTTTTATTTGTTATATAAAAAAAAATTAATTTTCTTCTATGAAACGAATTGTTTTGTTTTTCTTATTATTATCATTGAAAAAAATTGAGTCTATATACGGAAATTAATGTATTCATAAACTCAACAAGTATCTCTTCATTTTGAAAATTAAATTGAAAAAAATAAAAATAAAACAGATGCCATTTATGTATCATAAATACTTGTGAGCAAATAAATTTGATAAAATTAAAGACAAAATTAGTACATTAAAAGAAAAACAAAATATCCTTTATTATATTCTTGCAATAAAAAAAAAAATAATATCTTTAAAAAAATTTCATTTTTCAACGAGAGTAAATACAATTTACTTAAATGTATTTCTTTTATTTAATTTTGTTACAAATTTCATAATCCTTTTATAATGTTACGCTTATGTTTGTATAAATGTAATTTATTTAATTCTTTAAAAAAAATATTCAATTCTTCTCACTTTATTTTACACATTCTAAAATGAAAAAAAAAAATAAATAAAAAAACAAAACACTTTAAAAGTAAGATGTGTGTATAAGGTAAATTTAAGTATATTTAAAATTGTTATAAAATATAAGAAAAAAGATATTAAAAATGAATAGCATCTTTTAATACACAATTTGGCTAGATTTAATTTTGAATGTAGAATAAAATCAAGGGTTCATTTTAAAAAGACAAAAAAAAAAAAAATTTTAATGTTATTTCAAGAATGTTTTTATTCGTCTTTTATATGTGTGGTATACAATCTAAACATGTGTGTATGCACAACAAATTTAATTTTCATTTTTGTAATCTTTAAATAATATCTTCCGTTTACATGTACATTTGTGTACATACATTTACATTTATGTGCATGTATACCACGTGTGTAAGATTTTATGTGTGTTGCTATTTTTGAAATTTCTATCATTTACCTGCATAAGGTAAATTCATTTTATAGAGTGACAAAAGCAATTTAAAGTATTCAAGCATACGTTTGAGAGGTAATTTTATATGAAGAAAAAGGAAAAAAAACAACAACAATAAAAAAAAAATAAAACAAAATAGAAAATTAGAAAATAAGCGGAAAATTTATTTGAAAGAAAACCTCATTCTTTTTCAAGAATTAGAATAAAATTTAATTTTTGTTAATGGTATGTATTACGAAAAGTTTTTTTTTGTTTTATTTTATTTATTAATAGGAATACTAAGTGTTAATAATACATTTTATAAATAATTATTTTTATAAATTTTCACGATTATTTTTTTTTCCTTTTTATTATTTTTCTACAATACGGTTGAAAATTTCAGTTATTTTTCCAGTCATAGCCGAGATAATTGTAATATCCCTGAAATATTTAATGCATCAAGTAACATATTATATGTTTTTTTTTCTTATATTTCCTTTTCATACACAAAAATCTTGTTCAGTAATAAATAACAAAAATTTTTATATTCATATTACATGAAGACAATGTATAGTAGATATTAAAGGTTTTAGTTGAAAATTACACACATCGTAGGATAATTTGGAAAATCTACATATTATGCATTTTTATTTTTTAAAAAAGCATTTTCAACAGATAAATACTAAAATTCCTCTTATAATCCTGATACAATGATATTAGCATTAATTTTTTATGTGTTCTATTTTTATATTTATGTATTTTTACGTTTCCTTATTTGTAGCTCAGTTTTGTAAACAAGTTGAAAAAAAAAAATTACTGTTTTTAAAAATAAATGTATTTTTATATTTTAAAAGCATTAGATTAAAAGTAATTAAGGCACCTGATTTACATTCAGAAAGGTGTAACAATGAAAAAAAATAAAAAATAAAAAATTTATTATTCCAAACCATATATAGGAGGTTTATCTTTATTGGTTTTTTGCAGGAAGTTACAATTCTAGATCAGAGGATAGTAATTCGTTCATAATGTAAAATACACAAACTATGTTGGAAAATAGAAAAATTTATGGTTAGTTAACATGAAAATTTTTCTACATTCAAATAACATGAAAGAAATGAATAAAATATATCTTTATATATTACAATATCCTTTCGAATAAATAGATAAAAAAAAAAAATAATTTCCTTAATTTTGAATCAATGATATTACACATAGATAGAAAAATATTTTGTTAATTCTTACATTTTTTTTTGCTACTATCATTGGTTTTAGGTGGTTTTATAGGGTTTTTTTTGATGATATATAGTTGCGTGATTCATTTTAGTTCGGATATATATACGATAAAAAACCAAATTCAATAAATATACAAGTCAAATTTCGTGAAGTTTAATTGTTTTTAATCAAATATTAGCCAAAGTATACGTTATAAATTTACGTATGTACACATACACATGTATTTAATTTGTTTTCTGCTTCTAATAGTACTTATGTTTGATTTATGTTTACTTAAAGTTTTCTTTTCCTTCCAGACTATATATTTAGATTAGAAAAAGACAAATTTTTTTTTGGTTTTTAATTCAATTTGGTTTTTTTAATTTCTATTTCTGTTATGGTTATAATTAAATCATTTTCTTTTATTTTTTATTATTATTTATGGAGATATACCGTGGATATAATATGATATAATAATTTGGCAAAAGTGAAAAAGAAAATGGAAAAAGATAAAAAGCGGAGTTTTATATGATTTGCATTCATTTTCAAAACAATCATTATAGAAATTTTGTTATGTCCATTGCTGTTATCCTGTTAAAGTCATTAACACACATAGCTTTATGCGTTTGTGGATTTTAATTATATGTACATATTTTAATTATAAAATAAATATCAATGTGTTTGTTATGTTATGAGTGCATTTATGCAGGTGTGCGTATTTAAATTTCATTAAAATGTGTCATTGTAAAGTACTTACATGCATTATAATGTTGAATTTGCTTTAATATTCTCTTTACTTTGATCTACCCACATTACATTTAGTAAGGAATAAAATATTTGTATTAGGACATGGAGTTGGTCTTATCTTAACACCTATGTAAAAATCCATTTTAATTTTTTTCTGAATTTTTTGATTTGAAAAAAAATTATTAAATTTCATTCACAAAAATAATTTTTTTTTTTATTTCAATACATATGTATAGTTTATGTACACGCTTTATGTTTAATAAAAAAATTATTTTTCAATTATGATATTTTTTTATTTCTAATCTTTATTTTTAATTACAATAGAATATTTGTATATAAAAGTTAATCCCTTCAGGCTACGCATCTGTTTTAAATACATAATGTTCAAAATGCTAGTCTAAAATGTAGACTGTATAACAATTTTAAATTTTATGAATAACATGGCCAAGAATTTTATTCTTTTAGATAATATTTGTGACATTGATTTGCCTTAGGATATTATAATGTACAATGTAGAAATTATTTTATTGTTCATATGAAATAGAAAAAATGTTTAAAAAGAATGTCTAAATATAATTGTATATTTGTTTGTATGTTTTATGTTTTTATATGTATATTTGTAGATACAAATATAAATTTTTAATAAATTTGAATTCAATAGATGCTAGATGTTGCACTTATTATTATTTTAATTTTTTTTTGCCTGTTATAAAACTGAATTTAAAAAATATTTTTCTTACGTATAGTTATGTTACATATGTATATACGGTATGTAGGTACATACACATATGTATGTATAACAGTTTTATAGTAAAACGGAATTAATTTTTTAAAAAAATGTCAACATTATTATTATTTTAAAATAATGAAAAAATTAAAAAACAAAAATTGTAAAAAATGATCTACGATGTAGTATAACATTTTAAATGTACAAAAACATGTACCATATATGTACATATATTATTTAACAGAAATTAAAAATTTTCATTCATTCATTTACAGTTCATATTTTTAAATATTGAGAAATAAGTTCGTTTTTTTTCTTAATTGTTGTAATGACAGATTTAAAAAAAAAACTTAAAATTTTTGTGTAGCATTAACCTCGAGATGCAAAAAAATTCTCAGATACTCAATATACAGTTAAATATGTAATCAATTCTAATCTTCTGATAATTAATTCTGTAACTGAAATTTATTGGTTTCAGATTAAAATCTATTGATTTCTCGGGATTGTTCAACGTATACACTGTACACATATTATATTACCACATATGTATGTATGTGTATTGTAATACATGATTAATTATACTACTAAAAATTGAATTAAAGTCAAGTGGATAAAATTAAATTTTGTGGTATTGAATAATTTAAAAGATATTCCATTTAACTGAAATCCTTTGTACTGGTATATACTCAATTAATCTGAAATAACTGAATTTTCTTTTCAAGTAAAGGAATGTGATAGCAATTGACTTTTTAAAACCATGTAAAACATCTCTTACGATGTGTGTACAAAGAAGTTAATAAATGTACGAGTATGTACATGTTGTATTCAGGTTGAGTTTTTTTTTTTTTATATTTTGTTCACTTTATTCGCTTCATTTTTCAAGACATAGAAGATTTTTTCTAAAGATTTCCCAAAGGTATAGATAGATAGATGGTAGACTTGAAGATATTTTATTTTATTTCATTATTTATGAAAAAAAAAAAAATGAAAAAAAATGAGAATAATACACTCGTATATCCAATGATTATGATATGTATCCCATGAGATGTAATGATATTCATATAAGCTATATGTAATGAGTAACACAGAAATTGTATATCCTTCATATTACATGGTTGTTATATAGTACATATAATGTTTAGTTTTATATGATATTTGACTTTTCATTGCATAAAAATCATTTTATGATGTTTTTAATATTAAATAAAAATTTAACGAATAATAATAAAAAATGAATTTTAAAATTTTGAAAATTATGTAAATAATTAAATACGTACGTATTTAAATTGAATATTTTCATTAAATTTATTCCAGTCTTTGTAAAAATCTTGTTTTAATTGCTTACTAAAAAAGAAAAATATTTAAAAAAAAAAAATCTTGTTTTAAACTTTATCTGATTTTATTTTTCCATTTTATTTATGTACTATGTTTAAATAAATATTATAATAAGAAAAATTCAATTGAATAATTTTTCAAACATACAAATGGAAGTGTTGATTGTACAGAAAAAATTTTTAATTAGTTTTTCACATCGATATATTTTCTTTTTGTTTTTTTTTTTTTGTTTTTTTTTTTTTTTTTAATAATCGTTGTACAATATAAATAAGTAAGTAAAGAAACATTTAAATAAGGAATTTCTACTTTGTAATGTAATACGTGGTAATATCAAAAACAGATTTAGTTAAATTCCTTGCTAAGCAAATTTTTTTAATATCCTTTTTTTTATAGTTTAAAAAATTTTTTTTTTTATATTTATTTATATATTGGTTTGTAATGAGGAAAATTTTTTTAAATAAATTAACATATAATAAGATTTTCAAAGTTTAATTACATCTTTTTATCATCATTTAATAAGAAATTTTAGTTTTTAAGTTTTTAATTCGTATGAATACAGATACAGATAAATAATATAAATAAAATAGTATATCTGAATATACATAAAATTAAAGTTTTATTTTTATAATCATTTTGTTTATGACATTATAATTAATTTGTATTAACCACAAACTGCATCGTATAGACCACAATTTTTCAATGTGAAAAATGCATTTATACATATACCTACATAACGTATTTTTTCATTTTTCAAATTTTTCTTCATTATATTGTTTTTCTTTGTTATCGCTGTTATTCTGCAGAGATTTAAAAATAAAAATGAAAATTGTGATTTTTTTTAAAAGTATATGCAGTTTTTCTCACTGACTGTACATAGTGTTATTATTAGTAATTTGTTTGGTGACATAAAATGATACGATGTCTGCATATGAAAATCTTACCAAACAAATAAGCACTGTGGTAGATGAATAATGGACTCTTTTTATGTATATTTGCAGTTTTACACTTTCACATGTTTTTTTTTTCAAATAGCAATCGTTATATTTTATGAAGGAAAAAAAAATTTGTTTTTGTTTTTTTTTTCAAGTATGCACTATATTATTTTTCCCTCTTATATGAGTGTATAACATTTAATTGAAATAGGTACCCTAAAAATTTTATTCCGCTGTTGTTATATAGATAAACCTCAATTTCATGTGTACATGGAAAACACAGAGTTATTTACTTTTTTATTATGATTTATTTGAATTTTTACATGAATTTAAGACTTTCAAATGAGCATCATAAACTTGCTTATTCGTCATGCAAAATCACTATATCATCATATAAATGCATTAAATTTATCTTGAAATAATAAAAGTCATGTGTAATAACAACCATATAAGTATATATATGTATGTATGTACATATCATTATTTTAAAATATAAATGATATGTGCATAGTATACACATACATATGTATGAACGTGTGTAAGTAAATAAAATTGGATTTTTACAAAAAAAAAAAAAAAATCAAATTTTTAACATATGAAAATGTAAAAAATTTCAACAGATAAATTATTAAATACATTTTTTTTTTTTTTAACAGACAAATTTTTAAAAATTAAATAAAATTTTTGAAAATTAATTTATAAATTATAAATTCTAAAATTCACACTTTAATTGCATGCACGTATGTTAATAAGTTTAAATTTTTTATTATTTCTAAATAAAAAATAGACATTCTTTGAAATTGTATATGTATGTCTAAAACGTTGATGCTAACGTAAATTTTTGTATACATTTTATCTTGCATCTATTTAGACAATAAATACAATTTTTCCTATGAAAATTAATTATTAAATTGAAAATGCCAAATATTTTTTTTATGTGTACGTATATGCATGTAACCATACGTATATGTATACAAAATATGCGTAAAATGAATTCAGTTAAAATGAAATAAAAAAATAGAGAAAAATGAAAATGTAATCGTTGTTTCCTTGTATTTGAACGATAAAAACTATAAAATCAAATAAAAGATTAAATCAACTGAATAAAGAAAACATACATAGATGTTTTTTTTACTTTATTTTTGTATTTATTTTTTAGTTTTTCGGTTTTATAAAAGCTGAAATAGATTGTAGACGCTAGTCGACGAAACATGAAAAATTTATGATTGTGTGAGTGTATTCGTGTATATTCGCATAAAAATGTAAATATGTATACATCATATATATAAATGAAAAGTAAATATTCGTTGTTGATTCTTTTAGATATTCATTATGAGGATGAGAGGGTTTTTTTTTTCTAATTTCGCGTTTCTGTCTTTTTTTTTTTTTTTTTTTTTTTGAAAGTTATGTGAAAATATTTTTTTCCTATCATTTTTTATGAGTTCTTTTCCAGTTAGAAAATTTATTTTATTAGAATTTGTTATTTTACCCGTATAGATTGAATGCGTTTAAATGATTGTTTTTGAAAATGTACGAAAAAATAACTCACAGGCATTTTATTAATAGAAACATATGAAAAGTAATATACAAATACACACATACAAACAAAATGCACATATATTTTATGAAAATTTGATTGCATTTTACTTTTTGATCGTTATTAAATTAATTTTTATTTTATGGTCAGATTTCAATTTTAATTAAATACAAATCTAATACAGTTTTTAAATTCAATTTTTTTTTTTTTTTTAACAACAAATCAATGTAATATGAAAATCCTAAATTTATCATATTCAATAAAAATCAATTAAATTCAATATACGAATAGTAGAATTTTTATTTTCCAGTGACCTCAATTCAATCTAATTGATATGACAAAAATTTATAAAAATTTATGGATATTATAAAAGTAATATATTTCATAAAACTATGCAATGAATTTAATATATTAATAATTCGAAAATACATATATCTGTAATATACTTTTGGATACATGAATATTTTCACACTTATATAAAATTATAGTATACGAATGTTCATATATGTATGTATGTGTGTAATGTATTGAGTAAAAAATTTTGAAAGGAATTTTTCTTTGTGCATCTATTGTAATATACATATATTCAATGAAAAGAATTAAATATAAATATCATACTTACGTACATGTGTATATGTATATATAATAAATACATCGGGTAAAAATGCAAGTTTTCTATATACCCTAGAGAAATTTTATGAAAGTATTCTCTTTTGGTTCTGATATAAAAGAATAAAATATAAAAATATTATATTTATATAGTTTTTGTACACGTATACATTCAAGGAAAACCTATTTTGTAGGTGAAATGCAAGGAAAAACTACATATTATAAATTTATTTGTAAGAATTTTTGTTATTCATGTAAGAATTCGTTTTCTTTTTACATGCTTTTGAATATTTTGTTTCTTTTACACCACATACATATGTGTGAATGATATATTACACATGTACATATAGTAAAAGAATTTAAAGAAATTTTCAAGACAATTCAATATCATTTTATCTATACATTTAAACTTTATTTTTTGATAATATATCAATGGGTATAACGATATTATGAATATTAATGTACATATGTATTTTCAAAATTGATCAATTTCAAAAAAAAAAAATTATTTTAAATAAATTTAAATAAATTCATTTTAAATAAATGATAAAATTTTTCGCTCCTTTAAATAACCATATTTTTAAAATTTTAACACAATTAATAAAGTAATTGTACGAAGTACCTCTTTTATTGCTGAGAAAAGCATGTACATATGTCTATTTTAAAATATAGCAATAATAGAAAACAAATAATTCATCTATTTAAAAGAAAGGATAAAAGCTTTAAATAGAACTTTAGAAAAACAAAATTTTATTGTTTGGGTACTTTGAAACAGAGAAAAAAATTTGTTATAAAAAAAAAAAAAAATTAAATATCTCATTTGAAAAGGAGTTGAGTAATAAAAATACATTTTTATTTGAAATTAAAAGAAAACAATTTCTTATTGAGGAAAATCAATCATCACTAAAATAGTATAGTAAAATAGATAATAACAATGTTTATCTGTAGTAAATTCAATAAAAAAAAACCGTTTTTATATTTCTTTTTTGTGCTGGATATATACATACATACGCAGATTGGATTCAACGTATTAAGAAAACTAGTTGGTCAATTTATTCAACTTAAAAAAATTCAACACACATACATACATAAATTTTTGTGTATATGGTATTATGTGATCTGTAGTATCTTTTTAACGTATAAAACATAGAATAACAATAAATAAATTAAAAAAAAAAAAAAAAAAAAAGAAAACAATAATGTTTAAAAGTGTGAAAATGCTGTAGTTCAATTCATTCATGAATTTCCTTTTCATTTTTATTTGTCTACTTCTTGTTTCATTTTATTTTATTTTATTTTTTTTTTATATTTTTATTCTTTAAACATATTTAAACAATAAACATTTTATTTGTCTTTAGAGAATTTTCCTCATGATAATTTCAAATAAACTTAACAGTAAATAAGAATTATTCAGATACATAGATTATATTTATTCTATTTTATTTATTTTGTTTTTTTTTTATTTATTTTCACAGTTAAATTTGCAGAAATTTAATTTTTGTATTGTTTCTATACTTTAAGAATAAATTGAAGGAAATAAAAAAATAAAATAAACATCTATACTAAAATTAAATAAAAGAAATTTTCCTTAATTTTTTTTTTCAAGCTAAAATTAATGTATAAAATTTTTAATTTTGAATTACGTATATAATCGAACAATAATATTTATTCGAATGTAGATAATATGCATATGATACCAAATTTATACGTGCTTTAAAAATTTACATATAAAATACTGGTATACGCATATAATGAAAGTATATGTAAGTATATATAGGAAGAGAATAACCAACTTCCTGTTACACCAAAAATGTAGATATAAAAAATTACTGAAGTGATGTTGCATCATTACCGATGTCTTTATCAAGTAATTTTATTCAAAGAATACACAGCATTACTAATGACATACTATGTGTACTTGTAAAAGGCATTTTAATAATGAACATGTCTATCTAAATGAAGTAAAGAATTTGACAAAATTTATATCTTTACTTTTACTCTGCATTATAAAATTTTTAATGACATGTTATACTATGTATAAGTTTTCAAAATGCAAATTCTCACTTTGCTTGCTTATTTAAAGTACATATACATACATACATATGTTATGCATTATAAGGATAATGCATGAAAATCGTATAATATGTTTGCACTGTACATATGTATATTAAAGTATGATGAAAACTAACATTTAAACATATAAATATGTTACAGTAAATAGTAGATATTTTATTTAAAAACTTCAATTTTCACTTGAATTTAACTTCAATATTCAAAAATTTTCAGTTGTACCGGTTTTCCTGACTTTTGATATTTTACAAGACTAATAAACCTTTGTATACGATATAATATATTTGGTCCTAATTACTAACTTGGTGTAATAAATTCTGTATGCCATATTTTTGTATATGCACATACACATACATACTGATATTTCAAATATTTTATCGTCTTTTGTACACAAATTCATATCAAAATAATTTCAAAAAGTGTGAATTTTTTAAAGTTTATTTATTATTATTATTTCTTTTTTTTTTTAAGTTTAATTTTATTTAATGAAAATTGGATTCTCATTTTTACATCATTACGTTCAGATTTATATGAAATTAATTTAATTAAAATAATGTTTTCATTTTATTTGCAGTCTCTGCAGTGCTAATGAAAATAAAACAAAAAAATAAAAAAATAAAAACAAAAATAGTCAGAAAAGGTATTAAAATAAATTTTAATGTGATTGCATCTGTTTTAGATTACAAGTTTTAAATGTGAATACTTGTATGTTTTAATCTAATTAAAATTATAAATGAAGTTTAACATGTTTCTTCTACATACATACATATAATACTTAGTACAGTGGTAAAGGTCAGTAAGAAGTTAAATGGGTTTATTCAATGGTTTATGTTAAAAATAAATTTTTCATTTTTATTTTTACAAAAAAGTATTCAATGTTTTTCTTTTTAACTTGTGATATTTCTTAGTAGATAGTGAAAAATGGAAGCGTTAATGCATACAAAATTACTAAATGTACTGGAGAATTTTTGAAAATAAAATTTTTCAAAATAATTTTATTTTATTTAATTAGTAAAATGAATTTTAGATGAACATTTTTGTTACTATAAAGATAAGAAGTTTAATTGTGAATACTACATGGTACTCGTATACCTTGACTATACATATACGTATGCGTGAAAAAAAAAATAAAAGAAAAATAAAAGTAATGAAAAATCATTTAGAAAAAAAAAATATGTATGTACATAAAATTCATGTTAATTACTTTTAGTCTTTTTCTTCCATACACACTCGTAGATCATTTTTAATGATTAAATGGAAATGCGAAATGAAATTGATGGTAAGATCAGTTTTAGCAGATTTTAGCCAATCTCAAATAATTGAAATTGGACTATACTTTTATATTTCGAGAAGCAAATGAAATCTAATTTCTATTATTTGATTTTTTAAAGAAATCATGTGTATAATAATATTATTATTATTATAAATTTAAATAATATATGAAAGAAATAATTGAATGGTTAAAATTAAGAGAAATCTTATACAAGAAATTTTTGTATAGATGAATGTGCATGTTTATATTATGTAAATATTTTATGGAATTCTAAAAATGAGATTTACATTATTTTTTATTTTTATTTTTTCGTTTTTCTTATCTTTGTGTTCACACATTTTACACTTGTTGTAAAAAAAGAAAGAATTAAAAAAAAAACCATGAAAATTGTTCTTAGCAAAAAAATACATAATCACCATACTCTTGCATCAAGTGAAAAGTTAATGTAACTAAAAATTGCTTTATTTAAAATGTGATAAAGTATTTATTATGTGCACGTATAAAATATTATGCAAAAAAAAACAAAAATAAAATAAAAATTTTAAGATTATGTTGTTTGCTATCGGCAACAAAAAAAACATCGTTTGTGTTATGCATAAGTGTACAATATCTCCGTGTATATCCTCTTCATTTTATGCATACATAAATTTCATTTCTTTTTTTATGTTTTGTTGTTTATGTAATTTTATTTTGTAAAATAAAAGAAAATATAAAAATTTAAAATTTCATTGAAGATATGAAAAAAATTAAGTTAGCATGAATTTTTTGTACCCAGAATATTTTGGTGTTTTTCTTTCAACTTTGTAATTGTACAAAAATTATATACGTACTGTATATACGCATTTGTGCTTAATTTATATCACTAAATCATGTAAACATTTTTGCATTTTTTCCCCAAAAAGAAGAAAAAAGACGATTAAAGTATTGAGCTTAGAGGGATTTTATTATCCTGAAGTGTACATAAAAGAGAAATGATAAAACTCAAAAAAAAAAAATAAAATAAAATTGGAAAATTCGATATTAACTTTAATGTATTCGAAAAAAAAATTTTCTAGTACATTATATAGATTCTTTTTTTTAAAATTGAAATTAGTTTGATTTGTACCAGTCTCACTATAAATAATAATTTTATAATTTCAAAGTGAAAATAATTCGTTAACATTTTTCATTCTACTTCAGTATCTCATCACATTTAAATTATATAATAAATAACGAGTAAATAATAAACCAGAATTATGATAGATTTATTAGTTAATTATTACAATAAATATTTGAATATCACACAAATCTAATTTTCAATGAAATTACAAAAATTATTTACACATATTGAACAAATAACAATCATACATATATTTACTTAAGTGTAGGTGGGATAAAATAAATTTCCTCATAATGTAAACTTAATAAGTGTGAGTATACAAACATATGCATGTACATACATGTAAAACATACAAATTTAACATTTTAATGTAAATTAATGTTAAGTCAACTGCTTTTATAATTCTTGTTTTTGTTCATGGTTAAATAGATAAGTAGTTTTCCTTAATTTTCAATAGATATTTTGTTGGAACAAATATAAACATATATTTGAGTATAATATGCACTTGTGTATTTTAAGTAGTATTGTAGTTACATATTTGTATGATATTATAGAACAATAGAAAATTTGTTTTTCTTTGTATACCTAATAGTACATTTGTGTATCCTTTATTTTTTGATTACGTTGCAAAATTTAAAATTTGAATAAAAATAAATTTTTAAAATTAAAAATTATTGCTTCCATAATTTTTTAAATAATTTTTTATATTTATCTAAATTGATTAGAAATTTGAAAAAAAAAATGAAAATTAAATTAGAAAAATTTGTTTTTCTTTGGTGAGTAGATAAAAGGATAAACAGGATAAAAGATTAATTAATTCATTACCAAAGTATATATAACGATTTTATTTTAAAAATTACTGTTATTATTTAATGCACATTCAGTGTGTTTTAAAAATCTCTAAGTGAATAATTTTATTTAGTATTCAATATATATACATATGTACCTGGCCAAGAATGGATCCATTGAGGACCAGGTCGATAGTGAATTTCAGCAGCCACAATGTAGCTAAGTTGGTATCAGCTCTTACAGGACACTGGCCGATAGTCAGACATGCAGCTAAGATCGGCGTGCCCTTTAATTCTTTCTATCGCAGTTGTAGAGATGAGCCTTGGTAGCATAGATTGCTTCTTTAACTTATTGGGATGGCTGTAACCGATGGTAAGATCTACTTTGTAATGTACCCACGAACTATGTGGCAACAAAACGGCATGTTTTTATGTTAATTGGGCACGACTACGTAGAGCATGCAGCTACTTGAAAAAAAAAATTCAATATATACTTCAAAAATTTTTAATTTTCCACTGTAATATCGATAATTTATGACTTTAAAAAAATGTAAATAGTGAAAAGTTCCATACTTTCATCAAGGGTTCTTTTTCCTGTAATTGCATGCTTTTTTTTTTGACCGGATATAATCATTTATAATATAATAATGTATTTGCATAAAATCTAAATTATTAAATCGTTTATATACGCACAACTTTATATAACATTTGAGTCATACATTTTATCTGATATTTTTCATGAATATAATTTCCGTTAAAATTTCCGGAATTTTATTTTGCATGTTTTTAACTAGAATTTAATTAAAATATTTTAATAACATTAAGGTACATATGTATGTAAAATATACATAATGTAAATTTTATGATGTATGTAAGTATAAAAATGAGGTGTTTTTTTTAATTAAATAAGAGTTGTAAAAATATAATGAATCACACATTTATTTTGTATAAGACAAAAAAAATAAAAAATAAAATAAAATAAAATAAAAATAAAAAATAAAAAAAAATGATAAAAAGGAAACGAAAATTTTGTATACGTATTTCATCGTGAAACATATTATTTGGAGTTTATATAAAAATTGGTAAATTAAAAGCGTTTTCGTGTTTGGTAACATTATGAATCACAAAATTCTATTAATGTGAATATATGTATATATACAATTACCTCGAAAAGCTATTTTGAATAACATTATTTTTGGACACAATTATAATTGAAAATTAAAATGGAATAATGTAATTATAAAATATTACAATAGACATTTCATTTTCCTTAAATTTAAATTGTATAAATTCAAATTATTATTGTATAAAAATTGTATATGTATTATTGTTGAAAATTTTAATTGTAAATAATTTTTGAATTGGTTTATAATTAAAATATATTTTTGTTAATTCATTTAGAAGTTTAATTGTCAATTATGATTTTCAAATGCATTGTTGTACGTTATTTATCTTCTTATTCGATTTTAAATAATGTCCACATGGTTTTCAGTAATGTGTATGTAACGAGTTTCCTTTTTTTTTTTGTCTACATTTTACCATTCACAATACATAGTTTTTGTTTGTATACATAAAGTATATGTCCACATTTTTGTGTATATACACATGGATACGTACGTACCTATTGCATATACGTTTATTGTTTGAAGTTTAATTAAATTTTAACGATTTAAAATAAAGAGTTTCATATTTTTTATCTATTTAAAAACAAAAAAAAAAAAAAAAAACGATACAGACAGGAAAAAAAACTGAAAATGAAATGAAAACAGATGAAATAAAAAAAGGAAATTTTTAATTAAATTTAGTTACTTTCTTTATTCATAAAATAATGTCCATAAATAAGTGTATTTTTTAAAATTAATTTTTTTTAAATGTTGTTTTTTTTCTTCTTCGTTTTTTTTTATTTTCTGACCAACAACTGGGATTATAAAATTTTGTTTCTTCCTTTAAAATTTATTTTACATTAACGGATAAATTCAGAGACGAATTTTGAATGATGAATGTACATACATACGTCACATATTTTTATTTTACATAACGTTAAGTTATAAAGTTTAATTACGATATTGTTGTTAGTATGTAAAAAGAACAAATATTCGCTCATTTTGTCATTTTGTTAAGAATCTATTAAACTGTTTTATTTTTTGTTAATTATTTTTTAAATTTAGTAATTTATTCTGCAATTATATTCTTAATAGATAAAAAAAACTCCGATGTTCTTACATGCCGTTTTTAGCTTTGACACAGATGCTAACATCAAATACGATTAATAATGAGCAAATCCAATAATAAAGGAATATATGCAGTTTTCGCAACTATCTATGTAACTAAATCTGTTAAAATTAAATAAAAACACAATTATTTCTATTAATTAAGTGGAGGACATTTATTATAATATCAACTTAATCTTAACATCTGTAGGTTATTTTACTTTACATTCGTTATAATATAAATAAATAATATACATATATATATTTGTTTATCCCGTTAAAATAAAAATGATTTGAATAATTATTATTTATATTGAATTGAAAATAAAGTTTTGCTATAGGCAAAATAAAATTGAATAATTCAATTTTAAAATTTTTCATGTACACTACACATACATAATATAATTAATAAAATTAAATCATTTCAAAACAGAAATTTTGTTTTTTTGTTTTAAATGTATTTAAATTTTACTAATTATTAAACTAAAATTATTGATTGTTACATAACAATAATAATAATTAATAATAATTAATAATAATTTTAACTAATATACATATATAATTGATAATACATTTATAATTGAAATATTTGCATATTTAATTTGTTTATTTATTACTTACTTATTTATATAATTTTTTTTTTTTTGTTTCTACATATAATTTTCATTTTGGTTTTTGTATTTTTTGCCTAAATAAAATGAAAAATACAAACACAATTAATTTCAATATTCAATTTAATATTGTTATATATTGTTGTAAAATATATATTAAACCTCAATTAAAGAAATATACATACATATTTTGTAAATAAAAATATACAGGAGATTTTGTAATATTACAAAAATCAAAAAAATAATTAACAGATTTTTGGAAATAATAATTTCAATTTTACAAAATATTAAATAATTGAAATAACGAACAACATATTCAAAATAAATCCTTAAATGAACATTTAAAAAAAAAAAAAATTATTCATTTTATTGAAATTAAACTGATATGATTAGTTAATTTTATTTTATTTTTTGTTTATTTGTCTGTGTGATAAAAATTTTCTTTACAATTAAATTTAGTTGCAATACATTCATTTTCGGTGTTTTTTTTTTTTTAATTTACATAGATTTTATTTTTCTATTTCGTTATTTGTATTTTGTATTCATTGTATGATATTTATCTGAATTTATTTTTTATTATATTATAAAAGTGAAAGCTCAATAATAATTAACTATAATATAATAGTAATATAATATGTTATATACATGTATTAAATTTCGGGATTGTTTGGTCAAAATTCATTTATATACCTATGATTATGTTCTTTATTTTAATATGTGCTAAATATTATTTTAATATGTGTATGTATATGTATAGATTATTATTCATTTTATTATTAATTAATTGATATAATAACGTAATATGAATGAGTGTTGTGTATATAATGTATGATTTGATATATTAAAACTACCTATATTATTTATATCCTAATTTATATTTCATACGACTATCTACAATTCGATAAATACATATACTATACACTTAATGATGATTTTTTCCATCTTTTGTGTTTCACTTTTTATTTTTTTTATTTTTCCTTTTTAAATATATGTATGTGATACAATTTTATAAATAATAAATATGTTTATAGTTATTATCATTTTTATAACAATCTTTTGAACTTTACTGTCCTAATTTACTTCTAGACATTTTTTAAAAATTTTTTTTCCATTTTTTTTTATTTTTTGTTTACTAATTTTATTTTTCAATTTTTTTAAAACATAAAGTATTTCTGTTGTTTTAGATAAATTACATTAACTTTCTTATTATTAACCTGTTTTAAACTAATTTTTGATGTTTTTACATCAATAAATTATGATTATGTGATTTTTTTTTTTTTTTAATTATTTATTTTATTTTTAAGTTTTCGCTATATCACTACCTAATTAACTCGTCCTGATGTGTATATGTAATTATATAAATTCATGATATGTACATTTTCCATTTTTTAATAATTTCACCCTTTTATATCATTTTAATTTTTCTTTTATTTAATTTAAAGTCAGTAAGATGAAAAGAAATGTAATTAAATAAATAAATAAAAATTTTGAAAAATTTAAATTTTTTGTTGAAAACGGTTTTTTTAATTTTGGTGTATATGTAAATATTAAATGGAAAATTGAATCTATACGATTATACTGTTATCATATAGCATATACGTATAACTACAATTATACGTATAATTATCTGAATATAATTAATTAAACATTTTAATTACATTATTGTTATTGATGATAAAATTAAATAATTGTCTAATCCATTTGTAAAATTAATTTTACGTAAATTTTTTAATTAAATTAAAAAAAAATATACATAATTTTGGCATGATTGTAAATAAATATTCTATTGTGATGTAAGAGTTGTCCCTAATCCTAGACTTGATGTCATTATACCGATTGTTTGTGATGATGGCGGTGATGAAGTTGCATCCTATGAATAAAATAATATAAATCACAATTAAATCAATGATGATTAAATAAAAAAGGTTATTTGAAGAAATTGAAATAATAAAAATCGATAAAAGTTCATTGTAATTAATTAAAACAATACTAAAAATATTGAGACATATACAGTACATATAATGTGATAACTTACAATGCTTAAGGCTCGAACAATACATGCTCTTGGAGCTGATTCATTTTCTAAAGCCGGTGAACTTCCTCTCGATGAAACTGACCCGTTTAATTTGATATCTTGGTCGACTTCTGATTGTGGAATTAATGATGCTGATGACATCCGGCCATCAAGTGAAGTATCATCCCTATGGCCATCCTTTTACGAAATAAGCAATTAAGGGTTGACATATTGTAAATAATAAGTTGACCATCATGTTCATTTTGTAATGCGTTTTATGTAAACAGAATTATAATTATTACGAAAAAAAAATTATTGATTATTACTCATTTAAAAAGATATTATTTACAAAAGTATTATCACGTACTATATAATTCATTTA